>LR990087.1:8954996-10323899 GCA_905147235.1 Erynnis tages
TTTATATTGATTTCTTTTTATGTTGTTATTTTTAAATGTCAATACCGTACCTGAAAAGGTGTAAGTACATATAGATTGATCAGAATGCCCAGGTAAATCAGAAACTAACAAATATTCGCGCCAATCTATCTAATGATCAATATTGATGACCTACGAAACGATCATTCTCAAAAATCAGAATATCTAGTCACCCTAACTTACGCATTGTTTTCCGAAATGGCGCGATTATAATGTCTTTGTGTATGGCGTATTTAACAGCCTATGTTATTGTGTACAAACATCGAGGAGATTGTTAGTCGACGGTCACAACCGTATAACGTAATGGAAAATCTCAGAAAATGTTTATAATTATGATTATATCTTTCGTATTTTACTAGAGAATAAACAACATAGTAGAGGTAACGATTTTAAGTAAATTATTATGTGAATTGTCTGTAGGTTCTAGGGCAGTGTGGTGGAACTAGGCCAGTGTGGTGGAACTAGGCTCTAGGTTCACCGCGCTGGGCGTATTCGGGCTGGTAAACTCTACATCGGGGATGGGGTTTAGGACGTGAGTGGAACATTGGTTAAGACGTCACTACGAGGGTCCTGGGTTTGATTCCCCGCGGAGCAGAAGTTTGTATGATGATTGAATTCTATTTGTGGTCTGGGTGTGAGTTCTCCTGCCATGTTTGGTAACCACGATAAAGAGTGTGAGTGGTATGCTATGACGATGATGCTATAAGAAGTGGCGATAAGCTGGTCACATCATTCGATGATCCGACAACCGTGAGGAAGAGAGGTTCTCGAATGGCGACCACTTTTCGGCTAAAGGATTACAAGCCGCCCTCAACCAGGTGGACTCAAGACCTGAAGAAGACAGCGAGAAATCGTTGGATTTAAAGGACCCAGGACCAATCGGAGTGCCGTCGATTAGGCCCATCTCCAGCAGTACGAAGGGCTGAAGGGAAGGTATATCTGAGTCAAAAAGTACGTCAGTCACAAAGATTAAATAAATCATCGCAGCTAAAATATATCCATTGTCACATTTCGGAACACTCTTCATATAATTTGGCATTCTTTCTGACGGAACATCCGCGGCGACTCGCGAGACTCGGAATAATTTATCCATGAGATTTCCCAGAGGCAGCCGAGTCAAGACAAAGGGATAAAATATAGCGTTGTGCTTTAAAACGCGTTTTTGCTGGCTGGTAAGGTGGAGTGATGAAAAAATAAAGACGCCTAACTCTGGGAATTGAACCCAGGACCCTCCGCACAAAGCACTCGTGCCTCGTGCGGGTTGTTGGACTTCACATGTGTTTGAGAACATTTTTTTTTGGTTAACTCTCAGGCATGCGGGTTTCCTTACGTTGTTTTCCTTCACCGATACAGCAAGTGGTATTTAAATTTAAAAACCGCACATTACTTTCACTTTTTGCGTGCGTGCCACTGGGATTCGAACCCGGACCCCTCGATTAAGAGGTGAATTCTTAGCCACTGGGCTATCACCGCTTGTTACTTACGTAGTAGTATTTATCCACATAGAAGGTCCGCAAGTTGCGGGCGACACCTCTGTTCTGTCTGCGTTACTGTCATAGGTATTGCGCTGCCAATAATGCTGCTATAAGAATGAGATTCTCATTGCTGTTGGTATATTCGACACTCATATACGCGGTATCAGCCGAGTGGCCAACGCCGGAAATTAAATAAATAAATATTGTGGACAACTGGCTTTCTGATGGCAACACATGGCTTTCTGATCCCAAAGTAAGCTGTGAGCTTGTGTTATGGTAACCAGATAGCTAACAAACCTACATATATATTTTTTAAAACATACTTATATAGATAATTTACTGTGATAAGAGATCAGGGTGTTTATCATTGTGGATAATTGTGGGTACTGTTTTTGTTATGATACTAAATATACCAAACTTGGTATATTTAGTATCATAACCATTGTTAGTATCCAGAGTACTGTGTCCCACGTAGTGTTTCAAAGGCAACATAAGTTAGCGTGACACTGCTAGAACTGAAACGTAAGCCAGATATTTCCTATGATATCTCTTTGATTTTTCATTTCTATCTCGTTTATATTGGGAATGGTGAAGCTGGCTGTATGATGAAAATTAAATAATATATACCTATTGGAGATCACCAGGCAAATTTACGTCATGTTTGTCTATGTGTGCGTGTCAAAGTATTCAAAGTTATGGTAGCGTGCGTGGCGTATTTTTGCGATGAATTTCATGTATTTCTTCTCCATATAAATTTTAATTGTGCCAAATTTTAAACTGCTCCTATCACGTAGTAAGCTGTAAATTATCGAAAACTATGATACACATCGATCTACATAATTATAATTATCCTCCTAGCTGAATAACAGAACACAGAAATGTGTCTGCTTTCAGCGGGTCATTACATTACATTACATTACATTTGACGACCCAAGTGGCGCAGTGGTTAAGACACAGGTGCGCTGCGCGGAAGGTCCTGGGTTCGATTCCCAGCAGAGCAGAGATTTGAATGATGAATTAGAATTTCTGTTTCTGGTCTGGGTGTGTTGTGTTCTTGTCTTGTGTGTCCATGGTACCCACGACACAGGGAATCCTAGTGTGGGGCTATGAGTGTGATGCGTTATAAAAATTACATTATTACAGCGTTTAATACCTCGCTGAGGCATCTACAATCGTTGGCCGCATTAATATATGTAGGATTAAGCCACCAGTGAGTGGCCTATTTGAAAATTGGGTTTGTGCTGATTTTATATCTGTATGGAATGAAACAGAAGCAAAACAAAAACTTTTTCAGAAAGAGCTTACGTCATATTTAGGTTTCAAATAGAAGATTACAAAACCAAGATAGCGAAGAAGTATGAACGGGTTAAATACTTGAGAACAAATTATAAGACCCTGAAGTCAGACGTCGCAGAACAAATCCCGGCGGCCCCCACTCCGAGGGAACTCGGACGAGTTAAATGACGTCACAGCTATGAGCTATATCACCAGCACTTGATTTTAGATTGTTTAAGTTTTTTAATTAACCATTTAAAGTTTTCCCTTCCTTATCAGTACTTCTCCAAAGGTAAAAACAGGGATTTATGATGTTTCAGGTAGCACGTACAACTGTCTGTGAAATACACCGATCTTATGATCAAAACTCCACATGTGTTTCGATCCAAAACCTACATGTGGTCTAATTATGCTCCAAAATTTAATTTGTGGTCAATAAACTCCACATCTGCTTCAAAATTCACATGTTCTTTACATATGCTCAAGATCAAAATTCTGTTTTTAGACTGTGTTTTGCATTTATGATCAGAATTTTTACATGTGCTTTGCATATGCTCAAAATTTTCACACGTGTTCCACATACGGTCTGAAAGTCTATATGTGCTTTATATAAAATCAAAAATTCCACATGTGCTCCACATTTGATCAAAATCATTGCATGACATGATCAAATATTCCACCTAGGAGAGTCAGTCACGGTATAGTCACTGTTCGTAATATTAAATTTAAGCGGAAGATTTCACTTTTTCCAAAGCAGTAAAAATTCTGTTAAAAACCAATCTAAATAATTAAAAAGAAATCTTTCAAGGTAAAAGTTGTGAAACAAAACTAAGAAGTTGAAAGTCGACTGCAGCAAGTTTAAGGGGTTCGCTGCAGTTTGATGAGTTGTAATAACTCTCTCAGCGCTGTTTTTATGTGATAAAGTGTTTTGCTATTCCCTCTTAAAGAAGCTACTGCCTTCATAGTCAAGTACATATCCAATATATGCCATCTATATATACCTACCACCATCATACACCACTAAACATCATCGGTTTTTGTTTATGCAGTTTGCTTGTTTGCTTGGACTTGTGGCGTTTACCACTATTCGCCACAAAATGCCATCTATTCTATATATACTACTATATACCACCAGGTTACACCACTTAAAATCTTCAGTAGCTTGCTTGTTTACTTGGATTTGTCGTCCAGCACTTGTCAAGAGATGGCACCACGAGGATCCTGAATCACGCTATCGAAGTTTTCTACATCGCTGGCATATATACAAAACTCCGATATGACGTAATCAGAGCACGGCCAATCACCAGGCTTGATCACCTCGTCTGATGAGAGATCTCTCTTTGCCAAAAAATTAACATAGGAGAAAGTTTAAAAAACTTTGTTGTGTGTTTATCAGTGATCGATGATGGCCTGAGAATGAGGATTTGTGATGATGCTTTGCGAGTTCGACTAAGGAAAATGAAAAGTAAAGAAAAGAATACGTTTATTGTTGACTGTTACACGAGAAAGATGTTACAAAAATTATAATAAGTTAGGAACAGTCTACCCTATGCGGGCATACAATAATTATATCTTAAATAACTAATACTTAATTTTAAATTATAATTATGTTAAAATAAGTTATGATCGTTTAGCAGTCCAATTATTTATTTATTTTAATATTTTTCCTAAAACTAATCGGCTATGCAATGTGCCACCCATTTCTGGGTAAAGAGAGAAAAAGTTCTATAATGAAAGGTCTATAATTAACCAGAATCTGTTATAGTACGATCATTTACTACACAAAGTTGTTTAAGATCAGCAAACGGATTAAAGATGCCTCTTGCAGCAAAAGTCTAGAGTGACTTAAAACTCGAATGGAATAAGTTAGTACTGCAGTTGATGAGGTGTTATAGCTCGCGGCGCTGTCTTTATGCGATTACAAGTTTTGTTGTTCAGCCGACTCATTAAAATCTAAAGTGCTTTTGATGATATTTAATTGTAGTAGTTCTTAAGTCTTTGCAAGATATTCGAAATCTAAAATACCTTTCAGCGTCTCTATAAAAGCGCTCGCTGTCGTTTGACCAAGCGATATGGGATTACTATACGATCACGATTGTTTTCGAGTTCCAATTTAATTTAATTGTTTATCCAAATAACAGCGCTTTAAATGCATTCGCAGCGCTGTTTGTGCTGGACGTGTTCAATGCATATGGAATTCAATGTTATATGTATGTGGCCGTGTAAGTTATTGAATGACTGTAACTCATTAATGACAGTCTGTGGGGTCGGGGTTTTCTTTAACAATGTGAAGGACGTAGACCTTCGAAGACCAACCAATGAGGGTTGGTGGACTTCACATGCCTTTGAGAACATTATGGAGAACTCAGGCATGCGGGTTTTCTCACAATGGCTTAATTCAACTTTATAAATTATACCAAGTGATAGGAAAATCATTGGTGCGGATTCGGACCCTAAATCTTCGATTAAGCGGCTAAATTCCTACTCACTGGGCTGTCACAAATTTTACTTCATCTATATCGTATGAACTTAATAACTACAAAACGATACATCGTAGAAACATGAATTAATGTTTTTATATAGCGGTGATAGCCCAGTGGCTTAGAATTCGACCTCGAATCGAGGGGAGTTCGAATCCCAGTGGCACGCACCAATGACTTTGTAAAAAGTTATGTGCGCTTTATAAAAATTAAATATCACCTGCTGTTACGGTGAAGGAAAACATCGTGAGGAAACCTGCATGCCTGAGAGTTCAGAAAAAAAAAGTTCTCAAAGGCCTGTGAAGTCCACCAACCCGCAGTAGTGGTGCGTGGTGGACTAAGGCCTACATCCTTCTCATTGTGAGAGGAGACCCGACCCTGTAGTGGGTCATCAATGGGTTACTGACATTTAGCGTATACTCGTATAGTCAGCTCGCTGCAACCTCAAGTTTGCACCGGGCCGGGCGGAGCGGCGGTATACGACGCCGATGTAGAGTAATGTAGACGTTCCATGTTAAAACCAACGGCCGTGTGTACCGACACAGCCCGCACCGATTTTTTATTTTATTCTTAACGATCTTTACATGCGAAGTGTTCAAAAATGTTCTCACGATGCTCACATAACAGCAGATGTGGCGTAAGAGCAGAAACTTTAGCGCTTAAAATTTCAGAAACAAGCGCTCGAGCGGAACTCTGAGCGCACCTGCGAGACTTCCAATCGCGTATGCAGTACGCGGATATAACTACGTAAATATACACATACATTTAAAACGCTGTTTGACTAAGCAATATAGCTGCTTAAATTTTATTCAAAACTACAAGTGAAAGCTCTACTTTTTAAAGGAGACCGAATCAAAAGGAAAACAATAATAATTGTTTGTTGTATCAAGCTACCTTATTTTATATTAATATTTATGTGTATCGTTAATGTATATATATATAAATAAATTACATTGCGTAATTGTATCTGCAATTGCGTAAAGGAACTTCCTTCCAAAATTAGCTGATTCCTTCCTTCCTTCCATAATAACTGAAACTCATTAGTCATACAAACCTGGAACGAGCACTCAGCAATCGGAAGCCCCGAAGTTACAAGTTAATTACTCGTATTCACATTCTCCTCCTTAGTGCTCAAGTATTCGACACAACTCTAAATGGTTGGTATCCACTGAAGGGACTGTGAAGTTTCTAAGGTTTGGGCTAGGGTTAGGGTTAACTGTAAAAAAAATGTATCCGGATAGCCGGATAGACGGACGGATACATTCAACCTCAAACGGCGCTGATGTTATAAAAAAAGCAGTTTTTTTTGAGACTGTCACAGCTAAACATTTAGTTCTTTTAGGTAGAGCCATTGTAGCTCGTCCGGGGAGGTACCTTACCGCCAGCCTTGTAACCCGTCAAAGCAGCATGTTCTTCGTATTGTGTTTGGGCTGGGAAGGTATGGTTGCCGAGGATACTTTATTTGAGGCGAATATCGTCCTCATGAGTAGCAAAGCACCCGGATACAACCTCGGGTAGGGTTTTTATTTTTTTTTAAACAAACAGTAAAATAATGATTAGATTAAAGATTTACCTTAGAGAAAAACGAATAATTAAAAAAACTTATAATCAGATTCGAACAAAATAAGAAAACAATATCTTTATAGCCCTTCGTAGGCCACTGCTGGACATGAGCCTCCCCTATTGGACGCAACTCCACCCGGTCCTGGGCCCTTTGAATCCAAATATCCCGCCGCCTTCTTCAGGTCAGGTCAGGTCTTCCACCTGGTCGAAGGTCTGTGATCCTTTTGCCTGAACGTGGTCGCCATTCG
Organism: Erynnis tages; assembly: GCA_905147235.1. NCBI lineage: Eukaryota > Metazoa > Arthropoda > Insecta > Lepidoptera > Hesperiidae > Erynnis > Erynnis tages. The sequence continues at coordinate 8,962,056 of LR990087.1, forward strand.
AAGACCTTTCTGCACCACCGGTTATCAGTCCTGCGATCGAATAAAACAAAAATGAGGATAATAATTATCGTCAAAATTAACTAACCCTTCCAGTGTGTTTAGACTACAAGGACAGCAGCTTCCGGCTCAGTAAATCAGTGTGGACACAAACAATTTTCTGCGTCCGTCCCTCCCCGCGTCAGCTGACCGTTAATAAAATACATACAGGTCGATCAATACGACGAAACCTGTACGATTAATGCTAAAGGATTGTTAAGGTTTTATATACTTGCAACCTTTCGTATTTTCTGGGCCCGCAGCATACCTACTCCGATCCTATCCTTACCGTACCACCAATCCGTAAGAGCGGTGATAGCCCAGTAGCTTAGAAGAGCGGTGATAGGCCAGTGGCTTAGAATTCGACCTCGAATCGAGGGGTCAGGGTTCGAATTCCAATGACTTTATAAAAAAAGTTATGAACGCTTTACAAAATTAAATATCACCTGCTGTTACGGTGAAAAAAAACATTGTGAGGAAACCGGCATGCCTGAGAGTTCACAAAAAAATGTTCTCAAAGGTATGTGAAGTCCACCAATCCGCACCAACCCCTCGAGTAAGGCCGGATTCTTAGCCACTGAGCTATCACGGCTTAGTATTACATATTTTGTATCTATTTGCGCCCGTCCCCGTTGCCAGTTGACCGTCAGTAATTCAAGCAATCAATAGAATGGACGGCACTTTCAATATTCCATCGGTTTCCTTTGTGTCATTAGATAAGGGAAAAATGCCTTGTGTTTTCATTCGGCTGGCTTTTGTACGGATATTCCACTGTTCTGCTATTTGTATCTGAGGTCTTTGTAACGATTTTTGTATGAAGGCAACGATGTTTCACGATTGTTATTAAACCAAACACCAAACACAAAGCCTTTATCACAAGCAGAGAGTCTGGGTACAAAAAGTTGAATTAATGAAATTTGACAATAAATCATGAAAAATTGTTAATATCGATGTTTGTACATATATTTTACAAACTAGGTACGAGAAATATGATTAAACTAAGACAAATGTAAACAAAATTTAAAACATATAATGCATGTTAAACGTGAAAAAATATACACATTACTTGTTTACACAAATATTATGAAATTACATTAAGACACGTAAGTATAAAAGGATTGATAAACCATTCATATTTTCCAGTCATTTAATTAATAACAGCGAAGATCTGCTGCTCCAGTAGAACAAAGCTCTATTGAAATGTATAATCATGTGTCTTTAATAATAACATGTTAAAAAGCAGCTTACTATAACATTTTACTCACTATCTCTCAACTAATTTGGGTAAGACTGCCTTCTGCCTTCTGCAATAAACTCTAGGTGATTTCGAAACCCCACAGGCCAATTAAAAAGATGGAGCGCGGTCTAATTATATTGAAAGTTCGAGACACTTTTCACGTTCGCCGCTGAATACTGATAGTGACTATAACTACAGACTAACTACTGAACAGACGTTAATTGCGGTTGACTGCAACACTCTTATATAGTAACCGTCATGAGTCGTGAGCACAGATTATCAGTGGTAGGGATATTGTATACTTGCAATGTACAGCAGCCGAAAAAAGTGCTGGACCAATAGACGACGTACACTAATGACTGACGTTTGTCGAACCAATCGCGTGCACCGCAGCGCAGTCAATGTCAAACCGACCAATGAAAGTTGTGCTCACCACTCGTGACGGTAACTATATCACAGTGTTGGACACGAGACTCTCCCCACATCACGGGAGGCCTGGATTGGATCAAGCTACTATAGTTTAGTAGTGAAATTAATATGGCTATTTTGGCAACCCAACTATAGAAGGACTGTCCACATATGGCTTTGCCTTTTATGGCCCAGTGTTCTAACCACCCATAGGACCTCCAACAAGGTTTAACGACTGCTATCGTATCGATAACAATGTGGACCGACGGCTTACGTGCCCACCGAAACCCTGTCGCCACTAGCGGTCATTGATCTAGGTACTGACCGCGCCCGACGTTGCTTAATTTTTTTTATTGCTTGCGATCTACTCCCACTGTGCGGCTATGCGCGCTTCACATCTAATGATACGATATATATTTGAAATAGATAGATCTATTTCAATAGATTATTACGGCCTATGTCAAAAAGCTTTTGAAATGAATTCGTAAGTCATAAAAACCCATAAAAAATTGGAATTTTTTTTTTCCAAATATTATGTAAAAAAAGACTTTTCAATTTAAATTTCAAAAATCCCCGCGTAAACACGGTCTCGGCCGTCTCGGCGCTGCCGCCGTGCTTGTGACGTCACTCGCAGTGTAAACAATACATGTCAGTAAAGGAAGAAAGTTATACTCCATTGTTTATTTACACTGCTAATGACGTCACGCCGATAGATTGCATGGCGTATAGCGTTTTTGACATTTGAAAAACAGATTAAAAAACCTGAATTTTAAAATTGAAATCATAAATGTATACTACATTTTTCAGAACAGAAATCTATCAATATTACATAATTTTGGATTTTTCCTTGCATGGTGCGAAATACCCTATTCCACGACTATATGCATGCGTTACATGCATGAAGAAAATTATTTATTTAAATGCCTCTCCTACGCGACAAAAAATTCTGAATGAATGAGGCATAGAAGAAAGTATTGGTCAATATTTTGTTTTTCATGGCATGCCACTACACCGTGTCACATTAATGGGCCTGTTCTATTTATAAAGCATGATGTTGTAAAGTTGTCAGTACGACAATTATTGTAATACCTACCCATTAAACTAATGGGTTGTTCGCTCGCGACGTATTATGTAAAAACTCCGTTGATTCACCATATAGTGATGAAAATTAATGTAAGTACAATAAAATTGTGACTTTTATATAATAACCCCCGAATATATATGTATATGTATATATGTATTAAACCTAGTTTTATGGGAATCTGAGATAACAAAACGAAATTATACTTACAACTTATAAATCTTTTCTATATTACGTCCATCACAATACTGACAGTTCTCATTTTCAATATCCGTGTTCTTCTTTTTCTTCCTCTGCGTCAACCAGTCTCCTCTTGAATCATTCCTTTGCGCCAGCCAATCCTATATTTTAAATTTACTGTGAAGGCCGTAACTTCAGCCATCTGCAGCAACCGCAGCAGCTGCAAACTCCTTCTTTTACTAGATAGAATAACTACACTAGTAAATGATTCTCATATCAATCTATTAATAGTTATTAATATATTTTATCTAACGATAATAATATTTGATTAAACGAAAACCGCGACTGAATCACGTCATCAAATATTTCAGCATTTTAATGTCCCAACCGCAAAGTGTACAATAGCCAATTAGCAAGTAATTGAAAATAATTTCAAAAAGCGCTAATCGATTTCGACCATAATATTTGGCTTGTCTGATTGAATGCAGATATAGTAATCGTACCGAGCTGCTATTTACGGTTACGGCTCAGTAGAAAATGCAGAGATTGCATATATGCTTAAACGAAACCAAATGACGTTTACTGAGACGTGACGTAAATTGACGTAATTCGATCTGATGGGTGTTTAAGCTATCATGGCGGATTGTTGTATTTTGTAGATTTATTTTAACAAATTAATCTCGACATTAATAAGAGAATAAATAAATGTTTCGAAATCTTTGAATCCTATTTCTTTAGATCAGATAAATATTTTGGCGATACTTGATTACTGTCATCATGCCTATTGTATACGTGAATTCTTGGAATCACAAAAATACGAAATATATGAGCATATTAATAATAAATGTTGGTATATCCTTTGTCGCGATCACAAAGCGTTGGAGCCTATAGAGATTTTCTTTTTTCCGCCGCTATAGATTTGTTCGCTAAACAGTCTTTTGTAGTCTACATGCTTTGAGATCGAATTAGTTCAGTCTGGTCGCTGGTCGCTATAACAAATAGTCCATTGAAATGTTACATTTTTAGGCCTTACCTTGCGTTTTTTAGAGGACGTTTTTGAAGATTTTCGCTTATAACTTTTTTATTTATAGTTCTACGACAAAAAGTTACTGGACCAAAGTTGTAGAGAATTTAATTAGCAACAAAAAATGCTAAAAATTTTTTTTATCAAATAAATAGTTTAAGAGATATATCGTAAAAACCATTTCAACCCCTATTTTCAAGATGGTGGCCGTGGGACAAGGGTGGCGACCCCACAAACTTGTTTACACTGACACACATCAAAAAAATAAAATTGCGTCCTCTAAAAAACGCAACCCCAAATGTAACTTTTCAATGGACTAAAATACAAGATTCCCTAATGCTTTTTGCTGGATACTGTAGTAAATACAAGATACTTCAATACTTTTGCTGAGAGAAAGTTCCCAACAGTTGAATAAAAGGATTGCAGCTATAGCCAGTAAGCCATCCAAGTAGATACCTATTATGTGGTTTCCACTAATGTAGTTTCGTTGTTACCACGCTTTATTGAGATTAAATTGCATAATGAGATAACAATTAGAAAAATATGTCAGTTTTATGTTTACAATTTTTGTTTTCCAAAATCTTCAAAACTCGTTGCGAATCAGCATGTCTCACGATGTTCTGTGTTTCCATTGATTGAAATTGATCATAGTTAAGTATTTCAAAAAGTAACAAATTAGTAACTTCGCTCATTGAAACCAACTTGTGTCCCAAATCTATCATTTTCGAACTTCATAAATAAACTTTTAATGAGTTTGTACTTTAGGCCTGAAAATGGCGGTAAATAAACGAAAAAACCAACTACATTTATTTGGCCAGTGGTGGAAAATATTTGTGCGTTTTATAAGTTACAATAAGGATGTTACCACAAATGAGCTCCAAATATTTTTATTGACTGACTTGCCTGACCGATAGTTGATAGGCGATGTGCGATATTAAATTTTGAAACTTCTCCTCTAAAAATGTAGCCATTATCTTCATTACCACACCCTTAAAATCTTCGTTTTAATTCTATTTTATAATCCTAAGGAAAACGTCCAAAAACGTTAACGTAATAAAGAATTTTATAATTGTATTAATATAACCGATATAGAGAAATACTCGTAAGTCGTTAATTTACATGTGTATTTTTCGATATCATTTTCTTTATGCATCGTATTATATTTATATAATGCATAAAGGAAATAACAACACACAAAAACTAACTAACTAAAAACAAAATTTTAGTCTGTAAAACTGCTGATGTCGTACGCTGCAAGCAATATACTTCAAAATTACAGAAGTGCTTACAATTTGTCCTAGGTGTGTCTTGAATCCTTTACCTTTGCTGTTTGGATCGCTACCGATCATCAGTGCAGTCAAATGTTTTCTAATAAGTATTTTACCTCTTATTCCTCTGATTATGAAGGAAGACCCATCGCTACAGTGGGTCAATAATAGCTTACAGACAAATATCGTTCGTTCCTCGCCCGCAGTCAAACGCATGCATTAATGAAGTAGGGAAAGTTAATTGTGGTGACCGCGAGGCGCAATGTCATTATTTTGCTGAAAATTCATAAAATAAACTTTTTAATTTTCCGTTTTCAGTCCTCCTCAGTAATTAAAACGGTTATCGTACTAAAAGACAATTTATTTTGTTTTTTAAATGCCAAATTTGTGTTTAAACTGGGGCGGATGCGCGCTTTGTTTTATTTAAAACGAAAACAATTGAATGATAACCCAATTTTGGACCGCGGACTAGTTGCGAAAAGACTGCGTATTTTAATAATGATTATCTTTGTTAAGTACGTTCATGGTTCACTTTAAAACTTTCATTGTGAAAAATGTAATATTTTACCTTTATATTTTTATATTATAACTTTCAAAATAAACGAAAGTAACGAAAACGAATAATATTTTTATTATACTTAGCTTGATCTAAAATGTTCTCAGCAGCATGCGAAGTCCAACCCGCACTAGGCCAGCATGGTGGACTAAGGCCTATATCCTTCTCATTGTGAGAGGAGGTCCAATCCTGCAGTGGGTCATTAATGGGTTAGAAATGTGATTCTAAAATAATAATATAATTATTATTAATTAGGTACCTTCATTTAAGCGCATAAAATTTGCGACATAAAAAGTGACGTTCGATCGGCTATATTCCAGAGTTCATTAAACGGAACTGATTCCATCCAATCGACCAATCACAAATATTATTTGAGACTTGTCTATGAAAACCATTCAACAAAAAAATCATATAGAAGGTTTTGGCCTTTGAAACGCGACCACTATAAAGCCAAACTACTTAGTCATCAAAGGAACCCCGAGCAGCCAACGGAAATTTAGAAAAAGCTCAAAATCTAAACGAGTAATTCCAGCTCCTTTATCGCCCAAGACGCTCTGAAAAGGCTTTTCGCTTTTGCGGCAGATGAATGCGCTCCATGTACATGGCATCCATTAGAACATAAGTATAGCTGAGCTGAACTCTATGAAAACTCTTCAAACTTCAAATATTTATTGCTAGAATAAGGTTACAAGGGTCTTAAAATTACACAATTTATACAATTCCGACTTATTCTACCTTTAATAAAATCTATCTAGTCTTATCTCAGTCAAGTCAAAATTTAAATAATAATTGTTAAAAATTTATTAAAATTATAATGTCAGCACCATTTATAATAACTAAGGAAATGATCAATATTGTAAAAGCATTCAGTTTGCAACCATAGTGTTATTGAGACCTAAAGCGATTAATGTTAAAGTTTTGATAGAGTCAGGCAATCTATTGTACACAGTTATTGCCATAAAGTAGACATTTTATAAAATTATTTTATATTTACGGACTGGGGCCACTAATAAATGTTTACGTCTTGTCGTCTCTACCAAGATACTGAGTCGCTCTATGATATAAGTTAAGTAACTTTGTTTCGATGAAATGATTTAAAATCCATTATTTCACCAAAATTTTCACTTGATTTTCACTTCTTGAAAATTATTTAAAGTCTTACTAAAAGGTCTAACTAAAACGAGCACAGGCCGTCTCCCGACTAGGTGGAACGACCTGAAGAAGTTAGAAAACATACATTATTTAAGACAACCAACTTAGTTCAAATTCATACACAACCAACTTAGTTCACATACAACCTCAGACAGGATATTAGATACGTATCCTATTTGAAGTTGGGCGTGTGTCACAGTCACAGTGACCACATAACATCCGGTGACTTTTACTTAAAAAAATGTTACGACTACACCGCCGAGTAAATAATACTCAGCGAACAAAATAATATTTTATGGAAATAAACAAGCAATAAAAGTATTGCGAGCTTAGTAGAACACTTCGTACGAGCCGGAACAAGTAGTAGGTACTTAGCCGTCTCTGAGCACTCCAAAGCCAACCCTTTGATCATTGGTCGTTATTAAATTTAATTTTTGGACAAATAAAATGAAGTTGACTTTGATGACGCAATCACGACCCGGCTAAAGTCAAAGTCAAAGCGTTAAAGCATCAAACGTCCATAGTTTTCGCGAAACAAACTAAAAAGGACCCCTTGGTTGAACAAGGGTCTTCATTAGTCCGACTGACGGGGGAAGAAACAAAAAACAAACAAAACCGGGTTTCAATCTGCCCGAACATCAAAACATTTGAATTTCAGCCTTACTGCTCTCAAGTTTGGGTTGGTTTTCGATTGGCTTGCGATGGCATTGTCGAATCGCACATCTGTTTTTCAGATTTATTAGTGTTTGTTTGTTTAAACAGTTCAGTTCGATTTGTTTGCTATCATGTATTTGTTTTGAATAACATTGAGTCCGATCCGTCCCCCAATCTTGTATAAATCGTTTGTTGACGTTCGTTGTTTGAAATTTTATTGGTGTTATAGTGACCATATTTTGGTCAAAAAATGCTATGAATTTTATTGTTTGTTTTATTAAATAACACTCGCATTTTGACACCACGTGAAATTATAAAATCTGAATAGATTAGGAATGTTCAATGCTTTTTAGTGTGATCATTTTTTAGAAAGCTACTGAATCTGAATCATTTTTTAGAAAGCCACTGAACAGTACTAACACAGAACGCTGAACACTGAACACTGAACTGTTCAGTATTAACTCTTTGCCACAACTACAAGTACACCGGTCAGCCAATTGCTAATTTTGCAGCAACCTTATGTCCCACTACTGGGCATGGGTCTCTCAATACAGCAGGGGAAGCATGAAGCCTACTCCACTACGCTGTGGCCAACTCGCGATGGTTTGACGACTGCTATGTTATCGATAACAACCGGCACTGGCGGCTGAACGTGCGCTCCGAAGTAAGTGTTTCTGATAGATCCCGTTAGGACCAAAAGTCTAAAATATATCAAAAACCTTAGATTTTTCTAACGGAAATTCCACTAAATGCATCATAAGAACGCACTGCTATATTTGTATAGCTCAGCACAGCGGAGGCACTTCAAAATGGAGGACATGCGCAGGAAAACGCGACATATTTCCCGCATCGTATGCAGTGCCACGGATCCCGGGCGTTGCCCCACTCGCTGGGGTAATGATGGTGAAGTATGGTTAGAATAGTTTATTACGTAGACACTAGACTATCTATCTACTAGACTAGCTCCCGCCAGAATAAAACTGTTAGATGTAAGGTACTATCTCATCTACTACATACTACATCACGAGGTAGGTTCCAATAGTGGCCCACGCTATTGGAGCTGCGGGAGAATGCAAAATCGTATCATTATTGATTGGTATATCTGTCAGGAGTCCGGCATACATAACTCACTGTCAAAAATGAATGACAGACTGAACTCATGATGGATTATCTTAAAAGTCTAGGTATATGCTATTTTTTGTAGAATTTCTGAAAACAAATCTTCTCCCAACTTGTATAAAATGTATAACTTAATACTTAGAAGACCCACTCAGGTTGGCGCGGTAAATTGTCGTAATTTGGTTAATTCGGCTAAGACTGCGCGACCAGTGGCACTGGGAGCACACTGGCAGGATGCCAGCCTGCTGTTAGCATCTACATACTAAATTTAAATGGACTCTGTACAAAATGTTAGTTGGGTTTATTGTAGCTCCGACTTATAGATCGTGAGACGCGATCAATTAGTAAAGAAACCTTCCTTCCTTTCAGCCCTTAGTAGTCCACTGCTGGACATGGGCCTCCCCTTATCGACGCCACTCCGCCCGGTCCTGGGCCCTCTGAATCAGACGGTTTCCCGCTGTCTTCTTCAGGTATCAGTCCACCTGGTCGGAGGGCGGCCTGTGCTCCTTTTGCTTAAACGTGGTCGCCATTCGAGGACCTTTTTTCCCCATCGGTTGTCAGTCCTGCGAACGATGTGGCCAGCCCATTGCCACTTTAATTTGCAAACTTTGAGAGCTATGTCGGTCACCTTCGTTCTTCTACGGATTTCATCATTTCTGATTCTTTCTCGTAGAGAAATACCAAGCATAGCTCTCTCCATTGCCCTCTGAGCGACTATGAGCTTGTGCATTAGGCTCACAGTAAAGGACCATGTGGTCAGTATTTGGACGGGTTAGACTATGGCGCGTGTGAAGCGCGTATAGCCGCGCTGCTTGAGTAGTTTGCAAGCGATCGAACAAGTTAAGCAACGTCGGGCGCGGTCATTAATGTGTGATCGCTAATAGCGAATAGGCATGATGACAGTAATGAAGTATCGCCAAAATATTTATCTGATCTAATGAAATAGGATTCAGAGATTTCGAAACATTTATTGATTCCCTTATTAATGTCGAGATTAATAATTTATTTGTTAAAATAAATCTACAAAATACAACAATCCGCCATGATAGCTTAAACACCCATCAGATCCTATTACGTCAATTTACGTCACGTCTCAGTAAACGTCATTTTTTTCGTAAGCATATCGTCGATCTCTGCATTTTTTACTGAACCGTGACCGGGCTAGCGTTTTGGAATGAATTTGTAACTTAAAATTTAAATGTACTTTTATTGCACAAAAACCTTAATTTTCTACAAAAATATGATATATTTGAGACATAATAGAAACTTCTGAATATCATTGAAGAGTTTTTGAAAATTAGTCATCATGCCTATTACACGCGCGCTTCCGTGCTTCGGAGGGCACGTTAAGCCGTCGGTCCCGGTTGTCAAACCTTGTCGTAGGCCCTATGGGCGGTTTGACCACATCCGATACGTGTTGACCACTTACCTGTTTCTCCACCAATCCGCATTGGAGCAGCGTGGTGGAGTATGCGGTTGAGAGAGAGACCCGTGCCCGTTAGTAAGCCATTAAAGTGTTGCTGTCGTCCTTTGCACCAACTAAATGCATTTTGTTAATTACTATAAAAAACCTAGTCTAGCCTGTCCTTTTCCATAACACAATAGGACGCTAGGATAAGCAATAATAATATTAAATAACCAAAAGTGTACTGTTATTTCAATATCTCCTAGACTGGCATGCAGCGATTTGATAAAGTGGTTATTGTTAGTATCACTGTTATTGTCAGCTCGCGTGTAGTCGTTTCCAATAATAGCTCTGGGCGTTACGTGAGCTGTTTTTTGTTCGATCGTTATGGGTATAGTTTAAAATAAAAGCTTGTAATATCAAAAGTATTACAGATTGTTCTTTGACTTACAGAAGAAAGGAGATGGATGTATTAGTTGCTGAGAAAAAATCTGGCAATCGGATCTTACAAATCGAAACCTAATTGCGCTACTGTCGAGTTCTAAGTGCACAATTTTTTTGTGAATTTTTGATGATTATAATTTCATAACTTTTGCACGCGTCGTTCCTTTTGGCGATTTTGATCCTTTTGGTGATTTTTTTAATGGTACGTCTTTATACATCAAAGTAATCTCAAAAACCTATTAAATACTAATATTTTTGTTTGTTCTTCAAATGTTTTAAAAACAACTAGACCGATTGAATCCCAAATCTTTGATCTAACTTTTGATGACCTCTTGCAAATGCTATAAGTTCATCAAGACTTAGAAATGCTTCAATTCTTCAGTATTTTACATTTTTTTCTAGCGTCACCATCCATATTTCATATTATGAAGTAATACCCGTATCATTAGGTACTCAATAATACAATGAAGAACCGTAAAGATGAAGAATGTTTGTTCGAAGTCAACTATACGTTCGGGGGTAGTTTGAGAAGGCTTATAAAAAGCCGAGTGCGCACTTGAGCCGAACTTCGCACGACAATAGACGCGTATTATTGATGTCACAATGTGGACACGACCTTCTGTTCGACGAGTGTTTTTGTGGAGGATTTGTAAAGGAACAAACGTCGATTTGAGAGTTTTATTAAATCGTGGAATATGAGGTATGTAATATATTATATTATGAGGCAGAGCGGTGATAGCCCAGTGGCTTGGAATACGACCTCGAATTGATGGGTCCGGGTTAGAATCCCAGTGGCAACAATGACGTTGTAAAAGAAGTTATGTGCGCTTTACAAAATTAAATATCACCTGCTGTTACGGTGAAGGAAAACATCGCGAGGTTACCTGCATGCCTCAGAGTTCACAAAAAAAATTTCTCAAAGCTATGAAGACCACCAACACGTAGTAGGCCAGCGTGGTGGACTCAGGCCTACATCCTTCTCATTGTGAGAGGAGACCCGACCCTGTAGTAGATCATCAATCAATGGGCCACTCACATATATCAGACATTAGTATGTCATATGTCAGTCTATCTGACATCTTCGATATATTAAAAGCTTTTATTATAGCTTTTATTATATACATATTTTTTAACTTACAATGTATGTTCGGGTGGAATCTTTGAACTCAATTTTGAAGTAGATATCTTCAACCGATTGAGCTGAAATTTTGTATACACGTTTAGTTTGGATGACAATGCACGATATGGTTTGTGACGTCATTCTAAATCCAATATGGCGGACCATCCAAGATATCGGAATAGTTATTTTTAATGCATGTCTACAATATGGATATCAAATGAAAGGGTTTGTTAAGAGTAACTCGAAAAAACAAAAGCTTTTAACTTTAAAACTTATTTCGTATATACGAATACTTTGACGATAATGCCATGCTCTAGGCGCAGACAGTTTTGTTTACCGATATGAGCACTGGAGAAGTGTTCACTAAAATCAAATGGAGATACAAAGAGCTGGCTCCACGCTAGAGCATTTGTCTTCGTTATTTATTATTATTGTTCTATATAAGACGTCAAAGTTTCGCATACAGAGAACCTCATTTCGCAGCTCTATGGCAACTATTACTAAACACAGTTTAAGGCACAAGCGGTAACACCAGATCATGCTTTCAGGGCATCTCAGTTCGATTTTCAGTATTATGACGAATCGGTACAATTTAAGTCTGTATTTAGTTTGAGTGTTTACTCCCTTGTCTCTCTCGTTACTAGTCTCGTTTAAAAAGAGACCAGGGAGTGGTCTCTATTTAAAAGAGTGTAATTTAAATTAATTTTAGCTTTACAAATTTTTACGAAAATTTGGGAACTCTGTAACTTTAAACCAGTGCATAGAAAAAGTATTGTTTGGTCAGTGACCTATTATTGTGCTGAATGGTTAATTATTTTAAATGAAAACGATTTCTAATTTGTACAGTAGAGCCCTGTAGGCTTTATGTTTCAGTCTCTGTTTCGTATTATTATACTGTAGTTAATACATAAATAAAACAAATAAATAATTTTCAAACAATGATCCAATATTGGGGGTAACAACACCTCGCTTTTATCTTACAACTTACCCCAAATATTGTAAATGGGATATGTTCATCTCAATTGCTTGTATAGGTGCTGCGCTTCAACCGTAAACATGTAAGGAATTTTCTTATTTGGATCCCTCGACGTGTTATATTCGATTTATATATAGCTCATGTTATAGCATATTGCGATACTAAAGAAAACTACTACAACATGTACACGATAGTTAAGCATTTAAACGGAGTTCTGATTATGTGATTAAGGCCGCAACATCGAAAACCTCGAATTGAGGAACCTCCAGGTGACTGCAAATGGAGTAAAGCCTTGTGGACTGGTGACCTGAAGAAAATAGCAGGAAAACGTTGGATTTAAAGGGCCCAGGACCTCAAATTTGAAACTCATAGGACGCCAAACATTACATGAAAATCTGCATAATAAGGAACAATGTGTGGGCAAACCGTAGTTGTAGCAATAGATACGTAATAATACTTCGTAGTCGATATCCTCGTAGCCGTTGTACTCGTAGGTGTGACCATTCCTTACAAGCTTCAACCAATGCAGTTGTACAAAATTGCCTGCCGAAACCACGAACATTCGATGCTGATACAGCGTTACGTTTGTAGAACCCGTGTACAGCTATGAGCCAATTTGAACGGTCTTCGTATTTCGTAGCTTCATCCGCACATCCTCGTAGACTGTTATGCTTTATGCTTTAAATTAAAATGCCATTTTGCAGCTGGTGTTACGATGTCTTCGTATTGTATTTTCGTATCTCTATAAGCACTACAATTTACACAATAAAATGTATTATATACATAGATCTTTGTCAGTACATACAATAGCGTAGTTTCTATTTATTTATTTCTTCTTTATTTATTTCTTATTTTGTTTTAATAGTAAATGAGTACTGAATGAGCAATACAGGTAGCCTGATATTAAATGTTAAGTATTCACTGGAACATAGAGACTAAATCGCTTGCATCCTTAGAGAGCTTTTGCTTAAAATCCTGTAGATTTTGTTGGTAGTACTTATATTCGTGCATAGTATTACATTTGCAACAAAGGAATTTGTTTGAGTTTTTGATTATAGGCAAAATATGGCTTTATATCTGGATGATATATAATTTTATCATCAGATATGTTGCTTACCTAACTACTTTTTGAATGTTTACCTAAAACATGGCACATAAAGATCTTCCCATAAACATTGCAAAAAAACACGAATCCGAGGTGCACGCTGAAAAGAGTTGCGCATAACGAGTGCAGTGACCTCAGATTTGGGCCCCCACATCGATTTGAAAAATGAATTCGTGTCTGCAAAGCTTGTTATTATAACGACGTCATTAAAATTGAGGAGTGAAGTTTGTCGCGGGTGTTATGACAGAGATGTGGAATGGAAAACAAATGGAATCAGTTCTAATGGGATATTCCAATGATAACGATGCAAAAAAGGAGATGTTCACAAGTGGTGTTTTAAAGGTGATGAATTTAAGCTAGGATAATTTAACGTGTAGGTAAATTTGGGTTATTTTTCGTCAAATTACTTTGTCAATAAAAAAATTCAGTTCCTTTACTATATTTTATTTAAATCAGCATAGTTTGTGGGTTGTCGGATATTTTTGTGAATAAATACCAATCCCTATAAAAAAATACAATTTTACAACATAAAATAACATTTGTAAGAAAATCACTTATAATAATCAGGTTGTTCATCGATTACACATACATAATACAAATAAAAGTTGTTGAAAGGGTCTTGAATTATTAAACCGACTTACCTTTCGCAGGGGGCTGAACTTAGCATCAGACGAAGCGAAGCAAATTCTATTAAGGAAACAAATCGTCTAGACTGACATTTAGTCAGTATTTTCAGATCGATCTGAAAAAAAAAACGATCGCGTGTCGTCTGCCAGGCTTGTTACAATAATGACGTCATTAAACCTGTCGTCGGAGCTCTGACGTCAGTACACGATCGTTTGATTTAAGCTGCATATTCTTTGTATGAAATGTTCTTTTTATTGCAAAGGAGTAGATAAACAACAGGAAGGTTGGCTGCAATCCTCCCACTGTTGGGCACCCTGCCCACTCCTTCCACCCTCGCACGCGTGTCGGATGTTTTAAAACTGCCCATCTCCGACAAGGTTTGACGACTGCTTTCTCATCGATAACAACCGGCACCAATTCCTTAACCAACCACATATTCACATCCGAAACGCAATACATGAAACGCAACACATTTTGGCGGGTAATGAGGGTGGCGGTATGGCGTAGAAAAATGCACATACGAAAAATACGACCGTATGAAAACATAGCAGGATCATATTATGCACGAACTCGTACAAAGATTCACATTATCATTCCACAAAGACTTCCTGAATAAACTGAATAAACAGTACAATGGTAAGTGAAACGCAGTTATGTTTTCTTAAATAAGTAAACACTAGGATTCCCTGTGTCGTGGATCCCGGACACACACAAGACTAGAACACTTTCAAAATATAGATACACAAGAAGACATATTTAGGACTAGCAGTGCCCGCGTATTCGTGCGCGTGGAATGTTAAAATACAATTATTACATCAGCTATCTGACAGGGGAAGTCGCGACAAAATATTTTTTCTTTCTATATTTCTTAGTATAATAATTTACTTGGAAAATTGGTAAACAGCGAATTTCAGGAATACCTACAGTTCATTAACTTAAGATTTCAAGAAATCCTTCTCTCAGAATTTCTCGTTACGAGTACTTATTGACCGATTCAATATTTCTATGTAGATAGGTACTTTAGGTATATTTTCATAGAATTTGTATAGTAGTCGGTCCGAGTCGTGAGCACAATCCTTATTGGTCGATTTGAAGTTGACTGCGCTGTTGGTTCACGCGATTGATTCGTCAGTCAGTGTATGTCGTGCATTGGTCTAGCGCGTGTTCTTTGATTGCTGTTCATTGGCCGAAAGTTATATTCTTTCTAATAATCATCTGTCCTCACGACTCGTGACGGTTACTAAAAAATGTTATCCTTTGAGTATTATCGACCAACGGACTGTAGCCGATATGGAAAATGCCTTCCAAAATAAAATAAAAACCATAAGCGTAAAAGGAAATATAACCCTAACCGGCTCCTTCCCCCACGAGGGGTGGGGGCTTTCTTCAAAGTTCGTGTAATTGAGTTTCAACACTTAATTGCCGGTAGTTGTCGGTTTCGCAATAAACTGGGGGTCTATTATGTAAGTCTTCATTATGATTTTATTAAAATGTATGAGCTGCTTTGGTTTCATCGAAAATTATTTCAAGATAATGAGTATACGGCCTAAATCTGTATTAAATTCTAACTCTAAAAATGGTGAATAACATTTTCTAAAATTTACACGGGTGGACATGAAAGTACCGTTTTTGTTAATGACAGATCATTGGTTATATAAGATAGCTTATACATATACTTTATATTTTTTTTGTCTCCCGCGAAACGTGCAGGTGGATATGTATCGATGATCATAGCTTTGTATAAAATGACGTAAATATACTCAAACTTGTCTTAGCTACCCTCTTTTTGATTCGCATGGCTACAAGCTTCAAAAAATACTTTGATCACAAGTACAAATTCACCAACCTGTACGAGAGTACCTGAAGAAAATGTTAAATTAATTCCTACTTAAATACTTTTATCCCTAAAATCCTTTCATCTAATATACAACGACACATCTCGTCAGCATATCGTAAATTATTTTGATGCTTCAGACTCCAATTAGAGAGCAATAACCTGCAGACAGTGGCATAATTGTGCTGATTGAAGCTCAACAGCTTGAGATGCCTTTATTTGTAGTTTGCTCCAACTTAAGTAATTTTATATTTGAAGACAATTTACTTCTAATAAAAATTTGTTATATTTTAATCATTCACGCCGGTATGATGATCAATGCGGTGATAGCCCAGTGGCTTAGAATTCGACCTCGAATCGAAGGGTCCGGGTTCGAATCCCAGGGGTTGATACCTATGACTTTGTTAAAAAGTTATGTGCGCTTTATAAAATTAAATATCACCTGCTGTAACGGTGAAGGAAAACATAGTGAAAACATCGTTCACAAAAAAAAAATGTTCTCAAAGGTATGTGAAGTCCACCAACCCGCAGTAGGCCAGCGTGGTGGACTAAGGCTTACATCCCTCGACATCGACATCGTACGACATCTCGGAGTCACATATTATCAGGTATATTTTAAAGCACGATTTACTTAATCAATCTCTTATTCATCCAGATGAAAGCAGCAGCTCCTCGTATCTTTAATCTTATATTTTAATTAAACTCATATATTGTTAATTTAGTTTTATAGCATGGTTTGAGAATATTCGCCTCGCTACACGCGTAGCTAAAGTTATAACTGGGTGGTTGCATAATTTGTGCACCACGCAACTAAGCGTCGACAATTTATCGTCTTTGGTACGATTTTATTGAAGTTTTGATAAGTTGAGGGTTAAATTTATACTCGGTTTATTAAAGGTTTTCTTAAAAATACGGAGGTTTTTAAAGTTTTTTTTAATAAAAATAAGATCTCTTTAAGCTACATACATTTAAACCCCTTTTGATTCTATAACTAGTCGACCCGGAAAGCGTCACCCTGCCCTTAATATTGACTGTCGATCCAAAGTACTTTTAAGATATCATACATGACTCCAAGTTAGTCACTTTAACTTTCACCTAAAGTTACCCTATCCCCTTTCCTCTCTCTCTTGCGAAAAATTAAAATTTACAAACATCCTGTCTTACTCGTAGGGAATTTGTCGTCACTGTGCGCAATTTACAACTTCTACTTATTGTTTTATTTTATTACCTATTAAAAATAATCTCAGTATACAGAGTGTCGTGGCCACCCTAGCCGGTTGCATGACATGACGGCGCGGCGGTACTGTGCGCAATAGCGTATTACGGCATATGTCAAAAAGCTTTTTATATGAATTCGTAAGTCATAAAAACCCATAAAAATTGGAAAAAAGTTTTTTGCAAACAAATATTATGTAAAAAAAGACTTCAATTTAAATTTCAAAAATCCCCGCGAAAACACGGTCTCGGCCGTCTCGGCGCTGCCGCCATGCTTGTGACGTCACTCGCAGTGTAAACAATACATCTCAGTAAAGGAAATACCTTATTAGCAACGAAAATTTATCGTTTTTTTGTCATATTACAAAATGTTTTTAATCCCAATTTACAACGTGACCTGGATATCCTACTCGATCTTTGATTTTTTTGATATATTTAAAATATTTTTAATCCCAGTATACCGCGTCTCATGGCCACCCTACCCGGTTGCATGGCGGTACTGTGCGCAACTAACAACGACGATTTATCGTTTTTTGCCGCACGATTTAATAGTTCTGAATGCGAGCTATGCCCTGGTAGACTCGGTACTGTACAGTTTAATAGATATATTTTTGTGAATCTGCATTAAAATGTGAATAAGAATGGGCATCTGTGAAATAAATTTAATTTTTTACACCAGAAAAATAAAAGATTTTCGAGAAATATGAGTACGTAAGAATAAATAAAGTTTTGTCTATTTAACACACCACAATTTACGAGTATTATATGCACAATTGTGGTGACAACGTGTACCATACTGGTACGTAGATGTTTTATAAAACAGTCGAACATGTAGACCAAATTATGTTTACTAAGACTAAGTGGTCACTGTAGTGACAATAAATGCATTTATATTTTTACCTAACTAGGTGTCCCAACTCATTTCGTTCTACCAAATATGGTAAAAATGAAATTGTTGTCTTACTATGTTCCTCGCATTTTTTCCGATTTTCTAACCGTTTAAACCTTCTTTGAGTTACAAGAATATTTCAACACCAAAGTTAGTCTAATCGGTCCAGCCGTTCCCGAGTTACAGCAAGACTAACGAACAGCGGTTCATTTTTTATATATTCCTAATAAGCTTATACAGGGTTCAGATAAACAAAAAGAAGCAAATTAATTAATTATCACCCCCGCGCTAAGTCCCTCAACACAAGATTGATTTGTGATGCTGAGACTGATCGCTCCCAAGGGCCGTAGATCGACAGTTTGCCTTAAAATATGTCACGATTTTGTTTCTAAAATGATTAAAAGTATACTTGAAAAAAAAAAACACAATGCAAGTACTAAATACAGTCAAGTAAGTGAGTGTAGTCCACCATGCTGGCCAAACTTTTGGGTATTTTACACGAGAACATAGGTACTTAAGTTAGATTTCTTTAAAGGAAATAGTAGGTACTGAAAAAATTGAAAATTTTGGCGAATGTAAAAAAAATAATTCAACAGTTATCTCGTCAGAACTTTCAACAACAAACTCAATGCAATTAGGGTGGTTACATACCGGGAATTTTATCCGCGTTAATGTGGCGTATTTCACAAAATTAAATATTACATCAAACCCTGCTGATATCACTTCAATATGCTGGAAATCATCCCAAACCGATTCATTCATTCGATAACTTCTAGTTTTAAGCGGTAATAAATTTACTTTTGATTATTTAATACCAAATGAGGCATTACTTTATCTGTGGCTTAGCGCTAAAGATACCTAAGATCTACCAAAAAGGTCTACCGAAGCGCATATTATATAATTTGCTCGAAGTTTTGTATGCCAGCCATGTAGAAAACTTTGATAGAGCGATTCAGCACACCCTTGGCGTCATCTCGTAGCGAGCGACAGAACCCGCAATATAAGTTTAGTAAGCAACTCAGCTTACGAAGCACATACACGCTTAGTGTACAATCATCCTTGTTGCAGTGTTGCCAAATCTACAAAAGCAATCTCTATCTAAAGAATGGGTATCAAACAATAAACATCGCGAGCGTTTCCGAAGTCTTGTGAGTATGAAATAATGATATTGCCTTGGCATCCCTCGCTTCCTTACAAGATGTCTGAGATGAAGTTCAAATGGAACCGATGCCAAGTGTCCTTTGGACGTTGATTCGGAACGACGAGTTATTGGTATGCGACACGATGTCGGCGTCGTAACGTGTAAATGATCCGTGAATGCGAGCTACTTAGCCATTAACATTTGGCCAAAGAAACATATAAATGGTGTACTTTTAAGCTGAAAGTTAAGGAACTAATGTTTGCGTTTAATGATGAGTGTTTTGTTTTAGTTTTAGAACTAAATATATAATAGTGCAATGGAATCTGAATGTTGATTATATTTTTAAAAATCTAGAAGGTACAAGGTTTGGACAGCAATTGCTTCGAGCATGAACTAACGCTGTATCGTGAAGTTATCGTATCGGGCTGCTGTAAGTACCTATAGGAAGACATCATGACAGACTGACATAATACGGCATAACACGACATACTAATGACTGAATTTATTATACGAATACTGTGTTATAGTAGTATAGTGTCATAGTGTTCATGCTTACGGCACTGTACTCCGTGACCGTCGTAAGCTTAATTTCACTCGTTACATTGAAATAACTTAATAAATCCAATTTATCTAATGATAAAATGTTGTCAATTCTTCTCAATGATAAAAAACTGAAAAAAAGGAAAACAATTTTCGGTAACCTATTAAAGTGACAGTGTATTTAAAAGAAATGACAATTGGCAAGGTAATTTATAAAACAGAAAATTCAAAAAATATTGGAATGCAAAGATTGGCCGTGTACGCCTCCGGGCCGAACTGATTTGCCTTATTAGAACTTCGGGACTTACTCCAGCTATGATTTGTATTTAGACCCGCTGCTATCGGAATTTATGTAAGCGAACATGTAAATATTTGAAAATATTTGAAATAATAAGTTATAATTTAGTTAATGACCAATCAAGACGATCGATTTGTGTGCGTGTCGTCAAAACATCTACTTTGCATTTGATCTATTGTGCAAAGACCTTCGAGGGGCGTTCATTTTCAGTTTAGATGCCAGTAACCCATTAATGACCCACTACAGGGTCGGGTCTCCTTCTTGTAATGAGAGGGATGTAGGCCTTAGTCCACCACGCTGGCCTACTGCGGGTTGGTGGTCTTAACATGCCTTTGAAAACATTTTTTTTTGTGAACTCTCAGGCATGCAGGTTTCCTCACGATGTTTTCCTTCACCGTAACAGCAGGTGATATTTAATTTTATAAAGCGCACATAACTTTTTTTACAAAGTTATTGGTGCGTGCTACTGCGATTCGAACCCGGACCCCTCGATTCGAGGTCGAATTCTAAGCCACTGGGCTATCACCGCTTTTTTTTAGTTTAGTTTTACACAACAGCCTTATTTTTTTCTGCAATGCAAATTGAGCGGTATTCAAGAGAATACCTACCTTATACTTAACAAAGTATAAGGTGTAAATTCGGAAGGGAACGAAAAATACCAGTTGTTCCAACAACTGAAACCAAATCAAATGATAAATCGTATGGAAATTGTCTACCCTATTCGTCAGAATATCTTAAAATTGACGGAGACGCGCTTCGCGACCAAAGATAATACGGACATTTCTCAAAAGTTGCGAATTAGGGACAGGGTTGGCAATCATCATAAGTTTTGTACAAATTACAAATTTTCTTAATTTTCCATAATTATCTGTCCATTCATCCGTGTCATAACCAATTAATGACCCACTACACGGTCGGATCTTCTCTCACAGTGAGAAGGATGTAGGCCTTAGTCCACGACGCTGGCCTACTGCGGGTTGGTGGACTTCACATTCCTTTGAGAACATTTTTTTTGTGAACTCTTAGGTATGCAGGTTTCCTCGCGATGTTTTCCTTCACTTCCTTCCTGCTGCTACGAGCAGGTGATATTTAATTTTATAAAGCACACATAACTTTTTTCAAAGTCATTGGTGCGTGTCACTGGGATTCGAACCCAGACCCCTCTATTAGGTCAAATTCTAAGCCACTGGGCTATCACTGCTGTCATTCATCCGTGCATATACCCTTAAATCTTTATAGGTCCACCGCTGCTCAAAAAATGAAGGTATCGTACATCTGAATAATTTGGACAAATACTTATTTTATTTTTGTGTGCCCATTGATGCAGATGTAGCCCGTAAAAAGGTTGACATTATACGTCCATTTTTTCAATTTGTAGACCCAATTTTTTGACGCGTTAATTGTTTATTGCATATTTTTTTACTATTTTGTAACAACCCTGGGTCTAAGCCTTGGGCTTCCCCCATTATAGAGCCCGGAGTGATCCAATTTGAATAACAAATTCCACAATTCAAATTTTGTTTCTGCGTTCCCCAATTGGCTACGATCTGAAATATTATTTTTAAAAACTAGTGGCTTAAAAAATGTTCATTTGGATTTATAAAGTTTGTTTGTTTTTAAATTTTAAACAGCGAATCCAAGAATTCAATTGAGTCAGAGGTTCGTTCAGACGAAGAGTTAAATTTATTTGCAAGAGTATATTAAGTGCATACTGCATCCATGCATGGTACACACAATGCATATTGCATATTATGCGTATTTACAAGCACACTGACATAAGCACCGCGCCAAAATTATTTAATACGAGCATACGAGCTTGAACATACTACATTATAATAATGCTTATACGAGACCGCAAGTATACTCGTATGTTCCCAGAAACAAATGACTGGAGCCATCTCACACAGCGCTACATAATCAATTAGCCTCTAGCTAGATGATCGACGGGAAATTGATGGTTTTGGGGAAATTTGTGTTCAACGCCTCCGCTTATTTCTAAACTGTTCTATACAGGTGACGAGTAAAACGTCGTATTCCCGTTAAGAGCGTGCAGATAAGATTTTATCAAAATTTATGAATAAATAGTACTCAAAAATAATAAAAAACTGAATGATGTTGAGTGTCATGTCGTTTATATATTCAAATTAAAATTTTTCAAAAATCGTTGAGATTTCAATAGGTGTTCTTTGACTTGCTTTTTACTTTATCTACGCACTTTAACGGGAATACAACGCTTTATCAATCACCTGTATAATTACAAATATGTATTAGCCAATATTATTCATAAACTCGACAAAAAAAACGTTTTCTTTGATATCAAACTAACTCCGCATACTTCAAAATTGACTCAATATTTTAGCCGTCTATAAATAGAACTAGATATTTCATTTTAATCAGTTATACAAAGGTCTAAAAGCGATCTTATTTTACGTAAAGCAAATTAATTTATATATTTTTTTGTTTGTGATCTTAATAACTGGTTTTTATAAAAGTCCAGTTACTTTTAATGACAATAAATGAAACAAGTTAAAAAAGTGACTTAATTATAATTGATGCACTCATAAAATAATTCATTCATAGACAATATGATATTGTTATTAAAATTTAAGCTGAATTCTCGAAAAATATGCTGAATGTAATTAAATATCAATTTTACAATCGAACGGCTATTAATTATTGAGAATTTATAGTGAAAATTATCATCAAGGATATTGTTTCGTTTATTATAAATAACTGTGTTCATTGAATATAAATTGATTTTGATATTATGTTAGCAACATGGTAATGCGGGTCGGGACTACATAATAATTATGTTTTTAAATTCTAAAGCACAAATACGAGTAGCTTAAGAGCTACGGAACCATCAGACTATCCCGTTTCCCACAAAGCTAGAATGATTATTTATTATCAGCCAAAGAAAGTACTGATCTGGCAGGCTATCGCGGTTGCGTCATCATCCCTTAATTTTTTGAAATCCAACCGGCACTAGCCCAGCTTAGTGGACTAATCCCAACATCCTTCACATTGTGAGAGGAGATTCGACTGGAGTGGGTCATTAATGGGTTACAGATTCATAGAAAGTCCAAAGTAGGTTTGTAGAAGTACAAAGGGAACAGCTGAGCCAATCCTAATCACGATTTAATGTAAGCGTAGGCGCGCTCAGTCACAGCTAATATAAATTAGATTAGAACAAACGACAGACCACGGATTACGCACAAATTACCTACAGTTTCAATGTTATCCTGACAAGTGACGGAGGCTAAACCAATGCTGTTGGAGATATACGCCTTTGGAGATACCTTTTTTAAAGTAAATGAGTAGCAAACAGACTTACTACCTGTGGTATAAGCATGTCGTAAGCGATCGAAAAAGTTAAGCAACAGGGCGCGGTCTGTACCTGGTATTGGTGACCGCTAGTAACGAATTTAATGCGTGCTTCCGTGCTTCGAAGGGCATGTTTAAGTCGTCGGTCCTTGTTGTTAGCGTTACGATAGCAGTCGTTAAACCTTGCCGGAAGCCCTATGGGGGTTTAAAACCTCCGACAGGGGTTGGCCACTAGCCCGTTTCTTCGCCAATCCACATTGAAACAGCGTGGTCGAAGTATGATCTAGGCTTCTCCCTGTTGTGAAAAGAGACGCGCGCCCAACAGTGGGCTGTAAAAGGGCCAATAAGCAATAAGCAACAATAAAGCCGAAACAATAGTTACACTGTATTATCTAACTACTAAACTAAACTAAAGTCACTATCAGGAAAACGAGAATTTTAAACGACGAAAAATTTCAGGACTTCGACGAAACAACAACACAAGCCAAGTGACACACTTGTCTAATTTCCAACGTTCCAACCACCACATCAGTTTGGAACAAAACTACAAAATTGCCAATAAGTTCGAGCAGGTCCTCAATAAACATGGCGCGAGTTGTTGGGTATTTTTATCAATAAATACATCAAGCAGTACACAAATCAGTGCTGGCGCGCCTCCAGCCGCTGCCGTATTCGTGCAACAAGATGGTATCGCTAGTTGCGCTTTTACATAATGCGTTCGTGCTCCGATAAGCCTGTGAAATATGCGAGTTAAGTCTACTGAAAGTAAAGTCCAAGGTCCAAAGACCTTCGGTGGTCCCAGCCCTATCGATTACTAGCCTACTTTACGAGTTAGCCTCGTAAGTAACTCGTAAAGTAGTGTGTTCTTCATGTCTTATGTTTCGGCTGGGGAGGTATGGTTTTCGGACTTTATTTGAGGCGAACATCTTAGTCCTTATGATTAACAAAGCATTCGAATGCAACGTCAGATAGGATATAAACCAGAGGCTATTTCCTTTCATCACAGAGTTTTCAAAAGACAGGCAATCGACGAGATTTTAGAAACTTTTATGTTTTATACTTACAACTGGTTATTAATAGAATCCCCATCCTTCTCTGTAAAAGATTTAATGAACCAATGAAAATTGATAGTTAAAAAATATAAGAATCCACCTATTCTTATTCATTGTGTATATTTTATCGCCCCTTCAGCACCATTTTCCAAGGCATAATAGCGACAAAATGAAATTAAGATCCTGAAACTTGAACACTTAAAACGTTCAAACTGATTTCCCACGACAAGAGAATCAGTTACCCAAGTCTATTCCCGAGCCCTTCCATTGAAATCGTTCGCCCTGAACCATTTTATTTCTTTTTCCAATTCCGTCAAATGTGACACGTACAGAGCATTACTCGTCCTAATGTTTGTTCTTTTCCTTCAGAATGATTTGACACGTTGACTCGATCAAGTGTTCGACAAAGGTGTTCTGTAATCGATCACTTTTGCAGATGATTTGGGAGATAGAAAGGGATTTGGAATTGAATGCGATACGTTTGCTGGTGATGTCTTTATGTCTTACAAATTGACGTAAATTGAAAGTGAGTATGGAAGTTGTAGTAGGCTAAACAAGAAGTTATGTAATTTTTTTTGTTTTACTATTTCCTTTTGTATACAAGGAAAAATTAGAGAAACAGGCAAATGGGCCACCTGATGGTAAACGGTAACTGATTTAAAGTTTATTTAGGCTTCCTTGCCTTCCTGTCGCTACCGCTAGTCATATCTCTGACAGTAGAAAGAACAACGAAATCTACATGGAAGCAGCATGCCTTAGTATGAATTCCATGAATGGCCAAAGTGTAGCCAGGTGGGTCTGAACATTTCGATATAAAGTAATATCCAAGTTTTTACATCTAATTGGTTGGAGTGGAGTAGTGTACGTACGACGTGCGTAAAATGTACCTAACATTAAATTTTAAAATTTAGACTTCTTCTAACAGTACATTATTTGCGGCCAATGTGCCTGTAGCCAGCATCCCATCAACATATACAAAACCTTCGCTCGCTATTATCCGACCAACTCTTTCTAGGTTCCTGATTGGTGCAAGTCACAAACTTTGAGCTAACGAGGCGTAGAAGTTCAATTTTTGAATCAAACAGTGTTTTCACTGCGACCTCAAAGAAGTGAAAGTGCGTATCAGTGTCGAAGTTCCTTTATCTTTATTTTGTGACCAACATTAGAGGAGCTGAACCTCACTTAATTGTATGTCACCGGACTTTAGTATTATGACATTACAACCTTCAACGTAACCTGTTGAATTAGATTATTTTGACATTCTAAGATCTAAATCACTATTAGTATTTCGTTACTACTTTTCCTCTCTCCTTATTTTTTGTATAAAGCCCTACTCAAGAAATGAAAGTTATACCTTGGCCCTTAAATCAATAACTGAAAAGTTCATAATAGAGTTTTAAAAATATTATCACGGCCGTCTCTTTTAACTTGGACCTCACAGAAAACTCCTCGTTGCCCGAACATATTGCTAGTTCTTTGTAAAGTGTTCGTTTCGTTTATGTTGTATCTATCCGACTACTTTTATTGGATAGGGCCTGTTAAAGTTTTATATTACACTCTAAACATATTACGTTTTGACCTCCGCATGCAAAGTTTGGAAATAAACGAACAGGAACGGCGATATTTGAAGTTTTAGAATATTCTGGATGGAAGGCGAAACGGTTTGTATTTTTGTTGTACTGTTTTCGAGAAAATGTATGTTGTTAACTACCTTTTAATGATAATAGATGGATTCTTACCATTGGAAAGACTTTTTGAGTGTAACTCGTGGTCGAATTAATGATACATCAATTAGTAGTTGGTACTTTGTTAGTGGTCGGGTCATAAGGAAAAAAAACTAAGTTAAAGAATGGTTTATCTACGTAATACATTCTTCCGTTCTACATAACATAGATCTTCAGAATTGACAGAGAAAAAAATAAAAAAGCTATTTACCCAGAAACACAAATATAAACGCATCATCTAAACGCCCTTGCTCCTTGCGACTTGTCCTCTTTTATTAACTTGATTCCTTCTTGCCTTTCTTGTCTTTCCTTCTTCCTGACTCAGGAATCCTTTAAAGGTCCCTATAGTTTTCGAAATTTAAAAATCAAACAAATAGACTCCACGCTAAAATATATATCAGAAACAACACTGAATTTTAATTTGCGAAGCGGAAGTAACCTGTTTAAAAATAACACCCACTATCATTCCAAAAACGGAAAAGTGTAATTCATAGCGCGAATTAAAAAATTTGGTGACTATTCCTGTATTGGAATATATACTCTAAGTTTCAATAATAAGGTTCAATTTGGCATAGATACAGATACCCTAATTAAATTTTCGTTGAAACAGGAGCCAAGTTCTCAACAAGGAAATTGCATTTATTGTATGCGGTAGGTCCCACATAAAGTTATCTTATAAGTTAAAAGAGAAGATACAGTTTTCTCGTATAAACAACTTTAAACGACAGAATTTGCCTCAAAAACCACTTATAGAGATAATAATTTACATACATACTTACTTTTGGCAAAGGGAGTTCTTTCAACAGGTGAGGTGATCATAACTGGAGAACAGTCGTGCTACGATTACGTCATGTTGTAGTTTTGTATATATGTCAGCGATGTAGAAAACTTCTATAGCGTGATTCAGGATCAGGTGTGGCGCCATCTATTACCAAGTGACTTATTCAGGGTTAAAACTAATTTTGTATCAAATTTAAGGCGCGTTTTTGGTTTACAAATAAACGAATGTGTTTTGTTTAGTACTTACACATCCAAACATTCACAATTCAATACATTTTTTGTAAGGAGTATACGAGAGGTACGATCAAAGGTGGAGCAGATAATTCAGAAGCAATTTCAGTAAACAGTAGCACCCGGAGGTCTGTTTAGCGAAATTTCAATAATTATGTAGATTGCTTGAATTGAATATGAGAGCAAGCGATGCAGTCATTATGGTAATGCCGGCGTCGAGCGAAGTGTGTTCCGTCTTATTAGTATATTAGAGGACAGACAAAGTGCTTTTTGTTACATATAAGCCTTTATCCGCGACTTGAATGTTTACAAATTAAAGTGGCAATGGGCTGGCCACATCGTTCGCAGGACTGACAACTGATGGGGAAGTGAGGTCCTCGAATGGCGACAGGCACAGGCCTCCACCTGGTCGTAGCCAGGTGGAGTGCCGACCCGAAGAAAACAGTGGACAAAACAAGAAAGCAGTGGACTCCAAGGGTTGAAGGGAAGGAGGAACCCGTGACTTATTCCACGTGGGTTCCAGAATTTAGTCCACAGAAGACTTAAAAGATTAACATGTAGAATACATGTTGAATACATGTTAATCGTAGTTATAAACCTGTTCACCAAATTTCGTCCAAATCCATTCCCGTTTTTTCTGCGTTTAACAGTAGATAACCAACATCCATCCTTCAATCCATCGTCACAAATTTTCGCTTTTACAATAGTAGTAAGATATTGTGTTTTCAAGGATAAATCACATATTTAGCTAATAAAAGCACCGTTACACTCCAAGAACTTGCTAAGTTACAATCGATAAGCAACAACACCAATAAATCAGGGGCAGCTGAAAGAATAGCAACTTAATATGGGGCAATTAGCCCCAGCCCTCACGCGAGGCGCGCTCAAACAATAAATTAATCTGATACCTACAGCTCTACGCTATCTGGAAATTATTTCCGCCTGTTTAAATTTCATTACGTTCAGTGTATCGACATTATTCAGCATATCGGCTTATTAGGTTTATTGATTTTAACTGTACTATATGTTTGGCCATTTATAACTTTGTTGTTCTTCTCGATAAAAGATTGAAGAGATAGAATTTTGATACTGATGGCAGGTTAAGAGAGTGGCGGTCAGGTATCTTACTAAACCTATAATGGCTTAAGAGCCAAGTATAGGCAATATCTCCTATAATCCAATCGCAAGCATATTTTTACAACGATAAATAACATTTAGCAAATATTCCCATCGCTATACTCAAAGAACTTGTTAAGTTACAATCGATAAGCAACAACACCAATAAATCAGGGGCAGCTGAAAGAATAGCAACTTAATGTGGGGCAATTAGCCCCAACCTTTAGCGCGGGGCGCGCTCGAACAATAAATTGATGCGATAACTGTAGCTCTGCGCTATCTGGAAATTATTTCCGCCTGTTTAGACTTCATTACGTGAGTTTATCGACATATCAGTTTATTAGGCTCATTGATTTTGAGTGAGCTACAAGTTTTTCATGCTCGTTTGATAACTAGGTTATTGGGTTGATTGGGATAGACAAGGGATTAAGTCCGCTCTATTAAGCCAGGTCTTACTACAAGTCTTGCTAATTAGCATAAATTAATAAATAGATTTACTAGCGCAGTATCACGCATTAGCCAAACCGTTCTGGTATTCACCAAACATATTATACTAATCATTAAGTAAAATCTTGTATCTTTAATGCAATTTTCTTGTAAACTTGAGTAAAATTATAAAAAAAGTAAATTTTCTAAGTTTGTGGAGGCCAGTCTCTAGAATAACTGTAATTAAAAAATGTTTATAATTAATCCCTTATCTGAGGGCACGGAAGTGCCCCATCACGAGAAGAAGGCTCTAACTACGAGTACCTTATTCCCTAATACACTTGTTATATTGCTTGTAGGTATAATTATCACAAAAAAAATATTCCTAACAACAAATCAGAAAGAATAGAAACTAAATGTAGGGCAATTAGCCCCCACTCTCCGCATGGGGCGCGCAGAAACAATAAATTATTGAGATAACCGCAACCACTGCGTGATATCTGATAATTGTTTCCGGTTGGGGTTGTTTATTCGAATATTTAAGGACATTCCGACGACATGTTTTTTGTGAAATCTCAGGCATGTAGGTTACCTCACGAAGTTTTCCTTCACCCAGCAGGTGACATTTAATTTTATAAAGCGCTCATAACTTTTTACAAAGTCATTGGTGCGCGCCACTAGGATTCGAACCAGAACACCTCAATTCGAGGTTGAATTCTAAGCCATTGGGCTATCACTGCTATACGAATATGTTTAAGCAAATGAAAAATAAACAATAGACCGAGCTCCTCCATCTCCTACGAGTATATTTGCGTTGTACTGTATGTCTTTATTTTATCTCGAAATAAGGGCAGAGACAAAAGACGATTTATATTTTATAAAAATCACTTTGTAAAGAGCCCTGGAAGAACATTAAAGGGAATGCAATATAAAGGAACTGTCTTATCGCTGGCTACTGACGAGTTAAGTGGGGTTAAATATGAGCTGTGCCGTGAACAGAAACACTATCGTCAAAGTATTCGTATAGTTAACGTGTGCCATTAGTATGGGAAGACGTCAGACAGACTGACATATGACATACTAATGACTGATGTTTACCGTACTTTCGTGTTCATGCTGTGAGCACTCGTCTTATTACGAGCAAACAGAACAATTTTTCACATAAGCCTTATTTTCTTCGAAGGTGTTTTTATTTCATCTATACGATAATTTAAACAGGAAACAAAAAAAATATAGAGAAAAAAAATTCATATACCTACTTATTTGAATCATATGGATGCACCAAAATTATACTTAAATTATTTTAAGTAATTATTTTTACTCTTCTATACCTTAAAAATTAGGTCAATATAACCTGGTAGACTTAAACTAGCATTTTCTTCCACTTAAAATTTCAAAAGTTCACAAGTCAAGATTCAAGATTTATTTCATTATTTACAGGTTGTCGTGCAGCCTTTGATAGTGAAGCAAATGGTTAACGAACAGATATTTTTTGCGTTACCTATCCAAATAACGTTGTTATTCCCTAGTTTCAAAGAAATTATGTTCGCCTGAAATTGATCGGTGCGGGTTAGCTTCGTTATAGCGTAAAAGAGAAATGGACGGTTCAGGAGTTTAGTGTTTAGGAGAACGGTTTAGTCAAACTTGGGTATCCTATTTGTTATAAGTTAGGTAGTTTGGCAGCATTTTTAGTTTATTGTTGTCGGATGTAATGGTAGACATAAATAAATTATGTTAATTAAAAATGAAATTAATAATGTACCTAATAAAACACCTACAACATAATAATAATTGACTTTAACAAACAACAGACCTTAGAAAACAAAAGAGAATTTTTGTGCTTTTAAAAACGACGAGTTCCCAGCTTTTGCATTATTTCTAAAACCTTTACAAATTTTGGAAATGCTACAAAATTTTACTTAAAGTATCTTCTACTAAACAAAACAGGATGGTCATTAACTATTAATGAGCCCAAGTACGCCATAAATAATTCCCTCTAAGCCACTTCAAAGCTTGCTAATTTTGAATTTGTTGTCGCTTTTGCGGCGACTTTGGCATCAGAGCGGTCGTTTGAATAAGTGTGCGGCTAAAAACCACGGTTTAAAAAACATAGATTATTTTTAACCAACCTTTGAATTTATTGACTTATAGGCATTGAAAAAAAAATTATAATAAAACCCCTGACGTAAAAAGTCTTTTTAAAAGTTGAAAAGTAATTTTATTTTATTGATATAGGTACTCTTCATTTACTATCTTTTACCACTTTATCCTCAAAACGACGGGAGACTATATTTTGTTAGTCTGCTTGAGTTGGATCGGGTAGGGAAGGTCTTAGGATGCATTTTGATGATGACCGTTTTAGTGTCCCGTCTGACTAGCCTGATAATAAGCTAAAATAAAGGCATGTTTCTAATGCTTTAAGCAAAGATAATAAAGTAATATGGAAATCTACTGATTACAAGCATCTAAAATTGTTATCAAACTGACACTAAAAATTTCGCCACCAAAGCTATTAAAACCGACTCAAAATACGCGACCAGGGAGTAATAACAATTTGGAATGTCAGCATTTGCGTTGCGAAAAGTTTCATATGAGTTTGCTTGGCTTGGCTCAGCTGATACGTTGGATCGGGGTTTGTTTTCATGACGTGTTTCAACACGTTATGACATCGAGCAAACAGTTGTAGAATGTTTAATCCGTCCGATGTTGTTTTAACCAGAAAAAAATGTTAAATTAATCTGGTCCGGTATTTTTCTGTTGCTTGAATCGGCAGTGCAAGCATCATTTAGTTTCAAAGAAGGTTCAAATTCCCCCCAAATTGTTTTAATGAGAGAAGAATTCAAACTTACATTCTTGTTTAGATTTCAATCTCAGGTATTTAATTTCATTGAATTTGCTATGCTCAGATGTTTCCAGAAGCCTAACGACCCACTGAGCCTATATGCACATGTGTTATTAGTAAATAACTCTTAATTTACTACCATACGTGGTAGTAAATTAAGTAAATGAATTGGCTAAAATTTTTTATATCGAAGCAATAATAACCAAAAACCTCACAAAAAAAGCGGACAGAAAGTAATAATAATTCGATTATTTATCAGTTAAGATCAACAACTAATAATTAATATTAACGAATAATTTTGTGTTTTCTCACAACGCAATGGTCTGGCTGAAGGTAATGCGTTATTATTATGTAACGTCATATCCAAACTAAATCCCCCTAAGGCCCCAAGGCGAACGCAGGTGCTGAACCGTCAATGTTCTGTATGAACAAAGCTTCTCAAAGTGATGAGAGTGAACCCCTAGGGGAACCTATTGTAGGGACTCGCAGTGTCTGCAGACTTAGTTGTTAGTATCCCATTAATGACCGATGAAGGATCGGGTGTCCTCTCACAATGAGAGGGATATAGGCCTTAGTCCACCACGCTGACCTTTTGCAGGTTTTTTGCTATTTCTTTGTAAACAAGACAAAATCTTAACTAGAATATTTTAATTTTAAGAAGTAAACGCGTTTGTTACATTTAAAAGGGGTAAATCCTAAAGTTTGAGAACCCTTCACAGCACCGTCACGGTTAAGGATTAGCCGGTTCACTAAACGCAAAGCTTAAGTACTCATTGGTGTATATAACCCTTCCTTCAATGCTCTTCATAAGCATGTATTTTCCATAATATTTTCCACAATTTCCATTGAGTGAGGAAAATTAAAAATATGAGAGGGCAAATAAATAAAAAATTAATTAAAAACAGAATATAACATAAGCAGCTATACAAACTCTTGTAACAAAAACATAATGCACTTAGATGCTACGTAGAAATCAAAAGAACAAAGAAAACAACTAAATAATAAAACCTTTAGAAACACAGAAAAAAATAAGCAATTAGAAAGCCGCTAATCGATATACAAACATAACATTTTAGAGTATTAGAAAACCTACAAAACCAATAAAAAGACAACGAACAGAGTAAAAATCAACCCTACTAGTATAATAGTAGCAATAGTAGCAAGCTAGTGCCAGAATGTTAGATATCACGACCGTTCTGCAACTCGTTCAAACAGTGGCGATTGTTATTTGAACGCAGAGTATGAACAATAAACCGACCAGTGGTCTCGCCCGACAGGTGGCATGCCTGTGCATTTTAAACCTATAAAGGGACGTTAAAAAGGGGAGCTCAGGGGGTTTATCAGATCGACACGTCATATTAACGGAACTGCAAAAGTGGGAAGTAAGATCAATATACGTGAATGGTTGTGGAATGTTGATGTATTTAAATGCGAAAGTTTGTGAGGATCGATTGATGGATGTATGTTTGTTACTCCTTCACGCAAAAACGGCTGAACAGATTTGGATGGAATTTGGTACACAGGTAGATTACAACCTGGATTAACATATTACATACTTTTTCTCCCTTTCTGGACCAAGTTCTAAAATCCATGCAGATGAAGCGGTGGGCGTATAGTGTAGTTGTAACTTCAAAATTTTAGTAGTTCAGTAACATAGTCCAACATTTTGTTGACTCAAAAAATCATTGAAGTTTAATGGTGATTATCGTAGAATGTAAAGAATAATTTAATGAGTTCAATACTTTTAAAATAAAAGGTATATTTTGAAGCAAAACTGCGGGCTTGATCACCTGATTTTACTCGTACATCGGTTTTTATAAATAGAGAAATAATATGATCGAATGAATCCATGAACCACACACCGTGGTAAAGTGCTAATTGGTTGGTTTATAGGTAATCAGATTAAATTTAAAAAATACATTGAGTATTAAAATTGTTAAATGAATCCATGCCAGCCAGTAACCCATTAATGACCCACTACAGGGTCGGGTCTCCTTCTCGCAATGAGATGGATGTAGGCCTTAGTCCACCACGCTGGCCTACTGCGGGTTGGTGGACTTCACATACCTTTGAGAACATTTTTTTTGTGAACTCTCAGGCAGGCAGGTTTCCTCACGATGTTTTCCTTCACAGTAACAGCAGGTGATATTTAATTTTATAAAGCGCACGTAACTTTTATTACAAAGCCACTGGGATTCGAACCCGGACTCCTCGATTCGAGGTCGAATTTTAAGCCACTGGGCTATCACCCGGGTAGGTAGTATACAATATTGAACATGAAAAATGTTCGAAGTTTCTTTACATTTGATTGCACCCCATTAGTGATTCCATGATCCATTGCAGTATTGGGTCTGATCCCGGAACGGAAGGGTAATAGTCCATATCTCTGAAAGCTGAAAAAACATATTTTTCAGTATCATTCGTTCTTTTAGATTTTTTTCCATTTGCTGACTTAGTCCAGTCATTTTGAACATTAAAAATCGAAAATTTAACAATAATTCCAAAAGTTTTCAAACTTCGGTCAAGTGAATGGTACATTGGGACGACAATAAATCTCATTTTGCAACCTTGTCCGCAGTCCGGAACATTGCTAAAATTGCAATTAAATTAATTTTTGCTATATGGTCGTGAAAAAAATTCCAAAAGTTCTGCAAACTTGGAGTGGTGTTAAATATATTATTTTACATCACGTGTCAAATTTGCAACCAATTTAAGTGTACGGAACATTCTTTTTTATTAAAATTAATGTTTTTCTTTATGAAACTGAAGGAAAACGTTCCAAAAGTTCTGCAAATTTGACAGATATATCGGAAAAATATACCGAACGATTGTACAAATTTGCAACCTTTTACGTTGACCGGAACATATTTATTTATAATTCTTTTTAATTCGTGGTCATTTTTTCGAGTAAGGTGGTCTCGGAATAATTACAAAAGTTTTGAAACTTGGTTGCAAACTTCGAAAACATCTATTCTGATGCATTTGCAAATTTGCAACCTCATACGCGATCCGGAACTTTATGCAATTTGCAAAAATGTAATAAGGTGATAAAATAAAAAAATTACATTTTTGCAAATTGCATAAAGTTCCGGATCGCGTATGAGGTTGCAAATTTGCAAATGCATCAGAATAGATGTTTTCGAAGTTTGCAACCAAGTTTCAAAACTTTTGTAATTATTCCGAGACCACCTTACTCGAAAAAATGACCACGAATTAAAAAGAATTATAAATAAATATGTTCCGGTCAACGTAAAAGGTTGCAAATTTGTACAATCGTTCGGTATATTTTTCCGATATATCTGTCAAATTTGCAGAACTTTTGGAACGTTTTCCTTCAGTTTCATAAAGAAAAACATTAATTTTAATAAAAAAGAATGTTCCGTACACTTAAATTGGTTGCAAATTTGACACGTGATGTAAAATAATATATTTAACACCACTCCAAGTTTGCAGAACTTTTGGAATTTTTTTCACGACCATATAGCAAAAATTAATTTAATTGCAATTTTAGCAATGTTCCGGACTGCGGACAAGGTTGCAAAATGAGATTTATTGTCGTCCCAATGTACCATTCACTTGACCGAAGTTTGAAAACTTTTGGAATTATTGTGAATTAAATGTCCAAACTGACTGGACTAACTAGACTGACATAGATATTGATTCGTGCGCCCTACTGACTGCTGACGCTCGGATGACCTTTACGAGTAACTGACAGAATGCAGGGCTTTTACGTTATAGTACAAGAGCTGGCAAATTTTTTAGGGAAGTACTTGAGGCATCGTAAAGTTATGTTGCATAGATTATTTGTTATATCTAAACTGAATGAAATTTAGCTAAGCCTTTAAACAGTGTTGGTGGCCTTTTTTAAATCTCGCCAAAATGGTGTCTTTTTTATAGCAGTTATTTTTTACAAATATTATGTTGTAAAATTTTAGTGTGCCTCAAATACTTATTTTGATCTTATAAAATAATTTTGAAGATGCCTGGCGAGGTTACAAACCCGAATTAAATACTAAATTCAGTGATGTTAAAATTTTCAAACGCCTCAAACACTTTTTACGCAAAACAATATTAGTTCATTCATCGTTCAGAGTTGAGCTAAACTCAATTACCCACTAGCTAGAAAAATGGTGTCTTTTTTATAGCAGTTATTTTTTACAAATATTATGTTGTAAAATTTTAGTGTGCCTCAAATACTTATTTTGATCTTATAAAATAATTTTGAAGATGCCTGGCGAGGTTACAAACCCGAATTAAATACTAAATTCAGTGATGTTAAAATTTTCAAACGCCTCAAACACTTTTTACGCAAAACAATATTAGTTCATTCATCGTTCAGAGTTGAGCTAAACTCCATTACCCACTAGCTAGATCTGCATTTATGTATTCGGATGTTACAAATAAATCGATTCACCATAATTTTACGATACTTCAAACACTTCTCGAAAAATGTCTACCAGCTCTTGGTCTATTACGAGTAACTGACAGATCACAGGGCTTTCACATTAGCGTTTGAATGGGACGCTTGCAATATTTACGAGTGTTTCCATGGGATTAAAACTGCAGTAGAGCGTAAGTTTACGTGCCCATACTTTTAGATTTTCATTCAAATTTTTTCTTTTTTCTTTTTGGATCCAGGTGCTATGAGAGGTTCGTGTTTGAATCCCAGTAACACGCACTAAAGCCCAAAAATGTCTAAGAAACCTGTGTATTAAATGTTAAATGCTATAGGAGTCTATCTTTTTCTGCCACTGCACTTCAATGCTTCCTAATGTTTATCTCTACACATCTAGCGAGCACTAAGCGAGTTCCGATTTGGACGTGCGCTTGGCTCAATACTGTGACAGCGCATGAGATTACAATCTGTAGCACAAGTGTAGCTTTAGTGTCCATACATAACTGTATCTACGTATCTGTACGACGGATCGCATGTCACAAGTCCAACGGCTAGTTTTAAAAGTGGAACACTTCGAATATGATTTACTTCTCTTTGTTTAAAGACGGTTGCTACTTCGCTACTATCAATTGAAACTTTATAACTAATAGCGGTGATAGCCCAGTGGCTTAGAATTCGACCTCGAATCGAGGGATCCGGGTTCGAATCCCAGTGGCACGCACCAATGACTTTGTAATAAAAGTTATGTGCGATTTATGACATTAAATATCACCTGCTGTTACGGTGAAGGAAAACATCGTGAGGAAACCTGCATGCCTGAGAGTTCACAAAAAAAAAAAATGTTCTCAAAGGCATGCGAAGTCCACCAACCCGCAGTAAGCCAGCGTGGTGGACTAAGGCCTACATCCTTCTCATTGTGAGAGGAGACCCGACCCTGTAGGTCATTAATGGGTACTGACAATTGAAACTTTAGAAGTAACTAAAAGGTCATTGAACCCGAACCACAGAAAAATAATTGACCAACTTCAATGAAACTTGGGGTGTTACCGTAACCAAGAATCGGGTCAAACTAATTCCGGCCGAACTGATTGGCGCACCAGAAAAATGGCCTCGTAGAAGATTTATATCTTAATTCTGACAAGTCCCGCGCGGCGGTAAATAAGTTATGAGATTTATTGTGAGCTGCGATTGAATAAAAAGGCGCGGCCCTTTGTGATTGCGAGCTGCTTGATTCCCTCCGTTGACGTTCGGTGATTTATCAGCGGGCCCCGCTATGTTGATATCTGACGCGCTTTTCGTATAATAGGAGTGATTTAAAGGATTTTTGGATGGCATAATACGAGTATGAGCAGCAAGCGGATATTTTTTTATGCGAAAGATCT
The DNA here is from genome assembly GCA_905147235.1 of Erynnis tages. Classification (NCBI taxonomy): domain Eukaryota; kingdom Metazoa; phylum Arthropoda; class Insecta; order Lepidoptera; family Hesperiidae; genus Erynnis; species Erynnis tages. The sequence goes on from LR990087.1 coordinate 8,999,638, forward strand.
ATTTTTATGTGAAAGGAATCTGATGATAAGTATTGTCGTTGCAACCTATGGATAGGACATCGTGTCCATTCTCGAATAGAATAAAAAGCTGTGACTTTGTGGGTGCTTTGCTATCCATGAAGATTAGGATATCTTTAAATAAAGTGTCTTAGGCCCGTTCTCTGTGTTCCACAAGATAGAACATGTTGCTTTACGACGAATTAGGAGGGTGACGAGAGTCTTCCCGTCCCGCGTGGAATTTACCACGTATTTAATTATGTGTATTTATAATTTCTTTCTGAATTCTTATCTGTGCGTATTACATATGTTTATCATTAATGATGAAAAAGAAATCACAGATAAAAAAGTGTGTGTGTCAGCTCCGACGCACGACTGAAGTTTACTCCTCAAGAACGATTGTCTTTGAACAGGTATTAATCAAAATCAAGTCCAATGGAGACGGTTACAAACAGACATACAGCAGAAGCTAATAAAATCGTATTAATTAAAAAAGATCGACAAAAATATATTGGCTGCGTTCAGGTTTACTAAGTTCCGAGCAGGGCTGACTTTATCTACCAAAAAATTATTTTTAGGTGTGACAGTGAAAGTGACAGGTTAAAAGTGACAGGTGCTCGAGAAATGATGCGCACCAAAAACGTTACTATCCCATTTGATGAGTAGGTTTTACTCTCCATATTTTCTCATACCGGGCGCCTTATATGAAAATCGATTCTTAAGGAGTAAACTCCAATAAGTAAAAAGGCTAAAACACTACAATTTCAAAGCCCCACTTGCATACTAAGCCAGTCTAACTTCGCCGAGGATTACCAACAGCGCTCAAGTCGGATAGAAAAATTAAAATTCAATCTAGCAACCAGAACAACGGCTCGCTACGCAAGTTCCCGCGACTCCACTCCGAAGAAAGGGGGCGCCACTGCGCTGAATTAAATTTCCCCGCGACCAAGTCCAAACAACTATGAAACTAATCTAAGGTAGACAGTGGCCTGTTATTTTTCAACGAAGCCGCGCTCTCCATTTCGCGTTTATTAAAACTTGCGACGCGATGCAGTCTGTTCATTAAAACTCTGTGTGAATGTAATTATCTTTGAAATAACTGGGAAGTTGTGTTCGTTGACACTGAATGTGTTTCTGTTACTTTAACTGTGTTATTGTTGTCTGTCTGTTGTCGTTTCTTTTTCATTTGATGCGCGTTTAAATTTGCGTTAATAGTAAACAGTAATGAACAAAGTTAAGCGATGTTGTCCATCGACCCGCATAGAGAGATGCAGGCCTTAGGCCAGCGTGGTGGACTAAGGCCTACATACCTCTCATTGTGAGAGGAGACCCAACCCTGTAGTACCCGCTACAGGGTCGGTTCTACTCTGGTTTTAAACCTCTCCTGATCCTAAACTGATGCCTGTGAGCTTAACTTCGAATTAAAAGCTTTAGCTACTTACCCAAACTGACAGTGACAGTTGAAACAGAGTTGTCACAATAAACACAAGAGCGCAGGTTGATGGATGCCCGCGCAGTGCAATTTCCTGCGTCGCCAACAACTTACTGTCTTTCCTTGCAGTGTTGGGGGCTTGGCCCTTGGTACAAGAGGTAGCGGTTATAAAGGTTTAATGGAAACATTATCAGTTGCAGAAACAAGTAAATTTGCACGTAAATTGTAGTTTTTAACATATTACCTATAGAAAAACCGATCAGGACAGATTAAAAGTAAATGATTTTTTGTTTATTTTTTTCTTACTACTTGCATACAAAATTGCATGAATAGTAATAATCATTAAATATCAAAACTAAAATAAGAAACTAATGAAATCTAATTAATTGTTGTGGAATCAAATAAAGCTTTATTATTATTATTATTACTTGCATACAATACGGGCAAATGCATATTATTGAATTAAGCTACCTCTGAATTTGGTGCTCAACGGCGTTTAACTCACTCAGCGAAAGGTTTAAGATCGAAAACTCGAAAGTGGTTAAGAATAGGTTAAATATCCCAATTTCCAGTATCCGATCGAGGTTAAATATGGAAATTTGGAATACATAATAATATGTAGTTTTGATAGCAATGCAAATATTATACGTATAATAGTATTGTTGTTGTATTGCTGTAACAAAATCGTGGATTACAAACTTTTATACAATAGTGGGGCTTGAGTTGTACCTAAATACAAAACTGGTGTTTGTTATTTTTAGACAGAAAGAAATAATATTTATTCGTACATTTACACATACAAAGTAAAACTGACACGAAGAAAAATAAAATAATAAAATATAAAATAACTACATCGTTTCTGTACGTGTATACATTTCAAAAGGGACCCTGCACAACATTATGATGGAAGCTGTAGAAACTGCCAGACCAGCGCTGATAGTAAGACCAGCCTATTAGTCGAACACAGCTTATGACTTGGCGCAGTCGGTGTTGGCCATTTGCAGAGCAGTGGGCGCGCCGCAATCCGCTCCATTTAATTCCGTCCTCACAGCGACAACCCGCGTCGTAAGCTGTTCTGCGACCGTTTACTTGTATGTAAACTATGCAAACTCTACGGTTTAGATCGAAAAACGTTAATTTTTATAGTGTTTCAAATGTAATTTTTTGTAGTTAGATGTAGTTTCATAAGGTATCATAATATTAAAGATGATCTGCGTGACGCAGTGGTTAAAACAACGTTGTGCTATGCAGAGGTTTAGTAGTCCTGGGTTCAATTCCCAGCGGTGCAGGGATTTGAATGATGAGTTTAAATTTCTGTTTCTGGTCTGCGTGTGGGTGTGCCTTGTATGTGTCGTGGCTTCTACGACACAGGGAATTCTAGTCTGGGGCTATGAGTGTGGACCTTTATATACATGTAAACCATATTACTATGATTTATGTTATTATAAACCATATAACTATGTTTAATCCTCTGTATTTTTGTTTGTTTGTACATTTACAACAAAGGACTTGTAAATAAATAAGTTATTGATACTACCAACATCAGAAACAAGCTAGTAGTAAGTCCTTTAGTTACGTGACACCGTACTGCCACGTACGATGTGTAATACAATTTACGCGAAATACGCCGGCGTTCAAATATTCAGGGTGTCTTAGAAAGTTTAGAATATACTGGAGTATATTTGGGGCGGTTTGTTTGCTTTTTGCAGTTTTTTTAAAGAAAATTTCGACGTTTAATATTTACAGATAATAATAATTTGCTGTAGAAAGAATAAAGCGATTAACACCACATCACGGAGCGTAGACTTAGTGTAAATCAACGGTTTTCCGCTGTCTTCTTCAGATCATCAGTCCACCTGAGCTGTAGCCAACCTGTAATCTTGTTGACAAGACGTGATCCCCATTCGACGAGCTTTTTATTCCCAATCGGTATCGGTCTTTCGAACGCTGTAGCCAGACCAGTGCCTCGCCTGATGTCTACGGTCTACAACATTCTACGAAACAAGCTCTCAAAGACAATTATAGTATCGCCCATTGGTTATTGCGGCGTGCCCCTCCTTAGCTATTCACGTTTCTCTAGCAGCGCGCATTGACCAATGAGCTGCGAGTATTTTGTTTCTTCAGAGTTCGATTTACAAAACGGAGTTTAGGCGCTATTTCAGCTCCGTATGTTTCCCTCACGTGAACCGGTAGTTATTCACGGGCGGCACAGTGTATGCAGATTACAGAGAGTTACATTTACCTGAGACTGTCTCAAGACGCCCCTCAGTGCCTAATTGAACGACTGCTCCATCTGGCCGCTGCATGCACAATGTTCTCGGAACTCGTTTAGTTAGCGAATATATTACAGGGTACAGTAACCGTCATGAGTAGTGAGCACAGATTATCAGTGGTAGGGATATTGTATACTTTCGGCCAATGTACAGCCGCCGAAAAAACGCGCTAGACCAATAGCTGACGAAATGACGACTATCGAACCAATCGAGTGCACCGCAGCGCAGTAAATGTCTCCGACCAATGAAAGTTCTCGACGCACGATGACGAACTGACGACTGTCGAACCAATCGTGTGCACCGCAGCGCAGTCAATGCCTCCGACCAATGAAAGTTCTGCTCACCACTCGTGACGGCAGCTATAAGCAGAATACTAGTTTTCGTTTAGAAGAGCAACTGACCGTAAAGTGATATCAAATCACAAATTAAATGATTTTTATTAGTACTAAAGCAATACTAGCTCACATGAGGGTAAGTTTTTATAGTATAGGTTCAGTCGGATTGTTGTACGATTCTTATTATGAATTGCAATCCCTTGTATCATACGAATTAAAACCGGATACATATCACAATGCAGGCGATCGAAAAAGTTAAGCAACGTTGGGTGCGTGCTTGCGTGCTTCGAAGAGCTCGTTAAGTCCTCGGGCTCAGGTGTTATCAGTAAAATAGCAGTTAAACTTATTCGGAGGCTCTATGTGCGGTTTGCAAACTTCCGTCACGGGTTAGACAATAGTTCCTTTCTGCACTAATTTAATCCGCGTTCGAGTTACTTGGTGGAGTATGTACCTTCTGTGATAGGGAGGTGATCGTTACGGTGCGGTGTCAGTGCGGGTTCGGCGCGGTCCACACGTAGCCGACATTTTCGGTTAAAAAAATCTCGAAACCCAACCAATCACTCAGTTGTGTGCTTAGGCACTGTTAGCACAACCGAGTACACGGACCTTATGAAAACTTTACGAGAATCGAACTATCAAACACTGACCAGTTCGCAAAGTAAGGATTTTAATTATGTTATAGTTCAACTTCGTTGTGTACTACAATCAAATTTGAACCCTAACTTTTGGGTGATAGAGTTGAATACGATACTGGATAGAACAACTGGACGTAAAACTAATAGTCGAAGGGACTGGACCCAATTATGCATATTCAAGAAACAACTACATTAACTATTGGTTACACATTCCGAACACGTGGGGATCAGAATAATGTAAAGTTTGCTATTATTTGTAGGGCTCATTTGGTTCTATATATATATTTACTATAATAGAATAATCACATAATTTATTCAAATCTTTATTAAACCTTGCAAAACATATACAATTTACCTACGATAAATCTGTTCAGGCGGTGATAGCCCAGTGGCCAATCGGGGGGCCGGGTTCGAATCCCAGTGGCAGTTTACACAATGACTTTGTAAAAAAGTAATGTGCGCTTTATAAAAAAAAAAATTAAATATCACCTGCTGTTACGGTGAAGGAAAACATCGTAAGGAAACCCGCAGTAGGCCAGCGTGGTGGACGGCGGCCTACATCCCTCTCATTACGAGAAGGAGACCCGACCCTGTAGTGGGTCATTAATGGGTTACTGACAAGTGTTCTGTACCTGCTATGAAAATGTAAATAAGTGTTCTGTACTATGAAATAGTGTGTATGTAACTATGTATGTGCGGGCATGTGTTTAAACGTACAAGCCATATATGCCAGTGGGGAATATTATCAATTTTCTGATTAGTTTGTAGTTTGTTTATGTACACTTCAGCACAACTTCTATGAAGATTCCAATCAATGCTAGATTCGCAGAATTCCTATTGATGTTCGCTTTCCTTCAAACAAGTTCTAAGAATCTCGATTTCCTAGATTCAAGGATTCTAGTTATTGAAATGTTGTTTTCTTGTATGAATCTATTTCGTTCGTTACGCTTTACTCAAGTAGAAATTAACAAGCAAGAAAAACTTCTTAGCGTTAAATACTCGCCAAAAATATGCTTTAAAATTAAAAAAATAATATGACATGGACGTTTCGACGATGTTCATAATTAATTTCAAAATGTAATTATGCATTCACGATTATCTTAAAATCTACCCGACATTCTAATATGTCAAAAAAAATGAATTTTGCTCAGGGCGAAAACAAAAAAAAAATTGTCAGTTGTTTCGAAAAAATGTATGAAGCGGTATTATTTATCTCGCAGGAAACAACCCTATTACGTGATGTCGAAGTTTTGCATACATGCTAGTGATGTAGAAAACTTCGATAGTGTGATTCAGGTACTCGTGGCGCCATCTATTGATCAGTGCCACAAACTTACAATGTATAGTTTAAAGCTAAACAATCTGTATCTGAGCATGCAATCAGATTGCAGTATAATTAAAGTCCTTTATTTATCATTAGTCACTTTCCAGAGTTCCTTCTTAGTTATTAGTATTATGTCGTACAAGATGTTTTTGTCAGATTGTTGGCTAGGAATACAGAAAGATTTTTTTTTCAAAATTAAGGAGGTACCTACTATTGCGAGAAATACAAAGTTTTCCAAAAATCGCGTAATATTGTTTTGGTTTTCATGAAAATCGGGTCTGTGGGTTTAAATACTTTTCGCTAGGCCTCATAGTTTCGGAATCGGCCATCGATACCCTGTATAAAAATTCAACCTGTAAATACAGGGTGAATTTTTCCAGTGGACGATTTCACAATGTTTCGCCTCGTAGGAAATACCTTTCCGATAAGCACTCCAGCTTTTTATTAAAACATAATTTGATTGCGTCATTAATAAACAAATAAGTACAAATTGCGATTTGGTTATGAATATGACGATGCAAATATCGAATCAGGTCACGTTATTATTGTAATGATATTAAATTGCTTCAATTCACTATATCATACAACTGCACCGATGTTTCTGTATGGGAATCTAACCCCTTGTTAGTTGATAATAAGGTGGATTTTGGACTGAACTGATTGTAGAGAGAATTTTGTTGTCGCTCAGTTCATTTCAGACGTGATATTGTTGCGTTTGTAGTTAAATGTATGTACATTTTAGTATCGCAATGTTTTGTTATTAGAAACAATATTGAATTATATACCTAACCACCTTTTCATACAAGCTTCGAACTAGTATTTCTACGCATTTATTCTTTAGACATCTTCCGACGTATTCTTCACTAACATTAAAGCGTGTTCCCTATTACTATTATTAATCCTATACCTACGGATCCACACCAGTCTATCCTATTTTGGTATCGGTGTTGGTACGGAAAAACGTTAACTCTTCGCTTAAAATTCAAAATCACATTTCGGCGCGCGTATAAGTATTCTACCATGAAAAGAAAGTTAAAATTGTAAAAATCAATGTAAATATATCTAACATTTGAGATTTGATAGCTTTCTCAATAACCCCTGTAAATTAAAGTAATTTTAATCTATCTCCGGACCCCACAGTCCAGTAACCAGGTTTTTAATTAACCGCGAACAGATTTTGAGTACAGTTTGAAATAATGGACAGGAAAAAAATTTAATATCTCCGGGAAGACGGCAAACTTCCCGCCTCTGTCTTTATTAAACATTGTAATATTCTAGAAATTTCGAGAACTTCACTTAGTTAGGTCAGTATCTAGTCAAACGTTACATTTATAATTAAACGAGGGTAGAGGAGAGCGGTGATAGCTCAGTAGCTACGAATTCGGTATCTTACTTGAGAGATCGGTTCCCAGAGGCATTGCGTGCGTATAAAAATTAAATGTTACTTTGTAATGTTGATAGGAATCAATACGAGGAAACCGAATATATATGTCGGACAACTTTCCATAATGTTATCGAATTAGGAGGCCATAGTAGCTCCTCCAGTCATAGTAACGTACCTCTTTTACGATATGTCTTGTGTTTCGAAAATCTTAGTCCTCATAAGTAGCAAAGCATCCGCATACAACCTCCTCTATTTGAGGTTGGATGCGGGCGGCTACGGGCTGCAATGACCATTTAATATATAGGGCGGCCTGAATGCCCTTTTGTTATTCAATAAAATTATTTTTAAAAGAGCAATATTCCGTAACTCTTTGGTATGTCGTGACGCTAAACTCGCTTCAGAAAGTTTCTCCTGTGCTTTTATTAAAATATATTTTAGCAGCTGACATTTAAATGGAGGTCTGTTAAAAGTTTAAACCAAGAATATTAAAAGTCAAATGACGTGGGGTCATTATTTTGCTAGTTTAAAACGTGACTTATTCAAAGTCACGCCATTTCTAAAACTAAAGATTGGAAAATTGTAACGCAACATTTCAAGTCGTTCAAACAAGTTTATCCCTTAATGCTTACAAATTAAGATCAAGAATTCGTTGATTAATCTAGTGGAAACTAAGTTAAAAGAGCTTTGAGACCGCTGTTGAGAACGCAGCGAACGGACAGACGTGATAAGACGAATTAAATGTAAGGAAAACATTTTTAGAACGCATTAAAATACAGGATGTCATTTCTTAGAACACTATTCGACATATAATAGTATTATTCCCCTTACTTTTTTCTTGCTAACTCGCTGGTTAACCGATTAACATAAATTTTATTAAGAGAGTGTAGAAACGGAGTATATTAGTAGAATAGTAGTAGTACTGGAAAAATAGTTCTACTTATTTCTAACTACTACTCTAACTTATTTCTAAGTTAATCAGAATCTTTTTCAAGTTAATTAGATGTCTTTTTATAAAAATACATTATTTATTGAGGGGCAAGGGGTAAAGGAGGGGTGGGCATTTAAGTAACAAGTAAGTGACATTGTAGTAACTTAATTTTTGATAAATCGATCTGCATAATAATAATATATGATATTATACGCCATGAATATTATTTTAATCAAAGCTAATTTTTATGTTAAAAATAAGTGTAGGTATTTCTTTGGAGACAAACAATCACCACATAGACGGCAGAGTTGTTTGTAAGTGTAATTATTCATTTTAAATCCAATGTTACGTAACGGTGTGACACGCGTCCTTCTTAAATGGTTTGTAAAATTCGTCGGGCGCCTTATGGCTGTGCAGACTTAAAGCATTTATATAGCCAACAATTTCATTTCTATGTAATTAGCAGAATACTTAAAAATATAATTATTCGAAAATAAATATCAGAAAGATTGTTTTCGCTGTTGGTGTAATTGCTTCTGGTCTATTATTATCAAATCTTGTATGAAAAATTTAAAATGAATTGCAACAAAAGTAAAGTAAAGTCGAAAAGCCTTTAAAATTAGGTAGCTCTTTTAGACTAATTTATAACATTTTGTCAATAAGAGCTACTGCTATCGGCATTTGTTAGTATTGCAAAAACACACGACAAGTACACAATGACACATGCACCCATCGAAAATAGAAATCCAGTCATATTATGTTTCACTACATAAATCGAACTCAATAATCGGCAATAAATCGAACCCAGAACGCTCAAAATCAAATTCAATGCGGACAATATCGCGGGCACAGCTTCCACCAACAAAAACATGCCTAATTGTGAGTTAGTGTAAATCTTAAAGTATCCTCTGGTGTCCCTCAGACGCATACTTATCCAATTGCCACTTCAAAGCAGATACAATTGACAAAGGGAGCCTGGGGTTCCAACATGCTCCACGCACTTTTCACCCATTTCCCACTCGAAACACGCGCTAAATTGTAATTTTGGGTACGTGTTTTACAGTATGCGAGAAGATTTTATATAAATAAAATTTGAGCTTCATTGGATTTCTTACGTCTTTCGCGTATATGACGCACGTCTAAATAGGATATTGACTCCGAGAAACGAGCTAACGTTTATCCGTATCGACACCGGTCGGAACATAGATGCCTATGTTTGCGTGCGCAATGCTACGCTATAGGAACATAATAAATAAATAAATTTGAATATGCTAAAAATGAATATGCTAAAAATGATTATTCACGGCTGACTTTATTTCCACAGTTGAACTTTCGGAATTTTAGCGGAATTCCCAATGTTTCCTGGAAATAATTTTAAAAATTTGCCAGAATTGCAATCTTTTGTATTGTCACATTGTGTGATAATTGCAACAGAAAAAAGATAACTATATCTTTGATCGCCTATCGTCTGACCGTAGACCCTAGTTTATTTAACTTTGTAGCATTTGTATACAGGGTGATACAGAGTCCTTGATGGTGTTTTCATGGTTCACATAAGATGTACTCTAATTGGAGTGCTATGCGTACGTGATACTAATGGTAGCCCGCGGGGTCGGTTGCTTTGAAGGAGGCGAGTGTTTTGATGTGGTGTACCTAACTAATAGTTTATGTTTTAACTGGCCCTGTTTGTAATCCTGATCGCTAGATAAAGTCGAATCATAATTAATTATATTAAAATAATAATAATAATAACGCTTCACACTCATAGCCCCACACTAGGATTCCCTGTGTCTTGGGCGCCATGGACACACACAAGGCAAGAACACCATCCAGACCAGAAATAGAAACTCAAATTCATCATTCGAATCTCTGCTCTGCTGGGAATCGAACCCAGGACCTTCCGCGCAGCGCATCGGTCTCTTAACCACTGCGCCACTTGGGTCGTTAAATATTTAGTAATATTTAGTAATCTGATGTGTACAAGTAATCTATCTATCTTCTTCCATTCGTACTTTGGATCCTTCTTCTCCTACAAGCTTATTTCTCTCAATCCTGAGTATTCTGAATGGTTTCATCGACAATGCAATCTATTCGACAAGTGGTTTCACGTACCAAGAGAGGCTCTCCATATTTCTTCTCCATCAGTCAATTTAAAAACTACGTCAGTGAGTTTTGTTCATCAACGGGTTTTGTCGTTATCGCGTGAACTTTAGGAGAAATATACGCATAGCTTTCTCCATTTCATCCCATTGCTTTTTAGCGAAAAAAAATATATATAAATAAAAGAAACACACACCATTTATTAACAGAAATACATGAAAAAGTTCAGGTACAAAGCTAAACACAAGATTACGTATCGAAATTCCCCAAAGCCCAGCCGGGCCATTGTCAGTAACCCATTAATGACCCACTACAGGATCAGGTCTCCTCTCACAATGAGAGGGGTGTAGGCCGCCGTCCACCACGCTGGCCCACTGCGCGTTGGTAGTCTTCACATACCTTTGAGAACATTATTGTGAACTCTCAGGCATGCAGGTTGCCCCACGATGTTTTCCTTCACCGTGACAACAGTAAAGTAAGTAAGTTTATAAAGCGCACATAACTTTTTAACCAAGTCATTGGTGCGTCTCGATTCGAGGTCGAAATCTAAGCCATTGGGCTATCACCGCTATATCACCATGCCGGGCCATTACCATTTAAAATTCATACCAAAATTAGTAGAAGTAGCCAACGTGCTTCATTCAAGGGGTAATAATAAGAAGAGTCATGAGTTGCCAGTACCTATAAGTGGGGCGATAAATCGACGAGGCAATAGGTTACACTGAGAATAACTTAAATTAGGTTAATGTTTGTCGAGTGTAAGGGAATAGTCTGATTGCAAGCGATTAGTTAGCAAGTAACGTGCGATTTTTATTCAGAACCTTGAAGTAAAGACGTCACAATATTAGTTCTGTGTAATGAATGTGCTAAACATGGTAAGGTAAAGGTTTATCTTAAAAAGGTTTACCGGATTAAGATTAGATAAAGGATAAAGGTAACCTGGTAAGATTCAGTGTATCCTTTGAATTCCGGGAAAGATTGTGTTTGTAAATTGTGCCTCTAAGATGGAGAATTTTGTTGCAAAGAGATTCGTTTATTTTATTTTCATTAATAGACAAAGATACAAGCAAAAAAGTAATGTTGAAACCTTTGGGTTAAAATATTTTAATTAAACTCTTAATATACTGTGTTTTAAAGATGCTTATGATTGAAGGATGATGATCGTGGAGTGGAGAACTATAACAATAATGACTAGTATACAATACTATATAACATACTATTATAAACTATTGTGGAAAACTATCTTGGTAACTCTTCAGGGTGACTGTTGTGTCAATGTTTCTACAATCACTATCATCAAAAATTCCAAAAGATTTAATTCGCTTCTCGCTACAGTATTGTAATGAGACCGGCACCTTAATTCAACAAGAGTTTGGACGTAAGTTATGAGACTTAGTACTTAGCGAGGTCGGCAGTTATGTGCATTACTGCATTCTTATGTGCATACGGTATTAGTAGGAGAAATATTAGGTGCAATACTTCATGCTTATAATATGTGCGCGTAAATCCACGGATTTTGTAGAGCAGGTAGATTATTACCTAGTTGTCTGCAGATCGAAGCTCGATATTACAAGGAATTTCTTGTATCTTGGATTGCAGGTTTGGAAGTAAATCAATTTAAAAATCAGTCACCTTTAGGGTTTGATGCATTGAAGGGTTAAAAAAAATTAAAAATCCCAGTAGAAATAGTCAAACCACTTTATCATAAAAATCAAATCAAATTTGATTGGTTTAACATTAGGTGATATTTTTTTTAATCTTTGAAGTCCAAAGCAAAGTACCAAGAAACTTCACCTCCAATATTTTACTTGAATCTTTTCTGTTATTTGGTTACGTATAGAAAACATGTCCAAAACATGTAACTAAGAACGAGGATAACTCAGATCATTCGTAACAATCGGATTTTGTAAGAAACACGTAAGAATGGGGAAATTTTGTATGTATAGTGACAATCCGATTCGTTGGGCAGCAAACCAGGGCGATTGTCTAAACACCATCAATAGATACGAGGCGACTGAGGCATTGTGTCCGCTCCTACATCTGCCAATGAATACCCTATATAAGAATCCACAATCCAACAACTCACATAGCACATAGAAAACAAACCACACAAAACTCGACTCTATCTGAGGGGCGCAGGGTTCAATATCGCGCGAGGGTTCCAAGTGAAGGCGTGAAACTTCGTGGGATCGCAGTTCGGGTTGTATCAAAATCCCGCAGTAGAATTGACTGCAAAATGTCCGTGCGTTACTGATACTGACTGCGGACAATGGACTCTTCGGAATGGGGACTCGGTATATTGTGTGTCAGTAACCCATTAATGACCCACTACAGGGTCGGGTCTCCTTCTCGTAATGAGAGGGATGTAGGCCTTAGTCCACCACGCTGGCCCACTGCGGGTTGGTGGACTTCACATGCCTTTGAGAACATTTTTTTTTGTGAACTCTCAGGCATGCAGGTTTCCTCACGATGTTTTCCTTCACCGTAACAGCAGGTGATATTTAATTTTATAAAGCGCACATAACTTTTTTCACGAAGTTATTGGTGCGTGCCACTGGGATTCGAACCCGGACCCCTCGATTCGAGGTCGAATTCTAAGCCACTGGGCTATCACCGCTATATTGTAATCTTTCCTTACTAATAAAAATGAATCAGCAGTAGCTAACAGGCGTGCTGGCCACCTGACGTCAAGTAGTCACTGCAGCTCTTGGATAGCGAACCACAAATAGAGAAAAAATTCTATTTGATGACGTATGCGGGTGCTTTGCTAAGACGTTCGCCTCAAAAATCTCCGGCAACTATACCTCCCCAGCCGAAACACAAGACATGAAGAATACTGCTATCCGGCTAGGAGTGCAAAACATGTCAATCAAATTGTATATTAGTAATAACTTTTAATATTTTATAAATTTTAATTAATTTGTATAACTAACATCAGTTTTATTTGTTTATTTACTTTTTTAATTTGCATACCTGAAAAGGTGAACATGGATTGATCAAAATACCCTGTAAAACCAATAACTAACCCATATTCGTGCAAATAAATGATTTTCATTTTGATTTTGGAGGCTGGTGGTAAAGTACTCTGGCTCCTTCCAGAATTTCTATTTATATTTGTATGAAAGCGATTTATTTAAGGAGAAGTACACACGTACTATGGGAATTTAAAAGTTATCTATATCTTTTTTGGTATTATATTCAGAGAAATATTATATCCAAGTTCCTATAGGGTAAAGTTTTTTTTAACAGCTGTTAAATGTAGCACCTCCGCTACGCATGAAGTATGAGTATAAGATAAAAGAAAAAATTTGCAAGATGAAAGATAAACACGGATATTTTGATATGAAATGGCGTCATACCTTACATCTGAGCAAATCCGTCTTTGGATCTAAGAAAGCTTCATGAAGAGAATTTCAAAATTTGTCAGTCTTGATATAAGAAACAAAAAATACATATTTGGGCAACTGTTTGACTGATAAAGATGGATCTGAGGTGACTTTTTCGTGGAAAAAATTGCTTAGAAATTAATTACTATTTTTTGCAAACGGTGTTTTACTATGACTAACTGCATAAAAATAATATTTTGCATAACATGTTTTCATCGTTCTTTTTTGCATCTTTTTGTATCTTTGTTTCTTACTTTATTGACTAAATTGTTTTTTTTACTTTAAATTAATAATTCAATAAGGCAGTCAAACGATCTTCTTTAATTCATTATAAAAACGATCAATTGGTCGACATTTTTATTTCGATTGAAACCATATAAGTCTCAATTAATTCAATTAATGGTGATCTGGTAAATCTGTTCATTTTGCTAATGAAGCCACAACTCGGAATAATTCATTGAACTCGCACCAGCGTAACACGAAGTCATGTTATCTTATGCAAAACTTTCTAACTGTTGTTTAGTTTACAAATTAAGAGGATAATCTTTAGAGCGAATGATTTAAATCTCTGGGCTGTAATCCGACCGGGAGTCACTTAACAACTGTAGGATTTATGATACGAATGTTGCTTAAATTTTTAAATTACTTTAGTTACTTAATCCCTTTACTTTATTACATCCCTTATCAAGGACGTTATGCTTTCACGAATATTACTTTGTGTTGTTACATGCATTATGTCATGTTTAAGTTCATGATATATAAGAATTTTTTTGAGCACTCCTCAAACACCCAAATCCATTTAAACATTTTTGCATGAAACCCAAAGAAACATAATATATATGTACAACAATGAAACCAGTCACATTTGCCAGTAACCCATTAATGAGCCACTACAGGGTCGGGTCTCCTTCTCGTAATGAGTGGGATGTAGGCCTTAGTCCACCACGCTGGCCTACTGCGGGTTGGTGGACTTCACATACCTTTGAGAACATTTTTTTTGTGAACTCTCAGGCATGTAGGTTTCCTCACGATGTTTTCCTTCACCGTAACAGCAGGTGATATTTTATTTTATAAAGCGCACATAACTTTTTTACAAAGTCATTGGTGCGTGCCACTGTTCGAACCCGGACCCCTCGATTCGAGGTCGAATTCTAAGCCACTGGGCTATCAGTCACATTTAATTTTCATTAATTCTTTCTTCTCTTCAGCCAGCATTCGTCCACTGCTGGACATAGGCCTCTCCCTAGGCGCTGAGCACGATCTTCAGCTCCGCATTTAGTTGCTTGCGTCACAGCTTACATTCAATTATTATCAAATAAAAAAAAGTTTCCGTTATTTAATATAAAATCTTTAGTTAAATAAGACTACTCTTAGATCATTGACCACTTCACTTTTGTCTGACCTTCATCGTCCGACATCGCGTGCCGTCCATCGCTTTTGCTCAAGCAAGCGGTCGCCATAACTCATTCAATCTGCTGAAACCCGGCTCCATTCTATCAGTGCCTTCACGCGTACTCGGTATTCGTTTTCCATCAAAAGCTCTAAAAGCCTCTCGTAAAACGGAAAAATAAAACGCGGTACAGTCGCAGGACAATGGAGGCGGGGGGCAATTTTTCACGCGTGCGACCCTCACTTCTGCCGTACGTATAGATACGTAAAAGCGCCTACAGATCGGTGTAACGTTGTGACGCGATATGTGAATTTGAGATATACAACAAAACAAAATACATCATAATAATTATTTTCATTCATCGTTACAAGAGGTGGTATTTAATTTTACAAAGCCCACATTATTTTTAACGTTTTGATTAACAGGCCGTGTTCTTAGCCACTGCGTTATCACCGGTCACGAAAAGTTAAAGAGTTATAATAGTTATTAGTCACGATTTTGAGAGCTACGTGACATACGCCGACAATATAGTCATTGTATTGAGATTTATCTATTTTCTGATCATGATATGCCGTTTCTGTATGAAAGCGAGTGGGCGATTTGATGAGGGTCCAGTAAGTGTTCATTAATGATGGATTGGTTGTATTTGAGGTTATTTATGATTAAAGATATAAGAGGTATACTTATAATAATAATAATCATCATCATTTATTTATTCAGACAGCCTACAGTCCATAATGTGTTAGTAACAGTTTATATTCTTAAAAACTATGTTAGTATTCAATTATTCAATTATTCTATTTATCTATCTATCTATCTATATTTTATCAGTCAATCAGATCGGTATTAATTATTTAATTATTAATTATTATATATCTTATTAACATTAAAAATCCAGTGACATACTATATACTCATATACTTACGAGTATATGAGTGGCGCAGTGGTTAGGACGCCAGTGCGCTGCGTAGGAGTTCCTGGGTTTGATTCGCAATGGAGTAGAGATTTGAATGATGAGTTTAATTTTCTGTGGTATGAGTGTGTATTTTAATAAAATATTTTATATATTTTATATATTCAGCCTAAGCCCACGCACATCCGCACTAACCACGCCATATAACTAACGAGTATGGGCGCTACTTGAATTAATGTCCGACAAACATTAACCTAATTTAAGTTACCGTCTCTCCGTAACCCATAGCCGGTGTCGATTTATCACCCACTTATACGCATAGCTGCATTGCTAGCGAAATTCACTATATAATCCCTATATTTTAACAGAACAATAAGGGACAGGGCTTATGCAAAGACTTCTAAAATAAAAGTTGCCTAAATTATTCCTTATTAAATCAGCTATCTGCCAGTGACAGTCCCGTCAAAATCGGTGTAGCTGTTCCAGAGATTAGCCGGAACAAACAGACAGATAGACAGAAAAACAAAAAAAATCAACTCTTACCTATGGAGTCCATGAACAATCTCGACCTTATAAATATATTACGGGAGAGCTTACACAGCGCGCGACTGAGTTGACGTACTCCCATAGTATTTCTAAGGTCGGGATTGTTTGAGCGTGCGACCCACGCACGAGTTGAATTCGTATGAAAATGCGGCCAAACTGTACCCTTAGTCTGAGTTTTAGCGATACAGAAACGAAACGTTTGTGCGTTTCATTTATGATCGATATCGAACGTAATTCATACACAGCTTACTACACAGGAGTCCACGGTGTAATAGCAAATAGAGGTAAAAGATTTTTAGAGGAGTTAAAAATTTTAATCAAATTTTTGTATGGACTGAAAGATATGAATTCTTATCGTTAGACATTATAATAGTAACAAATATTTAATACCTACGGAATAATATTAGTTCGAAATTTTACAGTGCATTACGGCCAATTCTCGGTTATTATGTTCCATTAATATTATTAACAGCTTCGCTGCCGAGCACGCACCGGTGCGGGGTAGGGAGTGTGGCGCGGGGTGCCGGCCACGCACCGGTGCGGGCTAGCGTCTTGGAAATTTCCTACACTCATTACACTGCCGGCATAGGGCGAGAGACGTTGTTTTTGTAGTGGCACTGTGCTTGAAATTCCGAACTTTCGTAACGTGTTTTTGGTTTTTTGATAAGTTGAACGGTTGTGTTTGTGTGGACTAAATAAAATCAATAAGAATTATTTATATTAATATACCTAATATTATATATTATAAACGGCTCATAAACGGCCACGAAACGAGGTAGAGATAGAGATTAACCAAACAAAACCAAATAGAGGTAGAGATTACTCGAGAATCAACTCTTGGAAAGATGTGACTGTCTCTGAGATGTACAGATGTACCTAATGCCATTTCGAAAGTGTTTTTGTTTTATATTTCCTTTTTCCAAATATTTCTTTTTGTAGATTATTCTAAAAATAGTGCTAGTTTTTATTATATTTGATTTATATAACAAATAACTGTGTTTTATTCCTAATAAACTATAAACCATGACAAAAACTGACAACGCACCCGTGCGTTGTTCGGCACTGGGAATGTTCATTCCATTCCCAGTGCCAAGCACGCACCGGTGCGGTGAAGTTTTTCACCTCTTCGAAATACAGTAAAATATATAAATATAATAAATAAATGTAATAATAATCATAACCAATCACTTTTAAAATCAATTAAACAAAAAAACACTTTTGGCCCCGGGGGCAAAACTTCAAATTTCCATGTGGCAGCGAAGCTGTTAAACATTGAAAGAGTGTTGATTAAAAATAAAGCAATTTTTGTGATGATTTATCTAATGCTTTATTAATTTTTTACTCTTCTAAAAATCTCTCCTCTGTTGGTTATTACACTGTGCATTTTCGTCTGGTAAGCTGTGTATGTGTGCGTTTCGTTTCGGAACTGCTAAAACTCAGATTAAGGGTACTGAGCGCGGCCTTATAAACTAAGGTTCGTTCTAGGAGGTTCGCCTTCGTAACCCGTCATAAAGAAAGAATATGTCGTCATGTCTTGTGATTGCTTTGAGGAAGTGTGCTTCACAGTCGAAACTAGACGAAAGCACTGGGCGTAGTGTTAGTGGTAATTTAAGTTTTTCATTAAAACATAGGGAGCTTTTACAAAGTTCCACAAGTAAACTAAACTAAAAGTAATGCACTAAAGGAGCACACAAATTTCGTGAATTATTTATCCTCACCAGAAAAGTTGAAAGAGTTTAATGCACTCGCCAAGGAGGTATCTCCGGAGCTGTGAAAGAAGCCCGAATTATATAAGTAGTTCCTGCTTATTACAGTTTGGAAGTAATAAGTCGGTGTCTGGAATATGGATGGATATAAAAATGGATGTCTTTTCACTTAAGGAGTTTTAATAATAATAAAAGAAAAAAAAATATAGGACAGCGATGATAGGCCAGTGGCTAATCGCGAATCGAGGGGTCCGGGTTCGAATCCCAGTGGCACGCACCAACGATTTTGTGAAAAAGTTATGTGCGCTTTATAAAATTAAATATCACCTGCTGTTACGGTGAAGGAAAACATCGTGAGGAAACCTGCATGCCCGAGAGTTCAAAAAAAATGTTCTCAAAGGCATGTGAAGTCCACCAACCCGCATTAGACCAGCGTAGTGGACTAAGGCCTACATCCCTCTCATTGTGAGAGGAAACCCGACCCTGTAGTGGGTCATTAACGGGTAACTGACAATAATAATAAAAGAAAAAAAATTATAGGACGGCGGTGTTAGGCCAGTGGTTAAGAATTCGGAGCACTCGAGGTATATACGCAAGCCATCGGTGGTCACGATTCACAAGCGATAAGAGAGAGAGTGAAGGGTCCACCAGCGTGGTAGACGTAAAAGGAGACTCGACCCTGCAGTGGGTTACAAACAGGATAATGTACCCCGTGACCTCAATCTAAACCAGCTCTTAATTTTTTAAGGTATATGATTCCAAGTCTTTACAATAACATTACAGTAAACATCAATTTCAAAGCGGTGATAGCCCAGTGGCTTAGAATTCGATCTCGAATCGAGGGGTCCGGGTTCGAAATTCGAATCCCAGTGGCACGCACCAATGACTTTGTGAAAAAGTTATGTGCGCTTTACTTTATAAAATTAAATATCACCTGCTGTTACGGTGAAGGAAAACATCGTGAGGAAACCTGCATGCCTAAAAGTTCACAAAAAAAAAAAATGTTCTTAAAGGCATGTGAAGTAAACCAACCCGCAGTAGGCCAGCGTGGTGGACGGCGGCCTACATCCCTCTCATTGCGAGAGGAGACCCGACCCGCCAGTGGGTCATTAATGGGTTACTGACACGACAAACATCAATTTATTTAGAACTAATATTTATGCTTTATTATTTGTTTAAAATCAATACAAATAGCGAAGTTAATAAAACGAATACAACTTCTATTTCAAATCAAATGCCTCCAATATTGGATCTTATAGCAGCAATTTTAATATTCTAAGCCTAATACAAATCAAAGGCGATATTGGCTGCTCTAGAGATGCGCAATAATATTTGCCGTATCTCAAGTTTATTACAGCAATATCGGCAGCGCAAACATAGATACATGTATGCTGAACCTACTTAAAGTTGATGGATTCAATAAAATAGATACAGTTTTTTCAGGCATAGAAAAAGATGCTACGCCCACGTTCCGAGAAGCCACAACAATACTTATTCAAAACAAAGAATAGATCTTTATCTAAAAGTAGGTAAACTACATATTCGAAAGTAAAAATACTAAATCATTCATCATCTATGAATTTCAAGACAAAAAGCTTCAGCCACGAACAATGTTCTCTTTCTATTTTTCTTTTCAGCTGTATGTAGTCCACTGCTGAACAAGGGCTTTCCTTACCGACGTCACACTTGGCTGCAACTCTTTTATCGCCCACTGTTGGGCATGGATCTCACCCCACAACAGGTTAGGCCTCGAGCTTACTCCACCAGACTGTCCCAATGCGAATCGGTGGAGAAGCGGGCTAGCCACAAGGTGTAACGTCTGTACCCTTAGTCTGAGTTTTAGCGATACAGAAGCGAAACGTTTGTGCGTTTCGTTTCGGATAGATACGTAATTCATACACAGCTTACTACACAGGAGTCCATAGTGTAATAACAAATAGAGGTAAAAGATTTTTAGAGGAGTTAAAAAATTTAAAATCAAATTTTTGTATGGAGTGGAAGATATGAATACTTATCGTTAGACATTATAATACTAACAAATATTTAATACTTACGGGATATTATTAGTTTGAAAATTTACAGTGCATTACGGCCAATTCACGGTTATTATGCTTCATTAATATTATCAAACATTGAAAGAGTGTTTATTAAAACAAAAGCTATTTTTGTTATGATTTATCTAATGCTTTATTAATTTTTTAACTCTTCTAAAAATCTTTTACCTCTGTTGGTTATTACACTGTGCATTTTCGTCTGGTAAGCTGTGTATGTGTGCGTTTCGTTTCGGAACTGCTAAAACTCAGACTAAGGGTACTGCTATCTTCTCGATAACAATCAAAGTTTGTGCCCTTTGAAGCACGGAAGCGCGCATTTAATTCGCCACTAGCGGTCAGCGTCAGGTACTGAGCACACCCGACGTTGCTTAACTTTTTCGAGCCCTTGCGATCTTCTCAAGCAGCGGGAGTATGCTCGCTTCAGTATTGTGTTACGCGTATTGTGTTACCTACGAGTATATGTATACAGCATCATATACCGCATCGTCTACAGTCTATACAGCGGCGTCTATTATACCACCGATTTAATTAACGCACCTTTCCTTAAGAGCCGGGTATTAATAACGTAACGTCCCAGATGCCGTGATAAACCCAATGATTTATGCCCATATATTGGAAATTTCATTGAAATCAGAACGGGTGTGTACAATGGACTGATACAATCAACCATAAATAAAAAAAAATATACCGTTAAATTAATTTTGAACTGTTTTTTGTGTTTTTAATATATAAATTAAAAAAATGAGCCGGTAATGTTGAAATTTAAAGCGTTATTTGCGTTTTTAAATAGTTTATTCTAGTGCTTGTAAAGTTCAATGCGTTTTGATTCAATTATTTATTCAATGCACTTAATTTAAATTTTAAAAATGTGTTTCATCACACACAGTACACTCGGCTCTCATAATATTATACTAATAGCAAATCAGGTGATTCGCTAGTTTGCTTATAAATACACCCCATATAGCATTTAATGTTGATAATAATTTACACTCAGACAAAGAACTTTGCTTATTATTCTTATTTTTCATCACATTGTTCCAATGTTCTATCTAGAATACGGCCTATAGCGCAGTATTAGTATGTCTTAAACCAACTTCCATGTGTTCCTTTTCATAAATTACACCGTTTCAATAAAAAAAACATCGTTAATATATCCTTACTACAAATAATATTTATATTTGTAAATAAATAATATTTATATTTGTAAATTTTATACACAACCAAAAAAAATCAAGTCACATTACACAGGTTTAGCATCATTATAAAGTAATATCTAAAGGAAAACGAAAATAAATTACAAAAATTGGGTAAAACTATAAGGTCCGTATGTAGAAAACTAGATTTATTGCCCCCGGTGTATAGTAACCATAAAAAATGGGATGGCCCTATTTTTACCCGTACTGAGCATTATTTATGAAATGTTATGAAATTTTTAAAATAATGGTTTGAATAAAATGAATAATGATTGCTGTCAATATTTACTATCCGGTTTTAAAAAACCTTTAGATTAGGTTTATCCTGGGCATTATTACGTATATATTATCTTTAGCAAGGTGTTCTTCTAGGCTACCTTATATTATTATGGGTTCTCTGCAACCTGTAGATAATAATTTATCAGCGACAAATTACTGCTTGACATCATGTTGATATCACACGAAGACTTCAGTCATATATCTTTGTTGGATCAATTTTAATCACACCTAAATATACTCATTGAATCTATACTTGGTTCCAGTCAAAAAGGCCTAATGTTTTCGTCTCACGCTACCTTCTTGCCTTTTGACTTTAAAACTATTGAATAAATAGCTCGATTACTTACAAAGAACATGCTGTTTTTCGACGGGTTCAGCCTGGTGGAACCTTCCAGGACGAGCTACTCCACCTCCTTGCTCGACCATCTTTATATTCTACTAGATCTAGCACCTTTAAATTTTATTACTTTCCCGTTTGTCCTATAGAACCGATAGATTATGGTCACCCCAAGCCACTAAGTCAGGAGGTATCGAGCAAGCTAATCTGGTGCACCTGTGCCACGAAAAATGTTTCCGTCTCACGCTACCTCTTGCCTTTTGACTTTACAACTATTGAATAAATAGCTCGTTTACTTGCGAAGTTGGCTTGCTTTTTTAAAACACGAGAAGCAAACAAACATAGGTATAGGTCACCTGTGCCCCAAACAAGAACGCTATCGACAAGTATTCGTATAGGAAGATGTCAGACATAATGACATATGACATACTAATGACTGACATTTGTCAGTAGCCCAATAATGACCCACTACAGGGTCGGGTCTCCTCTCACAATGAGAGGGATGTAGGCCTTAGTCCACCACGCTGGCCTACTGCGGGTTGGTGGACTTCACATACCTTTGAGAACATTTTTTTTTGTGAACTCAGGTATGCAGGTTTCCTCACGATGTTTTCCTTCACCGTAACAGCAGGTGATATTTAATTTTTTTTTTTTGACATTGACTGACATTTAGCTGCTGCTTTATATCGTGCTGTTGGGTGTGGGTCTCTCTCGCAACAGGGGAAGCATACTCTACCATGCTGCTCCAGTGCAGATTGGTGGAAAACGGGCTAGCAGTCAATTGTTCGATGTTAGTAGGTAATAGTAATTTTTATATTCAATATGTAAGGCACGAAAAGTTACATAAATTTTTTTGAAGTGACTTTATTTGTTCAAAAACCACACATGTAGGTCTATAGATCGATATCCATATTCCGTACTGCGTAGTCATAAATAAATTAGCTTCGCCCTAGGGACTTGGCCTCGTAAAGAACCCTTCTGTGGGGTGTGATTTAAAAAAAATATGCTAAAGGATTTTTTATGACCGCTTCGTTCGATAGAAAGCAAATAAGGGTATTTTACCATGATTAAATTGTACTTTTTGGCACGCAAAATAAGTCCTTGTATGTAGCTGTCCTGATTGAAGTGCGCACTGACGTGTGACAAAATGTATGTAGTAACGTTATCGTAAGAACAAGTTTTGAGACGGAGTGAGTAACTTTTTGCAGATTTATAATTAAAAATATAATAATAATATATATCACAGATTTTGTAATATTTTCAGCCATAAAAGCTCTCCGTGAAACAAGATATTTTTATAATCACACTGACTAAGAAACTCATCATTATAATATCGACTTTGCTGGAAATCGGACCTAAGATCTTGAGTACAGCGTACTGGCGTTTTACTACTGCACCATGGAAGACGTAAAACTATTTAACTTAATATGTTTAAAACTAAAAAATGTCACAACAACACTAGGACAGTTGACTCATTTACCAAATGAACCGTCCATGAATCCAAACTATGGGGTGTCAAACTTCGCACTATCGGTTCACGCACGGATAGTTAGGACGCAGGTTAAATGAAATCCAAGGATACATAAATAAATAACCTCGTACGTAAGTTATAATTATAAAGTCGTGATATTATTCGGATAACAAAGTAATTGGGAAGCTACGATGACGTTACATGTATGTCTACGATACTGTAGCAGATTTGCTACGACTCTGTAGCATGCATTCTACGACGCGACGCTACGTTACAGCTACAAAGTTTGATTTCAATTCATTTTGGAAACACCTTTAATTTTTGGAAGGTAAAAAATATTTCTACTTACTGCTAGCATTCTTTAACTTGATTGCTACTTAACAAATGCTAAGTTACAACTTTCAATAGAAATGCTTCATTTACTGCATTCGATTTCCGGAATTGCTCATGTAAGTATATCAATTAGTGACCTTTCCTAAGTGCTGAAATAACTTAGCCGATATTAGCCGCTTTCTTCATGATGATAATGATCATTAATGCTCAAGTGAGAATATATTATTCATAAAATAATTATTCGTAGTTATTTGTAACTTGAGTGATTCTACGGACTTGTTAACCTTATTGTTTTGTATGAAACCTTTACTTCAAGTAATCTCTGTAGTATCTTATTGACTCCAATGTCTGAATAATACGGAGTCCCGACCAGCCGAGCGTGATAGATAGCGCGTGTGTTGTTCTATTGTTCGGGCGACGACCCTTTTGATTGCTAAATAAAAACTCGAAGCAAAATTATTAGATTAGGTATATAGCCCGGTATGTGGTTCGAAAAAAAGACTTGCCTTAGTGGTGGTAAAAGGTGGTGAAGTCACAATTTAGAAAGGTTTGTACTTTGATGAAAAATCTAAATTTGTGACCTTGACAAGTGACTGCTCTGTCTGTTTCTGTATTTTTTCACTGTAATACCCTAACGGTTGATTTAAGAAATTTAGAAATCGTTGATTTTCCAGATATATTAGAGTGTGCCCAGTCTCGTACTAGCGATATTTTAAGGACATAAAATAGACCTAAACTCATCGACAAAATACCCCCCTTTTGGAGGTCTAGCCTTTTGCACTGAAATTTTAACCACTGCATCACCAGGTCATCAATGCCCCGTAGTGGAACATGAAAAAGAAGTAACAACAAATCAAATCTCCAAGCAAATAAACTTCGCCACAAACCGTCGACAAACGTTTAATATCTTCCTTGTAATCGCTGCACAACCTCAAAGCATTCCGAGGCAACAAATTCGGTATTTCATTTCGTTGAGGTGAGTTCGAGAACAAAGCGCTGCATTCTCGAAATGAACATTCTTATTCAAATCCTTTGCTCGTTTAATTTGCTGCCGTGTTTTGTAAGGGCTATAGATCATCGGGATGCCATGGAAACGTCGCCACTTCGCCAGCTACGTCGCCATGACTACGTCGGGCTACCTTCGGAACTTCGACGTCCACTGCTGGACATGAGCCTCACCTAATCGACGCCACACCACCCGGTCCTGGTCTGATTCTAATGGGGTTCCGCAGCTCTCTTCAGTTCGTCTTTCCACATGGTCATAGAGCTGCCTGTGAACCTTTCAGCTAGACGTGCCAGCCTATCTATCAGACTGTCATATTGTTGGATAACAAAAATGCTGTCGTATTGCAACTGCACAAGGCTTTATTCAAATCCTTTGTTCTATTAATTCGCTACGGTGTTTTGTAAGGAGGTATCACTTACTTAACGTACGGAAACAAAACGGTTCTGTATTGCCATTGTTGTGAACGCCTAGCCAACAATAGACCATTTTTTAATGCAAATTTTAAAATTCAAATTCTGAGCGTTGTTCTTTTCATAATGTTCTCGGATTAAATTCAAAGGTGGAATATACTTAACACCAAGAAACGCGTTGTGGAACCAGTTGTTCATTTGTCACCGTAAATATTCCTTTCGTAAATACACCAACATTTCGAAACCAAAATTAGCCAAATCGGTCCAACTGTTCTCTGTGATATATAGATAGATCCTTTGATTTAAGGTCAAATTTCCGAAGGTTAAGTTTCTAAGTTAAGGTTAAGGCATAAACATTATTTCTAAGGAAATCGATTGCCCTTCACCAACCCTATTACTTCCTCAAACTACCCACTGATTTCAGCACGTTTTAAAATGTAGCCAGAAATTGAATTCCAAACGAGAAATGTAACGCAATTTTTCTGTTTTCATCGGAATTTTTTTAGCAATTTTTATTCGGAACTTTGAACTAAAACGTAAGTTCTACTCAATTTATTACGTGTAAAATTTATAGAATTTCGCAAAATAATTTCGCCTTTCTAGTTCGAGTTTGTCGCCACAAATTAGAAAAAGGTTCGTTCAGTGAGGACCAATTTACTATGGAGATTTATTAAAACGATTATCTTAGCCCTTAAGAGTAAAATAATAATAATAATATGTACTAAAAAACATCTTGTGAACTTATTTGCAAATCATAGATCTATTCACCCATAGCTTGAGAAAGTGTAATTTTATAGATCTTTAAAATAAAAGTGGTTAAAATTAAATTAAACGTTGTTATGATAAGTAGAATTATTAAATTTTATGAATTACTTTTTTGAGGCGGATAATAAAGCTTTTCTCTTAACAATATTAATAAAGATATCATAAAAGAGAACACTATCTTTTGACAAATAAGTGAACAATTATCCGAGAGCAGAATAACACGGCACCCGGAAACAAGATGGCGGACCGGATATCCGGCCTCCGTCGCAGTATTTCTAGTAGATAGTAAGTTTTTATGTCTTCATTTTGGGTGACCAAGAGTATAAAAGAATATAGAGCGCACACAATAATTATTTTCTTAACATAAAATTATAAATGACATGTGTGTGTTTTTATTTATTTGTATTAAGTCAATAAAACATGTGTAAGATTTTAATATAAAAATTATATTCGACATGTGACTGAGATTATGAAAAATATTGAATGCTTGTTACAGTCGCTACAATAACTCTCTGTCTATAAGATTGACACACAAAGAGTTACCTTAAGTTTTATATTTAATTTTATATTTAAATATAAAATTTTTAACTACTGTAAACTTAAGGTAACTCTTTGTGTGTCAATCTTATAGACAGAGAGTCATTTTTGCAGACTTTTGTAAGATTCCGTGCATGGTAATGCTTACAAAATATTTAGTGGAGAAAATCCCTTTTAAAGATAATAAGTAAAGTCATAAGCAAAAGCTAGTTCTACATTTGGCGTTATTCCCGCTGAAAGCCGAAAGTACAGCTACTGGTCTCGCCTTAATTTAGGGTGAATGCACCAAAGTGCACTTAGCACTAATGCAAATTTAAACCTTAAATTCAAAGATACATGACGCAATTTTCCAAGACCCCAGGTGCTGTTTGCTCGCTGTGTACTATTATTTATTGTACAGTACAAAACAGCGCTAAAAAGGACAGTTTTTGTTACTACTTTATCGTACACCTTGTAGAGATTAGTAAGGCGTTAATATTATGAAAGCTTTTGTTTGAATGGGGATTTAGCTACAGTTTTTTCCGTGTAGATTTTCATAGGTTTTGCGAAGTTCCTATAATTTCGCTGCCGTTTTAAAGTGCTGAGTTTATACTTAGCCTCAGCAGGTAAAGTTTTTCTATTAACCTCAGGCTTAGAGATTTCCTTGAGAGTCCACTGAAAACCTCCAGATCACTTCAGTCACCAGTAGCCACTGAAGCATTTATTCTTCAATACTCGTCATATCTTTACGTGTGCTTAAGATTCATATTTATTTTCACTTTGGCTTTCACACTTCATTTTTTAAGCAAAAACAATAACGATTTTTTCAATTAAATAAATTAAATTTTAACGATTTATTTTTCAAAAAACGACTCATGAACTTTAAGTGGCATTTTATACTAACTAGTTTAAAGCATGGCCTTGATCCATTAATTTTATGTTAAAGATATAATGTTTAAATTTAGCCCCAAAGCACCATGTTAAACAATAAAATATAAAATATCAAATCTGTAAATAAAAGGAAAAAAGATTGGCTGCGGTGAGACTCGAACCCACGCCTCCGAAAAGACTGGTGCCTTAAACCAGCGCCTTAGACCGCTCGGCCACATTACCCCCGGATATGACCCCCAATATTTCTCTCTCTCTCTCACAATGAGAGGGATGTAGGCCTTAGTCCACCACGCTGGCCTACTGCGGGTTGGTGGACATGACATGACTGATACTAATTTATTAAAATTTAAGTTAAGGTGATTAAGGCCGATACTTTTGTATTGAGAGAATGACTTGAACTAAAGCTACATATATTATGTGTCAATAAATCTAATAGCAAATGAACACGTCTACTCCAGAATCGGGCGCTATACATTGCGGGCCCCAGACAGCAGCCCGGATATACATCGCTTGCGAACGCAGCAATCGAACGGGTCAATTTATTGCTTTCGCTTTTTGCTTATGGTGGCACTTCACTTGGCTGTTTGTATTTACGTGTATACCAGCAAAAGGAGTGCAGGCCTTCCGACCAGGTGGACTGATGACCTGAAAAAGACCGTTGGATTCAAAAGGCCCGTGACCGGGTGGAGTGGCGTCGATTAGAGGAGGCTCACGTCCACCGATGAACTAAAAAGGGCTGAAAAAAAGGAAGATGAAGTAGAATGGCGATTTTTTATGAAATATACCCGGATTTCGTAAAAAATCGCCATGTATGGATGCTTTCTAAGATGAAATATTTGACTCAAACAAAATTGACAATTTTTTGACGCAACGCTGATATTGATGTTAACTGTCTGACGTTTGAGTAATTGTTATTTGGTAATATCAAATAATATATTACACCTTAATATATTGTTAAGACACCGATGCGCTGCGCGGAGGGTCCTGGGTTCCATTCCCAGCCGATCAGAGATTTGAATGATGAATTTGAATTTATGTTTCTGGTCTGGGTGTTTTGTGGTCTTGTGTTGTGTGTGTCCATGGCACCCAAGACTACGACACAGGAAATCCTAGTGTGGGGATATGAGTGTAAAGCGTTATTTTATTATATAATTTTAAATATTCAAATATTTGAATACAAAACGCAAACACCAGTAAGCAAAGTGAAGTGCCACCTTTAGACAGCGAGCATTGGTCTCGTATCGAAACGCTCAACTTATTGAGTACTAAATCGTTTGACTCCAGCTCTGAATAGTTTAAAGCATTGCTTTGAGGTTAGATGAATAAGATTTAGTTAGATGCTTGAGGCAAATCCAATCGTAGAATGAAAGACGGAATTGGTTGAGAATATGAATGTACTGAAAAGAAACATATAAAATGATTTTTTATTTACCAAAGGCTGTTTTTGGTAGGTGTATTCCTCCGTTTTCACCGCTCCATTATGTTACAATTTTGCGAAGCATGAAAATTGATCAAAATCAATGCTTTATTGGTATCAACACCGTAAAATAGTTGCAAAACACTTATATGTATGTTGGTTACTCTGGATAGTCTTGTTTCGAATCTATCCAAAGTTCTTGAGCTCCCTTTATTTTATTCTACTTAAAGTGTAAGAATTTTACTTAAGACTTAAATTTTGCATACGTACAATACACACAAGTGTATTTCAGTCTCTGCAAAGAAAATCATACTCTAAACACACCATAAATACCGGACTATATTAAATAAATAATGAACAAAAATAACACATTCATAGCCCCACACTAGCATTCACTGTGTCGTGGGCGCCATGGACACACAAGGCAAGAACACAACACACCCAGACCAGAAACAGAAATTCAAATTCATCATTCAAATCTCTGCTCTGCTGGGAATCGAACCCAGGACCTTCCGCGCAGCGCACCGGTGTCTAAACCACTGCGCCACTTGGGTCGTCGTATTATTTAATAGTCGCCAAACGGATCCGAGCCGCTATGCAAATTGTATGGCATAATTACCATGAAACTGTTTAGAGGGTCTGGTAATTAAGGATACAGAGTTTGGAAATTTCACTTTCAAATTCCGGGATCGATCCCGGTTGGGGCAAATTTGAAGCCTTTCTTCGCCAATATTAGAAATTCGCCGAGAATTGTGTTTAATTGTTTTTGCAGGGATTTCTAATACCACTTTGGATTTTGGGAAAGTTCAAACTTTGCGAAAATGTAATTATAAATGAGCTCATTTGATTGATCTAGAAGTTACTAGTCGTAGAGTAGAAAACAGTTACCAAGAAATCAATCTGACAGACGAAACTTTTCAACGACTTTTACTTTACCGTGAACTGTTTAGATTCACGTTCCAGACCATTAAAAATAATCACGTTTTTTAATTATTTCAATTAACAAGTATGACATCGTTCATCTGGCACTGATGGAGGACGCCAATTAAGTTAATTAAAAGGTGCCGTTAATTTGAGCTGTAACAAAGTATCTAGGACATGGACTTTAAAGGCCCTTTTGCTATGAACCGCTTAATATGAATTTTATAGGTGGTTAAATTATTGTCGTGCCCCGCTGCTTGAGTAGATCGCAAGCGATCGAAAAAGTTAAGCAATGTCGGGCGCGGTCAGTACCTGGATGGGTGACCGCTGGTGGCGAATTACACGCGCTGACGTGCTTCGGAGGGCATGTTAAGTCGTCGGTCTCGGTTGTTATCGATACGATAGCAGTCGCTTAAACTTATCGGAGGCCGTAGAAGGCAAATTGAATACATCCGACACACACGACTGATCAAGAGTTCTGACCGCCCTATCTTATTAAGAGGACGCGGGTTCGTTTACTAGTGAAAAAATTTAACCACGGTTCATACACATTACGCATATCCATAAAATTGCTGCTTTAACTTTTAGTGTTTTGTCTCTGTCTCTCTAGTTGAAATATTATGTAGGGTAGATGCAACACTCGCGCTCTAGGCTGCCTAATTAGCCTAAGGTAGTCTACTAGCCCGTTTCTCCACCAATCCACATTAGAGCAGCGTAGTAGAGTATGCTTCATGTTGTGGGGAGAGATCCATTCCCAACAGTGGGCCAAAAAAGGCTTGCAGCCACACACTTATCAAAACACAAGACAATAACGCGCTGGTTGCGGTTATATAGGTGAAGTATTCAGGATATGCTATAGCCCACCTGAAATACGTCAAACTATTTTAATCAAAATTCCGAATATTCAATGTTACCCTCCGATTGGAGCAAGGTTGAAGCATGCCACATTTATTTGCGATGTAAGCGGAAACTAACCTGATTAGTCAAACATGGCGTTCCGTGAACGGGAATTGAAGTGTTCTGCTATGTATGGATTTGTCGTTATTGTCATTGAACATTTTTTTTTGAACTCTCAGGCATGCAGGTTTCTTCACGATTTTCCTTCACCGTAACAGCAGGTGATATTTAATTTTATAAAGCGCACATAACTTTTTTACAAAGTCATTGGTGCGTGCCACTGGGATTCGAACCCGGACCCCTCGATTCGAGGTCGAATTCTAAGCCACTGGGCTATCACCGCTTGTCGTTATTAACACGCTCTTCTTCATTTGAATGCACTTTGAATGTCTATCTATATCAAGTTACATTTGAATATGATTCACTTTCAACGTTCAATTCAGTTTCGAACTCCTCATAAAGGACGTATGAAGCTTTATAAGCCTTATAAGACAGTTACACTTGTCTGTAATTTTTTTTGAATAAAGTTATTGGTGTTACTAGGATTCGAACCGGGACCCCTGGAATAACGAGCTAAATTTGCCACTGGACTATCACCACTTCACTAACATTATGTTACTTTAATTCAACCTTCTTACTGACAAGGCAAACGACCTACGCGCCACGAAGATCTTTTCTTATAATTTTCAAGAAACATCTTTCTCTCGTAAAAGAGAAATAGGTATGATACGGTATTCCCGTTCATTTTCAATGTACTTGAATACACAGACATTAAACATTATTTACAGTTCCTTATTGCTATGGCCATAAGGTCGTAGTTCGCAAGACAGCAGACTGTATTAACACAGCCCATACATTATTCAACGCACTTCAATGATGGAAGTTTAATATTAAAGATGTGTTTTATCAGTAACAACAAAATACAGTCACACAGTCTCGCTTTGTGTTCCTTGTCTTAATGTGGTAGATATCAGGCGTAGGAATGTTGCCTAAACGTACTACTTCATACTACTATTATAAAGGTGAAAGTTTGTGAGGATAGATGTTTGTTGCTCTTTCAGTCAAAAACGGCTGAACAAATTTTAATGAAATAACCTGGTTTATAGCCTGGATTAACATAATTATATGATACTTTTATCCCTCTTTGGAGAAATTTCTTAAATCTACGCGGATCAAAGTCGCTGGCATGTAAAATTTAATCGCAGTAGAAACAAAATCTTCGATACAAAATTTTGTATTAAAGTTACCGACCTCAAAAGCCTAAAAATAAATTTAACTATAACTTTTTGATTTTTTTAATGAACCAAAAATCGTAACTAACCAAAATCAGTAAGCCTTTTCAAAAACTTCCGTGTATGATACATGAAAGCCTTACACGCTTTGAGTGAAGCAGCGGTCTTTGTGTTGGATAATGATCTTTTTGATGGAACCCCACGTCATGACTCGGTAATGTCAGTTTAGGTAACAAGAGTTTACCTAGATCAGAGCTCCAAGCACGAACACTATCATCAAAGCGTTCGTGTAGTGTGCCATTAGTATGGAAAGATGAAAAACGTGTGCCATTAGTATGGGAAGATGAAAAAGTTGTCTTGTCTTAAGGATCCCACTAACCATCGGGATACGAATGAATGTTGCCTAAGCATTGTATCATATAAAAAATGTCTAAAAAGAAAAAAAATATTCAGCACAAAATATTCCATACAAAATTATTTTAAACTAACGTAGCATTGTGTTTCTTGTAAATAATATTACTGTGGACTGAGCTCTTTATACACAAATAAATATCATTATGATTCGATACAAAATGAAGTATTGAAGTACCGTATTGAAGACACCGAACTTAAACAAAAGTAAGCCAAAACCCTGACTGATCTAGTGTTATTTAAAGAATTTGAATTCAGTCGTGTTGATTGGTCGGTCGATCGAGTCGGTTTACTAACAGTTAGGTTAGGTTGCTATCTATATATACTATTATATACTATATATACTATTATATTATATCCACTATTATAGTTTATATCAACTGCTGGGTTATGTACGATCCACAAAAACCTCATAGAGCATAAAATCCAGCGAGCATTGGACTTAAAAATCTTAATATCCGAATGTACGTGTAGGTATCGTCGAGTACGAAATGGTTCGGAAAATATTATTTACTCACTCACCATTACAACGTCTTTTTTACAAGCAGGTTACCAGGAAATCACTTGAATCACCAAGTGAATAACTTGAAGATAAGTGGTCACCGTCGTCTATTGAAATGCTGTGAAGGAGAGCTCTTTATCCGCTTTATATTAAGGGCACTGATATTCGATAAGTAGAAATTTTTTAACGTGATAATTTTCATACAATTAAAATTAAGATTTACTAAGATACTATTTAATTTTAACGAACAAGTCAGTCGTTTTATTAATTTAAAAATTATGAACATAAAGCACTTCCGCTTGCCTTTGCTACATCACATATTTATTTTAGAAAATATTATGCAAAAATACAAAGAAAGAAAATACATTATCAGACGGACAAACATTATGTTATATTATCTGTTTGTATCTATTTTTAAAGTACTTTGCAAGTAACAACAATAAAAATCAATCAGTTCAATTCCTGAAATTTAACTTACAATATTATTAACAAAACTGTAACTGGGTCAAACCGGTAAATAAAATACACGACTGCAATCCTATATTTCACTTCTTGTATTTAAGTTCAATGCTCGCCTCCTCCGCATAAATTTTTAATTTTATTTTTAAATTATTCATAGCGTTTCTCGACATAACTGTACTTTTGCTTCGTAAAAATCTAATTCAGTACTTGCTTCGGGCCCCGTTTTTATTTTGTCAAAGAAATGCGCCTTGAATACAGGGACCGGCAAATTGGACCCTTATTGGTTCTTGGGGGTTTTCAGTCAGGTTTTCAAATCTGTATCAATAATTTAAAACCTTTTAATTAAGGAAACCGGTAAGAGTCAGAAGGAACACGGGTTTAACCGTGACTATAAAAGTTATAAGACAAGAATATTTTCCAGAAAATCATTTGTCCTACCACATCGGATTGCGGGCATTGAAGAGGGAGAAAAATGCCGAAATAGATCAGTGGCGTGCCGAATATAATCTGAGAAATAACAGCCTATTAATAGCCACAGTAGCTCGTCCGTCCGTACTTTACCGCCAGCCCCTTAACCCGTCGTAAAGCAGGACTTTATTCATGTCTTGTGTTTCAGCTCAGTAGAGGTATGACTGCCGGGGATACTTTATTTGAGGCGAACTAATTAGTCCGTGTAAGATATAGTAGTGTAGGGTACTAAGGTGTGGTGGTAGGCCGAGTGGGGGGTAGTGCCTAAATAAGTCAGATCGGGACGGGTAGGAAAAACACTTCTTTCCAAACCTTCGCGTTTCCGCACGCGAAAGTTGCTCTGCTGGTCGCTATATCGGTGTGATACTACTCTACTCTACTCGTACTCTACTCTACTCGTACATTTGTAAGTGCTCGCAATTTGTGCCTATGGTGTTGTGGATCGTATTAATCGTCTAAGCTAGTTAGTTTTTTAATTTTTGCTATTGTTTAATTGTGATTAAAATCGGGTATTTTGTTAATAAAATTTATTTGTAAATTATTTTGCATTTTAATTGAAATATCACTTCTGACCCAGAAGTAGATATATTATTATGTATTATATATTAGATTTTTAATGAAATTAATAATATTATAATAATAAATTATAAATAATAAAAAAGATTTTTAATGGTAACAAAACATTAATTTCGTTTTCAAGAGGCTGTAAAGAGGAAGGGAGGCACATAGCGTTAGTTGCCCTTTACACTAGTATTGCTATAAAAGCACCGAATGCTTCAAATGGAGAAACACTCATATCATACCGCCACATATAAAGCCAACTTTGTTTTCGACCAGCCGGCCAATTTTGAAAAGAATTTTTCTTTGAAATTTTAAAGCATAACACACATAATACTTGACTTCCTCTGAAGCGGGCTCAAAGAAAATTCTTTTCTTAAGAGAAAAAACTTGAGGGAAAATTCATTTGTAGAACTAGAACCCGAGCTTATCAGGGGTTCTGCGGTCGTAGAGATTAAAACATTGGTAATATTATTAAACTTGCGTTTTTCGCTGGAATTTTATCAACAGACTGTGGTTTCGTTGGATCTACTGTATTATTCCGTGCATTGGTCGTTTTATTGTGAAAACGAAACCTGCAAAGCCTTGCTACTAGTGTAGTGCCGTGAGTCACATGTAGCTCATACCCATTGTATGTGTCACATGTGACTCCTGACTTTTCAGTTAAGTTCTGGCCGCAACCAACTTAGCTCAACCATTTTACTATCCAGTGAGTCACATGTGACACATACAATGGGTATGGGTATAAGTCAGGTTTATCTCAGTTGGGTTCTAGCTCTTACTTGTTATCTACTAATTACCTTTGGAGTAGCCTAGTGACTATACTAGGCTAGTTCTAACTTGCCTAGTTATGGGAAAGAAGCCGTTCCCTAAAGTGTAATTTAAAGTTTACAGCTATATACGCAAAAACACACCAAACAAATAAATAACACCCCAAGCGGGGTCCACCCCAAAGCGGAGG
Organism: Erynnis tages; assembly: GCA_905147235.1. Classification (NCBI taxonomy): domain Eukaryota; kingdom Metazoa; phylum Arthropoda; class Insecta; order Lepidoptera; family Hesperiidae; genus Erynnis; species Erynnis tages. Next base: position 9,035,071 of record LR990087.1, read on the forward strand.
CATGTTATTTACCTGTAAGCAAACCGCTGTCCATACATAGGTACATTGTTCGATACAAATATCTTTTCAGAGCCGTAACCTTTCACTTTGAACGGGCCGTTTTAAATTAATGGTCGAATGAATCATCCTATCTTGTTCGCCAGTGGCGCTACTATCGGTTTTTGTGAGCTCGACTAAAGTTTTGCGATTTGAGTTGAAATTCAAGCAAAAAGAAGCAAAATCTCCTTTCATTAGGACAGAACAGAAGAAAGAAAGAGATTAAAATTCGGGTAAGTACGAGGTGGTCAACGAAAGATAAATTAGATGGACGGAGCCGTCTATTTCGTGTACCGACTGGAGAGGTATGATTGCCGGAGATACTTTTTAGTAGTTCAGTAGCAAAAGTGTGTGCAGGCCACCTTATTTTTATTGGTAGCTACTTGGCAGCATATGGACGCCCACCTACAACCCTTAAATAGAAAAGAAAGTCCTGTATGGTATTGTATATGGCTGCTTTGGTACTCATAAGAACTAAGATATTCGCCTTAAATAGAGTATCCCGGTAACTATACATACTCATTCGTCACATGACATAGTGAAAATGTGCTTGTATACGACGGGTCAAGAGGCTGGCGGTAACCGCCCTGGACGAGCTACTAGGGCTCTACCACGTCTTAAAATATATAATCATAAAAACAACAAATCGAAAACCCAGCGAGTAACAAGTAGTAAAACTTTAATAACCGTTGAAACTATTGTAACGTAGTTCCCGCTAACCGGACGCCGGGCAATTCCGCGGGATCTATACGAGTCTTTGTCTCGATCTCACAGCAATGGATGACAATGAACAATTATTTGCGGCGTACATTTGATTAATTGGGACCCAGCTTTATGCCTCGTGAATTACATTTTGGGGTTCGATTTGATTTATATATTTATCGTATATATTAAGGTGTCTAGCTATGTCTTAGCACTCGCTTCTCGGGAGATATTCTTGTAGCACATGGGGAGATATTCTATGGGGATTAGTACTCATCAATGAAATCAACTGAACAAACCAACCAAACAACAATATAAGATAATTATAATATTATGAAAAATGTATTCTTCTTGAAACTTAAACTATAGTTGGTCGATGGACCAGTGCTTGGGAAACCGTTGAATCTCCGAATAATATTCATTGAAATAACTAGTTTTACTTCAAACTTTATAGAGTTAATGTTGATTAATATTGTACCTACTATTTTGTGTCCACGACTATTTAATTTAAATGTAACAAATGAGAGATAGATGTAAAGTTATCATTGCTGCAGCCCCCGTCACGATCCCGATCACGTTAAATGTTGAAATGGGTTAAAATGCTACCTAAATCTTCCAGTTGCATCTAGTTGAGTGATATATTATTCAATTCCGCCCTGTGAGTATTCCTGCCATTTGAAATGTAACTCTAAACTAAATCAACGTACAGTGTCGAATGAGCCACGCGGTTTACCGGTGTTCGGAAACTGCGTGCCACTGGGATTCGAACCCGGACCCCTCCAGTAAGAGGCTGAATTCCAAACCACCGATCTATTACCGCTTATTATCTATCTTCGTATTGCAGCTTCTTCACTCATTTATTATTCTATTTCACCCAGTGTTTGGCATAACACTATTTTGAATTTGGAATGTAGGTCCAAACTAAATCAACGTACAGCGTCGAATGAGCCACGCGGTTAACCGGGTTTGTTCAGTATTTTTTATTCTATTTCACCCAGTGTTTGGAATTAGATTATTCCTATTATTTCGAATGTAGCTCTAAACTAGATCAACGTACAGCGCCGGATAAGCCACGCGGTTTACAGGTGTCGGGAACTGATTCCGCTGATTTGCATAAATGTTTGACTGAGCGTCGCAATATTGGCGGAGCGGCGGAGGGATTGATTGGGTAATGCCCAATATTGTCCCAGTCGACGTGTTGGCTCATTCGAAAACATGAGTTTAACTTTGAATTACAAAACACTTGGCAATCTTGCGATGTGCCGGCTGAACAGATTTGGATTAAATTTGGTATTTATGTTCTAAAATCTACTCGGACGAAGTCTCAAGCGAAATCTTCTGGTTAATAAAAAATAAAAGGTTGCCTCCTTAGGTAAACCGTTAAAGTTCTAGATTGTCCGTAAAACAGTGCAATGATTCCTAATGTTTATGTATGTGAAAAATCTTGGTAGTTCCAAAATAAATCAGGCTAAACGGCTTATCCCTCAGCCGAAGGAAACTCCGACAAGAGTGCGGTTTGCAGTTTCTGTGTGCGAATTTACATCCCATTTAAAGTTTAGCCACAACTTTCATACGAGCGCGGCCTCAAAGCAACCTCTCATCACAAACGTATCAGAAATAATTGTGCCCGCGTAATTAATTTATATATCTAGCTGACAAGGGGTGTCCTGTTGTAAACGTTGACTTGAACCTTATTATTTGAGTGGTAGAGTTCGGATTCGAATAGTTTGAACGTGAAAATAATTTTCGGTTAGACTCCGTTCAGTGTAAAGCTAGGAACTGGCTGCTGGACGCAACATAAATTGTGTTTGACAGTTGCAACATGAACGTGTGTCGCGTTCGGGAATATTGAAAATTGTTCAGCGAATGGTAGGTAAGTATTCGTTTTATGTGGAAGTCGATTTTTTTACGAGTTGCAAATTAAAGTCACTTGGCGTAAATATAAGTCATATTAAGCTGTAATTACACAAACAAAATAATCATGATGTAAAAAGTTCCCAACTTGTGGATATAAAATACTTTTCAATTTTTAGATCTGTGAATACTTGTATATTCAAGTAGTGTTAAATATGATTGATGTTTCTTTTCACATGAATAGGTTGCACTAGAAATTGCAGAAGGAATCTCACCAGTTTTATTGGATACTGAAACCCATAGACTAGTCGACGGTCGAGACTGTTAGTGCGTGAATGCCATAGAGATATGCCACATATAGGGTACCACAATCTTATATCTCTTTCTAAGTGTTGGACATCCCCTGCTCTACATTATCTATGGTGAATGCACGTACTCGTATATTCACGAATTGAATTCTTACAAAATCGCGTCCAAATTGAGCGCGGCTTGGGATAGCCACCTCCACTATCCAACGATTCTACTACCAAAATGTGGCGTACGAAACCTAAACCTGTGTCTACTCTAGTTCGCTTCTAGCATCATGGCCGCACTGAGGATGCGAAGGTGTTAATTAGGCGCAGTAAGATACGGTGTATTCGTTAGTTGGACGGGTGTGGGATTCGTCTTTTAATACTGGATTTGGGCCAACTAATTTGGAGCTTGTTTGATAAATTTTAATGGGTTTTCTGTTTGGCTGGGCTTGTATTTATTTAAATGTGAGTAGGGTGGAATGTTTTAATAACTTTCCCTGTTTCATTTTTCATACGAAACGCTAGTGCGGACTTGGTGTTGCGGAGCGTGAACTCTGTGTGATTTTTGAAAATGATGGGTTTAGGAAATTTTATATAAAGAGGCTGTTGTGTTGTGTTGCTAGGCTGCATATAAAGTGGCAATTTACGGATACGGATAGAGAACGGTTATAGCTAAGAAATGAAAGACTAGGCCAGGAGTTCGGACCCTGACTGCAGGAATAAATATCCCGGTTCAAATCCCGGTGGCACGACTAATATAAATATGCATTTTACAGAGTTACTCGTAAAATGTAACCTGCTTCAATAAAGAAAATTTTCTTTTTATCTTTACAAAAATATATAAAGTTTACCACAATTGGTCTGCGAAGTGGATCAAGTCCTTTTTTTTCATTGTAAGAAAATACCCGATCCTGCTTACAGACATTTCGCAAATAGTGCAATTTTTCGTCTTGAATCAAGGTTTCGGATTCTTACCTCACCACTTCGCGATACTATGCAAAACATAAATTCAACCCAAAAGCGTAATAAACAACAATTCATCCCTAATAGGTGAACATTAAAAGTACATTCGAGAAGCGTCGACGGCTCCGAATTTATGCAACCGCCGGCAAATTACATCCCATACTTAACTTTACGGCAAATAAATATGACTTTACGATTCGCGTAATGGTGCGTTTTTAGAGGAATTAAGTTACGTGCGGAATCGCCGTAAACGCAAATTGAACTCCACTCTTTGAACGCAAACAAATTTGTTTTTATTTTGGTACTAGCAAAAGTAGTATTGGGTTACCAAAATATATTCTCAACTCTACGCATCTTCTAGTGTCTTTTTGCGGAAACGGAGAACATAGCGGTAATAGCCCGATGGCTCACTATTTGGTTCTTACTCAAGATTTCTGGGTTCAATGACGCGCAGCAATAGGACGTAGAGGTCGAGCTGCGAGCTAACGTTTTCCCGTACCGACCCCTGACCAAACATAGGCATACAACGCCAGCCACGCTTTAGAAAGACATATGATGATGCGACTAATTCTGTATGGGTAATGTATGGCCGAACATCGAGTATGTATATTGTATTACCTATATATCTCTTAAAACACGATTCAATTACGCTCGTATGTATTTGTGTTACTACCTTCCGAATACATTATCTGTTTCTGAGACTCAGATACTAAGGAATATTATACCTTTTAATTAATGAAAGTTTGAAGCGATTTCCAGTGATTATTATTCCTACAAAAAACCCACAAATATGACCTCTTTGTAAATGTGTAATGTATAATACTGTAAGTATATACAGCTATCGTGTACAATGTACACCCATGTGTTCTTTTATCAGCAACCATACAAAGAGATACAAGCAAAACATCCTGAAAGTTATCACGGTTGCCTATCCATTATCTCTTATGACTGAAGATCGAGATATGGCGCTGCTCCAAGACTTGTCGTGGAACAGGAAATCCTGGGGATGGCTGCTAAAATACGTTTGGATTCAGTTCTTTTGTGTACTCATACAATGCATTTTATTTATTGTGAAAATAGGGGTAAATTAAAAACTGAATTATTTTTATTATTTCCAAATACATTTTATAGAAACTTTAACCTATGTATGTGCACGCGAAGAAAACACCCAAATCTTAAGATTTATGGAAAATGTACAAAAATGTCCTTTAATAGCAATTAAGGCTCTGCTATTCGAAAATCGAGAGTAGTCATTGGATTTTAAAAGCCAAGACCAAGCGCAGTTACGTAAATTAGAGAAGAACAGTCTGTGGGGCGAAAAAAAAACTTGAGAAAACAAGAGACGGTGTAGTTACAATTTTGGAATATGTTATTTAGGTTTGTGCTTTTTTTGGTGCTTTTTAATTCAAAATTGCGGCCGGAGCGGTGACTCCTCAAGGTGCAAATTTGTCGGGTTTTTCATTAGAGTACAAAAATTGTAACTACACCACCAATTGCAAGCTGAAAACCCCCGCTGACTGGGCTATATGCCTAGTAGTTGACTGTGAAGAATGGATCCTTTTCGGGATGTACACATACAAAAACATATATTATTTTTCGTGACACTTTATTTTGTATGTCTACACAAACGAATAAACATTTCTTTTTTTGAAAGACTGAAAAAAGGAGGAAAAGAATTTGAAATATCTTTTTACACAAGATAACATGAAATAGAAAATACTATAATTGGTCCATTTATGTTGTTTCTATATGTGTTTCTAAATGTTTATATAAAATCGCAATAACGCACGTAGCGTCACATCACGCGTTAATGGGGCATTAACGTGCGCGGGATAAAATCTTTGCAATGTTTTTGACTTGATTGTGTTACGTGACATAACGTTAATGTTTTCTAAACGGGAGTATTGCAGATATTATAAAAGAGGTATTTAAGAGTGTTGGAACATTTTTCAACCCCTTGTTTTCTCCCGCTTGAAGGCATAAGGGGTTTTAAGCGATTTGGTCTTGAAACTAAACAACAGTGTTTATTTTTTATTTGTAATAATTTCCATTAGCTTCATTTATACCGTCATCTTACAATAAGTAATCAGTTAAGGTTTGTAAGAAAAAAATGATTTTTATCCTTAAGTTTGCCGAATTTCATTGTTAGTAACCCATTAATGACCCACTACAGGGTCGGGTCTCCTCTCACAATGAGAGGGATGTAGGCCTTAGTCCTAGACGCTATCGAATGGTGTAATAACACATGGTGTGATTTTTTTTAAATTAAAGGCTTCGATTCCTGGCTAGGATTTGGTTTGATTTCTCAAAAATGCAAAGATGTAGTTTTCATCATTCAAAAATAATAAATATTCTGTTTTTTTAACCTCACGTTTTGTCTGATAAATGACATCAAACCATAGTATCGAATTTTTGTACAGTATTTTCTTTCACCCTAGTTTTATCTTCGTGTTTGGTCGCATTTGTAACGAGTGCAAACTTTACAAGTATACAACATAAATGTACTGTAATACACAATATGCTGTTTCCAAATGTTTGCGCAATAACGCACGCGGCGTCACGTTACGCATTAATGGGGCATTAACGTGCGTTATTTAGACGTTATCGCCGCAACGTTGCGTGGTTCCCGCTAACGAGATGGGATTAGATCTGTTGGAAGTGTTTAACGCATGGTTATAGGATGTTTAAATTTTTAATTGAAGATTTGAAGGCAAAATATGACGTCACTTCATGGCATGCTATTGTTTTTATTACAATGCTTTAACGAAATGTCAACCAAAACGGTTATCGTTGTTTGAAAAATATTTGACAAAATTGATGTTTACCGTAGAATTAGAACCTGGACCTCTCGAGTTCTTCTTCCCGGAGTTCTTCATCATCGCTTGTAGCGTTATAGCTAGTACTTTTGAAATAAAAATCAATAGCAGTACAATACAGCTTTATTATCCAGTAGGTTAAAGCATACCTAGTAGATAATGTTTACAATGTTTGCTGTAGCAAGGCACGCCCTTACCTTCCTTACCTTCAAAAGTACAAGTTTTAGAACGCTTTTACGTTCATTTTTATATTCTCTAGGAAAATTCCTTACTTTCGTAACATTTATTTTGCGGAACGGTCCATGCGCAGTTTTAAGCTGCAGGCGTTATGGCGTAATTTGCCGGCAAACGATAAGGAACAGAATTTTAATTAAGTCTTACAAGAAAACAAGGCAAAACAAGCGAGCGCATTGGATATCCGCATCGTATGAGCTCTTATAAAGCTTTTGAAAACCCGTGTTGAAAGGCTTTTCTTTGAGTCCGTCCAATAAATGCTTATCCCTTATCAGTTTAAAATTTAATCCAAAATAATGTTTCTTTAAATAAAGTTTGCAGATAGGTCATCGTTTAAAACAATATTTTTTATAAGAAAGCTGAAATTCCTCGATCCATTGGCCCCAGCGAACGCCCGCAATATCAGAAGATCGCAAGACACTCAAAATTATTTTTTCTAGTTTTTTCTCCTCAGTCTACACGACTATTCTGGTCTTGGAAACATGATCAGAGTTGTTCGTCGCCTCGTTGACCGCAACCTTGCGATGCGTTTCCACTGGCTTCTGTTGTTGGCATCTCGAGTGCACTGTACAATGATAGATTGTGTGCAATTTTTAATAACGTCCGCCCAACGTAGGTGACGTGACGTGACGTCTTTCTCTCCACCGGGTCGTGGACTACAAGCCGTACAATGGTACGAGAAATGATGAAAAGAACGGGTCTCTTCCCATATCAGAAGGAAAAGCTCAATGGAGCTTGCATTTCGTGTTATATGCCCAAGGTTAAACGTATGTTAAGCTAGAAAGGTAAAATGTGCAGAACCACTCAGTTTATATCTCATCTTTTAGTGCTTTTAATAACTCACTTAATGCCAGAAAAAAATATTTGGTGCTCTTGTAGTTTGTACGTCAAGGTAAATACGTATTTGGATGGTTGAAGAACTTCGAAGTGAGACTGACGTGAGCACAAAATGGCCGCTTCCTGTGTCGCAGCACCTGACTAGAGCGTAATGCGGAACGAGACGAGCGATGACTGGCGAGTGAACGACGGACTGATTTGGCAGAAATACGTGACGACGTTCGTTGCATTTCCTTGCAAAATTGGGAAAGAGCTTTTCCGTTTTGCTTCGATCAAACGGCCTTAATATTATTTGGGTCGAAGAGTGTTATATGGAATACGCTTGCGGAAGCACCAACCGGCAGTAGGCCAGCGTGGTGGACTAAGGCCTACATCCCTCTCATTACGAGAAGGAGACCCGACTGTAGTGGGTCATTAATGGGTTACTGGCATACGCTTGCGGATTGGCTGCAACCCTTTATGTCCCACTGTTCGGCACGGGTCTCTTCCCACTACAGGAGGAAAAGCTGGAGCAGTCTCTACCATGCTGCTCCAATGCGAATTGGTGGAGAGCTGCTTGCAGTTTTGAAGCTACAAATTTGTGATATTATGAGGTTGTTCGCAAGCCGACTATACGGGCCTCCTTTTAGGATCACCGATTTCAGGTAGTGTGGACAGGTGTATCTATAAAAATGAGACCAATTAGGTTGCCATCGGAATCGCGCTTTACCTTAAGTACAATTAACCCCTTCACTTTTTTCATAGACCACCTAGGTTTAAACTTATTTTTTTTAATAAATGCACTAAATTCCGATTTTTCGTTTTAATTTACGATCGTTGTTTCAGCACAACTCTCTTACACGCAACACTCGGATATATCAGTCGCAAACGCGCCTCTGTAAAACATTTGCATTTGATAAAACAAAACAACACACCAACAGTTGAACTCCACTCAATTGTTCAGGCCAACATATCGGCAACAGGGCACTCCACAAAACAGAAAGCCAATAAAACGTTTAAAAACAAAAATACGGAGAAATAATAATATCTGTTTTCTGTCGCGCGACACGGACAACTGAAAAACGCTTTATCTCCATGACCTCCGTGGCGAGGTAAGTAGCTGTTAAATAATATAAAGTCCATTATTTTTTTTACGACTATTTAAATTCAAAATCAAAAGCTTTTTATTCAGGCACACGTAGACCGGGAAAAATAAGCGGCAGGAAAAAACTCTCAGCACTCTTTTAGGAGTAATTAAATTAAAAAATAAGACCTAAAAGACTCTTTTTGCCCTTAAGCTGGTTTAAAGATCGCCATCAAACCCTATTGCCCTTGTAGCGACTTCCACCACTCGTCGAGAGATGTCAGCACAGATCCATGGGTATACTGAAGTAAGTTATGGAAATTTTCTACATCGCTGGTATGTATCTAATATACAATAGCACGAGATTAAGTTATCTGACTAGCGAGTCGCGTGGCTTAGTGACTCGTGTCATCTAGTGAAGCGAGTCGTCTAGTGTCTGGTCTAGTCGTCAAGTTACTAGCGTCGCATTGTGACTCGCGTCACCAAATGACCCGCGTTATCTACATATTATGTAGTGTTCGTGTCGGCGAGTGACTTGAATTGCTTAGTGACTCGCGTCAGTTAGTAATCCATCAAGTAACTGAGTCGAATTTTTAAGCTCGCAGACCAATTCGCGGGGAAGTTAGTTTAAATTAATAACAAATTACAATTTTCATGGACGGTTATTTTTTGCGCCCACTTATTACCCTAACTCTTATAATATACAGTTTCTAATGGCAGCCAGCTACTTACCCCACCGCGTCCCATACCTGCACAGACCGCCTTCATTGTGCCGGTGACAAACTACATCTGACGTTTAATAAAAGCAACGTTGAGAAATGCCTCGCGACGTCCCCGCCGCGCCGCCATTTGTAAACAGGGTAGATATTGCCCTCGGGGCTTTAAAACGTCTCTGGACTCACTCGAGACGATTTTACTCGACGTTTATAAGTTTAGGGTTAAATTTATTTAAACGTACCTATGAGATGATGTTTTTATTTAAGATTATTAAGATCCTTTTTTGTACCTTCAAATAGCTAAGAGTTCGCCATCAAACCAAAACCAGATCCACGGTATCGGCCACGGTTTATCGACTCGCGTAGGTGACTCATGTTATGTCGCTAGGTGACTCGCGTCGCCATGTTACTTGCGTCACCTAGTGACTCGGATCTGCGGTTGCTGCGAATATGAATTTTGTTGTTTCTCGATTAATTTTGCTTTTAAAATAAATACAAAAAGCCAGTCCGGTGTCTCCAAAAATATCTCGCGTCCTTTGTTTAGTTCGCCTTACCTGTGAACAGCGGTGAATGAATGCAAATTGTTGGGGAGACTCGCTTTGGCTATCAGTAGGGTGACCATGAGGAGAATTTCATGTTGACATTGTTATTTGACTCATGTAAAAGGAATTACATCTATAAATGTTAAAATGAAACTCTATTGGGATGTATCCTGTACATCCTGTACCCTTACTCTGAGTTTTAGCAATGCCGCACACAGGTGTAGTTAGGAAACGCAAAAAAGCAAGATTGCAGGCAATGACGTAAATCGTATCGTAAAGTGACGTAGCGCGTTTAACCCACAGTGTAAAAATTATAGAGGTCTATCAAACATAAACATTAAACTTGTTCTTTGTTTAAAATCCAATTTTTGTGTGTGGTGATAGATAATAGTGAAAGATAATAATTGAATACAGGGTACTGAAGACTGCTGAACCAATCGTGCGAATCGCAACGCTGACAATGACCAACGAACCAACAAAGATTGTGCTCGTACCAAACATAATATAGCATGCAATTCTATCAAGGTCTTTAAATTTCACTTAGTTAGAAAACCTATTTATTAGCTTTATACATCGGCTATAAACATTCAGGTAACACCTTTAGCCTTTCATCCCAATTTCCGTGTAATCCACACTCACCCTACCTCCCCACCCCTCGGGGTATTGTGGCATTCCCGGTAAGGCCCGTATTGGACGCCGCTGCAAAGAACTAGATAATTTATGTATGGGCCCCCGCTCCTGATACCGTGAGGACACTCGCGTAAATTACTGTATTCGATACCGTTTGAATAAAAAGCAACTCCGTATATAATGTTAGTGTGAATTTTGCGTACTGCATTTTTATCTCCGAAAAGGGAATTTTTAGTCGACACCGAATTTTATTCCTGTTTTATTGTTTGTTTGAAATCGGGTTTTCGGAACGAGTGTAGTGGTATCAACGTATGTATTTATTGTCCTTTTGCTTGTGAATAAAATATTTTCTATTTCTATTTGGCATCTAGGTGGAATATTTTTTAGGTGCTGTCAATACAGAAAGTTCGTGTATTAAGAAAGGATTTGCGTGAAATTTTGACTCATGATTAAGGTTTTAATACCATCGTACTCTCGTTACAAGCAGCGTTATTTTACAAGTACATAATATGACAATAATGATTACCGATGTGACCATTACGATTCCAGTGGAATATTGGAATGGAATTTCTCTAAGAGTGGGGTATTACCTAGAGCATGAACTTACGTAGTTTCATGTAGTAAACGTATCAATCTGCCAATATTATGGGAAGATGTCACGACATACTAATAACAGTGAATTATGATTATGAAATTAAATATCACCTGCTGTTACGGTGAAGGAAAACATCGTGAGGAAACCTGCATGCCTGAGAGTTCACAAAAGAAAATGTTCTCAAAGGCATGCGAAGTCCACCAACCCGCAGTAGGCCAGCGTGGTGGACGGCGGCCTACATCCTTCTCATTGTGAGAGGAGACCCGACCCTGTAGTGGGTCATTAATGGGTACTGACAAACTAATAACAGTAACTGATGTTGACAGTACGAATACTTTGACGGTAGTGTTCATGCATACGACATAAGTGCCCGCAACGTTGACCGCATTTATAATACACAAAAAATAAGACAAAACGATCTTCTAAGCAACATTAGTACCATTCTCATGGTGATTAGTACGATTTTCGCATAGCCATTGTATTCGTCGGCCCGTCAAATGTGATGGAGTGTTGCTTACAAATCAGGAAAAGGCCTCACGTTTCTTCGGGTTTCCTAACGAGATTTTGTTTCGCACTTTGTGGTAAATTTGTTTTTAAGTACCTATTACGTGCGATTTATCACAACAACAACATTTGATCTACAATAAAACTATGTAATTAGATTTGTATTACCTAGTAATTTAAGTACTTATATAAGTTAATAAATTAAGTGTATAAGTCATTTAGGGACTTGGGTGTTAGTGAAGGAGGTGTAAGGAGATCTAGGTGAAACCCGATCACGACCTAGTCATAACGACCTGGTCATATCGGAGTGAACCGTGAAAGATGCCAACACCAAGACATACGCCCATAATATTTGGAATTTCTAAATTTTGAAAACCTTCAAATAAGAAACATTTTTGACTTATGCAAAATATTTAGAAATTTATATCGCTTCTCAATCATCGTCGAGTTCGCCGACTGTACGACCGATACCGAGCAACTCATTTAAAATTTAGGCAAGCTCCTTCATTTATTTAGAAAACAGTACACAAATCCGGCTACCGATTGAGTAATTATTATTGTTGCTACCAAGTAAATATTGTTCTTGAACTTTCGGGCTTCATTTAGTAGGAGTGAGCCTACAACTTACAAATTCCGTAACTCAGCGCAAAACTATGAAACTATGGGCAAGTTTGATGGATTGTTTATGAGTGGTCAGAGCTATGATCTATTTAGCAGTACCCTGAATAACTTAGTGGGGAACATCTGCTCCCACGAGTTTAAGCGTTATGTTCAAGTGCTTTCAAGTTTGTTGCTCGTCGTTATTAAAGTCGTCTTATCATCTTCGTGGCTATTAACAATGTGAGATTATAATTGTGACGCGAGCGACTATGCTCGGTGAATAACCAATTCTCCTTCAAAGTTCTAACCTTTCTTGGCGGATTATAATGGTGGCGGTCTTTGTGTAGTTGCACATAGTTTTTAAGAACTTTAAAAAAATACTCCATGGTCCAAAGTCAAAACACAATTTATTTTTTGTTGACATTTAATTTGAAAGTTTATAAGAACATTGAAGACCTTTTTAATATATAAATAGAGCAAGCAAACAGACAGACGGGCCACCTGATGGTAAGTGGTCACCGTCGCCCACTGACACGTGCAACACCAGGGGTCGCCAGTGCGTTGCCGGCTATGACGGAGAGGTTTTTTTATGCCCTTCTTGAAGAACCCCTGTCATAGTCCTCTTTATTGCCTTCATTTTTTTAAATGATCACCGAACCCTTGTTAGTTCACAGTTGAGCACAGGAGGCACGGTCGCTTACCATCAGAGATACTAGCCATTCAACATCTGACAATTTTACAATAACATCTCATTAAGTAATCTTATTGTAAGCGGTGATAGCCCAGTGGCTTAGAATTCGACCTCGAATCGAGGGGTCCGGGTTCGAATCCCAGTGGCACGCATCAATGCCTTTGTAAAAAAGCTATGTGCGCTTTATAAAATTAAATATCACCTGCTGTTACGGTGAAGGAAAACATCTTGAGGAAACCTGCATGCCTGAGAGTTCACAAAAAAAATGTTCTCAAAGGCATGTGAAGTCCACCAACCCGCAGTAGGCCAGCGTGGTGGACCAAGGCCTACATCCCTCTCATTGTGAGAGGAGACCCGACTGTAATGGGTTACTGACAAGTAATCTCATTATCTCCTCATATAATTTATACTAATCACTATTTGATAAGCTTAAATGACAATAATTATTCTTCCACTCGTCAAATAACACATTCCATCAAATGGACCCACTATTAAAAAACGTTATACTGAATATGTCGGACAACTCTCCAATATGTAAGTATTAGGTACTCGTATATTATTTTGTTCTAATTGGTCATCAAACCCAAGAATGGCACAGCAATCACGATCTTACCACTAGAGCTACTGGAAATTCAACATCATACAACTTTCCATAACTGTCTTTTACGTATTAAAAAAAAAATTAATCTATCCAACATCATAAGATTCCATCATTAACTTTGTTCCCCAATCTTTGTTCATATAATATGAAGTCACACAAATACCCCACGACCCCTTTAAACGCGACGCCCCAAATCCCTCTATTACGGTTCTACGTCGGGGCAAAAACGGAGCAAAAACCACCCAAAATCCTTTCAACCCAAAAGAACACATTGGAAAAGGAGATCGTACTTACAGCTCACCTCTGGATAAGGGCACAGTTCTATGTGAAACGGGTAGCGATAAACTACGAATGGGGTTTAGCAACCCCACTAGCGTGTTACCGATTTGTATTTAGTCGGTTTATCGGTAACACGCTAGCAACAACACTAGCGTGTTACCGATTTGTATTAAGAACAAATAACTATGAGAGTCTATAATAGAGAATTGATGGATCAGTGAGAAATCTTTTAGAATTTTTGAGATGGTACATGTTGACGCTTGTAACCTGCAACGATAGCTAGAATGCTTTATGGTCTCGAAAAGAGGAAAAAAACTGTTTGACACGCTGTCAAGAAATTCAGATATTCATTTTGTTGTTACCTAACTAAACGTACCTAATTTTGCAATTGTACATAATTTTGCCAAATATTACTCTTTAAAACTCTAAAGTCTTTTTCTTATGCTCCTGACGGAACAGTAGATTCTTCGAGTTCGCCCGGGGACCTTACCGCCAGCCTTTTAACTCGTCGTAAAGCAGCATGGCCTTCAATACTTCATGTCTTATGTTTTGGCTGGGAAAATATAGCGGCCAGAGACACTTTATAAGAAGCGAACATCTCAGTCCTGAGGTGTAGCAACGCAAAAGTACAAATTATACCACCAGAACTGTTGGAAATTGAAATCAGACAACTTCCTAACACCATCTGTTTAATCTTTAAAAACAGTCTAACAACAGCACATTCCATCAAAACGTCCCCTTAGCTTCTCCGCTTCTCCAATCTTTGCACATATGAAGTCGCACAAAAACCCCGACCTCTTCAAACGCGACGCCCCAAATCCCTCTATTACGGTTCTGCGTCGGGGCAAAAACGGAGCAAAAACCACCCAAAATCCCTTCAAACCAAAAGAACACATTGAAAAAGGAGGTCGTACCTACAGCTCACCTCTGTATTAGACTCTTGTTTCATACAGGATGCGTAGCTATAAGCGATGCAGTTTGTAATTATTGTAGTGCGGTATTATATTGCCAGCATAAAATAGTAATGGAAAATGATTTCACAGGTTTCATTGCTATTCTCGATGACAGTTACATATATCTTTGCATAATTTGAATTATTGTTGAATAACAAGTCTAGTTTCTTTACGTCACCTTTTACGATACCAAGTAGTTAACTAGTTACTGTTACCAATGGACGCCCGCGCCCTACAATAAATAGGAAGGAAAATGTATTTGTGGGTTCCGATTCCAATAAAGTATTTTCGACAACCACACCTAACCAATCGCAAACACGTGTCACGAAGAACATGCTGTTTCATGGCGTGTTAAAAGTTAATGTTTATGTACTTTTAGGTTAGCTACATGGCTTTACCATAACCTAATTGACGTAATGAAACTATACCAAAATGAAAATATAATATAACAATTAGCCAATTTACCCTATATTATATATCTTTGTATAATTTGAATTATTGTTTAATAACAATAAGTATAATAAAATAATGCTACACCTAACTGCCAATTTCACAGGTTCCTGTAAAAGTTTTGATGTTGATTATTTCCCTGTTACTTCCCGCTCCATAATTTCCTAACTTTCGGCATGGTTTGTCAAGACGAAATCGCGGCGGTCCAAAGGTTAATCTTTAATCGCCTGCTCAGTGTTTTTCCGACAAGTAATTCCATAGGAATGTGGGACAAAAACGGTTTTCCCCAGCTTATACTGACCGTTGGGGTCGTATTCCGGGCGGCCGTCACATTAATACCAGTCTCAGTACTATATATAGCTTATGTATAATTATAACTGATACTCGTAGGTATGGTGAGTTTTGAACCTTCCTTCATGACCTTACAAAGATCATGTAGGTTTGGTTACCGTATAAATAAAGAGACAAACATCTTGACGAACCAAGTGGCGCAGTGGTTAAGACATCGGTGCGCTGCGCGGAGGGTCCTGCATTCGATTTCCAGGAGAGCGAGATTTGAATGATGGATTTAAATTTCTATTTCTAGTCTGGTTGTGTTGTGCTCTTGTCTTGTGTGTGTCCATGGCCTCCACGACATAGGAAATCCTAGTGTGGAGCTATGAGCGTGACGCGTTATGATGCGTTATGCGTTATATCTTAGTACGTACTTACGTAGTGTAATTTAATAAAAGCTTCAAAAAAATAAGCTATGTTTAAGGCCGGATGGGTTGCAGTGGCCAGTCACATCCTGGTGTTCTATGTATGTGTTACAAAGTTTACTGATGAACACAAATTTAATGTTTTTCAGTGATATGTGTTTGGTGACGCGACGGCCTTCAATTAAGCTGACTATACCACTTGTTTAGTTTTGAGATACATGTGCAGAGCAGTGGAATATAATTATTTCTGTATTATAAAAAAATAGGTACAAAAATATTCTTATCAGCTTCAAGATGGCATGGATGTTCGTGTGAGTCGGTAAATTTGGTAGTAACTCCTTAGTAATAATAATAATAAATAACTCTTCACTCACATACGCTCACACTAGGATTCGTTATGTGAATGGGTAGTGTGTTTTGTAGTTACTGCGACGAATAGGCATGTAATGTATTTGGAGCATAAGCACAGAATACATAATAGTACAAGTACAGAAGGCCCACTTCGAAGTCATTTAAAGACATATACACTCTAGCTACGATACGATTAAGTTCAATTCAGATCGCGCAGCGCTTAATCACCTACGATAATGTTGCGTCTCTTTCTAGCGCATAAGTCTTACCTTTTCCACTTTCCCGCTACCTGTTGCGTCTCTTTCTAGCGCGTTACTCTTACCTATTCCACTTTCCTTTCTAGCCGTTTCGGAACGGCCGCTGTGCTTAGGTACATTTTTGATACCTACGCGGGGAGAGAGACAGGCCTGGCATAAGCAGAGAGAGAAGCTCCTCCATTCGGTTTTATTGTGTAAAGGATGAAATAAAATCACAAATAAATCTTTTAATATTCTCGTTTATTTTCGTTTCTCAATATTTTATTGAAAACCGACATTCCCGACAGTTAGAAAGACTTCGTTCGAACTATTTACAATATTAATCAACAAACTTAAGCAAAAAATTAGATTGCCCTATCAATATACAATAATTATTATTACAGTAAAAATATTCACTATCAACAGAATTAGATATTTAATATCTGGTAAAAGAATTGGACAAAAATAAGTCTAGTTTCATTACGTCACCTTTTACGATACCAAGTAGTTAACTAGTTACTGTTACCAATGGACGACCGCGCAACCATAAATAGGAAGGAAATTGTATTTGTGGGTTTCGATTCCAATAAAGTATTTTCGGCAACCACACCTAACCAATTGCAAACAAGTGACACGAAGAACATGCTGTTTCATGGCGTGTTAAAAAGTTAATGTTTATGTACTTTTAGGTTAGCTACATGGCTTTACCATAACCTAATGGACGTAATGAAACTATACCGAAATGAAAATATAATATAACAATTAGCCAATTTACCCTATATTATATCATTGGTACGAAAGTGCTTAATTTAATTAACAGTATTATATGAAAATGAAATCTTTTCCTAAACTAGATTTCATGTAATAAATTAGTAAAATAGTGCAAATTGGCTATTATATCAACTTCTCTCACGATCGGGTACCATCAGTAGCATTCCATCCGACGAATAGTCTAAAATAACGAAAAAAATGTTAAACAAAATGAAAAATAATTATTACCAAAATTCCTACTCGACTAAAATAATTTTCCAATTCTAACGCCACACAAATTAAATGAATAGAAACAAAAAATGTAATAATAAATATATGTAAAAAAAAAACAGTATAAATTGGACAGATAAATTAAAAGATCAATTTCATTCGACAAAAGATAAATGCATAGAACGTGGATCAAAAAAATCTGAAACCACTTCCCACCAATCACATAAATTGCTTTCAATGAATAAATCAACCGGTTGTCAGGCTTTGAAACAAAGGCTTTTGTTGTAGGTACAATAAAAACCTAGTAATAATTTCTGACGGACACTCGCTAGAGGCCACTGCGGATCAGCGAAGCTCACAAAAATTCACTCGGAGATCAGCGCAGCTCACTATTTCACAAGTTATAGCCTGACAGGCCGGCAACCAAAAACTGCAGGCATTTTCTAAAATTTGACAAAGGTTATTTAGCGATTTAGGACAGCGATATTTGACATAGGACATTTAGCGATAAGACCGCCGTTTATATATTATTATAAACATAGTGTGAAATAGTGAAATAGTGACATTAGGTCACATTGGTAGAGTAAAGAAATTGCCCGTCGTCAGTTATTCCTTTCTGTGGAGTTTCTTGTGCGGCTTTAATGTTGTAAGAAAAATCTACCTCGTCACTATTTTGTCGTAACATGACATCGTTGTTTTTGATTGCGGCAGTTTTAGCGAAAGCATGCCAAATGTACCAATTTCTTACAATTTTAAAACGTGACTAAGGCGCCCTGTTATAAAACTTCGATGGTTGTCGACCGTAAACGACAACGACTTATTTTCATTTAATATACTGCACACATAATAATTTCAGGTTTTAGAAAGATGTTACGAGGTTTTTACTATAATGAAACTGCTACGCTTAACGCTACAGAATATAGCTGACTAACGATGGCTATTTTTCTACTCCATAAAAGTGACCTAATATTAAAATATCAGATTTCATAAAATGCTTCCAGTTTTTGGTCGCCGGCCTCTCAGACTATAACAGCTATGCGATCCACTAGAATAGGATGTACGGACGCCGTTACTTCATATAAAACAAAGTGATATATTTACTTCAGCGACGTTAGTGGACATTATATCAAAATAAATGAATGAACTGTGCGCTCTGAAATATATTTTGAAAACAAAGCGAAAAAGGTACCTACAAAATATACCTGTACAATAAAAACCTACATAAATACGTAAAAAGCATGTCATAATCAAAAGTTAACAAAATAATGTCAATGATAACATAACTTTTAACCAACTTAAACTAACAACAAATAAAATTATCTCAAACTCCAACTTTTAAACTTTCACAAACGAACCAACACTTTCTAATTACTCTTTCAGTACCTTCTAATTACCTAAATTATATAAAAACTTCTCGTAATAAATTCTAACTAAAAGTCTATTCTCGTTACTTGATAAAAATCAGAAGACGTAATAAAGATAATTATATTTTAACCAAATACTCAACAGACCTTAAAATGACTATTAGATACAAACCGTAACCATTATATTACAAAAGTTTTACATTAATAACGTTGTATGTACATAGTCTTCCATCACGGACAAATTGATATAAATAATAAGTACAGATGCTTAGAATCGTTTTATAATGACCTGACGACCTGAAGAAGACAGCGGGAAACCGTTGATTTAAAAGGGCCCAGGACCGGGCGAAGTGGCGTCGATAAGGTGAGGCCCGTGTCCAGTAGTGGACTGAAATGTTGTTGATGATTTTTTGCCAAATTTTAACAATAGAAACAAATTACTTGATACTAGAAGCCAACCTCAAAAAATAGTAGGCCTAAAGTATGTAACAAATTTTATTTCATACTTTTTTGATTAGGTTTAATTTTTTTAATTATTTTTTATCTGTTATTTTGATTTCTATAGAGCGTTTATTAAAACTTTATTCCCCCCGAAAAATAACGTATCCCCATTAGCTGGCACTCTGGAAATATTTGTCTTTAAGCATACATATTTACGTAGCTGCGCGCAATAAATATAAGTTTGGAAACACAAACGCTGTACTTTTCGTAATAAGGAAAAGTTGTATGGAAGTAGGGCACTAGTAATTACAGTTGTTGTTATGGACAGAAATAATAATATGTTGATTTTGTTAATGGAATAACAATTTCCGCTTGGCAGTGTCCTTATTTTGTTATGTTTATTACTTTCATAAAAACGCGGGTCGCCTAGCAAGTACTTAAGTGCGGTTTCGGAAGAATAAAGGAACAATATTCGACAATTAATTTGTAATAATATACAAATTTATATACAAATATAATATACAGAATAAAGCGGTGATAGCCCAGTGGCTTAGAATTCGACCTCGAATCGAGGGCTCCGGGTTCGAATCCCAGTGGCACGCATTAATGACTTTGTAAAGAAGTTATGTGCGCTTTATAAATTAAATACACGATGTTTTCACACGAAGGAAAACATCGTGGAGAAACCTGCATGCCTGAGAGTTCAAAAAAAAATGTTCTCAAAGGCATGTGAAGTCCACCAACCCGCATTAGGCCAGCGTGGTGGACTAAGGCCTACATCCCTCTCATTGGGAGAGGAGACCCGACCCTGTAGTGGGTCATTAATGGGTTACTGACAATTAAAATATTTTGTTTGATAAAAATGACTATGAACAATTACTAAAGCATCTGTATTTATTACCGAGACAATAAATGCATGGCAAATTGATTTAGCAATAATGCAACTGAATAATCTTTAGTAGGATGATGTTTTTATACAGAAAGCTTACTTTTAATAACTTTCTTGTAATTAAAAGTAAGATTTCTGTTTAATTACTTTGTTGTTTTACTTCTGTATTTATTTACTTTCTTGTTTTACTATTTTAAAACGACCGATTACAACTTTATTGTAATATTTAAAATCACTTTATTCGTTGACAGTTCTGATTTTTTTATACGATAGTTTTCATATTTTACCCATTTCTTCATTTTGATAAAGATATTATTAATTCCTTTCATTAATGTTCATTCAGTTGCATTATCGGCTAGTGTTGCTTTACAATATGTATACTATACACTAAGTTTAACATAATTATCACAATTTACCAATTACTGTATTTAATTTGATACAATCATTCATAAAAATTTTACTCATTATGTTATTTATTTAATTTCAGAAAACACTTCATTCAACTTTCATGAGTCATCGGACAACAAATTTCACTATAAATATATTGATTAACTGTAAATTGAATATTCGTATAGATAGTTAATCCAAAAGTTTAATAAACGGTGCGTAAAATTACTTAAATTTTACTAATACTTTTTTTACAAATTTCACAACCACGTGACCGAAAATTAATAATTAAAATAAATGATATCATTACTGCGTAAAAAATTAAAATAATTGTTTGTAATAGCTGCATTATGCTGTAATTGATATTTTATGAAGAAATATGCTTTAACTCAAAAATGATATTAGTAAAAGGAGATATTATGGTTGCTTTTACAAACATCGTGCTATTCATTTTGTTACTGTTTAGTTATTTAACTGTACAGCCTCCTTTTACATTTAATTTTGCAAGTGTCTCTTTACATCTTTATATTTTAATATTGGTCTTTAACAAAATTGACTTTAATTGGTATGAATTTGCTTTTGGATGTTTTGTCGTCTTATAAGACTGCATAAAACAGCGTTGCCCACAAATCCAACAAATGTAAAAATAATAATTGAATAAAAACATCATAATTATTATGATTTTAGTATTTTATATTTTATCATTATTACGTATTTTAAATTAACAATCGATTAGTTTACCTAAATTACTCGCTGGAATATTTCTGTCATTATTTACATTAAATTTACAAACAGATCGTAACACAGTTTCAATATTTCGTTTATCCTAACTAATTAGGTATAATTAAAATTCGACGGGACAATTTCAAAGATTTCAAAATGGCTCCGTTAAATATTCAGTGAATTTGACAACCACTCTTAACAATGCTTGTAATTATTACCAATCACGCTTTGAGCTACATCATAATAACCATTTAATGATATTTTAGGACCCTTTTTAAAACGGTAATCGTCCTACATGTTCAACGAACTTGGTTCACATTTCACAATGACAGATCTTTTTAGAATACAAATTTCACTGTTCCTGAAATATTTTTTACTATTCTCCCTTAAATATCCTGGTCCTAACGTAAACACGTTCAGTGCTTTATCAAATGCTTATATATCTTGGACACGCCAGGCGAATCACAGTCGTAAATAAAACTTATATTACGGGAACCCGCGAGGTGTGTCAAAGGCACTGAACGTGTTAACGCTACAGTACACCGCATATAACAATGGTATTTCTATTAACCGCTAACTAATTTCGAACGATTTGCACACCACACACTCACTGATATTTCCACTGACCATTTAAAACCGTCAAAACCCGTCGTCGGTTGCTTACAAAACTTTGAGCACACGGCGTTATTTACAAGTCCTATAGTTGGGTCGTCTGTCAGAGCGGGGTGTCGCGCGGGGTGGTGCGGGGGGCGGGCGCGGGCGCGGGCAGCGGGCGCGGCAGCGTGCGGAGGTGTTGGAGGGGGATGAGGCGCTCGGGCGCGGAGCCGAGTGTGGCGCCGCGCGGCAACGTGCACGACCCACCCGCGAACCGGGCTGGTGGCGGGATCCCAGATGGTGCGCTCTGCAAAGAGTATCAACTTAAGAACATGTCCGTAACATAGGATGTTATCTGTTTATAATAATATATAAACGGCGGTTTTATCGCTAAATGCGATTGCTCAGACAACCATGTCAGTAGGAGTCATGCAGAGATATAAAAGACGGTAGAGTGCACAAGAACAATAATAAGTAGAAAAAGATAAATTTGAATAATGATGAAGAAATTAGAGGGAGAGATGGGGATATAGGGAATGAAGTATGACAGAGGGTGACGCATAGGTTTAATTTATTTATAGGTTCAATTATATATGTCCATACTTACAGTATTTTCGTGCATGGGATGCGAGGGCGGCGGTGCGGTGCGTAGCGGACAGTACCCGGGTATACTCCCCCGCACGCCCGCCACGCTACCCCGCGGCACGCGGTTACCCGGCGGAGGGGATATCGTCGAAACTTGCTGCTGTCGGAAGTAGTCCAGCTGCGAGAGACATTCAGAGATCTAAATCACTTCTCAAATTAGTTCTTTATAGCGGGAAATTTATTAACACTTGTTGCTTGGATGCAGTTTATTTATGGGAATTGTTTTGTGAAGTCTTTCATTGCAATCTTATGTTTTTCTTAGTTTCTTAAAGGACGTTATTTTTTTTATTTATTTATTTAAATAAATAATTATTTAATTTAGTCAATTCTCATTTGAATCTAATGCTGTGATGACATTTCTGTTAATTACTTTTTCTAAGAAATGAAATTACCTTCTGAAGATAATAATAATAAATTGTAAAATAACATTATTGAAAACACTCAGCAACTTTTTTCTTCGAAACCTTTACAAAGTATGTGCACATTTTTAGAATCTCTTCTTTTCCTTTCCTGGAGTTTTTTATCAATAAGTGTATGTTAATTTCTCGTAACCACGCTTTACCAATCTATCTTCCGGAGTTAACAGTAATTATTGTTAAATAATAATATTCAATAAAATCCGATTGTTTTTCGAAATCTATACAAAGTATGTATGTGCTAATTTTTATAGTATTTTATTTTCCTTAAAACTTCTTACGTATAAGAGTGTAAGTACATAAATTTCTCATATTTATCACCAACCTGCATATGATCCGTATCCGATGGTATGATGTCCGGGTTCCTGTCATCGCTTTCACTGTCGTCTTTCTCTCTCAGTTTGTCCGGTGACGATGGCTGCGAAGACGGCGGTGGTGCGGATCTAGGTTTCCTCTTCGCACACTTCTGTCTCACAGCAATCATGAATAGCACTAACACTACCATAAGGACACCCCCGCCTCCGACAGCAGCGGACATTGCCCCCGACATTTGAAAAGCTGTTCTTGGTAGGTCTGGTGGCAAAACGGCTGTTTAAATTTGTTAATCATTATCTGTACCTTTAAATTTACATATCTTAAGTATAATTTCATCAGTGCTAATTTCAGATACCTACTTTATTTTCAATAAACTAAGATCGCGCTCAGTTTTGACGGGATTTCGTATGAATTCGACTCGTGCGTATACGCGCGCTCACGCACGAATAATCCCGACCTTTGAAATACTAGGGGAGCGCTCACACTGCGTGCGAATTAGTCGTACGTCAATTTAGTAGAGAGCAATGTGGAATCCGCGCTACCCATACTGCGTGCGATTTAGTCGTAAGTCAACTTAGTCGCATGCAGTGAACGCTTCCGTAGTATTTCTACGTACGACATACGCACGAGTTAAGTTCGTACGAAATCGCGCCCAAACTGAGCTCTGTCTAACATTTTCTTCAGTGCTTATTTCAGAAAGATGTTGGAATTATCATCGCAAAAACTTTTTACAGTAATAAGGTGTTTTTCTCAGTAATTTTAGCTAGCTCCAAATATTAAACTTTGATTCATATCTCGACTATGAAAACAAGACTTTTTCTACGAAACTGGATATGATTAAAATTTAACTAGTTTTCATTAAAAAAATATTTATTACTTTATATAGGTTCTTAAATATCAAAATATTTATCACTTAAAAAGTTGTTATAGTTGAATAAAAACATACTCGTTAATATGTTATTATTCAACTAAAGTTATAGCTCATAAAGTTATAATATTTTTCTTATTAATTCTTTTAAAAGTTTTAAACATTTTTAAAAGTTGTTAATATTTTGTAAATCATTTTAAAGTTATAGCTATACTTTGAAATGATTCTTCACAAGTCTGAAAACATTATAAAAAATACAAATGATCATAGTTACCTAAGCTTTTGTCGTGGACATGGTGTTTCTCGGGGGGTCTCAAAGTACTGGCCCTCAAGGGGTACGGATCCCCTCGGCCCTTCGCATTGTAGGCCAGGACTGCCGCAGCGTACGTCCGACCTGGTACCAGGCCGACAGCTGTGAACCTTGGCACAGCACTGGATACGTTGGCTACTATCTCCTGTTAAATACCAAAAACGTCTATACTACTCGTAAATAGTCTATTATTGCCCGTTTAATAAAAAACTTCCGTTCTTCGGAATCAGTTATCAGTCCTTAATAGTCCTCTGCTAGACATTATGTAGATCTTTCCTACTTGACGTTGGCCCTAAAAAGTCCGATTTTGGGTCTTCTGAATCCAATGTCACAACTGTCCTCTTTATGCTGTCAGTCCAATACAAATTATACACCTTTTGCCAAAACTCTTGCAGAAACTAAAATGTTAAGCTTTTAAAATTCAATACTTTTTACAGGCATGACATTTAAAATACAGCCATAATCACTGCATATATAGTTGACCATGCATTTCAGGTTTCAATAGTAATCGTATACAGATAGACATCGTATAAAGTATAGACACCGTAGCCATAAGAATACTCAACTACCAACTTACCTGAGTGATGATTTCTCGAACTTCCAGCAAGAAGGACTGCGGCATTCCGCCGTTGAAGCCTTCAGTGCAGCGGATCCCGAATGACGTCAGTGATGCATTCACCACCGTGCAGTTGTGAACCTGGTCTGGACGACCTGGGAGAAAATTAATGCAATATATACCAGAAACATAATTATAATTCGTGATTCAAGGCGCTATATTTGTCATTTCTTTGGCAACACCAATAAAAATCTTTAATATATTCGTAGTAGTTGGTATGAGTCGTGATACAGGTTGTATTGGCCGGTATGACACTGACTGCGCTGTTGGTTCACGCGATTGGTTTGTCAGTCCGCCAGTGTACGTCGCCTATTGGTCTAGCGCGTTTTTCAGCTGCTGTGCATTGGCCGGAAGTGTACAGTACAATATCCCTAGCACTAATCATTGTGCTTACGAATCATAACGGTTACTATAACGCTGTCAATCTCAAATTACCTTATTGGCTCAAAAACATGACATTGACGCGGTAAAAGAAATTAGTTCGTTTTCTTTCAGCAACATGGTGAGGGTTGATAAAATTTCGATCGGACTTTAAATAGAAATATACACTACACACAAAATACAAATAAATAATATGATACAAAATACAAATAAAATAAAGACAAAAACGAAGTTAGAAAAAAATAAAAGCGATTAAACAATTTAAAGAGGAATAAGCAGAGAATATGATAGAAGGTGAAGGAAGACATTGGGAAATGAATTCAAAAGATTGCGAAAATTTCTTCAAACTATATTTGCATGGCACTTAATTAAAAAATATTGTTCATTTATTCAAGACGGTAGCACTCATTGAATTGTTTATACCTACCCTCGGTTCTGTGTAAAAATAAATAACGGTCTATTTCACCCTTTCAAGAGGACGGAAGCATGATAATTTTTCATCAATATTCCTTAGATGTATTGAGCAATGAAAACAAATCATTTGAAAGAGAGAAATTTGGCACGAAAATTGTTTGCCCATAAGCAATGAATCATCGGTAGGATACTTTATGTGACTGGTTAATATCTAAAATGCATATATTTTGTATGGAGAATTTATCTTATTGGCGTGATAAACAATTTGGCAATAAAAAGATACAAACGTAAACATCGAGTTGGCACGCTTGCTATGTAACAAGAAGGGTTAGAAGCAATCTTAGAATCTTCGAAAGAATCCCGATACAAATGTAAAGAACATTATTCCGCCTTAAATAAATAAACAGAAACATATATTATATGAACTTTAATGATACTTCCAAGTATAGCATTCCTAATTTTTTCATCAGAAACTAGAAGAAGATTGAGTATAGGTATATTGAAACTAGTAACCAATCAATGATTGTATCAGTTATTAAAGACATTGAGAGATATTTGAGAAACAGTGACATGGTGGTATTTACATTCTTGATGTACTCCCCTTTCCGTAATAGGTTTGAGTTTCACTTTTGTCGTGGGATCTCGTAATGTTCCTCAGCCCACATCAGACCACTGCTGGAAATAGGCCCGTTTCAAAGAAATCTTCTGTTCTTACGGAGTTTCGTATACGAATTGTATCGAGCTGCCATTAGTACGGGAGGGTGTCAAGACAGACTGTCATGAGACGTGACGATTACTATTAAAAGATAACCAAAATCTAAAGGTTCTGAACTTATAAAAAGTTAACCAAAGGTTCTGAACTTACCAGCAGCAATAATATGATACACGCAAGGCACACGCTGCTTCCCGATACGGTTGTGTGCCCAGCAGAGCAGCGTCCCGTAGTCCATCTCCGTGTGAGGAGTGTACGTGACGGTGGAACTGGTGCCGGCTCTGGACACGTAGTTGTCACTCACTTCGTTGCTATTGGCCGTGTTGTTGAAGGTCCAGCGGAACTGAGGGAATGAGATATGATTAGATTCGAAGAAAGAGAAAAAGAAAAGAAAGAAAAAAGACTTGATTCGTTTTCTAGATCAGATAACGTAAATCTAATTTAACTTAAAGGAAGACATAAATGTTAAGAGAGGGTTAGGTTAGTTAAAGATATAGACGTTAGATTCAAAGGCTAGATAGATAGATTACACTGAATTGTACAATTGAAATAAAACCCGACTACTGAAAAACGCTCTAATAGAGTTGAAAACAAGGATATAGTCTCCGCAGAAATTATTATGTACAAAATATTAAAATTTTACCGACTATTAAATAAATAACTTACACGTATTACATTTTAACGCAGTTTTTATTTCTACGTTATACTAATAAAGACAGATAAAGATATGTTTAAAGAATAGCCGTGGTCGTATGCCACCTAGTAGCTGGGAATGTGCTGTAGAACTGATCCAATTCCTATCATAAGCCCCAAGCCAGATTAACTAATGACTAATACCACAAAGGAGGTAATATCTAGGAATCTGTGGAGCAGTAATATCTCAGTTATTGGAGCAAATAATTACTGGACTGGACTGAATCGGATTATAATAGCTAGGCATGATGAATCAATATTGGGAAACTAATGACCATTAACAGCCGTCTGCTTCCAATTAAAAATGTTATTTCAGTTGTTAGGTCACACTTGAAGCAATTAAAAGAAAGATGATGAAAGATGAAAAATAATGCAGTGTGTTTAGCTTAGAACTAGCGATAAATTTAAGCAATTACGTATATAAAATAGAAAAATCTCATCTCTCTCAAATGGCAGCAATTTGAATTTTGTATTAAAACTATAATTATGTGGGTCCACAAGATAATTTCGATTTCACTGAACTTTAATTTTCTACAGAGATGAAAATTATTAAAGTATTGTGTGATAAATATTAATTACAATTTAAATGTAAAATATCTTTAAAAAGTTATAATAGGTAGGTAAAACTTAAACTGTCTTCAACCAAAGTTCGTACACATACACAATAGGTATTTGGTCTGTGATAAATTTCACAGTTTATATTCCACGAGGGTTATTGAATGAATTGTGTCACAGATTCAATTCGCATTGGCGGACATAGTCGTAGTACCTACGCGTTGAACTAGATTACCGGCTCTAACTAATTGCCGCATGCACCCTAATGCGTCAAAGGGGCTAATCTGTGGGGAATATCTTTTGGTTCGGTTCTACGAGAGAGGAATAACTGCTGGAGCTAATCGTTTTGTGATTCAGTCTTGTAGACCAGTCATAAATTTTGTTTTATTTAACGCCAGAATAAAAAGAAGTGCTCGGCTAGAGGTAGACCGGTTTTGATTGATGTATTTTTTTGTTAGAAAAGCTGTTTTTGGTACTTAGTGAAGAATATGTACTTCAATCTCAATAATTTATTTCTCAATTTTTAAGACAGATTTTTTACGTCAGCGGTTTTATAAATTTTAAATAAATTAGGTTTTATTTGATGAGATCGCACACCAAAAAGTAATAATTTAATGAAGGTATATTCCAATACTACGAGAGATATAAACGAAGATAAATTACAAACTAAACGAGAACATAGGTATTATGACACATATTATTACGATAGCCAAACCCAAAGAGAACTATGATTTTAAAAATTAAGTGCCTAATATATTTATTTAAATAAAATATGGTTCGATGAATGAAAAATATCAGTAGTAAGCAGATTTTTTAAACTCGTTAGAAGTAGGTATTCAAAAAGATTTATACCAACGCATCAATTCAGAGATTCAGAATAACACTTCCTACATCATACAGGGTAGTCGACTACTAGTCGTTTAGTAATTAACCCTTAATATCCTGCCCGACACCACTGTAGGACATAACCAGTCTCTAGATATTTAGGCGGAAATATACGCGTACTGAAGCAAATAATTACTTAAAGTAAGCCATGAAGGAGAAATTACCATTATATTAGTCGAGAAACGATTAAATTAACTGGGGGAAATTAATCGCCTTAGTATAAGTAGGTCAGTTCAAATTGTATTTTAATCAATAAAATGAGTACCTAGTACATTTATTCAGTAATAACAAAGGAATTTTGCTTGTTTTGTTTCGAAGTTATAAAACACAACTGAAGTCCTGGAACCATCAGTAACCTACTGCAGGGTCGGATCTTCTCGCAAAATGAGGAGGGTATAGACTGTAGTCCACCACACTGGCCTAGTTAGTGCGGGTTGATGGACTTCACATGACATTGAGAACATAATGTCACGGTGTTTTGCTTCACCGTAACAGAACGTGATATTAATAATATAAAAAATTCGGTAGCTACAACTCTACTAAAACCCGAATAACAACTTATACACGAGGACTTATAGATGTAAGGTGTAGGTACCATTCATTTTATCTAGAATGGCACTACCTAGAATGGCACTATATAGGTGTAAAGATTTAAATATTTATACTCACGGTAACCTCAGGTGGGTTGGCTTCGACTTCGCATCTAATATGAGCTCGTTCCTGCTTCGCTACGCCATGCACCCTTTGTTGCGAACTTTTGCACGTCGGAGCATCTGTGTGACATATTGGAAAACTTGTGTCACTAAACTAAACAAAAAGCTGAAGGATTTATCGACACTCGAGACAGGAAGAACTGGGAAGTTTAGCAATTTGTAGTGGTTTACATCTCATAGTTGTCAAAGGTAAGCTTAGCTTGCTCATAAAGGCAGATTATAGTCTAGCAATGTCGTGATGTAACCCTACAATAATGCAATAAATAATGGATTTGTGAAACATAGGAACTTGGTATTAAAAAAGAAACAATTGATATTATGTTCGTTAAATGTATTTAGTATACACATGAAACAGTTTTTATGGAAGATTTTATACATGTATTAAGAAAGAAAAGCAAACATAAAGAAATTTTAACATAAAGTGTGATATTTAAAATAGTTCAGCAAAAGACAAACTTAAAAGTACAGGGACACAAACAGGGAAAATAAGAAGATACAAAAACTATCGCGAAACGAACGTTACGTATCACGAGCATTTTACAGGAAATATTGACTAAAAACACCTTAAAACAAAAAAGATGAAGTGTGGAAATTTTATTGAGACGTAAACGATAGCGATTTATCGAGACCACTTAAAGAGAAACTTTAAGAAGTTTTGCAATTTCATAAAGTAGCCATTTTGCATCTTGACGTCTTACACGTTGATGTTGATAGCACTTTTAATGAACTACGAAGTTTGAAAACTTTCATGACAAAGAAAGGACGTGATATTGTAATAAAAACAGTTTTGATGAACATTAGCAAAGATGATCAAAATTTTTTATAGGTATCTATGGAAGGTCTTAAAAATCCGAACTAAAAATCCACATCAATTCCAAGTCTTCTTTTATAAATTCATTAAAAATTAAAGAAACGATACAATGATAAAACACCGCGGAATCATCATAGATTATATGAATATAAAAAATCAAAGTTGACGGCACTAAAACGTATCAATATAGATTTACGAATGCAAAAGACAAATGCTTTAAAGATAATGTAAATGAAGAAGGAGCTGCTTTAAAGATCGTGATGAGGTAGCTAAAAAATTAAAAACTTACACAAAACATCAAGAGCAAAGGGCCTGCTCTCGCCGTCTCCCTCCGCGTTGAAACCAACGCAGGTGTAGTTGCCAGCTGTCTTCCTGCCCACTCCTTGTAGCACCAAGGACTGGTTGCTGATGATGATGCCTTGTCCGACGTTGTGGTGAAGAGTTTTACCCTAAATGAACAAAAAAATAACGATAAGTGGCATTTTGGAGGAAAAGGGAAGATCCCATTTGAATGCACGTTTGAAGACACGTCTTCTGATTGTTTACAATATTTGCTGCTTGCGTCGTCATGCGTGGACGTTCGCAGTCATATTAGTACTGTCTACATAGAACTTTCTAAATTATTATTCATATCTTATTTTCATCTATTAGATTATTAATGATTCAAATGGAACCAGCGCGTGACTTGCTCAGCTTTAGAGGCCCAACATTAAAATAATTAAAATGGCATAGCTATATAAAATTATTTATATGAATATACTTACATTATGTCTCCACTCCACTTTGTAAACGTACGGATGCGCCTTTATGATGCAGTCGAAATATACATCCGTGCCCTCTCTGATATTAGTGGGGTCCAGGTTCGTACCTAACCGGACTACTGTTTCTGGCACATCTGAGGGCAAAATATGCCTTTGATTACAAAAAACCTTTGGCTCAGTGTCGCTTCTTAGGAAAGGTCTCTTACCAGCAGAGGACTAATATATAAGATTAATTGACAGAATACAAAAAAGTGAGCGTGTTAATGATAATATTAAAAGACTAATACTATTTCAAATGTTTTATTTCGTAAAAGCTTACTTTTTGTGGAAAAGGCAAAACTAGTAATTCAATAGAAAACGTTTTTGTTTTTAATTATGATCACGATGTTGAGATGATCACAATGTTGGAGTTGGTAAGAATGGCACTTTAAACCTGTAACCAATATTAATTTTTCCACATAGTTTTGCATTAAACTTACACTGTATATCCAAAGTCCAATCATCTTCCAACGCTGGCACTGAAGGCATCTGAGGGTTTGAAGCTCGACATGCCAATTTCGCTCCTGCATCTGCTTTTATCAGCTGCAACGACACTGTTGACGTCGTTGTATTCCCGTCAGTTGAGAGCTGTGAAAAAATAATTGGATTGAGTCCCATTTATCAAACTTTGCAATAGAATAGTTACAGAAGCTGATATCTTCCTTTTCGTCATTAAAAGTTGAATAATAAATTCCTTTGGTACTCTGGCAAAGAATAATCTCGGAGCTTTGTGTATATGCTGGAATGTTTAAAAAACTTAGAACTGCATGATGCAGGATATAATGTGTCGCTGATCGTGACGCTATCTGTATCCCACTGTTGTGCCCTTGTTATACTAAATGTACTCGTATATGTCCTTTAATATATACAATTGTACATGTTTAGTTTTAGCTTATCAAACAAAAATGCGCTTTCGCTCCGCTTCATTTCTCAAAAGTAAGAAATTTTTTATCGCAAATTGCAGCGTAAATAGTTTTAAGAGCTATGTGAAAAAATTAAAGCTCTCTATTTAAAACGACTTAAAAATAAACCAATATTTCTCAATTGTCCTTGAATAACTCCAAATCGTAGTCCATTAACTTGCTATTAAAAGGGAATGCCGATGGTCTTTTCCTCTTTCAATAGATTTCCTCCTGACTTTATTAACTTCCTTTATCTATTACATCACGGTTCTTAGGGGTCAGAACACACATTCTATCAATTAAGAATTGCTCTTATACATGGGTGCCTTTTAGCTTTTCCAAGATTTGACCAAGTTATGAGCGAAAGGCGTTACTGACTGTTGGACATTGGACCCCAAAACTTTTATCATAAACTTCGGAAAACTTTCTTTATACTTGATCGCTCTCAAACATTTTTTATCTTTATCTTTATATTGATTAAGATCAGTCGTAACTAAATTATTTAGGTGACTATTTAAGTGCAATGACAACATCTGGAGAGAGATGATGAGAAACTTATCTGAACTTATCGCATCGTTCAATCTACGTCTTGCATACGAGACATATTATAAGCAGGGATTTCTATCTGAATGACACAAAAAATTGTTTAGAACAGAATCGTCTCTATTTTACCCGATACAGGTATTTTTTAAGAAGTAACACAATTTACTAAAATATACTTAATTTGTGAAATTAATTTAATTCCCAAATGAAATTAATTTAATTTAAAACTGAACATTTTCAACTTAACTATCATCTCATCCCTATTCATAATTACGAAGCACCTTAACAAATTGTCCATAAATACGTCTTCAGCTTTCATGTCCTTAATTTATTAAGTCAATTTAACCTCTACCGAGTTTTTCAGAGTTACACCGTCAATATAAATTTCCTTGTCATCTAATTACGCCGACAAAATAACTAAGAGCGATTCGTTTAAACAAATTCCTCATTCCTTCAAAGGGTTGATATTCGCTATTATAAAATCGAAAATAATTTCCTAATTAACAATATTCCGGCTTATTTAACTTTAATAGCTGAAGAGCTTTTGTGTTGTAATAATAAAATTGCTTTTAAAGAAATTGTTAAAATTAATATACTTTCTAGGAAAGAAACAAAGGATATACAATTTATATGGGTTTAAAAGGAATTAAAAATAATGTTACTAGTCTTATCGATAATATGTGTATTTGAGAAACCAGAAACATTTATAAAGCTGGATCAAAACATTCTGAAAAACAATTCAGATAAAAGACCATTAAATCTGTCCCAATAAAGCAGAGATGATCAAGGTAGGAGAGCAGAATAATTTTATATATTTCAGCGTAATGAAATATTTAACAATAAAGCTACTAAGAAATATATTATCAACGTAAGTGGCAATTGTAGGATCAAGCGCTGTGATATTAATATCTGGTAAACACGATGAGCATAGGTTTAATTAAATTGGGCAATCTAAGGCAGTACTTGTTAATCAAGGTCGCTACAGGCCCTTAATTGGGAGACGTGTGCTATTTGGAGGTTCGGTATTCAAATTCTACGCATGTCTGTGACATTGACACTAATTTTTATTAAGTAGTTGTTAATTGTAAGATGGCTTGTGGTGTTTCGTCGAAGAGGTGTGATTTCATATTTTAATCACTGTTGTATATAACTATCATGTTAAATTTAGTTTCTTGTGTTTTGGTCTTTTGATTACTAATTGAAATTGAATTTTGATGAAATTTGATTTTATAGCCTTCTACGGAGACTATCGTATCAAATCTCATTAATACTTCGTCAAATTCTACGTTTGCCTCTGTCAATTTCACTATTTTATTTGGTAAAATTGTAGATGTGTTTTGATTGAAGATGACAAAAGTCTCAACTAAACAATTCAGATTGTTGTGAAATTCACGCGCAATCGTCATTTGCAGCAAATTGAAATAGTTATTTGTATGTTAAACAATTTGGTGTTTATTAACAAAACCACATAGCTTGAACAGGAATCCGATTCCAAATTGGTTATAAATCTAATCAGAGAATAATTGAGCAATGCGCAACGGAGCGCAGCGCGTAATGAGGATCCAAACTAAATTAATGACTGCTGCAATAAACACCTCAAAATGGTTTGGAATTTATTTGAATGAAAACAAACTGATTTTTCAGATATTCCCCAAATTAATCGCAAGACTGAAAACACTGCTGTTATTTATATTGCGTACATAAAGTTGTCACCAATGTGGCTCACCAAATTCTTGAAATAGACACACAAATTAAACATAACACTAAAATTGACTTTCGAGATCCCAGATGGGACGCAAAATACTAGCAATGTAATCTCATTGAATCGAAAAGCTAATTTCTTAGCCGAGGTGAGAGTCACCTTCCAACTTCTGTTTTTATAAATAAACTTGATAAGTTATCGAGCGTCAAAAATCGACTATTAAAAAAAAGGGTTGGTGATAGAAGGGTGAAAATTAAGGATTTTATGTATTTTGATGCCACATTATTGAAAAATAAAAATAAAAAAAATTGTCCAAAAAATAAAATAAAAATGTTAGGTGTGGACAACACTTATCACTTAGGTATGAAAAATAGACAGTAGCCGTATCTCACACCCACTGAATATGCATATATATAAAATTTCATAAAAATCATTCAAGCCGTTTTGGAGGAGTATGGTAAGTAACTAAAACTGTGACATGAGAATTTTATATATAAGAAGAAAGCAGATAAACAAAAAGAGACATTATGTTCTCTTTAATTTGACCTCTTTTCACAGTCCACATCCACTCCAAGATCCGTATCAAACAACACCCTGGAGCGGATAGAGCACGAAGCGCCGTAACGAACCCATTGTCATGGCTAATCAATTCCCAACTTTGGAAGACAAAGCTAATTTTGCGCCATCCGAATTTATCGAGGCCGCCCGTAATCTTTATTGCCATAAGAAACAACATCGCGGAGTTGACTTAAAATAGGGACACGTAAAAGTAATAAATGTAGATTGAATGGGACAGCCAACGCTTGGGGCGTTCTCAAATCGGTCGTAAGGGGCAGGCGCTGCAGAGCACGAGTGTTCGGCGAAACCTCTCTGTTGCTTCGCAAACAACGTTCATCTGATACGAGATAAAAGGAAAGGCAAATTTTCGCTATGAATATTGAATTTCAAAGCCTTCCGATCACTCGGTTTAAACACCGCGCTGTCCGTTGCGTTCGAGTGTTTACGGCTTCTAAGGATATCGTTCACTCCTTTAACAAAGTTCCCGTTCTCTTCGACGCTGATTTTAATTTAGATTCCGATTTTATCGACGTGCTAACCAGAGTAATCGATGTTAAGTTATTTGAGACACAATGTAGATGAACCTTACGATAAATTTATTTCCAAACATTTGATTCTTCATAACACATCCTAATAAATAAAGTACTCAATTCTAAAGAAATGTGTACGCAAATTCAGGTTAGATTTTTCGGAGGCTTCGCGCCCAAAATATTCACGTTGAGTCTAAATTGTATTCATGAAAATGAATAAACGTTTAATATTCCTTTGACAAAAGTAACAGGGGTGAGGACGTATTTATACATGGATAAAATATATTAGAGATGACCTTCATTATATTTTCGAGAATCAAATATCGGTACCCATTAATGACCCACTACAGGGTCGGGTCTCCTCTCACAATGAGAGGGACGTAGGCCTTAGTCCACCACGCTGGCCTACTGCGGGTTGGTGGACTTCACATGCCTTTTTTTATGAACTCTCGGGCAAACAGGTTTCCTCACGATGTTTTCCTTCACCGTAACAGCAGGTAATATTTAATTTTATAAATTGCACTTAACTTTTATTACAAAGTCATTGGTGCGTGCCACTGGGATTCGAACCAGACCCCTCGATTCGAGGTCGAATTCTAAGCCACTGGGCTATCACCGCTGCCACAATCAAATAATCTGATATTATTTGGCTTTCATGTGGATTTCAATAAATTTAACAATAACAGAATATTGTTTCGTTAGATTGGCCTTGAACAATGTCTGATCCAAACCTATTCGAACAGGCATATCGATAGTACGCAATATGCACTCGTGATTAATGCAGTTTGGTTGCTTATAATGCACTGCGCTTCATTGAGCAATGCTCAAATTATACTCTGATTAGATTTATAACCAATTCGTATACGAATTTCTGCAAAGTGTGGTTTTGTGTATAGTAACCAAAACTGTTTGCCGCAATAAATTTCACTGTAATGTTTCTGGTCTACCATGCTGATCAATATTGAATTTTAGACGAATTACGAGTATGCCTAAAATATGGGAAATTCTAATTGATATGAAGATAAAACATATAAATATTGTTTAACACGGTAACTTTTAGAAAATCTGAATTAGATTTCAGAGCCAATCGGATATGAATGTCAACGGCAATATGCACCAGTGATTAATTCAGTTTGGTTGCTCATTTCGCGCAGTGCTCCGTTGAGCAATGCTCAATTATATTCTGATTAGATTTATAACCAAATTGAATATGGATTTCAGGGCTTTGTTGTTTTGTTACTTGCAACCATAACTGTTTGTTATAATTTTATAGTTGGGTCAATTCTTAAGGTTGACCTGTAATTACTTGGTCCTTACGGTTATCCAAGTACCTACTGATTGAGAGATAGAGTATGTAATTCAACCAAAGACATGAGCACTTCTAAGGTGTAACAAAGGATAAAAGAAAGACGGGACAGGTTATAAATCACACGAGTTATAAAAAATGGATGTGCGACCAATTTAATCGACTTTATTATCAGTATAAAGAACTAAGATTAGGTATGCAAAATAAATCTACTGCAATGTATACTTATTATTTCACCAGGACTTTTGTTATAGGATTATTTAAAAGAAGTGGCTTGACTCACACGTATTTTGGTTCAAAAGTAGCTTCTTCAAAAAAGGTTTAATTGCAAGTACCTACATTTTTTGTGTCATTAAAAACCTGTTTCATCTTACCGTTTCCTTAGCGTTATTGATCCGATGGCCGTTCTTCCACCAGGTGATGGAGGCTGGAGGCCGCGATCCTGAGCTCTGGCAAAGGAGGTCGTACCTCCTGCTCGCTGACAACGGCTGGTTTGACCCGAGGATGTGGACTGTTAGTGGTGGAACTGTTGGTGAAAATAAGGAGTAAGTATTATGTATTTAGTAGTTAAGAAACTAAAAAAAAAACAAGTTTGCGGCCAATGACGTGAATCGTATAGTAAAGTGACGTAGCGCGTTTAAGCCACCACAGTGTAAAAATTATAGAGGTCTGTCAAACATGATAAAACATCGTTTGTTCCTTTGTCATTTCTATAATTATGATAAAAATTATAATGACAGACTCGACTTCAAAATTCTTTTATACTCTCACTCCCCTCTCTCCCTCTCTTTAATTTACCGTTAACCAGCATGTTGGACTTGTGTTGTTGACTTGTGACAGGTAGGGTGTGTTTGTTTTAGATACTTTTTAGAGAGATCCTACAGATTATCGCATACGACCTCAGAAAGGACGCGTGAGTCCGTAGCATAGGTCACAGTGACTACTCACCATCAGGTGGCCAGCATTGCTTTTGTTTGTAATTCACTATTAAATAATTGCCACTGTCCCACTGATCAAAGCATTATCGCACCGAAAAATTCGCGCTATCGCACTAATTTGGTTGATCACTTTCTATCTGAACACCATAAATAGTAATGCGCCTGCGTGCTAAAGAATCGTTATAACCAGCATTTATTTGTAACGATTGTTCTATATTCGGATTTTCTTACACAAAGGCTGTCTAAAAGCTTTCACATATTAAAACGTCTCTCTTTGTTCTAAACTTAGGTTTTTAGATCGTACCTTAATTTCTGACGTGACCTTTTTGAGTATGTAAGAGGACCATTTATACTGGTTACGTGGTAGGCCTATAAATAAATGGTTTTAGAATTTCTGATGTAACGGGATCAATTTATACTGGTTGTAATGTACAATGGTTTATTTAAAAGGTAACAAACCCTTGTAATCTATACTTCTATACTTAATATTATAAAGCTGAAGAGTTTGTTTGTTTGTTTGTTTGTTTGTTTGTTTGTTTGTTTGTTTGTTTGTTTGTTTGTTTGTTTGAACGCGCTAATCTCAGGAAATACTGGATCTATTACAAAAATTCTTTCAGTGTTGGATAGTCCATTTATAGAGGAAGGTTATAGGCTATATTTTATTTTCAAAAAAATTAGGGATCCGTAAGAAAATTGAATCGAAAACCTATTTATGCGTGCGCTACAAAAACTATTGACAAGAGAACAAAATGATATACTACGGGTTTGTAGGTCTTATTAAGATCTACAGTCTGCAAGAAAAAATCTGCAAGAGCACATATCTAACTATAATAGTTTAGTCACAATAACCGCAAGTTCTAAAATCCACGCGGACGTCCGAGAATATATTCCTCATAATACGCCGTTTCGAGGGCATATTCTTGTAACAATGTAGTATGTAGTGAAGATACTGATTAAAAGTTAGGTACCATTTTAGTTAAGAAAGTTATATGCGCTTTATAAAATAAAATGTCACCTGCTGTTACTGTGAAGGAAAACATAACGAGGAAACCTGCATGCTTGAGAGAGAGAAAACATCTAACGTCCAATTAACGACGAAAAGGCTGGTGCCCTCAAATAAAATTAAATTAAACTAAATAATTAAAATTGATACTGTGCTTGTTTTGTGCATCTTGTGTTGGTAAGCCTGCAATAAATAAAT
Source organism: Erynnis tages (assembly GCA_905147235.1). NCBI lineage: Eukaryota > Metazoa > Arthropoda > Insecta > Lepidoptera > Hesperiidae > Erynnis > Erynnis tages. The sequence continues at coordinate 9,073,908 of LR990087.1, forward strand.
AAATAAATAAAATACCCAAGGAAACTATTATATTATATACTTTTTCAATAACCACACATGATGCTTTACAACAACCAGAACCCACAGTACACACTACAATTAAACATACACACCCTGATATTCAATTAAATAATCTAATCATCAGTCATTCTTGTTTGTATGATTGAAACACTGACAAACATAGTAACCACTATAACTTGATCTCTAAAACAACATTCAATAACTCTACTTACAATTCATATCCAATGTGAGCGTAGTCTCAATAGGGTGGGCCCTGAGATGGTTGGAAGCTCGACACGTCAAGGTGGCTCTGACATCAGCTCTCGTGAGAGGTCCAACCCTCAGGACCCCTCGAACTCCATTCCCAGAGAGCGGTGCTGATGGGGTGTCCACTTCCACCTCGTCCCGGTACCACTTCACCCAGGGTCTCGGTCGGCCTGATGGAAAATATTTTGTTACCATAAGCACATTAAGATAGAAAGGGCGGTGATAGCCCAGTGGCTTAGATTTCGACCTCGAAGACTTTGTAAAAAAAGGTATGTGCGCTTTATAAAATTAAATATCACCTGCTGTTACGGTGAAGGAAAACATCGTGAGGAAACCTGCATGCCTGAGAGTTCACAAAAAAAAAATGTTCTCAAAGGCATGTGAAGTAAACCAACCCGCAGTAGGCCAGCGTGGTGGACTAAGGCCTACATCCCTCTCATTGCGAGAGGAGACCCGACCCGCCAGTGGCTCATAAATGGGTTACTGACAAAATGAGGTCTGTTATGAATACCTTTAAATTTGTAGTATATGACTTCATGTGTTATGCGCCTCATTAAGGCTTATTCTCACCTCCAGTGACGTCACACTTCAGCGTGAAGGAGTCCCCCTCCACGTAGGGGCCGACGATGGCTTGTTTGGTGTCTCCCTTGTCGTCGGTGATCTGCATTTTACTTGGTGGAACTGTAATGAAAAACATTTCTTTATGATTCTTCTTCTATATGGAAGTACCAATAATGAGGGCGGTAATTGACAAGAATAGAAATATACTGGTAATTAAGACCGGTTTCCAAATTATGAAAAACACATTTATTTTGAAATCCAAGATGGCGCACACTTTTTTGAACTACTTAAATATGGGTTTGAATGGGTTTTGTTGTTGGGATATTTTGTGTGATAGCCCAGTGGCTTAGAATTCGACCTCGAATCGAGGGGTCCGGGTTCGAATCCCAGTGGCACGCACCAATGACTGTTAAAAAAAGTTATGTGCGCTTTATGAAATTAAATATCACCTGCTGTTACGGTAAAAGAAAATATCGTGAGGAAACCTGCATAACAAAGCGTTATTTATACTTTTTTCAAATTTCGACCCTTCAGTGAGTTGTGACTCATTGAACGGACGATGGACGGTAATGTTGCCTTTTATATTTATGAAATAATTAAACCTGCATTCAAATGCACTCCGGAAAAAAAAACTTTCTAAAAATAACGTTGCGGAAAAACAGTTTTTAAAAAAATATTGCATAAGTAAAATATCTCTTTGAGCGGGTTCAAAACGCTGCAAGAGGTTTTATAGTGGGAAGTCAATTAACCTTAGAAAAAGTTGAAGTTCTATTACAATTAAATATTTGTTTTATGATATTAAATTATTCCCGTCAAGTAACTTTTGTGATGTGGATTTCATCTTATACTGGTTTTATTTTCAACAGACAAATACTAAATCGGTAGCCTAAGACTAAAATTTTAAGTTTATCTGTAAAATTTGGACGGTAAGTTTAAATTTTATCGCAAAATCGAATCGATCGAATCTAAGTTTTTAAAATAAGTTTTCACCCTTTTAAGGTTATCGTCCATTAAACATCAAGCATTTAGCGCTTTTGCGCAAGATTTTTTTACAATTTTTTTTACATAAACACCTTTAAAGATCCCGAAAAATGCTAAGATTTAGAAAATAATAACTTTTCTCATGTATTTTCTTAATACATTTCCTAGGAAAGTCATAGGCTAGAAATAACTCTCTAGTGCACTACTCGTAAAGTTTGAAAATTCGGTATAGGGTAGGTCTAATTTTGTTAAATTCCGTCCTGCTCGTTGCCAAGCTAAGCGCCGTGCCAACTTTCCGCTCAATCGCTCATGGAATCACATTGAGTCTGTATACTATCCACAAAGTAGCAAATAAAAAGGAAATATTTATTTTTGCCTTGTCTGTGCTTGTTTTAAACAATTTATAAACTAGGGTTTGATATTTAAAAGTTTTTTCACAGGACGCATGTTAAGAAAAAATATTCAGAAATAAAGAGGGAACTTTTATCATTTTTAAAAATATAAAAATTCTTGTGTCAGTTTTCAATTTGCAGAGTCGTCGGACGCACGAATAAATAAATACAAAATTTAAGAAATATACTAGCTGAAATATTAATTCAATGTATCATAGTCATCCGATGAGGTTAAAAATAGCTTTGGAATATAACCTGGTGGAAAAGTACAAAAAATATTTCAAACTATCTTTGTAGGTACACATAATATAACCGGCTTTCTCTGACAATCACATGTACTTTTTGTAATTCTACACAACTATTTCATCATCAGCTTTTGTTGTTACACGCTTTTGTTTCATACCTATTATGCTACGTAAAATCAGGTGTTATTTCTATTCGTTCTATGTTCTACAGTGAGCTTAGTTCCGTAAGCTGTGGGGCGCTATCATCCACAGACACCTCGGTTTTATTTGCGCTGCATGACAATGTAAAGCATGTATCGACATTTTAAGATTTTAACGTTATCAGGAAGTGGGTGTTAAATTTGAAACTTTTTGAAAATTTGCTGTGAACTATTTAGTAGAAATAAGCGATGAAATTTTTAGTTGTAGAGGTCTAACAATGTACGATTTATTTTATGAAGATAGGGCAAAGAGAGATCTCCCACCTTACCTTTGTATTAAACTACTATCATTTCATGAATAGAAAATTTCGTTTTTAATTTTACTAAAAAATATTTGCCCTCTTTTTTCTTTATTACCTCTCACGTCAGTACTCAAGCCACTGCCTTAACGACACTTTTCCACACTACATCGCAAAATGTGGCGTCAAATATTTTATGTGCAAATCGTGAAGCCCGCAGAACAACTACAGTGAATTATTTAACCGCTTATCGAAGCACAAAACTGTTGCAACGCTTATACTCAATCGCTTGAACGACCAACGAATTCATACAACGTTAGCATTCTAACTCATATGGCAAGGTTCCAATATAAGGAGAAGCAGCCTAGCTATCACGCTTAGCGGGTGAGTTTGCTGTGCATGACAATGTGAAACTTGCGTCGTCATTTGCTCAGAATGTTGATACAAGGTGTGTAATGTGTGAAATAATTGATAGTGTGGGGGATTAAGATTATCGGTTCACACATCATTAGATATCATTTCAGCCCTTCGTTGAACACTGCTGGACATGGGCCTCCTTAATGGATGCCAATCTGTCCGATCTTGGGCCCTTTCAATATTTTAAGTCATCAGTCCTGGTTTGCGGGCGGCTTGAGCTCCCTTCGCCAAAACCTGACTGTCATCGAGGACCTCGGATATCTGTCCTTCAGAGGACGTGCCCAACTCAATTTGATCACTTTTCCAGTGTTCCACACACGACAGTTAAAAGTGTTAAATTAAAACACACACACACACACACAACCAAGAACCAATAAAAATATTGACCCTGTTGAGAGCGTCCATTTATATTTTTGGGCTAGTTTGAACTAGATTGCAGAGGTATATAAAATTTTCCTTTTATATTGTCTAACTCCACGATATTCAGGCCATAATTCTAATCATGTTGTGGTGATAATTTGTAGCGGCAACGCTGATATCGAGAATCGATACCATCTTCGCATTTTCTTGAATCGATTTCTCAAATCTTTGTAAGACTCTTCTTTACTACTTCATCTCTATGAAAGTACGAATTGAAAGAGTTTTTAACATTGCTCTAACCATGTACATTCACTTCTAAGAACCACAAATAAGGAGTCTCACGAATAACTATTCCTAAGCGGACAAAATTGTATTTCCGCGAGCAGAAGTGGATCCAAAGCTTTTCAATCGAAAATTCCCGATAAGTTCGTAACGCGAGCTCATACCATTCCGTGAACGCGAAGCTCATCAAATTCCAACAGTCTTATCGATCCCGGATTAGGCATAAACTTTGAGAACATCACATCGGGTTTCTAACACTCTTCTGCGGTTTCCAAATTTAACTTCGGAGTCAAACGACTCTCTTATGACGTGCACGAAAAGGTTGTTTATTCCTGTCTGTGTTAAGTTTTAGTGAAAATTTTCACTTCATTCAAGTGTATCTAGTTTTGTATAACGTTTTCTTATTGTGTAACGTGTTCCATTGAATTCTTTAAACTTTCAATGGGTTTAAATTGAGGATGTGGGATATTTGAGGATATTTTTATTTTCATTTTAGATTTTTTATTGAATTCTGAATATTTAAACGGTTTTTAAGTTAGTTTGGATTTGAATGAGTCTTTCATGTCGTGAAATGGAAAGACAAATTTATTTTCTAAAATCAATGTTTCAGTAATAAAGTTATATTCAACAATTTGTACATAGAGTTATTACTTTCTATTAAGTAATCGGGTTTTTTAATTTATTTAGAGAATTGTATAATAACGGTATAATCCTATACCGTTGAGTTATAAACAGTACTTCAGGCGGAATTAAGTGCATTTTAACCGAATATTCTAGACAAGTTCGGTACATGAGAAGCTCATACCATTCTGTGAACGTGAAGCTTATCAAATTCCACCAATCTTGTCGATCCCGGATTAAACATAAACTTTCAGAACGGTGCATCGGGCTTTGAACACTCTTCAATGGTTTCTACGTTCAGCTTTGAGGTTAAACGACTATGTTATAACGTGCATGAAAAGACTAGTTATTTTAATGTTTGGAAGGATTTTTCCACCTCCGCCTAAATCCTTTTTAACACTGTATTTGGTGCTTTGATACTCACAAGAACTGAGATTTTTGCATCAAATAAAGTATCGCCGGTCAGGTATAACACAAGACATGAAGAACTTGCTACTTTGAGATGGAATATGAGTATGGTACACGGGCGAGCTTCTATTACGCTATCATCAAAAATTTTTTATAAAGTGCGTGTGTGTGTGTGGTTTTAATAGGCTAAAACTATTAGGCATAGTCCAAAATTGTAAAAAAATTAAATATTTATGGAATTAAAACCTTTTCTTACTTGACTTTAACACTTTAAGCCTGATATGTTACAATAATGCAATTCGCTAAATTCCTCGAGCCATACTAAATATATATGTATGTCAAAGGTGTCTGAATGGTCGTCGATAGATATACGGGTTCTCAAATACCAGCATATTCTCAAATATCGATGCATCCAGATATCCGTCTATAAGATTTCTCGACTTCAAAGCATTACCGGGAGGAGCCTCAAAGTGGAAAAATGCCGACGTCGGTTCGCCATCCATAAATAAATAATAAAGAAAATCTTGACTTCGGAATTTCATAACGCTTCCGGAGATAGAAGGTAGATTGTTTGAGCTATGCTTTATTCTTTACCTTGTTAAATTAATATTAGCTAAATTAATGTTGGCTTTGCCTTTTGTGTTGCCATAATATCACAAACACAATTTCATAAGGTTAATCAGTACAAAGACGGAATAGTTGTTGTTTATCTGGCTTCGTTCGTGTTAAATTCTCATTAAGCTCATATATTTTAGTTTTATTTACCATACTCCACCAAAACGGCTTGTCTGATTTTTATGAAATTTTATATGCATATTCAGTAGGTCTGAGAATCGGCTAACGTCTATTTTTCATACCCCTAAGTGATAAGGGTTCTCCCCACCTAACATTTTTATTTTATTTTTTTGAATTTTTTTTTATTTTATATTTTTCAATAATGTGGCATCAAAAAATACAAACAAACCCTAAATTTTCACCTTGCTACCACCAACCCCTATTTTTTAATAATCGATTTTTAACGCTCGATAACTTATATCGCAAAACAACGTTTGCGGGGTCAGCTAGTGAACATATAAAAGGCTTTTTAGTATATATTACCCTTTGTCCTAATTGCCAAGTTATTCAACGACAAAACTGGTCATTTGCGTTTGTCTTACGACAACGTCATTACGTATATCAGTGCGTAGTGTTAGTAAGGACAGATTCATATAAAAAGTTGTGATTTTTTTTTAGTTAGTTAGTCGGTCGAAGGTCTTATTTATATTTCAACCACTTATAGTAAACGTACAATATAATATTATTATGTCAGGCTGTGTCTTCTTGTCTCTTTATCTTGCTAATTACGCTTTATAGTCACCTCCAATTTCTGTTTCTAAATTAGTCATATAGGACCATTCCTATAAGATAATTGTTTTGAATTAAAACTGCGTTGAAAGACCATTCTTTCAACGCAGTTTTATTTCAAAACAATTATCTTCGGAGAATTAATTAAGAATGCTATATGTCTCAAGATTGGATCCTAGGGAGTGAATTCTTGGCTTTCTCCCAATCCTGGTGAGAGGTGGTGAGATCTAAGAGGATTAGGGAACGCCAGAGATAAGGAATTATCTCCACTGTTATTTTAAAATGTCAAATTCGTGTGGATGTTATTAATAGCGAAATCTATCTTGTTAGATTTGAGAAAATCTTTTATAAACCTTTAAAGTTATGAAAGATTTTTTTTGAAATAACTTTAAATGATTTATTTTTAAGAAGAGTAGCAAATTAAATTACAGATTATAGGTCAGCTGATGTTGAACCAAGCACTAATCGGCTATATTCAAGTACAAATGACTGCATTATCTGAGATTGTCTTCGCTGGTAACTGCATACCTCAATCGAAACATAGGAATCAAGCAACATAATCTAGAACATTCTGAACGAAGAAGATAACCCGTAATTTTAAAGACATTTTTTCTAAATCCTTTGATTGATCCTTGTTTATACACCATAAAAAATAAACATTCTGTATGTTCGTCAAAAACCGCATACACATATAATAAACAGGAGCAAAGACGCAAGAAAATCTTTTATACTCGCCGTGTCTAATATTTTAATAAAATAAACGTGCCTTCACCTCTGGCGACAAGTGTGCCGCCAGTGCACGCGAAAACCGCCTTTGATATACAGAATTGCTTCTGCAAATTGAGCTCTTGTTAATGTGAATAAGATTGTAATTCCTTTGTAGCTTACCGTATACATAGAGCGTGTTCGTTCACGCGCACTCGGCATACCCTTTGTACAGGATTCATGTGTGACTTCGTGCTCTAAATAATCTTATTCAGTGTAGTTGAGTGCATTCCACGAGATGCCGAGATATATTCACAAAGCAGGAGAAGGTGTTCTTTATTACACAAGGGAGTGTACGGGACTCTTGGATATTATCATAGCGCAGTGCGTTCGCTGCATTCGAATGCAAATATAATAGCCACATTTTATGATGCTTTTTGCTGGTTTCGTGGTTATAAATTGTGCGATGTTATTGTATAGTAATTTGGCTGGCAAATTTTCCGTTATATTAACCAAGCAGAAACATCCTATTACGTGTGTATATTCCTCCGAACAAAAAAGTTTCCTTCTAGAAATACTCATGAGAATACCTATGATAATGTTTACACAATTTTCGTTATGCTTAGAAGAAAGTATTAAGAATATATGAGCACGAGTAAAACATTAACATTTCATATCCTACATTTAATATTCCTTTTTCCCATTATTGACGCAATTTGCTACAAAAAGAATTGCTCGCGCTCTTATCCGCGATTCGTTACATCAAATACATCTAGGGGTTTTTCTGCCGAATTTCTCGGCATAATAATATACATAAAGAGCACTAGAACAATCCCCTGGGGTATTCCATCTCTGTGTAGATATATGGAGCACTATTTCTGCTCTGTAACACTCCTAGACACGGGACATCAACCTCTGTTGGAAATAAAATTACCCATATTTGTTCCCACAAAACAGTGTGCAGTAATGTGATAAAAATGTGGGTGGGACAAAGTAAACATCTGTATCAGAAGCCTTTGTGAGAGCGTTTGCGCGAAATTAGTTGGGCTAAGTCCAATGATAGTGTATTAAAAGAGGTAGATATGGTATCTTCTAACGCGCGGCGATTAGAATTTGATCCGCCAAGCTACACATTCAAACGTATTCTTACGTCTAAAAGTATACATGTGTTTGCGACATGTGAATGCGAAAGAAATATAATATGAAACATAACGCTACACGAAAGAGATAGCTAGAGCTCGCGCCACGAGTGATATAAAGTAATCCTCTGATATAAAGGATTTTGGTCCTTATTGAAAGAAGCATAAAGATCTATCTATCTATCTATCTATCCCTATCGCACCACAACTGCGAACATATTCGCTATCCTTTTTTGCGATGGTTTAGAAATAATAGATAATAATAGATTTTGTAATTTAGTAAAAATTTAGAAATAATGTAAATGATTGATGTACTTACGTGTGATAAGACAATCCATCGTCCTTTTTTACTTTAGTAACGTAGTTTTTACACTTTCGAAACACACAATTCGGCATTTTGACTATTTTCAGTGCGCAATACCCACGTGCTTCAACAACCGCTGATATTATGCGACTAAGTTGCATTGTGTCAAATGACACAATATCAGCGGCGCATTTACCGCGCGCTAGTGCGGTATCTACCTCTTTTTAATACACTATCATTGGCTAAGTCAGGCTAAGTCGATTACGATAGTAGTATCTGAACTAAGTAATATAATTTGCTGTGTGTTTCATTTACACTGGCTACGAGGATTCGATAAAGGTGTCTACAGTCTAGTCTACAGTGACGACAACATCTGATCAAACACAATTTATTTGACTACAATCAAGTAGGCCGTCAATATATTCTCTAAAGTATATCTTCCCAGGATTACCGAAGCCACAATTTTTCGATAACGTTATATAACTGTCCAGTTAAGCAGATTTAGGTCCGGATTTTACTATACATTATTTTTTTCAGTATCAGCATCGGCTACCTTTATCTCCTCAACGTGACATGTCTATTCAAATTTCACCTTTATTCTTTTTGCCGTAAAGTGTTACAACCATATTCTACGGTCTCGTTCTAGATCTCTTCGTACCTTTTACCTCAAATTTTACCTCAATTTGGGTTCATCTATTATTAAAATACTAGTAAATTGGATCTGGATTGAGCTTAACAAAACTGAAATCTCTATACGTCTACATTTTTACTAACATCTGACTGTTTATTTTCGATTTATAACTGAATAACTCAAATGAAAATTTCAGTGCCGACATGTTAAAAAAATAAGATTCTACTTACAAATTTTAATATAGAACAAATAGAATCCATAACGGATTCTATCAAATTCTTTTTTATCTGTCAATATCAAATATTAATTAGAATAGTACCTGAATTGTTTTTTATCATAAAACAATTAACCCTGTTTTTAAAGAATAAAGCATTTAGTTTCATAACCAAGCGGCTATTTCCTTTGTTTGCGAGTTAATGCTGTCTTTGATACAAAACGAAGACTTAGAAGCAATTCAGTTCTCAATGCCATTTTTTGTTAAAACTTCAAAGGCACTAAATACCTTTAAGAGGTTATTAGACAAAGTATAATAATAATTTGATAAAGAACAAATGGAAAATAATTTTCTTTCAAATAATTTATTTTACCTTCAGAGGTACTGACCAATACAAATACTCAGTAGGTAGTTTGAGATCAGATTTTATTCCTATGCAGTATTGACATTGGCAGTTTAGAAGAGAGAATTGCTGCAACCCTTTTATGGCCCATTGTTGGCCACGAGCATACTCCTCCACGCTGCTCCAATGCGTTTTGGGATACGGGTTAGGTTAGGCCAAACCCCGTCGCACGTCGCACGTTTTTAAACCACCCATAGCGTCTCTGACAAAGTTTAACGACTAATTTCTATCTTATCGATAACAACCGGGATTGACGAAACCGCGCATTTAATACGTTAATCCATGACCTTTTCGATCGCTTGCGATCTTCTCAAGCAGCTATGCAGGCTTCAAGATGGTGTAGATGATGTAGATGGAATGGAATAAAAATTAAAAAAAAATTGAGATTCTAATCTTTATAGCCTTTGGCTGTCAATTTTTTATTGTAAGTTTTCAATAATTATTTCTTCTGTATTCAATTCTCTCTACTTTGTCATTTCGTGCACCCTACCTACAACTCTCTCTCTTCATGCTTTACCTCCTCACCTAGATGGTTGTCTGGAAGAGATCGCTCGTAGCGATAACACCGCCAATTGTTTTTTTTCTCTTATGTTTATCTGATTTTGTATGTATGTGCACAATAAAGAGTATTGTATTGTATTGTATTGTATTTCTTTGTTATGTAACTTACCAATAACAGTAAGGTTGACTCTTGAGTTTCTCGTTTGGGCTTGCTTGAAGTCCACTCTACACCGGTATATCCCCTGGTCTGATGCTCTAACCCTATCCACCCCAAGTTCTGCTGGTCTTCTCTCTGGTAGAAAGTAAGCTCTTGACGCGAACACACTTTCGTCAGACCACCGTTCTGCCACTCCGAAGTCTCTTTCTCTTGCGTCGACACTGAAACAATATGAGACAAACAAATTAACTAAGTCTATCGCGACTACTATCACAATTGAACCTGGGTGGTAAAGATGTACCTACCATTTTAAGGCTATCATTCGCCTATTATGCGTCTATGCGACCGTCGTTAAGGATTAACGCGAAGTCAAGCAAAAAAAATTTTTCTGAAAGATTTTAATTTCTCTTTTATGCCATTCGAATTATTAAGTGTTTTTGAATGATTGTTCATTGAACATCCCGAGCATCGTTGGAAGGATGAAATTGTGAAAGGTCTGCAACACCTCAACGTGCTTCAATGTCATGTCAGTAACCCATTAATGACCCACTACAGGGTCGGGTCTCCTCTCGCAATGAGAGGGATGTAGGCCTTAGTCCACCACGCTGGCCTACTGCGGGTTGGTGGACTTCACATGCCTTTGAGAACATTTTTTTTTGTGAACTCTCAGGCATGCAGGTTTCCTCACGATATTTTCCTTCACCGTAACAGCACGTGATATTTAATTTTTATAAATCGCACATAACTTTTTTATAAAGTCATTGGTGCGTGCCACTGGGATTCGAACCCGGACCCCTCGATTCGAGGTCGAATTCTAAGCCACTGGGCTATCACCGCTGTTCGTGCTTCAATACCTACTGAAAATTGTCAAAAATTGGCCCAAGATCGAAGACAGTCAAATCTTCTTGTGTCGTCTTGTGTTCTGGCTTTGGTTCGCTGAACCAGACGAGTACGTAAGCACTATTTATTATATAGGCAAGAGATTTTTAAATTTCCCACTTCAAACATTATAATGTCGTGAAAATGTTTAAGATATAAACTTCGTGTGGATCTTACGTATTAATCCGCCACCTTAACCGTTTGTTCTCAGCGGCGTGTAGGAAAAAGGAAATACTACGTCATTCTAGACGCCTACTCCACTTCAGCGTACCATTCTCACAATATTTGTACAAGTAACACTTAGAAATTATCTGCCTATTTTACGTACATTGTACAAGTATGCTGTTTTTTTCATTGGAATTAAGTTTCTTTATGTAGCTTATAGAAACTGGCAAAAATCGTCACGTTATGGTACGTTACTCCAAGGGACCATTCCCACGATATTTGCAGAAGTAACACCGCGTGCTCGAGGCATGCAAATGGCTGTGTGAGCATATCGCCAGGTCTGAGCAGAATGCCAAGTATCAACAGCCGAGTATTAAATGGGATATCTTTTGTCGGTGAGCTCTCGACGCTGTTTGCTTTTCCATTATGGACTTAGTCTACTTATTACGTCTACGTATTATACTACATTTCATGGTCTGGAAGTAGTCTTTTTTCACAATAATTTTCTTAACGGAACTGGGACAAAGCGTTACGTGCACCGTAGACGACCTTTTCATTTGTTTTTTCTATTATCTATGATTATGTATTTTTGTAATTGTGTGTGTTTGTGCGTGCTTGCGTGCGTGCGTGTGTGTGTTAGTGAGAGAGAGCAAGAGAAGAGAGTGAAAATGTGCAACCGTCTTTTAATTTCTCTGATTTCAGGTCAAATTGACACTATGTAGTGAGTATTAGTGACTCTCGTGGCATTCAACTCACCAAGAGCCTAAACTATTTAATAGACGCCTACTCCAGTTCGAGGCACCATTCTCACGATATTTGCAGAAGTGAGTCCTCGGCTCGAGGCATGCAAATGGCTGTGTGAGCACTTCGCCAGGTGGGAGTGTTTGTTTGTGTGGGTGGGACTAGTAACATCATTTACTTATGATATAATGATTGATTATTCGTTAACATTAGTGACAATTTTAACAGAATATAACAAACAAGCCGTGTAGACAAAAACAGCGATCTTTTCCAATAAATTCGAGCATGTCACAAAGTCAAAAATAAGCATTTTCCCAATTACCATTTTAAACAAGCAATTACATACATTGCCACTTTTACTGCATTTATTATATGTGACAGAAATAATTGAACAATATTAATTACCGGTTAATATGTAGGTGTAATTAAAGTCACTTAATTGGGACATGCAGGTGTAATAGGTTAATTAGTTGATGATTTAATTAGTTCCCTTGTCGCAGAGCCAGTTTGTGAACAAATAAATAATTAAAACGTAATTTAAATGTTTGTTTGTATCTGTTTGTATGAAACGAAATTGAATGATTTGGAGTCATATTTCATTTGCTTTTAATTTGAGAGGAAATATTACATTTTGGTGTTTGTATTTTGTAGTTAAGGAACATTGTTGAGTAAATTCGTTATTTTCATATCATTCACTCATCACATCATATTATTTTCATAGTCACTCCTGGACTAGTCTAGATAACTCCCTAATCGAAAGTGCGGCTGAACAGATTTGGATGTAATTTGGAATCAACGTTGTTTATAAACTGGATTAATACTTAAGATACTTTTTATCCCTCTCTGGACCAAGTTCTTAAATCGACGCGGACGAAGCCTAGCTTATAATAATTTCAGCATCACGGACTCTGTAATCATAAAAAGCTTCTATCTAAAAAGAAACGTAATTGAGACCAGAGGTCAACGTCCGCGATAAATAACAGATTAAAGGTAGCATTTAATTATGTTTTCCTTCCAGCTAAGCCTCGGAACGACTTGGGAATACTAAACGTGAACTCGAGAACTTAAGAGCTCAAGTTGAACGAGCTTATTCGATTCCGACTAATTAGATCGCCGTTCAAAATTCGATAGCGGTTAAGCAGTTTCTGTTAAGCTAAGTACTGGTTTAGAGTTTAATATCTTGATTAAGAAAGAAAGGTATTGCCTTGTTGTGGCCAGAATTAAAAAATGTTTTCTTCGCATTTAAGGGTTGTTCGATTTAACGTGTCTAATAGTTTAAGGTATCTCAAGTGAATTTATTAGAAATCCTGGGCTGAAGAATGTAGCGACAGAATCTGTTCTCTGTTGTGGCAATGTTACAAAGGTTTAGTAACATGTGAAAAAAAGAAATAAAGGTTTAGTAACATGTGAAAAAGAGAAATAAAGGTTTTAGTAACATGTGAAAAAGAGAAATATCATTTAAAGCAATTTCTCGGCCTATAATATAATTCTAACTGAGAGTTTCAGACTGACTGCAACCTTTTTAATATGTATGTATGTTTTGTTTATACCCGAGGGCAACAGATATAGTAGAACCGCACTCTACCACGTTGTATCAATACTGATTGTTTACATTTACAAGATAACGCCCACGAGTAAAGACCGAAGTAACCTCCTTATATGAAGCCGGTAAGAATAGAAAAGATTAAAATAAGAGACAAATTCGAACAGAATATTGGAACCTATTGGTAGGTATCGTTTTTTTCTGTACATGTCAAGTCCCAATCGAAGGATTGTAACTGAAACTCTATAAGCTGTCAATCAGTTCGCAACAGATAGCTGGAGCCGCTCGGAATAGCTGTCAATCAATAACTGTCGGTCAATTGCACCGGATAAAGTGGGTTTCAGTGGACTTCGCTGCAATTTTCATCATCGCGGCATTCGATGGGCAGTGATAGTCTGGTAGATTTGACGAAGCAATAGTAATGACGAGGGATGGAATAGTCAGGGCTTAAACTCAAATGCGAAAGTATGTGAGGATAGATATATGGAATCATGGATGTTTATTACAGTTTGACGCAGAAACGGCTGAACAGATTGGGATGAAATTTGATACAAAGGTAGACTATTACCTGAATTAACAAATACAATCCTTTTTATTCAAAAATGTTTGAACAGATTAGGATGAAATTTGATACAGAGGTAGACTATTACCAGAATTAGCAAATATAATCCTTTTTATTCATAAATGGCTGAACCAATTTGGATGAAATTTGATACAAAGGTAGATTATTACCCGAATTAACAAATACAATCCTTTTTATTCAAAAATTGCTGAACCGATTAGGATGAAATTTGATACAAAGGTAGACTATTACCTAAATTAACAAATACAATCCTTTTTATTCAAAAATGGCTGAACAGATTAGGATGAAATTTGATACAAAGGTAGACGACCTGTATTACCTGAATTAACAAAAACAATCCGGACCTTCAGTTCGAACTAAAGGTCTGTAGCGGGCTCAGTTCAACTGTACAGTTAAAACTGAAGGTCTGTAGCGGGCTTAAAGAACGAAAATCACAATGAATATAATCGATATAAAAATCCATGATTTGCGTCCACATTTAACATAAATATTAATCACTAACTACGAGAGAGTGATATCATCAAGTTAACTGGAGAATATCTTCAAAACAACTCGTATTTCGCCTCATAGAACATCACCTGAAACAATACTTTGTTCAGACAGTCGCGGTAAACAAGACACCGTTCTCGGTACATGACAAATATTTAATCACAAGAAAATATCACGTGCGAGTGTTGTGACCATACTTTTGGATAGAAGTGCCTACCTACCTATATTTTTCTTAGTGTATCTTTCTAATGTAACATCTCCTCACACTTTAGGCCTGCCATATGATTTCCTGTGTCGTGAGTGTTAAGGAAACACACACTATAATATCAACATGCCGAAACCAGACGCAGACATTTAAATTCATTTTTCGATTGTTCTGCCGGGAATCGAAATTAGGACTATTCATATAGCATATAGCGTTACAATCACCGCACTATGCAGGGCGATGCATTAACAAATCGATTACTCGAGTATCACATGCGATTAATACCTACCCAAGTATAGCTTCCCTTGATTCTTGATTGAGAACTAAGGCACACTCGTTGTGAGAGGAGACCAGACCCTGTAGTGGGTCATTAATGGTTACTGACTGATTGTTTCCTTATGGGATTAAATGGATATGAAATAAAGTGTTATGTCATACTCATTACGACTACTCAGACTCATACTTATTAAGACTAATGTTTGGGAAAATTTTAACTTCCCCGATCAATACACATTATTACGAACACGCTGAGTGACGGTGGGTTATTACGGCGGCTGTAGGTACCCTGGTCCTCTAACTGTTTAACCTTTTGTGAATTAATAAATATTGTAATAATTTCAAAGTATTTTTTTTTATTCTAAATTTATGAATGTTAGACGCTCAAAACAACTCAACGTGCTAAAGTAAATTGCTCAATACTCAAAAAGTTTGAACATAAAGCCAATTTCTTACCACGATTCATGTGTGGCACGTACTTGTACCTACATAATGGAATAGTTTTCCTTCTGTGGTCCCGTAGGACTATAACATGGGGTTCTTAAAATGAGGCGTAAAAAGACCTCTACTTCAAAGCTGGCAACTCCAAGGGGACTCCTATGGGATTTCTGGAAAAAGTAATGGTATTCCAACCAAAGGAACTCGCCGCTAATTTACTTTAAAAGTTTTCTTACTTTTGTGTTTCAATAAATCGCAAACCCTTCCGAATAATATCCCAACGTTTGCAGAATTAATAAAAAGTGATTTGGTTATATTTCTGTTTATTTGAGCTTGCTTTCGAAATGTAACTAATACCAGAAATGTAACTTAAATAAAAAAAATAAAACTGCGAATGTTTGTGAGTATGGATGGATGTTTGTTACTCTTTCACGCAAAAACGGCTGAACAGATTTGGATGAAATTTGGTACACAGATAGATCATAACTTGGATTATCATATAGGATACTTTTTATCCCTCTCTGCACCAAGTTCTAAAATCCACGCGGACGAAGCCGCGGGCGCAGTCTAGTTGACAATAGAAAAGATAAAAATTCTTCAAGCAGTGTATAGACCCAAAAATATAGGGCGGGAAGTCCCCTTAAAGTTAGTAAATGGTTGCCCTACATACCAACGAGAAGAAATGTGACATATAAAGTAATGGGCACGCCTACCCTTATTAATAATGTTCGGGTGTAAGAGGCGTTTGTTTGGAACGGCGAAGAGTTCAAGATGCTAAATTCTGAATTTCACGTGACGTGGGATCCCACATGTCTCAGAAAAGGGTAAACATTTTTTAATGTAAACACCTGTTCTAACAGTAAAAATATTAAGTATTTTTTGTATACTTTTTTTTTGGTATAATTTATGACCAACGGGAGTGTCATATTTAGTGTAAAACTCTTCACTGTGCCTAGGCGACTTACTGGTCCAGATCCTACCAGGTCTTCTACCTACCAAAATTGTAGTATGTGACAATGAATGTTGGAAGGCTTTACAATTTGGTTCAGAGAGAAAAAATGTGATCAATATTTTTAATCCACATTATAAACTACCTTTATACCAAATTTTATCCAAATCCGTTCAGCAGTTTTTGCGTGAAAGAGTAACAAACATGCATTCATCCCAACGAACTTTCACATTTATATATAAAAAAAAGGTAGGAGGATAGTAGCTAGTACCTAGTAGGAAGAAAGTAGGATAGTATGATTTTACATGGGATTGTTTCCAAGCGATGAATGTTCTCAAATCGCAAATTTAACCATGTGCGTTACTATTTGGTGAGTCACCACCCTTCCTTCCTTTCAGCCCTTCTACTGCGGGACATGGGCTTCCCTCAATCGGCGCCACTCCACTCACTATTCCAATGCAGATTGGCGGAGAAACGGGCTAGTAGCTAACCAGTATCAAAATCAGATGTTTTCAAACCGCCCATACAGCCTCTGACAAGGTTTAACGACTGCTGGATAAGATTATCGATAACAACCGTGACCGACCGCGACGGCTGGACGTGCCCTCCGAAACACTGAAGCGCGCGTTTAATTCGCCACTTCATCTCATCACCCACCCATATTGGCATATCCGACGTTGCTTAACTTCTTCAATCGCTTGCGATCTACACAAGCAGCGGGACTACGCGCTTCAATCGTTGCCCCTGTCAGTAACCCATTAATGGCCCACTTCAGGGTCGGGTCTCCTCTCACAATGAGATGGATGCAGGCCTTAGTTCTAAGCCACTGGGCTATCACCGCTGCCACTGGGCTATCAAGTGACGTGTGGCCTACCTATATATTGGGGTCCCCAGGTCCTCCCGGTACCACAGCACCAGCAGCACGGCGTCTTCCTCGTCCTGCGTCGCGATGTCACATGGCAGGTACACCGGCTCGCCAGCCACCGCCGTCACTTGTGTCATCGGCACTGGAACAAGAGGAAACAACCTTAAAATTTTCTCTCTACTCTTCAACTCCTTACCACTTGGTTGTCTGGAAGAGATCGCTTTTAGCGATAAGACCGCCATTTATGCATTGTCCTATTTTTGTCTTTTACTGATTTTATCTTTTATGTTTGATTCTATCTTTACCACTTGGTTGTCTGGAAGAGATCGTTCTTAGCGATTAGACCGCCATTTTTGCATTGTCCTATTTTTGTCCTTTATTGATTTTATCTTTTATGTTTGATTCTATCTTTTATGTTGTATGTTTCTTTCTGTGTGTGTGCAATAAAGAGTTTAAATAAACAAATGTATAAATAAAACCTAGCACGTGTGCACATTTACCAATCTTGTCAGTAACCCATTTATGACCCTTTACAGATCAGAGTGATCGATAATGGCGGCGAAGCATTTCTGTGCTTCAGATGGCACGTTAAGGCGTCAGTCCCGGTTGTTATCGATAAGACAACAGTCATTAAACCTTGTCGGCCCTCAAACCGTTTCTCAACAAATTCGCATTGTGAGAAGAGCCGTGTTTAACAATGGGTCACGACAGAGTTGAAGCCAAATACATGGGTTTACGCGGCAAAGATTTATTTTCTCTTAAGAAAATTGAACGCAAAAAATATGTTAGATTTCAATTTGATATTTTTTTCCCTTTTTTATACTATTACACATCATATCTTTTCCATTTAGGCATGTATACTAAAAGCGGTGATAGCCGAGTGGCTTAGAATTCGACCGCGAATCGAGCGGTCCGGGTTCGAATACCAGTGGCACGCACCAATGAATTTGTAAAAAAAGTTATGTACGATTTATAAAAATTAAATATCACCTGCTGTTACGGTGAAGGAAAACATCGTGAGGAAACCTGCATGCCTGAGAGTTCACAAAAAAAATGTTCTCAAAGGCATGTAAAGTCCACCAACCCGCAGTAGGCCAGCGTGGTGGACTAAGGCCTACATCCTTCTCATTGTAAGAGGAGACCCGACCCTGTAGTGGGTCATTAATGGGTTACTGAATGACATGACATGTATACCTACGTATAAAAAGTAGTGCATGAAAGCTCCCAGCTTGGTTTCATTTTCTCGCGTCCCCCTTTTAGGTTTCCTAAGAACGTTATTTGCAATATTTTACAAAAATATCGTCCGGTCCAACTCGGCGTGGACCCGTTAGCTATTTAATATTTCAGTGTAATTCTTAGCTTTGCTCGCAGTTAGAGATCTTACCCGGAAATCCGGGTCTCTCTAAAAACAGACCATTTCTTGGTACATTGTACGAAAAATAAAAGAAAAACCAAAAATTTGTCGGTTTAATTCCAACCCAAGTGGCGCAGCGACGACCCAATTGGCGCAGTGGTTAAGGCACCGGTACGCTGCGTGGAAGGTCCTGGGTTCGATTCCCAGCAGAGCAGAGATTTTAATGATGAATTTGAATTTCTGTTTCTGGTCTGGGTGTGTTGTGTTCTTGTCTTGTGTATGTCCATGGCATCCAGGACACAGGGAATCCTAGTGTGGGGCTATGAGTGTGAAGCTAGTGTGAAGCGTGTGAAGCGTTATTATTAATTAAAATAAAAGGCAACGTTCAAGGCACTTCATACAAGAGTGGCGATAGCTTAGAAGATTTGAATACGACCTCTTACTTCAAAGGCTGGGTTCGAATCCCAGTGGCACGTAACTTTGACTTTCTTAAACGTTATGAGCGCTTTATAAAATAAAATATCACTTGCTGTAACGTTGAAGGAGAACGTCGTGAGGAAACTTGTTTCACAGCGAGTTCTCCTTAATTATCAAAAGCATAGGCCAGCGTGGTGGATTAAGGCCTACATATTTTATGAGATGTATAATTAAAGACTCGCCTTACAGTAAGTTATTAATGGGTGAAGGTCATTCAAGTCACTTATTAAACAACTTCATTGTCAATCATACAATAGAGCCGTGTTTGAAATATTTAAAAATATGGTAGATTTATGCTATTGCACCAACAATAAAATGTTAACTTTATCACTAATCTTTCCTATCAGAGACAATAAAACAAAGAGAAGATGGAATCCGTAACACCAACAGATACTTTATACTGTTACTTTCTGAATCTAGCTAATGGAAACTACTCAGTCTAAGTCGGCTTTCAGAAAGCCAGTTATTAAGAACTTCTTTCTATTTTTCAAAAGGTTTTAGAATGAAGAAAGCGAAGAAAATAAAGATTTTAGAAAATATTCAATCTATCTTAAAGATAATAATATGTTCCTTTGTTTCATATTGAACTTATTCCTTGAATTTGAAAAAATATTGATTTAAAGATTGAGTTACAATAAGCAAGTAATTGTCGTTTTTAAATTTCTATTAATTTTCGCGCGGAAAATCGTACTTTAACCGTTGCGATAACTGAATAAAAAGTGATTTTTTTCGTTCCTGTTTTTTTGCACTAAATTAAAAAGAATAAAACTTTAGATAGTTGATATAAAAGAACCATTAAAATAGACGACTTATGACCCAAAATATTGTATCATTTTGTATTACAAGGGCAAGTTTGTTCCCACGAATATTATTGTTTTTGTGTGCGTGTCTCTACAAGCTGTACAAGACGTCTACAACTCACAATAACATCCAAAACTCACGGTATTTTGCAAGATAAAACAACAGGAGCATTATTATCCCATCATTTGATTTCTACTATCAGACAATACTGTACAAAGAGCATTGAATTTCCGTTACACTGACAGTAAGGGCTTATTCTGAGTCGCTATCTAAGTCGAGTTAATTGAGACGACTCGCTCTAAGTCAGCTTCGACAGTTGGAAAATAATAGCTCTTTTCTATTTTTCAATTAGTTTTACAAACAATAATAGCTTGACAAAGTAAAGGAAAGGTAACGTAAAGTTTTTAGTATAAATTTTCGAATAAAACTAGTAATAATAATTATTCAAAAAATGCTGTTTGTAATTTATGACGCTCACTCACGACAATTATTTAACAGTTTTTACAAAAATGCAATAAGTCTTTGTTTTAATCGTTGATCTGTACTATTTATGGCTTGTTCACGTGAAAAAGTAATAAATTCTATAAAACTGTTATAGCTTTAAGCCATAATATATTCACTTTTTATTTTTGATAAAAAAATCGTATTGCATTCACGAAAATGAATTAAAAAATAACACACGCACAGCCGTGAGCATGAACACTATCGTCAAAGTATTCGTACGGTAAACGTTAGTCATTAGTACGTCATAAGTCAGTCTGTCTGACATCTTCCCATACTAATGGTACACGTTAACTACGAATATTTTGAAGATATTATCCATACTTTGGGACAATACCGTGAACATGAACACCATTGGCAAAGTATTCGTACGGTAAATGTCGGTCAACAGTATGTTATAATAATGTCAATCTGCCTGATATCTTCTCATACTAATGTACCCGTTAACTATACGAAGTCAAATTTTCTGTCTTTTAGAAGTTGTATCACAAAAAATATTTTACCTATTGATCGATTTTATTTATTTGACTGTACAAGAATTTCAGCTCGTACTGTAAATTTTATTCCGGAGACATGTAGAATTTATTTTCCCGCGCAGCTAAGTTCAACTAATGGAGACGACCCGGTCGAAGTCAGCGCTGAGAAAATTGCAAGTTAATTTCAGCGCTTCACGTATTGGAAGTTGGAAGTAATTGCTTGAAATGGTCTACTAGGGGTTTAAGTAGAATATAAAGTTTTGTACTTACTTCCTAATCTTTTTTACCCCACTTTATTGAAATATAGTATAATCATTATACGTTTTAACAGTACCTATATCGTATAAACCACTACGTTATTCGATAGATCAAAATCTGTAAAAGTTATAAGACAGTTGCTAGCTGCTACGAGAATGCTACGAGAATTCAGTAGTGATGACCGTTTGACCAAATATAGAACGTTTTTTAAATGATAAAATTCTTAAGCTATTGTTGCAAATTATAAAAATTAAATGTTATATTTGATAAGTTTGATATAAGTACTCGTAATTTAATGATTCCTGCACATATAGAGAACACTAAAATACGGATACGCCTTTGCCAAGTGATTGTCACGCAAAAGCCTCGACACACGCTGAATAAACTGCAAAACCACTTCAAAGAGCTTCAATCCATTCGAAAATCAACCTTAACTCTATAACATTATGATAATACGAAATGCCTTTGTGAAATGAAACGTTTGCGAGCGAAGTCCGTGCAAGGATAGCGTCCACTAAACACCGACGTTCGGAAATTAATAGCGTTTCCGCAGCGCCAGTGTATATTGAAGGCTTTATATTGAAATTTACCATAACGTTTCATTGTGACGAAACTCTCTCTAATCAAGAGTTGATCCTAATCAAAATTTCAAAGTTTTGATTATTTATCTCCTTAATAATACTCCGAATCGATCGAAATCTCACTATATACTCCGAATCTCAATGTATATCTCCGAATAGGCGGATTGTTTTCTTTTTTTTTTGTTTGTTTGCATTTTATTCAAATTAGGGAATAGTAAAAGTTTCATCAAAATCAGTCCAGTAGTTTCCATGATACGGACTTAAAACTAAAAATTACGGAAAAAAATTAAACCGACGACATCAAAAAATAAAATTTGTTACATACTATAGGCCTACTATTTTTTGAGGTTGGTACCAACATTTAACTATAGAAACAAAACGCTTGATACTAAAGACACCGACCTCAGAGGAGACCCGATCCTATAGTGGGTCATTAGTGGGTTAAAGACAAATAAAAAAGGAACCCAGTACCTTCTAAATTACGCAAACATCGCAACTACTTGAACTCACAATGTAAAGCTGTCCTTGTATCTGGCTTAAGGAGAGGTTTTTGGCTCGGTGTCAACTACCGAAAGTCCATAATAGGTTTTGTTTTATACCTCAGGCCGTCCTCTGGATACTGCGGCTTTTAGTAAAGCTACGTTTTATATACTTTAATAGCAAGGAGAGTGTTATTTTGACGTTATTTTTTTATTTATTAGTTATATGGCATGCACCATGACTGTCTCAAAAAAGTTATGTGCGGTTTATACTAGCTGTAACGGTGAAGGAAAACATCGTGAGAAAACCTGTATATCTGAGAGTTCACAAAAAATGTTCTTAAAGGCATATGAAGTCCACCAACCCACGCTAGGGCAGAGTGGTGGACTAAGGCCTACGCCCTTATCATTTTGAGAGACCCGACTTTGCAGTATATCATTAATGATTACAGACAGATATTAAAAGCAAGTACTATTCAAACGAGCATTTTTTAAATGATAAAACAAGCTAAAATTTAACTGAAGATCGTTGCTTAATGATAATACCGCGATTTGTTCCATCATTTAATAAAAAAAATTTTTTTCTTTGTAATATTATGTTTGTGGTGAGCAAGAAAGCTTACCTAGCGTTCTTCACTGCGTTGCGAGATTTTTTTACAAGTTATGTTTTGATGGCATCTTAAAAATACCCATATAACAAAACCACCCGACTCATTTTGGCGATTTAAAATTTAAAATGGTGCATAATAAACAGAGTTCCATGAACGACGCACAACATCATTTGAATAAATAGTTAAAAGGCGGCTTTATCTATTTATTCAGTCTCTAAGCATCGCTGCGGTGGGCTGTTGTGCCAATTCTGAATCAAAATGTTTATGAGACAACTTTTAGCTGCGGTTGCTGATTCTTTAAAGAGGCGAGAGAGTGTTAATTTTTGTAAAAAATGGCGGGAACGGCTGTGAAATTGAATGCATTCTCACAAATGATTGCTTGCTGAGTAACCGGTACGATGGATTGGATTCAACCAAAGTTGTCAGTCAAGATTGAAGTGCCATTATTAAGGTTTGAAATTTTCGAATGCAGCTTTTCTGAGTTCTATTTTTCTTTTTTTGACTATGAAATAAACAGGACAAGCGGGAGTAGAGTGGACAATTTTGTTTTCTTTTTACCCTGATTTACGAAATTTAGCTTTCGGGCTACGAAGAAAAAATGTAGAAGCCTCAAAAACGTTGAGTGCCTGACAAGTGCATTTCACGCTTCGCTGTCTACAAAATGCAGTCAAGTAGTGCTGAAGTAAAACAAAATATCCATATTCGACAACCCAAGTGGCGCAGTGGTTCAGACACCGATGCACTGCGCAGAAGGTCCATGGCATTCTGTGTCCATGGCACCCACGACACAGGGAATCCTAGTGTGGGGCTAAGAGTGCGAGGCGTTATTTATTTATTTATTAAAAGACTACGATAATTCATAAAGTATAATATTTTTTCCAGGAGATGTTTTTAACTCAACAGCTCACTTACAACTTACAGCAACAAGCAACTTATCCACGTCAAATGTAAAATGGCGCCACGTACAAGTGCAGCAAACATTCCGTTTGCTCACGTAGTACAAACAATTCGTTCACTCTTAGCTTCATTTCACGTGCTCCGAGTTTGCTGTCTCACTTACTGTTTGATCATTGCCGTACGTCATTGGTGCTAGCTAGCAAAGCTACGTCGCTTGTACGAGTACCTTTTACTAATGGTAATTAATTTATGACTGTTATCGACGACTTCAGTGGCGCAGAGCTTAGTGGCGCAGCGGTGGTGAGGTTAAGACACGGGCCGCTGCACGGAGGGTGATTCTATTCCCAGCAGAGCAAAGAATTAAATGATAAACTTGAATTTCTGTTTCTGGGTGTGTTGTGTTCTTGACGTGTGTGTCCATGGCACCCACGATACAGGGAATCCCAGTGCGGGGATATGAGTGTGGTGCGAATTTATGAATATTCATCTAACTGACGTTATCGTATTATTGTATTGGTCTTACAAAACCAATAATCAACCACATAGCCACTTAAGCTTGTTTTAATAATAAAATATACGAGTATAAGCCTTATAGGCTTCATACGCAGTTGAATTTTGTCAGAAGAAAAACAACTTCCCGCTTACAATTTCTTTGGCTCACGTAATACAATATGTTAGTCGGAGGCACGAAACATTCGTTTTGCGCGTCTCTTCGAGTTTGCAGCCTCACTTGGTGTCGGAATATACCCATACGTCATTGGTGTTGCTAGCTAGCTGTTCGGGGCGTTTTGTTTTGGCGTTTGCCAAATGGCTTACATGTTTCACGATTGTGCGAGAGATTTTCCAATTGCTTTCCGATTGAGAGAATTATGTTTATGTATGAGTTTTACTATGTAGGTATTATCCTACCTTTTTATACAGTCGTTTCGAGATAAGGAGTTCTAAACGAAAATAATAAGTGAACTTTAAAATATGTAACACCGATTCATATCAAATGCGTGGTAAAGCTGACTTTCGATGGAATTCTCTGGAATTAACTTCGGAGCTGTTATCTCAAAAAAAATTTTTTTAAGATTAAAACTGGTTCTATGCATTATAAATATTAGGACTCCGACAATATTCACAGATTGTAGTGCTTCTAGGATCAGGTAAAAACTAACTATAAGAATCAAAATTTTAATCAAATATTACTTATTCGCAACGTATGACAAATATTAATTTCCACGTTGACAGTAAAGTCCGACCCGAACAAGGGTGAATTATTGGAAAACTAATACAGAATAAGTAAAAATGACGCACGAGGAAACCAAGACAAGTCGCTCATCAATCTTCCTCACGGTGTTCAGTAAACCGAAGCCTCGGATATTGCGTGTGAAGCAGCTGATATGTCAAAATTATGCAGCCTCATATCATTACTGGACTGTTTCACTAACAAGAATGAAAGATACGCTATTGTTTTTTGCACGCCGGCGGTGACGGCGTTGCTCTGCACCCGCGAAATTTCAAATCAGCGATTTTTCTTCGTATTTATTGCTTTTATTTTTAATTTTTCTTAATTATCTTTTGTTGAATAAATGAAAATAAATTAAACACTTTTTATCTTTAGTTTTACAATTTTTTTTTCGTGATTATTTCACGTCAACGGAAAAGTCAAGCGCAAGTTATTATTATTCACTTATTTTTTTAATGCAAAAAAACAGGCAAACACGTAAAAGTGACATCTAATGAAAAGTAGTCACCGTTGTATATGGACACGGCTAGCACTAGGTAGATAAGTTTGTTGCCAGATTAAAATTTTATCTTTTGCACTTGTCATCCTGATTTTTTATGTAACAGTTGTAGTACGTGTACATAATTTTTCTCTTTACTTTTCTCTCTCTCTCTGTCTTCGCTAATATTTAATTTTAAAGTGTTGTCAGAAGTTCTTCGTTCACACTTATTGGATCAAATACACTTTGTTATACACTCACAAAATAAGCTTTGATTGACTTTAATAAGCAACTCTTAATAAATATTATTTTATAAATTATTGTGTTTTTGGACTTGATAATACCATCTTCATAATGTCCGCTTTACTATTTGTATTTCAAATCTTTACCATCTGATGGTGAAACAGCTACCTTATGTAATATGGATAGGATTCACTTCAGTGTTTGCTTTGGGCGATTTGTCATTGTTGATACACTCCAATGAGTTCCTTTATCACATATCGCCAGTGGTTTATATGTATTATTTATGTGTATAATAAGTAGGTAATTCAAAGCTGCCATAGTGTTAAGAGATAATGTTCACCTTCACCGTAACAGCAGGTGATATTTAATTTTATAAAGCGCACATAACTTTTTACAAAGCCATTGGAATTCGAACCCGGACCCCTCGATTCGAGGTCGAATTCAAAACCATACCGCTATATCACGTGTGTACAAACCAGAAATACATCCGTCCGAAAAGACGCGACCTGGTTTCGCCCGCGGGGAAATCTCGAGCTGTCATGAGCGTCACGTGAGATGACGTCACGGGAACGACGCCGGGAGACTTTATCATAATATTAATGTGATTGTTATGGAATAATCATGTACAATAGGAGTCGCTTTGTAGTAAAACTACATTCCAGTTGCAGTTTTTTACTTATGTATGTGTACTACCAGTTATGAAATGTTTCCTTATAATTTATTGAAATATTACATCTAGCGAGTAGTCGAAATTCGTCTATAATATATTGGAATTTGACACGTAACGGAATGTGTGTGTTTGTCTATGTGTACATGTCAAAGTACCTACTCAAAATTATGGTAATATGAGTGGCGTGTTTTTTGATAAACTGACTAATACAACGAATGGTTGTAAGGCCTTAAATTCCTTCTTAAATATTCGTAAATTGTTCAGCGTGGCGTAAATATTATTTTATTATATTAAAATCCTTGAAGGATTTTCTCACAATATGAACCTTGAATTAAACGAGCTAAACCAAAAGCTAGCGCGGCAGATATAATTTAATTTGAAGACCGCCAAGACTCTGTGTATTAAAATACATAATTAGATGAACGCGACGAGGATTTTGTGTAAGTTTTATAATGTACTTAGTAAAATTTTAAATTTAATTTTGATTTTATTAATTTGAGTGTGCTACCCATTCTTTCATTTTTAATATAGCAGTTGCAAATAAGTAGGTATGTATATTAATTATTAACAGGGCTCATCACTTTAAAATTATTTTTGCACAACTTTGTTTAAAAAATTCCTGTAGATACCTGCTTAAATAAGACCTTTTAAGAATACCTATCCAAAGTAAACTTACTTACCTTGTTTTCAACTCGCACGCACTCACACCCACAACCACATACACACACACACACATGCATACACACACACACACACACACACAGACATAGGGTGTTTTTTTTATAAGATATGGAAAAGTGGGACATCCTGGCACAGGTAAATTTTTACTTAAAAGGATGTCCCAACAACAGTTAATTATTGTACTCACCTTATGTAACAAATAAACTATTTTCATTTCATTTTCATTCAACTCAAGTCATAGTGATCCATTACAGCATTTTCCTCTCAGTTTCAGTTCAAACAGTTATATTACCTTCTTAAAATGAATGCACTTTAACGATACAAGCAGGCAAAAACCTTCCACACACAATAAGAAACAATTAAGTATGAATCGAACAAACAGCTCCATATAACACTCAATAAGTAATTCCTCGCTCCGAATTCAAATTTCAAATCGCGTTCCCCGAATTCCGCCTGACGTGACGTCGTGACGTACTTCCGGTGAAACCATTCAATCTCCGCAGTATGCCGCGTTAGCTTCCTTGAGGGTACTCGTAAAAGTTGATTCATTGCGATGCAAGCATTCCGAATGCCTCCATCGCTTTTTGATTTCCATTCTGTATTTTTTACGACTGTCCACGCCGTTCCGCGTTCATTTAAAAAATCTGTTCCGTCGGAAAATTTCCCGATGAAATTGGGAATTGGGATCGCTCGATCGGGAATTTTGCAGAAATCGTCAACACGATTCGTGTTCACAATGCGTTGTTTATCGCGGAAACATTCCGGTGTGTATGCACGTTCATAGTACATGTATTTTAATGGCTGAAGTGGCTGGCGGCAACCCTTTAATGACCCACTGTTAAGTACGGGTCTCTCCACATGCTTGGAGCATATTTCACCACGCTGCTCCAATGTGAATTGGTGAAGAGGATATTGGGCCAGTGGTCAACCCGTGTCGGATGTTTTGAAACCGATCATAGAGGCTCCGACAAGGTTTAACAAGAATCGCGCATAGAAGCGTAGAATAGAAGCACGCATATAATTCGCCACTAGCGACCACCCATGCTGGTACTGACCGGACCGCACCCGACGTCGCTTTACTTTTAGAGAGGATATTTTGGCCAATGATTAGCAGCAGTCGAAGAACACACTAGACGTACCTACAACTAACCAACCAATAGCACAACATCAAACCAACCAATAAAGATTATTCCCACGACTCGTGCCGTCCACAGCAATTATTGAATAGTAAGCTATGACATAGATGTTGACGCTTCTAAAATATATCTACATATGCTTAGGTTTATTTTTGCTTACATTTCAATCAGAATCGGTCTTATTTGTGCTTACTATGGCATGCCATAGTCTTATCAACCATAGTCTTATTTTAGTATCAGACTATGGTTGCAATTCGTTACGATAAAACACTAAGTAATAACTATATGAGGAACTCTTTCCAGCTTAGATGTTCTTTAAATTTAAGTCAGCTAGAAACAAATTTCGTCAGAAAACAAATAAGCGCAATCAAAATTCAAATCAAATTTACGGATGAAGAGCTAACACAGCAAAGGAGAATGTCTATCCAAAATATAAACAGCGACAGCGCGCTAAGATGGAAAGCAAACTACGTGTAGGCACTGGAGTACTAAGCAAAGCAAGACATAGCGTCAAATTTATTCCAAATCCACTCTCGACAATGTAGCTACAGATTCCCAAACTTCATTTCGAAATTAACTTGCAAATTCACTCCGTCGTTATAATCTTTTGTCACGCAGAAGTT
The DNA here is from genome assembly GCA_905147235.1 of Erynnis tages. Lineage (NCBI taxonomy): Eukaryota > Metazoa > Arthropoda > Insecta > Lepidoptera > Hesperiidae > Erynnis > Erynnis tages. Next base: position 9,102,909 of record LR990087.1, read on the forward strand.
TCAAGACAGTACAAGTCGGAGCCAATTAATTCGAAAGTTGGTCAGACGGAGGCAAAAAATAACTTTGAAACTCCCAACTCTATGGATACGATCAAAAAATTTTATCGAAAGAACAGTTTGCTTATTAAAACTTATTTAACTTTCATTATTGGAAGTTCAATGATAGTTCGGAGCAAAAATGCGGGGACGTTTTTTCGACGACTCTTTTATGTTTTAATTAGAGCTATTATAGTATTAACATTGTAGAAACGCCTCGTTGCGGGTTTACGAGGTTTTATATTTTTTATAGTAAATGAGTAGCAAATATAATTCATACAGCCACGTCTAACCATAAAATAAAATAGAATGGAAATCTCATCTGAGGTCATATTTGAGAGCATTGCTACACATAAAAACAATAATTCCTTAAGTACAATACGAGAATATCTACGGTAACCACACCATACCTGAAACACAAGACTTGAAGGACCGGAAACTTTAGCTTCATGAAAGGTTTAGAGGATGGTCAAACACAGTATTTATTTCCTTGAAAGGCTTTAACGATGTATCATGATATTTTTACAGTCAGAAAAGCCTGAAATAGTTTTGGAACATAATTTTATAAAACAAGCAAACATATCAATATTGGATATCTTATAAAGATTCTGTCTGAAGACAGCCTTGAGACAAAGTTCGCAGTGTTTCTAAGAATTCGTGTTTTGTAAATTAGAAGTTACTTAAGATATACTTAATTTAACAAGAGGATTTCAATAATTTATTTCTGAGTACTTTGAGAATAATTTAATATTAAAATGTAGGTAGTTCTTAGCCAGTTTTTTAAGCCTTCTAAATCCATAAAAAGTATATTATTTCAGTTATCTGAAGTCTTATGAATCGTTATTTTCTTGAACAATATTAAGTATTAAGCACTATTTGAGGTGAAAAGCGGTGATAGCCCAGTGGCTTAGAATTCGACCTCGTATCGAGGGGACCGTGTTTCGACCAGTGGCACGCACCAATGGCTTTGTAAAAAAAGTTACGTGTGCTTTATAAGATTAGATAGTGTTATTTAATAGATGGTCTTAAACTATTCACATGTCTCTTTCAATAACAACATCGTTTTTGTCAACAAATTTAGTGCCTATCGCTCGTTCTTCATTTCTTTATTACAAAACGACAGATTTCACCAAAAAGTCGATTGCGTGAACAAAATGCACAATGGTTTGACGTTGATGAATATCTGAAAACAAAACTTTTTTAACAACAAGCAACAGATACATAACAAGGGTACACAGTTACCCAGTGTGCGTTACTCTAGAAAATAACAATTTTGCACGCAAGCAGTTTTGATACTTATTCCCTGACCACAAAGGTGAAAGTCGACTGCACGTGACCTGTTGACGAGATGAGTTCCCGGTGTTTTCAATACCGGGCCTACAAGTAAACAGGAGTTCTCCATACATTATGTAAAGCATTCGAAGCTTAAAAGACGTCAGTTTGATAGATTTTATTCAGTACGCCACGTTAACTCCGCTTTGAAATGTTGCTTTGGGAAAAAAAATCGTAAAATTTACCTATAGCAAAATTTTTACGAACATGTTTTATGCAGCTACATTTTATGGAAGGTAAAACCGTTGAAGTTTGACCGGGTACCAACCCAGTGATAAATAAGATACCCATAAATGAGATGTAGTCTGTCTGGAGGAAACTTAGGAACTTACTACTTTTACCAGTAAAAGTGTACGACAACAATAGTGACATTCTTCAAAACTTTGTGCGCTTTATTACATTAACTATCACCTGCTGTAACGGTGAATTTATAGCTTTTAGAACGGAATTAGAACGGAAATTATAGCTTTACCACCTACAACATTATCTATTTCAAAATTGTTAACGTTTGGACTTGATTTATAATCGTAAATCGTATTCATTGAAGCTCAATACTTCTCTTGCTAACCAGATTCCGTTTTTGCAAAGTTGCATTTCAAAAAAGTATATTACAACAGACTTCATTTCCATAAAATATTCCGTTAAAATAAAGATGACGCCATGAAAACGTCAATACCAGTGTTTATGTGGTCGTTCGTATTGGTCTTAAGAGCCCATAAACGTCTCTATGATTGTTTATTATCGACTGCATCTTACTTTGTATGTTTTTCCGTTATATTTTCTTTAAGGACCCTGCCAAAATACTATGGTATTAATTTAAAAAACGGCACAGGGGTTCTCGTAGCCGTTATCACAATAGTAGGTAGTAGTCACTCAGTAGCTTTATAATATAGATAGCGTCATCTATCTATAGATAGCGCTATCTATAGATAGCGTCATAGTTGAAACAGCGTGACGTTCTTCATGTCTTAAGTTTCACTAAGAAACCTGTGATTCCCGGAGGCACTCTTTTTGAGGCTAATATCCTCATAAGCAACGTAACTATTTATGAGATATTTGCAATTTTGCACAATACCTTCTTTTACGCAAAAACGATTCTAATTCCATGTATTATTTATTGGTTATTTCAAATTTATATAGACAGTTTGTTTCTAACAAGCAAAATTATGTTGAAAAGAGCAAGAAATCGGTTATCGGTGGTTGTTTTGATATTAATTGGGGTGGAAATACTTGCTTCGTTCCGGAACATTCCGTCGGGATCCACGTCGGAACATTCCAACTCAGATTTATTCGCTGTTCGTCATTCAAATTTCAATTTCAATAACAATAAATTCCGTAATTGTTACCGGTCTTCGGAACGTGAAATGAAAATCTTGTTCATGTTTGAGGAAAACAATTTTGATGATTATTATTTGTTCATTGCATTTTTTTAAATAATTGCCATGATTTACTTGAACGGAAGTCTCCTATACACACTTTACAACTAAGAAATATGTCATTCCAATTCCTAGACCAATGAAAGCGTCAATTAGTGTTCTACCATATTATTACCTATTTCAAGTTCATGCCATGGTAATTTTCTGATAAGGCATGAAATATCTCACCTTCAAAACCAAAAGACAAAGTACAAGGCCCGTATTAATAAGCCTCCAGCGACTATCCCTCTTACTCCTGTTTTGTTTCATAAAAATATTTTCTGCTTATAAAGTAATTTCTTCATAATTGTGTTCTTTCTTTCGTCGGTTCACAAAGCAAGCCACGCAAGCGTGCGCCTCCTTTGTATAGGTAAAAATTCTTAAAACCCTTTTTGAGCCGAATTCTTAGAAAGTTCAACCACCTGGATCAATTGGTTCCGATAATAGGGTCACCTTATGTATAGAAGATCTTATATTTTAGGACAATTGGACCTCTGATGTGTTTGTGTTAGAATTTCAAAAGTATAAAACTTTGGGTATGAGTCACATGTGCCTCACGGGATAAAAAGAAAGACTGAAGTGATTAAAATTGTGCATTTAAGGAAACTTTATTGCTTAGCTGAGCTTTGAAGTGATTAAAATGCTGCATTTCAGGAAGTATTTTCAATAAAAATGAAGGCGCTGACACAGTCATGCTTTACATGGCTATTAAAACATAGATATACCTATTTGTGGGGTTCGACACATTATAATTAAAGCAGTACTGGTATAAGTATATTTAAATAATAACACTCTGAAATATTTTTAAATTAATAATTATTTATTATGTTAAGCGGTGATAGCCCAGTGGCTTAGAATTCGACCTCGAATCGAGGGGTCCGGGTTGGAATCCCAGTGGCACGCACCAATGACTTTGTAAAAAAGTTATGTGCGATTTATAAAATTAAATATCACCTGTTGTTACGGTGAAGGAAAACATCGTGAGGAAACCTGCATGCCTGAGAGTTCACAAAAAAAAAATGTTCTCAAAGGCATGTGAAGTCCACCAACCCGCAGTAGTGGTGCGTGGTGGACGGCGGCCTACATCCCTCTCATTGTGAGAGGAGACCCGACCCTGTAGTGGGTCATTAATGGGTTACTGACATGTTAAATGAAGACCGCCTTGTAACGCAAAAAGTTATTTTTCCTTCGAACTTCAAGTTCATAACATTCAATATGACATCTGACAGGAGCGAAGAATTTTTCGAGGATATACCTAACTAAAAACCGTTTTATATATTTATTTATTTTTATGCACCAGGAAAGTACTAAGGTGGTCTACCGTATTGACTAATGGACTAAGGGCATTCTCTACCAGTAAACATCACAGTGGTCCGTGACTCAACAAACGGTGGTAAACAAAGCAAAGACAAAATATAACGTTCATACTTCAGAGTTACTGCAGCCCATATGTCTTATTTGACGGCTGATTATAAGTTGAAACGCTCAAAGAATAAGATAGTCGTTTCAAACAGGTTTATTTTTTACTTATCAACAACATATCAGGCATTCCGGGAGAGATCAGGAGTTTTATCGAATTTGCGCTAAATCTCTATAGAAATCTTTTTGTCCGGCTTTTCGATGTTTCATCCACCAACCGTAATCCTAACCCCATTTGAGCGGCAAACCAAAACCTTTCACTTTGTGAATTTCTAAACCATTAAATTATTCATATTAGAGTTTCCTAAGAGATTGCTCGTTATCGTCAGTTAGGGAGCGACCTCTCGAGCTTAGCTTATTAGCATCGCTTAGCAGGTAATCGTTTTTAACTTGATGCTGAATTGCTAATAGTCTAGGTTCCTTTTAATATGCATTTTTCAAGAATTTCTTGAGAAAAGGATATTTCAGTCGTTTCATTATCTAACTTGAAATTTTGCTTTTCGTGTAGTTTATCTGTCAAGATAGGTACGACCGTCCACATTTCGCTGAGAAATAAGCTCTGATTACATACCAAAGTAAATAAATAATTCAACTCTAATTGGTATAGGACCATCAAAATATTCGTAGTATAATTTATTTATTTATTTATTTATTTATAGACTTTAAGGGAAACTTACAGCTATGTAGTACTTAAAGCTATATCTCTAGTTAATATCTAAGGCCAATTACAAGTTTCCACCTATATAATGTGTGCTACTAATATAATTTGCGAAGGTGTCAGACAGATTGACATACAAGATACATATAGCGCGCGAGTTGAATGCAGAGCTAAGGAATGTGATAGTGCTGTGACCTTATTAGAATTAATGATGACAATATGTCGATAAAATTCAAAATCGTTTTAAGTTTAGAAAAAAAACAAGAAAATAATTATTTCAATTGAATGTCAATGTCAAATTGTTGTTCTGCCTTTCTTCAATACACATGTCTAGAACATTTTTCGCCATTTCTCGTGCTTGGCGGTGAATAAAAACTCGTTTTTTTGTAACAGAACTTGATAAACTCGAATCAGTCGTTATTAAAAACGAAAATAACACGTTGCTGCAACTTGAATATTAACGCGATAACACAGTAAACGTATAATAGCTGTCAACAAGGACAGCACAGCACTACACTGCAGGCGTGCGAGGCGCGGCGTGCGGACGGCGGGGTGAGATGCTCTCGCCCTTCGGCTCAGGCCCCGACTGCAATACTTTGACGATAGTGTTCATGATCGGGGCATAGATGACCTTCATGATCGATTACTACATTATTTATGATTTATACAAAATTGTTTCGATAACTTGTTGAATTGATTATTATTTATCTATCAAAAAGCAGAATTCTCAAATTCTGCACACTTAAACCTTTCCCATCAATAACACGTACAATATAAGGATCGTTCTGGTCCATTTAAAAGCGGAATATGTTATTCGCGAGTCGGATAATATTCTTGTTTACTCGTAGACAGTGGGAAAATCGACCGCGCCATTACGTATTCTGGCCAGCCAGCCCATGCTTCTTCATCATCTACGATTTATTGTACGAGATCCCCAAAGCGGGTGTAAACAAATAATCTATAATAATGGACCTTGTGTCTCCTTTGTAGTTAAATAAATAACAGAGTACCTGTTTACGAATTGCTTACTTCAAATCAGATTGTTAAACGGACGTTAGAAGTAATATGAATTAAACTTCATCGTAAATTTTAGAACTTTGTCCAGAGAGGGATGAGAAGAATCCTAAATATAAATCTATTATACTACCATTTATAATAGTAGTAGGATGTCATTCATTAAATGATCACTTGGGTGATACTAAAGAATGGCGGACATAGTTTCAAAACGAGATCGAATGACTGCAATCTATCAATAAACAAGATAGCAAGATCTTGTGTACTAAATTCAGAATCAGAATTTTACTTCAGACTACATTGATGCAAGAAATGGTGACGTACACAATTTCTTGTTATTTCGAAAAATTGTAAGACTCGGAAACCATGTAAGATGCAGTAGCCGAAAAGATTAGTACAGTTCTAAAGGTACATGCTCAATTTATTAAATCGCCTAGTCAAGCCGAAGCACCCAGAATTCCTATTTAGGGCCTAATGAAAGACCTTCCAATAATCCAGATTAATGATTGAGCTTCATTGAACCATAAATGTAAATAGGGTTTTATATTGATCTCCTGATACATTTAAGTAATAGAAAGCAACTTAAAATAACCTTTTATCATAGCGTTTATGCTCATTAAAATATAATTATAAGGCTGAACAGTTGTTATAAAAACATGACACAGCTCCAGACGAAATGTCAAAAAGTATGTAAATTTGTACCCAAAATTAAAATGAAAAGCCTATTACAACGCTAGTGCTGTAGGGCAATTTACGAAGCACGAGAGTCACAAAAGAGACGAACGCAAACAAATTTCACAATTGCGTGTTGGTAATTGTAAAAATTAAAATAACGTTCCAGCGGCCTCACTCCACCAGTACAGTACGTAATTGGCTCTAGATTCCTACAATCGGGGTATAATCTTGATTTGCTCCAGAATAGAGGACACAGCAAATAAAATGTTCGCTTCTATAAATCCGCACACAAGAGCGGGCGATGTTTAGATACGGATAAACGCTTGTCTGGCACACAATTCTCCTTTATCTATTTGCCTTTTTCTTTTTACTTCTGTTTGTTTCGTACCATACAGTGTTTCAATCTTGAAAGTGGTTATACATGTCACAGGCTGGAACGGCGCAGAGAGACATGCATAATCTATTATTACGTATTATCCTAACAGCAAAGCTATGTAGTTAAGCTTTTATAAACAGCATTTTGTTCTGGCGTTGCAGCATAAACATGTTTTATTGGAGCGGTGTAAGGACGTACGCTACCGAATTGAATTTTATAGTTCCTTACGATTGGTTTCAGTATTAACTTGATAAAATGATTCAACTCTCTTATATAGCGTCCTAAATTAACTTAACGTCAATTACGTCGTTAACTCTCTTATATATTATATTTATATATTATTTATTTGTTTATTTATACTCGCTCTTAAAAGTGAAATTTCTAAAATGTATTTCTTTTCTTTTACACGTCTTTGATTTATATAATATTAAAAGTATTGCAGTTTGACATCTTTTCAAGATTGGAATCTGTTTTTCAAATATTCCTAAATTACCATTTTCTGTTTTAGGGACATATTCAAGAGAATTATTCGTAAGAAGAACACAATTTTTATTTCTCTTTGAGTGCTCAAATCAAAAACAATTTATTCCAAGTACCAAAACAGGAGTGCGTTTCAGACTGACCCCATGAATATTTCAAAGCTATCGATTCGACTAAATTTTACATGACGTGAGACGTCTTCCCTAAAACCTTTCAATCTTGTGCTTTATCTCTAGTTTATACCCGTCGTTTGGTTATTTTATCGATATCTTTGTACGCGAATTGTATTTCATACGTAGAATATTTTATTTAAAAATTTACTAAACACCAAAGTATAATACAGTTTACTTAAAGTTGTTAGTTAATAGTACGTTATGACAGAATTTAGACTTAAGGGTTAACAAGTAGGTACGGCTGAATTACCTTATGGCTAAGTAGGTATAGATAAAGAGTTTGAAAAATACAAAGCAAAAAAAAAAATGTTTGTTTAACGCCTTATGTAGATATTTAAGTGAAGCTAATCGTTTCGTTTAAGGAAAATAAAAATAGATCAAGATCTATAGCATTAATAATAAATAAGCAGTGAAATTATAATTATGAGAGCAAACCCTTGAAACCAACCGAGTTATGTGGAAAATAAACATATTTTCTATATTAATTATATTCTAGTAATACAACCATTAGATTTATTTACGGTCTCATTCCGACAAGGCACCGATTACCAAAGTTATTTAGAAATTAAGTCACTTTACTTCACCGTAATAATCTTTTGTCACGTAAAAGTTTCAAGACTGAACAGTCGAAGTTAATTAAATCAAATGGCTAGAGAGGGGAAAAGAAACTCACAAATTTTTTTTGTGAATACGATCGAAAATTATTGAAAGAATCTGTTTGCTTATTAAAACTTGTTTTATTTAATAAAAAGTTAAGCTTCAAAAACCCCTGTGAAAAACAAAATAATTATAAATTAAAATCCATGTTTTAGACTATCTTTTATCAACAATTAACGTTATTCAATGTCTCTTTTCATTGCTTTTAAAACTCTTCATAGTAGAAAACACAGATTACGCATACACTTACATTACTATCAACAACTTAAAAAGCAAAGGTAAGTAAAAGGTAAGTATAGTACTGATTTTCAGTATATTTTAATATGTATAAGGGTCTCAAATGGTAATTGTTGTTCACGTCTTTTCACATGATATTTTTAGGTCTTTCATAATTATTATTTTTTAACTATTATAATATGATGCCTGATGATAAGTGGTCACCGTCGCCTACTGACACGTGGAACACAAGGGGATCGCCAATGCGTCGCCGGCTTTGAGGGAGAACTTTTTTATGCCCTTTTTGAAGAACCCCATGTCATAGTCCTGTGAAAATACATTAGCCGGAAGTGTGGCCTGTAGTGGTTTCCTCTACGAACACGAGTGAACTTTCGTTCCTAAGACGTCACATGAAGATCCCAAATCTTCAAACGAAGGGACGATAATCTATTTAGGCATACACAGTGACATATATTATGTTTATTTTGGCATACAAACAGTCCCTGTCCCTTGTCTAATTCCGTTATGAATGCGTGTGGATCTAGGATACTGCTCTTTGAAGCTTTGAAGCCTTTGTCCGCCAACATTGTGCCTCGGGGTTTCAGTGTGTCCGATCAATAAGATATCTGTTCAAAATAGACTTGCTTCATTTTACTCGAGTATCTTCGATTCTGTTCGTTGGTGATACTATTCCTTTTTCATCAGATGCAAGGTTTTGAATTTCATGTATTGTTCTCAATTGTAAAATCAATTTAATATTAATATTTCTATTGCATTAAATATCTGTTTTGAAATCTGTATCTTCATCCTCTGACCCCGGTTATAAGTTTTACGCGTCTGTAATTACGTCTACTTTTGTATCTAGAGAGACAGATTGTAGTCTTGTGTTCACCTAAAGCCCAATTAGATGGGTCGATTTCACCGAATTCAATTTTGAAATGCTCGAGTTTATAAGGTCCGGCTAAAACGGACTATTTGCTCTCTTCTACGTCATTTATTAATTTTGCATAATATTCAATTGATCTTTGACATTGATCAAACATTCCTTTACAATAAAGTACTGTACTTAAACATCAATCCTAAAGCAAGGGTAGTAGACGCGATAGGCAATATCTCTTTATCCAAGGACAGTAATGCTGCGAGGCGGATAACTCAATACTCTCGACATCCGCGTGATAGATGACGACAAGGCGATCTTTATCAAAGTCATATTTGACAATTTATCACTTTCGTTTGATGTGCCGTAACGATCTCAGTTTTATAAGATTTCTGTCAAGATTATATTCAAATGGGCTCGGTCTAAGTAGGTTTACTTGACAACTTGTTTTTTCGATACCCCTTAACTTTGGCGTATTTTCAATGCTTACTCTATACCACAACATCAATATTCCTAACAAAATTAATTTAAATTTTGTTTTATAAGATTTCTGTCAAGACTATTATTATTCAATTAGACTCGCTGCTATCTTTTAAATTTGGTGGTGTTTCTCTATGCTTACCGTTTAGCATGTAAAGTCCACCAACGCAGTAGGTCAGCCTATACGAGGACGTCCTTTTCATTGTGAGCGGAGATTCTATAGTAGTGTAAGTATTAATAGTACCCTATAGTGTGTCATATACAGTATAGGTTGCAGCCAATCTTTTTTAAAACGGAATATTACAATTTAAAGCACTCCTTTTTCGTATTTCGAAGTTTTTGAAATAAATGTTGCATTCACAGTTTTATTTGCAAAATTCAGAAGCCACAAATTTATAACATAAAAACCTTTAAATGTCGATAAAAACAGGTAGTTTCAGACGAAAATTTAAATTATTAATACGCAATTGCAATAATCGCCACATTTCAAAAATTTAAATTCTCCAACACTTGCAGTTCATTTCGTCATCATGGATTTAAAATTTTAAATACGTCCAAAGTAAAACTGCGCTTTTTAAAATTCAACTCGAAATTCTGTATCGCTTACGAATGCACTTTCATTGAAATACGAATACATATGCCTGAATATTCATGCCAGTGTGTGGAAATTAATTGAGATTAATGGTATTGATGATAAAATTTATCATTACCTTAACGTGAAATAACATGAACGTAACCATAATAAAATTTATGAATCAATCAATTTTAGGTTCAATTCTAGATCATGACCAAATATACTATATTAGAGGACAACCGCCGTAAGCGAGCCTTTGCCATTTGCGGGGTGCGGGAGGGGAACGAAACAGACCAATGAGCTAGTGCCCTGCCGGCCACCGACACAGAACACGCGTTCTTAGTTCAAACTTAGTGTTAGGTTGACCTCTATACCTCCAATTACACGCATGTATAAAGATCATTGAAGTTACGCTAACATAACGCAAATGATTTCCCTGCCTCTGACGAAAATGTTATTTACATACAATAAGAGCGAGCAATGAATTAGCCTCCAATCTAATGGGAATAGTGAATTCTGTTTCTATTTATTTACGCAAAAGCTGAGCCAACAAATTAGAAATACTATACTCATACAACAAAAATACTCGTAAATGTAACGTTTGAAACATTATCTTACTAAAGACGAATTTATGCATTGTAATTGCAAATTGTACTTGACTTTCAGATCGGTTCTCCTATAAGTATGAGTAGATATCTACAAGTATACGTCTTAATCCATAATATATGTATAGTATCTGTATAATATGTCTTAATCCTAAACGCCAGTCAATTATGAATCGGTAAACTTTGCAAGCTATTTTTCTGCAGACATTATTGTACCGTTTCATGCATACACGGTCATTACATTTGGATAAATTTTGGCACGGCTGCTTTATGATTAATTAACAAAATAACTTTTGATGCTCAAATTCTGAGTTCTTTGGGGAGAAGGTCACGAACAGTACAAGATTGGTAGGTATCCACTCCAACACAATATAACGTGCGGAGAATGACCTATACATTACCCCATCCGGGATTCACTTATTTCAAAACAATCGAAAGTTTCGCGGGGCGCAGTTGTTCGGGAAATTTGCAATTGGCTCGCGAAAGGGAACGCTCTGTTTCCCAGATATGGGAAATAAATTCCGGCCGAGAGAGGCGAGTGCCCCAGATTGTAGGAAAAAGGCCCAAGTTAAATCGACTTCCGAATTGTTACTCCTTCGATGTTCTCCGATAGATAGGGTGGCCATAGTTGCATATAAATGGACGCGTTTCTTCTTTATTGGGTGACGAGTTTTTTTATTGGCGGTTATTGTGGCAGACAGTGAGAAGTGATTGGTTTTTGTTTTGTTGAAAAGTTATTGCCGGAGACACCATACTTTTGGTTTAATGTTTGTTTTATAAAATTATTGTCATAAAAAATACTAATTTTAACATTAAAATTTAACTATACCTATTATCGATGCGATATTTATTTACTTATTTGTGGTAACTTTAGTTAAAAAATCAGTCTCATTATTTTATGTGTACAGTTTTAATTATAAAGCTTTAAGGGCAAAACTTTATAAAGTCTATTTTAAAAGTGTGAAATCATTAAAAATTCTAAAATATTATTAGTTGGTCAAAATGGTCATTAAGTAGAAATAGACATTTATATGACGATCTGAGTGGCGCAGTGGTTAAGAAGTGCGCTGCGCGGAGGGTCCTGAGTTCGAATGATGAGTTTAATTTTCTGTTTCTGGTCTGGGTGTATGTGTTCTTGTCTTGTGTATGTCCATGGCACCCACGACACAGGGAATCCTAGTGTGGGGCTATGAGTGTGAAGCGTTAATTTTTATACATACGGTGCAGCAAATAAATAAATAAATGATAGCATTCTTTTACTGTGATGGAATAAAGAATATTGTTACACTAAGCAAGAGGAATGGGGGTGTTAGACGTGTGGGTTGATAGATGACAACCGTGTACTAAAATATTAATGAATAAGGAAAATGGCGGAAACGGAATCTCTCGTGAATGGAATGGTATATGATACAAATGAATGTTCAAGTTTTATACCTAGAATACTCGCAAAATTTTATGTATTGTATAAAGAGAGCCATGAATAACCAAAGGTAAAAAAGAAGTTACAAAAATCATATTTTATATATTTAAAAACACAAATAAAACTTAAATATCTTAATAGATATAACAATAACGCTTAGTCATAACAATAACGCACTGGCCTATGATATGGCTTACACATAAAGCACAATGTCGCTGCAGTTCAGAAACTCTCTACTTTTTTGTTAGGCATTTAAACTGAAACCGAAAGGTCTTATTCTCTAAGAGCAAGTGGCAAGTGAGTGGAGGAAAGTATTTCCTAAACTAACTGTAATGCTCTATCTTCAAACTCTAATTCGTAAGATTTTTAATTTGAATTTTACATAGTACTAGCTTAGTCCTAAATTTTACAAACTCATTGTTACCCTATAGGTAGGGCATATCGGAGAAAATTTTTGGGTCTACGCGTATTTTTGGGTCGGGGCAGGAAGTACGGTTATACTAAGGGGGTTTAAAGGATAACTCCTTTGTAGTTGATAAGATGAAACGGGCCGATATGACGATCGGATCTCGTTCGAGTCTAAGTGGGTTCGAAGTTTTGTAGAAAAAAGAATTAGGTACCTACCTTTGAGCTTCAATTTTAATTTCATGCAAACTTAATGAACTTAATGAATAGATACCAATTGATTCAAATTATAAAATTATTTTTTGTCTGCAACCCCGTGTCCTTATTGCCGTATCGTAACAGTCGACGACAGCGCCCTGTGTTTAAAATTGGTCGAGTTTGTTTATGGTCGGTTATGTCAGCCAATTAGGACAAGGGCTTTTTGAGCAATTGAAATATCGGGTCTTCCACAGTGAGAAGGTCTATTCCAGGTCGTTCATGAAAAGTGTATTGGAACATAAATACAAAGCAATTTCCATTTCAAATGCCATACCAAGAACCATTACGTATTCAACAGCAACTTTCTTGCAAATATATCTAAACGGAAAGCTTTATACAAAATATAAGCGGAGCACTTAAAATAATACCGTACATTCGTCTCAGGTGGTTTAGCAACGAAATGTAGGTACAACTTGAACAAACATTGTAGTGTAAAGTCACATGGGATCATGCCCACTTGTATGTATAGTAACCGTCGCGAGTCGTGAGCACATATTATGATCATTAATAGAGGATCATGTTTCGCCAATGTTGTGCAGCAGTCGAGGAAAACGCGCTAGACCAATAGACGACGAATACTGACTCACTAACCAATCGCGTGAATCAATAGCGCAGTCAGCGTGAAACCGACCAATAAAGATTGTGCTCCCGCGTGCTTGTATTCTTTGACCTTGTAAAGGTATTGTGACTGAATTTGCGGGTACCAAAAAGCGATAAGAACATTATATTGTATGGATGACGTCACTGCCACAATGCAAAATTGCATATTTACAATATCGGATAGCACCGTGTGTCTAGATGAGTTACAGTGTCTACATTTATTTATTGTTATTCACAAACTGGCGTAGTAAGTATTACAGACATCATCAAGGATTCTAACCCCAAATATACGAAAAAAAAAACCAACTACAAAATTTGAGTTGAACCTAGCACGCACGTGTTAATCGCTAACTCGATCGAACTTTAGCAAGTTTATTTAAAAATTAAATTACTATTACTTAAAAACACCTCTATTATACATTGTTCTATAGTATTATACATATTTCTTTACCAACACATACGTTCAGGTACTAAGGTACGTCAGAAAGCAGTAGTAAAGCTACATTGTTTGTTAACTTGTATTTTATTTTCACGTTTGATTGTAAAACCACCTGAGACATACGGCATTATTTTAAGTGTTTCGTGCATAGCTGCTGCGATATATTATGTAACTAAAACGTTCTTTGTACTTCGAGAATTTATTCGCGAGATATTTCTGAGGCATACATTAGGACTTTATGAGTTATATACACCAAAGCGGTGTGCAAAAGGATTGATTGTAATATTATGGTTCTTTTCTCTTATTATGGTTATGCTTATATACATAGAAAAAACATACTTCATAAAATCCGAGATATTTTGCAAAAAATATATTATAACAAATTAGGAACACTTTGCATAAAGCTATCACGAAAAGATAAAGTTAATATTTTCCCAAATAATTCCCTTCACAAACTTCAAGAATAAGAAAGTTTCAGAGAGAGACAGCTGTATTCTGACGTTTTCAGACTTATACTCCAACAAATTCAAACTGCCAAATACGTGGAATCCAGCGTCTTGGTTCAATTTTTCTTCGCAAACGCTTCCGTGTGAAATATCATTTCGCAAAGTCGTAAAAATACGAAAACCCCTTTACTCCGAAGTTAAAGCTGCCGTGTCGCGACAAAGAATGAGATAGGAGTTATATATTTTACGGCAGTACCTGTATGAGAGTATTTTGTAAATATTTGATATTCTTTATAAATATAACATTTAAAACTTACCAGGATTTTTTTCAATTAGAATACCTACTAAAAATATAAAGATGTATTTCTTTTTAGTAATTGAGTAACAAATGGGCATTCATTCCACCTAATGTTAAGTGATCATTGCAGTCCATGGACACATCAGACGTCAATATGACTGACTGGTGGTTGTGTGCGGGTGCTTTGCTTCTAATGGGGACTAAGATGTATGCCTCAAAAAACGTATCTCCGGAAACCATATCTACCCAGCCGAAACTCAGGATAATAGTATGAAGAACATGCTGGTTTACGACGGGTTAAGAAGCTGGCTGTAAGGTAGCTCCTCATACTAACTACTTTGGCTCTACAACCATAAAACGACTTACATTCTTACGTACAAATACGTAGGTCGAAATTCTCGTAAATATTCGTTCCCTTGGAAACAACCTTGTTATTGTTTTATAATCTTGCCAGTTGACATTAGCATTGAAATAAGAAATAGTAGAACGGCTATATGTAAAGTTCAACTGAGCATAATTCTATCACTCTCATCGACTGCGACTGTAAGTGATAGTGATAGAATGAGTTTGGAGCGTAAACGCCGCGTGGATTAAGAACCAATATTTAGTTATTATTGCCTTTCTACTTCATTCTTTTTTCTATGGTCTACTACTAATAACTACAGTAAAAATTAGTCACTCCCTCCTTGATATATGACAAAATCTGATCGGCATCCGACTTTTTGACATAAAAATAATTTTAATATCAAAAACGTCCTAAGTGCAACACGCATGCTTGAGAAGAAAAGGTCAAGATATCATTTTGTCGATTGTACATCAGTATTTACGTACATAGTTTAGTAACTTAACCGCAAACACCCGTTACTCCTTACCAAGTTCAGACCTTGCAAAATAACCCCATATTTTCCGTTTATCTTTCAAATAGAAAACAAACAGCTTCACCCACCATTAACTTTATAGTTGGAACATCATGTTGGCAAACTGTATTGCCTCGTCAAAATCTATGGAGCGGGCGCGGGCGTGAATCCAAACTGACTTTTCAATGGATCGCAAAGTGGTAAAAGTGGCAATAGGAACGGCCTGGTGTTATGGTATGGAATCGCTTCGGTGGAAAAGTCGTATTAGTAGATAAGGGATGAACAAGGATTAGATATGGTATGTAAAGCGTGCTTTTTTGCTGGACATGTCATGTCAGTACCCATTAATGACCCACTACAGGGTCGGGTCTCCTCTCACAATGAGAAGGATGTAGGCCTTAGTCCACCACGCTGGCCTACTGCGGGTTGGTGGACTTCGCATGCCTTTGAGAACATTTTTTTTGTGAACTCTCAGGCATGCAGGTTTCCTCACGATGTTTTCCTTCACCGTAACAGCAGGTGATATTTAATTTCATAAATCGCACATAACTTTTATTACACAGTCATTGGTGCGTGCCACTGGGATTCGAACCCGGATCCCTCGATTCGAGGTCGAATTCTAAGCCACTGGGCTATCACCGCTTATCAAAGCTTATTAGGTATAATAAATATTTTCTTTTCCTTATAAAAAAATAAATTTCATATAAAATAAGCGTGGGGTGCTTTTTAAGATATCTGTCGACACCATACACCCCACCCTTCCTTAAATTTATTTTTCATTTTTAGTTCGATTTTTTTTTTCATATTATTGCATTGTCATTGATCCGTGACAAGTATGCAAATATTAACAAAAGCGTGTTAAAAACACTGTCAACTTTATACCATAATATAAATAACATACTGACTATCTACCCAATAAGATCCAAAATTGCTTTTGTGTTCCCAACCCGGGCTGTGGTCAGAGTGATCGATGATTTTATGTAGATTTCCTACTCAGCGATACGTTTTGTTGATAATGCTACGAGGGCTGCGTACCTTTGTTTGTAATTTTGGGGAACTTATCTCTTTCGGTTTTTGAATATTTGGAAAGGAGTGATTTAATTAATCGCTGCTGCGTATAGAACCCGTCGTGAGCACAGATGATTAGTGGTGACGACATTGTACAACAATCAGCCAATGTAAAATAATCTAAAACACCCGCTAGACCAATTCACGTGAACTAACAGTGTTATCGACCAATAACGATTGCGCTCGAGATTCGTGATGACAAATTTAGGTAGGTGCTAGTGAAACCAACGTTATTCTTGAAGACCAACGAAGAACAAGGTTCCTCAAATGATGAATTTATTCATCGTTACGGCAAAAACAGAATTATTTGATGATAAGCTACAAATTTCTATTTTAGGTTAGTTTTTTTGACAATCATAATTTTGAAAGTACCTGCAATTTTTGAAATGAAAATAAACAATCAACAAAACCTATCGTAGAGTAGAAAATCGAAATAAGAACATCGATCAGCTCGACCACATCCCGGGCTGGGTAGAGCCATAAATACATGGAGCCGCGCCCTGCACCGATGTCAGATGGATGAGTATCGCATGCGTACGGTAAAATACAACAGCCAGATTGGGTAAAAGTTTCCTTTGTTTGCTACGCCAATTTGGACCTTATTGAAGAAGATGGTATAAGTATTGACTTCCAGCTAAAGTCCATTAAATAGATGGGAATCTTTGTGAACTCTGTTGGGATTGCGGAACAATGTGAAAATGTACCTACTCAAATATGCCTACCACTCATATTATCTTAAAAAAATAAAAAGGCATATCCACATCATTGTTATCCGCAGTGCAAATCAACTACGACAGATCTTTTTATTCCTTCTACTTAAGAACTCTCCCAAAATAATAGAAAACAACCTTCTAGCTTGCCCTTTCAAAACCAAAACTCCACCAAAATTGCTCTCACCCTTTCAAAAGCCTAAGTTCGTACAATATTTGTAATTAGGCGCAGGCAGGAAGCCAGCGTAACTCAGCTCTCTGCGTCCCATTTTATAAGTATGGCTTCGTTTTCTGGGTCAACGATGGCTTTTAGGGAACGTGAGAACAGACACAGTACAGCTATACGTAACCCGCTCTCGTAGTGTTGTTTCAATATCTTTGAAGCGCTCTTTGGATTTTGTGGCGTAATTTTTGTCACACTTTTTTGTCTAATTAATAGTACGATCATCATTATCATCTTTTTTGGATCTAATCTAAACATACAGATTTAAGTATCGTAAAAGACGTACTTAGTCGATTTTAATTACATGTGACATGCAAACTAAACTTTTAAAATTAGAGACTTAAATAGAGCATGCCAATTTTTTTATCCATCTTTTCACTTTTATTTGACTATCTTCTGAATCAGAATCAAAAACAGAATAATCGTAGATATCCTAAACTTTACATTTTGAAATCTAACAACTGACAACATTATTCAGGGTATTTGAACTAAGTTATAATCACACACAACTTCAAATTAATAACCATTCAAAAATAAGTCTAAAACTAACATGGAACCGCATAAGCCGGCAAATTTGAGAATGAAGGAGCCTTTACGGTATATTCTGGATGAAATTCGCTCCGCTAATAACGGGCTGCTAAAATATGATAGGAAGATAGGCTTATGATAACGCCAAATTGGGTTGGGCACCTGAACGACCTTTTGCGAAAATTAGAATTATATTCTCAAAATATCTCATAGGTAGACTATCAAACTAATGTAATTAGGAGTGAAGATGAATGTGACTGACAGTTGGTTATAAGTGGATATGCTACTGATATTAAATGTTTTTGGGCAAGGACAATTAGTTTGTAAATCAGTAGCGACGTATGACATTGAATAGAACCTTTTTTAAGTTCAAATGCTTGACAAGTTATTATTTTATGCAATTTTTTTTTAATAACGAGACTATTCCTTGCATAGGGTTTTATTAACGCTTAAATAAACTCTTTAGAATTAATGACAGTTGCTGTGGTTTAATATTCTGACTGCATTAAACATACAAAAGATTCATTCAGATTTATCCTGGAAAAGTAAGGTGTTCCAGCGACATAAATAAAAAGCCTGTGACGGAATTTATATCTGTTGAGAAAAAAAGTCGTCGCTAATAAGTAAGACTTGCTCACCTATTTCATCAACACCTTAGAGGAACAAGCTCAAAGGACGTTAATTCAGATTTCAATTTCTCAATGCGTCAGGCTCTTTCAATTACGTCGTCCATTGCCTTTGAGACTGTCGATATCCATCCAATTTACATGACCTTTTGACACTGAAATTACGAGAGAACTCCAGTCTCCGGGGTGCGCCCACCTGTTCCGAAGCATAAAACAATTCCAATCGTTCCGATTCCAGTTTCGATAGGGCAGCCACACGAAACAATTTATCGGAGCTGGAATTCGTGAAAACGTGAATAAATTGAACGGTGCGAAGATGTGTTGGACCGGCCGATATGTACGCTGAAACTATTTGGAGAACTTTTGCGCTGATGCTTTTTGGGACTTGCTGGGGCTGAGTTCAGTTGTAGTTTTGTGGTTAGATTTGAATTTTCAATCAGTTTCGATTCGATTGTAAAACGTGATGTGCTATTATTGAATTTTTCCTTCTGGCTGTAGGTACTTGTAACATAGGCTCAGCTTTATGAAGATCGGGTTTTGTATATGCCCAAATATTTTTTTAAAGAATATTTGTATTGCATTGAAAAAGACAGTAGGTAATAGAGCAGCTGACACAAATTATTATGATTTAAATAAAATTGCAGAATTTTTCACACCATTATGGTCAAAGTTACCCAAACTACCTAGCTTGGGTTCTTGGATTCTTTCTCTGGTAATTATTTGCGATATTTCCTTTGTAGGTACAATGGAAATATCGCAAATAATTATTCAGTCCAGAAAATACAAACCATTCAGGCTACAGGAAACGAACTGGAAGAATTGAATCATGCACTTCCCCTACATAAATAAATACTGAATCATTTTAAAACGTAAGCAAACTCCCCGTAGATTGCACCACTGCTCAGAAGCAGACTGAATTTGTTGAAAAAATACGAACCAAATCAAACACTCGGTGTTAACAAAACGACCATGGAAGTGAAAGAAAACATGGATCTTAAATGTGATTGCGCAAAGAATTTTGTGAGAAGAAATTGAGGTGAGGACGAAGACAAACATGATCTAAATGGAATACCTGTCTCTAAGATAATATTACTCTGTACTGCGTTTTGTTTGGACAGTGTAAGAACTAATGCAGTTTCCAGGGTTGTTGTCTTGAAGTATTGAGTGATGAAGTGTGACTAGAATTAATAAGAGAATAATGCTACTCTTAGGAAGCAAGAAATGCGTTAAGTTTCTTACTTATCGTTTTTTTTAGTAATTGAGTAGCAAAAAGACATTTAGGCTACTACAGCCCATAGACGCCCCCATCGGTTGGATCGGTTCAAATAGAGAAGAAAAATGTTATCTGAGGTTGTTCCTACTCATGAGATGTTCGCGATTAGTAAGTAAAGTCGATTTTTTGCTGAAGGGATAAGTGCGACTAAATTGTTATGATGGCAGCGATTCGGAACTGATTTAAACTAAAATCGTTTTTCTATATTTATATCGTTTATATCTTTCACCTGATGCGTCCAATAGGAGAATAGAAATAAGGAAATGACATCTTATATATTCATAAAAGTCTACATAGATTTAGCCACGTTTTGACCTCATACTCATATTATAGGTCTGCTTCACAATAAAATATATTAGTGGGCACTCGTATACGTGTATCATAAATATGAAAGTAACCTATTTTTATTATCTTTTTTAATAAAAGCGAGTGTGCAAAAACTGTTTTTATAATTTCGTCATATTTTTTAATGGTTTACATCGTGTCACCAATTTTTCAATATTCATACTTTTACTATTACCATATTTTACTTCCACGCAAGCACATAATATTTCATGCGCGACATGCCATCCAATAGTTTTGATTTACAGCATACAACACATAAAATACAAACGAAATTCCATAATGTGTAGCTGTATAGAGTTTAGGCTTGAAATATCCTATTGCTTGGAAAGAAATTGAGAAAACGCAAGTGATACTACGTTAGTTACATAAGATTTCGTTATTAGGTAAAAATTTGTCAATGAAAATGAACCTCAACATAACATAATATGAAAATCTACATTACATAACATTAGTAACTTACTCGTTTTATTACTAGTAGCATTAGCTTTAGTCGACTGTCGTGGACGTAGGTAAGAAATATCATTCAGTCTCTTTTTAATCAACTATGAAATATATTTCTGTAATATTTGTTCATCATAATTATGAGCATCCGTGACGGCAATTATGTGTTTTGTCAGTACCCATTAATGACCCACTACAGGGTCGGGTCTCCTCTCACAATGAGAGGGATGTAGGCCTTAGTCCACCACGCTGGCCTACTGCGGGTTGGTGGACTTCACATGCCTTTGAGAACATTTTTTTTATGAACTCTCAGGCATGCAGGTTTCCTCACGATGTTTTCCTTCACCGTAACAGCAAGTGATATTTAATTTTATAAATCGCACATAACTTTTATTACAAAGTCATTGGTGCGTGCCACTGGGATTCGAACCCGGACCCCTCGATTCGAGGTCGAATTCTAAGCCACTGGGCTATCACCGCTGCTCATTCCTGCACACAATTATGTATTTAAATATTCATATATTATAAGTCCTTAAAATACAATGCTGGATATATCGTAGGTCATCTTTAATCGTCATCATTTTTATGTATTTATTGTTCGGAGAGATTACTTTTAAATGGTAAGAATAAGTAAAAACAGATCTGTGGTAAAATCTGCTCAGCTCTTTCCACTTAACTAACAAAGGTACGATAAAATTTACGAAAAATGTTCTCAGCTTAAATTTTTTATTCAAGAACCTACAGACCGCCAGACGTATTATTATTAGCATTCTGCTCACGGAATGGAAATAATAAAAAGGACTTCGTTCCTTCCACGTTCTTCTTGTAAAGGAGCCAATGAATCGGAAAATGAATCTCCGTTGCACTGTTCACTGTCTTCGGGAAAACAGGATGCTTTTGAACTAATTTTCCATTTGAGAGTGAAAAGGATTGCGAAATTAAATCTTTTTGTTCAACGATGAATGATGATGAATCTTCATCATATGTTAAAATTTCTCTTGGAAAGTATTGAATTGGAATTCGGTGCATTCTCATATAGAATGAACACCAAAAGAGCTTCCAGACTGAATTCGTCGCTGCCTTTGGACACATCTGTCCACGACTTTGATTATCTTAATGGAATTTGATCGACTTCAGGTAATCATATTGATGGTACGGCTCTCAACCTTATCTTTTCTATATATTTCTAAGCTTCGTAAAGGTAAAATAAAATTCTTGGTCCAGATTTCTCACTCCCTCAAATATCTAGAATATTTGATTTATGATAATTTTGATTTGATATCTTCTTCACGGTCTGTTATGAGAATGATGGGCTTCAATTCCTCTAAATCTCTAGCCTATCCAGGTACTGACCGCGCCTGACGTTGCTTAATTTTTTCGATCGCTGGCGATCTACTCAAGCAGCGGGGCTATGAGCACTTCATTCGATTGCTATCTACAATTACCTACTTAATATTCCCAAGACCTATAAAGAATGATATTAGTAGAATAGAACAAAAGATAAAAATGATCCTTTGAATTACAGGGGCCTTAATAACGAAGAATACAGTGAGGAATAAGTAAAAGACTAAAATCCTCTTTGTTAGCTGACGTCAAAGTAACCTTTGTCGTTCGCAGGTGCATTAAAGTATGCATAATTACTATTAAGCTGTGTGCTGGTGGCTATGAAAATTTTGGTTCAAAATGGAGTTGAGAAGAAAGTTACCTCACTATTTGATGTTTGATTCAAAGTGGACAAGCGTGACGTGGACAGAGCTTATTGTGCTCGTTACGATAAATTTGAAACAAAATTTTACTCTGATAGTTGCCAGTGTGTAGAAGTTTGTAGAAGTGTGTTGAAGATTGGCTAAAAATCCGGCATCTTACTCGAGGGAGTCAGGTTTAAGCGTTAAAAAAGTTATATTTCTTAAAACGGTGAAGTAAAACAACGTGAGGAACCCTGTATACCTGAGAGTTCCCAAAACAATATTCTCAAAGTCATGTGAAGTCCTCATTAGGGTTTGTCGCACGTCGATTAAGGATGTCCAACAGTGGACTACGAAAGACATGATGATGAATGATGGAAAATAATGACTATGAAAATACATATAAAATCAAAACCTTTTAATAAATAATGGACCAACTTTACCTTTCTCCGAGTTACCTATTCATTGTTTTCTTTAAATTATTTTTGCTCCGCCCCGAAGAGGTTTTATTATTATTAACCCCTGTATTTGCCCGTTTTACCGTTCTTTCAATTATTTCCCTTTTTGCGGACAATGTTCCCGTGATGGCCCTTGTACCCGGATTTTATTGTCCTTGGGATAAACCCGGGCAACGGATAAAATGATATTGACTATCATAGCACTTATATAGCCGGGTGGATTAGCGTGGGGAGTAAATAAGTATTTCTAAAGGTTGTTGGTAGTGATAATATTTTATTTATGTCACAAATAATGTTATTGTGATGTGAGATGCATAGAGCCATGATAGGCGTTGCCTTGAACTTTCACCTTTGTGCGAAGAGGGTCAAAACGGGATATTTTTACACGTCTGCCTCAAATGGACGTTGTATTTTTCCGAATAAATATATTTTGGAGTATAATGCATGTATAAATAGAAGTATTTATTTACGAAATCTGTTGTTGTTAGAGGTTTATAATTTTGACCTCAAACAGACCTACGCTCAACCTCAAGGAAGGTCTTGTCTGAGATCGTAAATTAATAAAAATTGTCGATTTAGGCATTGTCCTAATTGGCCGACATAACCGACCGACCAACACGACAAAATTTAAACATAGGTCTTTGTATGTAAATAGTAACGTTATCGCACGAAAAACTTTTGCATAAGATATGTCAATAGGGACACAGTATTAAATAAAGTATCTCTGACAATCACAGGCAAAAAATACCATAAGAAAGCATCATTACTCTGATCGAACGGCTCCTTTATAAATATTAACCGCGTCATATACATACATTAATATGTATGCAGCCGTTAAACGCACACCCCCTGTATAATGGCGTTCCCGAAATTAATACACGAAATGGCGGGCAGCTATAGCGGAGAACGGCTCGAATGTGAAATTTTAATTTTAAAGTAAATAGCTTTCGTTATTGTATTTTCATTATGGGATACTACTTATTGGATTCGTATATCGAGCGACTAATTGCATTATCATTTACATGCATGTTTATGCCACATTCGTTTAAATGTGGTTAAATTTAAGATATTTTACTTCAAGTGTACTGTAATATAGCATTACGTTTGAGAGCCAAGATGATATATTATGTTTAATGACGACTTTCTAAGTCTAAATTAAAAAGTTACTCTCGTTACAGCTAACTTAATTCAGTTATTTGATTAATTAGATACTACTAGATAGTGCTTGCTTTATTTTCAATATGATAAAGGCAACCAAACCAAAGAAAACCTTTTTTTTTGCTTATTAAACTCACCAAAAGCAAGTTTTATGTCTTTGATCGAATGACTCCTTTATAAATATTAACCGCGTCATATACATACATTAATATGTATGCAACCGTTAAACGCACACCCCCTGTATAATGGCGTTCACGAAATTAATACCTACACAAAATGGCGGACAGCTACAGCGGTGAGCAGCGAATGTGAGTTTTTAATTTAAAAGTAAATAGCTCTCGTTGTTATCATTTTGAGATACTACTAATTGGATTGGTTTAATGAGCGGTGGTTTTATTATTGACAGCGTTGTTTAATTGTTAAATGTGCTTTTCAAGTAAATTTCATCGAAAAGTTGATTGTTGCTACTCGAGTGAAGTATAGATAGTAAACTACTGCTTTTAGAGCCATTGTAGCTCAATTGGAGAGACGCCTAATAACCATCCTTATAACTTGCCGTGATGTAGCATGTTCTCTTTGTCTTGGTTGCAAACAAGCCGGGGTTACAGAGATAATTGAAGTTCAAAAGGTGTACGAAACTCTCAAATTGGAAGTGCGACGCCGGTCAGCGGTTACTAAGCTACTGTGGTGACTGCTACTTCGTGTCAAGAGATGGCGCCACGTGTATCCTGAATCACACTATCGTAGTTTTCTCAATCACTGACATTATATACAAAACTCCGAGATGAAGAATTTGCCTGGTGGTAGATTGCCCTTTACCACTCTGCTATATAAAAATAATACAAATACTTTATAGGTGGAATTTTTAGTCACAAAGTTAAGAGTTTATTTAACTATACAGAGCTTTAAGTAAATCTAAAATTAGTTGATCAATGCTTTTTGAGGATTAATTTCGGGGACCGTCTTTAAAATATGATAAAATAATTCGTTACACGTCAACAACACGAAATATTTAACTGGTTTAAATGACGCTCGGTTCTAAGAAAATCTTACCATGACACCAGTATTTTCTGGCGAAGAATTTCGAAGTTTTATCTGTGAATATCAGCTTAACTTATAGCGCCAAGGATCCGGTGGGGTGAATAGGGGAGCGTATTTCAGCGATGCGTCCGGAGTCGGCCGGGGGCACTGTTAGCGGAGTTTATAGCTGAAGGTATAGAGGAAGGTGTAAGGACTTCGTGACAAATATCTGTGCGTTGGTTTATGAAGTTATTATTATTATTAAACATATGGATAAATGTATAGAGCGAAAAGATAAAAAAACAGTCTTCCGGCTGATGTATTCCCGCAGGACTATGACATGGGGTTCTTCAAGAAGGGCATAAAAAAGCTCTACTTCATAGCCGGCAAAGCACTGGCGACCTGGTGTTGCACGTGTCAGTAGGCGACGGTGACCACTTACCATCAGGTGACCCATCTGTCTGTTTGCTTGCTCTATCTATTTAAGTATATAAAAAAAATGAAAAAAGAAGATCAAAGGGCTACAGTTTTTCCCCGTGAATGTAATTAGCTAAGTTAACATTCACAGGTTTAGGCTACATTCACCACACGTCAAGAGATAGCGCACCGATTATCCTGAATAATCTCAAATTAGAAACTTATGTTTGAGAGAATAAAATGGGAAACGCATTTTCGTACTCTCTTCCTATTCCTCTTTATACTAAATATTTAATATACTAAAAGATCTTTGAATCGTAAGTGATTATAAATAAGAAAGTTTTTGAGGATGGATGGATAGTTATATGGATAGTTCATGTTTGTTACTCTTTCACGCAAAACCGGCTGAACATATTTGGATGTTTTGGCATACAGGTATTTTGTAACCAGGATTAACATATCGGATACTTTTTTTCTGTCTGGACCATATTCTAAATCTCACCCAGGCGACGTCACGGGCAAAGTCTAGTTATATACAATATAAAATGTTAAACAAATACTCATACAATTTAATAAACCCACGTAACTTGACAGTCCGTAAGAGTAAATAGCTGAAACATAACCACTACGCAGACTAAGACAGGCTGATAAGGATATCAATGTCACACCACGATTATCCCCGGCCCTCTTGGGGCAAGTACGTCTAGGGGCAACCCATTAACACTGGATCAAGATATGACGTGATCAATGTTTCTCTAAATGCGACCCGTCTTACGCAGGAGATACTAAACTAAACTTAGCTTTAATTGTTATTGTAAAACGCGATATGTTAAATATACCCGCCTCCTTATAGTTTTATGAATTTTATTATACCTACCTATGAGTTGTATAAAATATCTGTAATCTCGTTGAACACCGTCTTCTGCAACACAGTGTGTACTACAGTAAGTGGTAGAGTTTCCATTGTAATTTGGAAAGTTTGTTTTATGATCAATCAAAATACAAATTATAATTATTATTGATACAACGTATTTCTTAAAAACAGCATCATACTGTTCTTTTTAACAACTGGGGCACATATTTTACTATTTTTTTATTTTATTTTTATTTTTGTGCGTGGAAAGTCTGAGTCTAAAAAGATACTGATTGTAAAAAGGTTACTTTTGTTCCAAATAAATTTGTTCATAATAAGAAAATCAATCAATTCTCATGTTCCATTTTATCCAACTCAAAAAGTCATGATACCACCAAAATCTGGTGAAAACTTGATTTGTGGAAAATTGAATTTGGGTTCCAAAATCAATAAATCTCACTTTCAATGGAAAATTTTCCAATATGTATAGAAGTAAGTTACCCAGCATCTTGGGTACCCTGCCGCAGGACAGTGGTTTGGAATCATTATTTTATTTATAAAATTTTATTTTTATTTATTTTTATTCTATTCCTTTTTTTGTTATAAGTTATGTAAATAGTTGTATACAAATTGTATAAAAAAGTTAATTCTTACAGTAAGATACAAAACCACTCTATACTTGACTCAAACAAAAACTTATCAGTTTTAAAGCTACAGATGAACTACATGTTTGCATTACACGACGTCCCAATTCCTTTCACACAATGCCCTATTGACACTAGCGACCTCTTTCGACGAAGTGTCAACAATGTAAACACATTCTCTGTTAGGCCCTGTAAAGATATTCGGGATTGATTCTGTGTTTTAGGTCACAACTAGAGGGGAACCTAATGAAATCTAATGTTATTAGGTTTTAACATGTACTTATTGGTTGTCGAAGTGATGCCAATTAAGACGAGGCGCTACCCAAATAAAAACTAATAAATTGA
This sequence comes from Erynnis tages, assembly GCA_905147235.1. Taxonomy (NCBI): domain Eukaryota; kingdom Metazoa; phylum Arthropoda; class Insecta; order Lepidoptera; family Hesperiidae; genus Erynnis; species Erynnis tages. Next base: position 9,130,413 of record LR990087.1, read on the forward strand.
CTTACATTTTTCGTTTTGCTATAAGAGTGTGGACTCTTGACGTTTATTAACCACGATTCGGGGAATCCTAGCACATAATTTATATTATATATTGTAGATATCCTAGTATACTATTATAAATGCGAAAGTTTGTGAGGGTAAAAACGGCAAAAACGGCTCAACAGATTTGGATGAAATTTGGTGCACTTGAATGTTACACCCTGGATTAACATATATGATACTTTCTGTGTGAGTCAAATTATACAGGTGAAGACGCGGGTGAAAGCTTATCACCAATTCAAATTATTCACCTTACCCGCTGGGACGAGAGGGGGACAAACAACCCAGCTATGATAACGCTTGGAAATCCACATATCTAATTATTAACGTGTTTGTAACACGTCGTTTGTCATGCCTAATCCGGTGTAGCGCACACCTGCGCCGGATAACCGGGTAAGTCGAAAACAATTCGTTTACCGGCCCGCCGCGGACGGAAGGGCCTACTCCAATTCGTTTGCGGGAATCGGTGATAAATCTCAATTTTTTATCTGAGATCGATACAGGAAAAGGCAGCGAAGAAATATTATGATGAAAATGTGGTTCGGTTTTTTTTTGTAATTAGTTTCTGTCTAAACTGAAATCGATGAGATTTAGTTTGTTTGTAAAAAATCAACTATATTTATATAGCATACATAATATATTATTACAGCTAATTGTCACTAACCCATTAATGACCCACTACAGGGTCGGGTCTCCTCTCACAATGTGAGGGATATAGGAATTAGTCCAAAACGCTGGCCTAATGCGGGTTGGTTAATTGCAGGTTTTCCTTCACCGTAAGCAGCAGGTGATATTTAATTTTATAAAGCGCACATAACTTTTTTACAAAGTCATTAGTGCGTATCACTGGGATTCGAACCCGGACCCCTGGATTAAGAGGTCCAATTCTCAGCCACTGGGCTATCACCGCTGAGCCATTACAGCTAATAAATTTGTAAATATGCTCTTAGTTTATCTATAAACCGATTAATTGCAGATAAATGAGGGAATCCCTCATTTAGCTACATTTAAATGTATAGCCGAGGCTCCTGTGACAGCTGTCAAAGTTGCGCAAATAACCGGGAAGTCGAAGTTGGAACAAACAGGTCGGTAGCGGTTGAGACAAGTACCTACACGTTAATCGAATCATCATTAACGTCAATCAGTGTTTAATAAATCGTTAGCTGGAGGTTTATCAATATAGATTTTTTATGCAATGATAACTAAAATGGTGAAAGTTTATTCTATATACATTTAGGCTTTATTTTTATTTATTCTGCGTTACTCGGCTTTCATATTTTCGTTTAGTTTTTGCTTTGGGTTAGGACCATCTGTTAAAATAAATGTTCCTTATTTTCTCAACGTTGAATTTGAGATTTAACCACCAGCGTTTTTAGAGTGTTATGCTGTTCATCACAATCTGAACAGATGATTTTAACATTAGGAACAACGTTTTCACCAGAATTGGTGAAAATATTGGAGTAACGTGAAATAAGGTCTTTCTTAGTATTACTAAGAATTGGAATATAAATTCAAGAATTGCGAATAATAAATATCTGCATTTTAATGATAAATAAAAGATTCGAATCATGTATTTTGGGAGTTTATATCAACAAAGCAGCTTATTCTTAGAAAATAAATTCTTTTGCGCTATTTTAGAAGTCATGAAATATGTGCGTCACAAAGAAACTATACCTTTTTATTTCAGGTTCTATTCTATAGCGACACAGAAAATCCATTTCTACATTTAGAATTCGAAACAAAATTGTGCTTAAGAGATCTCGCTAGTACTTATGTGTGAACAAGGGCCAAGTCTTTGTACTTTTTGTGATTTTTTTTCAGTAAAATTATTAAAAAACAGGGATTTATTGGCTTCTTAATACAGACTGCCAACAACTATTTCATACGCATTAATTTTTTCGCATATTTTTTTGTATTTTACGCCACTATTGACTAAAAATAAATTAGCAAATGATGGACAAGCCTACACACTACTACTTATTACACACTACTTATTGCTTGACGGTATTGTAATAATCGGATTGCAAAAGTGAAAGGGAGATTTAAGGCATATCTTTGATTTGATAAAATTAAATTTAAAAATCTTTCATTACATCAAAATTTTCCCACACTCCCTACACACATAATATTCAACTAAGTGAGTAAGTTTTATCACGATAAAAAATAAAATGCACAGTCTAAGATGGACGAATCAGTATTGAAACTGTACAATACTTTTTGTTTATGTCAAAACTTTTCAAATATTACATACGAACTTTGATAGTTTCACTACCGTACGTCCGTACTGTACGTAATATCGGAAAACCAGGTATTAAAGTACTTTCTGAAAGTCTAAGGAGGGACAAAGGTCAGACGATAAGCACTTATTCTTGAAGGGTCCTTGTTCTGGACAAGCGTACTATAGGACGGCATCCAGGGAGGTAAGTTAGTATCCAATTTACTTCGATATAACTCTTGATCTTATTAGAAACTTCATGGGTTCTTGAATTTATATTAAATTTCGTGATTACATTTTGATTATGAGTTCGGCGAATCAAATATTAATGTTTTAGTGAAATTGGAGAAAAATCTCAAATTCTTAGTTATTAATATTTCCTATACCGAATAAAGCTAAATGCTACGCCGTAGCAACCGTAGACATTCTACGGTTTTAGATAAAGAAGTATAGGTAGGTACATACTAAAGTTACCTCATTAATATTATTAATAAACGAATAACTATTTTTACCATATAGTTGGAGAAATTAAATTCATGGAAAAACAAATTTCTGGAAGCGAAACTTCAAATTGACTTATTACTTTACGAGACTTTACGAGACTCTAGATATACTTTACAAGAGCCCCCAGATTGTATAACTATGTACATAGAGGGATAAAAAGTATCCTATATATTAATCCAGGCTACAACAAAATTTCATCCAAATCTTTTCAGCTGTTTTTGCGTGAAAGAGTAACAAACATTCATCCATCTATCCTCACTAACTTTCACATTTATAATAGTATAGTAGGATCCCTATAATATATAATACGCTAACAACTACACTGCAATATCTTATATACGATACGATACGCTTTTGCAATATACCTAGGTATCGGTTATTCTCCTTCGTTAATATTCAATGTAATGCTTCTCACTGAACTAAATTTTGAGCAAATATTGACGTACCAACATCCTCCGAGCAACGAATATTTGTTACCTACATCCATAATATGAGAGCCTCGACATTTCGAAACTAAATATTCAACAACCGGAGTCAGCCACGCTGAAAGAAATTCGATATGCCTTGTAAATTTAATTCACAAATTTTCCAGGTCCTTTCCTAATCTTTTTCTATAGTGGCTGCAACCCGTTTTTGGCCCACTGTTGGGCACAGGTCAGGAGGCCTGGAGCATACTCCACCACGCGGCTCCAATGCAGATTGGTGGAGAAACGGGCTAGTGGCCAACCCGTGTCGGATGTTTTCAAACCGTCCATATGGCCTCCGACAAGTTTTATCGACTGCTATTGTATCGATAACAACCGACGGCTTAACGTGCCCTCCGAAGCACGGAAGCGCCCATATAATTCGCCATTAGCGGTCACCCATCCAAGCCATCCAACCCATCCAACCCACCCAACTGACCGCGCCCGACGTTGCTTAACTTATTCGATCGCTTGTGAACTACTCAAGCAGCGGGGCTATGCGCGCTTTTCTGTAATCTTTTCTGTAAATTGTAGTAAAATGGTTTTTTTACTGGTTTCAACCAAAAAAATTTTCTTACATAACTCGAAATACTTTATTGAGCCCTTTATATTTAGTAAGTAAGTAAATCGCGATGTCAATGACAAACAGGTCTTCCATTTGTAATTGAACTGCTAGTTAGAGCTATGACTATTAAACGTTCTAACATAAGACAAAAAAGCTTATAACTGTGTGATTTTGCAGAAATAATACGCAAAAAAAACAAAAGAGAACTAAAAAGAATGATTCTCTATTAATAGACTGCACTCTGCAGACGGAACTAAATATTTTTCTACGTTCGATTCAATTTTGAGAGCATTGAAAACCAATTTTGCTCCAGTGTTGGAAAATAAACCGGGATATCAAATACTCTAGGGACTACAATCAAAAATGTATAAACTTTCCATTGCTAGATACCTTACTGCAAGGTAATGTTACCTGGTCTACATTTTTGCAATGTAGAAGTAGAAAACGAATGTTCAGATTGTGTCGGCTATCTGACTTACGTGGTCACTGTAGCCAGCCCGCCAAGTTTTTGTAATTTGTAGTAAACTTGTAACCTATGCCCCTAATATTAAATTATGTTACTTCCAACTTTCTACTAATGCGAATTTTTTTGAAAAAGGAGAGTTTTAATTAATCTTTTATGCAAAAATGGCTAAATAGTTTGATACACAGGTAGTGGATTAACATACTTTTTATTTCTCTCCATACCAAATTCTAAAATCTATGCGAACGAGATTGTGGGCAGGGGGAGTTCATGGAATTACATTTTTTTTTCAAAATTTGCAGTACTACAGAAAATCAAAACTAATAGAACGGTACGTTGGATTATGACGTATTGGCAGAAATAATAACACCACCACCATATAATACTAATTCCAGATAATAAGAGATACACTATGAATATTTATGAAGTTTAAAGTTGATGTTGCATGAAGTTTTCGAATTCTATTTATTTAGAATTACGAGTACATTCAGAAACCTATTTCCAAATGTGAATAAATTTCTCCAACGTCACTGCGGTTTTGGGACGCATTCGTTTATAAATTGTATTTAGATTGAAATTGAAATATTTTGTTTAGAATTTACTTCGCAGTCGGTTCCAGTAGAGTTTTGTTCAAGCGAGTCCGACGTCCCTGAAGAATAGACGTTTGATGTAAACCAGTGATATCATACCATACCATTTTTTTTCAAAGAATAGTATGATACTTCTATATTTGTTCTTCCAAATTATAGAAGTACCATTTTAAATTGTATTGTTAAAGACGAACAAACAAACACATTTTTTAATTTTCCTCGTATTATCTCTTCACTTTTTGAACCGTCTTACACGAACATTTCAAACTAGAATTAGCCAAATTGATCCAGCCGTTCTCGAGTTTTCCATTCTCGAGACTAACAACTGTTGTAGAGTCCACATTACCTGATGATCCTTATTTTGGGGCGATACACGTGTGCTATTGGAATTTATTATGTTGGAATTAGAATAAGTGGTTTATACCTACTTAGAGATAAGGGATGATGGTGGATCCATGCAGTCCGTATGTGCGGATTGTTGCAAATAAAAATATATATTAATTTGAATGCAAATGAATATTTTTGAGGACTCCCCTTTGAGAAGTCTACAGTCACATACTAATGAGTTGTTTTCCATTGCACTGACAACATCAGGTCAGTTGTTAGGTGACCAGAGAATAGACATAAAAATACATTGGAATCTTAAAAACATGGGCCTTTAAATATGGAGCGTAATTTATAATACAAAATTCTCATTACTCTTACGACCCGGGTTTTACAAGCCCAGCTTACTCAGTGATACTTGAGCCATCTTTCATTAAAATTCAGCAACACCTTTTGTAAACATAAAAAGTACGAAACTAAAAACAAAAAGTAATTGATAAAAGTAATAATGCTTCATGGATCGTGTTCAAAGTCATATTTTAACTGTTCATGCCAACGTAAACAAAACTTTCGCAGATTAAATTTTTTTCTTTGATGTTATTATATCGTTATATATTTTTAAGACAGAGTGAAGTGAGAACGTATTGAAGGCACTGAATACCCTTTTTTATGAAATAAATTTTCAGTTCCTTTTCAAAAATGTATCAAATTTAAATTGTATTTTTTTTTCACAAACCATCATTTTGGCAAAAATGATTACAAAAGGCCCTCTTAACAATACTTGCAAAGAGCCCCAATCAACACTCAATACAATAGTTTAAATTTAAAGAGTCAAAACGAGTGGAACCGGAAACCCGATTCGAGTTGCACAGATAACACCGTCGCTTCCGGTCCGATTATTGTTCGCGCGTCAAATAAAAATGGAACGGCCATTTCAAATTCAAGCCCGGAACCTCAAAGGCGAAAACATGTCAAGTCCGTGGAGTTGTTTTTGACTTTTTTTGCTGTGTTGAAATTACCACTGTTGTCATTATGTTTTTGCCATTTCATTTTCACTGGCTTATGTTTTTCTCGTTTGCATGTAACTGACTTATAGTCTGTTATGTCACGCTACGTTTTTGTGATCGACATTGTTAAAATTATTTTATTAAGATCTATTTCTCTCTTTAGGTTTATTTCTCATTTTTCAAATTATTACAAAAATATTTACTTTGAACGTTTATCGTATTCATTGTCTTCTAGTTAAAAGGAAAGTTTGATTTTTTTAAAATATTCTTAAAATCCGCTCTTTGCTCTATTCGGCCATATTCAGAATCAAACATAAAAGGCCTTGACAACAATTGAAGGCAGAAAACCTGAATGAACACTCAACACAATAGTTTAAATTTAAAAGAGTCGGTGAACGACTGGAACCGGATATCAAATCCGAGTTGCACAGATAACACCGACGCTTCCGGTTCGATTATCGTTGGCACGTCAAATAAAAATGGAACGCCCTTTTCAAATTCAAGCCCGGATGCTCAAAGGCGAAAATAATAATTAATGTCCGTCCCGTGGAGCTGCGTTTGACACGTTTTTTTCTATTTTGCTATTATTATTGTGCCTGTATTTAAAATGTGTGTTATTATATTTTAATTTTGTCGTTAAAACTTAATACAGTTTTTGCGTTACTCTTGAAACTCTACAAACGAGTCTTAATTTGAGAACTGGAAGTTTATTCAATTCCACAATATAATAATATAAATATGATTAAAAACCGAACTGAGTTTGTTGTTTCTCTTTTTAGTATTAAATTTATCATTGTTTGAAACATATTTTTCTCATTTAGTTCAATTTGAATCTTAACTAATGGAATTTAAAATTGTTTTCCTGAATCAAATACACTTGCGAAAATCTAATAACTGAAATTGACATAAAAAGTCATACAATTTCGTATACACAGATTAAAACATCAAACGCTTATAAATTTTTGCCAGCAGTTTCTTCAGACTTCTCGGAGGGTCGTGATAATGGAAAGAAAACATTTTTGTTGGTTTTCCTCTCAGATGTCTTTGGAAATTTGATTTGAGGACAGTCGTGGAATATAGAATTTCCTTTGACCCCGGGTCACTGTGTGGGTGATGGTTTCAAAATTAGTCTGGTATTTTTGGTATAAGATTTTCTCCACTGTAATAGAAAATGTTATTTTTGTTACGATTCTTCAAATAGGACATTACTTTGTTCGTAGGTATTGAGTTCCCATGATCATTTTTCTTTCCATTTATGAGTAATGTCAGTAACCCATTAATGACCCACTGCAGGGTCGGGTCTCCTCTCACAATGAAAAGGATGTAGGCCTTAGTCCACCACGCTGGCCTAGTGCGGGTTGGTGGACTTCACATGCCTTTGAGAACTGATTTTTCTGAACTCTCAGGCATGCAGGTTTCCTCACGATGTTTTCCTTCACCGTAACAGCAGGTGATATTTAATTTTTATAAAGCGCACATAACTTTACAAAGTCATTGGTGCGTGCCACTGGGATTCGAGGTCGAATTCTAAGCCACTGGGCTATCACCGCTCTACATTTCCGCATTATAAATATTTGCATGTTATTCTTGCGATGTCTACCAGTGAGTTAGCAAATCAGTTCACACGGCATCTCAACGTGGCACAAGTTGCCCAAATATGCACCGAGTTGCTGAACTTTGAGCATTCACATTAAGACATTCGCATTTGGATGTTCTGAGCTAAACTAGAAACAGGCTTCAGCTGTTCGACCGTGAGATATATTCTAGTAACGAGAAAATTACGCACAATGTTAAATCATGCTTTGATATTATGCGCTTCAGATTCCTGAAAGCTTTCGGCTGACTCTCCAGGTGATTTTATAGATACTCGTATATAATTGTGTTAAGTAGACTGTTGAAAATGTGGTTCCTTTTTTTATTTTGGGAACGAGACGAGGCCTGCTAGTTACACTACTTACAAACTATTTCAATCTAAAGATAAATAAGGCAAGTATGCATAAATTAATAATTAATTAATAAAGCAATTATTTTAAAAACATTCCGGTAAAATGGCCTAGGTAAAAACATGCAATTCTCAATTAAAACTTGCTTAGTTAAATTTAAACATATCAAATTGAAATAAAATCTTCCCTATGGGATAAAATATCAAATTTAAGCCTATATTAATGAGCCTGTGTTTTCTTATGGAGAAATCCAACTTTTCCTTCCCTCGTGAAACGTAAAATCGCATAGGAGCAAGCGAATTTACGAAATCAATTTAGATAAACATTGTTTTCAGGAGCTTGTTCGAGTCACAGCGATCGACTATGGTTACCTGCAATGGTTACACTGGAAAGTTGTTCAAGATATAGATAGCCATTACAGTAAAGCTCATCCATAAAGGTTTCTACATAGTTACTTTAATTAGGAAGTTTTAAGTGCCAGTGTAAATACCGTATTTATTTCAAACAACTACTATTCACCGGAGGTCTTAGATAGAATTACAACCTATCCCATTTGAGGTTAAACGAGAGATTTCATTAGTAGATTTAGTAGCTCATTAGTCACTTCAGAGTGACCCCCCCCACCCACTTCAGTCACACCCCACTGACCAAATTCAGGTTGGTAGTATATCAAATTAATTGACCAGCATGGTTGTTTGCTAATTTATATATTACAAAAAATATTCATGTCCCGTATCGAAAGCGATACGAACTTCAACGCTTCTCGCTCATCTTTCCCAGTAGTACCCGTTGGTTATTGGGGTTAAGCAAATAGCAGTTAATTACCGCCCTGAGATTTCGTCCGTAATTTTAGATCGAGTTCATGTTTACTTTGTATTTTGCATAATTATAAACGTTTCGAACTCACGTTAATGAACGCTGCTGCTGTGTTGTACTTATTTCTTGAGGTGAGGATGTTTTTTTGGATGTCCAAACTCAAATAGGATAGGCAATTAAATCTTATCTAATAATGTAATACACACATATGAGTGCAGTGTTATTCGTGAAGAATGAGTTTGCCGCCTTAAATATAATAATGATTGCGTCGACCCCAACCGAAACATAAGACATGAAGAACGTGCTGTATACTACTGCTGCATATTAATATGAGACCTTTATTCTCGTATTTGCCAAGAATTTTTTAATTATTGTTGTTTTTTCTTAAGACCTGTAAGTACCTGTATGGCACAGAAATTAAATGACGCCCCAATGGACACTTAATTGACTTAATAGAATTCAAAATTTTATAATTATTTAAGTTAAGTGCTAATAAATCAATTCCAAAGCTGAGTTCAGTGCCGTGAGCATGAACACTATCATCTTAGTATTCGTACGGTGATCGTCAGTCATTAGTATGTCATATTTTATGTCAGTCCGTTTGCCTCTTCCCATACTAATGGCAGCTCGATACGATTACTATACGAAACGTATACGTGTCGGCACTGATTCTGAGTAGGTGTGCTTCTTGTATGTAATGAAAGTTTAGTATGTATTTATTGAAGAAAACTTCGCTAAATTTGCAGTTCTGTGATTCGATACATAATTCTTAGAATATGAACAGAAACTGATTAGTTTTACTACAGTATTTTCTTATTATATTGATGCCTATATTATACAAAGCGTCATCTGAATATGTTAGGGCGCATTAAACCTGAAAAACCACTTAAAATTCTCACAATATAAAGAACATGCATGGTACTAGACTGTCTCATACGCAATTCGTATTTTTTGAAAATATTATCATCTTTTCCTTCAAAGTGCATGCTTTTAAGCTCAAACACAGCTACTCCGTACAGGATTTTGAACTTCGGGATAAAGCTGGCTAGTATTTTGTGTTTTCTTGATCGTTTTGTCTAGAAACTTCCACATTCTATCGACTTTGATGTTTCCTCTAAGTTTCACGAACAAGGTATTTGTATATCAAAGGCTTTATCACGACCTTAATTTGCAAGTTAGATCTGAATTACGAGTATGTCGCACTATGGTCAGATAAAACAGTTTTTGTAGCGCCTTTCTGTTTAAAATTCTCGAAAATCGGACAGATTCGATCTGTTTTGGGATAGAATAGAGAAAGAAAAAAAAATTGAGTAAACATAATATTATTATTATACCTATTTTCCAGGTATCGTAATATTTAAATTTGTTTATAACTGTAAAGTGAAAAAGATAAGCAGTCGTATTATATTGCACATATTATTATATTTATTTATATCTGTGAGTTCGTTTCACGTATCTAAACGTGTGTAAAAAATAGGAGAGATTCTTTTTCACCGCTATTTAAAAACGGCGAATTAAAAAAAAATTGAAAAATGTTCCACCTCCTAATATTTTGTACGCATCGATTAATTGTAATTATTTATTTATATATTATACAGTGTGTTCCAATTTACGTGTACGACAAAAAATTTGTTTTTCATGTTACTTGATTTTCTAGAAACGAAAGCTCGCGAGCTAAACATTTATTTCTGCAGAATGTGTTTACGAAAATCAACAAAGGCCTTTTTTACAATAAGCAAAAATTAAAACAATTATTTTCTTGCAGAGTCGAACCTAATTTATCTTATCAGATCATCAGCTTTTGAAAAAAGTGCTGTGCAAAAAATAATAAGCGCCTCATACGCATCAATAAGGCCCTCCAAATATTGTAGATGTAATCTTATTATCATTTTATGCAATATCAGCCTTTGTTAGTGATAGCCCAGGCTTTGAATTCAGCCTGTCACTAGAGGGTCCCGGACCCGAATCCCAGTGGCACGTACTAATGACTTTCTAAAAAGTTATGTGCGCTAGAATCTAAAATGATGAACACACGAGTTTAATGTGAAGTTCATGCCGTAAAGTATCCAGTTTTTACGAAAGTAATATTTATGGGTTTACTAAATATAGTTTCACCTATAGCCTTGTAATGTCAAGTAACGTAGTCAATAAAATTTTACATAAACTTATTTCCTATTGATTGTATGTGATTCGACTGTTGCTCGTTATTATGATTTTAAATTCACTCCAGTGTACGAGCGTATTACGTTTATGCTTCACGCGACTGACGTCAGCGACTATATCCGCGCCAAAATGCGATGAGTGCGACTAACGGCAATATCCAACATCTGACTATCAAAAAATTATGATTTTTGTCGTAATTGTATTTCAATCGATTCGAAAAACGATATTTTTCATTCTATCATGAGTATTCGATTATTATAAAATTTGAGAGAAGAAAAATTTTCCATGTTAAAAAAAATATTTTTATACAATGTAAAATTGGAAAATTCTTTTAACCTTTTAAGCTCCATCGAAAATGAAAAAACTAACTTTTGGATATAATATACTATAATATATAACATATACTAGATTTTGGTTCACAGTGAGCCAGAAAAATAAGCGTTTTATAAAGAATCGTATGTAAAAGGATAACGTTCGATCTCATGTACCTTTCGGCAATATTCGCCTCAATAATACGCGATGAGTGCGCGTTCCGGCAATATCGAACAGCTGACGATCAACGATTATGATTATTGCCGTAATCGTTTTTCGATCGGTACCCGGAAGGGAAGGATTATGCGATGTGAATATGCAGAATCTTATGTTTTTTTTTACAAAATAGAAGCAGCAAAAAGTGTATGTTTGTACATATTTAAATGGTCACAGTAGCTAATGACCAACTACATCTAACACATACAAATTAAAATTTTTTAGTAGTATTAATTTTTTGCATTTTATTAATATAATGCAATTTTTGCGACTGGGTATTAGGTCGACGGTAATATATTGAAATTAGCCATTTTTTTTCTTTACTTCTAAAAAGCAGGTTATTTAATCGCTTTCTTTAATATACTGAAAAAAAAATTATGATTTTTTTGGATAATAATAGATTGAATCTAGAGTAGACTGTTCTGATTGGAAAACGCACTAAAATGCGACAAAATGAAGGTATACAATGACGTCGTACGTATTACGACACGGGGTAATACAACGAAGTTTATCATTATTAATGTACAATACATTATACAACTAATACACTGGTTATCGCGAGCTCTAGAATATCCCAAATCTCAACCGTTACCCTACTCTGAGAACATTACCCCTACCCTTTCCGCAATAATTTTCAGTATCCGCACTTGACCTCGGTTCTAACCGATCTCGGCCGAATTACTCCTTCAAGGTTCGAGGAAGTAAGTAGGTACATATTATAATCTTTCTTCATATAAATACAGGACAAAGCCGCGTTTCCACGAGGTGACATGTTGCGTGGACTGCCTGCGGTGCGACTCTGCGACTTCGTCAGATGATAAATAAAATATATTATTATTAATCAATCTTGGCTCTGTGCATGTTCATGGATTTTACATGCTGTTGAGAACATTATAGCTCACAGGCATTTTCCTTCACCGTTGCCGAAAGGGACATATATTATAATATTACTTTTATAAAATGCATATAATATTTTACATAATTTAATTTCAGAAAGTTATTGGTGCAGCGGTGATAGCCCAATTGCTTAGAATTCGACCTCGAAGCGAGGGGCACGGGTTCGAATCCCAGTGGCACGCACCAATGACTTTGTAATAAAAGTTATGTATTTATGAAATTAAAATCACCTGCTGTTACGGTGAAGGAAAACATCGTGAGGAAACCTGCATGCCTGAGAGTTCACAAAGAAAAAATGCTCTCAAAGGTATGTGAAGTCCACCAACCCGCAGTAGGCCAACGTGGTGAACTAAGGCCTACATCCCTCTCATTGTGAGAGGAGACCCGACCCTGTAGTGGGTCATTAATGGGTACTGACATGACACATTGGTGCACGCCACTGGGATTCGGATCTAGACCTCTCAAATAAAAGGCCGAATTCTTGGCCAAAATCTATCAATATATTTACTTATTAACGGTATTTTTCAGAAAATCTGTTTATGGTTTCGCGCCAAACCTTTATGGTGTTGGCATGTTATTGTTAAACGTTATTTAGTAAATCACCCATTTTTAAATTACCAACACTTCCCGTTAATTTAAAAGGAAGCTGCAGATTAAAAACAAGCCAATAACAATCCATTAGAGATGATTACGAATAAATTTAAGCTTGGCTGGAGAGAATTAATGAAAAAAATTGGAACAAACTTTTTTAATCACACAAACGAGTTCCATTGATCTTCCGTTAAAATAAATACGAGTATAACAGAAAACGGATCTTACTTAATAATGAAACATCATGAGGTACCTAGGTAGATATTTTATATTAAGTTCTGAGTAATATTGACAGAAATATTAAGAGATTGATGAAAATATAAGTAGGTATTCAGTACGCAATTTAGTATGAAAATGAAGTACATGTAGGCAAATACAAAACGATAAAAAACAATTAAAATGTACTACTATGTTTTTCAATTGTGATTTTTCTTTGTTTATATTCGTCGGGCTTCAAGATTTAGAATAATTTCTTAATATATTGGATTTTGACGAACAAGTGATCATTTTTAATTCAAATGGTGACCATTTGGTCCTCTAAACCTGCAACGAACTTTCTTGAAGATTTAAAGAAATTCCTAAACGACAAAGAAAACTTTATTTATAATTATAAATGTTCTTTAGTATAATTTATTACAAATTATTGTCCACTGAAAAGTATTAAAGGTATTTGCCACCTCTGTAGTTATAGCAGAAGTATCGTCAATATTCCTACATTATCAGTTCTTTATGATCGGTGACAAAATTAAAAGGCCGTTAACAAAAAAATTGAATAAACTTTTTTAATCTCACAAACGACTTCCATGGACGTTCGGCGGGGGAGACAACTTTGTTCAAAGTACGTGGGTTTTTTAATTACAGAATCCCAATTTCCGTAATTGTATTTTTTCATACTTTTAATTCCGGCTCCCCAATTATTAAGGAGAGACTTTAAAACAGCCGTTTTGAGTAATTGTCAAAGTTTGTGTTTAGAATTTTTTATTTTTCTGACAGAGAAAAAAATCATGTGTCGTTTATTTTACCGTAATTTCCAGTAGCAACTTTCTATTTAATTTTTGTGCTGAAAAATTGCTTATAGCTAATATTTCCAGCCCTTCAAGTTCCAGACAAAAATCACTTCAAATTGTCACTGCAAAAAACAACCAAACACTCTTTTTTCTTTTAATGCTTTCCACATGAATGTTGGTATCATATCGAAAAAAAATCCGACATATTCCAGAGGTAAGTGCATACAAACAAACAAATTTTTCAGCTTTATTGATTTAGTTTAGATTAAACAATGTTGGTATAAGTCTCTACGAAAAAGGCATATATTTTTTTTATATGGAGTTTCCTCCAGGTTCCTTTCATAACACAGTTCGGCACATAAGGTGGTTCATAATGATTAATGAATGATCATTGTAAAAGTCCTGTGTACATTTGTCAAAAGAATCGAATGGTCCATTTGAAATAACGAACAAAATTTTGACTAATATGTTTCAACATTTTGCAAAATTTAAAAACATAATCCCTGTGAGATTTGTGTCCCGTAGCCATAGAATGTACGCGCGCGTTTTTGAAAAAATATTTTAGCTAAAATGTTAGTAAAATAAATGTGGTTTCAGTTTTACGGTAGTCTAGACTTGTAATCTCCTAGGATTCAAAAGGTAAAAGTTAGATGGAAAAATTTTAATTTTTGTTTTTTTTATACATTTTTTGGGTAAAACAGCTGGGAAGTAAAATAAAAAGGAAGAGTTTGAAGTCCTGACATTTTACTCCGATAAAAAGTAAAAATGAAATTAACTTTCCAGCTATGTTACTCCTATCTGATTATAATAATATGATTTTACCACAAATAAATCACTCAATACTACATACATCAATGGTCTATCCACACGCACTCACACGTCACAACTTTCTTATTTACATACAAACACCTTACCACACTAACAAGGCCAATATGGATGACGATCTGGTATGAAGGACTAAATTAAGGTAACATTATAAAAAAGTCTCAAAAAAGTAAATGAATCATGTAAGATTTTTTTCCAATTCGATTCTTTTTTTTTCCAATGTAATCAGTCTTTTGGCTGCTGGATTGAAAATATTAATCAGCACAGAGTATATCTTTACAGAAAATCCCTTTAGATATCGTGAAAAACCGTTAGAAAACTTTAATATTTCTTTGACGTTAATCCACTAGCTGGGTCCAAAGATTGCAATCCCGTAAGTCGATCCCGGATCTCAAGAGAGGAGCATTAATGCACCGTAATCAGAGATTATTTCAAAAAAAAATAAGCGAGGTTTTAAATATTTATGAAGCTTACAATCCCATGCATCCATGCATACAATTTTTTTGTATCAAACCTTACTTGTACTTCTAGAACTTACTACATTACTGACGTATTCAGCTGATCGTCTCTTATTAGTCGTACGACATACCTGAAACAAAAAGTTATCATTTTTAAAGTACATCGAGTAAATTTTAAACACGTTTTACAATCAACAAATAATGATAATAATTTGGGTGCTAATTACAGCCGTTTTCATAATAACTAGTGATGCGCACTTTTGAGCTTACTTGTAAAGGTGTGGTTTTTTATATAAAAACATAGTTCATCTCACTTGTGTACGAGGTAGCCCGACTAGACTTATAAAGATTCAATCCACTACTAATATAAAAGTATATCAAATCGTTTATACTACTCATATAAATTATCTTAGATGTGTACAAATAAAAGCTACATACATATTCATAAGCAACACAAAAGTAAATGAAGCAAAGAATGAGTAAGACAAATGTATTGTCTGAAGAATAATAACTTCCGAGCCCCGGATGGTGAAGGTTTCTTCAGAAGATATTATCCTGATTAAACGTGACGTCACAGAAGTATTTGAATTGGCCGCATGTATGCTTTCTGTGCGATGAGTATGAACACTATCGTTAGTAGTCAGTATGTCATATAACACTATGTCAGTCTGATTTGACATCTTCCCACACTAATGGCAGCTCGAAATGATTAATATACGGGTAGTTGGCACTTTTATTTTACAAGTCTCTATGCGGTCAAAATTATTCTAATTTTCTACTTTATATAAACGAACGTTGTCGGCCATGGCCAATATGGCCATAATATATGACGAATGAACGAATAATGAATCGAATAATTTATATTATTCGTACTGACGCTTTTGATTGGAATTGACGGTGACGCAAGATTGCCAGTACTAAAACGTTATTGTTTTAACTCTGAGGGTAACAAAAAACCGGCACGCTTTGTCGTCATACTGATATCTGTATACCTACAAAACACGAATCTCATTGAAGCCACAAAATATGACATAAGAAAAAATGACCAAGATGAATGTATCACCCCATATTGTGAGACGCAAGAAAGAGAAATGACTTCCCGATATAATGCCTCATGACGTAAATTGGGTCGCCGACGTAATGGGAGATTACGTCAACGTGAATACGGGATTACGGGATTATCACGAAACTATTATTGCACCCATGGTTTAGGTTATCGTTAAATACGTTTTACATCAATTATTGGCTATCTATATAGAGTATAATCAGAGAGAATGCACTATCACGCTAAAGCTAAAGCTAATTAAAATTAAATGAAAATCAACAAAGCTATTAAACTAGTTGTTTTAGACGAAATAAAAAGTTCGCAATATATAATAATATCATGTTTATAAACAGCTTTAAAAAGAAATGTAGTAACGCGCGCATAAATAAATAAATAAATTTATTTTTTCTCTTCTCTTCTCTTCTCTTCTCTTCTCTTCTCTTCTCTTCTCTTCTCTTCTCTTCTCTTCTCTTCTCTTCTCTTCTCTTCTCTTCTCTTCTCTTCTCTTCTCTTCTCTTCTCTTCTCTTCTCTTCTCTTCTCTTCTCTTCTCTTCTCTTCTCTTCTCTTCTCTTCTCTTCTCTTCTCTTCCTCTTCTCTTCTCTTCTCTTCTCTTCTCTTCTCTTCTCTTCTCTTCTCTTCTCTTCTCTTCTCTTCTCTTCTCTTCTCTTCTCTTCTCTTCTCTTCTCTTCTCTTCTCTTCTCTTCTCTTCTCTCCTCTCCTCTCCTCTCCTCTCCTCTCCTCTCCTCTCCTCTTCTCTCCTCTCCGCTCCTCTCCTCTCATCTCCTCTCCTCTCCTTTCCTCTCCTCTCCTCCCCCTCCACCCCTCCCCTCAAACTTTTCAATGAAAGAAATTAAAAAATAATGAATTAGATGTTTTACTTAGAAGAGCAGTTAACAATTTAGAGGATTGTTGATTGAGATCTTACAGAAAAGGAAGGGATAACCTTATTTTGTACTAAGTCTTAAATAATTACTGAATTATTAAAGTGTTCTGTTTTAGTTCTATTTATTATAACTACGTTCTACATAATAATACCTAATATGAAAAGGCGAATGCCTTCCTGATAAACACCAGCGCGATGTAATTAGACCTCCTACGTAATAGGTGATAAGGTTAATACGTGTAACGGATCATTACTAGCAGCTATGTAAGTTAATGGCGTAAATGGCGATAATAGCCTATACTAATAGTATCATGATAGTATATTGGACGACTGAGGTTATCTGCTTTCTGTACACGACTTAGGCAGTGTTCTTACGAATTTTCGATCATGTCACGTGTCCTGACGCGAATTTAACATTTTTTACCCATCCTAAAATGAGTGCACAACGCCGCTAAAGAAGTTTTCACTTCAAAAATAATTGACAATTAAGAAAGATGACGTTAGTATCGTATAACATTAAAATAAGTATACATTTCGACACAATGACATACTCTACTCGTATATGATGTTAGGGAGGTGAATGACTTCCCGATACAATGTTGTGACGTAATTGGATCGTCTACGTAATGGCAGATTACGTTAATAGGTATACGGATTACGGATAGTGGCTATTACCGCATATTACCACAGTATTACGCGGTAGTACGACTCCTTTGATTCGTTCGTAGCTCTCAGCCCAGTACAATTATGAAATATGTTGTTTAGGTTTGTACTCTGATTAAAAACCTAAATTTGTGACTTGAGGAGTGACAGCTCCAGCCGCCATCTTGCACTAAAGGTGCCAAAATCTGTTTTTTTCCAATGTAAATACCTACCAGACGATTTTTGTTTCAACTTTTTTGTTTGTATCGTATTTGTATCGTACTTGTATCATATTTGTATTGTATTTGCATTTTATTTGTATTGTTTGTGTATGTATTTGTATTGAATGTGTATTGTATACATTTTGGAATGGTAAAAGTCAGTGGAATATCCGTTTATAGTCCCAGTTAAAATTTTATGAAGCCGTTACCTTCTAAGTTCTAAGCAAGAAGTTGAGCACGTTGTTAGAAAAACTAAA
The DNA here is from genome assembly GCA_905147235.1 of Erynnis tages. Taxonomy (NCBI): domain Eukaryota; kingdom Metazoa; phylum Arthropoda; class Insecta; order Lepidoptera; family Hesperiidae; genus Erynnis; species Erynnis tages. The sequence goes on from LR990087.1 coordinate 9,148,861, forward strand.
AGGAATCCTCTATTAGTCCCCTGGGCAGACACCTACCTATAAACACTGTGTCAAAATACGACGTCATTTCTAGGTTGGGTTTATTTTAGTTTTTAGTTTAATTTTAACTCTTAGTTATTTTAAAACAACCATTTATTTAACTTTACCTATTTTTTTGTTTGTATGTGAATTATTGTGGGAGTTATGGATCAAATCTTAGAACATGCATACAAATGCAGATTGTCATAATTAATGAATCAATTAAATAAATTCCTTTATATAATATTATTTTTATTTTCTTTCTTACTTTCAGCCATTTTTTAATGTTGTTAGTGTTATAATCAATATTTATTTGATTATAATTTAAAAAAAGATCCTATTTTTTGGCGTAAAGTAATCAGTACGTTCCTTTTCACAATTCAAACAAATCCCTGAACCTACAAAACTAATTAATCAAAAATTACACTCGAGTACTTATGTCTCTTTGCCACATACGTAGTTACGCCTAGTTCAGGTGAACTTAGACCCACGGCCACGCTAATTACGTACAAAGAGAATCCCCAAAGAAGGCTAATCCTCCCCAAACTTCACCTAATGACGACACGAGTTTAAATTTAATTAAAAGCCAAACAGTACAAGGAGATTTGCGGGTGATTGTGGAGCCCTTGATTTTACCTTCTGTAGTTCTAAATGGTTCCATTTTAAACTACTTAGCATTGTCATGTCACCCCGTGTCTTTATTGCCATGTTGCACGTAATAGTTGCTCGTAAGACAACATCATTTATTACATTTTGTCCCGCGTGGCACACACAGGGATTCGAACCCGAACCCCTCGATTCGAGGTCAAATTTTAAGCCAAAAGGCTATCATCGCTTCATTTTATAAGAGTAATAAATTAATAGAAAATAACTGGTTGGAAAATCCCAGGCAATATCAATCAGGAATCCAGGACGCTGTCGATATTTCCATGATTCACGACTGAATACCTCTGAAAGGGATGTAATATGGGAAAACATAGCTCGCATTTCTATGCAATACGATAGGTTAATAATTTTTCTATGTAATGTTTCCAATTTCTACTGTACATTCGTTTCAGAATTAAAGTATTGCAAAAATGGATGTTTACAATTTATTTTCTAAATAACTTTTAGGAAACAAAAAAAATCCAAAAAACATAATGGCTTTGCAATTCGATATCCAATGATCAAAATGTTTTATTTGACAGTTCTGCGGGCACATTGATAAATAAATTATTCATTTTATTCGAGGAATATTGAGCTTTACAATAAATTATGATACAGAATTTTGGTCGTTTAGTTTTTTATAATGTGTCTGCTCTTGTACAAAGAAAGGTTTTAATCGTAGAGAAACAAAGATAGTGGCTATATGTGTAACGATTAAAGGTCTCTGCAGCCCATAGCAAGCTATCCTGCAATACGAAAGAAATAAAGTAGTCAAGAAATTCTAAGTAGTACTTTTACTAATAAGGTCAATATGGTTATAGCCCATTGGCTTATAATTCGACCTCTTACTTGACTACTTCGGCTTATACGTGACTTCTACTTGACTTGACCCAGGTTTAAATTCCAAAGACAAATGTATTTTTTTTACAATTATCCTCAGCAAACAGACATACGCGCTACCTGATAGTATAGGCATCATTGCATTTACTTCTTCGGAGCATCAAACTAGAACACAAAAAACAGCATGTCCCGACACTCAGTTGGATTCTATTAAAAAGACGAACTAAAGTACCTAATAAAAACGTACAAAACCCCCCTATTCCTGTGTAGTAGTTACCAGAAAGGAATACAAGCCGCCTGATAGATAAGATGCAGTGCAATTATTCAGAGCACTCATCAAAATAACGTCAGTAGAGAGAGCACAGTCGATAGAACACATAAAACAGCATGTTTAAAGGCTCTGTTGGATTCTATTAAAAGAGGAACTAAGGTAATAAAAACGTGTCAAAGTGTCTAATCTGTTTTAATCCAGTGTTCCTGCACCTAGCGCGGTGCTAATTGCAGTAAAACATTCCGCGCTTCATCAACGTGAATAATGCTGCATTCGTATGCGCTTGCATCCCTCGGAACTTAAGTGAGGATGCGTATGAAACTCGTATTTCTACGAACGCTCGTACTCGTATTTCTAAGTTTGTAACAACTAACGATAATACTGATTATTTTTAATGGGCTTATGACCGGCTGTGAATAATTTGAAGATTAAAGTTATGAATGACACTTTCGTCATTTCGGTCTCTGTGGCGTAGAATATACCTGCAACCCTTACTACGTTACTCCAATGGTGATTGGTGGAGAAGTCGCGTAGAGTATAGTTCTCTACATTGCCCGCTGAACGAAAACGAAGGTTCCACAAATCGTTCTTCGAAGTGGATCACATGGATGATGTTGCTGTGTACAGCATTCAGAGTGAAATTCTAGAACAAATTAGAATGTACTAGGTGCAAATGTCGTTGGACGGGCCTGATGAAGCGAGCAGCGCTTAGGATTAATTAATGCCGTGTACTGCAGCGGTGGACCCGGTTTTATTAAAACGCGGGATCAACGTAGATTTACTACTATTTTTTTATAAACTCCGGGCTTTTTTGCCTCATACTTTTTAGCAAAGGGAGATCTCCCACCAGGCGAGGTGATGATGCCTGGGGAGCGGCCATGCTCCGATTACGTCATGTCGTAGTTTTGTATATATGCCAGCGATGTAGAAAACTTCGATAGCGTGATTCAGGATCGTCTGACGCCATCTATTGGTGAGTGCCGGAATCTATTTACCATACATAGGATTTTATCTAATTTGTTGCCCGAGGACGACCACAATGAGGAGGTCTACAACCCCGTTAACTACTCACCATTAGATACTATAAAAAAACTTTTATAACAAAATATACACAGATGGTGGAGCAATAAGTAATAGCTCCCCCGTGACAGCGTGTTCTTCATGTCTTGTGTTTTGTGTTAGAAAGTATGTGTGAGGAAGTATAATTATAATTTATTTGAAGTGAATGCTCCTCGTGATAAGCAAAGTACTCACTTATAAGTAGAAGAAAGATACCTATGAAACACAGGAACTACAGTGGAATACGAAAGTAGAGAAATATGCGATCTTAAAATAAATCGGTTTAATAAATGCTTTCTTTTCTTCTTCTGTGTAAATTACTCATTAGTTCAGCTCTAACTCTATATTGCTTTGAATTTTATAGATGCGGTCTCTAATGTTATTTACTAGTCCAATCCTCAGTACAATAGAAATAGAAATTAAAATAGTGACACGGAGCCCGCAATGTAGTACTTTTAATTAAATACTGCGGTTTGACTCAGTTTTATTAAAACAGGAGCTTAGACCGGCTTTGATTCGCATTTTCGTGTTGAATATTGCTATTGAATACATTTTTGCTTTGAAGATCTGAAAGAATTTAAATGGATTACCTTCTATATAAGGAAAAGATGGGTAAAGATCGTCTTATTCTAAAATGAGCGCCCCTCCCATAATGGTTTCAACGTGTGAGAGTAAATACGATATTTATTGCAATACTTTATTCGTGTGAGTTAGACGGATTTTTGTGCAGAGTATGTACCGTAAACATAAAACTAACGTCAAAGTATTAAGTACAGTGAACGTCAGTACTCGTATGTCATAACTATTTCAGTCTGTCTGGCATCTTCCCATACTAATGGCACACGTTAACTATACGAATACCTTGACGAGAGTGTTTGCTTAGAGCACAGTTAAGATATACATACTCGTAATATAGGGTGACAGGTAAATCATTTGACATACTCTAGCACAAATAAATATTTTCTTTGTATATGGTCTTCCGGCTGATGTATTTTCACAGGACTATGACATGGGGGTTCTTCAAAAAGGGCATAAAAAAGCTCTCCTTCAAAGCCGACAACGCACTGGCATCACTGTGTTGCACGTGTCAGTAGGCGACGGTGACCACTTACCATCAGGTGGCCTGAGTCTGTCTGTTTGCTTGCTCTACTTATAAAAAAATCCATCATCATAGTTAAATCTTCAATCATTTTGTAAATAATTCTATTAAATTTTACAATGACGCTCAAAATTATTGGTATCTCTAGATTTTTCAATTTTTTTTAAATCTTTATTTTGAATGAAGAATTTGGAAAAAAGTACGACATCACGCATAAAAGCTACTGTAAACATCATGCCTCTGTTTGTAAAAGCGCGTAATGAAAAGGACGCCGAAGAACAAATGAAAGCTCTCAGAGATGTTTTTTCTTGTTCCCGCTCCTTTATTTTGAGTGCGGGCAAATTTGAGCCTTATTGTCTTAGATCTTAGCAGATACTTTCTGTTACTCTAATTAAAGTGATCGTATATTATGACACACTTTCCTTTTACAAAAAATTTCATATGTTTCAATTGTTTAAAGCAGGTTACTACAGTACCCCGTATTCTAATTGCCGGGTCGCTCGCAAAATTTGCTCGTACGACAACGTCGATTTGTCGAGTTTTAGTGCTTAGGTATATCAATTAGGACAGCTTCATACAAAGCCCTGCATTTATATTTTGTCGTGTTGGTTGGTCAGTTAGTTATGTCAGCCAATCAGGACAAGGCCTGATATTATCTATAATTTTCGTCAAATAAATATTTCAGGCAATTTCAGTAGTTCATGAAGGATAAGATACGAGTGTCTATGGAAGTAGAAAAAGAAAAAAGCCATAAAAATATTCAGGTTTATTAAATAAATTAGTTATCATTTTCAATTGGAATTTTTTATTTTATTAATAAATATTTTTTTATTTGTTATACTTACAAATGATTTAGGAGCTAATTGTATGGCTCAGTTTTTTCTTGTCAGTACCCATTAATGACCCACTACAGGGTCGGGTCTCGTCTCACAATGAGAAGGATGTAGGCCTTAGTCCACCACGCTGGCCTACTGCGGGTTGGTGGACTTCGCATGCCTTTGAGAACATTTTTTTTGTGAACTCTCAGGCATGCAGGTTTCCTCACGGTGTTTTCCTTCACCGTAACAGCAGGTGATATTTAATTTTATAAATCGCACATAACTTTTATTACAAAGTCATTGGTGCGTGCCACTGGGATTCGAACCCGGATCCCTCGATTCGAGGTCGAATTCTAAGCCACTGGGCTATCACCGCTGCACTGGGCTATCACCGTTTTTTCTTGAGTAGGTATAATTATGTAGTATTTAAATGTTGTTGGATAAAAATCTTTTCTTGTTCTAAAATTTGACGTCCCAACCCATTCATCTACGTCGACGTAACGTTTGTCCACAATAGAGTCGTTTCACCGACAAACTAGCCACGCGACAATATTTCTTATACCCACGCCATAAGAACTAACTCCACACACGGTCCTAATGGGCAAATTGTCGGTACGTAAAAACCGGTAATTTACTGCATACAAGACGAATGGTGTATTTATACAATTTTTGATAACAGCCTTCGAAGCTGTAATGGAAACCATTACTTTTAACTTAGCCGCCATTTTTGTTAACTCATTTCTTTTTTTCCCTCCGTAACGACCCATATTACGCAGGCTCTTTGTTTTGTATTATAGGCAGGGAGCTGGTGTTCATTTCGGATGAGTTATCAAACAGAAGCCAAATACGATATTAGTATGTCCATTCGAATATTACGAAATTAATTTACGAAAAAGTTCCACTTGAAAGAACGATTTATTTTATGTTTAATGTGTGCTCATAATTATGTGTGTGTGTACCTTACGCGTATGTATATGTCGTGGAGATTTTTGCTTTTGTAATGTTACATAACATTAAATGCAGGTGTCATATGTATTATTTTTTGGAACGTGTTTTAATGTTGTAACATACAAACGTGGTACACAAAATATGTAACATTTTATGTACCGCAAATCGTATTATATTCAATAAATATAATTTCTCTGTATGATAATTTATGAAACATACCGAACTATTTCATATTCATGCAAATTTGAACGTACTATAAGGCGGTATTTGTAAGCACCTGCTGTAGATGGCTGAAGTTACGGCTTTCGTGGTCAATTGAAAGGCTTGAACTCTAGAAAGAAAAAAGAAACACGGATGTTGAAATGAGAACTGTAATTTTAATGGTTGACAAAAATAGAGAAGATTCATAAATTTTATAATTTCGTTTTGTTATTTCAATTTCCCCTTAATAGTGCCTAATAATATTGTTATTTATTAATTTTAAATCATTATGAAAATAACTCCTACGATACATAATCTAGCTCCTAGTCTATCACTGCCGAGTAATTTGTTATTTCTGTGCAGAATGAATTATTTGTGTGGTAACTTTTGCTGTTTATTTCAACGGGAGCCGAGTGTAACTTTTTTATCTAACGGGCTTGGCTGAACATAAACAAGAAATACTGTTTACATAAATAATAAACGGAAAGCTTACATTATAATCTACTATTTTTTATTTTGTAAAATATAATGATAAAATAGATATAATAATAGAATGTAATTATAAAATTTATGAGTTTGGGTCTAAATTATTATGACGTCTCCCATTCGTCAAGAGATGACCCCTACCGACACCTACGGCCTGGCTGAGTCACATGTGACTCACGGGACAAGGAAGTGGTTAAATAGGGGCGACCGTAAAATGAAGTGTCCCAGGCGAATTTGTTTAAAGCCTCAATTCATTTCCTGTGTTCGCTTCCTTATACTGCGGCATAATGTACAATTCCCGGGTGTGCGAGTATAACCCTTTTTATCTCGTCCTCATTTTGAGTTCCGCCTCCATGGGCTCCCGAGGGCTTTGCTGGATCTCGGCTAATGGTCCCTGATCTGCGATTATAGAAATTAGCATAAAAAATCGAATACTGTCTGCGCCTTACCATCCTTGGTTTAGATTTGTGAGGTGCCGATGCTTTCGTGGTTAGATAATGTTTATACGTACATTCAAATGTGACTAGTCCAGTGGTTAAGAATTTGGCATCTTAAGGCGGGTTTACACGGGTGACTAAAGCCGCACTATTTTTGCCGCACTGCTAAAATCGACCGTCTAAATGGCAATTCGGCAAGTGACTATACCCGTGTATCCCCCCTGGCGATTTGTGAAGCAACTAGCCGCACAGTGAAAATCGACCCGTGTAAATCCGCCCTTATTCATGAGGTCCAGTTTTTTATAGTTCCAGTGGCACGCACGCAGTATTGTATTGTTTTGTAGGCACAGCTAATATGCATTAATATTTTCCTTGAATAAAATTTCAACCACGCTGTCAACGTCTTATAAACTAAGTGCGTCCGTAAGAAGCCGCAGCTCTAAGGGTTTAATTAAAACTGAATGCGTGATTATGTTTGTACATCAGCTACATAATAAGGCTTAAAGTCTCATACTGTTTACGAACAATGTATGGTAAATTAAGTTCATTATGTATTAAAGTGTATACGACGGTTCGGGAATGTGTTTTCGCATTTTCATAGCAAAATTTGACGGTAGCGTATATCTACTGTTAATTATTTCTAAAGAAAGACTACATTAATTAATCCTTTCCTTAATCTTTTGACTCAAATCATATAGTATCAAATCCTAAAACTCACCGACATAAAACAGAATGGTTGTCGCGTTTGAGCAGCTTGATGAGAGTATGCTTCAGGCCTCTCCCTGTTGCGGGGAGAGACTCATTCCCAGCAGTGGGCCTAAAAGAGCAGCCAATAAAAATAACGATAAAAACAAACCTTGTCTTATCTTCATTGATTATATTATAGATTAAAATAAACATCACACGAATCCAAGATGGCGGCTGGCACGTAATAAATATAAAGAAGGCTTTAACATTTAAGCAAACGTTCGGCAACCGGAAATTGAATGAGCTGCTGTACCGGCATCTTAACGCTACATACATTGGGGATTAATGTTCTAGCAATATGGTAGACTAAGCTTTGCCCACGGCTTCGTCTGTGTAGATTTGAGAATTTGACCCAGAGAGAGATAATAAGTATCCTATATGCTAATCTACCGGTGTGCCAAATTTTATCCAAATCTGTTCAGCCGTTTTAACGTGAAAGAGTAACAAACATCTATCTAACCATTCACCCATCCATCCTCACAAACGAAAACGAAAACGAAAACTAGCAACAAAAATGTTACATTAAAAAATGTAAAAGTCTGTTTGAGTTATAAAAAATAATGAAACATAACATAATAATGAAATATAACATCAAATCCTTGTTCGATAAAAACTAAAAACAATCTTGACGTATCGCTAGCAAAAAAATTACGAGAGAAATATCAGTACAAACATTGTATTTTATTCCAACATTTAGAAACCGCAATCAAAGCTAGACTTCACCAACAATATGGAATTGGAATTTATACAATATTGGAATTTAAAATTTCCATTTGCGTCGTTCCGTTGCTTACATTTCAATATTTATTTGAAAATTATTCCATTCTATAATTTCTTTATGAAAAATTTAATATCTATAGAACGTTAATATAGGTAGTTGATATAATAAGGAGGATATATAAGGCTAATCTTATTTTTGAATTCTAAGCGAACGAAGTCGCGGGCCCAAGTTAATAGATATAACTGCAGCTGATATTAGGCGGATAAAAATTTCCTTTAAAATCGCCTATGTTAACCAGGCATAGGGAACGAAACACTTAAGATATGTAGGGCGAAAATCTTGGAATCGTATCTCGCCCCAGATTTCAATGTCTAGCATTACCAAGTAATCTTGAGCTTGCGAAATGTAGACCGGAAAATTTCACCGGTGAAATCGAGGGCCAGTTTCGTGTACTAGTTCGCTGTAATGATGAAATTGAAAACGGAACATGATTTTCTATATGATGAAGCCAATTTTGGCTACTTACATTTTTATAAAAGCAGTGATAGCATAGTGGCTTAGAAATCGATCTCGATTCGATCGAATTCTAGTGGCACGCACCAATGACTTTATAAAAAAGTTATGTGCGTTTTATTAAATTAAATACTATTACGATGAAGGAAAACATCGTAAGGAAACCTGTATGCCTGAGAGAGACACAAAAAATGTTCTCTGACACACATTTTTTAATGTAGAATTTACCGATTTTACTTGGAAAAGTACATTTTCCCAATATCTTCGCGATAAATATTGCTAAGATCTAGCTTTCACCAATATAACAGTCAACACAGATAAATATATTATTAAAGGCAGATTAATAAAATTTTAGTCTTACCTCCTAAATCTGTCTTCCAGAACTACAGTTAAAATGGCACAATTTACCAAATTAGTTTAAAATTCAATTTCATTAAACCTATTTATTATTTTTCCATATCATTACGGTAATATTTTTAGGTATTTTAATTTATAGAGACTTATTCAGTTAATTTATAATGCTTTGAAATTAAAAACCATGGAGACAAAACCTTCATAGTCGTTTAATCAGTTCAATGAAACTATCATTCTATTTCGAGGCTTCTCTTCTCTTTAACCGCCTCAATTTTACACTAAATTTCAAACGATATCTTCCTGCCTTGATGTTCACAACAATGAGTCAAAAAATTACGTCACTACCTTAGATTAAATCAAAAAGGGAAGATACGGCACTAGCGTCTCACGAGTGCGCACATAAAATTAGGTACATGAACACAATTTCACTTTAGTCGCAATTTGGCTAGCTATTGCATGTAACATGTGCGCTTAGAACACAATAATAGCGGATTTTGCAGTGTTTAAAAAGGTAAAACAATGCCTTCGTGTGCTTTTAAAAGGTGCACAAACAGCTCAAAAACGAAAAAAAAATTCCACGGCATCTCTTTTCATTCGTAAGTACACTTAAACTTAATTTTTCTTCAAAATCACTGATGGTTTTAAATGTAGTTCGCCATTTTTATCAAGATCTATGTGTGAGCGAGACGATCGCGCGCGAGATGACGCGGCACTCTCCGACTCGCTCCCGCTAATGATAAAACTTACCGCTCTGTCTCGCTCGCCCGATTGACACTTCATTTATAGGCGTGTGTGTGTAAGTTAGATATGTAGTTGAGTCGGACCAATTTTATGATTGATACAAGTAAGCGTATGCCGTATCTTCCCTTTTTGATTTAATCTATGGTCACTACGAACAAATACAACGTTGACCTAAAGATGATCCTCAAAGAAAATATCAGCTTACTTCAGTAGTGAATTCAGTTATTCACAAACAGGTCAACAGTCTTTTGTGCGGCGATAAAAAATCCAGTTCCTCTGTAAACGACATTTGCGGAGAAATGTGTAGCCATGCCAGCTTTCCTTACATTACTCTGAATAATAATAGCTTTACTTCGCCACGATAATATTTCTACTACAAATGTAGGAGTAACGGACATGGAAGAAATTTTAGACGGTGGAGTTTTTAGGCGTGCATTTAGTACTGCAGTTTCGAATCTGTTTATTTCTTACTTTATAGAATTTGCAAACAATATCACTTAATGTTATCTGTACCCTTAGTCTGAGTTTTAGCAGTTCCGAAACGAAACGCACACATACACAGCTTACCAGACGAAAATGCACAGTGTAATAACCAACAGAGGAAAAAGATTTTTGGAAGAGTTAAAAAAATAATAAAGCATTAGATAAATCATCACAAAAATTGCTTTATTTTTAATTAACACTCTTTCAATGTTTAATAATATTAATAAAACATAATAACCGTGAATCGGCCGTACTGCACTGTAAAATTTCGAACTAATAGTATCCCGTAGGTATTAAATATTTGTTAGTATTATAATGTCTAACGATAAGTATCTATTCATATCTTTCACTCCATACAAAAATATGATTTTAAGTTTTTCAACTCCTCTAAAAATCTTTTACCTCTATTTGTTATTACACTGTGGACTCCTGTGTAGTAAGCTGTGTATGAATTACGTACGATATCGATGAGAAACGAAACGCACAAACGTTTCGTTTCTGTATCGCTAAAACTCAGACTAAGGGTACTGGTCATTGCGTCTTTTGGGAGTCACGTCCAAACTTATACTGAAGTAAGCTGTGTATGAATTAGGTATCTATCCGAAACGAATCGCACAAACGTTTCGTTTCTGTATCGCTAAAACTCAGACTAAGGGTACTGGTCATTGCGTCTTTTGGGAGTCACGTGCAAACTTATACTGAAGAAATTGCTGCCCTGAAAAATATTCTCACCTACTTTTTGTTGGGGTAGTTTTTAACTGCAACACAAGGATTTCTTCATAGCTTCCAAGCAGAATTGAAACTGATTAGCGGTAGTTTTTTAGGTTAAAATAAAAAATACTAATTCAAATAATACATAAAATACATTCGATCAATAAAGTAATGTATGTTAGTAAATAAAGTAAATTCATTAAATACCCCGATACTTACGAGACGATGTGAGAATAAACTTTGTAAGATTCAAAAATGTTTGTGTATTTCTGCGGGATAGACCCGTAGATTACCCGCACTTTTTTACAAAATTTATGCAGAAATTGGTATGAACATTATCGAATGCAGTAACTACACGTATATTTACGTTCATTAGTATGGTCCTCAAGGCTAGTGACTCGGTCGAGTTAGCACGCAGTGAAACTAATTAATATGTAAGCGTATCTAATAATTTGCTTAGCGCTAACCACTGGACTGTCTAACCACAATTTCTTAATTAAGTTGTAGGTCTGTTAATTGTTCAGCAACAAAGATAAGTTTGTTGTTGCTGTCTGATGGTTATAATATACTATACCAGCTGAACATTTAAGCGATTGTAATAAAACAAAGTAATTCTTGCAGCTAACGCTATACGTTTTCAGAAATAATTTTGAAGATGCCACCAACGTCTGTATTAAATTTAGGTACCCTAATAAGCGATATTATTTCTGTTAGATAGATAAGATAGCGGTGATAGCCCAGTGGCTTAGAATTCGACCTCAAATCGAGGGGTCCGGGTTCGAATCCCAGTGGCACGCATCAATGACTTTGTAAAAAAGTTATGTGCGCTTTAAAAAATTAAATATCACCTGCTGTTACGGTGAAGGAAAACATCGTGAGGAAACCTGCATGCCTGAGAGTTCACAAAAAAAAATGTTCTCAAAGGCATGTGAAGTCCACCAACCCGCTGTAGGCCAGCGTGGTGGACTAAGGCCTACATCCCTCTCATTGTGAGAGGAGACCTGACCCGGTAGTGGGTCATTAATGGGTTAAAACCAGATAAAATGTAAGCACTTACATATAAAAAAGGGGTACGTTTTCTTTACAGAAAAAATTGCTTACAGTCACGCTCAAAAATCTTAAATAAATCGATATTTATAACTTTAATGTGGCCCTCAGTAATCCAAGTCGAGTTTGGCACTGCCTCTGATACATGGTGTTGGATGCTTCAGATCTCAACGAATCTAGATTTGAATGAAACATTAAATTTTTCATTATTCTTTAATTTTTTTATTGTTCGATATTCTGAAGCTTGTTGAAGTATCATCCTTTTAAGCCGATTTAAACTACAACACTTTTAGTAGCACACTCAGTTGAAACACCTAATGAGTGTGGCACACATGAACACTAGCTTGAATTTAGGATATCTGAAAACGAATGTGCCACTCATAATATGCTCACTCACGTTCACACAGAAAAGCTGAGTTTTTCAACTTTTAAAAGTATTTTATTCTAAATCGGCCTTTACTTTGCAGCTTTCATGCAATACGCGTGTTACATTATTTGATTCAGCACAAAGGTTTAATAAGGCTCCAAGGTGAAAATTGCCTTCGTTAATTAACCATATTCCCAGGCAAACAACATCTGCTGCGGTGCGTCCATTCTTCTTCACCTGTGACTTCACCTTCCTCATTAATTTTGACACAAACAGATAGAACGTTACATTCAAAGCCTCGTTATCATTTGCACGGGTCTTTATTTTCTTTTGTCCTCACAACTTTACTCTACCACCTCGACTCACAATGGATAAAGAGAATGGGCTGCCATAGCCACTAGGCCTACCTACAATATACCTACTTAGGTATATTTAATAATTTTTAGAAGTTATTACTGCCATAAAATAAAGGTTTTTTTATAATTTCTTGATGCAGCAATAAATCTGAGGATATAGAGTTGTGTTGAATAACTTTTCTGAGAACTTGTATTGGTAGCTAAGAATTTTTTTAGGCCCTTATACCTAGTAACACTTTGGTGCTTATAAGATTAAATTAATAATAATAAATAAATAACGCTTCACACTCATAGCCCCACACTAGGATTCCCTGTGTCGTGGGCGCCATGGACACACACAAGACAACAACACAACACACCCAGACCAGAAACAGAAATTTAAACTCATCATTCAAATCTCTGCTCTGCTGGGAATCGAACCCAGGACCCTCTGCGTAGCGTACTGGCGTCTTTACCAACTGAGCCACTCGGGTCGTCTAAGATTCTAATTTAATTACAATTTTAAAAAACCCTCGATGTAAAAAAGACATTAAATCAATTTATTTAATTCTCATTTACAACAAAAAAATGTTTTAGATTACATAAGCCACATTTACAAAATTTTCAAGCGTAAAAAAGGTAGTTGACTTTTATCAATTTTAAACAATTTTGTTTTATCCATATGGCTACTGACACTACCAGGTGTTAGACGGTTCAAATTAAAACTGTTCCAATCTGGCTGCACCACCGTCAAAACAGACGATAAACTGAATTTTTCACACACAACGAATCCTTTGAAGCCGCATTGTCCCATTTGTGGCACAATGGATAGAGAAAAATTGGCTTTCTCCAGCGGGTTATTAATTTATTTCATAATAGATATCGTGCACCCGACTCGTTCGTTTCACTGCCTTTGACTTGTTGTCATTGTGGAGTATTTTCCCGATTGTACTTGTGTTTTGATTAGTTTTTTGCTTAGCGGAATACAAAAGCATCTTTAATAAAGGTAACATTTCTGTTATTTAAAACAATGGAAAGTTCAGCAAAAGTATACCAATTATAGTTGGATCGAATAAATCTAAAGAAATATTTAATCATTTTGAATTGTCCTAATAGAGCTTAGAATAAAATAAAGCGTATTTTGGTTTGGAGCTAAAAACAATGAAACGCTGAGTTACAAAAATATTGCTTTAAAATATGACACGGAGTAAACTGTCTGGTATATTTAAATTTTATTAACAAAATAATATCGAAAATTTTATTAACAAAATAATATGGAATATTATATACATTCGACAAAAGGGTAGCTCGAGCACGTAATTTATTCAATGTGTATCAAGAAACCACACAGTGTTAAAAACACAATTTTAACATAAAATCGTGGCGGCGGGAGTAGCAACCTGTCACGCGACATTCAACCCCTCGAAACATAATTTCTCAACATCGGAACACGAAAGGGGCGTGTGAAATACTCAAACAATACTTGTTAGTGGGGAGATTAGTTTGAATATTCGAACAAGTTGGTAAGTAGTTTCAGATCGATTTACATTAGTAAGTGACCTTCGCGCGACGGAATGATAGGATGACACCCGTTTAACTTGATAGGTAATATGTATCGAATCATGTAAAGCATTTGATTGTGTTTCTACTCTAATGTGTATGTTTAATTATGAAAATTCCTAAGTTACTCAAAATATGATCTTTAATACGCATTATCAACTTATGGAAAAATAAAAATATAGTTTCAAAAATATAAAAAAGACAATATTCACACTTGTAATAAGTTAAATGGATTCTTGTCTATATGACCATAATACACGCTTTAAAGCAAAACATAAACGATATCATAGTATCACATAAAATATACAGCGTGTTAATTCAAATTACGTTTTTAATGTTGCGTTCCAGCCATGTATAATGACATTGTTGTGTGCTTAAAGTAATAAAGCTTGATAAATTAGCGGGGGTTATGCAAGGTGCCATTCTAGGACCGCCTTTCTTTCTAATTCATACCTAAATTAAATTGAGGAAATTCCGCGTTCACGTAAAAACATTAAACTCACTCCTGAATTATGAATGTGTGCGCTTAATTTGTGTTAAATTATACTTTTAAAGGGATCTTTTTGAGTTTACTCAAAGGAACGACGTAGCGTCTGTAATGTTTGTATTTGCATAAAATTGAATGAAAGAATATTCTTCTGCTCATTTGTGTTGTGTGCTTATAATGAAATTGTCTTCTTCTGTCTTTGTATTATAATTTCGTAATCTTTTTATTTTCTTATAATTCCGGCAGAAAAGCTTTTTCACGAAATGATACTTAGAAATTAGGTTGTACTTAAACATTCCTTTCCTCAGTATTTTGAAATCAATTCTTAAATTATAAGTAGTGTTATAAAATGAACAGTTTAAATATGCTAGGTATTACAAAAACTATTTATAAAATATAACGAACTCTATATTCTAGAAATTAATTTACGTTTAAAATAAACTTTTAGAGCAAGAAATATATTAACGTAAGTAGGTAGTTCAATTCTTAATGAAATGATACGATACTTGCTGCTCATAACTTTGTACACATAAGAGCTTTTATAAACATAAGAGTTCTTAAACTTCTAATTCTTATTAACTTCAATATCTTACTGAAATCTTAAAACTGAGAACAAGAAAATTCTCCAACAATTTCGAAGCCTCTACTTTCTTACCTAATTTACTAAAGAATGTACAATATATAACGAATACCCTCCTACATTTCTTGCTTCAGCTAACAAAAGATTTTTCCAACCTTATTCTGTTCATTAACTTTGATGGGGTCAATGGTTTAAATTATCTCCGACACCGTCGTATACTTAATTAAATAAGACCATAATTATAACGTGCACTTTTATTTTCATATACTTTCCTTGTACAGACGGAGCTCGTTTTATAACAGCTTTTTTGTAATGATAACTTTGTAGCAGACTTGGGACAGCAGAATTAGGTAATCGGCTGTGCACCAACTATATTCAAACCTACTAGTAGTAGACTTAAAGCTATTCCTCTTTTCGTACCAGGAGATTACTGTCTCTCTTGAGTCATTGCATTTATTGTGAAATCAAAAATTTCAGGTTTGTTAAATTGGTGATTAATGGTGATTTATGTAAATAAATTAATGTAAGATTAGTCTTCATTTTATATTTGCCATCTTCTTTTATGCGCAATAAGAATTACAGCTTGAATCGGTTGCAAACTTTATTCTATTGTCTTAAACCAACTATGGATGAATTAAACGGTTGTTCATTAATTGCGATAGCCAATCTCTATCACATCATTTGCGCTATTCCTGTATAAAACATTATTTTTTCCTTTTCACCGATCATTAACTTTAATGGACTGAGCTCAATTCAACGTATGAATTAAATCAGAATTATCATTCGACCTGTTTCCATTGACCGATGGAAATAAAAAACCGCAGTTTGCGTGTCGGCTATCAATCTGATAGCCGCTCGTGCCTGATAGCAATTATTATAAAAATCTCTATCTATACAAATGGATACTGCGTATTGGATTCGATCCCTTTGTGTAAGTACCAGCAGTTCTCTTTACGAGGTTACTAAATTACCTCGCATTGCTCCGAATCGATTTTCACTTTCAATGTCGATGTTAATCGTGTTTCGTGATGTTCGGTAATTCAGGTAGCATTTGCATTTACGAGGCATTTCATTTCGTATATTTCCTTGCAATAGGTTGGAAGTTTCTGTTCCTTAGCTAAATGATTTATGTCGTTATGAAGTAGTTTATTTTGTCATTTTGACGCATTCAGTTACCTCGTTCAAGTAGAGGGGGCAGATGGATAGTAAAAAAAGCTAATTTTCAAAACAGGTTATACTCTTGATTTCTAGTATGTACTCTTATTGGCTCTAGATGACACGAGTCAAAGGTTGAAATTAACGATTGTTTATTAAATATCGTAATCGGCAAGTAACACATTGCAATATATTCTGGTGTGTAATAGACCATAAGTATATTCGAATGCCAATGTGTAAAAGAACACATCCACAACTAAGTCAGATGAAATATAACTATAAAGAAATCAGCGCATTCACGTTTTAAAATCAACTAGTCAATAACAAACAAACTTCTGTGCCTACTTCCCATAAAGCGTATATTTAAGTGGGTTTATAAATTGACGAGAATTGCTTTCACGTTCTTGCATTGTTATCTGAACGGGCATTATCTCGGCATTCTTGTGTAAGTCATTAAAAGTTTAAACGTTAAAACTGAAGTAACATTCAAAGTTATCCCTTTAAAATTTCTTTCTTAGTTTACTGTTGTCTGAGTTTGTCTTTGAGCAGACCTAGAATAAGGTATTAGTTTCACTATTAACGAATAACATTAGCTATGGATTTTTGTCCCGGCTTAAGCGTGGGATGTTATAGGTTTCACGTGTGTGTCTGTTTATGGCAGCGTAGGTCATAAAACTCGTGAATGAAGCAATTTTGATGTATTTTTTCTGTTTTATGGTAGATCAAATCTTAGTTTTATTACTTAGGGTACAGTACACAGTGATCTTAAACTGGTAACATTCGTCTTTCTACGTCGGGGATAAAAAGTTATGTGTGATAATAATGTACATACTCGTATCTGTATAATATTTAACACTTTAAATTCATTCTTAATTTGAACCCAAAAATCTTTCACTTTAAACTTAATTCCGCTTACTACTTGTATTTTGTAGTCCAACAATTGGCTAAGTCCTTTTACGACAATTTAAAGCTCCATCTTAGAATAGTTTTGCATGAACAATTAAATTTTCTTGCCTCTAAATATTAACTTTTTAATAAGTCACGTTGGATTCTAAAATTTTTTCTGCTTCATAAAGATTATTTTCAAGTCCTAAATGAATTTGTATCTTAAATTAAACGATTTAAGTACTAATGAAAAATTTAGAGCTAAATTTAAGTTTTTCAAGGTTTTTTTGAGAGCTGAATGGGGAAATTCTAGAAATTAAGTGAGCAAAGTACCTTATATTCAAAAAGTGCCGAGTAAGTGCTTTTATACACTTGGGAGGTGTATTAAAGTGTTCTTACTAATAAATTGCTTCTAGATATTTGATTACCTACTTAGAATGTAGGTTAAAATTGCGCTAAAACGCCATGATGGAGGAATTTTGGAGCTTGTAATTTTTGACTTCAAGTGCGTCCTAACTGTCAATACACACCGACACGACAAAATTAAATGTACTTTTACAGTTATTTTAAAATAATAAAACGAAATTAAACTGTGTCTTTTCTACATTGTCGATTACAATAATGACATTTATTAACCCCCGACGCAAAAGAAGGGGTGTTATAAGTTTGACGTGTCTGTCTGTCTGTGATTCGGTCGTGGCACCGTAGCTCGCGAACGGATGAAGCGATTTCTATGTAGTTTTTTTTAATGAAAGGTGAGTTACGGGCGAGTGTTCTTAGACATGTTTGAAAATCGGTTGAGGCGTTTAAAAGTTGGTTGAAAATGGGGAAGAATAACCGAATGTCTGCAAATATAATCGAGTGGGGTCACGTGCACATTACAAAATGATATGTTCAATGAAAATTGTCGTTATTGTGTCGGGGGTTTTTTTAAATTTTCAATTATGGTTATGCAGTATTAAACATCATTGAGCGAATATTTAAATCGATATTATTATTATTTTCATTATTCGTGTTCTTTTTCTTCCTCTGCTTGGCCAGTAGTTCTTGAATTGACCGTAAAGGCCGTGGCTTCAGCCATCTGCAGCAACCGTTTGCCAGTAACCCATTAATGACCCACTACAGGGTCGGGTCTCCTTCTCGTAATGAGAGGGATGTAGGCCTTAGTCCACCACGCTGGCCTACTGCGGGTTGGTGGACTTCACATACCTTTGAGAATATTTTTTTTGTGAACTCTCAGGCAATGCAGGTTTCCTCACGATGTTTTCCTTCACCGTAACAGCAGGTGATATTTAATTTTATAAAGCGCACATAACTTTTTTACAAAGTCATTGGTGCGTGCCGCTGGGATTCGAACCCGGACCCCTCGATTCGAGGTCTAATTGTAAGCCACTGGGCTATCACCGCCGTACAGTAACCGTTTACGAGCTCCAAACTCCGTCTGTACGTGATGACGTAGTCATACGACAAACTTGACGCAACATCAATTTTGTCGTTATAATTAGCACAAGGAACCCCTACGTCAATGAAGTGTTTATTGCTTATTTATATCTTAATGTTTATCACACTTTCTGTTAAATCCGCTTAACATTACACGATCACGATTGATATTGCATAATAAGAGACATATATGGCTTGCGGATATAAATTCCGCGCGGTAATAATTTTGCAATTCTAATACTCACTGACGGAATAACAACAGCCAAATAAATTGCATGTTTCGTCACCCTTTGTTAAGCTCGCCCCACACTTCGGATTCCCTCATTTTACTTTCATAAGCCACAAAATGTCGCACGCTTTAAGAACTTCTAACGCGGCCACATAAATTGTTTGGGTCCTAATTAAATAAACACATTTGCATTGTGCCGTATTCCAATGATGTAATTATAAAGTTTCGGCCGTTTTACGAAGGATGCCAGTGGAATTCATTAAACGCGCGTTTTAGTTCTTTTGTAAAAGTCGTGTTTATGTCATCATAAACCCATTAACGATGGGCCTTGTCTCTTAAAAAGGTTGTTTCATTAACATTATAAAACGGGGATTACAGAACGAAGCGGGGATTGCTGAATTTAATGGATCACTTCAATTTTGTATATTAGTTACATTTTTAGCACACACACACACACACACACACAATAAAAATTTAACACAGGCTCACAGCCTACTTTGGAATCAGAAATCTGTGTGAAAGTGGTCTCACAATTATTTGAGTTTTTATATATTACATTAAAAAAAAATTACACTTTGCAATTCTCTTAGAATCTATGATGGGACATAGAATAATTTAATAGGTATTCACTTATAACTAGTGAAACAAGCAAACTGGTTTAGTGCCTCATCTATCACTATTTAAGTGACTAATCTAAAATTGAACTCCTTTACGTGAAGGACTCTCTGCGGAGCTGTTGTCGCATATTCATCAGGTCATTATCATCGCCGTCCGCGCGCCTCAAATATTCAGCGCGGATGTTGGATGACCCGGCTTATTAGATTTTACTTGCAGACCACCGCTATCCTATTTCAATAAATGGGATTAATTTCAAATGAAGAAATAGCTGGCAATAATTTTGATAATCTGAGTGACGCAGTAGTTAACCGTCAGTGCGTTATGCACAAGATCTTGGATTCGATTTCTAGCTGAGCAGAGATATGAATAATGAGTTTTAATGTTTAGTTTTGGTTTGGATGTGAGGATTTTTATCTTTTGTGTGACGTAGTGTAGACACAATAAATAAAAATCAAACAGATGAACTGTATACGTCCATATTATTATATTGAAAGTCCATCACAATGACCACCCCGAGAAATTACCCTAATCCTCTAAAGATAATCAAATTAGCTAATGTGAGTACCCTAAAATTGAACTCCTCTACTGTTGTCACATATAAATCAGGTCATTATCGCAAATATTCAACGCGGATGTTGGATGACCCGGCTTATTCGATTTTACTTGCAGACCACCGAACTCTGCGTAAATAAACGAGATTAATTTAAATTGGTGTGACAGATTAGAACAAAGTTCCTTTTCAGAGTTGAGACATCACGTACTGTAACTCTCGCGAATTGTTAATGCGCCTAGCCGTTCCTTCTGTGGCTTTATGACTTTATAGGCTTCACAGGCAAACCTATAAATATAATGGGCAGTTTAGGAGTTCTAGTTAGCAGAAAACCAAATTAAGGACCAAATCGAATTTTATTGTTTTTCAATATTAACTATAATTATATAAATTACAAAATTATTTTTCAATTTTTCATTATTAACGGTACATGCAAAATTTATTATTTTCATCATATTCGTTTCATCTTTATGTGTACTTATTATAGATACTCATTTTCCTGCTAATCAATGTTTTAAATTTCATTTTCTTTATAAAGTATGAAGTATTTGATTTAACTGTCGCCAGGTATCAAGGCAGTAACATTTCTAGTTCCGGGAATGTTTTATAGAGTGTTCCCAGTAAGCTTCGGAGCGCAGGATTAATTTACATGTCAATGTTATTTTATTGAATATTGAAGTTATTTTATTGAAGTTTTATTGAATATCTAGAAACTGAGCGGCCAGTTCAGAATTTAAATGGAAGGTTTGATCTAATACAAAAGGCGAAGCAAAATTACTTTTCTTTATTGTTGCTTTTCAGGTTTCATAGTAAAGTTGTATTTAGTAATGAATCTTGGTCATAGTAAGACACTAGTTCAAATTTTCGCGATTATTTACCACATTAGATAATAATATTATTAAAAGTACTATTATTTACCGCCATTTCATCGTTTTTAATGTTAACGTATGCCATTAGTATGGGAAGATGTTAAACAGACAGATATAAGTAAGACATAATGACATAACACTATGTATGTTGACTGACGTTTAACATACGTACTCGTACGGTACTTTGACGATGTTGTTGAGGCACTAACATTAAGTTCGTCGATAAATAGTATCGACATATTTCAAAACAGTAATTTTCTTGAACGGGTCTTTTCTTTTATTTCCTTTTCCTATTACCGAATATGGATTCTCCTTTCATAACACTTATTTGAGGATAAGTATAAGAAACGCATAAGCCAACGGAGTAGCTCAAGCGAAATGAACACTCCTACGCTTTGTTTAGCACGTGTCTGCTCATTCAATTCTCCGTTAAGCAATTTAACAGTACAGTAACAAGAGTGAAAAATATGACGATTTATTTGTTAGACAAATTTTATTTTTGGTTAAGGTAAAACAGTCTTTCATATACGGAAGCAGCTTACCGTAACTAAACGGAATTGAAGCAAGGTTGTTGTTTTAACCCATTAATGACCCACTACAGGGTCGGTTCACATGCCTTTGAGAACTTTTTTTTTGTGATCTCTCAGGCATGCAGGTTTCCGCACGATGTTTTCCTTCACCGTAACAGCAGGTGATATTTAATTTTATAAATCGCATATAACTTTTTTACAAAGTCATTGGTGCGTGCCACTGGGATTCGAACCCGGACCCCTCGATTCGAGGTCGAATTCTAAGCCACTGGGCTATCCCCGAAGCAAAGTAAAACACATATTTAGTTAGATTTTCCGGTGACCAAGCAAACATTTACTTCGTTCCTTACTTTATGAACAATCGCGTAGCAGTTTCAGTTTACCCAATATGAAACCTCGGATGTCACTGAAACTTTCCTACTTAATGGACTGCTAACAATACAATATCCTTGTAAAACCATTTTGCTACTAGAAAATAAAGATGGTTAACGGAATGGCATAATGATAATTGAAAATGAAGTTTTTGCTTTTAGTTTTTTGATCCAAAGATTATAAAAATATTCAAATTGTATGAATTTCACAATCGGTATACTAATATAAGGAAAGTTAAGAATTACGTTAATAGAATTATTAATACAGTCTAGCACACAATAAACACAATCAACCCTCCGACTAAATAATCATTTCTGCAAACCATGTTAACAGAAAACAGTGTAGGTACCTACAAACAAATATTTGAGGGAATCAAACTCGAACATCTCAAACACGTGTCCCGAAGTTCGTAATTTATGCATATTGAATATTGGAGCCGCCTTGGGCCCTCTGTAATCCGTCGTAGGCTCGAGGTACCGTGTTAGTGATTTCTAGACGATGTGACCTGCGCAGCTTAGCAAGTATGCAAGTAACAAGTTGGTTTTTTCAAGTGAGCACCCTGAAGCAATATCCTCGTAGCACAGTACCTGTATACAACTAACATTAGTTTTATTTGTTTCTTTACTTTTTTAATTTGCATACCTGAAAAGGTGAATATGGATTGATCAAAATGCCCTGTAAAACCAATAACTAACCCATATTCGTGCAAATAAATGATTTTGATTTTGATTTGATTTTACAACCTCAGATAGGTTTTCTTCCATATTCCATGTTACTCAATTACTATTAAAATTTACGTTATAAATGCCTCGTGCCTGTGCCTTGCCTATGACTCGCAAAATTAATACTATAATTTAAAATTAATACAATTAATACACAGCAGAACCATTAAAATAAATAACAATACTTCAAATCGAAGAAGCAATTCAGACCAACCGATCGAATAATTACGCGTTCGACGGAAACAATCGTTATTTCCTTACGAGAGCGAATTAAATCACTAACTCTTAGCAATATTGAACACTCAAATCACATCTGGGAGCATTTTATTACGGAACCAGTAATTACGCAATGCGTAATGATTTGGAAAAATAAGTTGATCGGAAATAATACAGTTGGATGATATAATTGGTTCGTGGTCGATTTTTGTAATTCCACAGAAAATATTGTGTATCGGTGTGGGTAGATACGTACAATATACCGTAAGACTGAGTTTGGAGCTCGTAAGCGGTTGCTGCAGATGGCTGAAGCTACGGCCTTCACGATAAATTCAAGAGCTAGGACTGGTCACGTAGAGGAAGAAAAATAACATGGATATTGATAATAAGAACTGTTATTATTGTAATGGACGTAATATAGAAAAGATTCATAAGTTGTATGATTTCATTTTATTATTTCAAATTCCCCTAAACATACATAAATCGATGATTATAAAACGTGGCAAGATCATTCAACCTACTTTATAAATTCATTTTATTATTTATTTAGGTTGTGTTGAGATAATTCTCATCTTGGTGTTTGTGATCAAAAAGTTCTTAGAAGCTCCTAGAGATATCAAATGTTGATGATAATATGCGTAGACGTAAACTGATGTCCATCAACACGCGTGAACTAAAGAGATAGTGACAGGAAAGAGAGCAAATCCAGTTTTTCTATACTTCACGAAACAGCGAGGTACTCGTATAGAGACGTCATGTTTCGGCGGAGTTTACTCGAATTCATCACTCTAGAAGGCTCCTAATTGTAGTAGTTATTGTAGAAATCATGTTGCGTAGGCCCAAAACTACTTCATCTAACACTAAAAGGGAGTAAGCCGTGCGTAAGTTAGTTTTTAGTGATCCTTAAAAGGGTGAGGTAAGTACTTGAAACTTTGTTCTAGAAGGGCTGCTGTACTCGACAATTGATTAATGTTGCGGTGTGTTTATAAATGTTGTTGCGGTGTGTTTATAAATTAATGTAGAAGTCCGCAAGATAGGGTTATTTTCTTAACATAGTAAAAATTGATGTTATGTTATACGTGATACCGCTGGATTTTTAACCGACTTCAAAAAAGGAGGAGGTTCTCAATTCGTCTGTATGTTTTTTATTTTTTTTTATTTTTATTTATTGTTTCATCAAAGTTTTCCGAAATGTTGAGCTTTTCAGAAAATGATTTAGAGCTCAACTGACTGAAATAAATCTTTCAATGTATTAAACTTCAGTTACTGAAACCGGTAGAAAAACTAATTTTATTTCTGACCAACTCCTCTGTTGCTAGGGTTAAAAGAAGATAGTGACAATTTACCACCAATACGCGCCGGTTCGCTGAATTACATTATAAAAATTCATTTTGTTTTAAGATCGAAAGAGGAATATTAATACGTTGCGGAAAACTGAACAGAGTATGGTCTTGTCCTATTAGCAAAAATAATCGACTGACCAACCAACACGACAAAATGTAAACACAAGTCTCTTTATCGAGCTGTCCAAATTGAAAACACATAGACATGCGACTAAATGTATGCAGTGATGTTGTCGTGCGAGCAAGTTTTGCGTGCGAAACGTAAACAAAAAAACACTCAGAATTACCGCACTCAGCGGTTAAAATAGGTAGTTGAAATTCATAGTCCTAGAAGGCTAGCTGTACTGGACAATTGATTGATGTTGCGGTGTGTTTTATATGTAAAGGTCAGCGATACAGCACACGTATTCGTTTTCCCGCGTGGAGTTTAATAGGGTCTGACGGAGCCGAACGCACCGCCAAGATTAATGGTGCGAGGTGTTGCGGTATCCATTACTTACGAATCGGCATGTTAAGCTAATACCACGGTGGAACTTGTGGATCTATTAATTGTGGGAGGGATTTTTTGTAGCCATTTTGCTGGTCACGGTCTTGAAATTATAAAAACGCTGTTAACTAATAACTATACCTATAAAGTCAAAGCGGAGTTAAAGCGTTGGTAGCCCAGTGAATATTACTCGAGGGGTCCGAGTTCGAATCCCAGCATGCATCAATGACATTCTTAACATAAACATCGCTTGCTGTCACGGTAAATAGAAACGTCGTGAGGAAACCTGCATGCGTGACAGTTCTCCATACTGTCCTCAAAGGCATGTGAAGTCCATCAACTCGCTTAAACCAGCGTCATGGACTAAGGCCTGCATCCTTCTCTTTGTAAGAGGATATCAGTGGATCACTAATAGGTTGAAGACAAGACATTATTAGCTGTCTTTTTATTTTATTGTTTTTGGCGTATCAATCCGATCTACTAAATATCGAACTACTGCTTCTAACTAAGAAACATTGAGCTGAATTTAAATTTCCCAACTTAATCTAAAGGATACACTTAGTCCATTAAAAGGTTAAATTGCACAAATCCTTGCCAGGTCCCTCCATTCTGCAATAACGACTTCAAGAAAACGTAAGTTATCTTAACCTGCAGGTGGAATTAAAATTTTCATAGCTCTCACCGAACTCTGCGTAACTTTGTTTTACGATTCCCTTTCTGGCAGTAAACTTCCTGACTTCGTAAGTACTCGTACACTCCTTACTTAGGCTGAGTTTTGATTAACCAAACACAAATATTATTGTAACGAAGTTCGTAGGTGTGATGGAGTATGCTCATATTGAGTATGTAGGCACTAAAGCATATAGGGATGTTGTGGGACAGATGGAACATAAATTCGACGATAACGAAAAAAAAATTACTAAAATGACAACTAAAATAATAATTAGTGATAAGAGCAAGTTGTAGTAGGAACAACTAAATATAAAGAAGAAAAGAAAACTGAACACCAAAAAAGCAGCTGATACACATTCACATTTAACCTTAATTTAAAATGAGGTACTGTATGAAAAATTGCTATAGAAACAAGAAATTATTAGCATCATGGCGAATTATGAGTCCACACAGTTTGAAATTCTTCTAGAAACTCTTTTACTAATGAGACCAGAATTTGACATACTGAACAAATTTATTCACTTCCAATACCTTTGGTGAAATACAGCCTTAGAATTATTATTTGGAAGTTGATCCGTCTAAAGTTTATACTTACAACTGTTACCTGAATATGGAACTTGGAAAAGAAAATTTCAATTTGCAACTCTGAAAATAGGGTCGACTTTCTCGTTAGAATTCCAGTTAATTGCAAATTCTAATCTTCACTAAAACAAGTGAGAATATTCAGAGAACTTTTCAGCAATTTTTTTCCCGTAATTTGAAGCAGCAAATTAAATGCTAAGATGTTAAGCAACACATAGATTTACGTCATAGAGGAAAACTCTGAAAACGGAAACTGAATAAAGACGTAGCTATTAAATATTACAATTTGAAATAGTGTTAATACGTCTAATGATAAAATCCAAGGACAGTCAGGAACTTCCTCGAGCGTCAAATTTTTGGCAATAATCGAAGAAGTTACTTGTCTCTGATGAATTTTTATTTGATATCAACCATACTTTTTCACTGAATTAAAGGCAGCCGTAAAGGTAAGAAGGAAAAATAAAACAAAACAATTTCTGCCACCAACAACAGAAAATACGACACGACATAATAATTTCTGCAACCAAAATAACATTTTAATATCACAAAAACCTCAGTTGCATGCGAAACATGTATGGGAAAAGCAAAAAGTAAGCAAGGAACCGACAACAGAAGCAAACTAAAGGAAGCCGATACGTCAGGACGCTCGTTACTGAGAAAAATATTTTGATAAAGAAGAAGAAATAACCAAATAAAGGAGTTGAAGTAATGTGTAACCAATATTCTGCAATGAAGAAGTAAGCACAATGAGTAAAAGACCCTGAATTGTAAAAGTAGGTATATTGTTGTTTAAAATATTTATTCAACTCACAGTCATCAAATTCTATATTTCCTCTAATTTTGCAGTAATTGGAGATTTTTATGGTATGTTGAGGCAAGCCATTTGGTTGTTCAGAAATTTTCCTGGCTAAAAAATGGATACTTAGATACTTATATGCTTAGTACCTATTTAAACTGTCAACATGCACAAAAATAGTCATGAAAAGTGATTGTTTACGTGTTGTATTTGATTTTCGTCTATTTTGTTGTACCTGAACTTTTATATAGGTACTCCTATATGATATAGAGTTTAGATTGTTAGTTTGTGTCACATGCACACATTACAATCCATGTCATTTTTAAAATGTGAATAAATCAGTGTCCAACTGGCTACAGACTGTATTTGACTGTTGATCCCTGTCCCTTAATATACAATATATATCGTACCTAATACGACTATCCTTTCACACACATGGCACGTAAGACGTATGAGTATTTCTTTTCGTAGTAAGAAGGAAAACAACAAGAGTAGCAAACTAAAGGAAGCCGAGACATCAGGAAGCTCGTTACTCTGAGAAATATTTCGATAAAGAAGCGAAGAAAGGACGACGTCATATGTAACCAATATACCGCGGCTCTTATTTATGTTTTGACGCAACTACACGAACAAAATAGCACAAGTTAAGAGAGGATGCGAGTTTAATAATTTTAAAAATATTTAATTTGAAAACTTCTACAAAATCCGAAAATTCACAAAAAAATATTAATACACTACACAAAATCTTTAGAGGATGTGTATAAACGTGTTGCGCTTAATATTGTGTCATAAAATGAAATCAAAAATTTTTGGGTCCCAAATTTTGTGATCTTGATTCTTAAGAAATAAAATGTTCCTAGACCCTATCCATCCAGTTCATTCTTTCTTTAGAAACTTTTTGAATTCGACTAGCTTGATGTTGTTCTTTCTTAAATTAATGACTTTCTAGTTTAGGTTTATTTTAAGCAACGAACACCTTTTTAATATCTTTTTTTAAACCTTTGTAATTAAAGAATTCTGTTACAAAATTGGTACGTACAGTATAATTTAATAAATTCTCTCATTAAATGAAACGAAAACATTTAAATATTTAAAAAACAGTGTGCCAAAAGCCAGATAGCACGGTCTTACTCCAGTTAATTTAAATAGCTAAGCGGTGCCGGTTTAAAATTTGCATACTTGAATCTGCCAACACAGTCCGAGCTCTCGCGAAATCTGAACGCACATTGCGTAATGAGTGTCATCAGTAATTTGGCGAAATTCAACCGTTTCGGCAAAAAACATGAGACAGCGACATTTACATGTAAATGATAATAACGATACACTCTTTACCCTTGTACCAAGAGGCAAGTGTACGTATTTTATTATCAGCCTGACGCAGGCTAGCTCGGTCAATTTGCTGTGTTACCTCACCAAGGCGTGTGCGGTGGACTCTAAGTGAAGGGAATAAGGTTCAAAATTGATCGGATCAGGTGTGAGCGTGGGATGCAACGCGTTGGTTTTGAAACGGACGCGGCACGTAGTTGTTCAATGTTTCCTTCCAGCAAATTTGATGTTCTTTTCGATGTATTTTTTCCTTGGTTTTCACCCTCGGATTACTTTTTGCTGGAGATAGCTGGTATTAAGTCTTACAATGAACAAGTATTGCTTTTTTTGCATATTATTTTTTTAAGATTTAATTTAACGTGATTAGTTCAATCACGTTAAATACCATGAGCTGGACTAAGGCGTAAGTGTACTTAGTTTTCAAAGTTTATGTTAAATTTATTTTAACATTCTTTAAGTCATTATCGACTATTGTTGCCTTGTGTCAAATTTAAGCATTGAGCTTTAGTTTGGTTTACACTACTTACTTTTACTTACCAAACCCATCATAATTTCTCAACTGTATCATCATGTAGCATCAACTGTATTCCAGTCACTGATGTGTGAAAAGATTTGGGTCCTATATCCGATACGAAACCACAACCCTTATTTATCACATTTAAATCAAAACATTCAGTACCTATTCAATGTTAGAAAAACCCGTCAGATTATCCCTACCCGCCTCGCAACAATAGAAGAAGCATTCTGCTGTAACTAATGCCCAAACACAATACAGAAAACAACAAATTCGTGAACAAAAATGAATGTGGAGTAGGCGCTCGTTCAACCCTTTGGACAATAAATCCAGAATTAATTAAATTGCCGACATCTTGGGATGACGAATCGATCTACGGCCGTTTGGTAATAGGACTTGTCTCACTGGCTGCGAGATGAGATTTCTTGTTAGCGATGAAATCAAAATACTCATACATGATACGAGATAAAATAAGTGGTGATCATAGTATTTTAACCATTTTGACCAATTTTTGGTGATTTGTAGGACAGAGGATTGCGCCGCTGATTTTTATGCCTATCTGACATCTTAGCCGGTCACCAGCCACTAAGAGTTTTTCAAGGTTATCAGCCGGTTTATTTGTTACGTGACGGAAATTCGATCCCTTTCTTTAGGCACGTAATAGGAAATTTAAACCTAGATTAAGGAATTAAATTTTAGGAATTTAAATATGTTTCATATCGCTTATAACTCATCGCTAGTGTGGAAGCAGTTGGAATCGGGCACGTTCCGAACAATTAGTCCGTTTTCACGGACTCGCCAATATAGCGTTTGTCAAAGTCAGCGCTGATTTAATTTGAAACCGACTCGTTACAAACCTGTCAGAGCTGCGGAATGCTGGGATCCGTCATGTTCAAACTTTAGTTTCTGGACGGTAATTACGATATTTGTTGATTTTAACATTTGTTCGCTCTGTATTTTCAAACGATGTTATTTCAGCTTTAGATTAAGAGTATAAACGCAAACCATCAACAAGTCTTGGTAGTTTGCGCTCGAAATGGTCACAATAACTCGCCTTATTCTCAGCCAGGATCATTCGCAGGCAAGAATTCTGCTTTATGACCAGCTAAAGTGCCTCAAATGTGAGATTGAAAGACTGAGTTCTGCATATATTTACATGTAGATAGGTGATAAATACTGAAATATAGACGGACAACTTTATCGAACGTAATTGACACTCAAAACTTTTAACCAAAACTCAAGAACTAGCTAAATTCAAAACTGTTGATGTAAAACATACAATCACAGTAATACCGCGCTCAGTTTGAACGCGTTTGATAACGTACGAGTTAAATTCGTACAGAAACGCATTTAAACTGGGTGCTGCTTCAATAATAACTTTTATAGCACTATCAAGTGCGAATTTCTTAATGGCATTTTTTCTTCATTAGATAATATTATATCTTTTACATAATAATAAGTGCATTATAAACTGGCCAAGCGTATTAACACAATAATACAGAACGAACTAATTAACTCCTCCGCTGAACGTTTAATCGGCACCGCGATCCTGTTCCATAACAACTGCAGTATTCATTAATCAGGATTGAGTTAGTATTCCTAACAAAGAAAAATGTTGGCGAGCTATTTAATTAGATCAGCTCTTTGAACGGACTTCTGGCTGGAGTCAGATCGACGGCGGTCAGCGATGAACTGTCTAAATTATCTTTAATTATATTTTAAAACGGCCACCTTACGTTGAGCAGACACCGCAGTCTATTTGACGACTAGGTTTGTGCCAACAAGGCCATCCATGCCGAAGCCGTGATATCTATACTTTTATACTAATATTATAAAGAGGAAACATTTGTATTTTTTGTATGTTTGTAACGAATAAACTCAAAAACTACTGGGCCGATTTCAAAAATTCTTTCACCATTGGAAAGCTACATTCAGCCTGAGTAACATAGGCTATTAAATAAAAATAAAAAAAATCATTGGTAGAGCGAAGCCTGCTGGGTCAGCTAGTAAGTTATATCTCGGCATTATATCTCAAGTTAAGTCGTTTAATCCCACGCTCCGCTAAACGGTCTGTCGTTGCCATGCCTATATTAATTGATTGAATTCTTTCGCGATCCTGTCAGCGTTGGTGCACAACTAAACGCAATTTTGTCTAGGTATGTTTATTTTTCAACGAAAAAAACATAGGAAACGAACATACAGTAAGTGATTAACAAGCAAAACCAAGAATCAATTGTGCGTTCCAACGTTACCAGCTTTAAAAGAGAACTCTTTATATTTTTACGCCCTTTTTAAAGAACGCCACGTAATGCTTAATCGAGTTTAATTTCAAACTAAACGAATATACGTTAGCATGCACATGATTTTTGGTAGCGGCTGTGATACCTGAGCCAAACTTAAGTTATAGTGTTGCTCGCCGACGATGTGACATGTCCTTAACAACAAATGGTTCGGAATAAAAAAGAACGATTAATTAATTAAAAGAGGCTATAGGGATTGTATAATTATGTAGATATGCAGTGATCTTCTTTTATGTGCTTTTAGATTAGATTAACTAAGGTGGATACGTAGATAGCTTTTATACTTATTCATAGAGCTGAACTCTTACAAACTGAAAACAAGAGCACAATTAGTGCTACTAGTTACAGTAAGACAAAAAAAAGAATCAAAGTAAAATTTTAAGACATAAAAATAAACATAAATTTGTAAGTCTAATTTGAAAAAAAAGTCGTCTGTATCATGTCTTAATGAAATGTAGGTATGTACAGTAAACGTCGAGTTCAGTAATTATATTTATTTTCATTGTCGATAGTCGAACACGCCGCCCCACGTCGAGTTAGGAGGGTGGCGGTAAGGTATCTTCCAGCGCGAGCTACAAAACAGATATGGTGCAGATACCATACATATAAAACTGATGTTATTAGGCTAATATATTATAATAATATAATAATGACGTAATAGTAGTTAAATATATGCTACAAAATAGCCTAGAATCGCAATAAGATCCCAAACTATTAAAAATTTGCTCAGATCCATGACAAAGAAACACACATAACAACATAAGTAGTATAATTTTGAAAGTAAGCCGATCTTAATCTGCAAAATTCCAAAAAAAACCTTCTATTTTATAGCCTTATACGTACCTACAATTGTACAGCGGGAAATTTCCAAACTCCCAGGTTTAGAGCACCCAAATGTACAAGGAAAAGAAAACGTGATACATGACGGGGTCAATTAAGAGCGGACATTGAATAATGCGTCGACTTAATGTTTCAGGAAAAACGCGCGGGATTTATCTCCATTCGGGCTGCGTGCTTACGTCACGGCTTATGACTACTGAAAATTCGCGTTGGCGGCGGCGCTATATATATAAAACGGAAGAATTTCTACGTAGAAACAAGCAAGTTATAATACTTTTGTTATTTGTCAATTGACGGCGTCACGGGTAACCTGAATCACGCTATCGAAGTTTTCTAAAACACTGACATGTATACAAAACGGCGGTATAATTGGAGTATGCCCAGTCCAAAGGCATGTTTACCTCGTTTAGTAGATGAGCTCCCTTTGCCATTACAACAGCAAGAAACGGTAAATATCAATACGAAAAACTATGAGGATACAAAATTTTATTAATTTTTTGCTATTTACTTAATACTTACCTTGCAGTCTGTTACCGTAGTGTGTAATGCAATGTAGTGTAAAATTTTTTCGTTAGGTTAACGTTTTTGGTTAAATCAGTTTAAAATCATAAACTGTCACTAAAAAGATAAATACATCTTTTCATAAAAGCATTAAAAATACGCAAATTAAATATTTCAACACTTAATAAGACCTTTTATTCTTGCCTTGCAAATAATCTTAAAGCAATAATAGCAGCTTTCAAGAAATTTAATAAACGAAATTCTTGTTTCTATAGCTAGACGAATTACTCTTGTACAAAGTTTCGTAATCCAAAGCAACAGTAGTACGAGGTTTTAAAGTAAATAAATCACAAGCGAGACAAGCCGATATACTAACATGAAAAATTGAAGGGCCATTAGTTTTAAACAACAAGACAGCTTTGCAACTAACTGGACAACTAACCAACTACAGATATTTCTGAGAAGAACGATTTGTAGTTTGTACAATCTTACTAATAAGTTTTGCTTACTGTGATGGTTGTACTCTTAAAGTTAGAGCTGTGACGAGCTCACTATAATGAGTTCAATCGTAGATACGAAATCGCAAATTTAGTTAATATCCTAAACTTAGTTTCGTAGTCGAAACTTAGATTTTTTAAGTTTTTAAGAGATGGCGCCACGAGTACGTACCCTGAATCACGCTTTCGAAGTCTTTTTCATCGCTGGCGTATATACTCGTACTCGTACTTATCTCAGATATGACGATGTGGTATCGCTCCCCAGATACACTCTCGGACACATTTAATTGTTTCTGACGTAGCATAGTAGCTACCACCCTAACGTTAAGTAAACGTTGTTTTATTTATGATTAACATGTCACCAATTGGTTGCACACCATAATCAACCAATTAGAGCATAATGTTCAGACAACTAGGTATCTATATTATAATGTTGCACAACTGCGGACAACGCCGTAAGCCAGATACAGGCTTGTTCCGACGGAGATGTCCCAAACATTCTGCTCCTGTGTTACAATTTAATTTTCGCTTTGACCCCAGCCTACTGTTCTGCGAAGGACGTTAAGGATACACCGAAACTATTTCTCAAAGGCTTTCACAAGTGGATGACATACAAAGCTTCGGACGGGTAGTTGTCTCATCGAAGAATGGAAGAGATATGCTGTGGATGAAATCGAAAATAAACGATAGATACCAACATAGGTCTCAAAATCAGTAAATTGACAACATCGTTCGGTGGATTAACAACCAATAGACGAAGACCTGGAATAGCAAGATATTGTTTGCATACACCTGGTAATTTTAGCAAATGTCTCAATATTAAAATTAAAAGAAAGTAACTGACCGAACCACCCAAACAATTTTCGCAAGATATTGTTTGCATACACCTGGTAATTTTAGCAAATGTCTCAATATTAAAATTAAAAGAAAGTAACTGACCGAACCACCCAAACAATTTTCACATCGTATACTCGTTATTTAATTTTGTCTATGCTACATAATATCTAGTATTTTGGGACTAATATCGAAATTCGCGTTTTCACGATACATTGTAGGTGGGCACTTAGGAATGATTTTTAGAAATTTAAACGTGTGAAAATTCATTCATCTATTACGTATTGTAAAAAAAAATCGTTTCGACAGGATTTCGACAGGATATTACAAAACATTAAAAAGAAAACAGAGCCGTCGTCAAATAATATAATCAACTTAGTACACGTTGGCCCTTGTAATCTATAAATTTGTTTGCTAGTCCATCATTTTGAGCACAAAAGAATCATGTACTCGTAAAAGGATTTTGGCATGTTACAAAACATTAAAAAGAAATTACACCCGCCGTCAAATAATCACCTTACTACACGGCGATCCTTGTAATCTCATTCAAAGTCCAAAAGTTCACTAATGGAGCTCATCCATCTCGTGACGAAGGTTTTATTCAACAAGATTATATTTGTTCGGATCCAGGGAACAGTTGTCGACTTTGTAACAACCTGTAGGGTGACGTTACTTCGGCTATTAAGCTGAACCACTTTGCTTTTTATTATTTACATTTCATAGGGGATTTTCTGCTATCTTATCTTTTGGCTGTCTGTGTACAGTCGTTAACATCTTTTAGAGGACGGATGACCAAAATAAAAGAGAAGTCTTCGTAGAGTGTTAGCTTAAAAAGAGTACAGGTCTCCAACCAGGTGGACAGACGATAAAAAGGAGGCCAAAGACTTAGTCTAATAAAACATTTGAGGAATAATAAAAAACCTAAATTCATGCATTAGCCAAAAGCGAAAACGGGTTACCATAATATCCCGAGATCAGCCATGTCAATGGTTAATGACCTCAAAGAAAGGTTTATATGGACGTCATTCCCACAACATCGCATTAGCATAACAATATGAGTGTTGGCGTCATTTTTCATCCACAGTGCTTTGGAGAAGAGTATTTCTCCAATATTAATAGTATGAAATGATATCTTCATAATAGTGAGAATAAAACAGAATGGAATTCGCTTTATTTTGCAACCAACACGTTACAACAGAGATATGTGAAAAAAATCAAAAACAATGATTACAAAAATAAAAAAAAAGTAATATAACAAACAAACAAACAAATAATCGGAAAGAAAACAGAAATAAAATAAGGTAATAATTCAAACTCACGATAGCTGTTGCTAACCGTTGAATCGTATTATATTTGAACTAGGTCAATTCACACTACTGACCAAACATAACATGCAAAAAACGCATTTCCATACATGATAGTCGTTAACATCTTAATTATAACTGCACCGACTAAAAAAACTTTAAATAAAAACGGCGGGCAAAAAGAAAATTTTCAACGTAAATTTTGCAAATGGGTTTTAAATTTTTATGGTGCTACTTCAGCTTATCCAGACGCAGTTTTTAAATTTTATAGTCGTTCCAATTTGCTAGCGAAAAGCTCACATATGGAAAACGGTTTGAGCACGTTTTTTTTTTGAATAATACAAGACTTAGGTTTTTTTTATGCAAAGTCGGTGGAGTAAAAATTAAAAAGCGTTTCATTCAAGGAACGATTTTAGTGTAAAATCTACATTATATTGTGTAGTCGTTTTATTCTGTAATTTTGGAAATCTATGATGTGGGATTTTATGGCTGAGCAGATTTACTCGCTTTTTTTCACTGTGGCGTTTTTTGTGACGTCACCAAATGGACCTAATGGTAGACCAGCGCTGGTTGTTTTACAGCTTCCAGAATATTCAAATTCAAAAGTCTTCTATTCATTGTCAGACACAAGTTGTGCCTACTTAATGTCATACGTAATAAAATATGATATATCTACATCCGCTTTCGGTGCCCCTCAGAGACTATCGTAGACCAAGAGAAAAAAGCGGGCGGAAAAAAACTCCCAGTACTCTTTTGAAATGCTAAGCAAGATCCCTTTTGGGATGTGTATATATGCAAAAATGCATGTTTTAACACTAACGTTGTTCCTTTCTTTTGAATTGTTACTTGACTTTGTATGTTTACTCATGTACGAGTAAATACTGCTTTCTTTCTGTCTTTCATTTTGTTTCACTTATTGTACTTAACAAAATCTTTTTAAAATTTTGTTCACCTGAAAGATTAAAGAAAAATAAAAAAACCTATATTTGTTTTCACTAAATTAACTTAAATTTCTGAATCAACAAATAGTTTCGTAGAAGCCGAAACACAGAATGAAAATTAATTGATTTTTACTAGGTCATAGATTTCATTAAAAAGTCCTCTTTATTTAACGCACTTACTACCTTCCCTTGCTTGATGTGGGATTCCTCATTGCAAATTAAAGTTTCATAAAAGATACTTGTTTCCCGCTCAAAATAATTTGAAAGGTATACCACAGATTCTAATAAACCGATCTACAAACTTCACTAATGAGATTCACCGCACATTCCGTAATCAATGTTTTACTAATACGTACCCTCCTACACAAAGAATGGGCCTATGATTCGCGCGATATTAATTCTCCTACACCAAGTTTGTAGCGCAACTAATAACTAAGTGAAGGCTTACCAAACATGGGTCACCCGATACCACCTATTACTAGTTAATCCTGCTATCGGAGCCATTGGATTGCGTTGAGATATCGTGTATCACGTACATTGAAAGTTATGTAGTGATCATCGCTCTATCTGTCAAGCGGGAAGAGCAATGTATGTGCGCGCGCTGTATATGCCGTAATTCAGTTTGGATTGGTTACGTAATATCCGGTGGATTTGATGACGCCCTACGTTTTACTGAGGGACTTTTAGCACTGTCTAGGAGTAGTTTAGTACACACGGTTATGTAGTTTATATAACGCGCAGAGTCTCACTGCTTGCGTATGCTGAGATCGCAAATTAACGAAGTTAATTGTTCGCTTCCGTACTTCGAGGGGCAAGCCTTCGGCCTGAAAACATCCGACACGCGCTGGCCACCGTTTCCACAATGGAGCAGCGTGGTGGAGTATACTCAAGGCCTTCCCCTATTGTGTAAGAGGGTTGCAGTCAAGGTTAGGGTTCATCTAATGAAGTTAAATTTGAGGGGACATAAATATGCCAAGTATTCTTAAGCAATGTTATGATAGGATCTCTACACCTCTACGCCGTAGCAAGGTGTCGTAGCTTTAACAATAGCTGTCGTAGCACCCACGTAGATGTTCCATATGAGTCAGAATGAAAGCTTATGTTAGGTATGTATAAGAAGATACTCTAAAACCCTATCAAAGGTTTATTTATTTAATGGCAAAGCGGATATTTGTGGAACTGTAGTCCCGTGTGTCACGGCATATCAGTATAGGGATCACGAGGAAAATTAGTTTCCCAATCGGAAATTTTCCA
This sequence comes from Erynnis tages, assembly GCA_905147235.1. Taxonomy (NCBI): domain Eukaryota; kingdom Metazoa; phylum Arthropoda; class Insecta; order Lepidoptera; family Hesperiidae; genus Erynnis; species Erynnis tages. The sequence goes on from LR990087.1 coordinate 9,186,106, forward strand.
ACGAACAGAATTATGTGGGAGACGGTATATTTATGATTGCTGGAACATGATTGATTTTACTGTGTATCATTATTGGTAGCATCACTCATGCTTATAGAGGCGGTATCGTAGTTATATAGGGAAAATTACTAGCGGAATGTGGCATACGTTTTTTAATAATTCTTCACACTCAGTCTCACAAAAGTCTTGTACAACAACAACAACAAAGTGCTTTACAAGACAACATAACGTGGCATAATTTATAAAACCGTCATAACACACAATATACTTGTACTCGTAGGGCTATGTCGGAAACACACGTATAAAACTAAAGACGCGCATTTATAAAATCGATGTCATTTGCGGAAACAAATGCAATTTTGTACATTTTTCAGAAAAACGCAGCAACAGGGTAATAAAAATAATCTTTTTCATTTTGACGATTGGTTATCCAAGAATTTATTTGAAATTTTACTCAACAGTAAAATTTAAACTTACGATAGTTTATACATAATTATACGCCACCCTTATAATGTACCGTTATAAAACAAAAAAATGCCAAAAGATAAAGATAAAAGTCTATCACTAAATATATCTAAAATAAAAGCGAGTATCTTATCCAGATAGAGCTCAGTACGTCGACACGTAGCGCTGCTCTAGACGGATGGAACGAAGCGCGCAATTTGTATGGAGCTGTGGATTATGGGATTTCAAATAGCGCAGTATTTCAGTATTTAATATTTATCAAAATCAAAATCAAAATCATTTATTTGCACGAATATGGGTTAGTTATTGGTTTTACAGGGCATTTGATCAATCCATATTCACCTTTTCAGGTATGCAAATTAAAAAATTAAAAATAAAACTAATGTTAGTAATTCAAAAAACTCACAAAATATTAAAACTTATTACTAATACACAATTTATTTGACATGTTTGCACAATTTATTTGTCAACTTAGCCAAGTATATTAATTATTTTCATTTTATTTAGTTATGATTTTACCTAATCGAACTCATCGGCTGCCTATGTGACACCCACCGCTGGGTAAAGAGAGAAAAAGCCGAAGGAAAAAACTCTCAGCAGAGTTTTAGTTCTACTTTATTTATTCAGACGCGCGTTTCCACATTCATTTTAATAAAATTATTTTTGTGGGGCTCAAAGGATTTCTTTTAATTTTACATAAAAAATTTATTTCTTTTCGTTAATGAATTCTGCAATCATTTAATTGTGTATTAGATCAGAATTTTTTAAGTAATTAGTAAGCAGTGAAGTTATTCGATTGTGCGCTTAACGAATTCATATTAATTTTAAAAGAGTGCTGAGATTTTTTTCCGCCCGCTTTTTCTGCCAGCCTACGTTTTACCCGAGGGGCGGTCAAATCGGATGAATGTATAATTCATAATGCAATATGAACAGTGTTCATTAAGTGTGCACAAATTGTACCTGATAATGAATAAAAGCTTTGAGTTTGAGTTTGAATTTAAACGTCACTTGCTGTTTCGGTGACGGAAAACACCGTGAGGACACCTACATGTGTCCTTCATAATATTCTCAAAGGCGTCTGAAGGTCAGCAACCCGCATCAGGTCAACAGAAGACCCGACCCTGCAGTGGGTCACTAATGGGTTAAAGACATTTTGTAGGTCAGCCAGTCAGTCATATTCTCATTTTATATCAGATATGAATTTGGGTGCTCAGTGAAAATAGTAAAATTTTATTAACTTATAAAATTTATGCTTGAACATACTCGTACGGCGGTTATAAAGTTTATCTATCGATGCCACTCTGGGTTTAGTGCGGCACGTACTGCATCTGTTAGATTGATGTTCAGTTTAGTAGGTATGCTTGTATTATAAATAATACATTAATTTATTCTTACTATAGAATCTAAGTGTGTAAGTACTATAAATAGTTACTTATCAAAATCCCTTTTTGCTATTTTTCTCCCATATTTACTACTTAGACTGCAAAGCTAAGCTCATTGATGACCCGAGTGGCGCAGTGGTTAAGACACCGGTGCGCTGCGCGGATGGTCCTGGGTTCGATTCCCAGCAGAGCAGAGATTTGAATGATGAATTTGAATGTCTGTTTCTGGTCTGGGTGTGTTGTGTTGTTGTCTTGGGTGTGTCCATGGCGCCCACGACACAGGGAATCCTAGTGTGGGGCTGTATGTGAAGCGTTATAAAGAAAAGCTATAGCATGGGAAGCGGCCGTGCTTTGATTAGGTCAGTTGGAGTTTTTATATCTGAAAGCGATCTAAAAAAACTTTAATAGCGTGATTCAGGATACCCGTGGCGCCATCTCTTGAGGAAACACAGAAGCCGCTACCGTGATACAAATAATTATTTATAAAAAAAAATGTATGTTTCAATACCATATCTCATCTACCACAGATGTCCGAATAGAGAAAAGAAAAGAAAATAAATTACTGAACGAGTAGGTAGTGATAGTAACAATAGCGAATAGTATTAAAATGATAGTGACATTAAAATCTAAATTTTCCTAGCTCATGAAATTTATGCGATATGTTTAAGCAGATACCTTATAAATAAAAGAGATACGAGTAAGTAAAGTTTATCCAACGCCACTCAGGCTTTAGTACGTCGACACGTTCTGCATCGACTGATGGGAGTGAAGCCTGCATTTTGCATGCACTATTGCGCGAGATTGTGGATTACGGGATCTGGCCGGTTAGTGGGGTTCGTTCCTTTTTGAATTTCGAATACAAACAAATCAGTGACAGAAAACATAAAAGATTCTTATTTTGTGCAAATTAACGTTTTGTCTTTTTCTTTGAAGACTAGCCTTGACAGCAAGTTGATGATGAATTCTAATTAAGATATTTTTGTAGAACCCCATGTCATTCCTATAAAACCGTTCGGACGAAGACCGTTTCAAGTTGGTACGTACAGGGCCAGCGCCATTATGGAGGACGACAGATAAATTATAATTAACTAAATTGTTAATTATCGCTACAAATTTACTAACACAGTGGAAACTGCTTGAAGCAAGGATGAGTAGAATAGTTATTGGTGTTGCAGTTTGCACTATCAAGAACAGAGCTGCCGTGTGTTAGTGTTCTAAGTTCGGAACTGTTTATCAAAGGTACCGTTTATTGGCAGCAACTATTAGTTCCTGAACATCTATTAGTAAGCAATTAGTTTGCAGCGTAACTTATCAAACACAAAGTAATAATAATAACTTATTCCTGGAACTATATCGTGAACTTTAGAGTTCAAATAAAAAGCATTCTTAGACAAACAAATAGGAAAACTTGTTACGATATCTTATAAATTTCTACATATCACACGTTGTCGGTAATAGAAAGCGTGTTTTCATCCGAAAAACTAATGCTCATATTTTCTCGAGATTTTCATCAATGTCGAAGGTCTTTCTCAGAAACGGCGAAACCGCGTCGTCTCAGGAATAACTCCAACATGAAATCATACCTTCGCATGTAGGTTTGAATCACGTCAATCATTAGACAAAAATGGAAAAAAAACAACAATCATTTACGAGTATTCACACACGACACGTGTCGAGATTTTAATGGTGCGTTTGTGTCCTTTCATGCTTTAATGGAAGGTACACATACAAGGAAGTATACTGTTCAGGGTGGAGTGAAGTCACATTATTGAGGTCTGTGAACAAAGAATATTATATCAATAATTTTGTAGCTGTAAGTTTATTGGATTCGGAAAGTCTTGCCTAGAATATGTTAATGAAGACCGCGTGTGAGTTATCATACAGAATAGCCAGTAACTATGATAACCATTCACAGATAACCAAAAAAAACTAGGCACATTATCTGCAAAAGAGCAACCTTTCTACGAAAACATTAAAATTTCACCTACAAACAAATGATTCCGTTCTTATTCAACCCACAAGCTCCTTTCGTCGACAAACTCTTAAATATTTACATTTCATATAATACCGCAAAAGCTACCTCAGTTTTCCCAAGAAAACGTTCTAATATTATTTTGAAACTACTCAGTAAATTTCCGCAGGTAACTTTAGACCGATGAAAGGTCTTTTATACTCCGACTTGCTTTACATGTCACGCGCACGTTGTAAGTGGTTTTACGATACCCATTTGAATTCAGAACGCAGAATAATTTTTAAAACACAGTCACCGGCCAATGCATGAACCGAACGAATGCCAAGAAATCCAACCAATCGTAGTGGGTTCCAAATTCGAAGTCCGGACGTCGGAAACAGCCGAACGGACGTAAGTTGCCAGTAACAGCTGATTTGGGAACAAAGTGTTGCCTGTTTGAAATTTATAAAGCGTGCTCTTGGCAAGAAGTTTACTTGTTGGCAGATGTTTTAGTAACTGACTGATTGAGAATACGTAACATGTTATTATCAAGGTGTCCAAAGAATAATACTACCCATTTGTTATTATTATCAGATCGCTTTGCTATTTCCTTATAATAAAAGGAAAACCTGTTCAGAATCTGTCCAGATGTATTTCAAACTCATACTTACTGTAAGGATCATTGTATTTGACTAAAGGGAATACTATACCTCAGTTAGTCTGTAGGTTGTTTGAGCCATGTCGATAATGTTAATAATATAAAGTTTATTTAAAGGAAAAATGTTCTTTTTTCCCACCTGTCATGTTGTTAAATTGATTCAAGTGATTTAAGTAAGTCGCACTACGAGGGTCTTTTATCTCTTTTTTACATATCCACATACTCTATGTAAATTGAGACTAGATAAGTAAATAGTGTATATATTGCTATATGGAACTGATTTAGTGTGCCGACAGGCAGGGTTAGCGTTAGATAGATGGGATTGAAGCTTGCAGGCTTTAATGTTCGAACCGTTTATACTGCTTTTAGAATTAATTTTGGATGGAGCTTGCACTAATATAGTCTTTATCGACCGTTTAATAAACATGAGTCTTTTGGTGTTAAATGATTTTGTGATAAACTGAGATTTCCTTACTAATAATTTATTAATCCGTCGTGAATTTAAATTAAAAATAAGTTAATAATCTAAGTTATTTTTAATTTTAAACTAAAATATTTGGTTAAATGTTAATATAAGATCATAATTTAACAAAAATAGCAATATTATTGCACGCCTATGTTATTTTCTTTTAGATCGTCTATATTATTTTGAACACCAATTAAACTTTGTACTGCAATTTCTGGCAATAAATAATTTTCAATTTGAATTTGAAGTCTGCGATCGTTTCACGCTTGTGGTTGCCTCAGTCTTTTTTATGCTCATAAGCTTCCAGTCAACTAATTATAAAGTATTATAACCCTAACAAAAAGGCAAAGAGCTATTTGGTCGTCTCGAAAATGTTAGTGAAAATCTCTTTATTTGCGGTCAAAATAGAAGAGGGTAAAGGAAGGATGAGGACAATCCCTAAAGGATATTGGAAAATGACATAGGTAAATAGCGGAACTTGAATAGGGTTTCAGAGGGTATGTATGCAATAATAGTCCACAGTCGTCGGGGTAATTTAGAGGTCTGTAGACAGTGATTTTCATAAATACTATCAAGATTTTTCTCAAAAATATCTGTGTTAAAATAATAAATAACGCTTTACACTCAAAGCCCCACACTAAGATTTCCTGTGTCGTGGGCACACACAAGACAAAAACACAACACACTCAGACCAGAAACAGAAATTCAAATTCATCATTCAAATCTCTGCTCTGCTGGGAATCGAACCCAGGACCCTCCGCACAGCGCACCGGTGTTTTAACCACTGCGCCACTTGGGCAGGCTTAAGTAAGGCTTAAGTATGATAATTTAGTAGGCGGTAGAGCCATAGTGTCGTGCCGTCCCGGCTTTAGAACAGGCAGACCCAACTCTTCCAATGGGTGTCGTTAAAGGCGACTAAGGGACGGGTCCCTTGATGATGAGCGATGAAAGAGTGGGCAGCAGCGCTCTCTTCTCTTTCCAGCTACGAACTTTGGATTACACCACTGCGGTGTGGAAGGCAAGGGGAAACCACCACACATGAAAGTCCTTCCCATGAAAAACTTCCCATGAAAGTCGTTATGAAGGAAACCTTCAACAGACGACCACAACCACTCTGTCAAGAGTGTAGCGACTTAGAAGAAGAAAAGCCATAGTAGCTCGTCCGCGCAGGTACCTCACCGCTAGCCTCTTGCCAGTAACCCATTAATGACCCACTACAGGGTCGGGTCTCCTTCTCGTAAAGAGAGGGATGTAGGCCTTAGTCCACCACGCTGGCCTATTGCGGGTTGGTGGACTTCGCATACTTTGAGAACATTTTTGTTTGTGAACTCTCAGGCATGCAGGTTTCCTCACGATGTTTTCCTTCACCGTAACAGCGGGTGATATTTAATTTTATAAAGCGCACATAACTTTTTTCCAAAGTCATTGGTGCGTGCCACTGGGATACGAACCCGGACCCCTCGATTCGAGGTCGAATTCTAAGCCACTGGGCTATCACCGCTATCACTACCCTCTTAACCCGCCGTAAAGCAGGATGTTCTTCAATTTAATTTATTAACAACATTTGCTTTCCATAAAACGAGATAACCGCGGTAAGTTCTATGCTGAAAACACTACAACCTTTTACACAACTCATAAAATTATACAATCATGATAAATTTGCGCAAAACTAATCTCTTAAACTATGGCCAAGAATCGGTGCCAAATAAAATGGAAAAATCCAATAAAGATAAACAAAAAGTTAATGACGAAACAACAGATTAAATATGTTCCACCGTCGTTCCGTTTCGTTCAATCATTAAAAGGAAAGTTCGTAAAAAACTAATCACTTTATCTTCCGAATCGGACCTTGTTTATCATCATTATAAAAACATAAGTTAGGAAGGGAAAACAATCGAATTATTTTGGCCATGTGCGTGTTAAATTTGTATAGAAAGGGTTCCGAACTAAATGACTAGATTGTGTCCGTAGCTTCGCCCGCGTGGATTTTAGAACTTGGTGCTGAGAAGGATTAAAGTATCCTATACGTTAATCCAGTTTATGATCTATCTGTGTACCAAATTTTATCCAAATCTGTTCAGTCGTTTTTGCGTGATAAGTAACAAACATCCATTCATACTCACAAACATTCGCATTTATAATAGTATAATAATATATAAATAGTAGGATATTAAAGTTTGGTTTTAAGTTAACATTTTGGGTAGTAAAACTGTTTTTCAAAATAAAAAATCACTTGCCGTCACGGTGAAGGAAAACATCGTGAGGAAACTTCCAAGCCTGAGAGTTACCAAAAAAAGTTCTCAATGCATGAGAAGTCCACCAATCCGCACTAGGCCAGCGTTGTGGACTAAGGCATCCATCCTTCGCATTGTGAGAGAAGACTCGACCCTACTGTGGGTCATTAATGGGTTACAGACATAGCCGTTGTACTCCTCGAACCATCAGCTCATTGAAGTCCACTGCTAGGCTAACCTAAACTAATCGAGGCCACTCCGCCCACTCCTGGTCCCTTTGAATCTAACGGCTCATCGATCAGTTCGTGCGGACATCACATTGCTAGCGTTACTCATTCATTGACCTCCAATCTGACGAAACTTCCGAAACTCGTCAAGAGATGCCGCCACACGATCCTGAATCACGCTATCGAAGTTTTCTACGTCGCTGGCATATATACAAAACTCCGACATGACGTAATCGGAGCTCGGGCGCTCCCCAGGCATGATCACCCAGCCAGGTTCGATAAAATCCTTACAATGCAAGGATACGGAACACCAAAAATATCAGTAGCATACCAAAGAAGTTAGTCAAAGCATCAATTTTAATTAAACGAACAAAAAACATCTTAATGTGCCTAAAGTTTGGAGGCAAACCAACGAGAAGTAGAAACTTTGTTAAACAAACATTTCGCGGAACATGATAAATAAATACACAATTTGCCCAGAGAAGCTTGAACAATTATATAGAATTATATAAGTGGATTTTATAGAAGAAGAGAGAGGGAGAAGAAATCCATCTTCTCTCCTGTTATCAAGGTATTGTAACATTTCTCGTGTAACAGATGGTAACAGTGTTGGGGAAGCGTGTTCGACGGATAGTTTTAATTAAAGGCGAACCTTTTTTATAAATAAATGAATAATTCTGTGAATTGCCTGTGTCGTGGGTGCCATGGACATACACAAGAGAACAACACAACACACCCAGATCAGAAATAGAAATGCAAACCCATCCTTCAAATCTCTGCTTTGCTGGGAATCGAACCCAGGACCCTCCACGTAGCGCGCTAGAGTCTTAGCACTAGAATCTAGTGACCTGTCTGACTGTTTGCTTCTTAGTTTCAATAATAAAAAAACGGATCTCCGTAAACGAAACCGAACATATTATGAAAACAAGCAGGTTACATCTAACAGACCTGTTTTGTAGGTGATAGTAATTAAAGAAGGTATTCCCACAAGCCACAATAATTCTCGTTCCAGCGAGTAAGTGTGGCACAATGTCGATATACTCGTACTATAAATTTATACACCTGAGTTCGCCTTCCGTCTAAGTAGGTTATGTTGTAAATTGATCACAAGTGTTTATGGACTGCAGTGATCGTTTATCATGCACGTACGACATTGTCGACTGATGTATGTGTAGTTAATTTGATATAGTGCACATTGCTTAGCTAGTGTGTGTTTAGTTTTCTTAATATAAATGATATTTAATTTTAATAGTATCGGCAAAAGTTAATATTTTATATCAATTTCTAAGCCCACTCGTACGAAGTCGCTAGAACAAATTAATTTTATAGTTTTACACAAACACTAATTTGAACCCCAACATCGTTATCACGGGTTTAGCCGAAGTTTCGGTTGATAGAAAGGAACAAACGTTTACTTAATTCCCTAAACCAAGGGGTGGCTACCCCGGCGTTAACGAGTCTTAACCACCGTCACTTGTTTATCTCTGAAAAAAGTTCGCGGGCCTCACCATAAACTTGGCGTAAATCATTCCCATCCTCTCCCCCTACCACCCTAACCTCCCCTTACCAATTTTCACCCGAGCCCCGGATGAAAAAATTTTTGTTCCATTTAGTACTAAGCGAGAAAGATAGCTCTGTAGCCTACTTACATATCTTTCACACTATTTACTAATGTATAAAACAAACAAACAAATAAAAGTAAAAAATAATAAGACTAAGTATTAATAAGTATAAATTAAATCAAATTATATTATTTACATTATCTATTAAATATATATTTATTTGTTATATTATTATTTATATATACATAAATATTTAGATAAAAACTATTATTTAATTTACACACCACATACACTTGCATCAACGGAATTAAATATCGTGCTATGGAAACGCGCCGGTCGCCGACCGGCGAACCTGCCTATTGTTTACCTAACGGTGTGCATGCGCAGGCCGCGTGCCCGCGTAACGGCCGGCCGCTCCAGTCGATGTACGATCTCTGCCGCGAAGCCCGTGTTGCCTATCGCTTGAGCATTACATACTCGCGAACGCGCTTGCTAATAGTTAATGTTATTTGTACTTCTTTCGCTATCTGTATCTTGCTTCTTCTATCGTTTCTATTCTAATTCTATGGTTTCGGACTATTCTACTGTATGTGTGAACTATTTCTTCCTGTGTTTTGTGTGCAATAAACTTTCCTTATCTTTGTGCCAACTGTGTAAGACTTTCTTTCTTTCCTTCACCCGTACACCGAGACCACCTATAAGTGGTGACCACCCGACGTGAGAAAGAAGATCCAGGTACCATAATGAGCGACAGCAGTGATTCCGTAAAAACTATCGGTTCACAACGGAATGTTACTACGCGGCGTGCACGTCGAGTGCGCGTTTCCACTGAACGCGAGGACGACATCCGAAAATTAAAAATTAAAGTCCCACCTTTCTCACCGGAGGACCCCGAACTTTGGTTTGCTTTGTTGGAAGGTCAGTTCGACAACAATGACGTCACTGATGACGCAATTAAATTTAATAATGTCACCAATAACCTTGACATCCAATATGCAAAGGCCGTAAAGGATATTATTATCAACCCTCCGGAAAAGAACCGTTATGAGAAAATAAAGATGGAGTTGATTAAGCGACTTTCTGCATCCCATGAAAAAAAGGTCAAGCAATTATTAACTCACGAAGAACTTGGTGATAGGAAGCCCTCCCAATTCTTACGTCACTTGCAAGACCTAGCTGGACCATCGGTGCCTGACGATTTTTTACGATCAATATGGAGTAATCGCCTTCCCCACAATATCCAGACGGTGCTAGCATCACAGCCTTCACATTCATTGGAGCAGCTGGCGGACCTGGCAGATCGTATACAGGAGCTGACTTCGCCGTATAATGTCGCCGCTGCCTCTACGAGTAAGGCACATGTAACACACCCGTCTGACGAGATCGCAGAGCTGAAGAGGATGGTGCAACATCTCACCTTAAAGCTGGAAGAGCATACGCGTGCTGGCTGCTTCTCTGCTGAACGTTCCAGAGCTCCGAATCGTCAACGTTCATCTTCGCGACGTAGGAGCCGTTCTCGCTCCAGCTATAAAAAGTACCCCCTATGCTGGTACCATGCTAAGTTCGGGGCACGAGCAGAGAGGTGCATTAAACCATGCAACTTTGGGAAGTCGGGAAACTCCGCGGGCGATCAGTAGCGGCGACAAGTGATCGCCCATCACCTCATGCGAGTCGCCTCTTCGTGACAGATCGCAGCACCAACATCCAATTCTTGGTGGATACGGGCAGCGACCTGTGTGTTTACCCTCGCTCTGCTGTTCGAGATCGTCGTGTCAAAACGGACTTTGAACTTAGTGCAGCTAACGGGTCTATTATTGAAACTTTTGGATTTATCGAGCTAAATTTAAATTTAGGTTTAAGACGAAATTTTTCATGGCGCTTCATTGTTGCTAATGTTACAAAGCCAATAATAGGTGTTGATTTTTTAAGCTTTTACAACCTTATTGTAGATTGCCGCAATCAGCGCTTAATTGATAATACTACGACTTTAACTTCTTATGCCTCTATTGCAGATACTAATGTATTTTCTATAAAGGTTTCCACAGGTGACACGCGTTTCCATAAAATTTTATTAAATTACCCGGAAATTACCCACCCTTCAGGTACGCCGGTGTTTCCAAAGCACGGTACGGTACATCACATCAGGACCACCCCCGGCCCCCCTATATCGTGTACCCCCCGTAGACTGGCACCGGACAAACTTAAAATCGCGAAACAAGAATTTGAGCTCATGCTCAAAAACGGTACAGCGCGTCCCTCTGAAAGTCCCTGGGCATCGCCATTGCACTTAGCGCCTAAAAAGGATAACGGCTGGCGACCCTGTGGCGATTATCGTTTGCTTAATTCACGGACTGTCCCAGACCGTTATCCCATTAGGCATATTCACGATTTCGCCCACGCCATTTCCGGTTGTACTGTCTTCAGCACAATAGACCTGATGAAGGCATATAATCAGATCCCTGTCTTCGAGGAGGATATTCAGAAAACCGCGATTACTACTCCCTTTGGCCTGTATGAATTTCCCTTCATGACTTTTGGTCTTAGAAATGCTGGCCAAACATTTCAAAGGTTTGTTGACGAAATGACGAGAGGACTTGACTTCGTTTATTGCTTCCTTGACGATTTTTTAGTTTTCAGTAAGACGGAGGCTGACCACGAAGATCATCTGAACCAACTCTTCAGTCGCATGAAGCAATATGGTGTTCTGGTCAACACTTCTAAATGCGTTTTTGGCGCATCAGAGGTAAAATTTTTAGGATACCAAATCTCGTCATCCGGCACCAAACCTTTGGAATCTAAAGTCCAAGCTATACAGGATTTCCCCGTACCCAAAACCGTAAGACAGCTTAGACGTTTCTTGGGGATGATTAATTTTTATAGGAGATTTCTACCCCACTCCGCGTCCATTCAAGCCCCATTAAACGCCTTACTTTCTGGCAACGTGAAAGCATCTCACCCTATAAATCTTTCAGGTGATACTCTGCTTGCTTTCAACGAATGCAAGAAGAGCCTTGCTAATGCTGCACTACTAGCACACCCAGATTGCCATGCCGAACTAGCTCTGGTAACAGACGCTTCCGACCAGGCTATGGGTGCAGTTTTGCAGCAACGAAAGCACGGCGTTTGGGAGCCCCTAGCTTTCTTCTCGCGGAAGTTGAGTCCCTCCCAACGAAAGTATTCGCCATATGACCGCGAACTCTTAGCCGTATATGAAGCTATAAAATACTTTCGTCATATGGTTGAGGCAAGGCATTTTGTGGTATTTACCGACCACAAGCCGCTCACTTTCGCCTTCAACGAAAGAAAATCCACATGTTCGCCACGACAGTTCCGCTATCTCGACTTCATATCGCAGTTTACATCTGACATCAGACACGTTTCAGGCAAGGACAACGTAGTCGCTGACCCTCTGTCACGTGTCGATGAGCTGCAGATACCAGTCGATTTAGACGTGCTAGCTTCATCTCAAGCTTCGGACACAGAGTTGGCTCAACTTCTGGGAGGAGAATCTTCGCTGCGCTTAGTCAAGTTGAAGATACCGGACTCTTCAACAGAACTTTATTGTGACGTCAGCACCCCATCCCCCAGACCCTTTGTTACCAAACCATTGAGGAGACAACTCTTTGACAGTCTCCACAGTCTCAGTCACCCAGGCATCAATACAACGGCTAAACTTGTTGCCGAAAGATTTGTTTGGCCCGGAGTGCGAAGAGACTGCCGAGAGTGGTGTCGTCAATGTTTGGCGTGTCAGCGTGCCAAAGTTAATCGTCACGTGACATCCCCTTTGGGCACATTTAATCTTCCTCGTGCACGATTTAACTTCATACACGTGGACATAATCGGTCCATTACCTATTTCGCAAGGCTACCGTTACTGCCTCACTGCGGTGGATCGTTTCACTCGCTGGCCCGAAGTCACACCTATGGTGGATATAACTGCCGAAACGGTTGGGAAAGCTTTGATATCGTGGATATCCAGGTTTGGATGTCCAACAGATGTCGTCACTGATCGCGGTCGACAGTTCGAATCGTCACTCTTCCAATACTTAGGAAGAATGATTGGATTCAAACATCGCCGGACAACCGCGTATCACCCAGCCTGTAACGGGATAGTGGAACGATTCCACCGCCAATTAAAGGCAGCCATAATGTGCCACGCTAACTCTAATTGGGTGGACACATTACCTTTGGTGCTGCTTGGCATAAGGAGCGCTTTCAAAGACGATTTACAGTCGTCTTCTGCCGAATTGGTGTATGGCGAGCCGTTACGTTTACCTGGAGAATTTTTCCAAGTAACAGACGCTCACTCCACCGACATATCGGATTTCACCACTCGCCTGCGCCAATTTGCGGAAAAGCTCCAACCAACACCAGCTGCACGTCACAGTAAAGACAAAATTTTTGTCTATAAAGACCTTACTTCGTCATCCCATGTCTTTTTAAGGGACGACTCAGTACGTGGCGCTTTACAGCCACCCTACACTGGGCCTTACGAAGTTTTGGAACGTGGTAATAAGACCTTTAAAATACATGTCAAAGGGAAAAGTGTCACGGTATCCATAGACCGCCTCAAACCGGCCTATATGCTGATTGACCCATCGCCCAATCCTACTTCTATTACTACTCACTCATCAAACCCCAATCCTATACCTATCACTACTCATCCATCTAATCCCAATCCCAAATCTGTTCGTGTTCCCATTAATCAACACACTCCAGCCCAGGAGGACGTCAGAAGAACGCGTTCAGGTCGTAGAGTTCGATTTCCAGATTTTTATCGCCCGTAGTGACGGTCTCTGGGGGGGAGTGATGTAGCCTACTTACATATCTTTCACACTATTTACTAATGTATAAAACAAACAAACAAATAAAAGTAAAAAATAATAAGACTAAGTATTAATAAGTATAAATTAAATCAAATTATATTATTTACATTATCTATTAAATATATATTTATTTGTTATATTATTATTTATATATACATAAATATTTAGATAAAAACTATTATTTAATTTACACACCACATACACTTGCATCAACGGAATTAAATATCGTGCTATGGAAACGCGCCGGTCGCCGACCGGCGAACCTGCCTATTGTTTACCTAACGGTGTGCATGCGCAGGCCGCGTGCCCGCGTAACGGCCGGCCGCTCCAGTCGATGTACGATCTCTGCCGCGAAGCCCGTGTTGCCTATCGCTTGAGCATTACATACTCGCGAACGCGCTTGCTAATAGTTAATGTTATTTGTACTTCTTTCGCTATCTGTATCTTGCTTCTTCTATCGTTTCTATTCTAATTCTATGGTTTCGGACTATTCTACTGTATGTGTGAACTATTTCTTCCTGTGTTTTGTGTGCAATAAACTTTCCTTATCTTTGTGCCAACTGTGTAAGACTTTCTTTCTTTCCTTCACCCGTACACCGAGACCACCTATAGCTCTTTAAGAGTTTGCGGCTGCCGAAAACGCTGAACCGTAGATTATAGCGTGACAATGTATGCCGTATTTAAAGGGGATAATGACCATTTTTGCGTACCAGGATAGTGCAACTTGTGTGCGATGAGTTATTCTGTACGCATCGCGTGCGTTGAAAGTGGTTTTTGATCGTTATTCTTCGGGCATATCTTTTTTGACTAATAAAAACATGAGGGTATCGGAAATCCGAAAGTGAAAAGTGATGGGTGTCGCGGAGGGTAATGAAATTTTATTGAGGTGCTTATGATGACATTACATTGTATGCATCATCCTTGATATTGTTTTATTCCTGTTTGAAAACAGCTACTTCAGTAGTTAGTATAAATTCATTTTGTAAATGTATTCACGTAGAATACATTTAGGTACTAAATGTTTGTTGGAGTTTATTGTATCTGTATACACTAAATTTTTAAGAAATATACGCGTACTAACCAACTTACGCATTAACTACTTCACTGTATCGTGATTCGTGAGTCACATGTGCATCATACCTATTCATGGTTTAACAATTGTGTATATTGTATGTAGTGTGGGTGATGCGGTGTGTATTTTGGCGTGTAACTAAGAGACAAGCAAAGAGGATATGTACGTATAAAATCTATCTGCTTATAAAAGATTCTTATACCAAAATTATATCGTCTCCTTTTCAAAGTTAAGTTCTTAATCAAAGCAATGTAACACGTTTTGGTCTTTATTAATTTTTCAAAAAATTCCAATCAAAAAGTGCCTGTATAAAAAGCTCGAAGAACCCTGTATAAGAGCGTTAAGTAGATGGCTTTTACGTTTCTTTGTTTAAGCCGAATTTTTATGGAGGGTACGAATTAGTTTCACGTGTTGCGAGCTACCCGTTTTCCTTGTAATAAAATTGCCTTTTTAGGGGTCTATCAAAAAATAACATCGGCTCATCCTTTTTGTTTCGTTCGGTTATTGAGCATGTAAATATTGACAGGTCAATCGATGGATTTTATGGCGGTTTTTATCGCCGACTCGCCGTAATAATATGGGTACATAACAGACCGTTGTGCCTCCGCTTTACTAAAGTATCCACTAGTTTGGTGTTGAAAGGTTTAAAAAAAATTTAATTGGCATCGTTTCAAAAATCAGTGTCTATTTAAATAAATATGTACCTTTTTTATACGTTTATATTTCATCAGTGACATGACGGTACAATTTTCGAATAAAATATTTTCGTGCTCATAAAATTGTTCATAAAATTTTTCTAAAAATATCTTTAAGCCGTTCTTAACTCATTTAAAAGATTTCGGAAAACAATAAAAACATCTTAATATTATGTTTTAAAACATTAAAAAAATAAAAAGATTCAAATTTAAATTTGATACGTAACGCAACTGACAATAGCAACGGAACGCTCCCCTCTCGGTGCTGGAGGAACAAAACGCAATATAATATAAGAACTCACGATATAAAAACATAATGGATAAACTCGATCATTGCATTCGGGGTAGCACTACAAAAACAAGAATCAACTCTTGAGCTGCGATGGTTTCTCGTTCGTTTAAATCACCACTTAATGTTTTTTGTACTTGAGACTTATCGTTGTTTGTTCCTTGTGAATTAATGTTCCGGAATTGAGGAGAAAACGCATTTAATATCGCTCGTTCTTCGCTCGTATTATTGCTTCAAGCTTTTGTTAGTACTCCTTCATTATGGCTTCCGATTCTTATAATTAGTTTTGATATCATATTATTTCAATGGAAGACGGAAGAATGAATGATTTGCGGATTTTTTATTTTGTGAAATGTGGCATTTATAAAATTTGTAGTACTTTTATAACAGAATGGACAAAATAGTTATTTTATATTAAATCCAGAATAAACAATTTTTGGGAATAAAGGTGTGTTATATTGAATCTAATTTTGCTATTTTTTCATTTCTTCTCTTTCTACATCACGAGCCTACGTTCACAACACTTTATCTACTTATCTGTCTCTATTAATAGCGCGACGTTACATGCTTATATTCTGACTGGTGTCGGTACGGAAAAAAGTTAGCTCGTACCTCAATATCCAATTACGGCGAGCGTCGTATATTTTCTCAACGAAAGCGTTAAAACTCCGATAAACGCAATATCAATTTTCAATATAAACCAGCAACGTCTAATACCATTTGCTATACAATTTACCCATACCTCGGCCACAAGCGAGGGAACGCGATCAAACACACAATACACACTCAATTAGAGCGCAAGTGCCAATAGAGATTGTGTCGCAACTGACGCAACGCTATAATCAATTGAAATGGATTATAGCGTTGCGACAGTTGCGACACAGTGAAACTGAAAATCTTTTTTCATAAAAGATGAGTTCACGTTCATTAATTGTTTAATGTTGTCATGTATGTTAAAATATTATGTTTTTTTCTCTTCTGTATGATTACATAACTGTAGTCTCCGTACTATTCCAGTTCCCGTTGCGTTTGCCTGTTTTTTTAGAAAAAAAATATGTTCTATATATAGTAGCCGCTGTGTGTGTGCTCGCGTGTGTGCCTGCGTGTGTGCGTGCGTGCGTGCCTGCGTGTGTGTGTCTAATTATATCACTTTTTGTGTTGCTATTAATTATTCAAGATCATTCGGCTGAGCATTTACATCAGCCGTAATCTTTAGAGGTGGCTGCAACGCTCGTCACTGGGCCACGTGATCGATTTAACTCTGAATTCCCTATGGGCGGCAATCCACACAGCAATCAATGATTCAGTAATCACGTCATGTCTGTCTGTAGCGGTCAGTAACGATGCGTGGACAATATTCAATGTTAGGTTTGTCACGTTATTTAAACTGTTAAAATTGTCTTAAATTACCAAATTTAAAATTAATATGAATCACTAAACCATATCCCGTGCGCATGTTGTACGCAGAAATTGCTCGTATGACGACGTCATAACATACATTTCGTCACATGTCGGTGCGTATAGTAAGATTTCAATTTGGACAGCTTAATACAGCTGTAGATAATAGAGTGTTGAAATTTTGTCGTGTTGGTTGCTCGGTTGATTATGTATGTCAGCTAATTAGGACAAGACCAACAAGGAATGAAGAAAATGTTGAACAAAGATTTATATATGTCACACCTATAGGTAAGGGGACTTTGTTTAAGTCATTTTTGATTTGGCAAGAAATGCTGCTGTATTACTTCTTAGCGATGCATAATCTCCTTTTACACATTTTTCCTAAGAATTGCGATATTTTTTTACTATGGTATCCATCCCTAAAACGCTTTGGCCTTAAACTAAGCCCACTTTTACTTTTCATCTACGAGTAGTATCACTCCGTCTAGCCATATAAAAATCTGTCGTATAGAATATAAAAGCAGCCGAACTCTGCCTATAAAAGTAGCTACAGCATTGAAAAAAATATTTCATGTGCTTATTCTTCTTACATTCAGTTCATGCACAATATCTTGTTCATCTCTGTCATACTCAAACTACTTTTAAGTTCGTTCAGTTGAGATCACACAATAGACACAGATTGTATTAAAGTCGGGGGCACATGAGATAAACTCAATTGAATACAACACAATGGACGACAGCGGGGATCCGTTATGCAAAATTTTGCAAAAAGTATACTATGACATCTTCCTTTAATATTGTGGAAGCTTATTCAGTTATAAGCAACGCATATCATTTGATGATGTTACGAATTTATTCCACGATCGAGATTAGAAAGATAGCGTCAGAATTTGATCGAAAAATTCATTTGAGAAAAAAAATATTGGATAATGTTCTTATGTTCTTTGAAATTAGTAATTATTAATCGCTTAACTGTCCCATGAGTCACGTGTGATACATACCCACTTATCTATTGGGAATATTGATGTCTATCTTAGACTATTTATTTAATACTAGTTATCTGCTAGTACTCGATATCTCCATGACAAAATTGGACTGCGATATATTTTTTTAAATTTTAGTGTGCAAATTGATTATTGACACATACATATGCTGCTTTTTATGTCTATCGTAATTTATGGTAAAGAAAAAATAGATATCAGTAGCCGCCAAAATTATCTAAACAAAACTAAAATTACTCAATCCACCTTGTTGCTTATTTTTCTGACATTAGTGGCCGCACTCAGAGACGTCATTTAGCTTAATGTCCATTAACAAACAAATAAAATCGTCTTTATTCGTATTGACATAAGTGTCATCGTTATCATTATCGAGTACGGCGGTAAAGCTTTTATCATTTAAGTACTGAAATAAATATGGTAAATTTTAATATAAAATCAAATAACAAGTAGGTTTCCCTAATTAAAAACAGCCACATTTTATTTTTCCCATTTTTGTGAGATACATTAAAATATAATTACATAAAAATCTTTTAGGTGTATTTATTATTATAGACTAAGAGCACATAATTTGTCTTAGAACAAAATAAAAAGAATCCTTTGATTACGTCCGAGAACTACGTCAAAGCTGGAAACAGAACAAAAGTCGACGTGTCTGTACAATTTCATTTGTCGCGTTTTTCCTTGTTCCAAGCTCCGTCCGGGAATTCCGTCCAGCCTTGCTGCTTCATTATTCAGCGCTCTAATACGTTTAGAGAACACGAGAGCTCGATATCTCCATGAGAAAATTGGATTGCGATATGTTTTTGCCCCTTTTAAGATGAGATTATGGACTTAAGTCTTCAGTTTACTTTTATTTAGTTGGAGGACGTAGACTACGCTTATTTGGCGTTAGTAGAATACATATAATTCTAAACGAATTAGTGCATAATTTGACAACAAAATAAATTTTAATAGTTTAATAAAAATAACAATCCCCGTGTCTCCACCCCAAAGATGATTTATGGAAATTTATGGAGTCAAATGATAATAGAAAAAATAAAAATAAAGATTGTAGATACATACATGCTACATACAATCAATTGCAATGTTTATAAAAAACGTTAATGGTGATTGCCTCTTACTCTAATACCACTACAACAATATGTTTCCATTGTGAAATATCTAAATTAAAAGCAAAGAACAAGCCGTCAGTGAAATAATAAAGCATAGGCCAGAATGTAGAACAAATTGTAAAATGGAACAAGCACTACAATGGAACAAATGTAGGAAGCGCAGCGTCGGTGGAACAATAAATTCTGCGTCGGCAGTTCCGTGCGATGTTCCTTTTGGTTCCTTAGACCCGTGTTAGATTTGTACTGGAAGAGATTTATAGGTTAGGATATAATATTTCTGGACCAATAATTCCTTTTATCGGGAAATATGTTGCCGATGGATGTATTACATTAATCTTATAGTTGGTTTCGTAGCTTGCCGTTTTGTGAAAAATTCGTTACATTGTATTTTTAAAGGTTTTAAAACTTTAAATTTAACTAAAATTTATATGGAACTATAAAATATAAATAATAATGGGCCAATTCACATAATTATGCTTTCCGATCCCAAAGTAGGCTGTGAGCCTGTGTTATAATAACCAGATATATTTTTTAAAACCTAATTTAAAAAAAAAATTAAATTAATACATTCCGGCAGAGGTAGTTTTGAAAAAAATGCTTGGCGCTGAGTTTTTAACTTTGACATCTTGAGTAAGAGACCGAATTCTAGGCCACGCGGCTATCACTGCTTACACTATTTCTGGTATCATTCTGTAAAGATTACTACAGTAGACTACTCTGTATTAGTAAGTGCTCATAGTCAGTATTGACAGACTGACATGAGATCTGTTTGCGGCTGCATGTTAACGTACTAATGGATATCCGCAATGGAATGAGCAGTACATGTAGATTTGGAAATATTCAAAACCATTTGTTATTAATAAATAGGACAAATTTTATAGTGCATGAAATTGAAGCCATTTATTACAAAAATAAGTTATTGTCAGGTCACATTCAGTAATTGTTCCAACCTCCTTCTGTTTACGAGAAGGATACTCATAAGCTGAAAATAAAAAGCATTGCAGTTCTTTAAACTAAAATGTAAAATTACTATTGTGAGTTCAATCGTTACTAAAATTAAATGTTGACATATCTGTAATGCTGTCTTCATTACCATCAAAACGTAATTAAAAATTTTTCATTCCTATAGATACACACCAGCAAATAAAAATTGATACTAGCCCAATAGTAATACTTTCTTTAGGGCATAAAAATTATTTAAATTAACAAGAATAAAGAAAACAGGGCATGTTCAATAAAATACAAAATGAATTTTGGACCAATAATTCCGCCTTGTGGCACCCCTGCGTTGAAACAGTAAGGATCTGTTCGTATTTACAGCGTGACTTAACGAAGATGATGTTCAAACGCTTTGGGTAATACTATTGTTTATCGCAACGGATGCTGTAGCGTTGTGCACACAGGACCATCGAAAATGTTTCGATTGCTGTCACAACATTTAGATGACTGATTCGCTGCTTGTTTACAGACAAAACAAATACTTCAAGCACGTATTGATGGACGTCGAATCTAGAATATTTTTGATATAAAACACAATGACATGTTTAACAAGATTCAAGGTTCTTTAATGTTCCTGCAATAATAATTGTGTATTTTTATTTTGACGTGTCGTACAATAAAGTGTATAATGAATAAATAAAATAATTTTGTTCAATATATCAATGAATTTATTTTACGAAGTGAATAAAGTTGTAGTGATAAAATAAAACAAAATTCTTAAATACATATATTGGTAACACTAAGTTTTTCTAACAACTCTCTGAATGATAATAATTAAAAAATTTAAGTAAAACAGCATGAAATTTCAGATAAATTCTTAAAATAATTATGAGTTTGGTTTTCGTAGCCACTATAATTTATTTCGATTTAAAAGTCGAATATAAATCGAGATTTAGTGTCGTTTCCGCCCTTTAATATAATGTATGGTAATGACATATGGTAACCTTAAAGATACAGCTCATTTTTATCAAAATACCTTTATTCTATACAAATCTTAACTGATTACTTAGTGTTCGCAATTGTGGCCATTGTTCCAATTGGGAACAATTCGACATCTCACCAATGACATGGCATGTCACCCAAACCTAACCTAACCCAAAGTCAATACCACATGTACAAATCACTCCACACCGAGTGGAACACGGATGAATAGTCCGAATCCGTGTTATCTCGCGACCCCATCCATCAGACCTCAGGCCCTCCCTACACGTGCCGGCGGTCCCACGCTCCCTAATTAATTACTTTCTTCGCCCTTTGCATAGGTGATGTCTTTTCACTTCGAAGAAAGTTTTTTTGTACGATTTCGTAGTATACCATGGTGAATTTTTCAAGTGTGTGTGGATGGGGTAATTCGAAACTATGAGGAATAGCGAAAAATACTGAAAGGAGTCATTAAGAGAATTAACTAACACACACACACACTTGAACTGAATGCAATAGAATTTGCATACAATATCCAAGCATCGGCGATATTCAGGTCACTCCATCCTTGTTTCCGGTACAAACTAGCTGTGAACTGTAAGTGCTGGATAATCAAGCGCTATTATGCGAGACGACTTCACAATCAAGATCAGAATCAGACCAGAGACGGGAATTTAAAATCATCAAAATTCCATGCCAATGGAAATTGGATCCGATATCCTTTTCGATGAGAGTGTTGCAGACTGTAAATGTATTTTTGTGAATTAAATGTATTTTTTTTATTCACTTGCAACATTTGCATAGTTAATGATAAATATAAATTTATAAACACAATAATACTATTTATTAATTTAGTAATTTAGTTTAAAATTTAATAATTTAGTTATCATTTGCAATCATTTAATCGCTATATTTGACTCTTTAAAGACTGATATTTCTTTTTTATTTACTTGAAACATTTGCATAGTTAATGATAAATATAGAATTATAAAAACAATTTGCAATAATTTGAGTATATATTTGTTGTATACATAAGTTGTGAGTATACTTTTCTCTATTTTGTTTCGCATTCTTCTCTTTAAAGACTGAAGAGGCTATGCTAGCTGATAGTTCTTTAAATTATTCTGAGATCAAAAATTGTTCGACGAACATTCTTGTCCATTCTCTTCGAAGCCAAAATTTCTTCAAATATTCTATATCCCGCAAGTATTTTTCTACTTTGCCCAACATGATGGTTCTAATCGTCCTAATCGTCTTTCGTATAGCTGTAACCCTTTTATGGCCCACTGTTGGGCACAAATTTTTCCCCACAACTGGGAAGGCTTGGAGCATACACCACCACGCTGCTCCAATATAGTCCTCCACCCGTGTCGGTTGTTTTACCGCTATATACATACCGCTTACAGAGCCTCCGACAAAGTTTAACGGTATTGAAAATAACCGGGACCGGGTTTACGGTCCCTGCCCACTGACGCACTGAAGCATTTCCTTCGTATATACAAACAAAACAATTTCCCCCATCTCTTCGTGACAATTTATTCGCAATATACATATTTGATAGCCACGTAACATCTTAATGGAAGCGACGTACTCGAACCGTCTCCAAATAAACTGAAATTCCGTTTCGTCACGACGTCCGAGTACTCCAATGCAACTTGGACCGAATTCGGAATGGCTTTTGCTTTGGAACGGATCGTCGTTTTGGTCCAGTGAAGAGCATTGCTTTTCAATTAGATGGCCAGAGTCACGATACGTAACTAGATTTACTTAGATATTGGGAAGAAACTATTTTTTATATACACCAGTCAAACGGGCTACCTGCTGGTAAGTGTTCACTTATTGACACCGGCAACACCAGAGAAGGCGCAGGTGCTTTGCCAGCTTTGCAGGAGAACTCTAGTAAAAATATTCTTTGTTACACATAACGATGTTAGGTGATTGGTAAACGCTACGCCATAGCTACGCTAAACAATTTGTGCTAAACAATATGTCATGTCATGTCATGTCAGTACCCATTAATGACCCAGTACAGGGTCGGGTCTCCTCTCACAATGAGAAGGATGTAAGCCTTAGTCCACCACGCTGGCCTACTGCGGGTTGGTGGACTTCGCATGCCTTTGAGAACATTTTTTTGTGAACTCTCAGGCATGCAGGTTTCCTCACGATGTTTTCCTTCACCGTAACAGCAGGTGATATTTAATTTCATAAATCGCACATAACTTTTATTACAAAGTCATTGGTGCGTGCCACTGGGATTCGAACCCGGATCCCTCGATTCGAGGTCGAATTCTAAGCCACTGGGCTATCACCGCTTCCATTATACACTATACATTACAAACAATATATTTTATAGATCAAGAACCGATCAGGCTCCTCAGTCAGGATTCTAGCCACTACTATCACCAGTTTTTGTACTATATCTTGTTTTATATCTAAAACCTACACCTTCGCTTGAACCAGAAGTTAAAATTAGCTTGTACGCAGGTGAAATGATAATAAATAGGGCTTATCACAGCTATATTTCACCTTTATTGTTACTTTGCGCTCCAATTCCGCACGTGACCGGTGCCAAGTAACCCACAGGACTACTGGTGACGCTTCTCCTACTACCAGCGAGACAGCGGTAATTTCAATGACTCTGTCAGTACCCATTAATGACCCACTACAGGGTCGGGTCTCCTCTCACAATGAGAGGGATGTAGGCCGCCGTCCACCACGCTGGCCTACGGCGGGTTGGTGGACTTCACATGCCTTTGAGAACATTTTTTTTTATGAACTCTCAGGCATGCAGGTTTCCTCACGATGTTTTCCTTCACCGTAACAGCAGGTGATATTTAATTTTATAAATCGCACATAACTTTTATTACAAAGTCATTGGTGCGTGCCACTGGGTTTCGAACCCGGACCCCTCGATTCGAGGTCGAATTCTAAGCCACTGGGCTATCACCGCTGTCACTTCAATGACTCATTTGGCTTCAACCCTTTCATGGTCCACCGTTGGACACGGGTCTCATCCCACAGCAGGAGGAGGCCTGGAGTATACTCCACGCTGCTCCAATGCGGATTGGTGGAGAAACGGGCTAGTGGCCAACCCGTGTTGGATGTTTTCAAACCGCCCTAACAAGGATTAACGACTGTATTTGTAACGACCGTTAAAAATCGTAAGCAACGAAATGCAGACGATACAACTAATTTGCCATCATGAACCTTCATGCATGTCAAAAGTATTTCAAATAAAGTAGCTGCTGCATGCCAGTGAAACTCCATCGGAAAATTATAATGATACCATTATATCTCCACTGGACAGGCAGAATACCACAACTGATAAAATGACAATGATGTAGTCAGAATGAAACCATTATGATTCCATTTTGTATCTGTTGTAAATCTCGGAAACGGGAATATTAATCCTTATTAGAAATTTAGTCCTTCTTGTTCTGTGTTCAAAGCCGATTTTTATTAATCGATTAAGGTTAAAAAAATTCACGCTTTTAATTTTTTCGCAAATCGCTTGACAATACGACACCTGCTCAGTTAGACATAGGAAACAGATTCGAACCTCGGTTCTCGCCCCAAGCATGTGGAAGTTTAGTGCTTTTAGATTTTGATTCTACGGTGGAAGATGCTATCTAGAATGATATTAATGGAACGATTATTGCGCGTTAGACTCATAAAATAACCGTACAAAATGATACGCTTGCTATAACAGAAAGCTTCTGTTATTTATTTAGCAAAGTGTGTTGATACAGTTATTTTGATTTTGTCATTTTATAAAAACTTTTTTCTCACTAGTACCTAAGTTAATTCAGTTTGGGCATTTAGAACAGCTTATGCTTAGTAGTTACTGTTGTTTATGTACTTTTTAACCCTTTAAAGGAATGAATGAATGCTGAATAGACATTCATATTTTGGTAGTGTCATTTGTAAAATGTGGGGGACCTCAATAGAGACTCGCCTCACCACCCTATGTACTTTATATTATATCATCCTGGCTACTGCATCAAAATATTAAATTCTCATTTTTTGCATATATTGTCGGATAAATTACTTCTTGGCTTAAATATAAAGGTTCTAGCACCAATTATATTTAAAATCGGCTCAAAAGCTAACAATTTACTTCAACAGCTGAATTTCGAATGCCTTAGTTGAATGCATGTCACGTCAAACGTTAATTGGTGAGTGACGTGACGTATTGATTCGAAATTTGAAATTTGCTTTGAGTTAATACGTAAAATTGATGAAAGTTTGATTTTTAATGAAAAATTCAATACGTAAAATTGATGAAATTTAAATATTTGAAAGACTTTCTTATTGAAAGATTTTACGATAATTTTCTTTGTATTATTCAGTTAATAAAAATCTATCAAAAAGTCACATATTCATGGAATTTCACATGAACATTTAATTTTGTAACGCCTACAAAATAACACCTATCGTTAAACTTAAAATTTTATTTTTCGATTAAAAAATCCAATCAGAAACAGTGTTATTCAAAGACATCTATAAAGCAGTATTTTAAAATTTAATACTAATATTTCGGTCCAACTAAAACCACTTTTCAGCTATTAAACCCCGAGTAAGTCCGGTCCGATACGTCACGTCACGCCCCAATTAACGTGTGACGTGACACGCAGCCAGCTAAGCCGCTGCACGCTAATCGTCTACTGGAGCAAATTGCAGCTTTTAGCGATGGAATTTTAGAAAGTATAAGAGGAATTTTTAGGCTAATGTAAGGTATGTTAATATGTATTAAAAAATCTCTTCAAAGGCCGTAATGTTTATGTAATCTATGTTTAATTCAAATTAAATAAGAAGCTATTCATTTTCAATGAAAAATTGCGTTACTTGTTATAAAACGTTAACATGTAATAAACATCGTCTATCAGATCGGAAGAAAAAACTGAAAAGCTATTTAAAAATTCAATTGTCTTATACTGCAGTATGACAAATTACGGAACTAATAAATATTAAATTTTATGAAGTGTTGATATCAGAAAAATGTGTCTCTAAAGAGATAGTAAGACATACTTTTTTTTATTTTATTTCTTTTCTCATATCAAGAGGCTTCAGATCACAAATCCATGTACTTAAAGGAGGTGATTCCTCAGCGTGACTGGACGTAACTCTAATTGGGCGTCGTGATGTCCGGGGCGGGCCTTTGTCAGTACATTTGAGATTCGGTTCCGATGGGTTACGTGTACGGATTTCTAAATTCACTAAGAAAAGAAAAGATAAAGTGTACTTTTTTTTGATATATTGTCATCTCAGTTTTAAACGTTGTTATAGTTGTGATAATTATTATTGTAAGTACATTGAATAACCCTGTACTATACGTCACATGCGACGAAAAACCCATTGTTTAACTATTGATTCTACTTACTTGACTGACAAAGTGCAAATGACAAACAAGTGACTAACAAACAATTTCTTTCAGACAAGGAAGAAGGAAGAATTAAAGATTTAAAATAGAAAAATTGATAAAAGATAAGTAAATCAATAAAAATTTAAAGAAAAAACAAACAATGAAAGCAATAACGGTCGTAAAACGAGACAAAAATTATTTGTAATGAAAACAATGTCTGTCTATTCTAAATATATTTTTTCTGGATAAAAATCATAAAATAAGTTGCTAAGTTGCTAACTTCCAGATTAGCTGCCCAGTATGTTAATACGAGTAATGGAGGAGAAAAAGACAGATTACAGCATCGAGTTGCTAAATCCGCGGTACACAGAACCGTGAAGAATATAGAAACTTTTCATATCCATCACAAGTTGGAAGGTTTCGGGAGACAAGGAATGATTTTAATGGCTTTGGCTTCGGAATAATATTATTTATGAAAGAAAATGGCTGATTAATTTTATAGATGAATAAATAAAAATTAATCACTGTTCGTTTGTCTCACTAAAACTCGAGAACGGCTGGACCGATTAGCTAATTTTAGCTAAACTGTTAGCTAAACTTTTCAAACAAAACATACAATAAGACATACAATAAGACATTGACTAAACTTTCTTATTTTGCAAAATGAAGTCAGCTGAGTCAGCTAGTGCGTGCTTGCCAGAGCGTGCCAATAGCGCCGGTGAATTGACTTTACGATATTTGAAAAAATTAAGGGTTATCTGTAGTTACTGTTTTACCACAGCGGTGATAGCCCAGTGGCTTAGAATTCGACCTCGAATCGAGGGGTCCAGGTTCGAATCCCAGTGGCACGCACCAATGACTTTATAAAAAAGTTATGTGCCATTTATAAAATTAAAAAGTTATGTGCGACTTATAAAATTAAATATCACCTACTGTTACGCTGAAGGAAAACATCGTGAGGAAACCTGCATGCCTGAGAGTTCACAAAAAAAATGTTCTCAAAGGCATGTGAAGTCCACCAACCCGCAGTAGGCCAGCGTGGTGGACGGTGGCCTACATCCCTCTCATTGTGAGAAGAGACCCGACCCTGTAGTCATTAATGGGTTAAAACAACTGTCAAAGCAAAAAGTCAACTATAGTATTTTATATAACGATGATTGGTGATTTTTTGATATAGTGTCCTATTGATTGTACACACAGCTCCGTCCATTCATCACGCTTGAACAAGGAGCGTGCCAATAGCGCTGTGGAATTGATTATACCCGGACTGCATTTAACTTTTGTGCTTCAAAGGCGTTATCCGATTAACGGAGATGCCGGGCCAAAGATAAATTGATAAGGATTTATGTTTGAGGAACTGATCAATGATGGGACTATCTTCTTAAGAAATTTAATTAGGGAAGTTAAATTAAACTTGAAAATAGAAGTTGCGTAACGTACTCTATATTTCGTAATACGAGTCAATATCTATTTTATGTGACGGATGGGGAAGAACGGTCCTTGAATGGCGACCACGTTTGGGCAACCGACCTGATGGACAGACGACGTGAAGAGGGAAGCGTATAACCGTTGGATTCAAAGGACCCAGGACCGGGCGGAGAGGCGTCGATCAGGGGAGGCATGTGTCACCTGTATTAAACGACTTTGTAGCAGTGGACAAAGGGCTCAAATGAAGGATATTAGTGAGCATAGGAGTTTTTATATTTTTAGTAGGCAATAATACTGTAAAATGTTAAAATTATTTGGTGTGTGTGTGTGGTTTTGTTGTGTTGTTGTTGTCCTTTTGCTTACTTCGAATACAAGGGACGATTGTATGACAAATTTGAGAAACGTTTTAACCAAAAAAATAATCATAATAGGAAACGAGATGTAATAAGAATTCGAGTATTAACATGCAACTCTCATAATTCTTTACTCGCGCACGGATAAACAAGTCCTTTTGACGGCGTATTTACTGCCAGTAAAGCGTGTAGACACTAAACCTTTTATGGTGCTGTTCAGAATAGACCGGAATTTTAGAGACCCGTTTACGAGATGAGGCATCAATGACGGCCAGGGTTTATGTGTGACGAGATGTTTAATCGCTGAGAAGTTAAGCGATGAAATCTTGATGGGTGTGGCATGACATTTAGATTTTAGGAAGGAAAAAACCATTATACCATAAATAAAGGGTAAACATATCATGTCATACTTTTACTTACATGTAAAGGTATGACCTACTGCAAAGATGATGGAAAACCGGATAATTATAATATCTCAAAGGCATGTAAAGTCTAACAAACAACCTGCAACCAGCGTGTACTAACGCTTATATTTTTCGGATTGTAATAAAAGACCCGACCCTGCAATAGATCATAAATTATAGCAGACGTTAAACGATAAATTAAACACATTTTATGGTTACTCGCTGTTGATCAGACATGCTCTTTTAAGAGATAGGACATCAATGCGGCATCAAACTTGGAGAGAATTGTGATAGACTGAAGGAATTCGTTGGGTGGAGTACATTTAGTATGGATCCAAGGGTTATGGGAGGAATCTTGAGGATATGGTCAATTTTATGAGAAGCAGAATATATTCTCTGTCACTTTTATGCGGTTGTAACGGATAAATGTTAGGGACAAGTGCCAACGACACTGTTCCAAATCTGATGTCTTATTTAAGTTAAAGGGTTTTTTAGTGTTGGACTATTTACATTGTATTCTCCGGACCAAATTGTACAATGTAATACCTACGTTTTACAAATCAAAATGCCTCTTTGTTTTCCATCCGATTTTCATCTCCAAAGCCGAATAACTTCCGCTGTTACCATGCTGCTGAAATCCATACTCCATCCACAATCTAAATTACTCCTATGTATGTATATGCTATCTATTAGTCAAATAATAGCATCATAGCAGCATAGCCCTGCTACTTGAGCAGTACCCTTAGTCTGAGTTTTAGCAGTTCCGAAACGAAACGCACATATACACAGCTTACCAGACGAAAATGCACAGTGTAATAACCAACAGAGGAAAAAGATTTTTAGAAGAGTTAAAAAATTAATAAAGCATTAGATAAATCATAACAAAAATTGCTTTATTTTTAATTAACACATTTCAATGTTTAATAATATTAATGAAACATAATAACCGTGAATTGGCCGTAATGCGCTGTAAAATTTCGAACCAATATTATCCCGTAGGTATTAAATATTTGTTAGTATTATTATGTCTAAGGATAAGTATTCATATCTTCCGCTCCATACAAAAAATTGATTTTAAATTTTTTAACTCCTCAAAAATCTTTTACCTCTATTTGTTATTACACTGTGGACTCCTGTGTAGTAAGCCGTATGATTTACGTATCTATCCGAAACGAAACGCACAAACGTTTCGTTTCGGTATCGCTAAAACTCAGACTAAGGGTACAGATCGCAAGTGATCAAGAGAATTAAGCAACGTCGGGCGGGGTCAGTACATGGATGGTACTTGTGGCTTTCGTACTTCGGAGGGAACGTTAAGGAGGCCTCCCTCCGACCTGGGGGCTGATTCTGTATGACCATTCAGATTTCGTGCCGATATCGTGTGTCATCCAACCGTATGTCATTTCATGAACTCGGCAAGACAAGGAACCTTAATGTCTTTTCTATAAGGCACACAATAGATTGCCACGATATTTGACTTTTAAGCCTTTTTCGACTTTTTATCACAGGTAAGACACGACATTGCCGCGATACGAGTGTGAATGGTCATACAGAATCGGGCCCCTGGTGGACATATGAAACTAAAACTTGTATTAAAACAATTTGAGTAAGTATCTCCGAATATAATTTTTCTAAATAAAGCAGGGGTGTTGACGTATTTCGGGGTATACGCAGTTTTTATTGCCGAAGAGGGACCTATAAACGTAAAAGGAAAGTTCATAGACGGAATTCAACCCCCCATCTTGACTCTAAAGTTATGACATCCCTAAAAATATTTATGTGAATTACATTTTGGCTATGTCTGTTTTACCGAATTTACCGAATACCGAATTTTACCGAATTCTTAACAAAGTCGCGGGAATTTGTTAAGAATTCGGTACAAGGAGAGATAACAACTTAGTATTTACAGAATATCGTTAAATGAATCGCGAGTATTTTAATACATTAGGATTAGGATAGGATCGCCTAAGTTACTTAAATAATGAAAATATTCAGTTTCAGCTGGATTTAGTTTCATAAATCGCAGTCAGTAATTAGTGACCCACTGCAGGGTCGGGTCTCCTTTTACAATGAGAAAGATGTAGGCCATAGTCCACCACGCTGGCCTGATACCGGTTGGTTGATTCCACATGCCCTTGACACTTATTTGAGAACTCTCAGGCAAGCAGGTTTCCTCGCGATGTTTTCTTTCACCGTTACAACAGGTGATATTTTAATTTATAAATCGCAGGTTACTTAGGAACCCGGATCCCTCAACTAAGAGGCCGAATATTAAAATTTAGCCACTGAGCTATCCGCCCTATTAGAAGAGAATCAGTAAAAAAATATAAATGTAAAATATATAATACAAGAATATTCTTTTGTTTCTTGTAAGTCCATCGCGAAATCTCCAAATTTTGTCTCCAAATATAATTTTTCTGAATTAAGACACATGTTGATGTGTTCCAGAATATGTGAGCAGCTTTTACTGCCCTTGGGGGACGCATAAAACGCGATAGGAAAATTCATTGTCGCTGTTAAACCCCCGATCGTGGCTCCAAAGTTATGTTTAGGACAAAATTTAATCTTGCCGAGATTAAAAAAGAAAATCTATGTAGAGAGGTCAGTTTCGGGTCGCCTACAAATCAAATAAGAATTAATTTTAGGGTTTTGATAAAAATGGAAGTAAAACATTTTTGTCTTTAACATTTATAGTTAAAATAAAAATAAAAAAATAACGCTTGACACTCATAGCCCCACCACTAGGATTCCCTGTGTCGTGGGTGCCATGGAAACACACAAGACAAGAACACAACACACCCAGACCAGAAACAGAAATTCAAATTCATCATTCGAACCTCTGCTCTGCTGGGAATCGAACCCAGGACCCTCCGCGTAGCGCACCGGTGTCTTAACCACTGCGCCACTCGGGTCGTGTCCGTCTATAAAATACATCTTTCAAGCCATCTTTCAGCCCTTTGAAGACCCTTCTAATCTGCTGTCCTGTTTTAAAATTCAATAACCAGCTATCATAGTCAACAGGCGATGTTTTTATGATTGCAGAACACCTGGTGTCAGTGACCACTTAACGGTCACTGCAGCCTATGGATATCCACGTACAACCTTAAACAGAGTGAGGTCCAATGTTGTATCTCTTCTATGTTGTATCTGAGGTTGAATGTGGATGCGTTACTTACTACACATCAGGCGCGTGCATACTGCATACCACAGTCGAAAAGGTGAGCAGTGCCTATCTTTACGCTAGCCTCTGGCTTCTAACCTCTGGCTTCTAACAAGAAAATCACTACCAATCGTTATGATAGGTCAAACAAAAATTTAGATGTATCTACCTATGACTAGCTAGATCTTCAGTGCCTACCTCCAATGCAAGCCACTGCTACATGATCGCCTCAAATACAGTTTCAGCTTCACGGCAGGTTATGATGATTGCGGTAACTTCTCTGGTAAACTACAATACCTCTACGACATATAGAAGATAACTCCTCTGGTAAACTAATTGAAGTTGACCTCTACGACATATAGGTAGAAGACATTCAAATCCCTGTAACTTGGTAAGAATTCTCTGACAGCTTTTCTGAAACAATAGTGATCTTACCCATTGCATGGATAGAATGAATGTTATATAAATAATATAGTCTACGTATTAATGTCAGTCAGAGCCGCAAAGCGTCCATCAGCGTGTATAGAAAAGTTTTCGTGTTGCAGCGATTCGGTACACTCGGTACATGAAGTGTACATTACACGTATTTTTTAAATATAAATAAAGTATGTATTAGTTACGATATTTAAAATTATTTTTTCCATTCTTCATAAACGCACGTACACGTATAGGTATAGGTAAGTATGAAAAGCAGCTCATTTTAAACCCAGAGAAAAGACGGGGGAAAATCTTCCAACGCCCGTTTAAAATAAACAAATTATATTACTTATACAAAAAATATACAGCGGGTTTTTGGCCCATTAAAGAGTGGATGATTTTCGGATGAAAATCATGTTACCTATACGAAATTTTGCATGCCAAAAAGAACTTTGAACCCACACTTTATTTTTTATCATAATCTGAATAAACTTGATCTTCTTCCAAATACCATTTAAATTCACAATTCGTTACTAATACACAACTAGATTTCGTCCGCGGCTTCGTCCGCATAGTTTTATATGCGACTCCAGAGACTAATAAAAAGTACCCAATATGTTAATCCAGGCTATAAACTACGTGCATGCCAAATTTCATCCAAATCTGTTCTGCCGTTTTTGCGTGAAAGAGTAACAAACCATCCTCACAAACTTTCACATTTTTTTTACTTAAACCACACTCTCAAATATGGGTCACAGGGTGTTCTCTAAATGAGCGTTGACTAATGAACGCGGATCTTGGAGTGGTCTTATTCAGTACACAGCGACATCGAGCTACGATACTAATTTGATCTTTCTCCCTCACGTATTAGAGTTCAAAATCGATCGTTAACTTTTCCAATTAGTTATGCATTAAACACCGCTCTCAACGCAATCAGTGTTGATGGCTAATAACATAGGTTTTTGAATTAAATGCTCGCGTGATGGGATCAATTAAAATTCAATTATCTGGGAATTTATTCGTATTTTTATATGCGGCTTCGATTAATGGCGATGGGTAATGACAGGATTCACATATCGATTTCGTTGGTGAATAATTTTTATTTGATTTAAGGATTGCTTTCATAGGTGGAACCTAACCTTAGTGCTTACGTTAATAGTTTGCTCTATAGCCGAATACGTGGCATGAATCTTAATCTTCACGCCACCACGTAGCAATAACACTAAGATCATGATAGCCTGTCTGTTATCAGTAATTCTTATTGCTCAAATATGATTGAAGTCCCGTTTGAAGTGCTAAAACAATGATATTCATGAGTGTGAAGCGTTATTTATTTATTTATTAACGGGCTTCACTTTAAGTAGTATGTTCAAACAAAAAACAAAAACTAAATTGCGGATGTTGAATTGTTGTACGATCACCAGAAAATAATATTTCACTTACGCCCAAAATTAATAAATGATCTTCAGATTGTAAATTTCGATTTTGCCAAGATAGGTACTCAAAATACATAATTATAATTTCTTTGAAATAAAAATGTTCCCCGGCAACCAAATATCATTAAGGTGATCATACATAAATAAATCTGTGAATCGGTTATTAATTTCCGGCGCTAGACTTTCGGGTACAAGGATGTTCCGAGGTAGAGAAAGGAGAGGACAGAACGAATAGCCTTCACCGTATTCACAGTAAGAGCGATCGTATACCCTAGATCTCTAGCTTTCTAATATTATACATTTCTTGTTACAATAACTGTTACTCGGCTGTAGATAGAACATCCGGGAAATGTTATATCCGGGTCAGTAGAGTGTGGGCGGCGTTACTACGAACAATATCATTCTATGAATAATTTCACTATTAAACTAAATATTAAATTAAATTAAATTAAATATTAACAGTCACTTGTCTAGTCTGATTTTCTATAATTAAGGTTCGTGATTATTGTCGAAAACGAAATATCGATAAAAATAGCCTAAAATGTACGATATTTATTTGGCATAAAAAGACAGGCAGGTATAGTTGCCGTCACGAGTGGTGAGCACAACTTTCATTGGTCGGTTTGACATTGAC
Source organism: Erynnis tages (assembly GCA_905147235.1). Lineage (NCBI taxonomy): Eukaryota > Metazoa > Arthropoda > Insecta > Lepidoptera > Hesperiidae > Erynnis > Erynnis tages. Next base: position 9,220,557 of record LR990087.1, read on the forward strand.
TGCGCTGCGGTTCACACGATTGGTTCGACAGTCGTCAGTTCGTCAGTGTGCGTCGTCTATTGGTCCAGCGGGTTTTTTCGGCTGCTGTACATTGGCCGAAAGTATACATTATCCCTACCTACATAAATCTGTGCTCACGACTCATGACGGTTACTACACGTAACACAGATACATACGATAGATTCAGCTATTCGTTTATTAAACAATAATTACTCCCTATTTCAGTATTTTAATGTACATCAAAGACAAATTTCAAATACAATTGATCTTGTCCATGTCTCAAGTTGATTCAATTACTAGTGTTGAAACAAAAGACTGCATAAAAAAAACATTTGCGCTCGCTCTAAAAAACTCCACAAAAACTCTACATTATTCAATGTTTGTTATATTAGGTCTTGTCCTAATTGGATGTTACCGACCAACCGATACCACAAAATTTAAACATGGGTCTCTGAATGGAGCTATACCTATTGACAATGTTGTCGTACGACCAACTTGTTTCGAGCGGTGTAGCAATTATAACAAAGTAATATAGTAGCATATAAAAGTAACTTATTTATATTTCAGGCATCAGCCGAGCCTTTCCAACGCTCGTTTCATGTTCCATATCGAGCGTCAGTGAAAGTTAGGAATATTCCATTCAAGTCATACACAGAGCGGCTTGTCGTTGAAGGCTGGCGAGGCTCCAGTTGTAACTGTAACGCGTCATACATACTGATATTGTAGACCGTTTTGGCTGCAACTCTTTGTATAGTTACCGATTTGGAGCAACAGAGGTATACTTCACCGTGTATACGCAACTCTTTGTATACCGATTTGGAGCAACAGAGTAACAGTATACTTCATCATGTTTGATACTAATCTGTACTTGTCAAGAAATATAACTACTAGATAGCATCATGCCACGACAAAATATATCCATAATTCCTAATGTTCGACACAATCATATACGAGTTAATTCTGTAAAAACTCCGACTAAGAGCAGCGACCCTATATTGAATTAGTCCGATCCTATACCTAAGTGAAAAATCTTTAATTCGATCCACATTGCCAGAGTTGATCACTGCAACGCTGGCTTTATTCCAGTTCGCGCGACTCGACACTCATATTAATGTCGAGCATACTTTCAATTACATTTCTTAATCAGTTCAAGATCCAGACAGTGTTACGTTCAAACTTACAAGATCTTTTCACATTCGTATCTGCTTGAAATATTAGTTAAATTAGTTCAAAACTGACTGCAGACGTACCTGTAACAATAAAAGTTTCAGTTATAATTGCGGTTTGAGATAACTAAACTTGATCAATAAAATTAAATACAGAAACCAAATAAATACCTCCAAAGGCTACAAAATAGAAAACCGACTAAACGCATATTCTGCATAAAGCACAAAACTATTCCTAAATCGTTCGATTCGGCCTTAACCGTTTTTTCCGCGCAATTATTCGCTCTTGCCTCGAGCGGAGCGTGCCAAAATAAGTCAAATGTGTCGCAATAAATTTGGGTCCCAGTTTCAATTACTATATCAACGTTCGCTGCTATTCACTTCGATTGCCCAAAACTCTCGAAAGTTTTCGGGCGGTACTCTCCTACTTCGTAGTAGGTTATTAGATTGGCATGTCATTTTTGTGTTGGAAGTTAGTGTAGTATGATGGTATGTATGAGATTTGTGTGTTTCGTGATAATAAAGTACTGATTGCGTATAAAACTCTATATTGAGAAGGTGAACATGTGAAGAGGGGGAGTTTAGGTGAAAAGAGCACAGACAGCCCTCCTGCCAAGTGGACTGATAACCTGAAGGAGACAGCGTTGAAACGAAAACCGTTGGATTCAGAGGGCCCAAGATCGGGCGGAATGGTGTCGATTAGGGGAGGCCCATGTCCACCAGTGTATTACCAAGGGCTGAAAGGAAGAAAGGAAGCTGGGATGAACAAGAAGGAAGCAAATTGTCAAGTACTAAGCAATACTTGTCACTGAAAAGTCTAAGCCTAGAAAATGAGACCTATCCTTAAATAAGACTGAATCAAACTCAAGCAAAACAAAACAAGTACTGTCCAAGCTAGGCGCTTTATTGAAAGTAGATACATTGTTGATAAGAAGATAATCATCGAAACATTTTAGGCGGCAACTGCACCAAACCAAAATACACGCTTTGATTGGATAGTAAAGATTATACTCTTTCTAAATTAAGTATTAGCAGGAAAATATTAAACCTGCTATCAAAAATAAGGAGGATTAAGATCTGTATATTGAAGTTTTCTTCATTTTTTTAGATCAATAACAAAAAGATATTCAAAGACGATTCTAGATACATTAAAAGATACAAGTTAAAATTTGTTTCCAGAAATGCTGTTACGTTACGTTTCTACAACCAGTTGGTGCGATCAAACGGTTAAACTCCTAGAACTTTACATGCAATCTTCTTTGAACCTTCACTTCGAAACTTCACACTGCCTGTATCGCCGGTTAAAAATGAAACGGAATTTTCTAACGCGATTTATTTCGTTTCGTACGGTTGCTGCTGATTCACAAACTGCTTTGACATTTTTGTTAGCTCACAAATTTTTCCCGAAATCAATTTGGAAAGTTAAAGAAACTTTTATTTAAGCGCGAATTCTTCCGTATTTAACTGTTTCGTTTGGAGAATATTATTAAAAAAGTTTGCCGAATGTTGTTTCAAAGGTCGAAAATATTTACGGAATAAATTCTCATTTGGCTATGAGCGCAAAGCGAGTTTCAAAGAAACATAACATTTAGATGCAAAAGAGAAATTGAACCGAGGAATACAATAAATCTTTGAAACTTGGTAACGATCGACTGGATAAATACACAAAGATTTTGTATTTAAAATTGTTCAATAAAAATAATCCTGCAAAGAAAAACAAGAAATAAAAAAACAGTACGAATAAAAATTTGTATTCCACAAATTGCTAAAAATTAAACTATTGATAAAATAAGACTAGTCGGAAATAATAACTTTTGTCATTTCCACTCAAATTTACAGCCTTATTTGGTATAACAAATGTAACATAACTTTAACAACTAAAATAGAGCACGGTGTTACAAATTTGACAGTACCCAAAAATAACAAGTTAGAACTCAATACTGTAATATCTGAGCCCTAACCTGAAGTGCTTGAACATGGTTTCAAAGGCACGGAAAACGCTTTGAGAATAACAGTTATTAGACTAGTGACATTGTTTGTCCTCTAAAGGATTGACCCTGTAGGTGCAATAGTGTGTAATATGGCCCAAAATAGTCAAAAAGTTACTTGAAATTTACTTATTTGTTACATACATTTCACGAACAAAGCTTCACACATTAATAAATGAAAAATGAATTTAAAGCTTACTTTTTAAATAATAAAAAGGAATTTCATATAAAAGTTATCCAAAATACTACGCAAATATTACGCAATGCGCAATAAAAACAGATATACAAAGCACAACAAAAGAAGAAAGTAATAAATCGTGCAAGAAGGAAAATAACAAGTTGTAATATACAAAAGCAGAAGGTAATCAATCCGGTAAAAAGGAAAATAAAAAAGGACAAAATATTAAAACCAATCCCCATTTGACTGAAAAATGAGAAGTAAAATGGTGGCATTTTAAAACCCCGTCCAAATGAACATAAACAAACAGGCCACAAAAACCGCGGACCACTAAAGCGCACGGGCGTTCGGTGGAACCATGACCGCCCCTAACTTATCCAAATTCCGCGTCATCAAAATATACGACCGCATCAACGCGAGCCCAATTTCCGTCCGTAAAGTCGACAAAAAAATACGTGACGATGTCAAAAATTCAGGCTCTCCCGTTTCTGACATCGAGCTGTAAACCCGAATGACCGGGCACGGAGAATTTTACGATGTATCTGATAAACTGGATGAACTGTGTACACGATACATCTTGCATGGGAACAAAGAAGAGGAATAAAAGACAGAAGTTTGTGTAAATTTTTAATCAGAGCAAAAGTTTGCTTGTTTCATACAACTGGTATTAATAGGAGTATATTTAAAGGCACTTATGCAGTGAACAAAATATTATTATCATTAATCATACTGCTTAAATTGATCGTCAATATAAATAAATAATAAATAAAATAAATAAAATAATGATTTATTGCCACACAAGTTACATAATTACAGCAAGTAGAAAACAGTAAATAAAACCTAAAGTGGGCAAAAGGAGTGACTCAGCCACTGCTGCCCGGAGCCGCACCACGACTCCGTGCAGCGCTGTTTTTCAGGCACTCCCTCTCCCTGAGGTGTAGAGCGGGAGTGGAAGTATGTACCCCGAGTGCCGCTTTTAAAGATTTATGAAAAAAAATAAAAAAACACGTAACAGACAAATATAACTAACCAAATTTTTGTACATACATAAATAACATATAACATACTATACTCTTGCATGTGTGTGTGTGTGTGTGTGTGTGTGTGTGTGTGTGTATGTGTGTGTGTGTGTGTGTGTGTGAGTGTATGTGTGTGTGAATGAAAATGAATGAATTATTTTAAATCAAAATACTCTCTTAAGTCTAAAGACTTCCAGTAGGCATGTTTCAGGTTCTCCGCGGCAAGTTGTTTCCTAAGCAACGCTGATCTATATTTCAGTTTAAAAGTTTCTGTACTAATTTTTTTTCTTAAAGGGGGAGGTAGGTCGTTCCATATACTCGCCGCGGCAAACCTGAAACAAGCCCTGTACCTTCGGGTCTTGTGAGTAGGCTTAATTAAAAGTGTTTGTGAGTTTGAGCGAAGGCTTCGACTTGTAACGTCCTTCACCCATACGAGTTTTTCAAAGAGGTATTCAGGTTTTTTGTTCCATATGACTCTATGTATTGTGCAAGCAAAATTAAGTTCTCTCCTAGCGCACATATTGAGTATGCCTCTTTCATTAAGATAAGGGGTGATGTATTGTCTCCTAGGAACCTTAAAGCAGAAACGAATACAAGCATTTTGCACTCTTTGTATAGCTCTTTCTGTATTTATATTAAGCCTTGGCCCAAAGATTGAGCTGCAATAATTAAACTGTGAGAGCACCAAGGAATCGCATAGTAGCCACCGAAGTTTTTCTTTGATGTAGGGTCTGATTTCATAGAGCATTTTGAGTTTGTAGAAAGCTGTTCTAATCTTATTATTCACGTGTTCGACAAACCTTTGTTCCCCGTCCATCATTAGACCAAGATTGCGGGCTACAGGTACTCTTTCTAAATTTACATTGTTTATTTTAATTGTAGCTGCATGATCAATGACTTTTTTAATTTGTGTTTTTGTACCTAAAATAAGGTATTGTGACTTAGAGGGATTAAGTACTAAGGAATTATTCTGTGACCATTCAAAGATCCTCTGAAGATCTTCGTTAACCTTGATAAAGGCTTCTTGTGTGTTCTCATTTTGAAATGAATAGTAGAGTTGAGTATCATCTGCATATAGGTGATACTTACAAAATTGTATATGTTTAGGCAAATCCGCAGTAAAGATTGCAAATAGTATTGGACTCAACAGTGAACCCTGGGGAACGCCTCGTTGGAGCGGCGCGAGCGAGGAAAACTTTTTCGTGCCATCTTTATCATAAACTCTTCATCATCATCTTCATTATCATCTTTATAAATACGATTCTCGATTTTTAATACAACTTATAAGTAATTCATAAAACCTTTTAAGTATCAAAACTGGTTTAAAATTAGTACCTGGATGACCGAGCTTTGCTCGGTATTTTAATTTTGTAAATGATGATTATTGGGAAAAATATTTACATATTTAGTGCTGAATAACAACGCTATGTCAAGTAGCTGTAGTGTTGCTGCGTCGGTAAATCATAATTTAGTTATATTGTTGTATGCATAGATGGCGTTAGATGGTGCAAATTTATATTGTTCGAATGTTCGAAAACACGAATAAAAACAGGTTCTCAAAGGTTTTTTAAAAATGAAACCTAGCTACATAAATTTATTGCCCCCGAAACTCCTTAAATACCAAATTTCATGGAAATCGTTGGAGCCGTTTCCGAGATCCAGATTATATATATACAAGAATTGCTCGTTTAAAGATATAAGATGTTACCTAAACATACAAAAGTGTACACACCTAAACTAAATAACAAATTAATATTACTATCATGAGCTCCCCCAAGTTAGAGATAAAGGACTATCTAAAAGGGATATTTTTCTCCGACATAGTGTCACGAAGGGCCCGAGAATAACCTAATATCTACGAGAGCGTGCGTGACTCATACCAATTAATGGCTGACTGGGCAGCTTCGGTCTATTCTAGAAAAAGAATTCTTTTAAAATATCCAGACACCAAAGTAGTAAAGCTATAGATGGAAATTTGTTTCGTGGCAATTTTTTTCTTTCTTTCAAAGTAATATTGTATGAGACAAAACTTGACTCTGAACTACTCGTATAAAAATATAATGACGACGGCGGGATATCGTTGAATTTAGAAAGCCCAGAATCAGGTGGAGTTGCGTCGATTAAAAGAGGTTCATGTCCAGCAGTGGACTGCAAAGGGCGAAAAGAAAAGAAGGATTTAAATATTAAAAATTAATTCATTTATGAATAGCCAAGGAATAAGACAACTAATATGACAAAAATAATAATAACCAGTTTGATGAGATGAGTGTAAGAAATTATAATATTGATGTTTTGATAGTAAATTAATGTGACTGCATAGAATGGTCTGCTGCCTGCTTTAGAGCTGCGTGGCGGAGTATGTTCAGGCCTCCCTCTGTTGTGAGGACAGACGCATGCCCATCAGCGGAACGTAAAGGATTGCAGCCAGACAATACAAATACATATAGGTATGTATAGAGTACATCTCACTTAGAAGCGATTCATGAAGCGTTATGCTCTGAAACGGTCTCGCTTGTATGCTAGGTTGAACAATTCATCATACTTCGAGTTGGATATTGTCTAAGCTCTGTAACGTAACAATTAAAGCGGGACTGCAGCGTCTTAGAGCAAGCGAATTATCATCAAAATTTGTGGTTGGTTCTGTGTCTGTTTTGTTGAGAATGATTACTGTAGTTTCAAATTTGATTAATCCATCTTGTTTTGTGTGTGCTAGGTCGTTGAACCTTGCTAGTTTACCAAATATCAGATCTATTAGGTTGACAATATTATTTTACTTTGTTTATTTAGATTGTTTTATTTTGTGTATCTTATTAAATGCATTTTGCCTGTTCAACTTGGATCAATTACCTGTTCAGTTAAGATACTAATTTTTTTTTTGTTTATTACAAACAGAAGACAAAAGAGTTTTGGACATCTACATAAAAACATACCAGTTGAACATAGAACCTCCTCCTGTTGTACAGTCGGTTAAAAAGTATAAAATTAGCTTAATCCATCAATTTCCATGTACAAATACAAAAGTTTTAAATTTCATTATAACACACTGAAAATGAAATGCAATTTGGATGTGTCTGATGTAACGATGTAACTAACGAGGTGCGGAACCTCCCTAACTTGTTTACGCGCACTTGGCTGTTTTCCCAAGCACGTTCTTTCTTTCTCTTTTTTAACGTGAACAAGTAGCAAACGGGCACCTGATGGTAAGTGGTCACCGTCGCCTATTGACACCAGCAACACCAGAGGAGTCGTATGCCAGCTTTTAAGTAGTATTTTTACACCATTTTTGAAGAACTCCATGTCACAGTCCTGCGAATCAGCCGAAAAACATCAGCCGAAAGACCGTTCCAAAGAATGGACCTTCGACAGAAGAAAATGCGTGAAAACGTACTAAGTATAAACAAAAATAGGACAATGCACATGGCGGTCTTATCGCTAAGAGCAATCTCTTCTAGACAACCAAGTGGTAAGGAGTTGAAGAGTAGAGAGAAAGGTGAGAAAAAGGTAGGCTGTGCAGGATATAATATAGAGCATCGGTACCTAAATATAATACATACATATTACAAACATTTGATAATACATAAAATCTATATAAGACCTCAGATAGGATTTCCATCTTAAAGAGTCCATTTATCGCATAACCTAGTGCAATCATATCCCTTATTTTCAGGTGGTCTGCATAGCCGTATGCTACTGAATTCGGTCTGCAACGTTTTGTGTCACCTACTGCATGATTTGCTTTCCTTTCAGGCCTACAATGCCTACATCCTTCCTTCTGATGAGAGACCTCACTCTACATTGAGTTACCAACGGAATTCAGAAAGCTATCACCATTTACTACAAAAACTAACGAGATACGGAACCCTACTAACTTATTTTACGTGCACTTGGCTGTTTTCCCAAGCACGTACTGCTCCTGGATAGAATATATCTTTTTAAGCCTTCCTGTAACCGATTTTTTCTACTAACGACGCGACAGGCGTACCTGCTAGTCTAGACTACGTTACTTTATATGCAAGGACGATTTATCTGCTTTACTAATGCTTTACTAAAGTCCGAAAAAATTTTAACGAATTAGCGAATTAGCGAATTAGTGAATTAGTGAATTCACTAATTCGTTAACATTTTGATTCATTACGTGACACTTCACGTAACAGGTTTCTGATAAAGAATGTATGACTTACGACTGCTACAAAATAAATAAAATAATGATGTATATTAATAAATAAAATACATGTAGCATGTGAGCGGACAGTCAATCTACCACAGACTATTTGTGTAGTACAATACAACTTAATTATAATGGCCTCTTCCATACGAAGGAGTTTTATACATATCCTTACCCCAATTCTACTTACATGCAGTCCGCACTTACAGTTTCTCTCTTCTCTCAAATTATAAGCCAACGTAGCATATTACTTCTAACGATCTTACCTATATCATTGCTTTCAAGATTATCGACTTACACGTCACCTGCCTGAATACCATATGATATCGTGGCCTGAGCCCCAAAATCCTTTGTTTTCGTTATCTTTACTGAATATTGAAGCGCGGTAACCGTTGTTGCAGACTTTACGTTCTTCTGTGCATAATTTAACCCTCAAAGTCGAACAATCGTCAAGTATGCTACAACTCTCGTCAAAGTTTAGACAACTTTCGGTACTCTTTAACTTAACTACTTACTTTTTTCTCTGCTATACAGGGTTACCCGTAAAACATGAGCAACCTCGCAGCACTAGGTAGCTAACACCATAAGCAACAATAAGTTTGGCTTACATTATATTCTGGACGTTTATGTTTTGGTTTATTTATGACAGCGATGCTGATATAGAGATCTCAATCTATACAATGTTAGTGGACGATAGAATTGTATATTTCTCTTATAAGAAATGGACTTTATAACTATAACACTTACTTCATTACAGATTATAGACTAGGCTTATATAAACTCAAATTACGACAGGCAAAATAACACACGCTTCAGACTTTTAAAACAAAGACACTTCTACAGAATTCATTATCAAAGGCCTACTCTTTTGTCGTTGGGAGTTATAGCATCCAATTATAATAATAACTCCAGTCTCTTTTCAAGGTATTTTACGCTTAAAGCTTTTGGAGTTAGAGACGCAATTTGCTTGAAATTCTCAAGGCTAAAACAATAGGCATAGAACTATTATCAAGTAACAAAATGTGATCGTTATTTGGGAAAATTAAAGAACGAAATTTTCTTTTGAAAATCTGACACCGAAACTCCTCGATAACAATTCTCTTTATGAAGTTTATTTTCATCAACTTCATTTAAGAGGATTTCTTTACCTTTTGAAGGTGTTGGCAAAATAGATATTATAATCGTGTTGGTAGAGATAATATTAAAAGAGAAGATATAAAACGAAACGAAGAGCTTTGATATAGCTTTTAATACCAGGCCTACTTCAAGGCAGTAAGCAATTGGAAACATATTGGGAAATGAAATTAGAAAGTGCAAAAAGGGGATCGATTCAATTCAATTTTAAGACTCATTTTTCGAATCTATCATTCGTTTCAAGCGTCTTATTGAAAACAAATGACTACCAACATTTCGATCTATGATATATTTACAAGCAAGTAAAAAACACAATATACGCTAATAATAATATACGTGTTCATTGTTTTCCGATACTAATAATAATATAATGGTACAATGATGGTAGTGACAAATGATGTCTGATGTCTATTTGTGCCCCAAGTATGAACACAATCTTCAAAGTATCCATCTAGTTAACAAGTGCCATTAGTATCGGAAGATGTCACGCAAACTCACATCTTAAACTAATGACGACTAATGATTGACGTTTATTGTATGAATACATAGACAAAGTATTAGTGCTCACGGATCGGGTATAAAGTAAGATGAATGTTTATTCAAGACACGTGACTGACTTTTTCACAAAACATTAAAATTTTCATTTAAACATCCAAATTAAAATAACCGCAGCATACATTAACATCCAAACTTTGTAACGTGTTCAAGCAAAGATAGAGTTAGCTCTCACGGAAGCAATAAAACTATAAGGTGGTGGCTTCGAGAAAATCCAAGTTCATATATCTCCTGAAATGCCTCGAAGACAGCGTTTAACGGAGATAAAAAGCTGCGCTGCCGTGTAAAAGGCCTTCCGGGGCCGTATCTCTTCTGAAGGCACTATCTAGTTATAACGGCTGGAATCCGGAGTAGTATGAAGTATTAATATTGCTAAAGAGTTGCATGGAGCTTTGCCCCCGTTGGGTGAGATTTTCGTTACTCTTCTATATTCAAACCATGAATTTGTTTTGAAAATGTTGCAAAAATTGTTATTTTTTATTACGTACGTCACTTTTTGCTAAGTAGCAGTCAACATGCAAGAAAATTTTGCAGAGACAATAGATTCTTCGAAAATGTTTGTAACGAAAAGCTTCATGTGTTTGAATCATAATTAAAACGTGTCTTCCAAAGTTATATATAATGTTGCACTTGTAGAGTTAAAGCGTCCAGTGTCAATCGCTCCAACAGGTAATTTCAAGAATGTAAGAAGATGCATAGACTCCAAAATATCTTTTTAAACTGTTGTAAATTAAATTGAAAATATTACAATAACAATAAAAGGTATACCTTTAGACTGTCATCGTCTTAAATACCCAAAAAAAATTGTATAAATACAATTTTATCGAATTTACCGAAAAAGAAAAAAATTGTCTTGTCATCGTCTTAAATGGTACCCAAAAAAATTGTATAAATACAATTTTATTTTCGCTTCGCAATTTTACCGAAAAAGCAAAAACCTTACTTGTCTCCAGGAAATTTTTGATTGGTGTCAATTTTTCCATTCAACTATCGAAAACAGGAACCGTTCATTTACTTAAATATTGTTGACGTCGCGAATTGCTTTTTCGATTCATCCCTTTCCCCTTAACTTAATTAGCTAATTGGAGCTGGAAAATTCGATACTGTTTTTATGGCAAAGTTGATTTTCACGGAAATTGGTCAAGAGTCGGCAATTAAAATGAAACAGGTCAGCGCGTTTCGAGTGTTATCAAAACGAATATCTCGAGAGCTCGGTGACCAAAACTGCAAGAATTTTCTAATAAAATCTGATATTTAAGGACAAAACCCGCCGTCAGCTACCTATATTCTATAGCTACAAACGCGAGGCGGCTTTTTTTTTAATTTTACACATCGTATAATTATTTTATGATTAGTATTTTGATTGAAAGTAAGGCTCACTATCATCAAATAAAGCTGCCTTCTCGCTAAAAGCTACAGAATCCAGCTGACTGACCGTGAGCTATTTCCCTACTCCACCTATGTTAGTCATATGACCTAATATCAAATTTGAGAAAATGCTTCAAATTTTTGGTCGCCAACCTCTCGGACTATTATCGGTTTCGAAACGAACGCGGAAGACAGCAAATTTTAACACTCGTAGTATCTGCAGTTGGTAGTCGACTTATATATTCTCGCTATTAATGGATTCGATTCGAGCTAAAACTCATTATCGTCATTAATTTCAAAGCAAAATCTAAGCAACCTTGAAACCGACTTGTAACTTGTGAACGTCTTTGTCAAGTGATACTCGTAGCCTTACTATATCACAATATCTAGAGAAAGTATTAAAAAAATATAAAAATACATCTCATCTCATCATCAAGTATAAAACAGTGTTTAAGAAAATGAAAAAAAAAAATATTTTGAAATGACACTGTAATGGAAAGTCGTGCCTAATTTAGAGGAGAAGATTTATAACCCTGACTATTAGAATAGTGACTAGGCAGTAACCAGTTCGAAACTACGAGTAACAGCGAAGGTAATCTCCGACAAGTTCAAACTGAGTTGGGGAAGATTTTGCGGATTAGCGGTCAGCTACAGTGAGTGACTTACGAGTCAGTTTGAATGCCACGAAGTTGAACCTTTGCTATTCAATACGATAACCTCGTTCGAAATCGATGGCGCATTGAACGCTGAAGTAACATTTTGTCTCTTTAAAGATCTTTAAAGTTTTAGTACGTAGGTGCGTTGCCGCCAGCCTGTTACCGTCGTAAAGCAGCGTGTTCTTCATGTGTTGCGTTTCAGATGGAGTTAAGGTTGCTGGATACCCTTTATTTGTAGCGAACACCTTTGTCCTTATCGAAATTTGGGTGCTTTGCATGAGGACCTGATATAGGATAACCTTATCTATACATATAATAAAATCGTAGAAAAGTAAAATCTGTACATGCAAAATATTTTAAAAAGACCAATTGATTTGGCATAAAGGACGATAACAAAACACAAAAATCGCGTTTTCAGAATTAATGTCTGTCGGTCTGTCTGTTAATTTGTTACCCGATCACGACAAATCTACTGAACGGATTTTGATGAAATTGGGTATGGACATAGCTTATAGCCTGGACCAACATTTAGGATAGTTTTTATTTGGATATCGATTACAGAAAAAAAGTAAAAAAGTAACAAACATTCATCAATATCTACTTTGTTATTGCACGAATTAAACACAAAAACTATGATGTGGTTTGATGTTATTAACAATCAGTATTTTTTTATGATACCTAAGATATGATTTTATCCAGATATTCAAGAGAAAAAACAATTTTTCCATTTCCATATTCATTTTATTTTAACACATGAATGTCGCGACATCTATTAGGCGACTTTGTAAATATCATTAATGTATGTTGTTAAGTACAGGAATAATGTTGTTATACTGAACCAACGCCATCTATTGAGACTTTTGTGAACTTGACGTACTCATACGAAAAGATGATGGTATATTTAAATATTTTATCTACATCTTTTATTTATGTACGACTATGAAATTGATGCGGATAAAAACAGGACTCATTAGTATATCACTTTTTGCTAGAACCTAGATGGCCACCGCCACAAAATGGCGGATTACATATTCATTCCGCAACTACCTCAATATGGGTATATGGGTATCAAATGAAAGGGCTTGATTAGAAGAATAGAGCTCACTATAAAAAATGAAAATCCAAGATGGCCGCCGCCACAAAATTGCGGGTTACATATTTTTTCCGCGCCTACCTCAATATGGGTATCAAATGAAAGGGCTTGATTGGTAGAATAGAGCTCACTATGAAAAATGTGAAAATCCAACATGGCCGCCGCCACAAAATGGCAGGTTACATATATTATTTTTTCCGCGCCTACCTCAATATGGATATGAAATGAAAGGGCTTGATTGGTAGAATAGAGCTCACTATGAAAAAAATGAAAATCCAAGATGGCCGCCGCAACAAAGTGGCGCATTACATATTTTCCACAACTGCTTCAATATGGGTATGAAATGAAAGGGCTTGATTAGTAGAATAGAGCTCATTCTGAGAAAATTAAAAAATAAAGTCAATAGAATGAGAAGTAGGAACGAATAAGTCATAGAAATAGAAATGTGCATGTTATTATTCATGTCTGTAACCCATTAATGACCCACTACAGGGTCGGATCAATGTACAATGAGAAGGATGTAGGTCTTAGTCCACTACGCTGGCCTACTGCGGGTTGGTGGACTTCACATACCTTTGAGAACATTTGTTTTTGTGAAATCTCAGGCATGCAGGTTTTCTCACGATGTTTTCTTTCACCGTAACAGCAGGTGATATTTAATTTTTTAAAAAGCGCACATTACTTTTTTTACAAAGTCATTGGTGTATGCCACTGGGATTCGATCCCTGATCCCTCGATTCGAGGTCGAATTCTAAGCCACTGGGCTATCTGTTACTTCTGTTATTCATACTTTTGCTTAAATCCTTATCCAAATATTTTTCGTTGTAACTAACGTGCTAAAGTTGTTTGGTTTTCGCGATGGACTTGGTGGTGGAAAGTTAACTGTGTTTCAAAAAGCTTTTGATATTAGTCAAATTAATTGGCAGAGCGAAGCCTGCCGGGTCAGCTAGTAATAAATAAATAACGCTTCACACTCATAGCTCCACACTAGGATTCCCTGTGTCGTGGGTGCCATGGACACAAACAAGACAAGAAGACAACACACCCAGACCAGAAACAGAAATTCATATTCATCATTCGAACCTCTGCTCTGCTGTGAATCGAACCCAGGACCCTCCGCATAGCGCACCGGTATCTTAACCACTGCGCCACTCGGGTCGTCTAAATATTTTATTTTATATAGGATTTCTCCTCTAATCTAGGTTGACAGTTTAACATCAGATGGTCTGCGTGTCCATTTGCTACTCATTTCCAGTCCATTTGTTAAAAAAAATAAAGAAATTATTTTTTAGGTTTATGATAATCGACCAGCCAACTTGTTCATGTTGGTATTCTAACATCACGGAAGAGCAGCGCTGGTTGTTTCTAAGTGTGGCGACTTCTACCACTCGTTAAAAGATGGCGCCACGGGTACCCTGAATCGCGATATTGAAGTTTTCTACGTCGTTGGCATGTATACAAAACTGCGAGATGTCGTAACTGGAGCAAGGTCGCTTCCCAGGAATGATCAGTTTGTCTGGTGGGAGATCTAGTTTTGCCATAAAAGCATCAACGAGTATTAAACTTAAAGAAAATCAATAAAAGTGCCTTAATCACAAATATGAGCACCTAAAATAATAATTATAATGATAAGAAAACCACTACCAAACGCTAAAATATCTCAGTTCCAAGGCCTTCAACGTGATTTAACATCACGTCGCGAAATAATTCCTCTATAAAACAATTTGGATAGTGTCAAACATTAAATAAGCAAAGCATGGCTCGCAAAAGCCGGATTGCTGGAGTATTCAGGCGACATTTCAATAACGCGTCGCTGTTCAAAAACAACACTTATTCCAATGCGCTACAGTGCTTCTTTGATCGCACAACATTGTAACGTACAAAGGCGCGGATTACGACGCTTTAGCTTCGGAGTATTAAAATTGTTTCAGCAGTGTTGTTTCCGACCCAATTTCAAAGGCTTATAAACTGTGGTCGTTCCTCATTTTTAGAATTAGATTATCCTGCATTTAATTTGGATCTGGAATCGTTTTTGGTGGGACGGTGTTGGTTTTAGGAATTACGGCGTTAGGAATTAAGAAGCCCGTGCGTCTGTCGCACGAGCTTCTTTACGTTGTGTACATTTTGTGGGTAGGCTGTTTGGTTTGTTTTGCCTTTGAAACTCATGATTAAGAGTTAAATAATTTTCAGGAAAAAATACAATTTTGTTTGAATCATTTTTTATTATAATTCGGACCGTGACTATCTTGATGATTCTTAAGGTCCATTAAAAATTAAACAGAAATTACCAAAAGATCATAAACTATATAAAGCAATGTACCTACCCAGATAATCAGTATTAAGTTCCAATTACAAGACACTATTAACTTTAGTTAGTGATTCATTTAATTTTATCAAAATCTACCTACCTTGTTGGAAGATTTTGAGACAAGCATCTAACTCAGTTACAAAGCACACCTATACTGTAGTATCTAAATAAAACAAATAAGTTACATTTAAACAAAACATAAGTTCTGAAAATGTACAAATTTATCTTACTTTCCCTTCCTCTCGGAGTACCTTCATCACTTCCAAAGTTACTCTCTCCACGAGTTCAACCTATAAATAGTTCACTGACTTGTTTATATTGGTTCTTAAACTCGTCTACTTGCCTGTGTTCTAGCTGTTTTTGTTCGCTTAAATTTTTATTAAACACTAGGATAAAACAGAGAGTACTCTTCGAACTTTATACTTTTGAACTTTAATTAAATCCATTTACTCGTAGAGTGTTTTTGTAAGAAACAAAATCTCGAAAATCGAAGCCAATAATACCGATTAGTAAAGTATGTTGGTAAATTTCGTTCGATGAACTCAAAATAATGTGTACATTAATAAAAATGTTCTTTTAATTAGTATTAAAGTTCTTAATTCTATTAAATCCTAGCTTTTGAAAACAACTTGGTCCACGTGGGTTTTATCTCTATGTCTGAGCGTTACTTATCATAGAAGTGTATGTACAAAAATTCTACTTTTAGATAATTTGCGAACGCTAAATAATTCTGGGGTAAAATGTCACCTTTATGTTGCCTCATAAACTCCTTTATCATTCAGAAATGGCCTCATGTACCTCAAATACCAACTGTAGGTTCAGCTGTTTCAAAGATACAACCCCGACAACAAGAAATAAAAGGATAGACACAGAAACAACAAAAACAAAAATAGGTTATTTCTGTCTTAGATCAGTCGTTTCAAAGATTACCTCTAATAAAGGAAGGATAGGAAGAAAAACAAAAATAAATAAAAAGAATATAGTTTTCTGCAAATGCCGAACGTGAGGTACATTCGGGCCCTAAATTATTGAATAGGAGCCATTCAACAAATTCGTAACGAATAATGCGCGACAACTTAATCTATTCTCTCGATTCGTCCTCTCCAGCCCGCTTCGGACGAAATGAGGCAAAACTTGGCCTCCACCTACCGAACAAATGTCGACTAACTTCGAATTACTTTCCTCAGTAAAAGACGCATAATGAATCGCGTCCGCTCCTGATATTTGTTCCCGAACTCCGACGAAATTTTCAACTGGAAGAGCGAAAGTTGTACGGCGGAATGATTCCGTGGAGATCTTCGGTAAACACTTCGGAGTAGTAGCGACTGTTTTGTCAGGAGAACGCCATTCTGTACTGAATTGGCGCCTTCGAAGATTGGTTGTACGATTATTCCTTGAATATGAGCTGTCTGGCAATCGCAGCTATAGTTATATAGATTTTTTACTGATGCCTAATTCCTTTTGAAGAAGCAATAAAGGACCAACCACCACCATGACCATGAACCATCTACTATCTCTACTATCAAATATCGTAAGCATTTTAGTGGCCGTGGTTGCCAAGGAGTCAGCAAAAGTAAAGGCAACCATCGTTTCATCAAACTGACTGACTTGAGACTGAAACATTATCTGGTGTACTTCAATACTGTTTGCAGTTGCATATATTTTTACGTTGGATCCAAATTCAATTGAAAGTAGAATAACGGGTGTGTTTAGCTACCTATTTAATAAAATAAATCATGTCTGTAAGTGAATGTAGTAAGTAAATATTGTATGCGCGCATAGGGTAGACTGTTCTTAACTTATTATAATTTTTGTAACATCTTACTCGTGTAACAGTGAACAATAAATGCATTATTTTCTTTTTTCTTCTCTTTTCTTTTCTTTTCTTTTCTTCTCTTCTCTTCTCTTCTCTTATCTTTTCTTTTCTTTTCTTTTCTTTTCTTTTCTTTTCTTTTCTTTTCTTTTCTTTTCTTTTCTTTTCTTTTCTTTTCTTTTCTTTTCTTTTCTTTTCTTTTCTTTTCTTTTCTTTTCTTTTCTTTTCTTTTCTTTTCTTTTCTTTTCTTTTCTTTTCTTTTCTTTTCTTTTCTTTTCTTTTCTTTTCTTTTCTTTTCTTTTCTTTCTTTTCTTTTCTTTTCTTTTCTTTTTTTCTTTTCTTTTCTTTTCTTTTCTTTTCTTTTCTTTTCTTTTCTTTTCTTTTCTTTTCTTTTCTTTTCTTTTCTTTTCTTTTCTTTTCTTTTCTTATCTTTTCTTTTCTCTTCTTTTCTCTTCTTTTCTTTTCTTTTATTTTCTTTTCTTGTACAAAAAGGTGGTACTGCTTCAGAACTATTAACTTGCACAAATTCCTTTTGATCATATGACGGAATTCCGTTATCCGTGTCTACAATTGTCTCCGCTCTTATTAAATCTATAGAGACGCAAAGTCCCAAATCCATTCGCAGTAAAGAGACATTCTCTAATTTCATTAGTACTAGCTACTCACTAGCTATTGTGCAGTCAGATAAACTATTTTGACTGCTGAATCAATTATACGCCGAGGTTCGAATACGGGTTATGTAACGGTTTGTATTTCTAACTTACTGGGGTATTTGAAAAGGGTTTCAACGGTTTTATGTACAAATTCTGTTATGTAGTCACTAGAAATGAGATGATGAACTATTCAAGCATATTTAAAATCCTGCAATAAACCCTATTTCAATGTAATATAATTGTTATCTACCGTAATAACAACAAAATAAAATTGAAGAATTATTTTAAGTCAAATCGAAAGCATCTTTCTACGTTCACGACCTCTCAGGTCAAAGGTACGAGTTGAAGTTTCCTTTACACTAACTTCATAAACAAATTAAATTAAAAACGACGAAGTTGAATTTTTCAGAGTTCAATGAAATTTCAAGCTACAACGAAAACAATGTAAAAAAGACTGACTCTCCAACCAATATACACGAGGCAATGAACTATTTGTAGGTTGAACTTGCGAAGTGAACAAAACTCTCCCAAGTGGAAAAAGTACGATAAAATATATTCTTAAAAGTGAAGTGTTGTTTCTTTTGTATTTTGTAATTCACCGTTTTTACGTACAATCTCCTCTTAGTCCTTTTGTTTCGTGTCGCTCTTTTTCATTTCATGTTAAAATCCTTGGAAACGTTGTGAAATGCAAAAGTTTTGGATGGTGCATCTAATATAGTTTTCGTTTAACCCTCCTTTGTACTTCCTTACTTCTATACTGTAGTAGGTATTATAAAGATAATAGCTTTTCATAGTGTTATTGATAAACTATTGAAGTATAGTATTGATTTCAATTACTATTCTTAAGATGTCACTGATATCTTTATATTCATAACTATATACCAATATCCCTAAATCCAAAACAGAAACTTTATCTTACAAAACAACTAATAGTAATGGAGCATTCATCAAACGTTATACAGAGATTGATATACGCGTAATTAGCAATACTCCGCAAATACTAGGTAATCTGTTCTGAATTCAACCACAGTTTTTATCAAAAAAACCGTTGATTAATATCAATCGGCGCTGCAAAAAATAGAGCGAAAGCCCTCCAAAATGAAATTCGAATGCTCAGAAATTGTGGTTACGGGAAAATTTGAGCGCGATCGCATTAAAATTTGGCACGACGGATCATTTTGGCGTGACAGGGCCTGAATTCAGCTTGCACCTGTTACGATTCGACCCGATTATAAATTGACAGATCCGGAGTAGTGGCGAGGAGGCATCAGTACCACAGTTGGTGGGATTCGTTAAAATGGAGTTAATGGTTTAATTATATCCGTAATTTCTGAACGTGCTCTAAATCTGTTCGTGATAATGCGTTCAGCAGAGATATTCGTTCGCTATTTACTTAGTTTACAATTTCATATTGGTCTTAGTGTTCCGTCAACTTTATCTTTTAGTTTATTTCAAATAATTATGTTGTTGTTAAAAACGAGTATAGGCAAACGTACAAATGAAATTGGCAACTGCATCAGCCTGAGTGTTCTACCTATTATTGTTCTAGGTATTTACTTACTTGAATTTTTTAGTTTTTAATTTCATGAGATAAATTTATTATTTCATAAAATTTGATACGAGCTCCAAAAAAATTGCTGTGATTGCGATGTGCATAATTAAAAACCAAAGACCATACATTTGCTTCCTACAAACCAACTTTCACTTAGAATAAAAAATACAATTAATAATATTTAAACAATTAAAAATACAACTAACTTTACTCTAATAACACAGTCATGAAATTGAGACTATTCATATATTCACGGTTATAAATTTATCTTATACTATTTTTAAATTTTCTTCTCTTTTCTTCATGATTAATGGAACCTCGACATTTCCATTGAGTTTAATCCAAAAAATATTTATTTGAAAGTAATCCTCAACTTTGACGCAGTTTATGAGTCCATTAGTTTTTTAATATGTAAAAGCAACACAAGAATAACGAAATACGACATATCACTTCTAAGTACTTGTAAAATAATAATTTACATCCAACCCACTTGTAACCCCATACTAGTTGACTAAATTACACGAGCGAAGCCTTCAGAGCTTTCGAAGCCGTAATTTTTAATGAGCAGAGCCCTCCTGAACTCTTTGGAACATAACAGGTATATAGATGATATTGTTTCTGCTTTGAAATGGGACTCATTAACAGAGGATTAATTTATGCCATATCTTTGAAGTACGACGCGGGTTGGTTTGGGCTCATTAACTTATTGCTTTGGCTGCTAGAATGTGATGAAAACATTCTGGGTAAATGATTAGTTTCTATACCGCCAAAGTAGTGACGAATCGAGCAATATTGAAGAATTTTGAGACTAAATTTGTATGTTTTGGGTTCACCATAATGTTGACTGGGATTTATGTGTGTTTTAAATAGCGTAAACATACAGGTACATTATGGACTACGGCCTACATCCTTCTCATTGTTGGTCTAGATGAGTTCTTGTTTCTGGTTTAGGTGTCTGTCACAAGAACAACAGATCCTACAGTGAAACTATGAGCGTGAGGCGTAATTTTTATGTAAACCTACCTACGACCTAATAAGTAGCACAATGGTTTGGACGTCGCGTCGGTATGTTGCGCGGAGGGTCCTGGGTTTAATTCCAAGCAGAATAGAGATTTGGAAAATGCGTTTATAAATATGAAGCAATAATAATTCGAGGAGACCCGACAACGTTATGTCGATATGGTCCTATGATAATGTCCTCCAAACAAGCACTTGATCTAGGTACACTCATTCGCAAAAACAAACGTGTTTATTTGACACATGCACTTAAATACGAATTGTAATTTTATATAAATAAAATATTGGTCACAAGCACAGACTTCAACAATATAATTCCAACATCTCAGGCGCGCCCTCAACACGTCAGCACCGGAATGCCCTGCCATTCCGTTTTAAAGGCGGTGAGTTGTAAAATTTCCACGGGTCGTGCGGTTTCCATCCAGTACCCTTAGTCTGAGTTTTAGCAGTTCCGAAACGAAACGCACACATACACAGCTTACCAGACGTAAATGCACAGTGTCATAACCAACAGAGGTAAAAGATTTTTAGAACAGTTAAAAAATTAATAAAGCATTAGATAAATCATCACAAAAATTGCTTTATTTTTAATCAACACTCTTTCAATGTTTAATTATATTACTGAAACATTATAACCGTGAATTGGCCGTGAATGCACTGTAAAATTTCGAACTAATACTATTATAATGTCTAACGATAAGTATTCATTTCTTCCACTCCATACAAAAATTTGATTTTAAATTGTTTAACTCCTCTAAAAATCTTTTACCTCTGTTTGATAATACACTGTGGACTCCTGGTGTAGTAAGCTGTGTATGAATTGCGTATCTATCCGAAACGAAACGCACAAACGTTTCGTTTCTGTATCGCTAAAACTCAGACTAAGGGTACAGTTTCATTCAAAACTTCCAGTTTCAAACTACGGATTGTTGGATAGTTGGATAGTACCCCAACAGTTTGACGCGGTCCGAAGGAATATTCAGGACCCTGATGATGTGAATCTACGGGTTATTGCTGACGTTTTGATTTTAGAGTTGGTTTCAAAGCTAGTCAAAATTAAGGTAGTTTTTTTAATTGTATATAAGTAACAAACAGGCATGCTGGCCAGTTTATATTAATTGGTCACATAGACTCCCACATCTAACTTAATTTATAGAAATCTTATTTATGGTTGTATATAGGTGGAGTAATGTTCAGGTTAAAAACTACGTACATACCAAATTTTACCCAAATCTGATCAGCTTCTTTTGCGTGACAAACAAACAGTAACAAACATCCATCCTCACACACTTCCACAATTATAATAGTAATACGATCTAAAATTTAGTGAGAATGGATAAGTGAATATTTGTTTCTCTTTCACACAAAAATAATTGGATTTATTTGGGAAATAAGGCGAATTTAGAAAAATATATTTTTTATCTTTTTATCACTCTCTAGTTCTGCAGTCTACATTAGTTAAATCATTTAGTAGTCCTAAGAGACGCCCAATTTACAGAGTTGTGTAAAGCGAAGCCTTCAAGGACGTCTGAAGTGTCTGAGTAACGACGTCCATTGAGCGTTTTTATAAATATTTGCCTACAAACGACTAATGCGAGATCCATCGGCATCGATGCTTGACTAATTTCCCGCGGGACGGCGATCATTTGCTAAGTGAAGCGTGATGAATAACTGATATATACCGACGAATTAATGATTGTAGGTGCCTGTGTCTATTTGCTATGATTAGTGTAATTATGTTGGAAATATTTGGAGAAATGTTAGTTGCGTGACGTGAATAGAAATTTTGTTCAATACCTACTGCATGTCAGTAAACCATTAATGACCCACTACAAGGTCGGGTCTCCTCTCACGATGAGAGGGATGTAGGCCTTAGTCCACCACGATGGCCTAATGCGGGTTGGTGGACTTCACATGCCTTTGAGAACATTTTTTTTTGAACTCTCAGGCATGCAGGTTTCCTCACGATGTTTTCCTTCACCGTAACAGCAGGCGATATTTAATGTTATAAAGCGCACATAACTTTTTTACAAAGTTATTGGTGCGTGCCACTGGGATTCGAACCCGGACCCCTCGATTCGAGGTCGAATTCTAAGCCACTGGGCCTACTGCATAGTTAACAATTTTCTAACTAATATGGTTACTTTTAAATATAAAAGTATTTTTTTTTCTATCGAAAAACTGTCATTTAATATATCTACATACTAATGTTGACACAAAGTATGTCTTAATGTTTTTATAAATATTGAAATTACTGTACTGTATTTGTAGAGATACTGTAAAAATTACTAACTTTACTAAGCTACTTTCAAATTAGTTTATAATCGTGAAAACGTTTCAATTTACCTATTTTTTGCCATCTCCTTTATTTATGACTTTATGACCTAAAAATAAAATTCTTAAAATATGACTCATAAAAATCTTAAGATCTATTAACCCTAAAGACGCCAGTACCAAGGTTCGTTACTTGAGTAATGCTTCGCCGACAAACTCAGGCAGCAGTGGGAACAGTTAGTGTGACTTATTGCAAGTGAGCTTGCGATATTGAGCGAATTTCTTTCGGCTTATGTTACAATCTCGAAGGCAGAAATACGGTCAGTAATGGTATATTCATATTGGAAAACGTTCATAATTTTGTCAATACGGAATATACTGATTGAGTCAATGAGCATGTTCTTTATATCTTATGTTTCGATGCTGATGGAAACAAAATTAAATGGGATTCGGTCCTAATCTATAATAATATGAGGAAGCCAGAAGAAAGTTCTTTCATCGATCTTAAAATACAGTCTTGCTACTAAAATATCCTTAAAGATTTAGATGATTGCTGTATTATTATTCGAAGATATCTAAATGAGTAAAACTATCAAAATAGTTCTTTAAACCAGTGCAATGGGGTAGTTTCAATCCATGTCAATAGAACGATATCCCTCAGGTGGTATGACGCTTTATTGATAGATGTAATTTGAAAAGGAAAATTCTATTCGTATTCGTTTCGTGCCGAAAGGCCTATTATGAAACTAAGGACTCTTTAAAGATAAGAAAGCGTGGGATTAAATAACTTCACTATAGGCTATTTCTATACACCATGTAACAATATTTATTTGTGAGCGGATGGCAATTGGAACGATATTGACACACACGATAGCTGTCACGTATGTTCCTTTATTGGACCTAGTCATACTGCACTAAAGACTAACTTTTAATTACTTTTAAAAGAGTGCTGGGAGTTTGTTTCCTCCCGCTTTTTTCTCCCAGTCTACGTTTTGCCTGAGAGGCGATCAAAGCGGATGAATGTAGAATGTATAATTTATCTGTATGACTTTCTTTAAGTGTGCACAAATTGTACCTAATAATGAATAAAAGCTTTTGAGTTTGAGTTTGAGTTTTCAGGATTCGTTTAAGGTATTGTAAGCAAAATTAAAAGAAGAATATAAGAAACGCGGGAACATATGAAATGCTGATACGTTTTGGGCGCGGCGGCTGAGTAACGCGCCGCACTCCGGAGCAATTACTGTGACTTACGACTCACTCCGCAATATGCGATATTGGAGCGGAGAGAAAGAGCCTTTCGGAGTTTCGGCTTTGATGTTCGAAAAATCTTTACGCTACATACAAATATGCATATCAGTCGTAATATCTTAATTTATGTCCTTTTACAGAACATAATAGATGATAGAGACATAGTGGCTCACTCGGAAATGTGCCTGCCTGCCAGCTTCTTAACCCAACTTAAAGCAGCATATTCATGTTCATATCAAGTTTCATTTGGAGAGGTATGATTAACCCTTAAGTTAAGTAACTTAAATGGGTGCTTAAAACAGCTTATAAAAAGTTTAGTGTCCGGGCACTTTCCGGACACATATTCAGGACACTTTTTATCCCCCTCTGTACCAAGATTTAAACCCCACGTGGATGGAGCCGTGGGCAAAGTGTAGTTTGAATTATTTCATTAACCGCGCGCTAAACCCTGAGAGTTTTTTTTCTCCGGTTTGTTCTCTCTCGACCCAATAGTGGGCGGCACCAATTGAACCGATTAGGTAAACAACTAATTAAATGAATTGTTAACACTACATGCCAAGTAGTATATATGAAGTAATAAAATTTAAATAAAAAGAAATGATCGTATTTAAAGTATTTGATTTAATGTAATTAAGTTATTTATGAATTTAATTTGTTAGTTTTATTTACTTAATATTTGTATACATACCTAAAAATTGTAAATATAGATTGATCTTACTAATTTGTAACAACTCTATACCAATATTTGTGCAAATAAACGTTTTGTCTATGTATTAATACGTCGATAGATATCAGATATTCATCACGCCTCAATTAGCAAATGATCGTCATCCCGCCAGTAATTAATAGTTAATAACGCTATTACACTTCACACTCATAGCCCCACACTAGGATTCCCTGTGTCGTGGGTGCCATGGA
This sequence comes from Erynnis tages, assembly GCA_905147235.1. Taxonomy (NCBI): domain Eukaryota; kingdom Metazoa; phylum Arthropoda; class Insecta; order Lepidoptera; family Hesperiidae; genus Erynnis; species Erynnis tages. Next base: position 9,245,662 of record LR990087.1, read on the forward strand.
CACACACAAGACAAGAACACAACACACACAGACCAGAAACAGAAATTCAAATTCATCATTCAAATCTCTGCTCTGCTGGGAATCGAACCCAGGACCCTCCGCGCAGCGCGCCGCTGTCTTAACCACTGCGCCACTTGGGTTGTCAACGACAAATATAGACAATCTGATGTACTCTAGCTTGTGATATAGATAATATAGACTACACAGTTAACTGCATCCGTGCTGAGTTGACATAATTTTCTTTCCATTTCTTATTATGTCCTTAAGTCAATTTGGAACGGAAAAACGCTGTCTTTTACCTACCCTCGAGGGACTGGGCTCGCAACACGTAGCCTCGGTTTTTAATAATAGAAAATAGTCACAATTCTGAACATCCCTCTCGGAATTATTTATGCGCCGTTGTCTTTGTAATATTATTCCTGCGACTGAAACAGGAAAATATTTCCTTTAACTATTCTATTCTGTTCTGTGTTTACATTTACCTTGTTAAATAATTTATACGTAAAGTTAAATACAATTTAATATTCATCGCGACGTTCGAAGCATTTTGAGAGCGTTTGTTCAGAATTGATAGACAATCGGAAGAATTCAAATGAGTTATAAGAGGACTATAGTAAAATACACAAGGTCCCTTGCAATATTGCATACAATTGTCTAAAAAGATATGACGACCCGAGTGGCACAGTGGTTAACGGTGCGCTGCGTGGAGAGTCCTGGGTTCGATTCCTCGAGATGGGACTTCAAGTGAGGTCAAGTGAGGTTACACTATGAGTGTAAAAATCCAAAATCTCTTTTCCCATGCAAAGCTCAACCTACGCTACAACAACCTATCTACAACCTACCTGTAGGGTGTCGCTAGTAAAACCCATAAGTACTTCCACAACTTTTCGCATAACACTCGAACTTCACAAAGTTAGCAAGACAAAATGTACCTGCAACATGGTACAATAACAACGGAACAGGTGTTCGAAAGAACACAACATGTTCACGTCACACTCTCCACTCCGATACTCGTAAACCTCACGTGCATAACCGGCTAAATTAACAATCCACCTCGCAACCTGCAATATTTACGGCCCATGAACGCTCTCAGATTAAGTACGTATATAATCGCACTCGCCCATACAGCGCTTGACGACGAAAAAACATGAAACATCTTGACAACGATACGTTTTCGCTCCGAACACAATTCACTGCGAAATTCGACCTTCCTGCGATCGAAATAAGAGTCCGATTGGGGAGTGTAGTTAAACGAATAACGTTTCGAAGGTCATAAAGGGGGGATTTTTACAGAGTTACTTCCTTTGAAGCATGCGATCAATATTGAGTCGAGTGCTTGTCAAATGATATAAGTACGCTCATAGAGGTTTTGAGTGCTCGAGAATACCTGACAGCTTTTAGAGTAAATGGTAAGTAACCATTACAAACCATCTTACATAATGGATATTATAGTCTGATCAAGTAAGGCGGGATTGTGGTCAGTCAGTAACCTTTTGATGACCCACTACAGAGTCGGATCTCCTCTCACAATGAGATGTAGACCATAGTTCACCACGCTTGCCTACTGCGGATTGGTGGACTTCACATACTTTTGAGTTTTTGTTTTGTGAACTCTCAGGCATGCAGGTTTCCTCACGATGTTTTCCTTCGCCATAACAGCAGGTGATATTTAATTTTAGCGCACATAACTATTTACAAAGTCATTGGAAGTCGAACCTGGACCCCTTGACTCAAATTCTAAGCCACTGGGCTATCACCGCCACTGCCGCCGGATCGTGGTAATTTCTTTCAATTTCATTCTCAACCCGGTTTGGTAATTGAAAAGGTTGAACCTATTGGGGTGTAGTTCGGAGCGCCCTTATCCCAGATTCCGATAGGCAATTAATATCGTAATATTGCTTAGAAACTAACCATCCGGATTTAATATAACTCAACAATCATTTTAGTGGATACGTAATGTTAGGTAGGTTTATCTCATACCTAGGGTTATATCTTTATACTGAAAAAACAAAGGGAGGTACGGTACATGTTTTTTTACTATAAGACAGTAGAATTAATTAATTTCGTAGCTTTTCTAATAGAATCTGACATTATGTAAACAAGGTTTAACGACTGCTATCTTATCGATAACAACTGGGACCGAAGACGGCTTAACGTGCTCTCCGAAGCACGGAAGCACGCATATAATTCATCACTAGCGGTCACCCATCCAGGTACTGACCGCGCCCGACGTTGCTCAACTTTTCGTTATGCTATGAGATCAGTAAGTGCTATTAAAGGTGAAAGGTGAAAGATTACCAGCTTCTATTTTTGCATGAGGTATTAAAAATATATAATCCACCCACCCACAGCCACATGAATTCTGTAAAATTGAATCAATTTGGAGAAAATTCAAACCTTGGCCTCCGTTCTCCTTTATTAATGCAGAGTGTTAATGTGAAAAAAAATCCATTAAGGGCCCGAAAGGCGGGCAGCAGGTACCAAATTGCGTTATGTCGTGTCTAAATAACAAAAATTGAACAACCTGTTCGCTGAATTACAGAATTATATACAGCGTGTAGTTAATTCCAAGTAGCGCACTCGGTACTGTGGCCAGGTCGGACGGGGTTTTGTGGATTTTCTTGACATGCTGATTTGGAGATGGTTTGAAGTATTGTTTAAAATATTGTGAAGTTATTAATTTAGAGATTTATGTATTACGGTGGTGGATAATACGATCATTCAAAGTTTTCATAAATTCAAAATTTGAAGCAGATCGGACCAAGGAATCACGTTGTGGTATACAAACTTTGACCCCACTTTTCACCCCCTTAGGGGTAGAATTTCGGAAAATCCCTTCTTATCTAGGAGACATCCCTACGTCATACAAAGAACACATCCTCAAAGTTTCAGATTTTTATGATCAACGGTTTAGCCTGTCAGGTGATTCTCAGTCATTCAGGTAAAAGGATTTTATATAATGATATGACAATTATGATGATATGATTAGACTGCCCGGTTTTTGTTTATTTAAAGTATAATTCAACCAATTTAAAAGGTATTTTTCCTTTAGGTATTTCTCATTTCTGAAGAGGTAAAGTATGTTAGTTTAGTGCCAAACAGTAATTGCGACCTGAGCAATAACAATTATATTTGTTAATTTGTTTCTGCGTTTAAACTTGAAGTTTTCGTGGAACTGCAAAGTTGTGAAATATATGTGAACATAACTCAAGCAGCAATCATTTTCATATTTCCACGCCTTAAAGACAAGCTCAACCTTTCTTTGTTGAACCCTTAACATAAAATCAAAATATCCCATAACTTAACGTCTACCTGGGAACTCTAACTCGCGCACATAAAGAACGAATTTAATCAAGCCGCCCTAAGCAATACGAGGGCAATACCGTTACGACACGGGCTATAGCCGAATTTCAAATTGGAACCTGCCCATTATGTCAGGTCTTGTATCGCGCACGTTTTTTAAACCGATTGCTTTTTGTGCTTAGGCAGTGTTTATGCGTAATCGGCTTACAGACATTTAATACGGGAATAAGACGTTTTTTGATAGAAAATGTGAATGTGAACATAATTTTTGTAAAATTAATTAATTTAAAAACGAAGCTACATAATTTTTGTAAAATTAATTAATTTAAAAACGATATTGCAGGGCCCATGAGGCAGAATATACTGAACTATATAATATTATATTGTCAGACCATTTGTAAGCCGCTGTGTTCTGCAAATAAAGATATTGATTAACTGATTCTTTGACATCGTAGTATTGGTAGTATTTTTAAACTGTAGTGTTTTCAATTCCAGTATTTTCAAGTAGTAGGCAATGATTAGTTTTTTGTGCTGGGAGGTTTTATGCGGGGTGTTAAACAATAGTCGAACTGATGCGTGTCTCAACGACATAGAAACAGTTTGTTAGCTCAGTTAAAGGGAAAACGATGGACTCGCACTTTAAGGAACTACAATTAAAATCTTGTTGAAAAACTCTAGATAGACGATGTTTCCACAGCTTGCAACATATTGTGCAATGCAAGATTAAGGTTACTAAAAAATCTACTGTCGAAAAAGCAGCCAACTAACCATTTATTAACAGCATCAATAAAGTACGTACAATATGGACAATATGGCGAGCTCTATAATAAAGGGTTCTCTTATTACAGTTTTATTTCATTCGACTCTCACGCCACTCAAAAACTAACCCGTCATCCTATCTCATAAAAGAGGAAAGTCTGGAATCCATGACGAATAAAAATTAAAAAGGAAATTTATTTCCATTCCAATTCTGGCATAACGTCGCTCCAATCCTTTGCCTCAGAATTTGGCGCGCTGTTCATTATATAATCTGTACTGGATTGAAACTGTCAAAGTAATCCCGTATGCGGGAGTCCGAGTCACCCCGCCCTCTCATGATACGAATAAAACTTATTCTTTTCAAAGTTACTGCGTGACACTTTTAGAGGAGCAGCCGAAATTTACGACGCAACTTGCCTTTTACTATCTGTCACCCAAAGTTGGGGACCGAACAAAATAGATCCGACAAGTTTGGTCAAAGTTTGAGAAACTCGGGTCCATCTATAGGGGGACAATCGTTTTAAACGACGCGAATGTAATATCGTAAATTCGATTCCTTTCAGATTAAGGGCACGGCTGATTGGTTCCGCTTTTAGAATGAAATGTAAGGCTATTATTATTCAACATTTATTCAGTGATCAGTGATCAATTATTAATAGGCGTGGCAACGAGTTTCCCGCTTTTTATTTTCAATAATTCCTCTAGTTCATGGACGATCGAAGGTTGTTAATGGGTTCTGATTACTTCTAAGGACTGAAATGGTCGTTGGAATAAGTTTTCCTGGTAACAACGAAATTGTTATTCAATTTCACAATCATAATATTGTTTGTTTTCGAAGACTCGCTCAAGTGGAAAACTATCCATGCGATCAACATTTTTTCTCCTTAAATACTAGACCATATAAATATTGTGATACAAGTAGGCATAGGAAGGCTTTGAATGGTACTTAAAACTGTTAATAAATTTCACACTACTTAAAGACCATATTATTTTAATGTAAACACATTCGCGATGAAATATACATAATCCTACTTCAGACTCTGTTTATTCAGATAAAACAGATATCAATTCACTAGCTAGCAAGCTGGCAGTTAATGAAGCCACGTGGGCATCAATTAGCAGAGGTCTTGGCTCGCTGCAAGATGCGGTGACAGATGGCGACCATGCTGCTAGTGAAGTCGATAATGGATATTTTCTGCTATATTTTCTGTATGGAAATCGAATAGTGAAAATCTTTTCTCATCTTCTAAATTCGGGATATGGCTGCTTTGTACAAAAATCAGGTACTTTTATTGTACCACGAGTGGAGGGATATTTTCAACACTTCTTTTCCCTTATATTAATTGGGTTAATAACTGTACTAATACTTGTCGTTCCTTTGAACGTGACCCGTAATGGTAAAGTTATTTTGATAAAACTTAGGGAAGTTGAAGGAAGGACGGAAGTCATCACATCATCAGACTAACATATAGGCATCCATTCCTAACTGAGCCGGTTGCTTAGATACAACAGATTCTGATATCAATTCTGAGACTAACATGTGGGCATCAATTAGCAGAGGTCTTGGCACGCAAGATGCGGTGAAAGATGGCGGCCATACTGCTAGTGAACTAGATAATGGATATAGTGCGGCAAATGTGGGCATAACAAATAAATTACGGTATGTTGTAGTTGTATGCTCGAATTTCGTTAAAAGTAATTTAAGACCTAAAATTGTATAAACACATGGACATGACGTAGGTTATCTACGTGAAGGCAAATGAGCAAAAAAGTCAGTTGAATACAGTACAAGACTAAATAAGATTCGAAAAAAGAAAAAACATTTGATTGTAACAATGTAGTCTTCATTTACGAGTAGTTCATCATATTCATCACAAAGATCATTAAACACTTCCTTTGAAAAAATATATTATTGTACCTAAAGATGGCATAAATTCATATTCAACAGAGTTCACAATATTAAACTTGCCGTGTAGTTTAAAGCTATGTTCTTGCAGGACTATTCCCTTGTAAGAACATTGCAACAATGCTTTGTTTCCCATATCATATCTCGAAACTTCATAAGATTGCGAAGAAATAGCTAATTTACATACATAATTTCCAAGGAGCCCCAAAAGCCAAACGACGGCAAGAAAGAGCCTCCATGAATAACGATGGTGTTTTTGTCTCTACGCTCGTCGAAATAGGCCGTAACCGTACATCGTCGTATGGTCCCAACCATAATGTTTGAGTTATGGGCACAAAGGGGAACATTGTTCCTACAGCGTTAATAAGAATGTTAAGTATTTGCTCCCTCCCCCACGCGACAGAACACATTCCGACAACATACATTGCTCGCTCACAATAAACTCTCGTACAGCCCTCCTCCATATAGAAGACGAAACGAGAAATGGAACGTAAAATTCTTGGAGCGCAGTCCGTTTAATTAGAAACAGCGATCTTGGTTACTTAACGCAGTCAGATGTAAAGATATGAAAATAGCGCTTGAAATTTATAGGCACGTAAGGCAGTTTGCGTTTAACTTTAAGTTTAAATTAACTACTGGTATAATTAAATCACACGACTATAACAATACATTGTTGGAATGGCTTTGGGACTTGCCCTTCTATGGACTATTAGTACCTTACTATAATGTCAGTTTCATAGATAAAGAAAGTTGAGCAGTAGTGTACTGTAACCCTCGTAGTCTGTTGACGATTTTGGATTCTCTGTGATCCATTAGTGACCCAGTACTCCAGGGTGGGGTCTACCCACACAATGAGGCGTTAGTGTTTGTCTTAGTCCACCACGCTGGCGTAGTACAGGTCGGTGGACTTCACATGCCTTTGAGAACATTTTTTGTGAACTCTCTGGCAGGAAGGATTCCTCATAATGTTTTGCGTCACCGTTATAGCAATTGATTATATTTATATACTATTATAAATGCGAATGTTTGTGAGTATGGAGAGATTTTTGTTACTCTCTCACGAAAAAACGGCTGAACAGATTTGGATAAAATTTGGTACACAGATAGATCATAACCTAGATTAACATATAGGATACTTTTTATCCTTCTCTGCACCAAGTTCCCTGCATCCACGCGGGCGAAGCCGCGGGCACAGTCTAGTATTTAATATACGTATTATTTTTGCACAACCCATTCAGCTCAAACCCAAGCAACTCTTAAACCACTCTAAATCTCCTACCAGAAGGGCATTACTCATCCGGTACAATTTTCTAAGAGCGTCAAGTTTTAGCAGATAGTCGTCGTCAGCTGAAACTTTACTCATAAACATGTCGGTTGCCTTATAAAGTAGGTTGCGGAGTTTCTGGAGGCGGTCACACCGAAGTGAACACGTGGCCTCTGAATTTAGAGTTTGTTCGAATGTCCGTACCAGAAAGCCTGTAGGTACATAACAATAATAATAATAACTTGATTCAATAAAAGTGACACAGTTTACAAAATCGGTTTATCCAGATTGCAAAGTTTATATGCAGATTAAAGCACAAATTCTAATATTTTAAAATAAAATGCGTTAGAAATGCTTGAAATTAAAACAACCACGCACACAACCATAACTTTCAGTATTTGGTCATGTATGTACATATAGACAAACATAACGTGCACTTACTTGTACATTACTCTACGTGTCAAATTCAAATTGGTTGTCTTTAATTATTATAATTTAGGAATGGCACATAATAAATGGCACATAAACGTGCGCCATATCGTAGATGTAAGGCGCTTATGTTACTGGCATTAGTTTTGAACTATTTGACCGCCAGTATCTAGGTTCAGCAAGTCAATATACATACTCGTAAAGCATTCCGCCAGTTTTAAAAGACTATAATTAATTTTGTATTTAAACTTATAATTTTACAATGATTGTCTATTGATTGTCACTTTGTCTTTATTCCTGAAGCATCTTTTTCTTCATTTACTGCCTTTAGGCGAAATTTTTACCTTTAATCATATCCAAAATGAAAAAGAACATAATGTTAAGAAATAACAAAACGATAAGTCTACCTACTTTCTTTTTTTTTCTTTCTTTCCTTCTTTCAAAGTGTACCTTCTCTTATACCCACGCTTCCTAAGAAAATATCTCCAGATTTTATACACATTTGAGCCCGCAAACTCCTACTATACATTAATAATGTATTCAGGGGTGATTTATCATCCATAACCGCACGGTGTGACAGACACTCGTCCAAGTATCATTACGATGACAAAAGCTCTCAGTCACTCTACACTTCATAGTGGAAAAGTTTTTGAATGAATAAGTAGGTATGCGACTGGTCGTTTTTTACGTCAACACTTTAAATTTTCTTCATCAGTTCAGTTCTCCATGAATAATATTGGCTGTCTAGCTACCGACTTAGACTTCTAACTAACAAAGCAACTCAAACTAACAAAGCAAAGAAATGGATTGGCATCATTATTTTTGTTAGAATGCAATTATGTCATAAGTATATAACTAAAGTGGAAATTACCGAATCACTTACAGGACCTACGCAAGTGATACACACACTACACGCAATTTTTTACAAGTCTATTTAGGTTCCAGCAAAACGAGTTTGCCATACAAGTCCAAGAGCTATCTCCGTTTTAATTTTCAACATTCCAGCCTATTTGATGTACCCTAATGAGGTCTGTGTAACTGAATCCGTGAGCAGACATCAAAGGTTCAACCCGTAATTAGTGAGGAAAAAATGAAAGCTCTTGAAAAAAAATGAATTTTTTACCTTTAAAAAAATTTACATTGAGGAAACTCTGCAAATAAATTTATGTTTTTAATCTGTCTTATTTGATATATGGAAGCGGTGATAGCCCAGTGGCTTAGAATGCCACCTCCTGTTCCTGTCTTCCTTCTTTACTTCCTTTCTTCCTTCAGCCAACATTCGTCCTCCGCTGAATATAGGCCTCTCCCTAGGCGCATCACCATCAAATCTCTATCGAGAATCCTGTGTAAATCTAAACAGAACCACACCCAATAAATTCAAATACTTCGCCTGAACTACATTTCCTCAATCATATCCAGTGTTCAAAGTCTAAAACTCTTTCCGCCTCCGCGAAGTTCTGAGCAGACGAAATGCTTACACAACTTATTTTCAAGCATAAGTTTCACTTGGGAACCCAGTCGTATGCGATTTTCAGCGTTAACATTTGAATAAACGCTTCAGAACGGCGTTTTATTGGTTTTTGATTAGTTTGTTTTCGACTCCTCATTAGCAGTGATTTTGTTAATGCAATAAACATGACGGCACCATTCGCATTTAATTTTGAAACGTAATCCTCTTCGTTGTTTTACTATTTTGTTTACTTTTTGGATAGTCAATGTATTAATTTATTATCACAGTTAAATTGCAATTCGATTTTATTACAAAAAATAGCTTTATGCAGTGTGCAGCAAATGTTTATTAATTTTCTGGTCTCTTAACTAGGCTAGGTACATGGCAAATTAGTTTATTGCGAAAAATAGTTGTAAATATCTTAAAAATCGATTGAAAGTTTAGTTCTTGGATATCTCCTTCCATCAGTTGCTATAAAACAAAGAACTGTGAGCTAGTATATAGGTGCCCCGAGGGGCACGGAACACTCAGAACTTTGTACAAGTGGAATGGAAATACTTCTATTCAAATATATGCAATAAAGTCCTATCACATAGTAAGTACATCTTCATTTTTAGCTTTAGAATTCACCCTGTATATTCAGCTCCTTGAATAAAACGTTCATAAAAGTATATATTGTTATATATGTATAAGTATATTTTCTATTTCCCTCAGACTAAGCACCACTTAACATACGACATTAGCGCCGCGATCGCAGCCCGTAATTCATCCGAATAAGAAAATTATACCGTTTTACGCTCAGCGATCGATCTTCCTTAGAAAATCGGCGACTAAGCCTTAGTGATAAGGGAATCCATTTGTTCCCCGACTATAAGTATTTGTGCTGGTGCTAAAGATCTGGCGCTCGTAAATTCTATGCAAATGCCCAGGTATTATGAATTAGACAGCTTTTTACCTTAATCGGTGCGTTTAGGAAGATTCTCCTAATTCATTTTAAATATAGAACGTTTCAACACAATGCAAATATGTTTACAAAAATGACTGCAAACTGAAAAGTACACATGACACGAAGAACATATTGCTTGAATTGATCTATGAACTGATTGGCTTGATCGAAGAAACGATCTAATCTAGAAGTAAAAAATATGTATCAGTAAATAAAAAACGCAAAGCAACAGATGTAATTAAAATGTTAACTTTCTTTTTCTCTGGTATAATAATTCTTCTTCTATTCTTCTATTCTGGTATAATAACTGTTTTCCATAAGCAATATTATAATTCATGGCATAGTCAACAGAATCCCTCCAGGTTAAAGATTTGAATAAAAGCGAAATCCTTCACTTTGAATTCGCACCAAAAAGCCAAAGCATGTTCTTGCCCGCATGTGCCACAGATTACACAGAACTCGTATAATCCCCACAGATAAAAACTCGCAACGAGTTCCAAAGTTGAATTTGGAACTTTTTGAAAAGAATTACACAGACGAGCATACAAAACAAGGATTTTAACGTGGTCATATTTTTCATAGTTGCGTCAAAGTTTTCTACTTATGAATGCGGTTAAAGTTACATAACACAATGTGAAAATGAACAGTCGTATATTTGATACGAATGTGAGCAGTGTGCTGAGTGCGAGTTTTGACAAAACATTTTCGCTTGAACGTATCGAGCGCGAATACGTCGATTTCTATGGGATTGAAGCAGCGCCATCTTGTGGCTAAGATGACAAACGGAATTGGCGCTTAGCGTATAGTCGATTAACGCGACGGTGAAGTTACTCGAACAATTTTGTGCAACTCGCACTACGCACACAGAACGTTGATTGTTTTAATTCTTTAAATTTTTTAAAATCATCAAGAGGAAAGGAAATATTCTTTAGTTTAATAATGATTAGTTTATAAAGATGAAACTCATTTAAATGGCATCTTTAAAAACAAAAATCCAAAATTTTTCATATATATCGGAATATATATATACATCGTTTATGTATAACCAATTAGTGACGTTCTGGTTTCCTCGAAAATGAGGAGCCTATGGACTTTAGTTCACCACGCTTGTCAATTGCGAGCTGGTCATGCCTTTAAACTTTAACTTATAACATTATTAATAATTACAATAAAATCATTAAGATTGTACACTTATTTCATGTTTAAGGGTACTAAAACCCGCTTGTGGCCTTCCTGAGCATTTATTGAGGGCTCCAGGACCTCCAGTGAAACCGAGTGCTCCGAGTAGAGAGTTTGACTCTTAGATAATCGCTTATGCCTTCCCACATACAACAGTGAGAAACTCTTGACGCTACTCCTCATGCCTAAACCGACTCCAATAGATCTACCACTTCATTGATTTGTTCAATAACAATTATGTGATTATGCGAAATTGCACTTATTCCTAAACCACCTGAAAGGTACTCAAAACAAAGTATCCTGAACAGATAAATTAATTGGACGAAGCAAAAACCAAACAGGAGGAATACAATTTCCTCGATACAACCTCACAATTTACAATGCTAATGCTGCGGTGGGCACTGGATCGAAATTGCTGGAGGTATTTTGCTTAAAGAAACAAGTTATATTCATGATTTTGTAACTTCATGAGGGTAGGTAGTCATTTATAACGAAAAATGACATTTTTATTCTTATATTAAAAGCTTTAATTGTATTTCAATGCTTGTATATGTTAACTAAATTATTTATTTAATTGTTTATGTACAATGAATATTCCGGTCAAATCTTTCAACGGTTATTCTTAACCGATGGAGATGGAATATTGCATACTCGTTTAGTTTTAATGACAATGCATGATTAATTGATGATATAAGTGACGTCATTCTAAATCCAATATGGCAGCCGGCCCAAGATTGCGGACTTCTTTAATTGCTTCAATTCTTGCTATCATGAGAAAATATAGTTGATTTAAAACCACAAGAGACACTTAAATTTGATTTATACTATTCACATGCTAAAAGATGTTTACCCCATATCCATCATCATACACTACGCACTGACAATTGTTAAATGCATGCAACATTTGACAAATGTCAGTGCGTAGTGTCAATTAGCACAACTCCATACAAAAAGCTGTGTTTGAATTTTGTTGTGTTGGTCTTATGTCGGCCAATTAGAACAAGGCCGTAAGTTACCTACTCCAAGTAAAAGTTCTATACTAACACGATAAAAGTTACCCAACAAAACGGCTGTAACATCGCAAGATACCAAGAGAACAGAACAATAAGGAACATAAAACCTTCCTACGTTCAGTGCTCCTTCCGCTTACAAAACAAAGAGGTACGGTACTAATTTTTAAAGTCCCGCTTAATTTTAACATACAGCGGGCGTAATTTGGCCCGAATTGTGCATAATACCTTCATTTGTATTTCCGTTGCAGTAGGGCTGCGCACATTGATACGTCTAGGCTTTTAAGCTACTTTAGTTTAAGTTCAGAGTGGCCAAATTGCAAAATAAATTTAAGGGTAAAGAATACTTTGAATATAGTAGTAAGATATCTCTAAACGCATAGATAGTTAGGTAGAGTCCTAGTAACTGCATCACCATGTATGCTCTAAGATTCCTACTATCATCGTTCCTTGAGAAGATAATATCACTTATTAAATAACGTTTAAGGATACCGAAACTTACCTATGTAGTAGTGCGATACCTACAGTAATATGAGCGCGCCTCACATGAAATGCCGAATCCCTCGATCGCTCCCTCGAATCGCTCCCATGACGACGCAGGCAGCGAATATTGTAAACAATAATATACGTCACACGCATCATACTGAAACCGACTAATCACAAGGCGTATCCTCAAACGCACTATCAAAGTTTCATAGGATCTGAGCATATGTAAATTGGTCCAAAGGTAGTATGAAAACTGCGGTCCCCAGGCAGTGACCGTCTTTTTATCCAAACCATACTCGTACATACAAATGTATATATTTAATTTATACAGTGTACAAAACTTAAATTTTCTTACTGTTCTACTAGAGGTTGATAAAATTCACACAATTTTAACTAGGTACTACTATCCTGGATTGTTTAAATTCAGGTATACCAAAATGAAACCTCACGGTATTCTCGTGCAAATCGGTTAAAATGTAGAAATTCTTGCTTCATTCATGTACGGGATTATGGAAGTGACCAATGCTTTCAAGGCGAAAGTGCAAATGTGTAGGTACTTACGGTACCGATACGTGCTATTAAGAAAAACACTGTGATACTGGGATATATGACATGAGGAGAAACTCTATTTGAAGTACATATCTTAGTCCTAATGAGCAGCAAAGCGCCAGCATACATATTGTGTAAGTTTTGGGGGCGATTTGAAGTTGGCTGTGGGGTTCCATGGGCCGCAGTGACCACTAAACATGAGGTGGTCTAAAATGCCTGCAATGCCCGTTCGCCATAAACCACATTGAGCCGGTAAAAGTCCGGGATAATTAAGTTAAGACCCGTTAAGACCCCCTTTCAAATTCCTACACTCAACTTTACTTCTAAGTTTTGTTATACACTCGTAGTTAAAAACATAAGTATGTTTGCCAACTTTCCCATTAGCTTGAATCTTATAACCACTTCTTACAGTCGTTATAAACTTTTTCAAACACTTACCAAACTTTATGTTGAGAATAAGAACGCAAGCCAATAAAAGAATTAAAATTAAAACTTTTATTCCGAAGCAGATTCCAATAAATTGACACAAGACGGTTAATAAACTTTGTCCTGGCAACCCTCACGGTGGGACAAGTTTTGAACAAAAACTAAATCTCTACAAAAGGTCTACGGTACCGCACTGCGGTGACCTGTGCAGGACTTATGCTAAAGTTGCCAAATAAAAAAAATCAGTCAAGTATGGGTCAGTCTTAAACTTTTTGGCACTGTAGTAGGACCTTGACTAAGAACGCTACAATACCATAAGTCATATTTATGGTGCAACATAATACATATAATTTTTAACAATAACCACTTAAAAATTAAGTGATAGAATTGTTGGAGTGGGTTGAGGCGTGGTGACTTTCGCCACTCGTCAAAAGATGGCACCACAGGTATCTTGAATCACGCTATTAAAGTTTTCTAACTGCAGATATTGTCTGAAAGCCATATACGACTGCCTTACGATCTAACGACCCGTCATGCGCGGAGTTTCGGAGTCCTTAATAAGGTATGAAGGGGCTGGGGCATAAAGGGGTTTTAAAAGTTACACTATACACGCAGAAATCCCACATAACTCATTATCGCTCTCACGATTACTGGCCTTGTGTTACCTTGAATTAGCACACAAAATGTCTTGAAGCCAAACATAAAGTAGAGGAATATAATTATGTTGAATGTAGAAATTAATTTCGTTTTAGTCAAATTACGTAGAGTTCTGTCAAAGGCTTCACTAATTACACAAACTGTGGAAACGTACCCAGCTAGAATTACAGATACTAAAAATTGTAGCCGAAATTTCATCTGATACAAACTACAAAATATGAATCTATTAAAAGACAACAACAATGAATCATTTATAACAGCTAAAATATGTATATTCTGTTTGCCATGAATATGGTACTTTCTTAGGTATATTTATATTGTATAAAGTTATGGACATCAAACAACTTATTACTATGATAAAAACGAGCTATGAAACGAGTTTTGCTAATTTTGGTCTAGAGTTCGGTATTATTTTGTAGGAACTTTACATAATGTTTATTCTCAGCGATTAAGCATCAATATTATGTTGCCCTTTATTGACTTTTTATTTTTTCCACATCTTCAACAAAGATATATCAAATAATTCGTTATTTATTTGTTTAGACTGTATTATGTTCCAAAACATTTGACTTAAGGGTGATTAATAAATCCAATTGTTGAATCGAAAATATTTCCGCATCTTAAACACAAATATGGACAAATCAAATAAAGACAAGATGGTCGCAAAAATGTTAAAGACATAACATCTCACATCGATGATAAAACATGTAAATAATATGTAGATTCACTACACGAAATTACACCTGAAAAACATTTTCTGCGTAACATCGGCGCTGTTCTTTGGAAAGATCTGGATAGAATCCACTGTAACTCTGGATCACATTAGCATTTCAAATTCAGTCGGTGTATCGGCAGAATTAGAGCTCTTGGCGAGAAGAGACGTATACGATGAGCACACGGTACTTTAGTAGCAAAAAATATAGAAGTGACGAAACTTTTAGGTATAAGTACGGAAAGACAAATGTAAATTAAATCTTATTGATAGAATTCCTAAATTTCTGTTTTTAGGAAACAGAAATTTAGTTGTTGGGAAGACACTTTGTTAATATTTGACTTCAAAAATTAAAAAAAAAAACAAGGAAACGTTTATGCAACGAAAAAAAGGTATTCTTAAAAATATTATACCTACCACAAAGTAAGCATACTTAAAAACTATAAAAAACCAATGACGAGAAACGAAGAAAGAGACAAAAATGTAGAAAATAGACAAACTTCACTGATTTTTTCAGGGACTTAAAATTTGAACATCATTCAACTTCGTTTGTGAAATTCATAATTCGTCGTAACAAAGAAGAGGTAATCGTTTGCGACTGAATTGTATCACTTTAGCGAAACTTGAGACTATCTGGGGCGCAGAATAAAAAAGCCTACAAAATAGCTAAGTGGTGAAAAAATAGGTTATCCCATTTTTGCCGTGAAACCAAGGACACTTACAATTGTTGATGGTTGACAAAAGATCCGTAGGCGTTACTCGCTTTCTTCCTTCTGTTAGAACCTTTTTTATGGAGCTTAAATGTGGTCTCTTTATGAGCTATTTGGAAGGGAAAAGTATTGTAAAGTGGGCCGTCGCTTGTGTTATCGTGAACTTTGATTTGATTTACGATAAAAATTTAATTACAGATACTATTGTATAAACTTACAATATCAGGATGTGATTAGTTTTTCTTTTAGATATTACGTGATGTTCCCTAAATATGAAGATTACCGATGCTAGTAGAAACATAGTAATTAGACTAATTAATCTATTGATTTTGAGCTTTTTTTTCATATAACAATGGCGGATCAAATGTAATGATTAGGGTTGTTCCCAAAAGTATTAAGAAATTCACAGACTTTCATCTCTATTATTTTATCATTTGAATCGGTATTCATTTATTTATTTATTTATTTATTTATTTATTTATTTATTTTAGGACACCCAACACAGGTTACATTAAAACATTAATTATAATAAAAACATAAAGTCTTTGGTTAACAAATGTACCCATAATTAAAGGATGCCACAGCATTCAATATAATGCAGCTAGACAACAAAGATAAACATTACAAAAAGGAAGTAGTAATAGTGTACAATGTGCATATAATAATATATTATATTATAAAGTAGTATATTTATATATAAAAGTAAATAGTATATAATTATGGTAGTAGTATAAAATTGGAGATAAATATGAAGACGTTTTTGTTGATCCTTCATGTAAGTATTATTGTTCAATAAAAGTGAATTTATATTTTGTTCTTATTCTAAAGTAAATCGAGCACCAAGATTCAAATTATCACGCCCAAAATTCTAACGGTACATCAAGAATTATTTTTATTCTTAAAATAGTATTTTGCCTTAATTTATAGCGATATCGTATCAAATTTCTATCGTCTCCGATATCGCACTGAACTACGCAGAATCGTCTGAAAACCAATAAAACTGAACTTTTAACTAAGTCCAGAGAAAGCACGAACTGTACTTGGGTACCGACTTATCGAGAAAGTATAAAGTAAAGCCTTTTCATTCCGCGATCGCCATGACGGTTTGACTCGAACTTTGCAAATCCACGAGCTGAATTAAATAGCTCCCAAGCTTGGAGATTTTATGGTGGCTGTCTTGGATCTACAATAAAATCAACCAACCCGCTCTCAACTTCAATCCTAAGTTGTCGTAATAAGACCCGTTTTCAGACGCATTCCGAATTTTGGAAGACTTGTGGGTAATGAGGCACAAAACATCAGCTGCTCTTTTTGCGTCGTTTAAGGCTTCTACGACGTTCTGTTGATCTACAATCATTTCTACTTCTCTATTTTCAGATTTTGATGTTAAGGCGCCGTAGTAAAGATCATTTTCGAGTGAGGATTTGTGTCGTTAAGCTGTCGGGAATGTTAAGTTGACGTCGAGGATAACAGAAATGGCGGACAGATTCGAGTTCTTGTTAGGGTTTTTACTGACGTGTCGTAAGACGACAATTATGAAAAGATTCACGTTGAAGATGAAACGGGTCGTGTGATGGTTATTATTCTGATTTTAAGGAATGTTATTGTCAATCTCAAGTGAGCGAAGGAACAAAATTAAGTGTATATGATTTTTCACAGAAGTACTGCGGAAAAGATTGAATTGAAATTAAATTGGCAGTATCTGTCATTAAAATATTTTAGACCGTTTTTAGCCACCAATTAGCAAATATCGCCAACAATTAAGGACAAGTACGATATAAAAATTCCTCAACGTAACCTTTGAATGTATGAAGTATCCAATAATATGACTCACGGTGAGTTATGTAGAGCAAGTAAACAACAAAAAGAAGAATAAAAGCAATCGCTACGAATAGATCTGAGTTCCAGTAACACTCTCAACTACTACGAGAATGTCGACGATAGTAAGAAAATAATTCTCGCAACACGTAATACGGATTATGTAACAGTTAACAAACAAAGAAATGTGAGAATAATACCTGTTACGCAGAGATACTTATCTTAGTTTAAGATACATTGTTTTTGTATAAAATTATTTTCAATCAATTGTTTTGTTTCGCTAGGGTTGGTAGAGTAGTTAATCGTTGGTAAAATCCAAAGCCAATCAATAATGTAAATTGTTCTAACTTGAACATCAACGTCACTTGCAAGGTTAGTCTCTAGAAGTCTAATTTTAACTCGCTTTTTAACCTCTTACTTAGTAATCTCCCCTCTCTCCGTCCATATGTTTTTCATTTAACGATTATATCTGTTCAGTTAGATTCTATTCATATCTTTTTATCTCCATCTCTTTCCCTCTTAGTTATTTATCTTCATTACGTCTTATATGATATTCAAACTCACAATGCTTAGCCGCAATCGCCCCCGGCGGCATGTTGGTAACTCACTCCTCACATCACACTCAATCACATCACGTTTCTCTTCCTTCATTTAAACATCGGCAGCTTTCACCCTGGCCAAGTAACTAGTGCCAATCTAACTAGTGCCTTTTATTTATAAGTATGATAATGGTCTCATATCCGTCATGTTTTATTGTGCATGTAAATGCAAATCTTGTCATTATTCTAGATTTTTCTTTAAGAGTAGTAAGTCTTTCAACTTCGCAATCTAAACTATTAGGTACCCGTACTATTTTATCTATACGCATGACTTTAAGGTTCGAATTTCCAATTGTTTCAACTTTGTCCTAAAAAAGTTCTCTATCATTGTTTATCTTGTCTATCAGATGGCCTTGTTAAATTTTCAAAGGTATTTCCATTTCTATTTCTATTTTCTTTGTGTCTATTATGCTAGCACTATCCTCGTTTTCTATCTCCGTTACGGCCTATATCATGGTAAAACTTACCATGTTTAGCTGCCATCGCGACGGTGGCGCCCAGCAGCGCGACCGTGAGCAGACACGCCCCCGGCGGCATGGTGGCGGCTCGCTCCTCACATCACACTCACTCACATCACATCACTCATCGGGGTATTCACAGATTGCTCGGGAATTCAACTGTGGGGACACTGTGGGCTACACTTTGTTTTCGGTGTCACGTTTCAAGTCGGCATCTGGAACAATGGAAATTTATTTTTAGTTTGATGTACTTACTAACTTTAAAATTATCATTGCTAACATTTTAAATGAAATAACATTGATTTCTACAGTTTGGGAATTCTGAAGGCTCATCGAAAGTGAAGTATTCATATTTTCCTTTAAAGCAATCATTTAACGTATGTAACTATATTTAGTATTTTTTCTTAAATTGTAGTTAGTCTAACTAATGATTATTTTGGAATCTAGTTCCTTTTTCCAACCCTTTTTTTAATATCATAACATCAAACAGTAATATTTCATTCCTATTCAATTATTCGTCAATTTATATGATATTTTATGCTAGTACTACGATCTGCAAACACTCGAAAGAATCGTTTCACGACAGAACACAATAACATCTCGAATTCTTTGTGGCAAGAGCTCTCACTCACTTAGTCATTATCTTGATCTTAAGCACGTACTTATTATAAGCATTCGTTTAAGCGTTGTATTCGTTCCGAAATCGTTTTAGTACAAAAATCATTTTTATGATTAAAGGAGTGAACTGAACGTCTTTACAAAAGTTTAAATAAATCAAAAATTGTGAATACAGTAAATGCTTAGTTATTCACGAAAATCGAAGCGTGGGAATAAGTTTGATATTTTTATATAAAAAGGTACTTAGCAAATAAATGTGAAATATGAATCGGATGAAATATCACTTATGGACTAACTTTAAAAAAAGTAGAGACAGAAGATAAGAGGAAACCCTCGAATTCAGAAGACCATGCCGTAGGGTGAACGATTAATTGACTGGTAAAGGCTTTGGTCCAGCAAAACACTTCAAAGGGCTGATAAAATAGGTGGGTACGGATTGTTTAACACTAGTAAACACAATTTTCAAACAAAACAAATTTGACTCCATCATGGGAGTTATATGAAAACTCTCCATGTACCTACCATACAGGCTAGTATGTAACTGAAAAATGCGAATCGTGTAATTCGAATTTCAAAACAGGGCCAATATATTGTACAGAGAACAATGCAGTTAACAATCTAGAGTAAAATTAATAATTACTGGTTATTGGTTTGCGGAAACAACTAATGTTGGAGTTTGAAATGGCATTTCCATTACCGGTTCTAGTGACGTCAGCACATGTTTGTTGTCGACAATTTGAGCGTGTAATTACGTGTCAATCCATTAAGTTTGGAAACCGAAATGGTGCAGCATGGTAAAACCGCCTGGCATTACAAATTGTATTGTAAACACTGAAACTATGCTTTATTTTGCAGAGCTGGGAAGTAAGCCGTAACAACTGCCGCAAGGACCTTCGTAAGATAGTCTTGTTGTTTTTAGAGGCGTAGTTGCTAATCTGATATCATTTGGAGGGGATATATTCGTAATAGTAATGCATGCTGTTATAAAAGACAAATCTTTTTGTGATGAACTAAAAACGGTTTTGCTATTTAAAAAGCTGGCAAACAGGCAGACGGGGCACTAAGGTGAGGGTAAGTAATCACAGTCATCTATTGATCTAAGTAACACAAGGGGAGTTATATTTGCACACTTATGAGTTAGTATACGGTCTTCCGTCTAATAAATTGTCGAAGGACTTTAAGAGACTTGCTTTAGAAGTCGGCAATGCTCTGATGACTCCAAGTTGCTCGTTCCAGTAAACAATGATGACCATATAATATTAGTTAGCGTGCCTACCTGTTTTCCTGTTGTTTTATTTTAAAAATCCAAATTCATAATTGTTATGGATGGGTAACCGTTACTTTTCGTATAAAATTTCAATATTTCGACCCAAGGTTCAATTTTTAACTTATGTCAAGCGTCATAGCTTTCTTAGAGAGCTTTAATGCCGAATAGCGGAATATAGAAATTGTTACATTTGACGTGACATATAACAGTTTTAAAAGAATCCCTTATAAAATGTGAGTCCGTAAAGTCATTCGATCATTGGATGACCGGCGAGCGAGGATTTAACTCCTACGTCAGAGACATAAATCTAGCTCAGACGGAGCTATTGGTGCCGTTACTCCTAATATAAAGTGCTGTACGGACCCCGCATTGGAACCGGTCGACGGGGTGCGCGGCGCGCGGCGTGGAGTACGAGCCGCGGCGTGGCGCGGTGCCGGCAACGCTGCAGTGGGAGCACTCGCCATCTACACCGGCCACCGTTCACACCTACCTTGATATCTTCACCTCCTTATTAAATTGTTCGACGCAGAACCGGCCTATTATTCGTACAGTCCACTACTCTCCATACATTTTGGTCGATCGAGCCGGTCTTTTGGTCCTTCTGGATCTCGCCGAAGAATTTTTTGGGAGCATCGTTGAAGAAACCTCTATCGGAGCACTTCAGTTGTGGTCTTCAGCTACCTCGGGGAGACTTCTTTATTCTTCACTCCACCGAAATCAAGCAACCGCACGCGCTCAAGCGATTACGCAGAGGTCATAGCAAGGGCACCACGTGGCGGACTTCGGACCGAACAAGATCGAGTCAGCAAAAAGGGAACCAAGAACTAAGTTTTGTGAGTCCGTTCCAATTATTCCTTGTATTATTTTTCCCTTCTTTTTTACATTGCAAAACCTTAAAACAGTTTTATTTGAGTGAGTGCTCGTTTTCATCATAGCCTCCATTTTTTTTTTTTTTTTACCTCGAGTCCATTATTTTTACATTCATTTTAAAACAATCGAAGTGATGTTAAATATGATAGCCATTTAAAATTTATGTCTATCTTAAAATTTTATGACAACCTTTATCTTCATTTTTTGTTTCATCTATACAAATTTAATTGTCCTTTAATTGCATAGCTCCTTATTACATCATTCTTACCGAATAACGGTAATTAATAGGCTTATCGCTTATGCAATAGGATTAGTGTTTCTTAGAATTTATTGCACACCTGGCACGTGCGTCGCCGGCGCATCCTTTGTTCTCGGTCAAGGTTAATGACCCTCGCTTATCTGTTTGAGATCTTTTATTGCCTACTTGCTAACATCTGTTTACGCATTTTATTCATTTAATCTCTTAATTACCTATTCACTTTTTTTCATTATGGCCGAAGAGAAAATTGAAAAATTAATTAAAAGGCGCAGTTGTATGAAATCTAAGCTTACTATTTTCAATAATTATTTAAATACGCTTCCTAGCCATGACAAGCTCAGCCCTTCGCAAGCTATAGATTTAGAAAGTAGATTTGCCAAATTTGATGCCTTATACGGTGACTTCGATAAATTACAGTGCGACATCGAGGTGCTTTCGGAGGATCCCGACGACGAGATAAGGGAGCGTGAGCACTTTGAAAATCACTACTTTATGTTGGTGTCGTCAGCGCGCACTCTGCTCAGCACGCACTCCGGCCATCGGCGCACGCTGGAGGGCTCCGTGTCGGGCTTCGAGGACGCTCAGACAGGTGCTTTCAAATCCAATTGCGTTAGGTTGCCAAAAATAGATTTACCTGTTTTTCATGGTCACTATCAGCACTGGCTTGAGTTTAGGGATACATTTGTCTCTTTGATACATTCTAGACAAGACATCGATAGCATTAATAAATTGCATTATCTTCGTGCTTCTCTTAAAGGCAGCGCTTTGCTTGTAATTGACAATTTAGATTTCAAGGCTGAGAATTATGAGTCGGCTTGGAATTTATTGTGCAGTAGGTATGATAACAAAAGATTGCTTGTTAATAACCACGTTAGGGAACTTTTTAACGTAGAACCCATGCGTGGTGAATCATGTTCTTCCATCCGTCGTATTATAGATGTCACTAATAAAAATCTTCGAGCGTTATCGACTTTAGATCAGCCGACAGAGTATTGGGACACGCTTATAATTCACATGATGTCTGAAAAACTTGATAATGTGACTCATAGGGTGTGGGAAGAGCATAGAAATACTCTGACAGATCCTCCCTCTCTTAATATTTTTATTTCATTTCTTAGTAGTAGGGCAGATTTGTTGGAGACAATACAAGAAAGTAAAAATAAAACATATAATAAAGAATCTTATAAATCTAATGCAAACTTACTTATAGCAACTAATAACGATAAAAACTATAATCAAAATAAATTTAAAAATCGTAATAATTATATTAAAAAACCATTTTCGTGTCCGATGTGCAATCAAAATCATTTTCTTTTTAACTGTGATTCATTCAAGCAACTTTCTATTGAAAATCGTTTACAAAAGGCCAAAGAATGTAAGGTCTGTCTTAATTGTTTACGAACGGGCCACTCAGAAAACCATTGCAAGCTTTCATCTTGTAAATATTGCAAGAAAAGGCATAACACTTTGCTTCACTTGCACGAAACGCAAAAAATTGAACCTGCCATCCCTTCATCTAGCGACGTTAACCATTTAGCTAATTTAAATAGTTCACAGCAGTTAGCTACTCCTCCGCATGTTTTGCTTTCCACAGCGATCGTGAAGGTGCTCGATAGCGCGGGCGACGTGCATTCCGCGCGGCTGCTGCTCGACAATGGCAGCACAGCCAACTTCGTTACTCAGTCGCTGTGCGGTAAGCTGGGTTTGTCGCGACGCAGTGCTAGCTCCACGGTGACAGGTATCAATGACAATATTTCTCACATATCGCAGTCTTGCAGTCTTACTATCAAATCGTCTTATAACGATTATAGTTGTACCATTGACTGTCTCATTTTACCCACTATAACTAAAACAGTTCCTTCGTCGTTCATCAATATAGACAATATTCCTCTTCCTATGGGAATAAGTCTAGCTGACCCTTCTTTCAATGTCCCATCAGTCATTGACATCTTAGTTGGGGCAGATGTCTTCTGGTCAGTCTTATGTAGCAATTCCATAGACTTAGGTAAAAACCAACCTAAGCTATACGAGACAAAACTTGGTTGGCTGGTATCTGGGTATGTCGCCCGTCCAAAGTCAAGTCCCTCGTCTTCTCATTGTCATTTTTTAAACGAGGAAACTAATCCAGACTTATCTCGTTTCTGGGAACTGGATACAGTTGCACCCATATATTCCTTATCTCCTGAAGAACGCGCTTGTGAAGAGAGCTTCTTAAAAAATACGACACGTAAAGGTGATGGTCGTTTTGTCGTTACCATTCCATTAAAAGAAGATCCTTCCGTCTTAGGCGACTCATATCAAATGGCAAAATGTCGTTTTTTGTCACTGGAACGCAAATTTCTTCGCGACCCAGACTTTAAAGACAAATACTTAGAGTTCATGCATGAATATGAACGTCTTGGTCATATGACCCTAAATTCTTTCAATAAATCAGCATCTTATAGTTCTTCTGATCGTGTTAACTATTTTTTACCTCACCACGGTGTCATAAAGGAATCGAGTCTTACTACAAAGCTTCGCACAGTCTTTGACGCATCAGCTACCTCTTCTTCGGGATTGTCGTTGAACGACATCCAAATGGTAGGTCCTACTGTGCAGGAAGATCTTTTTTCAATATTACTTCGTTTCCGACAGCACAAATACGTTGTTACTGGTGATGTAGAAAAAATGTACAGAGCTATTGAAATTAATCCTTCTCAACGCTCTTTACAACAAATAATTTTTCGTTATGATCCTTCAGAACCCTTAAAGACCTACACTCTTAATACAGTGACGTATGGTACGGCGTCAGCACCGTATCTTGCCACTAAGTGTTTGGTTAGCTTGGCGTCCACTGCAGTGGATAGCAAAGTCAAAAATCGATTCAACGAGATTTTTATGTTGACGATTACTTGAGTGGTTCATCGACTATCAACGAAACAGTACGTTTATGCAAAGGGGTCATAGATACATTAAAGACAGCACAATTTAACTTAAGAAAATTTCAATCAAATAGTAAAGAAATTCTTAATCAAATATCCCCATGTTCTAAATCCAATAATATTTTTGATATTTCAAATACCACTAATCATATTTGTTCCAAAACTTTGGGTTTGAATTGGATTTGTGATTTAGACGTGTTTTCGTTTGCAATTAATATTCAATTAAACAAAAAGTCACAAAGCGTCACATACTATCAGTTGTTAGCCAAATTTTTGACCCACTAGGTCTCGTAGGTCCATGTATAGTAGAGGCAAAATTAATTTTACAGAAACTTTGGATAGATAAATGTACATGGGATGAAGAAGTATCGCAACCAATCAAAGAAATGTGGTTTTCTTTTGCTGAAACATTATCTCTTCTTAACCAATTAAAAATTCCTCGTTGGGTTCTCGCAGATGAATCCATAATTCATGAAATTCATATATTTTCAGATTCTTCTGAACGACTTTATGGTTGCTGCATTTACATTCGTTCCCTATGTCAGTCAGGCGCAGTCAAGGTACAACTTCTTACTTCTAAGAGTAGGGTAGCGCCTCTTAAGCCAACGACGATTCCACGTCTTGAGCTCTGTGGAGCTTTGTTGGCGGCAAGGCTTTACACTAAGGTAAAAGCCTCTCTAACCCTACCTATTAAAAAATGTAGATTCTGGTGTGACTCAACAATTGTGTTAGGTTGGCTAAGTACTCCAACGAATCATTTAAAAGTTTTTATTCGTAATCGTGTTCATGAAATTCAAGAAAGCACAAAGGGTCACACGTGGAGCTATGTACCGTCGAAGGACAACCCAGCTGATTTGATTTCGCGGGGGGTGAAGGCTGATCGCATCAGTTCTTCTTCCTTGTGGTGGTCAGGGGCTAACTTTCTTACACAGAGTGAGTCCCAGTGGCCTCGAATGCCCAACGTTAATGTGGACCTACCGGAAACGATTAATTGTTCATTGGCACTTAATAATACTGACAATGATTTAATAAGTGATTTAATTAATAAAAAATCAAAATTAACATATTTACAAAACACAATCGCATATTTACAAAGATTTATCAACAATTGCAAAAATAAAAGTAATAAATTAACAGGTCACCTTTCTGTTAAAGAACTTCAAAATTCATTAAATCTTATAATCCTTAAATCACAATTAGAAATGTTTCCCGACGAATACATGATTTTAAAAGATGGGAAACCCTTATCCAAGAAAAATAGATTAATTGCTTATACTCCATTTTTAGATTCAAATAATATTATCAGAGTAGGTGGAAGGCTTCATAATTCTCCATATAGTTATGATACCAAGCATCCAATCTTGTTATGCAGCAAGCATCATTTTACGAAAATCCTTTTTGAACATTTTCACCTTAAACATTTACATGCTCCACCACAACTTTTATTGGGTATCATCAAACAAACTTACTGGCCGTTAGGTGGTAAGAATCTGTCTAAAAAAATTGTAAATAAATGCATACGATGTTTCAGATATAAAACCGATACAGTTCAGCCTATAATGGGACAGCTACCTACATCACGGACTCATCTAGAGTTTCCCTTCCTTCACTGTAGTGTCGATTATGCAGGTCCAGTGCTGATAGCAGATAAAAAAGGTAGAGGTTGCAAACTTTTAAAGTCTTTTTTGGCAATCTTTATTTGCAATTCGATTAAAGCCTGTCATATCGAACTCGTTACGGCGCTCTCGAGTGAAGCGTACATGGCTGCATTAAAACGCTTTATCTCGCGCAGAGGGAAACCCCAAAGCATCACGTCCGATAATGGGACTAACTTCGTCGGAGCATCCAATGAACTTTCTAGACTTCTTGTTCATTCTGATATCGAAGGTCAAGTAGCGCAGGAAGGCATTGAATTTAAATTCGTGCCTGCTTATTCTCCTCACTTCAATGGTTTAGCTGAAGCAGCTGTCCGCTCCACTAAACACCACCTTAAGCGTATCCTTAATTCAACTCATCTTACATATGAAGAAATGTCTACTTGCCTCACTCAAATAGAAGCTATTTTGAATTCTCGTCCCATTACACCCTTTTCCTCCGATGCTTCCGACCTATCCGCTCTTACTCCAGCTCACTTCCTGATTGGACGGCCACTTACTTCTGTGCCGCAGCTACCATTGCCAGACAAAACCATATCGCACATCGAACGATTTAAGCGAATCGAAGTTATTAAGCAGCACTTCTGGAATCGATTCTCGTTGGAATACATTGGTTTGTTGCAGCAGAAGACCAAATGGCGTACCTCATACAAAGAGCTGAAAATTGGCGCGCTTGTTCTTATAAAGGAAAAATCTCTTCCCCCTCTATTATGGTCTCTTGGAAGGGTCACACAACTGTATCCTGGCAGCGACGGCGTCTCTAGAGTCGCGGAATTAAAGACCAAAGGGGGGACCATAAGAAGAGCATTTAATAATGTTTGTCCCCTTCCAGATTTTTGAAGTCTTTCTACACTTCAACCCGGGGAGCATGTACGGACCCCGCATTGGAACCGGTCGACGGGGTGCGCGGCGCGCGGCGTGGAGTACGAGCCGCGGCGTGGCGCGGTGCCGGCAACGCTGCAGTGGGAGCACTCGCCATCTACACCGGCCACCGTTCACACCTACCTTGATATCTTCACCTCCTTATTAAATTGTTCGACGCAGAACCGGCCTATTATTCGTACAGTCCACTACTCTCCATACAGTGCTGAAATGCCAAATTTTGCGCCAGCGTCAGTATATTCTGATGAAAAGTAAAGGATGGGTAGGTGAAGTTTATGAGACGTTTTTAATTAAAAGTTGCGTTATCTATCTTCCAGAGAGTTTCTTGAAGAATGTTAAGATGTAGATAAATTTTCAGGGGTTTTCTGAATTGCTTTAATTGCGCTTTTGATTCCAATTTTAATAAATGCCTCACAATATAGGTACTCAAGTATTACTTTTAATAAAAACTCGTTGCATTTTAAAAGTTCCACCTGTTAAATCTATTAAACAACAACAAACAGAAAAAAGTTAAACTCGGTTACTACCGAATCAGGGAAAACTATTACAATTGCACAAAACAACTGCGCACCGACATTCCTATTTAACTGTCTTCAAAATTGATTAAAATTCTGTCTCGTGTTGTTAACTCGATTTCGCTCGCAACCAACTTTAAAGTAGATTTACATAAAATTGTAGTTCCAGCACATTTATAAACGGCAAAGTTATTTTATATTACTACCATCAAATGCGAAGTTATCCTTTACGGTACAACTTTTGCTCAAATAATTTTATGTTACTGTGTGTTAACCTTACTTAAATTATATATTCATGTTAGATTGCATATAAAATAATAACTGGCCCTTTTAAACTCGTTGTATTCTAATACGAGACAAGTCAATAATAAATATAATTATCTTCCATTCTTTCCATCTCCTTTCTTAATTCTTTTCTTTCTTCGCTGTTATGGCTACCACTATCTTCTTATGATTCTTTCTTCTAATTTTTATTGTTTACAATGTTTATTTTCATATCATTTTCATATATTATGCAAATCACTTTTCAAAGAATTATTGTTCTTGTCCTTTAATTCATTTATTCCTTGTCATTTAATTCTATCTTAAAGTAGAGACAATTACTTCAACTAACACTTTCAATTTTTCTTTACTATTTTAAAACAATTTATAGTTTACTATGGTAATATTCTTTAAAAAATTATTATATATTGTTTTATTATTATTATTTTTTAATTATTATGTTAGTAACATAGCTATTATGATAATATTATTAAGTTTTTAGAATTTTTAACACATATTTTACTACTACTTTACACATAATATTTTACTGTTAAAAAAAGTTGTAATGGTTATCTTTAAAGATATCTCATATTACAAAAAAATTAATATAATCGTTAATCGTAAAATATAAGAATATTCACAATCAGAAACAGCTAAAATTGCTTTCGAGTGAACAAAACAGAAAATGAATCGACACTCCTCAATTTTAAATAAAACTCGAGTTTTATTGATAAAGATCAAATCATCTGTTATTTCCTCTATACTAATGGGTGCTCACCCATCGTTTTCACCTTTCCCGAACAGCGCCATCCAATTAATTTTTACCACCTGCAAAATCAAAGACCGAATCATATTTCATTTGAGTCCTTTCAATACCTCCAATGGCGGATTCCGGTTAGACCCCTGTTATTGTTTTATATTCCCAGTTACCGTTATGGCCCTGTTAATGGGCTGTCGTAACTACTGAACCGTGTTAATGAATCATTCCATTGAGGTCGAGCTTTATAGTCCGTTAAATTATGACCATCGTTAAAACATAATTCGAAGGTACCCTTATGTAAGGGCACCGAAACCCCAAAGTCTGGGGTTATACTTATCTACACCCCTTCCGTTTAGTTTTGATACGATTAACTTCAGTCATGATTTATTGGCAGTAAAAAAGGCAATTTGTTTAGTTTCATGAGTAGGTAGTAGGTAGTCCTTCCTTCCTTCCAGTCCTTGGTTGTCCACTGTTAGATATGGGCTTTCCATAATCGATGTTAGTTCGCCCAATCCTGGATCCTTTGAATCAAACTTCCCGCTGTCTTCTACAGGTCTTCAGTTTACCTGATCGGACGACGGCCTATTCCTCATTTTGCCTAAACGAAGTCGCCATTCGAAGACTATTATTCCCCATCGGTTAATCAGTCCTGCGAACGATGTGGCGAATCCATTGCCACTTTGACTTGCAAATTAAACTAAACAGAGTAAATCATTTTAAGGACACACTTTTAAATATCTCGTGCCGCATTTTCGTTCAGTTTTCAGATTTCAACTCCCATTTTCTCTCTCCTATTTCCGATACACCGGATACTTCGGCCGATTTAGTTGGTGCTAATGGAAGACGTTTTAGTGTTAGGAGCGAGTCGGTGCTCATTTTCAGATATTTGAAGACAAATTTGGTCTCCGAAAGTTCTGTGCAGTATTTTAGGTAAAATATATTGAAATATAAGACTCGTCGAATTCAATATTATTTATTTTACTTTAAACTATATGCTTTAAAGTATATATTAGATGGGAGAGTCACACATCAGATGGCCATAAAATTACAAAATTCGAATTTTAATAAGGTCGATAAGCAAATATGAATAGTGGTTTAGAATTGTCAATTTTTCAATTGAATAATATTCAATGAACTTTATGTCCATTGGAATAACTATTGCGTTGATAACTCAGAATACATTCATTGGAAACATGTATCTAATAGTACCGTATAATTCTACTTCATTGAATTGTACATTATAGTCCTTATAGCCAAAGGAATAAGGTCGATCAAAACACGCAACAAGTACCGTTAAAAATTCAGATGATGCCTCGTATTTAAAAGCTAGCTTTCGATATGCAAACCTGCATTTGCACCGGAGCTATCAGCACGGTTTAAACGTTGTACTGGAAAATGGAAACCGAAACGTTTTAGTTGAATTACTGCGATAAGTTCTTTTATTTTTTGTCATTAGGCGTTTTTACCTCGTGTTTGGCAATAGGAAATGCTTACTCTCTTATTGTTACTTGCCCAGTTGACTATACAACAATGCCAGTGTGTCGCTTGTCAATATCAATGCGCAATTAGGACAGCTTCATTCGAAGAGCGGTGTTTAATTGTTGTCGCGTTTGCTGGTTGGTTGACCGACAAAAGTTGTGTCGCATTGCGATAGCTAATTAGGTCAAGGCCTTAGAAGTCATCATTTGGATGTAATTGTACATTCAAATAATTGCCTTTTCTTTTTAATGGGAGCCGTCTATTAGGTAAGGGGTTTTCTTCTCCTGGTGTTACACGTGTTTAAAAACCTATTCTGGAAAATGACACTGTATTTTGCTACGTAGCAAAAGCTAAAGCCAAAGGTAGTTCTTTAATCTCACACTTTTAAGTTTTATTCCAATGTCCGGTCAATAAACCCCAAGCGAATGGTCCGAGGCATGTTTAAAAATGTATCAGCGACTGTCTTTATTTCAGGACCAGCATTGAATAATGGGTAAAACAGAAGAAAAATGGCGCCGACGTAACTCCCAAACAAAAGATCACGAAGGTACGACGAACGGGATTAAAAATGTAACGTCACCCATTCAATCCGAACTCTGTCGAATGTTGTCGGCTGGTTAAATATAGATGAACATTAGTCATATAGGTAAACACATATAGTTACACAATGTAGATTATGTTGTATTGGAACAAAATATGTTGATCTGACTGATGATATTTCGGAGCCGTAAGCTTGAATACGAGATCAAAAATTTTGTGAATGCGTTCACAGCTAGTTGCCTTGTCTGTTACTAATTAGTGACCCCCTGCAGGGCCGATTGTCCCGCAATGAGAAGGCCTATTGCTAACAAAACTTAACGAACTTAAAACTAAGCTTAACTGGATTCGCCTCACGTGATTGATAAAATGTTTACAGCGCCTGAGAATATACGAGTATTTATATACTATTTGCATCGTACATAAACCGTCCCATATGAACATTTAGCTCATAACGATATTCACCAAAGGTTCAGTGCCCTTCTTATCCTCTCGCGACACTATTGTATACTCGTAGATATCCGACAGTTCGCAGGCTGTAT
This sequence comes from Erynnis tages, assembly GCA_905147235.1. Lineage (NCBI taxonomy): Eukaryota > Metazoa > Arthropoda > Insecta > Lepidoptera > Hesperiidae > Erynnis > Erynnis tages. Next base: position 9,276,889 of record LR990087.1, read on the forward strand.
GCAACACCCCGACGCTGCTTTGTGCACTGAATGCAACACTTGCGCCAAACCCTTAATAGCGACGTCATAATTCCCCTTTCACACCGGCGTTCATCAGCTGTTTTAAAACAATGTAATGTATAAAGTTTCACCTTTAAGAACGTTTTAAAGGTGTTTACAGTTTAAGGCTTAAGTTTCAATTTGTATTTCCCTCCGACCAGCTTAAAAGACGGCGGGATACCGATGGATTCAAGCCTTGGCCATCCTCAACATAGTGTACATTATCCACTTTTAACATCATGATAATTCCCAAATCGAATAGCACTCCATCGAAATTTTAATACGTCACAATGACACGTCAGTATTCAACGAACAGCTCGAAAAACTCAAACGCAAAGCAGAGCAGCTCGCAGGCTGTCGGCTTAATGTTTGCTGCTGCATTATCAGCCGTAAGTCCTGCACATAAGCGTCACAATGCAGTGTACGGGGCGCACAAAGGCGGGTAAATTGGAAACGTCGCAGCGACACGCGGACGTGTTATTTGTTGCTGGTAATGCAGGGTAAGTTGGGAGAGGCAGCGTTTTATGGAGATTGGTAAACGTATGAAAGCAAACAATAGTTGCTAGACATACTGGAATTCGTGTACCTACCTTTAGACTTAAGCGTTAGACGGTTACTTTGGCAGAAATAGTCTGATCCGAGTATCGATAAAATAAGCACAGGTGACTGTTTTGACATAATTCAAAAATTAAAATATATTATCCACAGGTAAATTAATTTATGAAGCAACTAGACTGTGCCCGCGTGTGCCAGCGTGGATTTTAGAACTTGATGCTGAGAAGGGTAAAAAGTATCCTATATGTTGATCTTGGCTATGATCTATCTGTGTACCAAATTTCATCCAAATCTGTTCGGCCGTATTTGCGTGAAAGCGTAACAAACACCCATCCATACTCACAAACATTCGCATTTATAATAGTATAATAATAATATATGGGTAGAAAGATTTGTGACTTCTATATCTGTACATATAGTATAAAACAAAGTTCTTTTACATTCTGTACATTTACCCCATGTTCTAATAGCTATATTGTACGCATTACATTTTGTTGTATGTACGTGTGATGTTCAATAAGGACAACTCAATATAAAGCCCTGATTTTTAATTTTTTCGTGTTGGTAACTCGGTCCGCTATGTCAGCCAGTTATGAAAAGCCTTTCAAACTATGTAAGTAACTCCTAGTCATCTAAGCGACGACCTAAGTGGAGCAATGGTCAAGACACCGGTGCCCTGTACGCTGGGTTTGATTCCTAACAGAGCAGAGATTTGAATGATGAATTTGAATATCTGTTTCTGGTCTGGGTGTATTGTGTTCTTGTCTTGTGTGTGTCCATGGCACCCACGACACAGGGAATCCTAGTGTGGCTATGAGTGTGAAGCGTTATTTATTTATTTAAGTTTTAATCGCTTTTCACTCATCACATGCACCACACAGGCGTGGGCTGCTTTCAAATTGCCAACTGGAAGGAGTGAAAAATGTCCTTCTATTGTTTTTCTTTACCGACACGGAAAGCAGCGATGTTCATAGTTTCCCCGGAGTACAGTATGTGTATATCCTGGAATTAAAAATGAAGGTGTATGCATTTGGTATGATTGGATATTTTTTGTAAGATTAGTTTATTATTTATCGACGAAGAATAGATACGTTGCGAGTTAGGATGGCCAAATATTTTCGAGGTGAAATTTTTATAGCAGTAATGGTAGTTTTAATAGAGACTTCTCTACAACCTGCGTGACGTAGGGGCTGAGACTAATGCGCTGCGCTCCCGGGTTCGATGCAGAGATTTAAATTTTCTGTATCTGATCTGTGTGTGTACCTTTGACTTACAATTCCATTATTTCCTGTTTGAAATTGGATATCCATTGGATGCAGTAACTAAATTAACGTTTGGCTATCTTTATTATCCTACTACTATGATAAATGCGAAGATTTGTTACAATTGATGAATGGATGTACTATGTTTATTACTCTTTCACGCAATAACGGCTGAACCGGTTTTGATGAAACATTGAACACAGGTAGATTATAACTGTATTAACATATAGCATACTTTTTAGGTCCAAAGATTGTAATCACGGAAATCCTGGATTATTATTATTCATTTTATGTAAAGTTCCGAGAATTTCCCTACGAATACAGTTTCGGGCATAACCAATCATGATTTACAAACACACCTCCCCGACCCTCTTGGCAAGCGTTCCTGCATTTAAAGTATGATCCATTATTAACCCAATGCATATGAAAACGCCACAATACGCCAGAAATACGAACACTGGAACCGGGCGCTGATACGATATTGGAGTCGGTCGGACACAGGCTTGCCAGGTGTTCGGCATATATTCTAGGGATGCAACGGAGGTAGTTTTATCGAAACGAAGGCGGAGTCGGAGTTTTTAATTTTGCTTTATCGGAGTCGGAATCGGAGTCGGAGGCAGGACTGTGTGCGTAACAAATTAACAACAAGTGAAAAAGTGATTGACGATAGAGTGCACGTAGTGGGAGTCGAGGGGATTCCCCGCGCGACATGTATGAACCGATTCATAACAGTCGACACAGGCCGCCGCCGCCGCTATGTTATGCTTCGACCTCCGATTAAAACCTTCGATTTAAAAGTGTCGGAGCCGAAGGTGGAATAATAATCGTAAGTTCCGACTTAACGGAACCGGAGTCGAAGCTCCGTAACATTCCTGATATATTCTACCGAACTGTTCGGTATTTTAGCACTGTGTTCGGTGTTCGGTATGACAAAAACACCGAAGTATGGGCGGTTCGGTATTTTTTTTTCTGATAAATTATTTAAAAATACATTATTACGCATGGATCCCTTCTCTGGATCAAATTATTTATTAGATCTACTAGACGAAGATGCGTTCGGAACCTAGTTTAAAATATGATCCATAATCAACCCAATGCATATGAAAACGCCTCAATACGCCAGAAATACCGACGCCGATACGATATTGGAGTCGGGTGACCGAACAAACCGCGGCTTTGATCGTAAAATAATTGATGAATATCGGACCAGTGATCAGACGCCTTTGATTTTCATTGCTTTTTCAAACTTTGTTGGCGAGATTGCGATCGGGCGTACAATTATATCAGTAGAGATATAGCCCGTTCTAATATGTTTTTTCTGTATTTAAACGATCATCAACCTCAAATTTAACAAAATAGAGTCTAACATAAGGTATCAGACGTAATAGCCAATATTTATTTATTAAAAACCGGACGGAGAGCTTTATGCTTTTGGCACGCAAAAATCATTCTTTTATTGCAAAAAAACTTGAATTTCGGAAATTTGTCTTTAACAATCTTACCCTCCTATTTTCCATCACTTCCGAATTACACTAGAATAGAATAGAATAGAAAAACATTTATTGACATAGTATTTAAACATTAACATGAAACACATAGAACAGTTATTACGTGACAAAAGACAAATGACAAAAGGAGGCAGCACAGCTTGTGCTAACTCAGGACCGAAGTCGAGAGTAGCGCTGATTTTCAGCAGCTCCCGTGATCCCGTGGTTGTTATGTGGGATGTACGTATCGCCAGCCGCATCTACATTTTGCACTTAAGTTATAATATAAGAAAAAAAAAATTGTAATACAGGTAGGTTATTAACATTTCACATTGGTGGAGAAGGAAAAACAAAACATTCATTAATATTAACAATAATTATTACAGTGAGACTTCTGGTTGGTATATATCCTTGTGCGTATGTGTGAGAGTGGATGTGTATGTGTGTGTGACAGAGTCATTGTGCGCGTGTGTGTGTTTGTGAGAGAGTGAGTGCGCGCGTGTGAGTGGCACTAGTAGAGCCATGCTTCTAGTTATAAAATCCGAATACGCATTTTAAAATATGATCCCCAAATGGCAACCCACTGACCATTACTCATTTTACACCATTAATTTAATTCCGCCCTCTAGTCAATGGCCATCACAGTCCACAAACAACACCAATAGCAACAAATTACTACGGGATTAACAGACCTGATAACGGATAGAAGTGAACTGTTAATAGTTTCAATCAATCACCTTTAAAACGTTGACTTCTTTAATTACTTGGGTGCAAGTCCATAATCCATAGTCCATTGGATCTTTAGGTTATGTATCGCCTTAATGATGTTCGGTTGGCACGCAACATTTGCTATTACAAAGAAATTATACAGGATGAATTTTTCTAGAGTGTGTGGATGGGGAAATCCGAAACTATGGGGGAAAGGGAAAAATACTCAAAGGAGTCTGGAACCCGATATTGATGAAAACTAAAACTGCATCATCCAATTATATTTAAAAATCAATATTCCTAGCCGGGAATCGAACCCATAGATTTTTGATTGAAAAAAACTCAACCTGTATTATTATACCATTCAATAGTGTCACTGATAGAGAACGAATTCTGGAAAGACATACGGCAAACTGTGAGATACAGGTCATTTTTAACAAAATACGGTTTTTTTAATACAAACCTTCACTGATTTCTTTCCGTTCAAAACTATGGCCACTGTTCCCAATTTATAGCTCCGATGTCTCAAGGATCGTTTTGCATTCAGTATTACAATAATTCACATTCAGTATTAAAAAAGTGAAAACAACTATATGAATTTGGATGAAATTTAATACACAGATAGGAAATAACAGATATAAGGCTTAAAAGATGTATGAATTAATAATTTTATTTTCAGTTATTTCTAATCGTTCGTCGATCTATGGAATAATCCTATAGCCATTAATACTGATTAGCTAATGTCCGACGTACAGTGCTGTGGTCATTCGGAAAACGCAGCCTAAAGCCATAGAGCCTTTGTAAATTTGGCCTCCAATATTTAACTAATTAGAAAATAGGGCGCTTTCAACGTGTTTTGTTTCACATTGCTTATTTTGGTGCATGACAATTAGAGGTAATTGAATTGAAAATGAAAACCATTTATTTGCACGAACATAGGTTAGTTTAATGTGTTACAGCGCGCATCGATGTACATATATTCACCTTTTCTGTAACGTAAATTAAGAAGTATGAAAATTCTTAATTTACGTTACAGAACAAAAATTTAAAAATAAAATAAAAACAATGTTTTGGGAAGCAACTGGAAGCCTGAAGTTTGGGCTCGGTAGCGCGCCTTCCTTCCTTTCAGCCCTTGGTAGTCCACTGCTGGATATGGGCCTCCCTTAATCGACGCCACTTCAGCCGGTCCTGGACCCTCTGAATGCAACGGTTTCCCGCTGTCTTCTTCAGGTCGTCAGTCCACCTGGTGGGAGGGCGGCCTGTGCTCCTTTTCCCTAAACGTGGTCGCCATTCGAGAACCTTCCCTCCCCATCGGTTGTCAGTCCTGCGAACGATGTGGCCAGCCCATTGCCACTTTAATTTGCAAACTTTGAAAGCTATGTCGGTTACCTTCGTTCTTCTATGGATTTCATCATTTCTGACTCAGTGACGTAAAGAAATACCGAACATAGCTCTCTCCCTCTGAGCGACTCTGAGCTTGTGGATTAGGCTCACAGTAAAGGAGTCTGCACTGTAGGTCGTCACTGGCAACACACATTGCTCGAAAACTTTCGACTTCAGGCACTGCGCAGTAGCGCGCCTTATGAGAGCCCTATGTCCAGCAGGTGGTGATAGCCCAGTGGCTTAGAATTCGACCTCGAATCGAGGGGTCCGGGTTCGAATCCCAGTGGCACGCACCAATGACTTTGTGAAAAAGTTATGTGCGCTTTATAAAATTAAGTATCACCTGCTGTTACGGTGAAGGAAAACATCGTGAGGAAACCTGCATGCCTGAGAGTTCACAAAAAAAAAACAAAAAAACAAATGTTCTCAAATGCATGTGAAGTCCACCAACCCGCAGTGGGCCAGCGTGGTGGACTAAGGCCTACATCCCTCTCATTACGAGAAGGAGACCCGACCCTGTAGTGGGTCATTAATGGGTTATTGACATGTCCAGCAGTGGACAGACAAAGGCTATAAAATAATATTGCTTCCTAAATTCTGTTTCTGAAGATGTTTCCATAATATTTAAAGCAATTTTACGGGCCATGGCGCAGTGAAAGCGGAATGTGCGTTAACTGGAGGAAATAGGACGCGAATAACGAGATTACTCTCAAATGCAAACTAATGGACGCTAAGTGCTGTTTAAGGTCTCGGCCTTGTGTACTTGCTTGTGTTAGGAAAATATGGGATTTTGTTTGATTTAAATAAATTGGTATCTTTATGAAACATTTTTGGACGGTGACACTTAGGTCATGGTTATCCGTGCGTAAAGTTTTACTATTTATAACACACCATTTTACCATTTATATCAGTTTAGGAGGTTCGTGTGCTTGAAAGTGGTAAAAGATAAGGGTGTCTTAAGTTAGTAATGCATGGTTGTGCTAAACACAGTCGCTTCGTTTTGGCGCTAACTTCACGCCGTGTCATAATGGGCTTGAATATGAGAGATCTTAATTATATGAGGAGACGCCATCCTGTAGTGCGTCACTCAAATTACTGACAATAATAGGCTACTTAAGCTAAACATATAGTGTGATATAGTGATTAGGTTCTAGATCTATTCATGGTTTTCTCCACTATCACCTATCGCGAAGAAAACCAGGTCTTAGGAATAGTAGAGTTTCCTGTGACAACAATCCGCCACATCTACTCACAATATCCATTATAAGTGATGTTCAAATATAATCCTTCATATCCACAATCAAAGTGGATTAACACGAACACGCGCTGACCGTGTTTAAATATTGCCGAACAAAATCCAAGAGAGCGAGCCAACAGCGCCGACGCAAGACCAGAATATTAATGATGTAGACCAAAATACGTCGGCATTTAAATATTAATCCGATCAAGTTTTTTTGCAAAAAATAACTTCAATGGAAAATCTTAATAGATTGTTTCCAACTATGAGTGCTGTGACAAAAGCAGTTATAAATCTATTTTCTTTATTTTTAGTAAGTAGGTGTTTTTGGACATAGCGCCGACCCACCCTTTTATTTGTTCTGTAGTTTATAATTTTTTATGTTTTTTAATTTCCTGCTATTTTCAAAATAAATAAATAAATGTTGTGGGACAACTCACACATTGCTTTCTGATCCCAAAGTAAGCTGTGAGCCTGTGTTATGGTGATCAGTTAGCTGATAAACATACATAATTATATATTTTTAAACACATACTCGTACTTATATAGATAATTTACACCCAGATACAGGAAAAACACTTGTGCTCATCACACAAATATTTGTCCTGGATGGGAATCGAACCCACGAACCGCCGTGGTAGGGCGTAGTAGTTAGGGTCACTAACCAACAGGCTAGTCAAAATTTGTCAAAATTGTCATCGGCGATGAATTACTCGACTTGAATGGGTGATATTTTACTCAAACATGGATTTTTCTTATTTGTTTAGCCTATACCTACTACTTACCATTTTCGTATGTCTTTGCTTCAGAATACTTATAATGACTAAATTTATACTGTCTACAGCAGTGATCTCTAGGTGGTTGTCTAGTACAATTTCAATATACCTTAACTACGATAAGCAAGTCAATTTAAGTCAAGTAATTGAAATATCTATATCAATGCTATTATTTTCTATCTATTTCGCTATATTTACTACACATTTAGATATTTGTGAAAAAATATATCACAACCGGTACTGACGGGCATTTATCTCAAATCGCCAAACGATATTCCGAGTCATTACCGTCGCTCCAAAAACTTACCATCAACGCAACGTATTGGTTACCATCTGAGCGTAATAACGAAAAATGTAGCGCTGAGCAATTTGCCAAATCGTTTCCATTCGTTCCAAAAAAACTGTATTTGATTTATATCCGATCGTATCCCGATGTTACTGGGACATTATATATTTATTTCCCAATGTGGTAAGGACGAAAATCGGATGGGGTTTTAAATTGTCACCATCTGCGCAACGTCGGCGTCTCAACGGTTCGTTAAGTCACGATATTGGTACATTGTGGATCTGAAATACTGACTGTTAGATGACAATCAGCGCGAAAGAACATTATTTCTCGATGCTCAGTGCAAAATTATTCGATAATCACAATCGTTCAAGTGATTTTGGTGCCGTTGTATTGCGAGGTTACTTTCTCTTTATCTTTCTTTGTACTTGTCCTAGAGTCTTCTAGAGGTTAGTTTTGAGCGTATTTTCGTCCACTGGGCTTTAAATAACTAATGTTTTTTTATAAATATGATATAAAATATATGAGATTGAAATAATTTTGATTAAAAGAATTTTTAATTAAATTTGTAGGTTGTTGACAGTTTTGTCATTTTTGCTCCTTCTCTATTGTGCAAGCGTAATCTTAAAAAGGGTACAAAAATGTTTTCACATTTTCAAGTTAATTCTTAATTTTCAAATATAATAAAAAATATTCAACGAATTAAGTAAATTGTTCGTCTATAGCTTTGATTAGATTTGAAACTAATGGGTTTTTGGAATGAATAAGGTCTGTTTGGCAAATCAATTTATCGCATGCAAACAGACTCCGATAGAGTCAATTGAAATTGTTGAAGTCTATTGACCGACGGCGGTGAAAAACGTAACATATTTAAAATATATATAGCTGTTATAACTATTGTGGATACCTAGCTTTAGCTCGTGATTTCGTCTGAATGGGTTTTTGTAATTCCATAAAACCACACAAAAACTCTACAAAAAAGAGTTTTATCTGAGTTTGTAATTGATGTGTTGCTTTCGAAGACTTTATAAAATGTTACTTGCTAAGATGTTTCTACGGAAATCATATAAGATACTTCTCTCATCTCGCATTATCTAGATAACGAAAAATAACAATTTCATAGAACCATGATAAACATAACGATTATAAATTTGATATTTTCTATCGTTTTAGTAGTCCGAATTCGGAGATACTCCATTTAAGGCAAAACATCTCAGTTCTCATGAAAAGCAAAGCATACAACAATTTATTCTCTATTTGGATCTGGGTGTCCACTGTTTAACATCAGGTCACCTGTATGCCCGTTTGCTACTCAATTTCTATATAGGAAAGGCCACCAGAGCATTATAAAATCACGTTTAAATTATTCACTACCCACCAACATAAAAAATAGTGCGCCTTTTTTCTGATCGCGTTTCCTGTTCCCTGCCATTCTCGTTTTGGTACAAGCGTTTCGGTTGTTGAAATGGAAAACATTTTGCAGTATCGGGTAGGTATAGAGCGCTTCGGTATCTGTTCGTTTTTAAATACTTCGGATATTTTGTGTGGCGTTTCTATTAGAATCATCGGTGGACTTCGTAGGTCATTTAGTGGATTTCAGATTTGGTTCTCGATATTCTATCGGATGTTTTTCCGTGTTTATTTATTCCAGTTTTTGCTTTGTACTTTATTGCTTTGTGTTTGTTAGAAACGAACTATTTATTTATTTGAAACTTTATATACCACCATATAAAAATACACAATTGCATACATTAAAGATGAACAATTGTACCTCTTTAATTATTTTGTACTTTTACTATAATGACAAGTCAAATACAATAAAGAAAGAGTCAGGTCTAAAAATTGTAACTAATATTTTCATTCAATTTAGTAACAATCATTTTAATCTTCTTTGTTTTTTATTATTAATCTAAGCTACGAATGCAACAGGTACAAATACGAACAAATTTGTTTCATTTAAGTAGGGTTTTTACTAACAGTCTCCACAGTTATAAAACTTATAAAACACCACACTAGTTTTAAAATCTAACTAAATGAGTACATTTAGTGAAACTACCGTTAAACACAGTACAATATGAAAGTCCTGGACGTCAGTCGGTCTGCATTAGAGCAGCTACAACTCTAAACGCAGAGTGTATTTCTGTATTCGTGTTGTTAATTAGACTAAGTAATCAGCTCTATGCTTGCAGTAATTAGTTTGTGATAGACTAAAATGTAAGTTAAGTTACACCTTTGCTTTGTAAACATAAAAAGGGGAGATGTTATATAGATTTCTATAGCAAATGAAACGGCAGTCTTTGTAATGTTACAAAGAGTTATATCCTTTTTCCATTTTTCCTTTTTTAATATATTCCTTTTTAAGATTTATATCCTTGCCGTGTGTGTACCGATTTTGATGAAACATTTACCATTCCCAAAGTTGAACAAAATGCAAATAAACAAAAAAAAAACGAACACGATCCGTCAATTAGTTTCGGAGATATGCGTGGACAAACATAACTAAATACATACATACACCCATGAAAATTGGTATTCTTGTTTGGAAGCCGTAATAGACTAACAAATTATGCAAAAATTGTGCAGTTCTTAGAATATTACATACATACGAGTACGTGTCGAATTGATAACCTCCTTTTTTGAAGTCGGTAAAAAGCATCATAACATTCGTAACTCACATGAAATTGACTCAACATTCCTGTTAATGGAGAGTCTGGTCAAAACTTTCAGCGCCCAACTAGTACGCTAGTTGGGCGCTGAAAGTTTTGAGTCCACAGATATATTCAGTCCACAGATATAGATCGAAATAGATAACGCACATTCGACCATCAGTATGAAGGCCAAGCGTGTCGCTTTCTTGTTAGCTACTGAGACAAAACAAAAAGGTTGTAATGATGATAATCTAACCCAACGAAGAATCAAAAGTGCCAGTACGAATAACATAAATTATTTTGATCAATCGATTCTAACTCGTCATAATGATGAATCGAAATACTGACGAGATTCAATCAAATCGATTTTATTCGCGTTATTGAATTTGAGGAATGATAATTCTGTCACTCTAGCGAGTAAACAACGGTGAAGTACGGACTAAATGAATTGACATTTGATTTGATTGATTTTTATGTATTTCACAATCTTTTCAAATATTTTACACGGGAATTCCTCGCATTTGCGTGATCTATTTAGATCCATATCTATGATTCAGTCCTATTACCAACTGTAATGGGGCATGCACTAAAGTTAGTGCTGTGTTGTTATTTGTTGTTTCACTGTGGACGTGTTCGATTGACGTGACGGCGCGAATTTACGTGGAAGTTGACGTGTTGAATTGGGAATTTCACGTGTTGATTTTTCGACATCCAATTGATTTTGGTTGGACTGACGTGTATTTTATATTTTTGAAGCAACCTAGAACTTTAAGAGTGTACCCTTAGTTATGTGTGAATACGTAGTGTGTAGAACATATTTTTTAGCAAAGGGACAGGGAGATCTCCCACCAGAAGAGCTGATCAAACCTGGGGACTGGAGAGCGACCGAGCTCCGATTACGTCGGAGTTTTGTATATATGCTAGCGAATGACTTGAGCAACGTTAAATAAAATTAATGAATCCCTGATCAATTTCTCAATTTTGCTAAAATCTCACGACATAACTTCAAAGCTGCACGCCAAAAGTTAGCAATTTCCTGGAAGCAAATGATCTAACTTCAGTATCCTGTTGGAATAGTTTGGCTAATCTCCCGTTGACTTCTGAAATCCTGAAATCGAGTTAGATGCACCGTTGACTTAACTTTATGCCGTTCAAGCTTTAAGCTTGTAGTTGGGGAGTTGCACAATTCAATTAAACATTCCCTGTCGCTAAAGATTTCGACTGATCCATATTGAAATAATGTTGAAATATCTTTTTTGTTTCATTTTAGGTATAAACACGTACTTAAAATGTGTTGATGTGTCTATTAAACAAAAATTCAAGCAATTTACCTATTTGTCCATGTATGATTTTATGCAAGCACAGAAGTAAAGTTAGGCAAAAGGCTAGTGTCATAAGAAAAGATTAAATTTTTAATATTAACATTCTCTCAATGATCAAGGGAATCGAGAGAATGATAAAGTCGATTGAAAACTCAGTTCATATTATTTTCTTGGATAAATAATAATGATTATTTGAATGTAGAATTCATGACATACAATTACTATCAGGGCACCCAAACACCTATTATAATTTTCACAGCAAATGAAAAAAGCACCTGAAAACATTATGAAATTATACCCAATTAACAGCTTAATGATATATTAATTAACATTAACGATTCGCCTAGTAACCAGACGTTATAATTATGTCGAAACCTTACCTGCGTTCGACTGCGTTATTTAATTTGATGTATTAATTACATGACGTTCCGATTTCGTGCGTTCCGAAAAACAAATATTGGTGCAGTCGAGAGTTGGTGTTTGTCTCATTAATGCGTCATTTAATAAGGTTAATTGGCTCAATAATTCGGAGTAAGCACTAAATAGTGTGGGGGCTTTTCGTTAATTTGAAGTTAAATATACAGCGACGGATAACAGTTTGTGGTGAAAATAAACGTGAATGTTTCGCTTGCCTACATTTTTGTAATGAAATTTTAAGGATTGTTTTGCTTTATTGTAGGTACATATTTATGTATTTTACGCAGCTTTTTCGCTCAAAGGCTCTGAGTCTGTGCGTTCAACGAGGGTAGTCATTATATTTCGTAGAGTATCTTCAACCTTCATAAGCCGTCGTGAAGCAATTAGTATCCACAAGGCATCTTTCTTGAGAATTTAAACTGTAAAAGAGACAGAGAAACTGTTAAAGAATAATAATAATAACGCTTCACACTCACAGCCCCACACTAGGATTCCCTATGTCGTGGGTGCCATGGACACACGCCCAGACCAGAAACAGAAATTCAAATTCATCATTCAAATGTCTGCTCTGCTGGGAATCGAACCCAGGACCCTTCGCGCAGCGCACCGGTGTCTTAACCACTGCGCCACTCAGGTCGTCTTTATATCCCTTATACGAGACTTTATATCCCTTTTGTTTTTAAACACATAAATCTCCAAAATGACTTTAGATCGAGACTCAAACAGCTAACAAATTGACTGGTGAAGGACTACATTATTTCCATTTCACATACAAAACCAGAACAACTCAAGCTCTAAAAGCAGTCATAAACAAGTTAATTTACAGCTTTTTCCAGTCTGAAGCTTCATTAAGAGCTTTCATCGAACTATGGAGGCCCGTTGTTGACTTTGATTAACCGCCTGCGAACATTTCGACATTCGAAGCGATAAAGCTCCTGATTTATCTCCGCATTTGATTGCAAAATATGTTCAGGGCAGTAATGTACGAGTACTTAGTTATACGCATACCATTATAAATGTGAAAGTTTGTGAGGATGGATCGAAGATTGTTTGTTACTTTTCCCACAAACACCGCTCAACAGGTTTGGATATATTTTATCCTTCTTTGGACCAAGTTCTAAAATCTAGCAATTTACGGGACATATAATTCTTGATAATTTAAACTCAAAAATTTCTGAAATTTGAAGATTGAATTCATTTTTAAAATGTCATAAATTTGAATGATTCGTTAATATTGCCATGAACATAGTTACATTTATGTGCGTTTCGTTTCGGTATCGCTAAAATTCAGACTGAGTCTGACTAGTCTGAGAAACGAAACGCACGACACATCCATAGATACGTAAATCATACACAGCTTACTACGCAGGAGTCCACAGTATAATAATAAATAGAGATAAAATATTTTTCCATTTTTTTGTATGGAGTGAAAGATATGAATACTTATCGTTAGACATTATAATAGGTACTAACAAATATTTATTACCTACGGGATAATATGAGTTCGAAATTTTACAGTGCATTACGGCCAATTCAGGTTATTATGTTTCATTAATATTATTTACCATTGAAAGAGTGTTAATTAAAAATAAAGCAATTTTTGTGATGATTTATCTAATGCTTTATTAATTTTTTAACTCTTCTGAAAATCTTTTTCCTCTGTTGGTTATTACACTGTGCATTTTCGTCTGGTAAGCTGTGTATGTGTGCGTTTCGTTTCGGAACTGCTAAAACTCAGACTGAGGGTAAGTACTGTACTTAAAGGGTTCTCTTTATACTATTGATGTATGAATCACGTAGGTATTTTTATTTCAAAATCCCACGCTACAGCAGCTCGCATGAGAAAGTGGGTCGCAGCTCGCATGAGAAAGTGGAAACAGAATGGTAGGTCACGCGCCTCTCACGCCTCGGGTAGAGGAGACTTTACTATTGAAACTGGCTAAGTAGAGTAGGGTGACACACCGGGTATATTGAAATAAGGAGGGTAGATACTGGGTAGGTCATTTAATTTAGTATTTATGTAATAATTAGGTATCTTAAATTATAATGGTACAATGCCCTAAAACAATGGAACCTACCTTTTTTGCCACGCGCCTCTCACGCCTCGGATAGGGGAGACATCTATTGAAACATACCGAGTATATCGCAATAAGTATGGTAGATGCCGGTTAGGTGATGTTTTCATGAGTCTATGTATTAATGTCTTAAGTACTGAAGAAAGTAAGTATCTAATGTCATATGTTTAAAGTACAGTATCTAAAAAAATCATATTGCGGCCACGTCTTGAAGAAAACAGCGGGAAACCGTTAAAAAGGACTCAGAACCGGGGAGAATGCCGTCGATTATTGGAGGCCCGTATCCAGTAGTGGCCTAAGGATGGAAGCAGGAGGATAGAATACATAGAAAACTAATAAAATAAATTGTCGATAAAATGTATATATTATTTTATAGCCCTGATTTTTTGTTTGTGATGACGCCATAGGTAATGGCGTTATAGTGCCAAGGTTCCGGCGCAGTGGCAATTTACGGGCCTTATGTTAATATCACACAAAATTTACTTTTTATGAAAATTGGACATGAGTCGATCTTCCCCTTTTACAAAAATGTCAAAATTTGTAGCGGGAAGTCCGGATGTTCACTTGATTGGAGTTCTGTGAAACATTATTTGTCTTTAGGTTAATTTTTGATTGAATCAACGTTGTTTCAGAAGAAGTTTGTTTTCTCCGAAGCGTAAGTTCCTCTAAATTATGTTTTGTTTACGAGAAATAAATCAAAAGTTGTAGAGTGGGGGGTAGTTAGAAATTCAGCGACTGGTAAATTTTGCTTAGTAATTCTTGCTACCTTAATGTTTTGATCATTAAATAATAAATAACTACAGAAAAGCGAGCTCATTTAAATTCAATACATTAGTAGTCGACTACAAATACCTACTGAGAAATTTTTAAATACGACGCTCATAATCGGTGAAATGAAGCAATGATAGCCCGATGGCTAATTCGACCTCGAATCGAGGGACTACGAATCAATACGTACGTACACGTGCGTTCACGCACGAACAATTCCGATTTATGAAATAATACGGGAGCACTCATATTGCGAACTACGATTGACGTTAAGAGCCTGACAACACCCGATGATTTTAGGAATCGGGCATCTTCGGCTCGCGGCTCCCGCCTACCCCATGCCCCTCATGCGCCACTGTTAGTGGAGCGGACTCTATAAGAACTAAATAAAATGATAAAATCGGCACTGTTTCAAGTGTTAAAGAAATGTGGACAACATCGTCAATAGATGGCACTGTTTCCAGTTTTAAAGAAATATGGACGACTCTAGTAATGATGTGATTTTAAAACGCGGAGCTTTTTTATTGAACACCTAAAACTTCTTATTATTATTCTCCATCAAAGGTCCATATAATACATATGTTTTCTATTCATCTCACCAAAAAATAAATAAAACACGGTCTTCTCTTTCAGAGGATGTACCCAGAATGCCATTGTTTCGCTATTAAATCACTATTAAATTAAAAATTCAATAATTCAGCAGTACCTAAACATGTCAACCAACAATTCAATTTCTTCTTACAATATTAAAGAGGCTTGGAACAAGCTTCATAATGTTATTGCATATTATTACCCTCAAATTTTTCGATGGCCTCAAATAATACCTAACCACATAAAAGCAAGTAAATTTGTCACGAGATCGAGTAAAAGACAGATAGACGATTTAACTGGTTTTTGTATAACCAGTTAATTCGTCTATCATGTAAAAACATGTATTCTGAGACATACAGGTTTCATCACGTGGTTTTAGGAAAGGCGAGAGCTGGAATCGAACCTAGACTCCCGGCATGGGAGTAGGAACGATTTTTTAAATTGTTGAAAACCCTCTAGTTACACAGCCGACACAGGCCATAAATCAGTCGGCACGCCGGCGGCGCAGTACTATGCCTACCGTTTGAAAAAAGCCGCTTTTGGCTTCCTTTCGTTTCAGGTCAATGACCTTTCACCTTGAGCCTGTTACTTTTTGTGTCTTTTATTTGTGTAATTATTTTGTTTGAAATTTGCATTTTTTTTTATTTTCGGTCCTGAACCTTTTCGTATGCTTTAACACACTTAAGTACACGATCTTTGTGGTTTAAATTAATGAGGTAACGTCATCTCCACCTTGTACAATATAAAAATGAATATGTTGCTAAGCGCAAATCTCGGGAGGAGCTGAACCGATTTCGCTAATTTTTTTTGGATATTCCTTTAAGTACGAGGATGGTTCTTACGGAGAGAAAATTTGAAAACAATGTAAAGAAAATAATAAAAACAACAATTTCATTTTCCTATATAAACTGTTCTACCCATGTACTACCTGTCAAACATCATTTCAGATTGAATACTTCATAAGTTCATATGGCAATGTCATGCATTTAGAAACGTCAAGATTTTTCTTTATGGATGCCACTTCTATTATGCAAACTGCAATAATATAATATACATATTTTATAATGGCAAAACGAAGTGTGCCGGGTCAGCTAGTAGGTAATAAAAATAAATACTTGCATAGGTGTTATAGATTATATTATTAGATGTATGTATTATGTTTGAAAACATTCAGTTTATTTCCATTGGGCCTTCAACTCAAATCTTCAACTTAAATGCATGCGTTTTTTTTCTCGTTATTAATAACAACAAAAATATATAGACTCATGAAATATTCACAAAATATTTAATAATAAAGCATTTCGTACGTCTCAGTAAAGGCGCAAATATTTCTCGGTCGCAAATTTATCAAACCGACTTGTTATTCAAACGTAAACACGGTTTTTTAATTAAATCTACCAATCAAAAAACAACACGCATTTTTATTGAACACTTCCTTTATACCTAATAGGTATTATTACCTATCAATCCACGAAGACGCACAGCCCTAGCCGGCGGCCCCACTATTCCTCCTAACCGTTTATAAAAATTACCGTGATAGTGATAGGTACAATTCTAGACGGCAACGCCGCGCGTAGCGGTGTCTTCTTTACTGTCGGTTTGGCAACGTCGCGTCGCGCGAATTTCGGCGGCGTACAATTTGAAAACGGGAGGGAATCCTACATTATATGACCCGGGTTCGAACCCGAAGCAAAATATAAGAAGACATTCTGGATTGAAATGTTTTTTGTATTACTATTTTTTTATTTCATATTATGCTATCTAATGGTTATTTATATTTCCGAATTCCGAAAAAAAATAACGAATTTTAGATAAATTTATAATTTCAAAAATAATTGTATAGCTTATAACAAAAAAAAGTTATTAAATTGACGTTGAAACTTTTATTTATTTGTAACTTAATAAAATCTGTCTTCTTATTTATTCAACAATTTCCAAAATCAATAATCGATGTAAAAATTTGTATTATATATAAAATATAATTATATAAAAGTGAAAATAAAGTCACGCACACGCGGATTTGAACCCACGCCCCAGCGTATACAGCCTGGCGTCCTACTTAATACGCCACACAAGCCTCAGACAAAGCTATGAAATTGTGCTATATACGACAACTGTGTATTATTTTGTAATGACGGAGCGACGCACGTCCACCTAGCATCGCGCCTCTGCGCTCTCTGTCAATTGCCATAATAGTAAGCGAGAAATACAAAATACGAAAATATTGCGCGGAGCACGCGAAAGAAAAGTTTTAAATTTTACTGATTTACTGAATATTTATAAGCTTATTGAAAAAAATTAACACAATGATGTGATAATAACGAAGGTCTGCTAATATACTGGTTAAATTATTTGAATAAATATTAACAAACAACGTTGTAGTTTAGTATAAGAATTCAGAAAAGGGGTAACTTTGCAATTTTTTTTTATCGAGGCAACTTTGTCAAAATGTGTTTCGACGACTATGTTGTCGTTCGGAATACGGTCTAGAATAACATATATTTTTCCCATTGTAAAATACTTTGTAATTTTTGCTGGAAATGAAAAATAAGAATAGCAAATTTGCTGAATTACATGTTATCAGCGCCTTAACGTTAAGTTCGTGCATGAACGTACGTATACGTACGAGTTGAATTCGTACGAAATCGCATCCAAACTAATCGCGACCTAAAATTTATTTAAAGTGGCCGATTTAAAAAGCCTTTTACGTCAAATAAACAATTCTATTTCTTTTACATTTTATTTTCAACAATCCAAGTATACAACATGTTGATCGATATTGTTCTCGAAGTTTACAGAACCATTTACGTCTCCTCAGAGCTGAATATTTGATCAGGCAATTCCATTAGTTGGTTCGCAGACCGATCTCCAATCAAACTTCAGATACGATGTACTTTAGGGAAATCATTGTTCTTGCTGAAAGGTATGTGTTTAGTAGGAATAATAGATACATTTGATGCGAAAACTTGCTTATGTTTTTCTTCGCAATGTAAATAGTAGTTTGTTTTTAATTACTTTGTTTACTTCTTTTTTGTAGCCTATAGAAGTTATTCAAATAACAAAAAACAAACCCACAAATAAATAATATGTTTTATACATAATAATATATGGTAGAGCTCGATAGAGCTAAAGTAATCGTGGCGCGCCCGGGAAGGTATCTTACCGCCGCTCTATTAACGCGTTTTGAATACTTTTTAGGTTTTCAATAATTCTTATTTGGTTTGTGTTGGTTGGTTAAATCAATCGATTAGGTTACAGCTTTAGTCTTACTGAGTAGCAACGAACATAGAGCCCTACTTGTATTCGCTATCTTACTTAGAACTTCATAATTATTATCATCGAGAAGTTTTAAGTACAACATTGTAAGCAGCGATAGCCCAGTGGCTTAGAATTCGACCTCGAACCGAGGGGTCCGGGTTTGAATCTCAGTGACACGCACCAATACGAGTAACTTTCGTGAGGAATCCTTCATGCCTGGGAGTTCACAAAAAATGTTCTCAATTGTATGTGAAGTCCACTAACCCGCACTAGGCCAGCGTAGTGGACTAAGGCCTCCATCCCTCTCACTGTGAGAGGAGACCCGTCCCTGTACTGGGTCATTAACGGGTTACCTACTGACAATTATAAATCATAATGAAGTAAGTACAATATTGAGCACAGTTGAGCGTAGATAACTAAGCTTATTGGATTTCTATTGGCGCAGCTGCAGGTAATTGTGGATTCTAATGTCAATTACGATGTCACGCCACCCGTTCGTTCCATAGGCTGCGTTCAGACTGAAAATTTATTTGATTACCAACTTATTCAAATTGGGTATTGTTATATTTTAACACTTACGGTCTCTACGGTATGGGACGTTTTGTAAAACTTAAATGAGTACCTATATAATGTTAAAAAAACTTTTAGAATAGCATAATTAATATCTAGTGATTTTTGTGTGGATATTAAAAAACTACAAAAAAGAAACTCAAGAAAAATCCGAAAGGTATGAGCAACTACTGGCCACAAATTTTCACTTGATTTCTGGTATAAATCATAAAAATATGGCGTGCATTCGTATTTAGAAATCCGGGAACAGATACATTGTGTACATACACAATGTGTGTGTATGTACACGTCTGTGTGTAAAGAATCTCTCTTACGAAACAATGACACAAATTAATTTTGCATTTATTATATCTATGCATCGCATGCTTGTTGGAGTCGCGAAATCGCCGCCGCAACGTCACGCATGACAACAGCCTTACATCCAATAATCGAGTGAAACGTTGCGCAATCCAATCCAAATCGTATGACCTTTATATCGATTCTAATCGCACAATCGGAATATTCATAAGGGACTTACCGCGTGTCGATCGCAACGGCTATTGGTCGCTGTTGAAACTAGGAGTTATTATTTGCTATCTAGATTATTGAATTAGCTTTAATAGCTTCAATTATAGTTTGATTTTCATTATTGCATTTGCAAATTCAATTTTATGCAGGTTCGATTTATGCGTATTTACATTGTTTAAAGCGGTACAAGCTTATCAATGAAGGGCGCATAGCCCAGTGAAATTGAGTATTAGACAAAAAAAGAAGCAACACCGGGTGCGGTCAGTATTTATTTTATCAGAGAGACTACAAGTATCAATTTTATTCATAATTTCGTACTTTGGAAGGCAAATTATGCCTTCTGCCGTAATCAAAAGATCATTGTTTACCTTTATTCACTATTCCTATTATCAATTTATTTTGATCATTTGATAAACAAATTCGCCGATCAGAATGCCAGATAAAAGACATTTTATTGTAACGTTACCCAAATATAACTAGCATATAAGCCTAGCATAAAAATTTGTGATAGCCTAGTAGCTAAGAATTCGGTCTCTTATTCAAGAGGTCCTGGTTTAAAGGTGTCTGAAGTCCACCAACCTCCATTAGGCCAAGACAGTGCATCCTTAGCTTTCTTTCTTTTTGTTATAGAGATTCGGTGGTCACTTGGCATTTCGCGGTCCATTAACCCAAGGGGATGTTCGCGCCTCGCTGGAGATCCTCCGTGAGAAGCTTTCGTTAAATATAGATCCTTTATACCTCCGTCCCAGTTAAGAACTGATTTCAGAGTTATAAGCTCCCTAAATATAAATTACAACTTTTGACTATAGTTTTTACTTAGTACTTACCTCTAATCTCATATAAATAATATGAGATTAGCAACACTTAATAGTATGTATGTCTATTTAAATGTCATAATATGTCATTCTCCACGACGCTGCTCCTATGCGGATTGGTAAAGAAATGGACAAGTGGCCAAGCCGTGTCGGATGTTTTCAAACCGCCCATAGGGCCTCCGACAAGGTTATCGACTGCTATCGAATCGATAACAACCGGGACCGACGACTTAACGTGCCCTCCGAAACACGGAAGCGCGCGTTTAATTCACTACAACGGGTCAACCATCCAGGTACTGACCGCGCCCGACGTTGCTCAACTTTTTCGATCGCTTGCGATCTACTCAAGCAGCGGGGCTATGCGCGCTTCACCTTTCTGTTTCCACTTATTGACTTCTGAATACGCAACAAAGTGTGACGACTTACAGTTCCTCTGACCCGTTGCCCATTTCAGCCCATTAGTGGGCCTTGATAACCTATTACCGGTAATTAATGGACCCGAAAAGATATCCGAAATAACTTACACAGCCCCATTTATCCGGCTCACTGGTACGTTAATATAATCTCCGCAAGGGTTCGCTTCCGATTTGGAATCGTTATCTACAGTACATCCCACAGTTGGGCATATTATAATTTGGAGCAGAAGTTTTGTTATATAACATTCAGCTACCTTTAGTTATGTAGCGGCGCGATACCTACAGTAATTTGAGCGCGCGCCTCACATGAAATGCTGACCACGCAAGCCAACGCAAGCAGTGAATATATAACACTAGAATCAATCGCGTCATACTGAGACTGGCCAATCAGAAGACGTATCCTCAAACGCGCTATCATAGTTCCATAGAATCTGAGCATATATACAAATGTTCGAAGTTAGCATTTGGACCGCGGTCCCCAGGCAATGACATCGCCTGACAGGACTGACAAGTTGGTGCCCTTATGAATGAGAAAGGAGAACAGGCAGCCCTACATGACTGATTACCCAAAGAAGACAACAGAAAACCGTAATGTTCAAAAGGTTAAGACCGAGCGGAATGGCGTCGATTAAAGAATACCCATGTCCTGCAGTGTGTCAGTACCCATTAATGACCCACTACAGGGTCGGGTCTCCTCTCACAATGAGAAGGACGTAGGCCTTAGTCCACCACGCACCACTACTGCGGGTTGGTGGACTTCACATGCCTTTGAGAACATTTTTTTTGTGAACTCTCAGGCATGCAGGTTTCCTCACGATGTTTTCCTTCACCGTAACAGCAGGTGATATTTAATTTCATAAATCGCACATTACTTTTATTACAAAGTCATTGGTGCGTGCCACTGGGATTCGAACCCGGACCCCTCGATTCGAGGTCGAATTCTAAGCCACTGGGCTATCACCGCTGCTAGTAGTCCTGCAGTGTGACTATGAAGAACTGAGTTGATGATGATGAGAGCCATTTAACGCCACTCTGAGGGTACGCTTCCATTGACATGGAGCTTGAAGAGTCGACCCTGAATCGGCTCTACATTTTCCTCAAACACACAGATAAGACTATTTTTGGATAAAACGAGTAATAGTTTCACCATTTACATGTGCCGATAAAATCTTTTTAGGCCGCGTGCGAAATCTAGAATAATCCCTTTTGTATTTCAGATATTAGTATGTTCTTATCGTAGTCTTGATGTATATTTCATTCTATCAATAGCTCGTTACCCTAAGAATAACAAGAGAATGTAAAAGCTGTTGCAAATAGAGAGGAATAATTTGGCCGTAAATCCGTTACAGCCACATTTTAAACATCATTGTCCTGATTGACTATCGTAACACGACACAACTGACCTACCAGATAACGCGACAAAATGTAAACACAGGTCTCATCAGGATTGGCACTGTCTTAACTAACAATATGTACTAACGTGATACAATGTAGGCAACGATGTTGTTGTACGGCCAACTTGTTTGACCGATTCTGTCGTGTCAATTAGGACAAGGAGTTTATGAACATTTAAATTTCTAATTATTAACTATTAATAACCGATAACAATATGGAAAAAAATGATAAGAGAACCACTTGTTATTATCAGTTATTACATTCATTTCTAACCTCAAACGAACAAATAATCATGGTCACATGTCAGATCCTATTTAATCCTATTTAGATTAGATGCGACTATTGCTGTTGACAGGCGTTACGAGAGAGGGCATGACGGTATCGTCACGCCGGTGGGTCACGCCATCAGGTCATATGAAGCCTTTAAAACTTCAAAATTTGTGCATAAGTAAAGGAAACCGTTCTTCAAGTCTGCGAACGGTGTTACCAATTTACCTTATTTGTTTATGGATTGCCTTTGCTGGGTAAAGATTTTAGGTTTTACTTGAAGCACAAAATCTAATAAAAGCGTGTTAGCGGTTATTTTATTTATGGCTCACATTAAGCAATAAATCATTTGGTAAGAGCCTAACCTAAGTGCTAAGCCACTCACTAAGTTAAGAGTACTTAGCTCCACTATAAATATACAGCGAGGTTTACTTTAAAATAAGAAAGATGTTAAGAATGCTTTTAGACATTAATTCAGCATTTTCAACTTAATTACGCCACATAAAATCTAAGTTTGCGATGAGCTTGAAATTTAGCAATTTATAGTAGTACCTAATAGTTGTAGTGAAGCGCGCATTGCCACGCTGCTTGATTTAAGATAAGATTCAAATTTAGTAGTTGAAAGTAGTAGTAGGAGTGAAGCGCGTATGCATAGCCCCGCTGCTTGAGTAGATCGCAAGCGATCGAAAGGTTAAGCAACGTCGGACGCGGTCAGTACCTGGATGGGTGACCGCTTGTAGCAAATTACAGGCACGTTAAGCCGTCGGTCGCGGTTGTTATCGATAAGATAGCAGTCGTTGAACCTTGGAACACAATATTAGGTACATCTATATTATCTCTCTGTGCGACTTTTTGACCGTGATTACACTTTTTAGTCATTGTATTAAATTAAAAATTTACACAACTATTCAAAACCGATGTAAATTCAGCATAATATCAGTATATCGATCCGATCCACTACTGGAGATGGAAGGTAAATGGCCATTGTTTATACTACAGTAATGTCAAACTCTTAGTAATGTCTCTCTTTCACACTTACCTCTCAGTGTAAGCGTGAAAGAGAGATAAGTAATCGCTGTCATACGAGTAGTCCCACATTTTTTTGTCTTGTTGCATTTGTCTTATAAAGCATTTTGACGAGAATAATATTATGATAACGTTTACCTACTACCTTTTACCTACCTTTTACCTACTATAGGTAAGGTGCATTACCTACTGTTATTTTCCCTTTCGCCATATAAACCTTACTTTGACAAATCTCATGCTACTTTTCCAAGCACCACCATTTCCATGTATAATACCTACGTACAATACAACCATTCCCTATAACAAGGAACATACTTTTTCTATATCTATATCTATACTAATATTATAAAGAGGAAACATTTGTATTTTTGTATGTTTGTAACGAATAAACTCAAAAACTACTGGGCCGATTTCAAAAATTCTTTCACCATTGGAAAGCTACATTCAGCCTGAGTAACATAGGCTATTAAATTAAAAATGAAAAAATTCATTGGCAGAGCGAAGCCTGCTGGGTCAGCTAGTTGGTCATATATTCAGATGTTACGTCGAGATAATTCGAAACATTAACCCGTTATATATCAAAGAAATGAATTTTAAATGAAATAATAATGAAAATTGTAACGCACAATACGACGAAGATTAATTTTATTCTCATTGAGCCGAACAGTCGTTATGAATTAATGATAAATCATTAATGACAAAATCATCAAGCGGAAAATGTGATTGATGAGAGGCGCGGCCGTATTTAATGAACTTGTTATTTGTTTCGCCAAAATGTAATTCGGGACAAGCAACCCAATTTACCAACGTAAACTTTTTTATAATATTAAAGGTGGAAAAAAGGCCCAGGCTGCAGATATAAGAGCTATGCCTTACAAAAAACTCGAAACTTTCGTGATTCGGAGGGCACGTTAAGCCGCCGATACCATTAGGTTTATAGCCGGCAAGTCATGAATGCTCTCAGCTAGTCCTAAACTTACAACAAGTATCGGTGATAGATTTCGACACATGACTCAAAGGCAGCAGTCACCACTTGATATGTCGCTTGCACTCTTGTTTCTTTCTTGTTAATAAAATAAAACGAACCATTCTGATTTTTATGTAACAACAAAAGTGACGCATTGACAGGATGCCACGGCAATTTTTCATTTTCATTTCTAGCAATAATAGGTACAATAAATCCCAAACTAAACCATTAACATTCATTTAAAACAACCAATCGCAACACGTCAAAACACATTTGAATATCGGTAAAACCGCACACAAAAACCATAACACATTGCCGGCGAAACTAATTCGCAGCCGGGGGCTAGCATTTGGTATAAATCACGCAAATTAGCAGTAACTTCCAAAACTGCGCCGGTCCAATGTATTTGAAGTACAAACCGATAATGGCTATGGCTAGTTAAAATGGCTGCACATTCTGGAAATCTGAATCACTTTTATGGAATGGCAGCAGCAGAGCAAGTAGATCTATCCATCAGCCCTTTCAAGTCCACAGTTTACGCCGCTTTTTGACGTGAAACGTCTTTTAAATCGTTACCATTCATAGGGTACCATGCCAGAAAACCGAACCGTAACGAATTGATATATATCGTCTGACCGTAATAACTACCAAACGTAAAACTTATATTTTTTACAAAAGCTTTGTTTTGCGATTTATTATTTTATCTTTGTTAGTTCTGCATTGAAAATGTAATAACTGACTGATATTACCGGAATCTCAATTACAACTGAAGTACAAGTGAATCGTACATTAGCTCTAACTTCTGTAATTAAACTAGCTTACAGAACTCCAGACCGATAATTGCGATTTCTGATTAAACTAATGTGCACGGCTATGCAAACGCCAAGTTCTTTGGCGGAGTTATGAAATTTATAACTATTAGGTAAAGGTTCTTGTTCGCAAATCTTTTTTGTTCTCTTTCAGTTCGGGTCCCATTTATTCAGTCATTTATTCCTTTGTCTACTCGCTTAAAAGTAAAACAAATGAATGAGCAGTTTATTACTTTTGTGGTTCTTTTTTTGGAATGCTCATTGAATTTGGGGTGAGGTTAATTTTAATATTTTTACAGATCATGAATATCTCTACGTAATTATAATGGGACTTAAAAACTATTCGATCGATCCATTAAGTGGTTCTTTGCACGATTTGATGTATTTTAATACTCTACTGTAACTAGATACTCTACTGTAAATAGATAAATGTTCCCTTTAAACGTACGATAATAGCCAATTTCACAATATTCGATCCTCAGAGGACTTGGCGTGCTATTCACAGTCGCATTTTTGGGATTATTAGCTACTCGATATGCACGGCGTGCATTCTGTTCGCAATTTGTTTTAATAAATGACATTTTCATTACCGTAGAGCTGTTTAAGCATTGTAAATGTAACGCGCAATTTGAAATAATGTTAATACCGAAATTCGATAGTTTTGGAATATGCTCCTATAATTATTATAATGTATCGGAATATTATTATGTGTATGCTATAAAATTTGCAAAAATATAAAGGAATTGAATCAAAAGTTTTTCTTTCATTTTGTGTCAACGTGTTGCACTTTCACTGCCTAACCTAATAATAGTTACGTATTTTATTTATATTTCGTTTAGATATTTCAATGTAAACAAATAAAATTAAGCTACTGCTTATAATTATCTTCTATTTTTATTCAATAAGCTACCCTCTAGTAAGTTTAAGTTACAAGTTTCTATGCAGAATCACACCTTTTATACCTAAAAAATGGCACATAGTTCTATTTGACTTAAAAGTAAATCCTTTCGAAACAGCGACGAAAGATTTATTTTTAACGTTTTTGCGTTCACTTGTTTTGAATTTAAAAATGGGTTTTTATCAGTCTTGGCAACGTCGCAGAGGCCACGTTTGAACGGTGACAACAAGACCAATTAATTTTATCTGTGCTTCTACTTCAAAAGGCTGGATTTTAAGAGTAATTTGAAAATCCATTTGCCGCCATTTTCCATTAAGATTCTTTTTACAATTTTAAAAGGGTCTGATCAAACGGTCTTACTTGTTTTAATGAAGGACATACGCTTACGTAATTCTAATCAATCAGTAAGGGTTTATCCCTTTTTTATTTTTACTAAGAACATAACATTAAATGTACACATAACTTTTTTTAACGTCATATAAATGTTTATATCAAAGATTTTTTATGTCAAATGGAGTTTGAGGGTTTCCAACCTATAACGTCTATCCTTACGTATTTTTTTAAATGAAATTGTATAATTCCTTTACCAATAGATACCTACAACTTAGTTACTTTACAATCTGACTTTTCTACAATAGATCATGGTCAACAATTTTTTATACGCTATGTGTAAAAAAAATCTAACAGATAGACATTAAATTATTCTGATTTACAAATAAACTTTTAAGCTTGCATGTTGTGTACTTATCCAAGTTTTATCATCAGCGAAACCGTCCACATATGTAACCAACACACCGTAGTTTAAATACTGATACATAGCTAATTGTAATCGAAGGCATACTGAGATTAAGTGGTCCATAATCGATCCTAAGCCTGACTAATTTGGAGCAGTTGCTATCTAGCGGGAGATATATTCTATTCGCTGGTGTTGCACGGGATTCTTGGGCTATTAGTATGTTCACAGATTTAGGTTAGTAAACTAGTAACTATTTGAATGATTGTCATGAAATTGTATCTCCTATTATGATACGCAAGACATGGATAAAGAAATAGAAAGAAAGAAAGATTTATTTGCTAGCACAAACATAAAGAATTAGAATAATAGTTAATATGAAGAAAAATGGCATATTTGAGATTTCATGAGTGTAGAGCACTATTTTCGGCTTGCAATAATAAAAACTAAAAATCAAGTAATTGAAAGTAGCGATTTAAAAATGAGAATTTGTACATTCTTCACTATTGAAACCTTTATAATTGTGCCAAATTTCAAGCTGCTCCGTTCGCGTAGTGAGCTGAAATTGTACCCAAAATTTTCGCTTGATCTGTTTAATACATAAGACTAAAAATGTTACACCTTATACACTCTCACTGTTATCGTTCTTTACACCTCACATGCGCTAAAAATACAAAAATATTTTATCCATGAAGATATTTTGTCGAAAACAAAATAAATCAGCCGAATTCCACATATCAGAGACCGCTCAGAAGATAATTCTGTGACGTATAACGGAGCGAATTTAATTGGCAATACGGAGCTTAATTGCTATGTATTGAACAATGTGGTATATTGCACATGAGATTATTGGGTTACCACATTGTTTCATATTTTAACTGAGATTGCATTTAATTCGACGCAGATAATTCGGAGAGATCAAACGTCAGTCTCCTTAGTCTTTACTTACTTACGTACGGCGGTACTTGTCAATAAATAGACAGACACCCATGAAAATACACTGCAAAAAAACAGGCAAACGAAAAAAATATTTAAATTTCTGGAAATTAGCTTTTCCTAGTACCTACTTATAATCGGTGTCACCGTAGAAAACTGGTCGAAAACAATCTATCTCGCAACTATCGCTGTTCATTTATCTACATTTGTCTCAATTTACAAATGCTATTGGTTCTAGAATGTTCTGCAGCGCAACCAGGTCACGTGATCGGCGGCCATCTTGCCGCAACTCTTATTGAAGGAAATCGACATTCGTAGTACCACGGAAACTTATTCACCGCATTATAATATCCTTGAGAATTGTGAAGAGTCAATTTAATTTAAAATTGTAAAATTATTTTAATTTGCTGCGTCATTTCAGTTTAAAAATAAAATAAATAACTAGGTTTTATGTAGTTATTGTCACCCATTGATAACCTTGTCTACATTGAACTCCTACAGACGCTGTCATAGACTTATCTTTCGCAACTGCTATAACCGCATTATATTCGGATTATTCAAAATATATTCACGATTCTTATCCTTGTCATCGGGCGGAAGTTTAAATTCAGAATTGTATGAAGGCGGAACACATAATCGAGATCGACCATCTTCAATACGTCTCACATTGAACGAGCTTATTGATGAAAATCAGGATTCGAACCACGAAAAGTTGTTCCGGGAATAATAATATCGCTCGGAATATCTTTGCGAATCGACTTCCGAAATCTCCTAAAAGTTTTTATCTTTGAAAGTTTAAATGTGATATGTAGTTTGAGTTTCAACATGTCGAAAGGAAACTGTAGAACGGTGAATTTATTGGCTATTCTATTACCTACGATAATATTAGTTTTTATTAGTTACTTATGTGATATTAGAGTGCCTTGGTGCGTGCCACTGGGATCCAAACCCGGACCTGTCGAGTGAGAAGCTGAATTCTCAACCACTGGGCTATCACCGCTTCAATGTTAAAATATAAAGTGTAATTGTAAAGTAATCAAACTTCTTGTAGTTATTGTAAATTACTATTTATTATGAAAGCTACAAATATCAAGTACTCAAAAAATAATAAAAATAATCCGAATAAGTATTATGAAGTGGCCTTTTTACAGCATTTTAATATCCTTAAAACTGACATTTCTTCAAATTCAATGTAACTCAAAGCAGCGGTGATAGCCCAGTGGCTTAGAATTCGACCTCGAATCGAGGGATCCGGGTTCGAATCCCAGTGGCACGCACCAATGACTTTGTAATAAAAGTTATGTGCGATTTATGAAATTAAATATCACCTGCTGTTACGGTGAAGGAAAACATCGTGAGGAAACCTGCATGCCTGAGAGTTCACAAAAAAAAATGTTCTCAAAGGCATGCGAAGTCCACCAACCCGCAGTAGGCCAGCGTGGTGGACGGCGGCCTACATCCTTCTCATTGTGAGAGGAGACCCGACCCTGTAGTGGGTCATTAATGGGTTACTGACAATCTAACTCAAATATCTCGAAAACTGCTGGGTATTGGATAGCACTTCACATGACTTAAACGATATTTTGAGCTCATCTATACGCCCTTAGCAGGACTACGTCACAATACAAGTCATCCTGTATTAATAAATTAATCTACACACATCGTTCGACTTAATGCGACAATAAAATATAAAATGCGAACGATGGGCGCGATAATATCCTGAACCGCTATTCTCTGCCCTGATTTATAAACCGATCACGTCGTACAACTCTCAACAGCGCATAATATAATGCAGATGACGCGTCATAACGTACATTATTGAGGTGCAATTCTCACCTTCACAAGTGCAGACAGTACAAAAAATACAAATACAATAGTTTGAGGCGAACATCTTAGTCTTTTTTAATAACAACGACGAGTTCGGATGTTAGTGTGACAAGTGACAAAGTGACAAATAAAAACCGTTAAACAAACAATGTTAACCGGTTTTAAATAATTATGATAAACTACTGGTCCTGTCCTACTTTTAGTTAGGTACTATAAATGCTAAAGTTTGCGTGGATAGATGGATGTTTGTTTGTTACTCATTCACACAAACACGGGTGAACAGATTGCGATGAAATTTGGCACAGATGTAGATTATTATCTGGATTAAAACACGGGGTACTGTTTATGCAGTTTGCGTGGATAGATGGATGTTTGTTTGTTACTCATTCACACAAACACGGGTGAACAGATTGCGATGAAATCTGGCACAGATGTAGATTATTATCTGGATTAAAACAAGGGGTACTGCTTATTCCTCCCTGGGCTAAGTTCTTAGGTCAACGAAGACGAAGTCGCGGGCGGAAACTAGTTAAGGTAATTACCACCATTAACATCTTGTAACTTGGGACCGACGATACCATGTTTTACATTACATTGATGAAGCCATATTGTAAATCTCAGCTTCGTAAATGAAACTCACGCGATTGAACGGTTATAAAGGCGTCTTTAGCGGAAATATAAAAAAAAACTTGGCGAATACCGAGACAATTGGGAAACGAACTAACGATCGCATTTTGTTCTTGTATGCGAACACTTTTAGTGTTTCGTGTTCAAGTGGAGAACTTGTTTCTTGTTCTTAAATCATTTTTCTTTTTTTACCAATTTTTTTATAAATAGGGAAAAATGAGTGAGTCGACACAGAGATGCACGAATGGAGTTTTGATTCTGTAAATTTGTGTACCTGAAAAGGTGAATATGAATTGTTCAAAATGGGCTGTAAAACCAGAAATTAAACGGTGCAAGTAATTGTCTTCTTTCTTTTATAATCTACTATTGAAAAGTGCGCCTGTCATTTTCAACAGTGTTTGCGGTTTTATGTAGGTAGGTATGTGTTTAAATATAGTGACAAAAATTCAAAAAAGCAGTTACACTGTTGATTGCTTTCTTCAACTCGTCTCTTGTATTAAATCCATTAAAAAGTATGTAACAAAGTCTACACATTTACGTGTTCCACCACAAGTGTGTTTTCCCATTAGTTAAACGTTTCATAACTGAAACTATGATTAAAGGAACCTCGGCAAACGTTGAAACTACAATTTCTAAGCTGAAACCAAATTTGCATAACTCTTAAAATGTTTTACAAGAGATGGGAATGTAATATGCATTTGGTCTTTAGAAAACATTTTCTTTGAGAAAACTTTCAGTGAATGCGAGTAAATGTTGTTCTATTACTTTTTGTAGTAAAACAGGATCTTAGTTATTCATTTTAAAATGGATAGAAATATTTTATTAACTGATTTAAATAATTGTAATGACGACCCGAGTGGCGCAGTGGTTAAGACACCGGTGCGCTACGCGGAGGGTCCTGGGTTCGATTCCCAGCAGAGCAGAGGTTCGAATGATGAATTTGAATTTCTGGTCTGGGTGTGTTGTGTTGTTGTTTTGTGTGTGTCCATGGCACCCACGACACAGGGAATCCTAGTAAGGGGCTATGAGTGTGAAGCATTATTATTTATTATTTAATTATTTCATTTAGATTTAGTTTTCAAGTATGGCGGTTATGTGTGGATGGTACCTAAAAGTAGGACCTAAAAAGGATCGTAAACCTTTTTTATGTCCCACTGATAACGTATCTTTCCCAATAAAAGGGAGGGGGCTAGAGCTACCATGCTGCTCCAATGCGATTTGGTGGAGAAGGGGGACTAGTGGCCAACTCATGTCGGATATTTTCAAACTGTCAATAGTACCTAATAAGATTTCTAAACCACTTATTCGGACGTAGGTGTCTGTGAGTTCGGCTCATATTTAAAACTGAGTAGTCTACATGTCTGTTTGCTACCCAACTATTATTTGTCATGTCAGTACCCATTAATGACCCACTACAGGGTCGGGTCTCCTCTCACAATGAGAAGGATGTAGGCCTTAGTCCACCACGCTGGCCTACTGCGGGTTGGTGGACTTCACATGCCTTTGAGAACTTTTTTTTTGTGAACTCTCAGGCATGCAGGTTTCCTCACGATGTTTTCCTTCACCGTAATAGCAGGTGATATTTAATTTCATAAATCGCACATAACTTTTTATTACAAAGTCATTGGTGCGTGCCACTGGGATTCGAACCCGGACCCCTCGATTCGAGGTCGAATTCTAACTGGGCTATCACCGCTGCACTATTATTTAGTTACTGTTAAACAAAAAAAACAGACCAGCCTTCAAGGCACTTGCTCGTAAATTTTTTATAGTTTAAACTAGCCGGACTATGAACGTTACAGGTACTTTAAGTAAATAGTCGGATCCAATAAAACCAGATCCATTTCCTAGAACACCTATAAATGGCATCCATGTTTATCGCTAGTAAAACGCTCGTGTACAAGCATCGTAAGACCATGTTTTCATGTTATCGTAGCTTTTATACTTTAATAATATTTCAAACTATATGAGGTGTTTAAAAATACGGCTATTATTCTAAAGTGTTCATATTGGAAAATTATGATATAATCTGACTCTATGTTCACGTAATTTTATGAAGCTTAAAATACAAAAGGTACTAGACTAAGTACCTGAAATCCTAAGTCAAAGTATTTTCAATGCAACGTAAAGTAAATGCATATGCAAACTGCATCAAAGATGATGAAATTTTTAAGCGCATAGTCAACAAACAAAGAAGTAACTTTGTCATTCATAAAAATACATTATGTATTTGTAAGATTTTGAATGAGATTTGCAAATCCATATATCCTGTTCTGTGTGTAATTTCCCTTACTGGAGAATGCGAACATCAAATGTAGTACTCGTAAGTTGTGTAATGGAAATTGAGGTTTTCTAATGAGACTGCCTTATGGCGCGCTCGTATAAAATCCAGCGATTACGCTTCAAAGATCGAATCTTCCAAGATCGTAATTGCGACATGTGGAATTTTCAGATTTAATTTATTTAAATGGTAACAAATGGTAATTTAATGGTAGAGCGGTAATAGCCCAGTGACTTAGAATTCGACCTTGAATCGAGAGGTCCGAGTTCGAATCCCAGTGGCACGCACCAACGACTTTGTAAAAAAAAAGTAAGTGCGCTTTATAAAATTAAATATCACCTGCTGTTACGGTGAAGGAAAACTTCGTGAGGAAACCTGCATGCCTGAGAGTTCACAACAAAAATGTTCTCAAAGGTATGTGAAGTCCACCAACCCGCAGTAGGCCAGCGTGGTGGACTGAGGCCTACATCCTTCTCATTGTGAGAGGAGACCCGACCGAGTGGGTCATTAATGGGGTCAACAATGGTAACAAATAACAGTATGATAATAATTTGCGTGTGTTGGCATTATTAAACTAAACTAATTTTGGAATAGGAAGATCTACGTAGAAGATTATTCATAGGTAGGGTATTATTATCGATTTCCCTTTAACTCCAAGCAGACGAAAAGAAAATTTCTTAAGCAATAAAGATGATTCGACGCGTCTATCGCCGGCAGCGCTCCCGATATCCGGAAGGAAATTGTATTCACACCAGCCGAGAGGCTTACGAGTAGTTACGAGTTATGGATAAATATGTACATCTTACATGTTAATACAAGTTATCGGTTTAAATGTTGGACTTAAAATTTCTAACTAAAATAAATAATTTCATGGTGGAAATCTTAACTAGATTAGATCTTTCCTCTGGCGACAAGATCTGGCAGCATTCACACTTACACAGGTCTGCCTTTGAGCATAGCTCCTGTGTATACAAGGAGGAAATGTTGCCCTACCATTGTTGGTATTGTATGGCATAAAGTAAGATAAAAAAGCATGTAAAATAGAACACACACACTTAATTACTGACAATTTTTTTCCTTTCATACTTTCATAAGATCCTCAATAAACGAGTTGCGAGAGACACGAAATCGTGAATATTCGTCGGAGGAAGATAATATTCGCGCCAGACGCGGCATTTTTACGCGTATGTAATGTAATCGATAGTCCATACATGTTCCTAGGACGTGTAATTTTAGATATTCATCTCGTAGGTTTATATGCTTTTTGATATGCAGATACAGACGCCTGTAGCCTTGGCGGTGTTATTTGTTTTTTGATATAGCTCGTGTCTATAAAAAATGCTTTCTCTACCTACGATATAACTACTCGTAAGTTCTGGGAGGGAAGAAGCGCACATAGCCCCGCTGCTTAAGTAGATCGGAAGCGATCGAAATAGTTAGACAACGTCGGACGCGGTCAGTGCCTACCTGTACCCTTAGTCTGAGTTGTAGCAGTTCCGAAACGAAACGCACACATACACAGCTTACCAGACGAAAATGCAGTGTAATAACCAACAGAGGAAAAAGAATTTTAGAAGAGTTAAAAAATTAATAAAGCATTAGATAAATCATCACAAAAATTGCTTTATTTTTAATTAACACTCTTTCAATTTTTAATAATATTAATGAAACATAATAACAGTGAATTGGCCGTAATGCACTGTAAAATTTCGAACTAATACTGTCCCGAAGGTATTAAATTTTTGTTATTATTATAATGTCTCTAACGATAAGTATTCATATCTTTCACTCCATACAAAAATTTGATTTTAAATTGTTTAACTCCTCTGAAAATCTTTTACCTCTATTTGTTATTACACTGTGGACTCCTGTGTAGTAAGCTGTGTATGAATTACGTATCTATCCGAAACGAAACGCACAAACGTTTCGTTTCTGTATCGCTAAAACTCAGACTAAGGGTACTGGATGGTTGACGATTAGTGGTGAATTAAATGCGCGCTTCCATGATTCGGAGGCTACTTTAAGCCGTCGATCCCGGTTGTTATCGATAAAATAGCAGTCGTTGAAGTTTGTCGGAGATCCTTTGGGTGGTTTGAAAACATCCGACACCCGTTGGCCCGTTTCTCTACCAATAGAGTAGCGTGGTAAGACCTACAAAGGACTTATTCTCATGGGTTGCAATTATAATCGTTTGTATGTACATTTTAGCAAATGGTGTCTTTTCAAATAGTGAACATTTTTTTTCAATAAAGGGTTTTTAGAGGAAAAGGGGAGATCTCCCGCCAGGCGATGTCACTGTCTGGGGACCGCGGTCCGAATGTTAACTGCGGACCATTTGTATATATTGTTTACTACATTCGCTGCTTGCGTCGTCATGCGTGGTCAGCATATCATGTGAGGCGCGCTCTCATATTACTATATGTATCGCGCCGCTACAGGTTCATGACATGTGCATACATTTTTGAAACCTTTCCTTTTTAGTACGAAACACAGAAACCACAAGCGGGCTACTGTAATAATGACATGAATAAGGCGAATATCCTCTCAACGTAGTTCCGGTTTAATATATTCTGCGTTATAATTGTCATTAATCAAGTTGAACGACGAAATCGAGGATTAAAAATTTCAGTTCGCCATAAAATACAGGGCCGTTAATTACATTTTTAATTTATATCAATTATGTGGTGATTACACAGTTTGCGACGTTAATTTTGCTGATAGCAACATTTTTGGGTTATTACACTGTGCGACTGTGCAGTAAGCTGTATGATTTACGTATCTATGTGTAGTAGCGGCATTGCTAAAACTCAGACTAATGCCAGCTTTTGACTACGGGATATAATATAATTTAAATTACATCTTGAGATATAACATTTTATCACTCGTCATACATTTAGTACGTGACCGTTCACACTGTGCTATAATATATATTACATCCCAAACTATAAATTTTTTTTCGAGCGATATTTGAAGGAGTATATTTTACCTCACGTCCCCGGACACCGCGCCCCTGCGTCGCCCGCAGTCGCAGTTTGAATGGTAGTGGCCGAAGCTAAACTGTTCCAAAATATATATCTTACAATGTGAACAGCAATCGCGGGATGTAATATATAGCTCAAGATCATTCAAGATGTAATTTATATTACATCCCATAGTCAAAAGCCGGCTTAAGGGTGTTTCAAACGACAAAACCCGAAGAGACACGGAAACAGCCGACGGCGCCGACATCATACCGACAACGCGCGTGAGCAGTAGTTCAAAACCGACGGAAGCTCATGAAGAAAAACCTCGGAAAAGAACCTTTACAAACAGTCAGGAAAGTTAAGCTCTTCTAACACTTCTGTTCCTTGATATTTTGATTTGGACACATGTGTGTAGCAGTCAGAACTACGATATCTCTGGAAGCAATAAACATTGTAGATCGCTGTAGCCTGAACTACGTCATTCCCCCTGACATTACAAATTCGGAACACGAACGCAGAGTCACCATAACTCTCTCACTCCGAACATATCTGTATCCGGTATATTTATCAGTTGAGAAGACCCTTCCGGCGCAGGTATTAATCATTTTTATTGGACGCGGATGCCTTTATTGATTGCGATGACAAAAGTACCATTAACTTAGCATGACCCGGGTTCGAAGCCGGATTAATGCTTTTATTCCACATTTTGAATATCCGCTGCCGGTGTTTTATGGCGGATCGTAGGCGCGGATTACGGTTTAATTTTTGAGGGCGCGATAAAAATGGTTTATTCATGATAATATCAGCTAAGGGTAGGGGTTTAACTTGGGTTGTCTAGTAAATAAGTACCCTGGCTTGTCTAGTAAGTAAATACCTGGGCGACTGGCCTTCCCACGGGCGAAAATGCTGAAAACTAATGTTTATTTGACTCCTCTAAGTCCATTTTTCAAAAACAACAAATTGTGTCAAACATTAGATAGGTACCATTTTCTTTAATAGTAATTGAGTTGAAAAAAGGTAAAAACTGTTACTGTAGCCCATCACGATCACATCCAAACTTAAATAGAGAAGAAATCTTAGATTAAATCAAAAAGGGAAGATACGGCACTAGCGTTTCATGAGTGCGCACCTAAAATTAGGTCCATGCACACAATTTCACTTTAGTCGCATTTTGGCTAGCTATTGAACTACATGTGCGCTTAGAACACAATAATCACGGATTTTCCGTATTTAAAAAGGTAAAACAATGCCTTCGTGTGCTTTTAAAAGGTGCACAAACAGCTCAAAAACGAAAAACTAATTCTACGGCATCTCTTTTCATTCGTAAGCACACTTAAACTTAATTTTTCTTCAATTTCACTGATGGTTTTAAATGTAGTTCGCCATTTTTATCAAGAGCGAGTGTGAGCGAGACGGTCGCGCGCGAGATGACGCGGCACTCTCCGACTCGCTCCCGCTAATGATAAAACTTACCGCTCTGTCTCGCTCGCCCGATTGACACTTCATTTATAGGCGTGTGTGTGTGTAAGTTACATATGTAGTTGAGTCGGACTAATTTATGATTGATACAAGTAAGCGTATGCCGTATCTTCCCTTTTTGATTTATCTATGGAAGAAATCCAATCTAAGCTTGTATGCGGGTGCTTTACTTATTAGAACTGAGATGTCCGCCACAAATAAAGTACCTCCCCAGCAGAAATACAAGACATTACGACAAATTACATTCTTTACGACGGGTTAAGAGGTCGGCGGTAAGGTAGGTACCTCACCGAACGAGCTAAAATACCTCTAATACCTAAAAAACCTTTGGTTATAATACTTGGGCTATAATATTAATAGGTATATTTGTCTAAATTTCGTTGGTTGGTAAGAAAACTCAAAAGTTTACACAAATAATTTTCATGATTTTCATGGACATACACAAAAATACTTTAATAAAAGAGCAATCTCCACGGAAACAAGCAAATGATACTTAAAAGGGGACTTAAGTTATTACATTATATCTTATATTCACCGTTAACATGGAAAAAATTTAAGTACAAACATTTTACGAACAGAATTTTTATCCGAAATTCTTGGAACGTGTAATTCGTCGCTTATTAGAACGATCTCCATTTACCTCTTAGCAAATTAAATATGAAGTGAAGTTAATTAAATTTTGATGAAATGATAAACGCTTTGGGAAATATTTCTATCCGATTTTTTTAACACCTCACACTTTTACGAATCTCCGTAGCGTTATCAAATACTTTATCAAAACTCATGGTCAATTTGGCGACAAAACCAGTCGCTGGCTTACTAAGAAATCGAACATGGAATCTTTTTGAGAACAGAAAAGAAAAGAAAAGAATATGTTTATTGTTGACTGTTACATGAAAGAGATGTTACAAAAATTTATAATAAGTTTAGAACAGTGTACCCTATGCGGGCATACAATAATTATGTCTTACATAACTAAAACTTAATTTTATATTTCATGGCAAATTGCTAAATCATATTTATTTATTTTGTTCAGCAGTCCAAATTATTTGTTTATTTTAATATTTTACCTATTCGAACTCATTGGCTATGCAATGAGCCACCTATTACTGGGCAAAGAGAGAAAAAGCCGTAAGAAAAAAATCTCGACACAGTTTTAATTAATTGAGGCCCTTATAGTGGCTACATTATAGTTCCGTCTTAACCAAGATTCTATATTAGACTTGAACAAACCTTTAAGTTGAAAGAATCTCCTATTTATACCTGAAACAAAAATGGTTTCTTTAAAAAGTGTATTAAGCCTGATGTACAAATATCTACAATAGCAGCTAGTTATATTTCGCCCGGGTAAGGATACCTACGATACCTCAACTGATTACTTACAATCATACAGCTTACTACACAGGAGCCGCACAATGTAATAACCCAAATAGAGGTAAAAGATTTTTAGAAGTGTTAAAATTAATTTTTTAGAAGAGTTAAATAATAACTAACAGATTGGTTAGCAGCCACATATTTTTACTGGCTACTAAAATAGAGACAGAGTTCTAGCAGAGATAGTCGTAAGTCTTTAAATTGTATTCCACTAAGTGGTAGCGAGGACAGTCCCACATAGCGCGAGAGGCTAAGCCGACCACTTGCCAGTAACACATTAATGACCCTCTACAGGGTCGGGTCTCCTTCTCGTAATGAGAGGAATGTAGGCCTTAGTCCACCACGCTGGCCTACTGCGGGTTGGTGGACTGCACATACCTTTGAGAACATTTTTTTTTGTGAACTCTCAGGCATGTGGGTTTCCTCACGATGTTTTCCTTCACCGTAACGGCAGGTGATATTTTATTTTACAAAGCGCACATAAGTTTTTACAAAGTCATTGGTGCGTGCCACTGGGATTCGAACCCGGACCCCTCGATTCGAGATCGAATTCTAAGCCACTGGGCTATCACCGCTATATATAAGCCGACCACTTACTGGCGGAACATCAGATGTGGCCGACTAGAACGATTGAATCTCTTAGGGAACCAACATTACTTTCTCTAAGAAATATTGTCCAAGTTAAACGGTTGCGACAATTTATATGTAAACGAGAACGTCACTTAATAAATACGAGTATATCGTTAAATTTCTTTCAAACAATTTTAATGGGAATTACTTCTTGAATCTTAATTTTTTTGTGAAATTTCAAGGAACCAAGTCTACTGTTACACTTGAAACTCAATTTTTAAATGAAGATACAAGTGGGCGGTGACTCTACTTACAATTAAGTCATCATCGCATCATTATGGTTTTATTTTGACAATATAATATCGAATAGTCATATAAACAGTTATGGTAGATTACAAAATTTTGACATACCTAATGCCGATCGATAGCACTGAAAAAGGTTTATAGATGGTTTGTTTCTTATTAGCTGTGGAAAAAGATCATGGTAAGAAGAGCCTAGCCAGCAGCATAAATAAGGACCGTAAAGTAGTATACGAGTAATATACGAGTAGTTCGTCTTGCAATTCATCATGAAGCCTATTCATTAGGTACTGACCTATAAAACAGAGTAATTAATTACCAACTACATATTTCATCTTATACTTCGCACGGGGCAAAATTCCTTTGATAATATTCTAGGTATAATAGCAGCAGAAAAGCGGTAATAGCCCAGTGCCTTCAGATTTATAAAATTAAATATCACCTTCTGTTACGGTGAAGGAAAACATCGTGAGGAAACCTGAGAGTTCACAAAAAAAATATTCTCAAAGATATGTGAAGTCCACCAACCCGCTATAGGCCAGCGTGGTGGACTAAGGCCTACACCCCTCTCATTGTGAGAGGAGACCCGACCCTGTAGTGGGTCATTAATGGGTTACTGATAATCGCAATGGCACGTACCAAGCCCGTTTCTCCACTAATCTACATTGGAGCAGCGTGGTGGTGTATGTTTCAGGCCTTCCCGTGGTGTGGGGAGAGACCAGTTCCCAATAGTGGGCTATAAAAGGGTTACAGACATGACAACATCGAACGCTAGTGATTCTACCACCTACCTATATACTCGTAGGTATACTACGTGCATTTTTGCTTCCGTTATTTCGGAGGTTCGTAAAAATAAATGAGTGTGTGTCCTCTCGAAAGCGTCATATGCCTCGCAGTAGTCACTAGGTGCAATTTTCTCTGCTCTATGCGAGTGAAAATAACGTCGGCACGAAGTGAATTACAGAAATAGTTCAAACGAAATTGGACCTTACGTAGCGGTTTTTATCACAACTATTCCACTATGACTCTACCAACTAGTCTAGGTGGTAGAGTCATAGTAGCTCTTCCGGGAGGTACCTTACCGCCAGCCTCTTAACCCGTCGTGAAGCAGCATGTTCTTCATGTCTTGTGTTTCGGCGGGGAGGTATGGTTGCCGGCCACTTCGTTTGAGGCGAACATTTTAGTTCTCATGAGTCAATGACACGAATACAACCTCAGATTTCTTCTCTATTTGATGTTGGATGCGGCGTCAACTCCAAAATAAAATGGTAACCAGACAGTCGTAAACTGCCAAAAGTGAATGTGACACCGCCTTTAAAGGTGTATAATAACGTAGGTCAGCTATTAAATAGACTGATCTGAACATCTCATTCTAACTAAAACTGAAACTTTATCTGAAATAGGTACAAACGCCACACCTCGTCAGGTCTATTAGGTCGCTGTACAACACTTGACACCTTTTATCTTTAGACGGTCTAACGAACTCCACAAAGTTCAAGCGAAGCACTACAAATGCACCTTTCTTAACTTCCATCGCTTAGTCCAGTTATAAATTTTGTTGCTTTACAAAGCCACCGATGTACTGAACAATAGAAATTACCACCGTGGCATCGGAATATTATTATTCAATACTATTGTGTTAATCCAGATTACAAACCGAGTATTATTTGTGGTTGTATTAAATTTTATTCTAATCCGTTCAGAAATTTTTGCCCAAAAAGTGAGGTTATAATTTTTCTTATCGTTGGCAAGTTGGCAAAATATCACCTGCTGTTACGGTGACGGAAACATCGCGAGGAAACCTGCATGCCTGAGAGTTCACAAAAAAATCTCAAATGCATGTGAAGAACCAACCCGCATTAGGCCAGTGTGGTGGACGGCGGCCTACATCCCTCCCATTGTGAGAGGAGACCCGACCCTGTAGTGAGTCATTAATGGGTTACTGACAAGTGTAATACAGATCTCAATTTATAAGCCTCTATTACGTCCGCCTAGTTGTAGTGTAGTACTTATGTGGACGAATAAATCTAGTGAATCGATGCTAGTTCCATTAAGACTGGATTTATCTAACCGAAGGTCTAGTCTAAGATATGAGGCTCATTATATGCGTAACTCTCTGAATAATATAGGTACTTACCAGATTGTAAGTGAAAAGTTATTTTAACGAAGTAATAAAATCTTCAAGATATTTTTAAAGCATTATAAAGGGATTTTAACAGAACAAATTACTGTTTTGGCAGATATTTTTCTAGTGGTAAGAGATATCCGAGAAGATAAGATTTATTTATTTATTTAACAAAAATACTTAATAAAAAATTAAAGATGCGATAATATCTCTATGACGAAGGCTACGGTTTTTAACTCTTAAAAGTCCGGGCTCGCCTCCAATCAGCATTAGGACTTTTCTAAATTATGTGCGTTTTGCAAAATTAAAAACCAATTGATAAAACGTTGACGGATTATCACGCCTATATCATCCTTCCATCTGACATTGTGCAAATAGAAGATATATGGATGTGTTGCATCACTGCCAGTATAACTGAGGAAGTTTTTAAACATGGCTCATATATTGGTCCAAAAAACAAAACAATACCTGCTCTATTAATGAAATATATTGCTCGCGATCGATCATAAAAATTCGGTTGATTGATCGCTGAGGTTCACTCCCCCGGCCTCATTCGACCGGACTCATTTATTGACGCGTATCATACCCCAAAGATAATAAATAAACCCAAGTGGCGCAGTGGCTAAGACACCGCGACGTGCGCTGCACGGTTTATTTTTGCTGATGAGAAAATTTAATGGGGAAATTCTTTAACAACTGCATTAGTTTCAGTGTGAATTTTAACTTTTGTAATGCTTTTAGCGTGCCTTTTTGTGGTTTATGTTTTTGAGGTTGATAAAGTTTTTAAATACATATTTTAATATACACAAACAAAATGAATATGGGTTAAAACAGCGATGTAGAAAACTTCGATAGCGTGCTTCAGGAGACCGTGGCGTCGACACACAGAATTATATAACTATTGCTTGTTAGCATCAATTGGCCTGCAACGTTATTCATTAGGCCAGCAAAAGGCATGTATGTGTATCGGCAGATGGACGGTTGAGATCGCTCGACGTCGTGCCTCATATAAAAATATGTATCCATGTACAAATATACAGCTAATCCTTGCATTTAACCCGCCGCTTAATCTCCAGTTCATGGCGACGTGTCTGGTCGAATAAATCAATTTCGAATAATTTCAATTCAAGCGGGTTTTTTTCTAGTCACTGGGCTATCACTGCAAGTGCATCATTGGGTTTTTGAAAAATCAATTGTACCTATCGCACGTGTGATTCTGAAAAAAATTACACCCTGTATCTGGGTTCTGAAAAAATCACACCATTCGATAGTGTCACTTATTAGGAACAAATTCTGAAAAGTAATAAAATATGGCAATCTTGCCATATTGACAAAATACATTTTGACAAAATACGCTTTTTTTCAAACATATACAAATCTAAAGCTAATCCTTGCATTTAACACGGCGCTTAATATCCAGTCCACGGCGACGTGTCTGGTCGAATAAATCTCCGCCGCTTGAAGCTTAACGATCGATTCGACCGATTTATATGACCATTTGCGTGCCCCCCCCCCTGCCCCGCTGCGGGATGGAGATGTGTTTATTGCTTTAAACCTAATATAGCGGAGAGCCTGCTTGCAATATCCCGTAATGTATGACGGCTTTGCACAGTGGTCATTGTTTCTGTCAGTCTTGCTTAGCCTTGGGCACTTGGTTGAGTTTTAAAGGACTAACGATCGATTCTATCATCTATGTATGATGGCGTGTGTACAGTGGTCAATGTTTCTGTCTGTCTTGTCTGTCTGTTTACAATTTATTTTAAATTCGTACTCCACCACGCTGCTCAAATTCGGATTGATGGAACGTTTTCAACCCGCCCTTAGAACCTTCGATAAGGTTTGACGACTGCTATCGTATCGACAACAACCGGGACCGAGGGCTTAACGTGCCCCCCGAAGCACGGAAACGCCCATTTAGTTCGCCACTAGCGGTCACCCATCCAGGTACTGACCGCGCCCGACGTTGCTTGACTTTTAGATCTCTTGCGATCTACTCAAGCGGCGGGGCTATGCGCGCTTCAAGTGTTAACGCATCAAAAGTCACAATATATCATCGTTCCAAATCGACTACTCCCGCTCAATAGAACGAATGAAATATCACTTCATTCCACGGTAACGTTTAAAAATATGGCACGGAAAATCCCAAAATATACTGAAAGAGCTTAGAAAGTCTTGTTTACAATTTGTTTTAAATTCCAAAACAACCGAGGCTGAGCCGCCCCACGGGCGATTTGGCAAATATTTGGCGGCAAAAGGGACATTCCGGAGGGTCGAGATATTACCTTGTCCAGTCCTTATTACTTTTATTTATAAACAGGAACGTAAAATCAAACGAGGGGAAACGCGCCGGTGAATTTATTAATGTTACGGTTGTAAATTTTTCACCCCGTCCGTAAATACGGGTGTCTCGTCCAGTTCCGATGAGTTTTGAGTATTTAGGGTAACTTTGTATATCGTTAATAATTAATGATTTGATTTACACCTGGCATCCTTTATTTCAATATAAATCTTGTGTCTCACAGGAAAATTATAAAACTACGAGTACGTTTATCTAACAGCGATCTGAATA
Organism: Erynnis tages; assembly: GCA_905147235.1. NCBI lineage: Eukaryota > Metazoa > Arthropoda > Insecta > Lepidoptera > Hesperiidae > Erynnis > Erynnis tages. Next base: position 9,321,155 of record LR990087.1, read on the forward strand.
AAACTTGGTACTGTTATAAAATCCCTGGGAAAATGCTAAAATGAAAGTCCCTGGCAAGACCAAGCTAAGTGAGGCCTTGTACTAATGACGTAACCGACCAACCAAACCGACAAAAGTGGAACACAGCTCTGTATGCAGCTGTCCAAATATAACAACTATATAACAAATATAACAGCTGTTTAGCGGTGATAGCCCAATGGCTTAGAATTCGACCTCGAATCGAGGGGTCCGGGTTCGAATCTCAGTGGCACGCACCAATGACTATAAAATTAAACATCACCTGCTGTTACGGTGACGGAAAACATCGCGAGGAAACCCGCATGCCTGAGAGTTCACAAAAATATGTTCTCAAAGGCATGTAAAGATGGATGAACGGATAGATGTTTTAAACTTTCACGCAAAAACGGATGAAAGGATTTGGATGAAATTAGATAACCTGGACTAACATATAGCTTTGTATCCCTTTGTGGACTAAGTTCTAAAACCACAGGCAAAGTCTTGTTTCACAATAATTTCGGAATCGCAACCGCAGAGAGAAGCTAATTATTTACATAAGTACCCATACCTTTCGAACCGTTTTGATCCGCAAATTGTTCGAAGTCATCGCAGAAATACAGAGGAAAAACAATCCGTATTGGGCCCGAGGGTCGAACGCAAACAATTTTTATGAGAATGAGTCATCGTTTTTCATAATTAATACGCACAAAAACAATATTGGCTTCGCACACTCGACTAGTGTTTTCAACTTCAAGAATAAGAAGTTAGTTGTTTTAAGAAGAACATTTTCTATTGGATCGTGCTTAACAAAAGCATTATATCTACAAACTAGTATAATAGGCATGATGACAGTAATCAAGTATCGCCAAAATATTTATCTGATCTAATGAAATAGGATTCAAAGATTTTGAAACATGTATTTATTCTCTAATTAATGTCGAGATTAATAATTTATTTGTTAAAATAAATCTACAAAATACAACAATCCGCCATGATAGCTTAAACACCCATCAGATCGAATTACGTCAATTTAGGTCACGTCTCAGTAAACGTAATTTTTTTCATAAGCATATTATACGCGATCTCTGCATTTTTTATTGAGCCGTGACGTAATGACAGACGCCATGACACGGGCGAGCGTTTTGGAATGGATTTGAAACTTAAAATTTAAATGTAGGTACTTTTATTGCACAAAAACCTTAATTTTCTACAGAAATATGATATATTTTAGACATAATAGAAACTTCTGAATATCATAGAAGAATTTTTGTAAATTAGTCATCATGCCTATTGTGAGCCTGTGCCCATAACAAGGACATGCCTGGCGACAAAATCCTACTACTACGATATATGTAAAAAGAATAATGTCAACGTTTGTGACGATGGATGAATGGATGTTTGTTACTCTTTCACGCAAGAACAGCTTAACAGATGTGGATGGAAATCGGTACACAGGTATGTTATAACCTAGATATACACATCGGGTGCTTTTTATTCCTCTCTGGATCAAGTTCTACAATCCACGCGGACAAAGCCGCGGGCAATGTCTAGTCCATCATAAATTTACTACTAACAGTGAACAATAGGCACGTAGGTTACAATCTGGATTAACATAATTATAGGATATATTTTAAATCCTTTCTGGATCGAATTCTTAAATCCACCACTCTACTAGCAAAGTCTAGTCCATCATAAATTTACCACGTACGGTCAACAAAAGAGGGGTTACCCTCCCCATCCCTCTACCACTGTGGGGTCAGTGACCCACTGTCAGTAATAAAAAATTAGCAAACATAACTAAAATTAAAATGTCTAAAAATGTTGCTCCCTACTTTTCCCACTCGTATATTTCTATATTTTTTTCCTAAATAAACTGCGACCATAGACATTTCCCCTTCGTAGAATCGGAAATGAGTTGTCGTTTTCAACCAGAAAACAAAATACGCGCCTTTATATTATTATTCCGCCATACATTCCGAAGATCCCAACCCGGATACTACCGGTACCCGGGTTTCTATTACGGAATTGGAGAAACATTCATAAAACCCGGATAGATAATATATTATTCATATATCTTTATTTGTGTTGCTTTAATTTATATTTTAATAGAAAACAGCTGCGGTAATATAGCAATCCCTTTTTTGTTCATTTAGGAACGTACGATATAATAATATAATAATATTTCTTACTAGGAAGATATTTTATAACCCATATTCGTGTAAATAAATGATTTTTGATTTTGATATAATTTCTCTAAGCTTCCCTAACGAGCGTTTCTGGTAAATTCATAAATATAACAATGTCATGTCCATAACCCACTATGGGGTAGGGTAGGCTCTCACAATGAGTAGAATGTAGGCCTTAGTCCACCACGCTGGCCTATTGCGGGTTGGTGAACTTCACATGCCATTGAAAACATAACGGAAAACTCTCAGGCTTGCAGGTTTCATCCTCGCATTTTCCTTCGCCGTTACTGTGTGTTACAGTACCGCGTAACAGTACAAGCAGATGATATAATTTCTAATGCGATATAACTTTTTCCACGTCAACCTATAATTCTATTAAATTTAGATTACTATGCTATCCAGCCGTTCCAATAATCTAATAACCTATCATACAATTTACAGGGTAATAGGCATGTCGCGACCTACCCTAATTGGACGCCCCGGAGCGTTGCGATGCATAATAGCCAAATTATAATAATAATCGATAAATTATAATTTTCCATATTATAATACGGCTTTAATGCTTCATTGTGCGTGCAGTTTTGAACGCTCAGTTAGTAGGACGCCAAAGTTTAATACGATAGATCCAAAATGCCAAATAAGGCCTTGTCATTGGCTGTTGCAATACGGCACAACCGACCGACAAACCAACGTGACGAAATTCAAACACAGTTCTTTGAATGAAGCTATCCTGACAATACGCACTGATATGCAACAAATGCTAGTGTGAGTAAGTGACCGATTTTGTCGTGAGTCCAAACCGAAACGCAAGCCATAAAGAACATGCTGCTTCATAGCGAGTTAAAAGCGTGACGGTAAATTACCCGGGAGAGCTTTGCTAAATGCTATGCGAAATATGCTATGTACCTGGAAAAGTAGTACTATAGTTCTCTGTACTACAAAAGCCTACTGAAGTCCCTAAAAGCGTACTTGTTATAACAACAAGGCAACATTAAAAACGACTTCAAAGCGGAATAAAAAGCCTTTAAGCACTCAATAGCACACTTCTCCATTCACCAGAATAATGTTACAATGCAATATTTAGCTATCCATTATTTTCTTCACGCTCCAAATTCAAAAACAAAGGTATCCTCCATTGGTTAATATTTTTTTGTTTTTTTATTTTTCCAGCTCGTTGAAATGACGATTGCGTTAAATTTTTAAGGCAGATGGAATTATCGTGGAATGGTGGTGAAAATTCGTGTTTGTTGATTCGTTTTATAGAATCAACTATTCTGCCAAGCTAGTGAAATTGTTCACTATTTTTGTATATTTTGCGTGCCTCATGTAGGTCACAACGAAACCTCTTAAATTGTGTTTCATATTTGTACCATCCCGATTCGATTTGATTTGATTTATGCGAAAAAGTGCTACTTTTTTATTCTTAGTTACACCAAAAAAGTGTACACCAATACAATATATTTAATACACAATAGTTTGTGAAGTTAATCTGAGTATCATCTCAGTTTTAGGCACAAACTACAAGCACAATTGAACAAAACGTACAAGTAACTAAAATTTACAAATTTACAAACTCCCCAAAAAGCCAGTTCAGTAATAACAAAGCCTAATGCGTTTAAATTTATTTCGCCACAATACGTTCAGTTTTAAACAATGCGGCGCCTATATAAAAGGGTATTTTTCAATTAAAATTGAATCGTTCCCATGCCGGACGAGTATCGCGTTCACCCAAACGGAATATTCGAAATATTTCAATAAAAACAATATTCTATGCAGTATTTTAGCGAAGCCTTTGAGCGGATTTGCTAACAAAAGTGCAGTAAATCAGTCGGTGTGCGTGGCTATGAATTATACAAGATAGCGCGCAGATGGGTTTTAAATATTTTCAGATGAAATCTTGATTTAGTTGAATTTGGAATGCAACAACAAATACAGAGTTGTTATTTGAAGCGTTTGAACTGTTGCTTGTAGTTCGAGCGTTTGGTATTGAAATGAAAATTTTCACGCAGACCAAAATAAATATGCGTTTTGCGTGAAAATTTGGTTAAATTCCGGCCGTCCTGCGTGCACCCAGATGCAATTATGCACCAATATTGGGCGAAGGCCGAAGTCCATTAAGCGCAATTTCCGTTGTGGCAGCGGCCGCTATGTAGAGTTGACTTTATGTATACCTTTACGTAGAGGTAACTCTACATAGGAACATAATTTATTTTTAAAATAAAATAAGTTGTAAGGTAAAAATTTAAAATTTTAAATAAAATCTTTTATTGAAAGTTTTTTGCATTTAATTTATTTTTACTTTTTAGGTCGAGTTACTCTTAATGAGCCCTTTCATTTGATATCCATATTGTGAAGTGCTTTAAAAATAACAACTCCGCCATCTTGGATGGTCCGCCATATTGGATTTAGAATGACGTCACAAAGCATATCGTGCATTGTCATCCAAACTAAACATGTATATAAAATTTCAGCTCAATCGGTTGAAGATATCTACTTCAAAATTGAGTTCAAAGATTTCACCCGAACATACAATGCAAGTTAAATAAAAAAGTACTACATTTGTAAAAAAATGTAATGGTAGAAAATTATATACGAGTCCCGACGTTTCTGGACTGCAGCAGCAGATATGAATACAATCAATAGAAGACGACTAGATATTTGTTGATTTTATAAATTTTAATATACTAATATACGCTTAATATGTAATTATAAGTATATAAGGAATAGGGAAAAAATGTTTGCATATTAAAATTTAGTTGAGTCTGCATACTTAATCACTTGACTCTCCCGTGAGTCACATGTAATACATACCCGACAATGTGTCACATGTGATTCATGAAAACAAAATGTTAAAAAGTCTCGCACGCCATATCTGCATGCCTTATATGCATAAATTGCAAAATAAATGTGAATTTTACATTGAAATTTTAGGCAGCCCTGATGCAATTATGCACCCATATTGGGAGATGGTCGACGTCCATTAGGTGCAATTTCCGCCCCGACCCAGCTCACTATCGCCGGTGCAGCGACTCTATATAGAGTACGGTACAGTACATTTGGTTCAGTGATATAAAAGTCAATATTTTTATTGGGCGGCGATAGACACTTACAGTTTAAACGGCGAAGAATTTGAACTGCAAAGAAATAAGTTATAAGTTAAAAACTTAAAAAAAGCTTTTATTTTTTCGAGTTACTCTTAACAAACCCTTTCATTTGATATCCATATTGTAGAAATGCATTTAAAATAACTATTCCGATATCTTGGATGGTCCGCCATATTGGATTTAGAATGATGTCACAAACCATATCGTGCGTTGTCATCCAAACTAAACATGTATACAAAATTTCAACTCAATCGGTTGAAGATATCTACTTCAACATTGATTCAAAGATTCCACCCGAACCAACATACTTACATACTTACATTGCAAGTTAAATAAAAGCTTTTAAAGAAAGGTCCGACATCGAACCCCAGTGGTTCACTACAACTCACACCAATGACTTCATCAAATGTATCTATCTTGTGTAATTCAAGCGTTACAAAATTAAATTTTAAAGGTTTTAAAGGTGATGGTACACACCGTGAGGAAATCTGCATAGCTGACAACAATAATGTTCTCAAAGGCGTGTGAAATCCAACCAACCCGCACTCCAACGACAGCTCCAATTCGCAAGCCAATACTGCTACCTAGCGCCAGTTTCTTTTAAATTAAAATAATCTATAATATTATGTTAACAGACAACCTTTCCACAAATTTTCTGTTTTTGGTCACAAAACAAAACACGCGACACAATTATTCAGAACAGACTTCAAAGGACGATCGTCTTACAATATTAATTTAGTCAAATGAACGCAATAATACATCAAACGGGGGTCTGGTTCATAACAATTACTGACGAACAGACGTACCTACTCGTGTTTCAACGAGAACATAACGAAACAAACATATTAAAACTTTGTTAGACCTTTAAAGCAATTGCGGGCTTGTTTCTGAGAACAACGCCGCTTAATTACGCGTCTTAATGCCGCCATTCACGGGACGAATTTGCGACAGACGCCGTGACAGAAATCGGAACGAATAGTCTGTTTGGAAGCCTTAAAGGACTGTGTTGGATACTGTTTATATTAATATCAGCGTCAATTATTTTTAGAATAGCGCATTAAAATTTCTCTTCCTCTCTCTTTATCTCTCTCTAATACATGAACACATAACATGTTATTCCAACCTTTGTATTAGATAAACAGGCAGACAGATACAGAGGTGTAACGCTTTTTCCGTACGCATAAAGAAAGTCTCACAATGAATAGATGACCTTCAGCCACTATGGGATATCGAGTCAGCAACATTGCGAAATTATCTCACACACACACAAATACTCATACACACACGTACACACACATACAACCTTCGTAAAATAAATTATTATTTGTATCCATGTATTAACATGGACAGATATACCGCGGTTTTCATATGCATAAAGAAAGTCTCGCAATGAACAGATAACTTTCACTATGGAATATCTCGTCAGCAACAATGCGAAGTTATTCCAGCTACGCGCTTCCTTCGCGTATATTCCAGCCAGCGCTGATACACGGAATATTTGCGAAATTATCTTGTTCAAGACATATGTTTTAATTTAAGCGTAACGTAAATACAGTTCAGAGAAACATACTCGTAGGCGTAATTTGACAGGGAGTTGTTTCCTTAGAAGATACTTGTTTTTAAATAGAGATTTCTTTAATTTTGCTTATAGAAAGTTCCATGTCAGTGGTACATGATATGGTTTATTCGATCATGGTTTCCATTTACAGTTTTTTCGTCCATTTTGGCTAGTTCCGGGCACTGGATCAGATCTTTGACGCAATCAAATGCCTTTATGAAAATCATTATCTTAACATAGACAACACCTTATGAAGGACAAACAATAATTGCTCAAGAAAAAATTAAATTTAAACATTTTATTATATTAAACCGTAAAACAAAACGACCGTGATAATAAATTAGTCAATTTATTAAAATACCTGTGTTCATCACGTGTATTTATTAATAGTCAGAACTTGATTTTAAAGACCAGGAAGTAATTAATGCAATGACTACTACATTACCAAAGTCCTTCGACAAACTCAAGGCATAAATATGAAAGTGGAGCAAGTAGCCGTAACTTAACTAAGTTTACTATTTGCCGCAACCTTTGCGGGGAATTACCTGCGATTAAGTTGCCAGTCCAGCGCTTTATGCCTAACTCGCTTTGAAATACAGTTAGAGATGATGTAAAGAAGAAAATAACTTATTTTGTGTACTAGAAAGTACAAAATAAAACAAAAAACACAATTACAATAATAAGGTAATAATAGAAGTAACAATAAAAACATGTGGTTATGAAGACAAAATGCAAGAGTAATATGCAAAAATATTCGAAATTTATTTATATTTATTTTAAATATTTTATTTTAAACGGGGAAAGAAACATGACGACTATGTATAGTAATTTTAATTTTGTAATAGGTGATAATAGGTGGCTTACTTAATTAATCTTTACTTAAATACAAATCTGGGTGTTCTCTATTAGGGGAGACCCGTGTCCAGCAGTGGACTACGAAGGGGTGAAAGAAAGGAAGCACAAATACAAATTTGTTCTATTACTTCAAAGATACTAACAAAGATAAAACGTTGCATTCCGTATACATAACTCACTCCAAACTACCACACATGAAAACAGTCAAAATGGCCAGTACAAGCCGAAGTTGTGATTAATGAAACTGTAGCAAGGAGCAATAACTTAGCGAAGCGACTGCAACTATTTACCGCAACCTTTGTCGGCGAGGAACTGTGTAAACTAAGTTTCTTGTCGAACGTTAAACTCACCTCACTTAAGGAGCGGTGTAGCAGTGATTAGTACTACGTTTGAAGGACAACGGTTATATACTCGTATATCCTTACACGTACCTATTTTATTAAGATACCTATTTAAAGTCCAAATCACATCAAAACAACCTCTATTAACACACACACACACACACACACAAACACACACACACACACACGCATCTTCAAATCTAGTTGTAGGTGTCGCGATCCTTTAGTGATTCATTTCAGGATCTGGACCTCTTTCAGAATTAAAGGATGTCCTAGGCCCTAGTCCACCACGCTGGCCACTTGTGGGTTGGTGGACTTCACGTATAGTTGTAGCTCTTTATGTTATGCTTCATTGTTACGACACATGACATCGTCCATGTCACATAGGTATATAAATATAGGTATATATATCATACATATCCATTGTTAAACTATTGAGTCTACTTTATTGGACAGGCAAAGTGTTAAACTTAAAACTGCACTCATTAAACATCGAGCAAGCTCATACCAATGTCAGTTGTTGCAGTTTTTGCTCGCAGCCGCTTTCAAAGAAACAAACCGAATTGCCGGCATTTGCGGAAAGTGGGGAAAATAAACGGAAACATGTGAATGTGTGGAAGTTTCTCGAACTGCAAAGTAATATGGAAAACATTTTAGCTTCTTTTGAACATAGCATAGCAATATTACACAAACATAAACGCTAGCTTTATTTCACTTCTTCATTTGCGAAGATTATAAGAACAGTTTTAAAGAAATATGTATTTTATAGCTTAAAAGACATTTGTGCAACAAATTAACAAATAAACAATAATTAAATAAATTATTATTAGTGCGCTTGGACTAAGCCTGATTTCAAAAAACTGACACCAAAATAATGTATCAAAAGTGAACATAATTCTGTTTTATGGTCAATATCGTTACGTAATCTAGACACGTCATTAGTAATTACGAACAAAACATACATCAAGTCTCACGGAAAGTGTAATTAACGCCTTTGTTTTAAACATTCATCTACCGGAGATAGGAAACTAAACGACGCGGCCATTCCACGTACGGTAATGTAACTAAGGCACGCCCAGCCAGTATAATACAGGCTATTTACGGGCACCGGGAGCTACATTTTAGCGCTCATTTCAACTCACGAGACAGCGTAATTAGAAAGTTTTGGGTATGCGGAAACTTTATAAACCTGGCTAAAACAAAAATGAAAAATGTAACAACTATTTTTCGTTGCATTTTTAAATTAAAAATATTACATGCCATAAAAAAAACTTAAAAAATTATACATTATGTTATATACATTATTATATTGTATAGTTTTTATCCACCAACCCGCACTAGGCCAGCGTGGTGGACTAAGGCCTACATCCTTCTCATTGTGAGAGGAGACCCGACCCTGTAGTGGGTCATTAATGGGTTATTGACAATTGTATAGTTTTTATAGCCCAACAAGTATAGTATCAGTGAACAGTCAACTATTTGAATACAATTTAAAGGTCAGTGTGATGAATGGTTTAGTCTTTATTTCTTCGCGTAAAAAAATACTGCATTGTTCTTAAAAATGTAAAGTGCTTGATAAAATTTGCGGAATAACAGTAAACGAGTAGACGGTAGAACTAAGTATACCTTTAATCTCTTATAGATCCTACTAAATACATTCTCCTATTAGATAACCTTATATTACGTACGAAACATACATCAAGTCTCACGGAAACTTTAATTAACGCCTTTGTTAGAACATTCATCTACCGGAGATACGAAACTAAACGACGCGGCCATTCCACGTACGGTAATGTAACTAAGGCACGCCCAGCCAGTATAATACAGGCTATTTACGGGCACTGGGAGCTACATTTTAGCGCTCATTTCAACCCGAGAGACAGAGTTTGTTAGGAAGTTTCAAATTAAAATTAGAGCATAGAAAGTTTCGTTAACTCTTTATGATAAAAGCAACCTCATGTTCTTTAAGGCAACATTTTTGTTGCATTCAACTTTTTCATTAGAAAATGTATCTGAGATTGTAATAATGTACATAATACAATACTTGATATAGCGGTGAAAAAAATTATTGTGAGGAAACCCGCATGCCTCACAGTTCGTCATAAGGTTCTCAAAGGCATGTGAAGCCCAACACACACTAGGCCAGCTTGGTGGACTAATGTCTACATTGTAAGACAAGATCCGGCCCTGCATTGGGTTACTAATGAGTTACACATAAAGATTAGACATATCAGTACTATAACTACTACTCTTATACACAGGAAGGCTGGTCTGATTTTTTTGTTTAACAGTAACTTAATAATAGTTAGGTAGCAAACAGACATGTAGATTACTCAATTTTAAATATGAGCCGAACTCACAGACGCCTGCGTCCGAATAAGTGGTTTAGAAATCTTATTAGGTACTATTGACGGTTTGAAAACATCCGACATGAGTTGGCCACTAGTCCCCCTTCTCTCCACCAAATCGCATTGGAGCAGCATGGTAGCTGCAGCCCTCCTCCTTTTATTGGAAAAGATACGTTATCAACAGTGGCACAAAAGGTTTGCAATCCTTTTTAGGTCCTACTTTTAGGTACCGTCCACACATAACCGCCATACTTTAAGACTAAATGAACCTTAATAATTAAATAATAAATAATAACGCTTCACACTCATAGCCCCACACTAGGATTCCCTGTGTTATGGGTGCCATGGACACACACAAGATAGAACACAACACACCCAGACCAGACACAGAAATTCAAATTCATAATTCAAATCTCTGTTCTGCTGGGAATCGAACCCAGGATCTTCCGCGCAGCGCACCCGTGTCTTAACCACTGCGCCACTAGGTCGTCAAATCTCAAAATCAACTCTAATGAATATGAAACCAAGCGCAAACTATAACAAGCTCCGGAATTACAATTAAATCATCTGTATAACACACGCATATATATACACGTCTCAGCATAGCTTAGCACACATTTACCCTGAGAACACATACGGCGTCCTAAGCAAAATATGCGATAGGGTGTTGCTACGTGACGCAAACACGTCGTGAGCGTGACGGTGACACGTTGGGTCGGAATAGGATGCAGTAGGAGCGAGAGCGGGTGAGAGATTTAAAATAATGTCGCCCAAATAGGTTTACTGTACAGGCCTTCAGCACGTTTTGATTATTTTATGATACGTAATTTACTTTTCATACTGTTTTACAAATTGTTTTGTCAAAGCGAGGTCAAATTAAGTAAAAAACGTTTATCGTTGTATAGGTTTTTTAAAATCATGTTTAGCTTTCATAGCATCAGTGAAAATAAAAATCCGTTCAACATATACCAGCTTTTGCCCGCGGCTTCATCCGCATAGAGAGGGATAAAAGTATTCCAATTGTTAATCTGGATTATAAATTGTCTGTATACTAAATATCATACAAATCTATTCAGCCGTTTTTGAGGGAAGGTGTAACAAACATCCATCTGACCATCCATCCACCCATCCTCATAAAAATTCCATTTATTATACTAGTACTTAGAATTTAATCGCTCCCAAATCTTAACCCGCTCGTTGTCACGCCACTCTCAAGACCAGCACACGATAAACTCAGTGTCAGTTGTCACGTAGTGCGAATTAGAGGTGACTTACAAGACGAAACGTAATGTAGAGGTTTCGATTACGTCGTGCCCACAGATATAGATCTGAATAGATAACGTAAGTCAGCTTATCAGTGGCAAGAACAAGTGTACCACTATTTTACTACCTACTGAGGCAAAAGAAATGACGTTTTAGAGATGGGAATCCGACATCAATTACATGATTAATCATCATTCGAATCTATTCGCATTTGTCATAAAAATGATGAGTATTAAACTGGAAAAAATACAATTCTATTTGAGTTATTGATTTGAGGGAATGGACGTCCCGTGCCAAACAATGGTGTTGTGTGATCAGAAAGAAAAAGCGACGATGGTTGCGGAAAGCACAAACTTTTCAAATATTTTGACAAGACAAGAACTTACATTTGCGTGATCTAGTTAGATCTATATCTTTGGTCGTGACGCTCCGTGACGCTGACGGATTTATTGTCACGTAATAAATTCAACGGGTTTACACCTGTGTTTATTACGGGTTAAGTGGTATTGCTAGCGATATTAGTCGTAAAGATGATGTATAGTGGTAGTTATTGTTTTGATACTCCCAGCTGCGTGTAGCGAACGAAGAAACCTCTGGAAATTGTTGAGGTGAACATTTCTAGAATCGTCTGTCAAGGTTTCTCTCACAACGAGAATTATGTAGGCCTTAGGCCGCGACCGCGTTCAGTCTACGTTTTAGTACGAATTTAACTCGAACCAAAATACGTCCAAACTAAGCGCGGTCTTAGTCCACCAGGCTGGACTCGTGGGGAATGGTGGACTTCACATGTCTTACATAACAACATAGAGAACTTTCCTATAGTGTGTGAGAGACAGAGCGTAAATCCAACAACAGAAGTCAAGATAGAGTCCGATCTATAAAGAATTTCTCGGACAAAAATCGCACCGCAGTCTGCCTATAACCTATGGGTCCCACTTAAGACTCGGGTCTTCTCTCACAATGAGAAGGATGTAGGCCTTAGTCCTCCACGCTGACTTAATGCGGGTTGGTGGACTTGCATTAAGCCGACGTGCACCGCAGTACTTAACCTCAAATAATTTGCACGCTCGTTTAGACTACGATACTATATTTTCATACTAAATTTCACCTACATTGTACAATTAGTCTTCTAACACGGTGACGGTTTACATTCACTCATAATGTCTAGTACACACGCACCGTGAGACTTAGCACTTCAAACACATTTCTATTTGAAAACTGTGAGAAGTTCTGCTTACTTAGGCATCCAGTGTTCTTTTTCTAAATGTTTCCTTCGTTTTAATTTTTCTACCTTGACACTCTCGGCTTGAAAGTGTGTCAAGGTAAAAGTGAAAAAACAGAAACGGAATTTTAAAAAAATATACCGCTCCAAGGTATTTAGTGTTGTAAATCTAAACTTAGTTCGAGTAACATTCGTAAGAAGCTTAGCTAAAGACCATAAGCTTTTGATTAATTAAACCGTGTACTATACCTAAAATTGAGCCTGCTTCACACACACACAACAGTCGTGTTGAAGTTTTAATTTCTTTTTTCGACGCACCGGCATATAATAATGAGTTCGAGCTACGAGCTAATGTCTTTACGTACCAAAACTAGTTTCAACATAGGCATATAGGCACATAGGCGACGTACTATAGAAATAGACAGAAAATAGATAAACTGATGTTTACGTGCTCGCGATAAAAGAAACAGCAATAGTCTGATACGTAACATTTTTTAAAAAACAAAGTTAAGCTTAAAACTTCATTCATGCGCATCAGAGGCATGCACTTTTTTTAGATAATAACCGGCAAATTTGTTTTATTCAAATAAATGTTGCACCTTGCTAACTAATACTATCTATGGATATGACAAATACATTAATCTTTTCACTCCAATTCCAATTCAAAAGCTTTTATTCATTATTAAGTACAATTTATGCACACTTAATGAACGTCATACATTTAACATTATACAAACATCAGCTTTGATCGCCCCTCAGGTAAAACGTGACTAGGAGAAAAAAGCGGGCGGAAAAAACTCCCAGCACTCTTTTAAAAATAAGTATCAATTATTCTATGGTGCAGTATGACTAGGCCCAATAAAGGAACACACGTGACAGCTATCGTCTCAGCAATCTAGCTACTCAAGACAAACCAGAGCTTTTAAATCTTTAAAATTAAATTCTAAGTTAAGTTTAAGAACGATAAACAGTTTGAAATAAATCTTGAAAGTATTTAATGGCTATTAAATTACCCACAATCTCGAAGGAGATCGCTTGAACGAACAACGTACACGGTACGGCAACACGCAACCGTGGCTAACAATGACCACTGTTCAAAGGATTAGTGCGATTAGTACTAGCGAGGAGTAATTTTATTGGACGGAGAATGTTTGTGCAGGTAACTGCAATTTAATTTGAGATTTAATACTTGGTCATAAAGATAATAGGTAAGTACGTAAGTGGGTTAACACTAAAATATTTGAAGGGTGTTTAAAGAACCCTCCTTTAAATGTTTATTTTATGTTTATTTTAATTTTGGTATTTAATATTTCAATTTGTATATGTTTGTATATTATGTTGGGCTTCCAAACAAATTGTACAAATATTCATCGGAGTTAGTTGGTACTACATAACGGATTGTGATCGATCTTTTTTGTCTGCTTACTTTTCTTTTCAACTTAGATAATGGTCGACTTAATTTTTAAATTATTCCATTATTCCTTTAAAAAATGAATCGCGTAGATTAGACATTAAATCTTCAAAATCCACGAAATCTTTAAAAATATCGAACCTACTTGTTCATATTTACTGAGTCTCCGCAATCGCAAAGTATATCGCGTGTGTTGAAGTAGCGGCGGTCACGCGACCACTAAATACGGGAAACAATGACCACTAAATACGGGTAACAATGACCACTATGTGCAGTTAGATGAAACATTACCCTCGTACGCTATAGTTTTGTGGCGGCGCAATACTTACAATGAGCGCGCGCCTCACATGAAATGCTGACCACGCACTACGTCACTCGCGTCATAACGAGACTGATTAATTAAAAAAGCGTGTCCCCAAACGCGCTATCAAAGTTCCATAGAAGCTGAGCATATGTACCAACGGTCCGAAGTTAGTATTCGGACCGTTGGTATATTATATGCTCAGATTCAACTAAACAGTTAGCTTAGTATGTTTCTCTTTATTATTGCTTTTTAAAAATTATGCCACGCAACACAAAACCAAAAGCTCAATTTAGGCAGCCTTTAAAACTCAACAAACATAAAATTTCAAGTGCACACACATGTTTTAGATTTCATTGCTCATACAACTTCATATCACGAAACAAATGTATGAATAACGTTGTTCAAAACAGTTTGGAGTACCTGACATGCAATTCAAGCAAGGTTTCGTGACAAAGAACTATGATTGTACGTTGTAAACGAGTGTCTGTTGTTTCATTAACAAAATAAACAGCTGCGTTGAGGAATGCAAAATGTTTATGTATTTACTACTCGTAGCTGTGCCCGCGACATCGTCCGCGTGGAATTTTACTTTCTAACTATAATATACGAGTACATCTCCTTAACCCGCTGCAAGGCGTGTCTTGCGTTTTCGTTGGGAGGTGTGATTTCTGAAGATACTTTAACGTATGATTAACCTCAAATAGGATTTATATTCCCTATTTGAGGTTAGACGTGGAATTCCATAGACTAAAGTGTAAATTAACATCAGGTGGCCAGCATGCCTGTTTGCTACTCATCTTCTTTCTTATATAATAAATGAGTCGTTGTTCGTTAGTCTCGCTAAAACTTGGAAACGGCTGGACCGATTTGGCTAATTTAGGTTTCGAAATGTTCGTGTGAGTCCCGGGAAGGTTTAAACGTGAGAAAATCTGGAAAAAATGTGAGGAACATAGTGAAATAACCATTTAATTTTCACATAGGTATTTGGCAGAACGAAGTGTGCCGGGACAGCTAGTATACAATAAAAAAAGGTCGGTTAACTTCTGATGCTAGACAAAATATGAACAAAATTAGTAGTGTATTCGCTTGCTTAGAGCTCGGTGGAGAGATCTTTCGCGGTGACTGAACTTTGATCTTAGAAAACAAGACAGTAAAATTTTTATAGTGCGGTTAGACAAACTTTATTTACTATCTTATTTGAAGGTCACTTAGGCTCAACGTTGATATAATATACTATCTGATTTTCTTGCAAATTCATAGTTTAACTCATTTGTTAGGGAAAAAACTTAGTCTCGCCTTTCTCTCTTACATTTAAGAGAATGATTAAACCGACCATGACATAACCGACCACAACAAAATTCAAACACGGTGCTCTGTATGAAGTTGTATACGATGCAATTGAAATACGCTCTGATATGCGACAAAGGGTACGCAATGACGTTATCGTATGACCAACTTTTGCGTGCGACATGGCAGTTATGACATGGGGTAAGATTTTGTAAAAAAAACTCATCGCACTACTCTTCAACAAAACGATTACTTTGTTATTAATGAAAACGATTGCTTTGAGGTTGGCTTAAAAATACGCGAAATAGCAAGTTTCCTTTGAATGTTTTATTTTTTCGCCCAACGCGGGGTATGCAAGTTCGCGCGACATCAAAGAACCAAGCCCACTGGCCGAAAACTTGGCTTCCACACTTCGTTCGCGCTTCAATTACATTTAAATCTGAATGTTTCGAGGCTTGAATTAAATTTCGAACGTGTGTTAAATTAAAATGCTTCACAGTGAAGCATATAAATTTACGTTTCACCTAAGTATACGGAAAGAAATAGACGAAAACCAAGGTTTCCTCTGCGAATTTGTAGTTCGGCTTATGGGAATGTTTTTTTAATCAATGAATAGTAGTAACAAATTTTGGTTAAAAACTCTGATCTCATTAGTAAACTACACATTTTTTGTTAAACGCATATAATTTTCTAAAGAATAATTTTCAAGTCTCAGTATCCTGGAAAATGTAAGCTAAAGCTAAAAGTCTCAGACGATCAAATTTTAGCTAGATAACAAAAATTACATCATCATCTTCCATGTTTTGCATCTACTGTCTATAAATTGCCTAAGAATAATGATTATTTTATGAATGTTACACTCAATGAAAACCTCATTTCACTCTTTTCGTTCCTAAGATACAATAAATCAAACAAACATACATTTTTGATGTTTATTTCACACATGCGGTGATAGCCCAGTGGCTTAGAATTCGACCTCGAATCGAGGGGTCCGGGTTCTTTGTAACTTTGTAAAAAAGTTATGTGCGATTTATAAAATTAAATATCACCTGCTGTTACGGTGAAGGAAAACATCGTGAGGAAACCTGCGTGCCTTAGAGTTCACAAAAAAAAAATCTCAAAGGTATGTGAAGTCCCCCAACCCGCAGTAGGCCAGCGTGGTGGACTAAGGCCTACATCCCTCTCATTGTGAGAGGAGACCCGACCCTGTAGTGGGTCATTAATGGGTCATTAATTAAAATTAAATTTCACACATATTTATATTTCTATTGATTACCAAAAGGAATTGTAAGCACTTGTAATGCAATAATAGCGAATAACCTCTTCATTTTCACTTAAGTACATGTCAACCAATTATAGTCAAGCATTTCAAAATTCACCAAAGGGTTATTCCAATGATCTAAAAATGTTATTTTAAGCGTGACGCTTCGGCCTCATCTCTGTAGAGTGTTTGCTTGAAGCGAGTTATGGGTGGAGTTATATCGCTCGGGAGCCTGAGCACTCGAGCACAAGCATACAGCGATGAAAGGCGCGTTATTAGCAACATAAAGCAGTCATTAAACAGTATCTTGCGGCGCTATATTGTTCTTACTGGAATTATGAATAGCTGGAAACGGCTTACAAGAATACAACGTGTGGTGTGTTGATTAAAAGATTAGGTGTATTCTTTTATGAAGTTGGAATAAGGTCACGTTGGGTTTATCACAATAATTATATTAATATTTAGCTGGTTTCTATAACAAAATACACTTATCATTTATGAATGTTTCCTTTTGAAAGTTTCCATAGTTCCATCTAATTAGACGCACTTTGTTTATGAATTATTCCTTTTGTCAGTTTCCATAGTTACCAGACAGAGTGGCGCCGTAATATTTAGAGTACTTAATCCATACTCCATACTTATCCATACACTGACTGACCCGTCTGTTTCAACTGAAAATATTAAGGATATATTAAGCAGCTTACTGTCGGATCAAGTGAGCTCAGCGTAGCCTTAATATTGACATAATCCACTTAATGGTGTTGCCATTACTTGGTATACGATGAATTGTTTAGTAACAACACTTTCTTACATAATAAATACCTGTTTAAATGACGTTAAACACATTTGAAGAGGTGGCAGGTTTATCAGATGGTAGAACCATTGGTCTTTGCTAGGGGAGTCCCAGGAGTTTTTTTACGCTTTATTCTCATGGCCCCACACTAGGATATGTGTCGTGGGTGCCATGGACACACAGAAGACAAGAACACACACACCCAGACCAAAAACAGAAATTCAAATTCATCATTCAAATCTCTGCTCTGCTGGGAATCGAACCCAGGACCCTCCGCGCAAATCACCGGTGTCTTAACCACTGCGCCACTTGGGTCGTCAAAAATATATTCGTCCCCATCGTTGGGTATATGTTATGCAGTAAAAATTTGCATTTTAATAAACGAATAAATGATTAATTTTCTATTTTTGCGAAAACAAAAAAAATTTTTAATTTCCCATTTAAATCAAAATTTGCCGGGGACTATGGTTGTGACTATATCGTAGGTAAGCTCTCCGAGTATGTTCTGGGTCCAATTATTCATTATTCACGAAACATTCGACAGGCTTCAAACTCGTACTTGCAAATACCTCGTGAATAACGCCTACTCGATCACAGGTGCGTCAAAGACATAGTTTGGAAGCCTGTTCGTCACGAGCCGAAATTACATACCGAGGGATATGTAGTTCGAAGTTAAATACTACGAGTATGTAAGTATATTTTATTTTTACCGACTTCAAAAAAGGAGGATATCAATTCGACACGTATGTATGTAATATTCTCAGAATTGCACAATTTTTACATAATATGTTGGTGTATTACGGCTTCCAAACAAGAATAACAAATTTCATGGGTGTATGTATGTATGTATGTAGGTATATTTGTATGTATGTTTGTATGTATGTATGTAGATATGTTTGTCCTCGCATATCTCCGAAACTAATGGACGGATAGTGTTCGTTCTTTTTTGTTTGTTTGCATTTTGTTTAACTTACGGAATGGTAAAAGTTTCATCAAAATCGGTCTAGTAGTTTCCGTGATATGGACTGCAAAAAAGTATGAAAAAGTACGAAATAAAATTTGTTACATTCTTTAGGCCTACTATGTTTTGAGGTTGGTGTGTTTAGTATCAAGTATTTTCTTTCTATTGTTAAATTTTGGCATTAGGGTTGATTGATTGACTTGGGTCCCGTTTAGCTGACCTGATTAAGATGAAATGATCTTTCTCATGTGTGTCGAGACCTAATCTTGCTGTGAACCACTAATGAGCAGCTGATACACTTGCCTCACAGTTCATACTACGAGTAGAAGTATAGGGACTGTACTCTTAGTCTTAGTTTTAGAATACGGTTTATACACACATACACACACACACACACACACACACACACACACACACACACACACACATATAGATACGTAAATCATACACAGCTTACTAGACAGAAGTCACACAGTGTAATAACCAACAGAGGTAAAAGATTTTTAGAGGAGTTACAAATTTCAAAGCAATTTTTTGTGAAAGATATGAATATATATCATTAGACATTATAATACTAACAAATATTTAATACCTACGGGATAATATGAGTTCGAAATTTTACAGTGCATTACGGCCAATTCACGGTTATTGTGTTTTATTAATATTATTAAACATTAAACGAAAGTGTTAATTAAAAATAAAGCAATTTTTGTGATGATTTATCTAATGCTTTATTAATTTTTTAACTCTTCTAAAAATCTTTTTCCCCTGTTGGTTATAACACTGTGCATTTACGTCTGGTAAGCTGTGTATGTGCGTGTTTCGTTGCGGTATTGCTAAAACTCAGACCAAGGGTACTGTACTAGTAGTTACTAAGAACTATCTCATAAATACTCACGGCTGAGTCGTGACTCTGAGTCGGTAAATATTAAATTCCGCTGAGCTTAACACAGAGCGAGTTGTCATTTGAATATCGTCAGAGCGTCGCGAGTTATTAGGAAATGTATTTTCATTAAAGTAAGAATGAGATGAGATGAGATGATATTCGACGAGACAGGAGTGAGATGAGTTAAGAACATTATTTTGGCAAGATGAAGCTTGAGATCGATGTTTATTGTGTCAATGAGGAAACTAGCTTCCGTCCACGACTTCGTCTACGCTGACCTAAGATTTTGACTCAAAGATGAAAAGTATCCCACATGGTAGTCCGAGCTATAAACTGTATGTATACCAAATTTAATACAAATCCATTCAGCCGTTTTTGCGTGAAAGAGTAACAAACAGCCATCTCAACCAGCCTCAACAACTTTCGCATTAATAAAAGTAGGAAAGACTTTTACCGCGTTAGCACACCTCCAATCGAAATGCGAAACCGCTGAAGTTTTGCCACCATTTGTCCATTGTAATACGGATGAAACATTCAAGCATTTCGCGATTTCGCGGCGGAGGTGTGTTACCAGCGTTAGTGTTGCCATCTCCCAGAACAAAACAAGAGGGCCTGGAATACAGGTCGATTGTTGAAAATTCTCCGAGGCTAACTGAAGAGGTTTTAACACCATAACTTTCGCTAGCTTTTACCGCCCTCCGACCAGGTGAACTGAAAACCTGAAGAAGATACTGGAAAACCATTGGATTTAAATGGCCCAGGATCGGACCGAGTGTCATCAATTAGAAAAAGCCCATGTCTAGCAGTGGACAACAAAGGGTTATAGAAAAGGGCCTAATGAAAGGAAAGGGCTTCAGAACCTAAAACGTTATGAGCAAGACTTAAAAGCGATAGGAGTTTTCAACTAGGCTTCATTATAGCTTTAAGAGGGGCGTAAAATCTTTGCAAAAAAAAAAACAGCCTATAGCTACGGCCTATTGTAGTTTGAAAAGATTAGAGGCGATGTTCTTCATTTATTTTAATCTAACGTTGACATAATTGCGATTTTTTTCTCTATTTCTGTAAATTTTGAACTAAAATGTCTCACTTACATAATTATTTTAATACATTGTACACTATTTTATTAAAATATCATTAGATTCAGTCACTAAACAGTCGGGACAATATAATTTATTCACAGCTCTGAAAAACATTCTATAAACCCGCCCATTCCTTACGGTAAACTTATATTTGCTTTTCAAAATTAATTACTTCACAAAAGCTCAAGCCAGTACGGCACGTCCTGAAAAGATATTCAAACCAACGCTCAGATGGAATGCCTTAAGAAAACGCTATGTACATACAAAAAACATCTTACGGGAGACGTCTATTTACCTTCACATTTTCATTCACAAACACTTCACACACACCAATTCTGCACCAATTCTGTAATTTACACAATTTTACACGAGCGTAGTTATACAGATTACACAAAAATGTTGTATTTTACACGAATTACACAGAAGAATTACGACGGTCCGCACTGAACACTCGTTTTCATTTATCGCTACGACGCGGCGTAGCGGGCGCTACGGGCTACGCGCGGCCTACGACTGCCGTAGACCCCACCCCGCGCCACGTCCGTATTAGGGGAAACATGGAAACTGAGGATATCAATAGATAAAAAATAAGTTTTATTGCTTCTTTTACTTTCTTATACGAGGGGCTCTTGGCTCCAATTGATTGGAACAGCAGATACATTTTAAATTATCCTTCTTGTTTTATCGGAGATATAAAGCGATTGTTTTAAAGGTTTTAGCTTTTCTTTGTATACCATAAACCATTGGTAATCCACTGCAGGGTCGGATCTCCTCACACAGTGAAAAGGAAGGCCTTAGTCCACCACGCTCGCCTAATGGAGGTTAGTGGACTTCATATTCCCTTGAGGACATTATAGGGAATGTCTCACAATGTTTTCGTCCTGCCTTCCTCACGATGAAAGAAATTTTTTCTAGGATTGGAACCCGGATTCCATGAGTTAAACGCCTTAACCTCAGCCTCTCACGCATAAATCTCCCAAATTGAAAAACGTTTGCTTCATTACCGTTTATAAGGACAACGAAGGGTGCAATTCTCCGGGAAAATTTGAATTATGGAATAAACAGTCAACAATTTGCTTCAACTCGGGCTATGAGTTACTTGACTAGAGAACTGAAGAATATAATACGATTCTTTGAAACGTATGTGTTTGTTCTTTTTTCATGTTTGACATTGTTTTTTTGTGTGGATCCATTTGATAGGCTGGAGAGTGTTTATGGCTACTTTTTAAAGTGTTTTTTCATAAATCTTTGCATCCTGCAATAAATTTCATGATTATTGACGTCATAACGATTTGTTCAAAAGACATTATATACGAAGGTATGTAAGAACAAAGATTCTAGAAGTTTCCTCGTAAGCTGCGTTCCTACGGTTTCAGGATACTAATCTTAATGGCGAGTCATTACATAAATAATCTTTTCTTCTACTCGTAGCTTTTGTTGTCGTAATGGGTTCGGGTCTATCTTGCTGGAAGTCGGTTTGTTCACCGAAGTTTGTTCGGTTCTGAAACTACTTTTTAGGGACTTTGGCTACTTTTTCTTCATTTATGTAGCGATTAAGTGGTTAGTAGTGTCTTTCTCTAGTAGAGAAAGCCTAGTAAATTTCGTAGAAGGTACAATTTCTTACTTGCCATCTGATAAACGGTACTCGTAGGGCACTGCAACCACTAAAAAACGCATATTTAATCTGAGGTCTTATTAGAAAGCATAAGCACTCATAAGGACAAATATATACTCTAACGTTGTCGGCTATAGAGCGTTAAAAACCCCAGAAAGGCTCCTGTTTCAGCTGCACACTGAGATTGTCAGTTTCTGGATGCCATGGACATACAAAAAGAGCACGCACTCCCAGACATGAAAGAGATATTTAATGTCCGCACTCAAACCTCTGCTTGGCTGGGTATCGAACCCAGGACCCACCGGTAAGGTGCAACCACTGCGCCATATTATGTCGTTTACACTCTCAACTCACGGAGACGGAATAGGCTCTAAGTGTTTTCCAGTCCTGAAAAGACACATGTATAGGATCTTTTAATAACAGAACATTAAAACGCTCGCACAAAAATAACAAACCCGTAGTATATCTCGCGTAAATCAATAGTAAAACTTCTTCAAACATTTTTAACCTCAGGTTGGTAAATGAAAGAAAACACCGCGGAGTACAGAACAAACAGAAAAGCTGTGCATACCGCGCAGCGAGCATTCGCTCAACCGTGCGACCGCTTGGAAAAAAGGGTATACCCGGGCATACCCGAGCATACCCGCCCGTGGAATTTTGTTACGCTACGCCTTGTTTAGCACAAACGCCTAGATATTTAAAATATACCTGTATCGCTCGGAATTGTTTAGCGTTTTGGAAAATAATCGGTACTTCGATTTTGTTTTTTTAAAAAGTGAATAGTTTGTTGCGAAACTGAATAGTCTGTCACCCTCATAACCCGCCGTGAAGTGGAAATCCCTACCACGCGCGCCGCGATTCTCGCTTCATTCACGGTTTGTTTTATTTGTAAGGACGCGGATTTCTTGTTTTTTTATTTTATTGGGTGTGATGAAGGTGTTGAACATACTACGAGTAATTTGACGCAATCATTGTAGACTTCGTGATAAGCACCTGCGATAACCTCGTAAAGAGCTCTTAAAATAAATTCGTGGATTGTAGGTCTACCTATTGCATTGCGAAGTTAATATGAGCCTGCGGCCTTGTATTTGAACTCAGCGTGGCGAGAAAGAGAGGTTATGACCGCATAAAGAAGCAAAATAATCTTAGAACAAGAAACGCATGAGGACGCGTCGGCATGTCACCAGTTAGATAGGCAAAAGTAGATTTATTGTTCGCGCTACAACTCAAAACTATGCTCCTACCTAAGTATATCATAGTATGTTATACCAATATCATGGTTTGTTCGACAGGCGGGCAAATTCTACGCAAGAGGCACGTTCACCGAGCGCCGCGCGGGTGTTGTTTGTGCTGTCTGGTTGTTGTTCTTTCATTTACTTGAGTACTGGGAATAAATGGAAGGTTTTAATGGTTGGTAGAAGAATTTCAAGCATTCCAGAGTTTTTTGACAAGAGGAATTGGATGAGGGTTGAAGATCAGGCTCGACAGCGCTTGTAAGGTTGCTTGTGCGACTAAGCGACCAATTTTATCGATTGATTCCTTTTTGGTTACACCTGGAATACAATAGGTTTTTACCTATGACATTGCAGTTCTGCAATACTGGCCATTTGTAATAAAAAAACCTTTGGCTAAACATTCTAGTTTCAAATTTAAATTTCAAAAACATCTAATGTTGTTTGTTATTTAGTTTGTTTATTGATAGCCTTTTGTTGATATCATGGATTCCTAAATCAAAATTATTATTTTTTAGAAAATAAAAGCGCGAAAAAATCATTAATGAGGTATAGACATAAGATATAATAATTTAAATATTTTAAAATCTACATCTAAAAAATAAAACCTATTGGTAAATCAGGCAGAAACTAATCTTGAAAATTGTGTTTCCACGATATACTATTCTATCTGTTCTGTGTGCCTACAGCTTACACAAATCCTATCAAGATAGCTAGTTAATTCTCGGCT
Source organism: Erynnis tages (assembly GCA_905147235.1). Lineage (NCBI taxonomy): Eukaryota > Metazoa > Arthropoda > Insecta > Lepidoptera > Hesperiidae > Erynnis > Erynnis tages. The sequence goes on from LR990087.1 coordinate 9,345,588, forward strand.
TAGTTGGTTAATACCAGACTGTACTACTACTAAGAAAAAACATTTTATATTTATGACACAGTATCTGAGTGAGGACATAGTCTTTACATCTTAACAAGTACATTATTATTCAAAGCATTGCTTAACATAAATTATGAGAAATACCCAACATCTTATATTTATCGAGTGTGTCTTCAGAAACCACTTGAATATTGGATCTGGATTTCAATAGGGTGTCAGTGACCCATTAATGACCCACTACAGGGTCGCGTCTCCTCTCACAATGAGAGGGATGTAGGCCGCCGTCCACCACGCTGGCTTATTGCGGGTTGGTCGACTTCACATACCTGAACGAATCACGTATCGTGTATGTTAATCCAAACTATAAACTACCTGCGCACCAAATTACATCCAGATCTGTTCAGCCGTTTCTGGGTGAAAGAGCAACAAACATCTATCCATCCTCACATATACAGTAATAAGACACGTGAAATAGAACCTTTGGATGCCTTTCGAAGAACATTGCAGGTTTTCTAAAAGTTATATAAAACAGAACATGATTACTTCCCAAATTCGTCAATAGATGCCGCAGCGGGTATCCTGAATCACGCTATCAATGTTTCTTAGAATCTGGAATACACATCGCTCATCTGAATTCATAGTCGGACGATCGCACTCCAGGCACGATAACCCGGCTACCGGATACCGGCTCTTATGTCTATTTTCTTCTCTATATAATTTAAAAGCTCTCTGCTTCCTATAATACGTGAACAGGCGTCTCACCTAGTGCGGATTATCCAACAAGATTGTAGTCTAAGCCTTCAAATGAAGTTTAAAGCCGAACTAAGCGAATGTTGGCGGAGTAACACGTCGGAGCGGATTAAAATGCAGCATTGGACTTTATAGTTTAATCATACGAAACATTAAATAGGTTTTCAGTGACGTTAAGTGGAAGTCGAAGCATGTTAGACTTAACACTGCCTTAATAACCCGCCTTCAAATGCCTTAATAAGCGGTGATAGCCCAGTGATACACCTGCTGTTACGGTGAAGGAAAACATCGTGAGGAAACCTGCATGCCTGAGAGTTCACAAAAAAATGTTCTCAAAGGCATGTGAAGTCCACCAACCCGCATTAAGCGAGCGTGGTGGACTAAGGCCTACATCCCTCTCATTGTGAGAAGAGACCCGACCCTGTAGTGGGTCATTAATGGGTTACTGACAATAAACCGCCGAAACATTTGGTAACAGACATTATTTTGGCAAATCTCTAGAACCTTTTTTAAAATTGGTTTAGATTTTTTTAGGAGAAAGATTAGTTTTTAATTGACGGGGTATGGAGTCATGATCATTCACACGATTTTTCAACGCTGCTCCAGTATATAATCAAGCAACAAATTTCCTTTATACAAGCAGCTGTACTCAATGAAGCAATAGAGTTAAAGGCCCCTTTCTATGGGATATGCATTTTGAGATTAATTGTGAATGGTGCAAATTCCTATTCAGCCGATCAGCGGTCGCGTCGCAGTCCGCGTGTGGTTTTCATTTCAGTAGTTACGCATTTCAATTCTAATTACAGGTTGTTTTGGAATAGGGTTCTTTGTTTTCATTCTGAATTAGAATGTCATGTGGATTGAAATTATGATTTTAATATATAAAATGAAAGATAAGATATCCTCATACGATGACGATCAATTTTTGATCCATAGTTAACAAAATCTTCGTAAAAATGTTTTAATATATTAATTTTCAGGCAATAGGTAAATCCGGCAAAACATTGTCTGAGTCTATCGTCACTTCGATGAAAGTCACAAAAAATAGCAAAAAAATATGACTTAAGTTTACATATAACAGAACTTTTCGGCAGTAACAAAGTAAGGTCAAACTCAAGAGAGACTTATTTACACGAGTAAATTTATTCCTGGAAGCCTATGCCTGATCTCCAGGGGACCGGTCCGTTTCTCAAACATCTTAACCTAGCTTAGGTATTTGTAGAAATATTTGCTAAATGAAGGTCAGAATCAGAATACATAATTGATGGGGAAATACGGGGAAGGGGAATAAATCAAGGTTGAACTCTTCAAATTTTTAAATTAAAGAAAATAAATTTTATTTTAGAAGAAGAGGAATTTTTCACAACTATTTACATAACTTAGAACAACAAAAGGAATAGAATAAAAATAAATTTAATAAATAAAATAATAATTAATTTTATAAATAAATTAAAGTGGCAATGGGCTGGCCACATCGTTCGAAAGACAACCGATGCACCGCTCATTGCACTAATGGATTGGCTGCAACCCTTTTTTGTCCCACTGTTGGGCGCAGACCCACAAATACAAAATTAAAATGGCTGCCATTTCAAGAGGAGGGGAGCTAGACTCTATATGGGGGGTGTTTTGTCGATTAAATTTGGTCTATTTTATGCCCTTAAATTATCGCTAGTTCGAAGCCAAACACACTGTACAAATATAATTATGATTAAATATATGTATTTTCCCACACAAACAGACCAACACTTTATATTTTACGAGCACACATTCCATTGGCGGTTCACGACCGATTTTTACGAGTCCCAAGCGACTGAATTTGTGAAGCGATAATTTTTGTGTTATGTAGAGCAACCTCCGTTATGTCATCTGTAATTGTGCTTGCATATTCGTTCACATAAAGTTATTGGGTCTAGATAAAGAAATTTCTGTGTACCTAATTATTTAATCCTTCAATCATTCAATCCTTGGTAAGATGGGATTTTTGGATATTTTTTGTTGAAGGGGGAAGGGGAGGGAAGGTAACTTTGAGTAAAAGTTAAAATTACTAATTTGGAATCATGTCTCTCAGAAGTACCAAGTAAGTAAGAAGTAAATTTAGGGTGGGGGCGACACCTGCCCCGTTGACTTGTTATTAGTATAAACATAGGTAACCCTAATCGATAAACAATGATTTAATGTATATTATGCTATTTGTAAGCAGCAAGTAATAACCCCGCTGCTTGAGTAGATCGTATGCAATCGAAAAACTTAAGCAAAGTCGGGCTTAATGTCGTACAGTTTGATGACACACGATATCGGCACGAAATCATTTGGGGCTTAGTGAATCAGGGCTCAGTACTGCTCCTGTATAAAACCATCACTACTGGCCCAGTGTGGCTTCAACAGCGATATAATTTTCGACAGCGAACCGTGAGAGGTGCGCCGTCTCCTTTCCGCGCACACTTCTCACGGTTCAGCCACCCGTGGCGTCTGGTTCATGTCATAGGAGGGAGAGGGTGGCAAGAGAAAATAAAAAAGGTGTTTATGTTTTACTCATTACATAAGCTATGCTGTAAAGGCTCTAAAGACACCCGTAGTATTTGGTGCAGGACCTCAAGCTTAGTCAATTGTGCCTAGCACTCATAATAAAGGCTATATTGTGGAGGCTCCGGTTCAGCCAATAGTTGTGTTTTGTTCAGCCAATGTTGGGCAGTAAAGTAAGATAGATTTTAAAATTTGACAGAAGCAGAATAAAAGTATAAACTTACATTTATACTCATACTTATTTTCATACACATACAGCTATCTTCACAAAATAAATTTAAAATTTGAAATGCATTTCGTAGTGTTTTTAAAAGTTTTGAGAGTTGACGACCTGAGTGGCGCAGTGGTTAAGACGCCGGTGCGCTGCGCGGAGGGTCCTGGGTTCGATTCCCAGCGGTGCAGAGATTTGAATTATGAGTTTAAATTTATGTTTCTGGTCTGGGTGTGTTATGTTCTTGTCTTGTGTGTGTCCATGGCACCCACGACACAGGGAATCCTAGTGTGGGGCTATGAGTGTGAAGCGTTATTTATTATTAGTTTGCTGTCGCCAAACTTATAGCTAGCTAACTCTAAGCAATCTTTAACAGCTAGAAACCTCTATTTTTGGCCTCTTTAAAAAGGCAAACTATAATTCATTTATAGTACTATATATAAAACACTACACGCTTTCAACTGGATCTTTGTATCTTTGTATAATTCATTATTCGATGAATAAGGTTCAGGTTAAGAAGAAAAGATAGCTTATTAAGAAAGTTCATTTGATAAATTATAACCAAAACAATATTTGAAGCTTCAGTTTACCTTTTTTATTTTTGATTTTAATTCGTTTCAAAAAAAGAATTTTTTCATACTCCAATTTTCATCAACAAAATTCTTACCCGCAACCGCTTTTAGCTTGGGCCAGCTCCGAAGCACTTCGTACTGCGCAAGCGTCCCCCGCCATCTAGGGTAGCAAACCTTGCGTATTACCGAATTTTTTTCCTGCAGTTAATTACATACTAACAAAGCTTTTGCGACCAGAACTCATTGACAACGTTGGTATGTTGTGACTTATTTGCTGCTTTTTTAACCGACTTCAAAAAGACAGATGGTCAAGGCTCGTATGTTTTTGATACCTTCCGTTACAGTATTATTCTTTTATGTTCTTCTATTCCGTTATAGTTTTAATACCTTCCAGTATGTTAACTTTTTTTAAATATGTCTGTAGTCGATTTGTCACCCATATCAGTGTTGGGTTTCCTCTCAAAATGAGAACGATTTAGGTCTCAGTCTACCACGCTGGCCCAATGAGGATTGGCGGACTTTACATGCTTTGAAAACATCGTGGAAAACTCTGAGGCATGCAGGCTTCCTCACGATGTTTCCCTTCACCGTAAGAAAGAGCGATATTCAATTTTATAAAGCGCACGTAACTTTTAAGAAACTATGTGTTTATTAACAATAAACACATAGTTTCTTAAAACTTCAACTACTTAAATACCAGCGACCCGCCCTAGCACCTTGTATTTTCATATTATCTGTACATACAACATACATGTATTATACTTATAATCAATCTAAAAAAAACCGTATTAATAATTGTGAAAACCAACCCTTTGAATAAACGGAACGTACAGCCGCATAATTCGACCTTGTTTTATATTTAGAGATAGCTTTTAGTATTAACCCACTCTATTATTATTTAATTGCCATCAATTAGCACTAACTAAGGATTAATTGTAATAACCACATCAGCCAGTATACAGGTTCCTATGAAAAGCGACTTCAAAGTACAACGACCGCAGTCGTAGACATAATAGAAACCACATCACAAATTCGTATGGAAATAGGACGAAGTTAGAGATTTGACAACCCAGTGGCTGAGAATTCGGCCTCTTATCTCAGGGTTCCGGGTTTGGCCGCGTTGGCACACCTCCGCCGCGAAATCGCGAAATGGGAAACCGCTGAAGTTTTGCCACCGTTTGTCCGTTGTAATACGGGTGAAACTAACGTGCTACCAGCGCGAATCCGGCATGCACCTCTATGACTGCTTAACTTATGTTAGATTTCAAAATTAATGTCACCTGCTCTAATGATGAACGTGTAATCGTGAAAAAACTTGCACTAAGACTCCGCCATAATGTTCTCACAGGACCAACCCGCAACAGGCTGGCGTGGTGGACTAAGGACTGCGTCCTTTTCATTGTAACAAGAGAGCCTGAGGAGGGTCACTAACCGATTTTGTCGGATTACAGGGCACGTTAAGTCGTCGGTCCCAGTTATTATCGATACGATATCAGTCGTTAAACCTTGTCGGAACCCTATGGACGGTGAATCTCTCGGTGGTATATAATATCTCTTGGTGGTTTCTCCACTAATCCGCATTGGAGCAGCGTGGTGGAGTATGTTCCAGGCCTCCCCCAGTAATGGGGGAATCGTGCCCAACTGTGGGTCATAAAAAAATTAGATGCTATCGAAATAAAACAGTTTCGCGGTCATATCAGCAACTATCTTAGATTTTGCCTCATGACTCTTCTATTAAATGCTTGAAATAAAGTATCGGGACTTCGCTAATTGCAGGAGTAAGCGCAAACTCTCTTAATTGCGAACGGACTGCGAACGAGAACGAACTACTCCGTGTGTTTGTTTTGTCGCGACAAATAAAACACAAAACACAGAGTGCAAATAAACCTCTTATGCCGATTGCATACTGTTGAACGGGGCAATAATGTACCTCAGTTGTTAAGCTAAAAATGTAAGCAATCAAACAATGAGATCCTGTCATCTTTGTGTAGATATGCAAGGTTTAAAATAGGCATTAAGTAGGTTTAAAAATTTCCTTTTTGAAAAAATAAGACTAACAAGGATTTTTCGTTTACAGGATTATGAATATTATTATTTTACAATTTACAAAACTCCTGGGGTCGTATTACTAGATTTTGTGAATTTATAAATTTAATATAATTTATTTTGTTTGAATAATAATAAGTTGCAATTTTAGTACTAATGATTTTGTTTCCTAATTATTAAAAGTCTTTGAATACGGTATCAGAAGCACTTGTATTTCGATTGTTTTTTGTTTTCTTGAGAAGAAAACAAAAAACAATCGAAATACAAATTTTAATTTTCTTGTACAAAATTAACCTAATGACTGACAACGTCTTCACTATGATGTTTTATTTAAATTTACCGTCTTTTAGAAACCTAAAAACCCGAACCCAGTAGCAGGAAATCAATAACCTTGTGTTATATAGAAACAAGAGATTTTACATACGAAGAAGTTTCGAAGCACTCGCGAGTAGGTACTTTTCCAAGTAATCATTCGGAAAGTTGGAGACTCAGTCTATTGGTGATCAACTTCCTCTAGATTCAATCGAAGTTAAGATGTTCGACGATTGTGTGGAGCCAGCATAAAACTTTCTTTTCAGTCTGCGAAAATTGGCGAGACATTTCACGGGACTCGGGTTGTAAAAAAGCATGAATTTCGTCTAAAATTTCTAGACTAAACGTAACTGCGTCTTAACTATTTTTAAAGCCTATTTTTTAAGCGATTTTAAGCAAAAATATAGGTACCTTCACATAGTGACGGTTTACGGTTTCAATCTCTCTTTTTACAAACAATGAGACCTATTTTGTCATTTTGTTTACAATCCACATAGCATTTGAAAGTAACAAATACATTCTATCATCTTTTCAACGGAAAATAAACGCTTTAAAAACATTTTATTTAAGTTGGAATATTTTTTTAAATGCATGTACATTGTACATAATTGTTCGTTAAAGCGAAATTACCATACTCGTTTAGTTTGGACGGCAATGCTTGATTTTTATTATCAATGTGTCGCGTGTCGCCATTTTAAATCTCCCATTCAGAAACTCCCATGATATTATGGGTATCGGTGAATATAAGTAGCTACTTTAATAATGTATTTTAGTACCTTCTACTGATCAATTTCATTAAAAGTTTATTCTGTTCCTTCCAAAAAAGAAAAAGAATCTCGTACCTACATCGAAATTAATGCGCGGTAGTTTCTTTTCAATTGAGGGAGGGTTCGTTAAAAATTCAGGGATATAGGGAGAGCACTCTGGCTGAATGACGAGCGCCCCATTTCGGAGATAAGACGCGAGGTGCGCTCCGGAACGATGTATCTGCATTTTTACAAGATTCTCAGATTTTAGGCAAGAATTCTGACAAGATTTTGATTCTGGTTTCAAAAAATAATTCGCATATTAAAAGCAGACGCGCGAATTCTATTTTTGAATTCGGTTAACTTTTCGGTGTACCCTTAAGTTAATTTGATAATTAAAAATAAGGGACAGCTTTTATGATTCATACAATTTAAATGCAGTCACAAAATGACTGCAACCGATAACAGCTAATCCATTACAGGTTCGGGTCACTACGAAAACCCTGGGCTTCAGCCACCCGCTGAACTAATGTAGTAAAACCTACTACTAACTAAAAACTAAAAACTTACTAGCAATGACTAAATTGTCATTGCTCAGACGTGTTAAGTTACTAATATAAAAAAACTCGCCACTCGACCAAGTGTGAACCAAGTGCTAAAGCCTAGTGTGAAGCTACTAATCAAATTACCAAAATTAAAAGCATTTTTGGTTAAAAAAATTACAACACTTCAGGTTTTAAAAAAGTTAGCTTTGTGTTTTCAGTGCAATACTCACATGACTGCAAACGAAGTCTAATTTGTATTCAAAAGTTGGTCTATATAGTTACTCTACAACTCGGCTCCGTGTAAACGAACCGACCCGTTCCCAAGTTTGATCCCCGGGAGAGAACATATTTTAGTTTTCACAGTGAGTTATTGAGTTCCAATGGATTTGTTGAATTTTTTCAGTATCCTTATTGCTTGCATTTATAGAGATGGATTTATCTTCTTACCAGACGGTAATGATGGTTGAACTCTGTATAAACGGCTGGATCGATTTTAATAAAGTATTGTTTGCGTGATGATCCAAAAATAGTTAAAATTCACAATTGGATCCGGTAGACAGCGCTGCGAATGCGTTTTAGATTTTTTAACTTTTGTCAGACCTGGTAATACGTAACTTTTTGTTTCACAAAATTTGAACAAGGTAATATCTTTCTAGTCTGCGGGTAATTATATAAAAAATCGACCCCTTAGGGCCTAAAACTAGGTACATAAAACGAAATTTTGAACCCAATGTTGAAGCGAATGCGGTGTAACCGGTATTTTCCAGTCCAAACTGGCTCTAACAGCATCGGTCTGCCTGTATCTGACGCGAGGCGGTCTCAACCGGTTCGATGCGATCACTGAGCTTTCGCTCGTCCTTCCATCACGATTAGTCGAACTGGCAGCATGACCGAACGGAAAATCAGTTTCGATTTTAGGATATTCCGAAACCGTTGTATTGTTGTACCGAATATCAGTTAGTATTTTCCTGTATATACATTTACACGTGCGCGCCACAAATTCACGTTTCAACCATACCATGACTTAATTCAATCAACTTCATCAAAAATCAGTTTTTGCTTACTATTTTTCTAAACGCATCCTATTCTCTCGTCTAAATATTACTCGTAGAAATAAAGAGCTCGCATGGATGTGCCTTGCGGTGCGATGACTTCTTTACTCTTGAATCCATGACTTCAAGTCGCATGAATTCTTGTTTGTTTCTCATTTTTAATTAAAGTATTCCGTCGAAAGTATGGTTAAATCGCATTTGATTGCCAATGTTGAAACGCCCAAGCTCATTAACTAAAGGTGCTGTTTTCCCAAAAAAATTAAGGGTAGAAATCTCTACCATACGCATTTTGTTAACAACATCGATCCACATTTAACGCATACAACTAAAAAGCTTACAATCTAGCCCTTCCACTAACCCGCACATCCCTGCAATGAATGGGCTTGACTTGGAAATCACAACACAATCGAAATCTTGTTTCTTTCATTATTTTTATTGTGTAATCTGCGATTTACAACAATTAGAGCAAAACTTGTATTAAAGAAGAATGAACAATGTCTAGTCGTATAGTGTAATGAAATAGTTCCTCCAATAACATCGATCATTTCGATTCAATTTTGAATATTAAAACTAGCCTAAGTCTACTGTTTTCCCAAACTAATTTCAAACGCACCTTATTACCAAAATTCGCCGACATATTACGCACAGACCTATCAAGCGTACACTCAGCAGCCCTCCCATTAACCCGCACATCCCCGGAACGAGTCCGTTCCCCCCCGTTAGCCCCCGGCTAATAGTGCACAAGTCATTAAATCCCCTGCGGTGAACGCGCCATTGATGGACGGCCGTACAAAAGTTACTCTTAACCTTAAACTAGTTTATGAGAGAGGCGATCCGTCGTTGTTGTAAACCGCCATTTACAAAATTAAATGGAAAATATCCCATTTGATTCCAAGCTTAGTGATGATAAGCTCTACATAAATAAGCTCTATTTTGGTAGGGAAACACCGCCGCCTCTATCTTCCTCCGTCTGTAAAAGTGCCTTTTGTTGTTTTTGTACCAGAAAATAGGCGGAAGATTGATAAAGTGAAGTAAAAAAAAAAACGGGAAATATTTGAAATTGAGGTATTAAGATGTTTTGAGATATTTTCCAAAAAAGTTGTGTACACTTAATGAACGTCATACATAATACAATAAAATATAACATGCATCCGCTTTCGGTGCCCTTCAGGCTGTCGTAGACCGGGAGATAAAAGCGGGCGGAAAAAACGCCCAGCATTGTTTTTACGTTTCAATAAATAAAAAAATAACAACAACATACTATTTTTGGATAACTAAAATGAAACAGTATTTCGTTTATCATGTCATCCTACGTAACAGTTTTCAATCAGGCCGCAGCACTTCAGCGGAACAAAAAATGTTAGTTCCCGGATATAAAATCCCGCCTATCAATAAACGTGGGATGTCAACTTTTATCGGAATAAAACTGTCGGATGCAGCATCCAGTGGTGCCTGCACCCTGGATTTGTTACGGTCGGGATAGATACTACTAACACTGTATATAGGCTCTACATAGTATTGTGTTATAACAATCTTTATAAATATCATAAATTCCACGTTTCTTATAACACAAATAAGCATGTACCTATCAGATGTAAGATGGTCACTGCAGCGAATTGACAATTTCATCTACCTTGAATGGGACTAAAGTAGTGGTTCTAACTGGAAGTGGAGACATGGTTGCCTAATAGGCGTGACGAAAGATTTTGAAAACTTCTTCCATAAGGGCGGTACATATTCACTATTTACGGTAAAACCTTTATTTCGGTAATAAACTTGAGTTTAACGAAGTTTAAAACCATTTTTCTAATATTTTTTCAAATAGTGCGCTAAAACAGCTCGCGATGTCATGGCGTCTGTTCTGACGTCACGCTTAGGTAAACATGTCATTGAGTCTATGAGTTCTTCGTAACGACAGTACCTAAGCGTGACGTCATGCGCTGTGAGTGGCGTTTCAATCAAAATGGCGAATTGCAATATTTTAATGTTTTATTTTATTGAAAATTTTAATAATCTCATTATTTTAAACAAAACTAAACCAGTTTTTTGAATTTTTTTAGTATGTAGATTGCCCTAAAATTATTAAATCGATGATTCTTTGATACCGTCGTTACGCCTATTCGTAGGTTTTCTAACAGCCAAACCTGCGAAACTGCGGAGACATGAACAATGAATATGCTGCTTCATGGCGAGTGAAGACGGTGGCAGTAACACCTTCCTAGGACAGTTCTACCATTTCTTATAAACAGTGTACTATTTATTTATTTATTTATTTTCAGACACATGTTTCTTTAGAAGATATTTAAATAAATTAAGATGCCGTGTACACAAGACCTAGTTAGGGCACGAAAATTTTGTAAAGTTACATTTTTATTTCCGATATAATTATAGGTTGGTTTAACACAATCTAAAGTGTATAGTAGACTATGAATGTAGTTTAGATAAGTCAATCAACAAGTTTCAAATTCAATCAACCTTTTTTTTCATGTATTTGTTCACGACAGTTTTCAATCGGGCAAGAGCATTGGAACGGAACAAAAAATGTTAGTTCCCGGATATAAAATCCCGCCTATCAATAAACGTGGGATGTCAACTTTTATCGGAATAAAACTGTCGGATGCAGCATGCAGTGGTGCCTGCACCCTGGATTTATTACGGTCGGGATAGATACTACTAACAATAAAGACACACTCTGACCCGGCTTAACTGTGCTAAATAAAAGAGTTTCATACAACCTTCAAAACGAAAAACGAACACTTTAAAATGTAGCTTATTAAAGTCTCCAGCCAGTCACTACTTTGAATAAAACGTTTCCTATCTTAAATCGAATTCATATAAACAGAAATGATAAAAATTACCGCGCTCTGGCACCAACGACTTGGCTCAACCACAGCCGTGCGCTCGGCAATACGGCACGAATTCTTATTACGTTCAAGGCAAAAGCAAATAAGGTAAAAACAAAATTCTTTGTTGGAAGGGTGTTTGCATAATTCATACTTCGCGATACCTGTCGATCTCGAATCGTGCCTCGGAGGTTCCTCGTATACCCTTTGCATTCGTCAGGGATGTGACGGGATTGCTAAATAAGGTTTTAATGTCTATGCTACTTGATTTTGTTTTTTTTTCGATGATATTTTAAAATAAATACACGCTTTATAAAATAAAATATCACGAAACCTGTATACCTGAGAATTGTTTATAACGTTCTCATAGGCACGGGAAGTCCACCAACCCATGTATGATAGCGTCGTCGTGGGGTAATTCATCATACTAAGAAAGGAGACCTGGGGCCTGGTTCTGTATGACCACTCACACTCGTATCGCGGCAATGTCGTGTCTTACACGTGATAAAAAGTCGAAAAAGGCTAAAAAGACAAATATCGTGACAATCTATTGTGTGCCTTATAGAATAGACGTTAAGGTTCCTTGTCGTGCCGAGTTCATGAAATGACGTACGGTTTGTCACACGATATCGGCACGAAATCTTTTGGGACTTAGTGAATCGGAGCCCTGACCTCTCAGTGGGTCACTCATGACTCAATGGGTGAAAGGCAACAAACACTCCACACACACGAAAAGTCATATGAATACTCACGAAATCAAGAAAACTATTTCACCTATGAACATGAAATTTGGCGTGGTGATTTATGCAATGAGGTATTTTGAGAAATTCAATCCCTAAATGGCTCAAATTATAGTTCAAAAGTTGTTTAAACCGTACATTTGAGAGTGATGCGATGGGTTAACTAGTTTATGTATATTGGCTCACCACCACGATCGATTTCAGGCAAATGCGAGCCTATTTTAGTGTCAAAAATGAAACACAAAAAGCCAGCAGTCAATTAGAGGCAATTCATGCGTCCAATAACAAAAATTCCAGCCAAATTGTAGCAAAGTAAATTTGTATACCACTGCCATTGAAAACGGAAACAATTGAACGGGTATACGTTCCGATTAGTATGGTAGTATAGCCAATTAAACAAAGTAAACTAATAATCGTGTATTCCCAACTAAAAAAAATTCTTATTGATTGTACTTGATATGTTAAACTTAAAGTCAACCTTAACAATCTGTTAGAAATTTTATTTTCAATTACCAGGTTCAGCGACAATAGGCATGATGACTAATTTTCAAAAACTCTTCTATGATATTCAGAAGTTTCTATTATGTCTAAAATTTATCATATTTTAGTAGAAAATTAAGGTTTTTGTGCAATAAAAGTACATTTAAATTTTAAGTTTCAAATTCATTCCAAAACGCTCGCCCGTGTCATGGCGTCTGTCATTATGTCACGGCTCAGTAAAAAATGCAGAGATCGCGTATAATATGCTTACGAAAAAAATTACGTTTACTGAGACGTGACGTAAATTGACGTAATTCGATGTGATGGGTGTTTAAGCTATCATGACGGATTGTTGTATTTTGTAGATTTATTTTAACAAATAAATTATTAATCTCGACATTAATTAGAGAATAAATACATGTTTCAAAATCTTTGAATCCTATTTCATTAGATCAGATAAATATTTTGGCGATACTTGATTACTGTCATCATGCCTATTATGATGCCCAGTAATAGGAAGCATTGTCATTTACAAATCATTCTATTTCCCACTAGAGGACATAATTCGACGTAACATCTAAATCTGTGATTAAAAGTATTAGATATATTTACGGTGCGGTGATAGCCCAGTGGCTTAGAATTCGACCTCGAATCGAGGGGTCCGGGTTCGAATCCCTGTGGCACGCACCAATGACTTTGTAAAAAAAGTTATGTGCGCTTTATAAAAATTAAATATCACCTGCTGTTACGGTGAAGGAAAACATCGTGAGGAAACATGCATGCCTGAGAGTTCAGAAAAAAAAAAGTTCTCAAAGGCATGTGAAGTCCACCAACCCGCACTAGGCCAGCGTGGTGGACGGCGGCCTACATCCTTCTCATTGTGAGAGGAGACCCGACCCTGTAGTGGGTCATTAATGGGTTACTAACAGATATATTTACGTTCGACATTGTATTGCAATTTGATTCGCTAGTATTGCTTTTCGATCCTAGATGTCACAACTGGTTAGGCACAGCTCCGCTCAATATTGGTTACTGCGCCACGTCGCCTCTTCCCCGTACAGTACCCTTAGTCTGAGTTTTAGCGATACAGAAACGAAACGTTTGTGCGTTTCGTTTCGGATAGATACGTAATTCATACACAGCTTACTACACAGGAGTCCACAGTGTAATAACAAATAGAGGTAAAAGATTTATAGAGGAATAAAAAAAATTAAAATCAAATTTTGTATGGAGTGAAAGATATGAATAGGTACTTATCGTTAGACAATATAATACTAACAAATATTTAATACCTACGGGATACTATTAGTTCGAAATTTTACAGTGCCAATTCACGGTTATTGTGTTTTATTAATATTATTAAACATTGAAAGAGTGTTAATTAAAAATAAAGCAATTTTTGTGATGATTTATCTAATGCTTTATTAATTTTTTAACTCTTCTAAAAATCTTTTTCCTCTGTTGGTTATTACACTGTGCATTTTCGTCTGGTAAGCTGTGTATGTGTGCGTTTCGTTTCGGAACTGCTAAAACTCAGACTAAGGGTACAGGGGGTATTATAGTTTCTTGACGACTGCTAACTAACCGAACAATGTTTTGATTAAAATTTAATTTCGCGTGCATTCCGTTATACAAGGTGGTGTTTACTTCTAACGTCTCGTTAATTAACTTGTGATTAGTTTAAATTAGACGGGTTCCGGTGTTTAGTTTAAACTAGACTGAATGAAATGGTCTTAGGGAATGATGTTGAGATTGTGCTTAAGGGATGCTGAATAACTATAGGCCAAAACTTCTAAAGACGGAGTGATAGGTATTATACAAGAACTAAAGTAAAAATTGGCTCAAGTTTTTTATCTTTTTTAAAAATAAAAAGACATCCAAGCATTTTCTCACAAGCTTAGACACACCATTAAAAGGAAATAACTTAACACTTGCGAAAAATATGTTGATAAAAGTTGTGTATTTGGTGTGGTTGTATGGCGAAATCCGAAATTAATAGAAAAAGTAAAATGAGCCAATTTTGATGTGACTAAAACAGTATCATTGGATTCCTGAAAAATCAATATTCCTAACCAGGAAAAGAATCCGTTGAATTTGACTAAAAAATATCATATCAGTGTCACTAATAAGGAACGAATTCTGGGAATGACATACGGCAAACATGGAAAATACCGCACTCGCGCCGTTGCCGCGCCACAGTCCCGTGTATGTGAATAAAAACAAACACAAACCGCACCAATGCCGCATTGGCACCGAACTGGCGTTGCTTGCAAACCGCACCAACCCGGTCGCCATATAACTTTCCTTAAGATTGCAACATACCGATGTTTTGAATAAAATTTAATTTATACAAGGCGGTGTTTACTTCTAACGTCTCGTTAATTAACTTGTGTTTAGTTTAAATTAGACGGGTTCCGGTAACGTCTAATGAATCAACTGTGACTTAATTATGTATGTAGTAATCAATGGAACGATATTGCGATTGCGCTCGAGGGACACGGAATAACAAGCCAAAGACTTCTACAGGTGGAGTGGTGTTATACCAGAAAAAAGATAATATGGACTTTTTGAGCATCTTGAAAAATAAAAAGATAATTACCCTTAGACTTGAAGAAATACTTTGGTAGATCAGTATTTATCATAATGTCATTGTTGTTACATGATTGCAGGTTTCGCCTGCCAGCCCGCTGTAAGACGTTACTTTTTTTCTACCACTGCAACCAAGGATTTCAATAATTTTTACAACTAAATCAAAATTCTAGAATGTAGGCACAAATATTTTTCTAAGTTTACCAGTGATATTCTCAAAAATAAAAATAAAAACCGAATATAAATTTTGAAAGTATTTTTCCGACCCCTTGAGATTTCAGAGAGCAAGGTCGAGCGCCGGTAAAAACGTTTTCACGAAACGTTTTCACGTATGTTTTGTGTATAAAAATATCAAAAAGAAATTCTACAATTTAAACCAATATTTAATGCACCATGTCCGTGCATATAGCAACTTGTCCGTGAACTAGTTCCACAAACAGTCAGAAATACGTTATTAACGCGTACGTGATAAACTAAAAATTAATTACTTCGTAACCGGAAAACTCTGGAAGCCTAAAAGATCTCCCTATGGTTGTAATAGCGTAGAATTCCGGATAAGCTGAAAATCACAAACAGATCAAACAGAGCAAGTTACTCATAGTTCTATAAAAATGAATTCCGTCACTTGTCAAGAGATGGTGCTACTAGTATCCTGAATCACGTTATCGAATTTCTAAACGAACAAAGCTCCATTTTAGAGCACGGCCTCTCCCCAGGCATGATTACCTCGGCTTACGGGATCTCCTTTTTCCAAACCTATTTAACCACTTCGCTGTCCTATGAGTCACATGTGACTCATAACCATAGTTTAATTGTGTCTATTTACTCGACAGGGAAAGTGTTAAGGTTATACATCATAGAATTTTGTTGTCTATGGACCGTAGGTTACGCTTGAATACTAAAAGGTTTGGCAAGCTTATTTCCTGATAAATCTTTAACAACGAACGTTAGCTTAAGGCTTGTTTTAAATAAGACAAAACTTTATAAGCTCGTATAACACACACAAATTTTCGTCTTACATTAAACTTTCATTTTCACATAAAAATACATTCAAAACCAGCGTCTATTTAACATAAAATTGCCGCACGTCCCAAAATCCCAGAGACGAGGACATTCTTTTGTTTACAGATCCCTGGATTGTGTGCTCAACTAATTACCGCAGTGTTTGCGCGAACTATATACTACTTACTTATTTTGGGCTCACTATAGACTGTCTTGTTTGGATAATACTAGCAGTGACCAGAATAGATCTGTGTTTAAAAGATATCTAACATTTTAGAACGTTCTGATATCTTAGGTTGTGGTTACGTCGAGCTAGGGACGCACGTGTGGAGTTTTAACTGTGCGTTGTCAATTTATATAAATTAATAACTTTAATAGTGAATAGTGTTCTCAGAGACATGCGAAATCCATCAACCTGGGCTTATTCGGCTTTCTCATTGTGATAGAAAACTTGACCCTAAAATAGGGTCATTAAGGAATACAACTTAATAGGTCTTACGGCCGCACTCAGCGACGTCATTTAACGTCATGTTCATTACAAACTAGTACAAACAAATTCACTCGTCTTTATTCGTATTGACATAAGTGTCATCTTTATTTTCATAATGAACCATTAACGTTAATGAATGTCTCTGAGTACGGCAGTTGTCTTGCTAACAATAGCTGCACAAAAATTAGTATATAAAGGTTCACTTTTAAGTACATTTTATGAGTCAGTGAACACTATCAATTTCGAAGTCAGTACAAATAGTAAGACATCATCAGCACTAAAGCCAAAAGTGATATTACTTCTTGAAAATTCCCCCAAAATTCCCATTTCGGGGCAGGTGTACGTGTTATTACGGGGAATAAATACCCGACACCTTGTGGCAGCAGGAAATGAAAAACCACTCGCTGTTACGAACAGAACGGTGTAGAACGGCTGACGGTAAAACGAAGTAAGATAGATTTTGCCAATTCTGAGATTTTTAATATCACAGCGCTTACACTAAATATTGCTTAGGCACATTGTAATGTGTCGCGATACTAAAAAGCAGTGACTTTCTTAAAGCAACAAATAAAAAAAACGCTGTCATATATAGTGTAAATACATAACAGAAAACTGATGACGTGAAAGACATTTTTTTTGTTATCGAAGTCTCTGCCCCTTAGGTATCTACTTATGCTAGAAAAAAAAGCATAAAGTTAAAATTGTTATTTACACGCCTTTGCTTTCAACCACGTCCTAACTCTAACGAAACTCTCGTATTTAGCAGGAATTGTAATGTAAGTACATAGTGATCAAATTTGGCGCCGCGGTACCAATCTACGACTATTAAATATTTGTAACGGTTAATATTAATGTTAACATCAGTTAACAACAGTTATATAATAATTGTGTAATAACAGTTATATAATAGTATAACCATGTGTAGTTTTTCAGCTACACACCATGACACAGATTAAAAAGTAGATGCAGAAAACATTGATAGCGTGATTCAGGATCCCCGTGGCGCCATCTCTTGGCGCAAGTCGTCACATTATGATATCAATTGTAAATGAACTTAAAGTAAGTGCATTTAGCTCGCAACTATATATTCTGACTAGTAATTTTGTAGACTAAACTTTCGTAGACTTGATGTGTTTTAAGGCAGTAAACTTACAAAATCTTGACAAAGACAAATATTCGTGTAACCATTGCTGAACATGGGCTTTTCCTAGTCGACACCTCTCCGCCCGGTCCTCGGACCTCTGGATCCAACGGTATCCCGCTGTCCGCCTGGTCGGAGCGCTTCCTTTGCTCCTTTTGGTATAGCTATACACATGAGTGAGTACTGAAACCCAATTATTGCTAACATCCAGGCCGGTCAATAATATGTTTATCAGAGGAATACATTACCACAACGACTGATGATACGTTTGTGTTTAGCCAACAGTTCTTAATGGGTAGGGTAATGGCGACGATGCCATAACTAGCGCAAACAGAATAAATCCAACATAATTGGTACTAAACAGCTGGATTTATAACTAGGCATAAATTATACGGGATTACGGAAATTTAACGAAACGTAATATTTTGGGGAAGCGCGTAACCGTGTCGAGTAGATCGCAAGCGGTTTTCAAAAGATTGATTTTGATGGGCAAAAGTAATATACATACAAACATACATACAACATACATACATACATACATACATACATACATACATACATACATACATACATACATACATACATACATACATACATACATACATACATACATACATACATACATACATACATACATACATACATAAATATTGTGCAGTACTGAGAATACTACATACGTACGTGTCGAATTGATAACCTCCTTTTTGTGAAGTCGGTAATAAAATGTTACACAACATCGTCACATAAACACGACTTCTATTTGTATGTAAAATATTACAGCTATATCCAAACTAATTAAAGACGAATATAAAAACCGACTTGATATTGCAAGTCAGCATTTCGCTTCCCGCCAATGAGCTTATAATGAGCCTGAGGGAGGGCGGGGTGTTATCGGCGGACCGAATCGCGCGATCGCTGCCCAATTTGCCGGAACATTTTAATTCATAATGAGCGAGACGTGCTTACTCTGACGTTTTGTGTTCAACAAAAA
Source organism: Erynnis tages (assembly GCA_905147235.1). Lineage (NCBI taxonomy): Eukaryota > Metazoa > Arthropoda > Insecta > Lepidoptera > Hesperiidae > Erynnis > Erynnis tages. The sequence goes on from LR990087.1 coordinate 9,364,621, forward strand.
GCGAATATAAGCTCGCTGAGATAAAAATAATGCTGTTCTTATTTGCGCTGCTAATTTTAAACATTAACTAGGTATACTGTAAAACATTCCTGTTGGGAAAGTGTCGAGTGCGGAATCTCGTTCTCGAGTGAAAGCCAATCCCGTGTTTTCACGTCATGGTGCTGGGAACTTTACCCTTGGTGAACGTAAAAACACGTTTTACTTTTTAGATTTTAAAAAGAATACGAATGACTTTTGATTATATCACATAGCAGTAAAGTTATCTTTAGTGTCGTTTTTTTCAAGGTAAATAACTGGTAGTATGGTTAGTAATTAATAGTTCTCAACTATTCAGTACTTTCTAATATTATCTATGAAAAAGCAATGGTTTTTGCTATTTTAGGGTGGTTTGCTATAAAATTTGACTTTTTTTATTTATTTGCAAAATACAGCTAGTTGCGTCTTTTCTCCTTAAGGGCAGACTAAGAGAATGAATTTTGACTCTGATTGACCAGTAGAATGAAAACCAAAGGGTAAAAGCTTCTACATGTAAGCAAGTCAATCAAGGAACATAACAAAACACTTCCGCACGCACCCCAAGTCGGCAATGCTGATCAAATGATCACTTAGGGCGGCCGTAAAACATTACTGTCGGGAAAGTGTCGATTAGTGCCGAATCTCGTTCTCGAGTGAAAGCAAATCCCGTGTTATCACGTCATAGTGCTGAGAACTGTAACCTTGGTGGACGTAAACACGTACCTACTTCATAATATTATTTCATACTATAAGCAATACTGTCTTACCATAAGGGCACTCGGGGCCCCATCCTCAATTAATTATGAATCTTAATGTATGCCGGTTTCCTCACCATGTTAACGTTTTCAAGATGTTTTTGTAAAATGAACAGAAATTAAATTTTATTAGTCCGTGCAAGTGGGATTTGAACTCGGTTCTTTCGAGTTAAAGACAGCTTTCTTTGCCACAGAGTTGTCACCGACGATTCGTGAACGATACCGATAGCTTTTTTGTATTTAGGTACGAGTATTTCACTTTCACATAAGATAGTAAGATATCTGAAATGAACTGGAATAGTGGAGCATAGTTTATTTACACATTCGTTCACCTCAAGGAGCGCGTGTAGCTCAGTAATGCACAACTAATGGCTCCGGGTAAATTGAATATTGTATCAAGATCAAGTAAACTTGCTTCCTTATTGCTGAAATAGACCTGTTTTGACCTGGTATATAGTTCGAGTAATATAGACCTTAGATCGTTCATCTGTCAGTAATATATGCGGCAAGGGACACTACTTTATGATGTTTACGTAGAAATACGAACTACTATAATATCAATACAACTTCAGTTATATCCCTCGCATAATTATTATGTTAGCAAATAGATTTGTTTATGTATATTCGCTCAGGAATAGTTAAAATGCGTCTAGGGATTTCCATGAATATTTAGTTGGGTTAGATCATTTATATCTCACGTTGTACGCTTATGGCTCTGAATGAGGGTTTAGACATATTACCGTATTAAAATAACAGTAGAATATTATGTATAGTTTTATGTGGAAAAGTTAGTTAATATTATTATTACTGCCCGGGGCATTTATTTGAACAATAACACGTTTATTATTTATTTCAAAGCCAGCATAGAAACATTTTTAAAACTAGATCAATTCAACTTTTCCTATATAATGGTCTATGTAGTCATTTAGCGTCTAGTCTCTTCAAAGAGCTGCCTCCTTCATTGCTGCACATGGGTCTTCCCTAATCGACACCACTCCGCCCTGTCCAGGGCCCTTTGAATCCAATGGTTTCCTGCTGTCTTCTTCAAATCATCAGTCTTTCTGTTCAGAGGACGGCCTTTACTTCTTTTGATAGATGTACAATTGTACATAGACGGACATGAGAGCAGTCTATACTCCTTTTGCCTCAACGCGGTCAATATTCTAGAATTTTCTTTCCTCATGGGTTGTCGGTCCTTCGAATGTTATGGGCTGGCAGCAAATAGCCATTTTAATTTACAACAGTTTAAGTTACGTTACCTTCGTTCTTGACAGCATTTCACTATTTCGGATTCTATGAAATACCGAGCATAGCTCTTTCCATTGCCCGCTCAGTGACCTTGAGCTTACTTATTATGCTTTCAGTGAAGGACCATTCCTCCTTCCTTCCTTTCAGCCCTTAGTAGTCCACTGCTAGACATGGGCCTCTCCTAATCGACGCCACTCTGCCCGGTCCTGGGCCCTCTGAATCCAACGGTTTCCCGCTGTCTTCTTCAGGTCATCAGTCCACCTGGTCGGAGGGCGGCCTGTGCTCCTTTTGCCTAAACGTGGTCGCCATTCGCCATTCCTCCTAACGCTACCTTAATGTTATAAGAGTAATTAAAAGCTAGTACAGTGATAATTACATCCATTGAATGATTGATAATATAATAACCAGCTAGTTATAGAAATTATTGTCTGAACATATTACGGTTTTACGCTGCGCTGATTTTATTGTTTTTGCTGTTTACGTAATAAAATTTTGCGGCCAATTGTCATGCTCGTAAATATTTGTGGTTTAAACAAATGGCATGATTATTAGGTGATTGAATTTCAAAGCCTTTTAGAGAATCTGATCGCGATAGCAATCTGAGTTTAATTGCTTCAGTAATTAATATATGCATTGTTTCGCGGTAAAATAATGGTTGATTCTGGAACGTGCTAGTATATTCCAGGAATAGTGTAGTTTCCTGTTCCTAGAATTTCCAGACCACTTCATGCAGAATAAAGGGTTAATTACTAACCTTAGTAGGAGGAGCAGTTGGAGCGGTGATAGCCCAGTGGCTTAGAATTCGACCTCGAATCGAGGGGTCCGGGTTCGAATCCCAGTGGCACGCACCAATGACTTTGTAAAAAAAGTTATGTGCGCTTTATAAAATAAAATATCACCTGATGTTACGGAGAAGGAAAATATCGTGAGGAAACATGCATGCCTGAGAGTTTACAAAAAAAAAAATTCTCAAAGGCATGTGAAGTCCACCAACCCGCACTAGGCCAGCAGGTCGACTAAGGCCTACATCATTCTCATTGTAAGAGGAGACCCGCCCCTACAGTGGGTCATTAATGGGTTACAGACTAACCTTATCCAGGGCAGTACGTGGATATTCTATAGATGTTCTACCTACACTTACTATCAAGCGGTCAGTCTGTCAGTTTCGCTGTGTACTTTTGAGATAGGAATACCAGTAACGTGGGTAACAACCTCACGGACTCTCTTCCAAAGAAATTATAATTGTATTTTTATATTTCTTTCTTTCGTTCTAAATAACATAATTCTTTAAAAGAAATCCTTGGCAGTTTCCAGCTCTCTAAATATATCCAAAATAACAGTTACGTCAATCTGTCGCTATTTTTTGACGTAAAAGAACATTTCCCCACTGCCTGTTTTCCCCAATCCCTGTTTCACCTCACTATTTTTCCCCACTCCATATTTTCCCACACACTGCTTTTCCACACAGGAATTTCATTCCTCAATATAATATATATGTGAAAACAACAAATAAAAACAATCTGTACCTAATATTTACTTGGTGATTTTTAAACAGTTTAACGTTTAGTTCAGTAATGAACCTCTGTTGCATTAACTATCTGCGACAGATTTAGTTATTCCGACACGATCCAATAATTTGCGGTGGAACACGGTCATCGAGTTACGCGATGTGGCCGCAGCCCGGCACTGTTTCAATGAACGTTTGTCTCGATTTTAAACTAGTCTGTTTTGTATCGGAATACCAGTACTGTCGTGCTGTTTTGGCGTGGAAGATTATCGAAGAAACTTACGGACCCTTCCAAAATGAAAGTAATCTATGGCATGGCACTCGTGTTTCACCACGCTCTGTTTCCACACACTCTCCTCACTCTCTTTTTCACACTCCCTACTTCCCCACATAATGTTTCCCCACTGCTTGTTTCCCCGCTACCTGTTTCTCCACACAGGAAGTTCTCGTTATCATTTAAATTTACTTTGAAAGTGTTATGTTTATATCTAGCTAAGGAGAAAATATGGATTGTAGCTTATCATCATAGCAGAAGATTATATTATTGAAATCACAACAAGCCTTTATCAAAATCTCCCAAAAACGTCTCAATTGTACCACTATCTGGGTTACACAACCAAGTATAAGACGTTTAGCGAAAAAGCTGTAAGCGTTAACTATTTTATAAATATACACTAAGTTGTTCTTCTCCCACATTTATCTCCGCCGAACACTCGACTCGAGAAATTTCACTGTTGAAGCTGTGAACTTGTCTCACTTTGCTACTTTTTTGTACTATCTTAAATGGGTTACATTTTTATTGTATCTGTTACTGGGTTCGTTTTATTCTCATATGGTTCAATGAAGTGTACGTAAATTTGTAAATGTGTAAATTTGCAGCTAATAATACAGAACCTCGCTCGTCCCTCTTACCTTAACTACTTTACACACTATTTTAAATAGAATGTCGAAGGTGGCTGTCATAAAAAATAGTACCCCGGCAACCATACCATCCAACCAGAACACAAGACACGAAGAATATCCTGCTTTACGACGGGTTAAGAGGCTGGCGGTAAGGTACCTCCCTGGACGTGCTATATGGCTCTATTACATAAAAAATTATACACAATCGTAACCTTCATAAGATAATTAGTTAGATAGTTGTACATGCCAATAGATATTTGACTCGGCGTTTAAAATAAATGAGATAAAAACTGAAACTGCCTAAGTCTATGGTTTTGGTAGTAAAATGAAGCGTCCTCTGTTTTTCCATTATCCGGTCAGATCCAAGGAAGCGGCGCTTTTATTTGCTGAATAGTGAATGTCAGCACTTACCGGCTCTTAAACAATAATGTGTTCCCAGGGCTGTATGGCCGAGAACGTTTAGCGATTCATTATAAATATCGTGAAAAAATAAGATACCTAACATGAAATTAAAAATTAAAGTAACACAGTTCTTTATAAACTCACGTAGAGTTCCGCTTCCGCCACTTGTCAAGAGATGGCGCCACACGATCCTGAATCACGCTATCGAAGTTTTCTACATCGCTGACATATATACAAAACGTATTATTCTCTGGTGCTTATCATATTATATTTTGTTTTCCTTAATAAATAAATTAATAAATTAAAACTGTGTCGAGAGTTTTTTCCGCCGGCTTTTTCTCTCTTTACCCAGAAATGGGTGGCACATTGCATAGCCGATGAGTTCGATTAGGAAAAATATTAAAATAAATAAATAATTGGACTGCTAAACGATCACAACTTATTTTAACATAATTATAATATAAAATTTAGTTTTAGTTTTTTAAGATATAATTATTGTATGCCCGCATAGGGTAGACTGTTCTTAACTTATTATAATTTTTGTAACATCTTTCTCGTGTAACAGTCAACAATAAACGCATTCTTTTCTTTTCTTTTCTTTTTCTTTTCTTTTCTTTTTCTTTTCTTTTTTACTCTGGATTGCTGTGAATTTTTTGTCTTCTTTCTTCTTGATTATGAACCTTCAACCTTTATTGGATACTAGAGTCCTCTTCCTGAAGGTTACTGAAGAAAATGCGCGCATTTAGCTCGTCCTTGATGGTCAATGAAGGTTATCGAATAAAAAATAAAAAATACTTTCCCAAAACAGTAGCAAAAGTAAAAAACTGTTATAATAACTGTTGAGTTAATTCAGTCGGTCTCATCACCCCTTAATCCGGCGCTATCAACGTCTGCGCTGAACATTCGTTGACGTCAGCTGTACTGCTCGCGAAGTTATTCCAGCTTAAATACTTTATGGCAGCACTAAAACGGATAAATTCTTCCCCTTTGGAGTTTAAGGAATTGTAATTAATACAACGCTATAGTTTTTTTAGTATCTAGAAACGCGCAGAACCCCGCTCCAGTTGATCACAAGGTTGACTGCGGTTAAGCTACTTTGGGCGCGGTCAGTGCCTGGACGATCGATTGTTATTGTTTAACTTTGTCGGAGGACCTATGGGTGGATTGAAAAGATCCGATACGGATTTGCCACTAGCCCGTTTCTTCGTGAGAAGCGGGATGTGGTATCGAGGAACCTGTGCCTTACAGTGTGACTTAAGATTGTTGCCAATGAAGACTGTTTCTTAAACGGGTAGCTTCCAGGCCTCCCCATGCTACTCGTAGCAACCTCGTGCTTAATCTTTGCCCGTGTAGAGTTACTGGAAAGGTTTCGTTTTTTAATTCCGTTGATATCACTCGGGTACGACGCAGTTAACATTTATATTTTGTTCTCTTTAAAATCTCTATATTCATATTTCCGACCTGTAGTCTCAAATTGTAAAGGCGGCCGCACACGACCTAATTAAAACTGTACCGTCGCTTTACGCAACGCAAACGCTTGCAAAGTGCAGTGAGCATTGTGTGTGTACTTTGTGCCAACTGACAAAGAAATTTATGCTTAATGAAGATGCATAGAACATTTTAATAAGTAGATAGCAAGGTCAGAAATGAAAAAATATACCTCAAAGCAAACATTTTGTTCAGTATACATGATTCCATTACTTCCGATGAATCTTGCTTCCGATCTAAAACAATTAAGACGACCTTCTTACACCTCATACATATGAGTGATCTTTTAAAAAAAAGGTAACAAAAATTACAAAAAGAACTCATGATGTATGTGCTCTTGGTATCTAGCTCTAGGCCGTTCATGTAAGATTGATTAAATTTGTATGCCGTTTCATAATTATAAAAAATATAGTAAATAATATTCCATTGCAAGATAGGAATCTGAACACGAAATATTTGAGTTGGATTCTTCACAAAAATCCTTTAATCTTCAAAATATATTAAACTTTCTTAGTCCATTTCCTATAAAAAGCCGATTATATTCGGTATAAACAATTTATTTAACTTTATTTCGTGTGGGTCGGTTATTGTGGCAATATCATAACACGAGGACGGCGCCTGAAGGCATTCGAGGAACACCGCACACGATACAATCTTGAACTATTTTTAAGTATTGAATCCTTTAAAGAATATAGCTCAATTCATTTCAAATATTACAACACTAAATGTTTGTAAAATTATTTAAACATAATTAATATAAAAAACAAACATATTTAAAAATAATTTTACAAACATTTAGTGGTAAAACAGATCAATAGTAATCTAAAAGGTTAAAAATATGAATCGTCAGTTGCCTAAACTAGGCGGAAAACCTGTAATATAGGCAACTGCCCTCTCCCAGTATTGAGTTTAACTTAGTTTTACATATTGATAACTTAAGAGTTATGTTTAATATAAAAATTAAATAACTACAAGAAAAAGCATGAGATACTGCGTCTTACTACGTACTCGTGCGAGTGTGTGTGGTGGGATGGGCTATTGAACGTACCTGTGAGTGATTGTGGGAGTATGAGATTGCGCATGAACTCAGCAGAGGAAGCACCTTATCCACTCTTAACCCGTCTTCCCATATTCTTCATGTTATATTTGTCGTTCTGCCGTGTTGTATGTGTTGGGTGCTGAAGAAACTTTATTTCAGGCAAATTTTCAAGCGCTCTTGATTAGCAATGCCTATATACGACCACAGATAGTGCTTTAAATGGACGTTACGTGCCTGGGCATTCATGTGGTTACTCTAAAAATCACCATCTGGTAGAGTGTTGTACGGTGCATATCAACGGTACGTATAAGCAACAGAAACATTCCACGGTGATGTTTTATGTTTGATTTGAAGTTTTTTTTTTAATCATTAACTGAAAATCATTTGTTTATAATGACAATTTTTAGCAAGAAGTCCAGTAAAGTAATTATCACTCGTAGAAATCCAATCATTGCTAATTTTGAACCAAATTATCACACGTTCATAGACTATTTTGTCTATGCCTCGCATTGTACACAGTGTGCGGCCCTCTTTAATGATGAGAAGAGCAACGCAATAAATATTTGTGCTATCGCCAGAGGACAACAGAGACTGCCTTTGTATCAAATCTTGTTATCTGAATGAAAGAAAAAATTGTTCCGTCCACTTTTTGTATACAGAGAAAGATATAAAATGGGTTTTAAACGTGGGTTTAGACGTCATTGTTTCTGCCAATCCGCAGCAAGCAGTATTATGGTACAATAAGATCTACTAAAATAGGGTATTTCGCACCATGCAAGGAAAAATCCAAAATTTTGTAATATTGATAGATTTTGTTAAAAACAAGTGAAAAATGGTGATTTCTGTTCTTAAAAAATGTAGTATACATTTATTATTTCAATTTTAAAATTCAGGTTTGTTAATCTGTTTTTCAAATGTCAAAAACGCTATACGCCATGCAAGCTATCGGCGTGACGTCATTAGCAGTGTAAATAAACAATGGAGTATAACTGTCTTCCTTTACTGAGATGTATTGTTTACACTGCGAGTGACGTCACAAGCATGGCGGCAGCGCCGAGACGGCCGAGACCGTGTTTTCGCGGGGATTTTTGAAATTCAAATTGTAAAGTCTTTTTTTACATAATATTTGTTTGGTAAAATTTTTTTCCAATATTTTATGGGTTTTTATGACTTACGAATTCATATAAAAAGCTTTTTGTCATAGGCCGTAATACCCTATTGTAAGGCGTTAAAAGGATGCCATGGATCTTAAATGTTTTTATTAAACTAAAATTAGAATACTAAAACTAAATATCTTTATATTAAACAAGTAGTATGAAGTAGCGAATAATATCTCGTGTGAAGTTGGAGATTTCAAACACATTCATATAAAAAACATGTTTATTTAGGCCGTGACCTAAGTGGCTAACATAACGAAGCGACCCACCGACACGATAAAATTTAAACTAAAGGCTCTGTATGGAGCTGTTCTTATTAAAACACACGACAACTGACAACTGACAACTGACAACTGACAACTGACAACTGACTGACAAGCAACAAATGTATGCTATGACGTATTCGTACGGCCAACTTTTGCGAGTGAGGACACGAAGTTAGAAATTGAATTTTTTTTAATAGTCTTATGCCCCAGATTAAGATTAAACGATTTTTTTAAAAGTCACTGGGTTCGATTCCTGGCTAGACGTATTGATTTTTCAAAAATCCAATTTAAGTTTTTATTAAAATTGGGCACCAGATTCCTTTTAGTATTTTTCGCTATATCTCATAGTTTCGTATTTCCCCATCCACGCACACTTGAAAAAGTATGTCAGTAACCCATTAATAACCCACTACAGGGTCGGGTCTCCTTCTCGCAATGAGAGGGATGTAGGCCTTAGTCCACCACACTGGCCTACTGCGGGTTGGTGGACTTCACATACCTTTAAGAACATTTTTTTTGTGAACTCTCAGGCATGCAGGTTTCCTCACGATGTTTTCCTTCACCGTAACAGCAGGTGATATTTAATTTTTATAAAGCGCACATAACTTTTTTAACAAAGTCATTGGTGCGTGCCCCTGGGATTCGAACCCGGATCCCTCGATTCGAGTTCGAATTCTAAGCCACTGGGCTATCACCGCTAATGTATAATAAAAAGTATAATTTCTTTGAAATAACAAATGTTGCCTGGCAATCAGTTATTTAATTTCCAGCGTAAGTTAGTCCGTGAGTACTTTTCTACTTGTTCCAGACACAAACATACAGAATTTGTTTTTTATTATAAAATTTCCTTGTTATATTTTCGTAAATGAAGCGAAATCTTTCATCTTAACGAAGACAAGATGCAAGAGCAACGGGATCAGCCCTTCAGATGTAATTGCTTAAATAAAGCGAGAGCACGCGTGTAGCGCCGTATTCGGGAATATTCCAGGAATCTCCGGGAATAACCGAGGATATGCCTTGTTTGATCCAGTGGATATTAATTCCGGGCGGTGCCGGGAATTCTTTTGAGGTGTATTTAGAGTGTACGAACTCGTTCGTTGGTAATGAGAGGATATTATGACCAATCGATCTCTTCTTGATTACAACCACTAGTTTGAATTAGTTTCTCATATGAAGCTTTTGATTTAAGATATAAAAAAGATAGGAAGAAAACTTCGGAATCAAGGGGAATTACTAAACGAGTTTTTAGAATGTTGTTTATTTTTTTCTTTATATAGAGGGCAACCGAAAGAGGAAAACTAATGAGACTAAATTTCAGGAGGGTTAAGAGGCTGGCGGTAAGATACTTACTCGAACCAGCTACAATGGCTTTGATACCTTGGCTATAATAACCAATTTGCACTGAAAATCAGTAGTTGTTGGCCATTGCATTGTTGCACTGCCTTCGACATAGACTGAGTGTGAGTCGTTTCCCATACTTAGTGGCAGTGTTTGTATTTGTCGTGATGTTAGTGTTGCTTAGTATTAATACAATACGCTATTAGAATAAGTTATTCACTACCTAATTGTTAGTATACGTTTAGATTTTTACAAAACATAAATTGTGGCTTTGGGATAAACGATTATTCTATTCTATTCTATTCTATTCAATATGTTCCGTACCTAATTCTTATAGCGAAATGATTTCCTCGAACCTGTCACATGTCACATCCGAGGCATCTCCGATAGGTAAATAACACGCAACAGGAAATAACAGCACCTGTCTTTCCTACTTACACCTGCCATATCCTACTATACAGGGTTATGTATTATGTGACGTATTCCCGCTAAGGGCAATGTAATGTAAATAAGCTCAAAAGCAACCAATTTCAAGAAAAGTCACGTGACTTTCACTTTGACGTTCGACGGTACTACACACTCCATCGGTCATTTCAGTAATCGTTATTGAAATTTGATACTAGATTTTGCGAACTAAAAATTATTATTCGTTAATTTCAAAGCAAATTAAGTGCGCTTTTAAATGACAAAAGTTTTAATTAAACGTAAATAGCGAGTAATAATCACAATAATGTCTGCGTAACAAATTTACAATTAGCTACTTGTCATACCGGGGACGATTGCGCTACAAACGAAATATAGAATACCTACTAAAATTATATACTTAAGAAAGAGCAACTCGATGTGCAAGTGTTTTTATGTAGATTATTAATAGCAAACCTTTACCCGAAGAAAGATACGAGTACTCAGATACAAGAAGATTAAAAAAACTTGTTGTTAACTATATTGACGACCTGAGTGGCGCAGTGGTTAAGACACCGGTGCTCTACGCGGAGGGTCCTGGGTTCGATTCCCAGCAGAGCAGAGGTTCGAATGATGAATTTGAATTTCTGTTTCTGGTCTGGGTGTTTTGTGTTGTTGTCTTGTGTGTGTCCATGGCACCCACGACACAGGGAATCCTAATGTGGGGCTATGAGCGTGAAGCGTTATTTATTTATTTATTATATAACACTCACAATAAACTATCACTAACACCAACTAACAAACATGATGAAGTGTACGGAAAAGGTATTTTTTTTATTTTTTTCATTTATGAGTAGCAAACAGGCATGCAGGCCACCTGAAAATTGATCTGTCTGTCTGACTACCCATACTTATCGCACAGTCTTAAACTATACAAATACTATGACGATCATACGACGATATTGTCCGTGCTCGGGACACTAGGCTCTACGCTGATGATTTTAAGATGAAATTCTTAAACTACGATTAAATTGGTTCAGAAAAAATTTAACACTCGATATTGTAATTATATGCAGCGGTGATAGCCCAGTGGCTTAGAATTCGACCTCGAATCGAGGGATCCGGGTTCGAATCCCAGTGGCACGCACCAATGACTTTGTAATAAAAGTTATGTGCGATTTATGAAATTAAATATCACCTGCTGTTACGGTGAAGGAAAACATCGTGAGGAAACCTGCATGCCTGAGAGTTCACAAAAAAAAAATGTTCTCAAATGCATGCGAAGTCCACCAACCCGCAGTAGGCCAGCGTGGTGGACTAAGGCCTACATCCTTCTCCTTGTGAGAGGAGACCCGACCCTGTAGTGGGTCATTAATGGGCACTGACACATTGTAATTATATGTCTGAGATAAGTAATGAATCATCTTCCCAACCGTTGCATTTCAATGACGACTAAATTCTCCCTTTTCCCTGATACCCAGTGTTTATACAACAAATACCTGAGCCGCCAAAATTTCATTTCCGCTTTAATTCGTTGAAAATGGCGTGGATTTTAATTTGGAGCAGATTAACGAGCGATATTATGGTTTAGGAGTTCATTATATAGAATTATATTGTGCCCTTATTGGCTCAGTTTGCTAATGCTACGATATTATTCTATAGAATACAAACGAAACAAAAATAGAATCGATACTTTTGTGTAGAACCTTGCTCTGACTATTACAGCACATAAAACACTCATAAACTGAATAATCCTAAACTGAAACATGATCTAAACTCATATTATTTATAACGTTTACATTCGGTAAGGGAAGCTTTTTGAAAATTTATTAATTTTCTAAATATTAATAATAATTAGAAAAAAATTAATGTTCTTTGATAGATGAGGAAACTGAAGCCGACAACAGCGTCATCTACAGGAATCAAACCAACCGTGAATTCATTGAAATTTGTATATCTAAATTGGTCCAGCCATTCGGTTCGGTGACAAAAAGATTTTTTGACATACACACGTATGTTCGGAAACGTCAAATGTACCACAAGTAATACACCGTATGTGCGCATAAAACATGCTGTTTAAGTCAACCGAATATTTCACTTAAGCATCCCAAAAAATCCCGCCGTTTTACATGCGCCTTAACAACGCATAATATAAACCAACAAACAAATCCGAGACCGTTATAAAACATTTCGAAAAACGGAACGCACTCACATATTCTATCGAAATCATAACACAGAAACGTTCCGATTTACGGAAAGGAAATAAAATATAAAGGATAAAAACGTACCGATAGGGTCGGCCGTGGAAAGTATAAATCATGTGCACCCTAAACCTAAACATGTCCACTTGACAAAAAGGGTGATTCCTGTGAATTTATGGCCACCTTATCCTGGTTAAGTGGAGGGCACATGCGATCCAATTTTTCTTTTAATATTGTTCGACGAACTGGGCCATAGTTTCAGCCATTTTGTTTTTTGTTCTGTAAATAAAAATTACAGACATCTTTCCGAAGAAATATTGTGGAAGTAGGCAGTTTCCTTTTTCGTTTTTTATCACTTGAAATATTTTTATTTGATTATACAAGTACTTACGTAGTATTTCTTGAAGGACTACAACAGTAATAAAGCCGTTATATCGTTAAATACTATGTATAACATTTCCATATATTTCAAAAAAGATTTGAAATAATTTTTGAAAGTTATGGTTCACTAAAAATTGAACAGAATATTTCACACAGCACATTGTCTCTGTTATATCAGACATCATAATATATATCAGGTCATAGTTTATTTGAAGCGAACATCTTAGTCCTCATGAGTAGCAAGCAAAATCAAATTTTTGTACTGAGTGCACGATATAAATATATATCGTTAGACATTATGATACTAACAAATATTTAATACCTACGGAATAATATGAGTTCGAAATTTTACAGAGCATTACGGTCAATTCACGGTTATTATGTTTCATTAATATTATAAAATATTAAAAGAGAATGTTAATTAAAAATAAAGCAATTTTTATGATGATCTATTTGATGCTTTATTAATATTTATTAACTCTTCTAAAAATCCTTTAATCTATTTGGGTTATTACACTATGCGACCCCTGTGTAGTAAGCTGTATGATTTACGTACGATACGATACGATATGTGTGTAGTAGCGGCATTGCTAAACCGAGACTAAGTGTACAGGATAATACACTCAAATAATTCAACACGTAAGGAAGAGTTCAAGCGTTCGACCTTCTTTTGTTCTTAAATTGTATTTTTTCTACCTTTTAAAACAGCTATAAACCAGCATCCGATGTACAGTCAGCTTAACAAACCGCTCGCAGACACAATGGGATGAATACATTACACATACGATAGTGTCGCTTGACGCAGAGCCTTCTATACAAGGAATTCTTCACATCACAAAGAAGGTCACATAGTATTGTCTACTAGAACAATCTAAAGAGGTTATTGGCCCTACTCTACTTGGTTACTCTATAAGCCTATTTAGACTACGACACTGCTCTTGTTAGACCGCTAATGGTACACTCAGGTGAGACACCTGTTCTTAGGTGTTATCTATACATCTATACATGAAATAAATGAATAAAGTTGGAGTGTCTGTTTGTAACATAAAAATAACCGCTTTTTACTAAATGCTTACGTGTATGTATACATGGTTGGTACGTACACAAAAATAACATTTTTTACAATTTTTATCTGTCTGTTTGTGTTTGTTCAGGCTAATCTCTGGAATGGCTGAACCAATTTGGACAGGACACTCACTGGCACATAGCTGATATACATAATAAGTACTAAGTAACTGCGGAGTAAAGTAAAGAATTCCAAGCGGACGAACACAAAATTCAAACACAGGTCTTTGAATGGTTTCATTCAATACATAGATAAGTGAAATTAGAAGTTTTAACAAAATGACTGGACTATAATAGGAATTGTAGTCCAGTCATTTAGTCCAAAATACACTCAAAATCTCGGAATTCAACATAATAAATGTAGTGTGGCCGCGACTGAGTAATCCTAAGGGTCAAAGGTCAAAAAATCGAATTTTGCATGTTTTTCGCAAATATCTCGGTTCCTATCAGGTTTTCGTTATTTTTATTTTATATAAATATTGTAGAAGAATAAATTTTCTACAACTTTTGTTCCAAAATATTTTTTCTACATTGAACTGTTTTTGAGGTAGAGGGCAGAAAGCGCGCAGTTTTCTTTCATTTGAACAGAGCCATAGATATTGCAATCTCAGACCAGACACAAAGATAAAATCAAGTCAAGATAACCGTGCCCTTCGTTTAAACTATCTCGTTGTTTTATCTAGAATACCACAATCCTAGAATATCGGAGCGAAGAAAATGAATGGCTGGCTCCGATCCCATGTTAATTTATTAATTAAGATTGTATTGTGTAGTCACGAAATGATAAATTCGCGCTTTGTTCTTCTTATTGGTAAAAGATATAGCAAGATTTATTTACGTCAGGGTTGGCAACGTTCGAGAAACAGTATGGGTTCACTTTTAAATAAATACTTAGTTACTTCCCGACGCAGATGTCTCCTAGCAACAACTCATTTCTATAATGATCAGGCCAGATTAATGTAGCCTGTGATCACATTTAGTTACTTCTTTAAGCAAGACTTAAGTTAGATATAAGTCGCAACCGATAGTTATACCTTTAACTGGCTATAAAATCTCAATACCTTACATTAACGTAAATTATTAATAATGTTTACAACACATTTTAATCTAGTAATGATTGAAAATACTTGGATAACAGTGTATAAATAAATAGTACACACTCAGCCAGACTCATAGGTAAACAAACGTACATAATATCACGGATCCTTTACTGACAAAACATATCAAAGTTTCAGGATCCAAGGTTCTATATAGAGGTACGAGTATATACTTCTCGAATTCTAAATTTTTGTACTAGATTTAGGCTAATCAAAAGTCCTAGCTCGTTCAGCCCTAGGCGACAATCCCGAGTGTGACGCGCGATCCGATAGCGCGAGCGGCCGAAATAGGCAATTTTGCATTTACATGACGTTTTTACTATGTTTTTACTCTACTACGGAACACTGTTTTGTTTCGAAATTCGAGAACTGATTGTGGCTCGAGTGTCTTGTGTATATTTTATTAAGAGCTTTTTTGTGTTGGCAAACACGTTCGCTTTTTTAGCTAAAGTCGTGCTAGTTTTTTTTGACGACGCGACGGTACGTTTGATAGGCGTTGTAAAAACGGCTCAGACTTGTTTTTGTTAGAAATTAACATACTCAGTTTGTGTATGAATCCCAGACGTATTTTTTGGAAGGAATTAGCATACTTACAAAGTTTATACCTGTATAGGATTTTAGGGAATGGAATAATATTAACTTTCAGTTGAATTTCACCACAGTTTAAATACAATTTCTACCTTGGACGGATACACATTCGCCACAGTCACATAAAACATTAAACCAAAGATACGAGATATGTATATGTCAGTAAACCCATTAATGACCCACTACAGGGTCGGGTCTCCTTCTCGTATTGAGAAGGGATGTAGGCCTTAGTCCACCACGCTGGCCCACTGCGGGTTGTTGGACTTCACATGCCTTTGAGAACATTTTTTTGTGATCTCTCAGGCATACAGGTTTCCTCACGATGTTTTCCTTCACCATAACAGCAGGTGATATTTAAGTTTATAAAGCGCGCATAACTTTTTCACAAAGTCATTGGTGTGCCACTGGGATTCGAACCCGGATCTTTCGATTCGAGGTCGAATTGTAAGCCACTGGGCTATCACCGCTTATGATATGTATATACCACTGGACTATTAGTTGTTATAGCTTTGTTTGCTTTTTGTTTTGTTTGCTACTACTTATTATTTTATTAAAAACATTACCCGCAGACATTATTTAAAAATTATACCCCAAAAACTTTTTCTTAAATTAAAATATGCCCGACCTGGATACTGCCAAAACTTAACATTTGTTATTTTGAACAAGATGCTAATAGAAGAATATTAAACCTCGCTCTCACGAGAAAGGCTTCCTACACTACGCTACTAGTCGCAGCGGTCAGACTGAACAAAAAACTAACAAAGGTCCAGAAATGAAATGGAGGCTCCAAAATTGAAATAAAATATTAAACATTAGAATATGTCAGTACCCATTAATGACCCACTACAGGGTCGGGTCTCCTCTCACAAGGAGAAGGATGTAGGCCTTAGTCCACCACGCTGGCCTACTGCGGGTTGGTGGACTTCGCATGCCTTTGAGAACATTTTTTTGTGAACTCTCAGGCATGCAGGTTTCCTCACGATGTTTTCCTTCACCGTAACAGCAGGTGATATTTAATTTCATAAATCGCACATAACTTTTATTACAAAGTCATTGGTGCGTGCCACTGGGTTTCGAACCCGGACCCCTCGATTCGAGGTCGGATTCTAAGCCACTGGGCTATCACCGCTGCAACATTAGAATATAATAGTGATTTATTGTAAGTCGAACCGACTACATTACTGCTACTCGCTTAACGTGTTCAATGTCTTAACAATAAAGAACATGCACCATGTTTCTCATTGTTTGTGTTGGCACGAGTTTGCTACTTTTAAGTGGTTTATAAGGGACGGCACCCGGCGAACTAATAGCTATACTATGGTTTACCACCTATACCATCGCTCTGCTACCTATACACTTCTTCCTTCCTTCCTTCCTTTCAGCCCTTAGTAGTCCACTGCTGGACATGGGCCTCCCCTAATCGACGCCACTCCGCCCGGTCCTGGGCCCTCTGAATCCAACGGTTTCCCGCTGTCTTCTTCAGGTCATCAGTCCACCTGGTCGGAGGGCGGCCTGTGCTCCTTTTGCCTAGACGTGGTCGCCATTCGAGGGCCTTTTTTCCCCATCGGTTGTCAGTCCTGCGAACGATGTGGCCAGCCCATTGCCACTTTAATTTGCAAATTTTGAGAGCTATGTCGGTCACCTTCGTTCTTACACTATAGCATATATAATTATGGCTCGGTTTTAAGGGTGATTAAAAGCGATCAAATAAAACAGACGTCCCCGTGTAATCCGCCTAAAGTTCTGCAATAGCGCTTTCATTTCGCGTAATATTCTCGAAACCTTACAATACAAAGCACACATTCTTCTACTTAACGGAACGCCTTGAATATTTTCTTAATTAGAAGAACAGCGGTACATATAAAACGAATAAGAGTTTCCGTATCTTACCGTATTGCTTTATGCCATATGTTTGTGACCATTATGTTTTATATTCGCTTTTGCCCTCGACTTCTTTCGCGTGAACATTAGAATTTCGTTATCAGAGAAATAAAAACATCATTTAAGTATCAGAAAATCTTAAAAACAGATAATATTACGTTCTTCATGTCTTGTGTTCAGCTAAGAAGTTATGGTTGCCGGGGATACTTTATTTATGGCAAACATGTTAGTCCTCATGAGTAGATACACCTGCATACAACCTCATATAGGATTTTCTCTATTTGAGGTTGGATGCGGGCGTCCGTTGACTGCAGTGACCACTTACCATCAGGTGGCCTGCCTACCCTTTTGCTACTCAATTACCACCTTGACAGCAAATAAACCGAGCCACCCGCCATCTGTACCTAATACTTATCAGATTTTCTCAGGAAGTATGAAACATACAGCGATCATTTCATATCTACAGAAAGTGCGTTTTATGCTAATTATCGCCTGTAAACTCGTTGCACCGAAGATCTGTACCCTTAGTCTGAGTTTTAGCGATACAGAAACGAAACGTTTGTGCGATTCGTTTCGGATAGGTACGTAATTCATACACAGCTTACTACACAGGAGTCCACAGTGTAATAACAAATAGAGGTAAAAGATTTTTAGAGGAGTTAAAAAAATTAAAATCAAATTTTTGTATGGAGTGAAAGATATGAATACTTATCGTTAGACATTATAATACTAACAAATATTTAATACCTACGGGATAATATTATTTCGAAAATTTACAGTGCATTACGGTCAATTCATCACGGTTATTATTTTTCATTAATATTATTAAACTTTGAAAGAGTGTTAATTAAAAATAAAGCATGTTTGTGATGATTTATCCAATGCTTTATTAATTTTTTAACTCTTCTAAAAATCTTTTACCTCTGTTGGTTATTACACTGTGCATTTTCGTGTGGTAAGCTGTGTATGTGTGCGTTTCGTTTCGGAACTGCTAAAACTCAGACTAAGGGTACTGCTGATTCGAAGTCTGCGAGCGACCTCGCGTTCGAAGCCTGCTTGAAGTAATGTAAGCTTGAGCTGCTTCCTGAGGTGTTGTATCCATTTTTAACCGATAAAGGTGGCATAAGAACACGCGTTTAAGCAAATGATTTAAAGAAATTATTAGAAAATTCGACCACCTTCAATGTCACGACTCTAGTCAAAACAGAGCAAATCGTTTACATTTGGTTTGTTGCTTGATTACAGTGTCAGTTGGCAGTACTTTAGATTAAATTTATGGTCATTTTAATTGTTATTAAATACCCTTTCTGTAGGTATGAGTTTGATGGGTATACGTTTTCTACTTCCTGAGAAAATCGGATTGATGTTACAAGATGGCGGGTGGCTCGGTTTATTTATTTGCCGTCCAGTATATATTGTGTCCAAAATTTGAGCTCAATCGGTGCAGAACTTTTATAGGTTTTATACCAAGCAACTTAACATTTGTAGAAGTAGATACTATTCTTCATTTAATCAACCAACCCCTTATACAGCCCAAGCAACTATCTCAAAGGAACCAAGTACGAGAGAAATTCATAACCGCAACGCAACGAGACGGCGTTTGGTCGCCCTCACGGGATTATATCAGTTTTCTGATGCTAATTAAAAGGAAAATCTTTATCACTGCCTTTTACCTAGATTCGCAAGAGGGAAACATACGCACTATAAAATGACTTTTTCATATTTCTACTCGTACGAGTAATTAGCGGTTTCTTTGTAGCGCGCGCGGAGAGCGGTAAGGTATTTCCCTATTACCGTTATATCATTGTACCAACTTTTGTGTAACAGCCAACAATAAACGCTTTTTTTTTCTTTCCTTCTTTGTACCCCTTTGTCATAATTGCGCGACAAAATCGCTCGCGCCAAATTCGTCGTACGACAATATCGTTGCGTACATTTGTCGCATGTGAGTTAGGACGCCTCCGTTCAGTGACCTGTGTTTTAATTTTGTCGCGTTTGTTTGTCGGTTGGTTATGTAAAATTAATTGTTGTTGTGTCATTTTGCGACAGCCAATTAGGACAAGACCGTAGCCCGCCGTGAAGCAGTTTTTAATAATTCATAATTTCTCTTTTGTTTAGAGAAATGTGTCGTTTTTCCTTCAAACCGTCGCAGGCATACCTATGTGTCATTGTTTCACAAGTACATCTACATCAGATAAATAGCGACTACTGTGATATTCTACACGCGTTCTACACTACGTTCCCACAATATCTCAGCAGAAACTTCGATTTGCGAGGAAACAGAAGCGTCAGCATAATTACGCCTCATTTGCGATACACTGAGCAGATGGCATCGTCAGTTGTCAGCGTGTATGCTGACGTATGACGTTGTGTTCGAACACTGTGCAGGATATTTTATATTTTATGTGTTTTCGTCATAGTTCTACTTTTAGATATCAGCAAGATATGCGACAAAAAGTTATGTTTAAAGTGAATTATTATCGTGCAAAAGCATACAAACAAAGTTGAGTTGATTAACTAAACTGAATTTCGTTCCTTAATATAGTGGTTATCTATTATCTATCCATACCAATGAAAACGAAGCCAACTTACCGTCCAAAGCACAGATATTATTACTTATTAGGTACCTACGAGTATGTATATGTAAACTGCTAGTGACGCTAGCTTTCTTACCTACCTATTGAAAATGTCGACCACACCCGAAATTCCTTATAATTAATAATAAGAAGAACTAGAGACTTTTAAAGGATCTTTTAAAGGAATAACATTAATACCAGCTCCTTATAAACTCTGCATTCCGAGCCCTGAACTTGGAGAAAGTTATATCAATGGAAGTGAAGCGACTTGTAGGAACGGTGAACTGACTTCGGCCCTCGATATTACTTCTGGAACATTCCTTAGATAGCTGAGAAGATCTTTTATGAATTCTCTTTTTAATTTACGATTAATTTAGGGTAACTGTTGTGTCTACGGCGAATGAATTATAAAGCGAATTTATTTCACTATTTATTTCCACTAATATGTCTTGTAAAGAAGACAAGGGAATTTTATGAACAGAATTTCTGGACTTGTCGAATTTTCGGTAGAACATCATTTAGGAGAGATTAAAAAATAATGCGGCTCGTGTAATGACACAAACAAAACAAAGACATTTGCCAATGCGTTGTCGGCATTTAAGGAGAACAATTTTTAAACCCTTTTTGAAGAGCATCATATTAAGTCGGTGAGAAAACATCATACGAAAACTTTAACAACTTCGCGGCATAAATGCAAGTGAAAAGTGTAAAGTCGGGTAAAAATGACTGTGGAGTATCCGTCACGTATTCGAATGTTGAAGGTGAACAATAATCCGAAAGTCCGACTGATAAATCTTCGGCGGACGGTAGGCTTAGTCCACCACCCTGGCCTAATGCAGGTTGGTGGACTTCACATGCCTTTGTGAACATTTTTTTGTGAGCACCCAGCCATGCAGGTTTCCTCACGATGTTTTCCTTCACCGTAACAGCAGGTGATATTTAATTTGATAAAGCGCACATAACTTTTAAATACAAAGTCTTTAGTGCATGCCAATTCTAAGCCACTGGGCTATCACCGCCTCTTGCCACACTAAGCGCTATAAAATCGCACACATTTAATCTCTTCCCATCAGACAAATCTGTGAGTTCCCGGAGAAAGTTTCATTCGTAAGCCAAATTACTTTCAGGATTTACGCCATCTCGATGCCAAGAGGTCGGAAATTAAAATATTCCCGTAGAAACGTACTTTAGTAGGAATTTTGTTTATTAATAACATTTAGAACCGAATTGGACGAAGTTAAGATGTTTTGTAATTAATTTTATTTTCTGGATGAAGTCATTGTAAATTGTTTTGGGACATTATTGTGCTTGTTTGTTAGCTGTGTCTTGTCTTTATATTATTAATTTATATAATTGACTCAAATTGAGAAGTGATGAGTGGTAAATGCAGCCCAATTTTATTAGCATTTTTTTACTTAGTTCATTGCCAGTAACCCATTAACGACCCACTACAGGGTCGGGTCTCCGTCTCGTAAAGAGTTGTAGGCCTGTAGGATGTAGGCCTTAGTCCACCACGCTGGCCCACTGCGGGTTGGTGGACTTAGTTCATTAACGATTATTATTACAGTGTGTCATAGAGCAGTTAATTTTAAGATAGTTTATAAACAAGTAAGTAATGCACAGTCCTAAATAAATAAATAAAAACTTGAGAGTTGTCAAGGGACACCCGGAAGGAACGAAGTTCATGTCGTAAATGACAATGTCATTTACGACACTTTTTGCTGTCATGACGTAACTGAAGTTCATGACGTAACTGACGTAGTCATGAACTTCAGTCATTGTCATTTACGTCATGACTTACGTCATGACAGCAAAAAGTGTCGTGACAACTTTTCGTAAGAATTTTTTCCGTCTAGCCCCCTTTCACAACGCGCGATAAGGAACTTCGTTCCAATAATAAAACAAATGCCAGTTAGTGAGGATGGACGGATGTTTGTTAGGTACTCTGTTACGCAAAAACGCCTGAACAGATTTGGATGAAATTTGGTATACAGATAGATTACTTATAACATAATATAGGTTACTTTTAATCGCTCTCTCATCAAACGGAACCTCAACGTAGTCGTGTCGTAAGCGTATCGTCATGAAGCAACAATTCTCAGCTAGCGGCACTCACGCTATCTATTTTAGTCCAATGGATCAACCTACACAAATACAATATATGGCTACTCGATTTAATGAACAAAATATTACCCGGACCGCATCCTCTGTTGCTGGGGGCAGGATTATACATTGTCTCGTATCGCTTCGAGCTCGCGTGTCCCCGACACGGTGACGTTTCATTTAAGAGCCCTGTACACTAGCGGACGATAATGTGAAATGTTGTAAACGATAGTAAACTTCGCTGCTATCATAACCCACCGTAGTAAGGTGAAATTATTGCCGTAAAGATAAATTTGAGACATCTTAGTCATTGTACAGGTTTACATCTTTGATTCTTTCTTATATCAAATCTACTATCAAATCAGTCCTGTGCCGAAAGGCCTATTATGAAACTAAGGACTATTTAGACGATAAGAAAGCGTGGGATTGAATAACTTCACTAGGCTATTTCTATACACCATGTATCAATATTCATTTGTGAGCGGATGGCAATGGGGCGATATTGACACACACGATAGCTGTCACGTGTGTTCCTTTATTGGGTCTAGTCATACTGCACCATAGAATAATTCATACTTATTTTTAAAAGAGTGCTGGGAGTTTTTTTCCGCCTGCTTTTTTCTCCTAGTCTACGTTTTGCCTGAGGGGCGATCAAAGCGGATGTTTGTATAATGTTAAATGTATGACGTTCATTAAGTGTGCATAAATTGTACCTAATAATGAATAAAAGCTTTTGAATTTGAATTTGAATTTGAATTTATGTAAGGTTATAAATATAAAAAATAGAACCTTTTTATTAAAAACCGAAGCTGGTAGGACTCTGGCACTAAGGCGCGCCACTAAGTCCGATCTTTGGCTGGGGATCAGTTGCCTACTCATTTCTAATTCTTTTTCAACGATTGGTAAAGAAATATTCTGACCGTCCAAGGTCTACTCGCAAACATTTATCGTGTCTACAGGGCCCCTTAGCGCAAGCCTATTGTCGGAAGCAACGAGGGCAGTAGATAAGGGCTTTGTGCGAACCAGCTCAGTCAATTGAATCACGCAGGCCGCTGTGAACATCAAAATATACTATACTCACACTCAGTAGGTAGAGAGTAAATAATAGCCTCCAAATATAGATTGGGGTGAGAAGGATTTTTTTCCAATATAAGGCATCATTGTCTATCTATAACATACTACAACCGACTAGCGGTGATAGCCCAATGGCTTAGAATTCGACCTCGAATCGAGGGGTCCGGATTCGAATTCCAGTGGCACGCGCCAATGACTTTGTAAAATAGTTATGTGCGCTTTATGAAATTAAATATCACCTGCTGTTACGGTGAAGGAAAACATCGTGAGGAAACCTGCATGCCTGAGAGTTCACAAAAAAAATGAAGTGAAATGAAAAACACAAAAAACCCGCAGTAGGCCAGCGTGGTGGACTAAGGCCTACATGCCTCTCATTACGAGAAGGAGACCCGACCCTGTAGTGGGTCATTAATGGGTTACTGGCAACCTACTACAGGGTTGGGTCCCGGGATGTAGACCTTAATCCACCACGCTGGCCTAATGCGGGTTGGTGGACTTCGCATGCCTTTCGAGATGTTTTCCTTCACCGTAACAGCAGATGATATTTATCTTATAAAGCGCACATAACTTTTTTTGAATAAAGTTATTGGTGTTACTAGGATTCGAACCGGGACCCCTGGAATAACGAGCTAAATTTGCCACTGGGCTATCACCACTTCACTAACATTATGTTACTTTAATTCAACCTTCTTACTGACAAGGCAAACGACCTACGCGCCACGAAGATCTTTTCTTATAATTTTCAAGCAATATCTTTCTCTCGTAAAAGAAAAATAGGTATGATACGGTATTCCCGTTCATTTTCAATGTACTTGAATACACAGACATTAAACATTATTTACAGTTCCTTATTGCTATGACCATAAGGTCGAAGTTCGCAAGACAGCAGACTGTATTAACACAGCCCATACATTATTCAACCCACTTCAATAATGGAAGTTTAATATTAAAGATGTGTTTTATCAGTAACAACTTTAAAATTCCCTCGCGATATTTTTATTTCGTAAATAATATTATAATGATGAATATTTCAGTGGCGGGGTGTTTTTATTTCTTTACGCGGCGAATTAATTATGAAGAAGTGCAGTGGGTATCTTTCATACATTTGTTCGTTCATATGGTCATTTTGCCAAGCAAAAATGATGTGTTGTGGAGTGGACGACCTGAGTATCGCAGTGGTTAAGGCACCGGTGCGCCGTACGTACTGGGTTCGATTCCCAGCAGAGCAGAGATTTGAATGATGTGTTTGCATTTCTGTTTCTGCGTAGCTCTATGTGTGCGTTATTTATTTACTTATTAATAATAAAGTAGGTATGCTAAATGTTGGGAAAACTTTGAAAGCGTGATTCAGGATGGCCGTGGCGCCATCTATGACAAGTGGCGGTATTTCCCATTATTGTATTGTGTTTTGTTCTTGGTGCTTTGAGACTTGTTTTAAATACTGACTGCACTTTTTCTTAAAGTTACAGTCCTTCTGTCTTGTTTGAAAACCAGTTACGTAATAGTTCTTAGTGCGAAATAATTCATAGTAGGTATAGTAAAGGGTTGGTAGGTAAGAAACATAGTAAATTTAAAATAAACTTTTGATTATTTTTATGAAATTCGCCTCCATTTTGTTGCTATGCTCGAACAATACATGTCTATTTTTAGATAGAAATCAATATGTAATTAATTCATTTGTATAGAGAAGCTGAAAACGTTATTATATTGTTTTATTATTTAAAGTAATACAAAATTTAACAGAAGAACTTCCAAATAACACATCACAAAATGTATTCAATTTTACCCTAAAATTTTATCAGCTCGACACTGGCTTTTTCATATGAATTTTCTCACCACCGGAGTGCATTTTTGTCGTTGTTTTTGCAAAATATTGCCTGTGACTTCACTTTGGGGAGTTCCCCTTAAATTTTAAATTATAGCCTGTCGTTGGAAATGTGTGATTCAACGGAAAACAGGAAGAGCAATTAAAAACTTCATAACCACGGAGCGGTCGACTCGTTGTGCTCCATTTCCGGTACGACCAGTGTACTTGATACTTTATATTATATTCCTTTAGTTTCTAAAACATTGTACTCATAAAACAGCAACAATTCCTAATATGCTACTACTTTTTATCCTACTATTCTTATAAATGAGAAATATTTTAAGGATTTATTTATTATTTATTTATTTATTAAACCATGCTCGCAGTGCTTACAGCACAGCCAATGGCGCACGAGCCATAAATAATAATATAATATTACAACAATATCTATACATATAGTTATACATATATCAGTTTAAATTCGAGACAAGGTACATATGCAGGATTTTAAGAAACCTGTTATGTTCATATTGAATATATCAACTTCTGGATTGTGAGCAATCAAGGCGTTGAGTAAGGCAATGGCCTGGGCCGTGGGTGCGTGGTGGGCGGTCTGCGAGCGCGCCGGCGGGCCGCCAGCACCAGCCGTCGACCCAGCTCCGGAACAACGAGCCAACAACGCTCTAGAGCAGAGGGACTCTACTTTGTTGTTCAGAAGTAGTAGTAGATAGTAGTGCAGTAGTATTGTACACTTGCGCCTTAACTCAAGTGTATCAATGCCAACCATACTGAATATGAAAAGGGATGGGTAAAGATATGGGTAATACCCGTACATTTTCTTGTACAGATATCTTGCAAATTTTTTTTGCATCTTCTCGAGCATTAGCGTGTACTTGTGTTCGTGAGGGTGCCAAGCAATCGAATAATATTCTAATTTACTCCTCACGTACGCATAATACGTGGATGGAAGATGTTTAAGTAAGGCGCCTGTGTTTTTATTGTCTTAAAATCATGTCAAACTAACAAATTTCTGTGCTAATAATCGTACTTATGACAAGACAAATATTAATTTTATATTACCTACGCATTTAATACACGCACACTTACTCCATTTAGGAAAGTTATAAACTCCTAAAATCTTCTCACAAGTACCATCACATTAGCTACCAACTTACCCCATACATTATTATCATGCTTTACTGAGTAACATTAGTACCGAAAGCGCGCACAGTAACGCAAATGCCGCGATGCACCGAAAACAACGGCTGCATTACCGCAAAGCACATGGCCGCGCCATGAAACATTCATAACACGGCATAGAATAGTGCCTTGCATATTGCAGCGTGGGAGATCTCTCTGATCATAATATTATCATCTGTGCCGTGTGTATTCTTTGTCATGCGGCTGTACGATAGCAATAATATAGTCGGCAGCACCTCGCATATGACGGAAGTTGGAGTGAAGCGAATGAGCATTAACGGAATATTCCGAATCAGCCGCCGTCATTAAAGCGCGTTTTTGTTTTTATTCTCAACATTTTTGACGTTTTGACTTTGCACAGAAGTGGGTATTGTAATAAAGACAGCAAGGGAAACAGGCTATAGATTGGTTGGCCTGTGTATAGCCTTTTCATTGTGAAGCCATGTCTGTCTATAACCTAATAGTAGCAGTAGACCCACTACAGTCAGGTATACTCTCACAATGAGAAGCATGTAGGCCTTAGTCCACCACGCTGGCCTAATGCGGGCGGTTGACTGTGGGTTTGTGGACTTGTAGTCATGTATTTGACTGTGGGTTTGTGTCCAAAATACATGACTACAAGTCCTCGTAGTCATGTATTTTGCACCAAAAGCTTCACTGGAATGATGTTTTTATTTTTTATTTACTCGTATTTATGAACACAATCTGTTCCAGCAGACTCGTAAGAGAAAAGTTGGAATACTGAAGCAAACATAATGCACAAACAATAAAAAAAAATATGTGTAAAGGTCTTTGATTAATTGTCTTTAAACTTCTATTACATTAGAGATATTGCATTGGCCACAAAAATGCTTTTGACAACTTACCTCCGTAACTAAATTGCACCACAAAATGGCGTCGAGATTTAAATATGGAATTCCACAGAATTATCTAGAGCCACACGGAATATTTAGAAATATTTAGTGGTAGTTGGAACACGGACCGCATAGAACTTACAACTAACTTACACCGCATCAAAGGATGGGAATTCGTCTCCCTGTATATAATTTTCATGGAATTTCGTATATGAAAATAGTTTCTCTATTAACGGTTTCTATGGAACGGCAAAGCTTCCGCTTTATTTGTACCTGTAATAAATGTTATTGCGCATATTCAGTAAATTGGATTTTATATAGGAATACGTTTACCTAATAATTTGCCGGAAATTGTTTATACGTGGGATCGTCGCCCTCAAAACCGCCGAGCAGCAAACTATTTATTTCTTCCATTAGGAAGGTAACCTATTTGGAAGAAAAATTAATAGCAACCTTAATCCTCTAAATTAATAACAAACCCACTTACAACCTCAAAAAATGCTTCGGTTTGTAGTTGGATGGTTGCTAAGACAGGACCAGCTATAGGATATTTCTCATACCCAGTACCTTTTTCAAGCTGGTCTTTGGCTGTTTTGCCAAAGGACACTTCGGTTAAAAAAAATCAAAATTTAAATCGAAATATGCTCCAAAATCGTTCACCTACTACTACTTACAAACTTACAAAAAATATCGCCCAAAAAACGAAGCCCGTATCCCGAACTAGCGAATGTATAGGCATGTCTCACTCCCCAATAAATATCGGGAGCGGACACTTTTATGGGCCGCTATAAAGAAATAGCCGGAGGCTTAAAGCGTTGCGAAATTAAAAGTTGCCTTATTATACATAAATCAGATGGGCCCGCGTGGCTCTCATTTGCCTTAAATCCGTGGGTGGACCTGGGGGTTTTATTAATTTTCTCTTCAATATTATATCCGGTGGGACCACGTCCTGGTAAAACGAAGTTCTTATTTCCGAGCTGGTGCACTGGTGCTTTGAAAAAACACGTTTTCACTAACGCAGTTCAGATCGCCCTCTAACCAGGTGAACTAATTAAATGATCTGAAGACGACATGCGACAGCGTGAAACCGTTCGATTTATCGGGCCCAGGACCGGATAGAACAGCGTCGATTAGAGGAGGCCAATGTACAGCAGTGGACTACGAATGACTGAATAAGCGAACGCTGGTTACATCCAAAATATAAAATCAAATGGTCCTAAGAGTGTGCAAACCATCCAAAGGGGAACGCAGCCAGCATCTTGGGAACCCTCTCGCAGAACAGTAACTGTAGTTTGTACTTATTATATTGTTTATAACATTTTATTGTTATTTAAATTTACGTAATGTTCGCATCTTTATTTCGAAAGTATTCACAGTGGTCTAGTCCTTTCTCCTTCTATCTTGTAAACGGATACTCACAGACCTCTAAAATAGGGGTCAAACGTCTTTGAAGTGAGGCTAAGAGCACAACTTCAGTCCAAAGCACTGCACTAGTTACAGAAGCAAAGTAAAACGTGTTTTATGACGTTCCCAAGAGTACCTTTTACTCTAATAGTGAGTAAATAGCGAAAGGACGTATTTGCACTGGCCCGGAAATGTCTCCAACTTTGGTACGTTCCTTTTCAAACTGTAGTTCAAACAACTTGAAACAAAGTATGCACACTGAGCATGATTCGAAACTGCATAAAAGATGGCCGTTCAAGTAAAGATTTTTGTTTATAATAATTATGTAAGTAACATAATATTATTATGTAATAAATATGTCACCTGCTGTAACGTGAGTTTTCCATACTGGCAATCATTATTAATTCCACTACTTGGAGTGGCGCAAAGTTGTGGATTACGGTCTATCCTATCCCCCTTATTGTTTTAGAGGAGAACCAAATCGGCGGCGGTCTGATGGACTTGCGGGTTGATGGACTTCACATGCCTTTGAATCCTTCCTTCCTTCCTTTCAGCCCTTAGTACCTAGTCCACTGCTGGACATGGGCCTCCCCTAATCGACGCCACTCCGCCCGGTCCTGGGCCCTCTGAATCCAACGGTTTCCCGCTGTCTTCTTCAGGTCATCAGTCCACCTGGTCGGAGGGCGGCCTGTGCTTCTTTTGCCTATACGTGGTCGCCATTCGAGGACCTTTTTTCCCCATCGGTTGTCAGTCCTGCGAACGATGTGGCCAGCCCATTGCCACTTTAATTTGCAAACTTTGAGAGCTATGTAGCAGTGCCGTCAACGACCACCGGTACGGGTGTGACATGGACATTAGACATGATTTTCGTCTTGTTCATCTTAAGACCCTCTGCCTTTGAATATTGGTCGCAAAAATTTCAAAAAACAGTTCCAGTACTGTACCTAATTTTATTTTGTTCAAATAAATACGCGCCGAAATGTCGTCAGTCGTAAATAAGCTTAAAGGATCGTTTAATTAGCGCGATTCGTTGTTTTTTAACTAATTCAAAAGTCAATTAGGCCTCTGCCACCGGTCGGTCCGGGCAACTTCGGGACATTAATTGTGTCAGGAGTTTATGTTCCATTTCTTTTTGGGTATTGTTATTCCGTAATGGTATTGCTATTTATGATTCGTTTAAGCTCTACTTAATATATTTGTGGAAGTATTTTATGTAGGCGTATGCTTGAAAGGTTCGGTGTTTATTAGTGTCCCGAGCAAGAACACTGAACTCTATCGTCAAAGTATTTGTATAGTTAGTGTGTTATTAGTATGGGCAGATGTCAGACTTCAAGGCTTTGACCTTCACACGAATATCTTCATTTAGATAACACAAACTTTAAATAGAATCACAAATACCAATTATAGTGAAAACTTTGCTAATTGACAAACAATTTCAGCCATTTTGTTAATGGCTCGCATTTGAAAAATGGCGTAACTTTCGCGCGTTTTTCACTGAAATTCGTGTTGATTTGTGGCAGCGTTCAGTTGAAAGTATCCGATATTATTATTGATGGCGCATTGAAACGCCTTAACGAATATTTAATATCGCTCGCCACCGATTTATGTGGTCCCCAAACGCTGTGGGAAAAAGTTCTTTATGTTAGTATCATATGGAAATAGAAAGTATTTAAAACAATAGGTATTTAACACGACTGTAAGGTGAGTTTGATCCCCACCTAACCGCCACCCTTCTAGCCTGCGATTGGGAAAAGCATTTATAGTGACAACCATATTTTAACTTTTACCATTCGTCAAGAGATGACGCTACGTGTATCCTGAATCACGCTATCAAAGTTTTGTACGTCGCCGTCATACATGCATGCGAGTTAACATTTGGAGCTCAGCTCCCCAAGCATCCTTGCCTGATACAAGATGTTCTTTTCCCAAACTCATGTCTAAACGAGAACAAAAGACTATGGAACAACAAATCCAATTGGGTAAAGTCGGTCGTCACATAACCTCCCATCAGCATATTTCAAAGGGAATCCATAACGTGGCGTGTGACGGGGGGGAGGCGCGCTCAGCAAACCAGCTTCAATATTAAGTGGCCATAAATTCTCCACACGACGGAATGATACCAAGCGTTTCACTTTTGGGGTTTTAAGAGAAGAACCGTTTGATCGAGAGCGAGGGGCGAGAAGGAAGTGAAATGAAAGCGAATGTCATCTATTAGGCTGCTTTTCTACCAGAGACGTGCGAGGATGCGTAGCGAGGGATGCGTTTTCCAAGAACCAATAGAATTGCTTTATTTATCTAGGCTTGCTTAGCACAGTTCTGCTGGAAACGGCTTAGCGGAGCGAGGCTAGGTAAATGAAGCAATTCTATTGGTTCTTCAAAAACGCATCCCTCGCTACGCATCCTCGCACATCTCTGGCGGAAAAGCAGCCTTATTCCTATTATAACCTGCCCTTAACGTAGTCTAATGCTGGACGTAATATATAATTTATTATCAACGTTCTAATCATTAATAGATCTTTGAGTCATCAGGCTACCTGATCGTAGAGGTTACAGATGTAGGTTGTCGAGGTAAAAAGCCATTACACATGTTTGTCGTATGATGATCTTTTGCCGCAACGATGTATTTAGACCGTAAGTTTCAATTAAATCTTTCAAGGTACCTAAGTAAATAATAATAGGTACACCCTTCTGTAGGTAATTTAGGACTTAGCTTGAAAATCGGGCCCTTATGTCATCAATATAAAGCAGTTCTTAAACAATATATCATAGTTTTAAAAGTGGCTCTTTGTATGTGTCTCTCTCACTCATACCTATCTACAGGACATGGACGTTAGCACAAAAGGGCTAACCAGTCGGCCATTATTTATCTGAGAATAACCTACTAAATTTTGTCAAGCTCGCCAAGGATATCGCATCAAAAATCGCCCTCAGTAAGACACGTCGGTAATATTATTATTTTTACGTTTCCTCCGAGTGAAATGTTGAATATATTGCTTTAAGATAGCGTTGCGTACTCTTTGCGCTTTGTTAAATCGGGCTTTTACACGCGAGAGCTCTACGCATCTTACGAGAGATTTGTTTAACAGACATATTCTATTCTTATTGTACGAACGTGTTCTTTATTTGTACTGAAGCAGGCGGGCAAAATGTCTCTAAGTTTGATGTAGACTTGAAAAATGGATCTCAAACATGAGAGTGATTCCCAATCACTCATTAAGTACATATATGAAAAAGAATAGTAAACAGACAGAGGTTTACCTGTGCCATAAGCATGAACTTGTCTTGACATCTTCCCATACTAATGACAGCTCAACACGACTATACGAAAGCGCGTAAGTATATGCTAGAAGCGCTGATGATAAGTGGTCACCGTCACCTAATGACACGAGCAACACCAGTCGCCAGTGGCTTTGAAGGAGTTCCTTTTGGGGTTCCTCAAAGAGAGCATCTTTTTGACAAACCCCCTGCCATAGCTGCAAAAATATGTGAGAAGGAAGACCATTCCAAAGTTTCTACGAAGGCACTGTGCACAATGAACTATGGAAGAAATTGGTAATTGCCTTCCTTGACTGCATTCATACCTGGATCTATAATGTAAGCGTTATTATGATTGTGTAGAATAAAGAGTTATTGTATTGAAGACAGCCGAAGTTCGTATGGTGGAATCGTAATAATCTCAGAGCTTTCTGTATTATATTTTAGGTATCCTCTCTTTCAATTTTTTTTTAAATTTACAATTACAAAAAACCCGGTCTCATATTACGGGGTTCGATGTATGTATCTATAAATTGAATTTTGCATTCTACACATGAAACTTTTACTCTGGCGAATAAAAAACATTTTTCAAAGAGCCATTACGCACTATTGGCTTGCTGGAAGTGTAACGCACGTTTTGCGTAATACGAACGGACGGACGGCGGAATTTTTCGCGTAAAAGCCTTCTATATCTAATTCGATATTTTTC
Source organism: Erynnis tages (assembly GCA_905147235.1). NCBI lineage: Eukaryota > Metazoa > Arthropoda > Insecta > Lepidoptera > Hesperiidae > Erynnis > Erynnis tages. Next base: position 9,397,336 of record LR990087.1, read on the forward strand.
TAGCTAGGATGTTAGTTTTTTGGTATATGATGCAAACTGAATTAACTTTAGAGCTACGCTGCAAAAATGCAGTCACCTAAAGTTTAGTGTTCTTCAAACCTCCATGTTATTTCCTAGTTGAATCTCAAATAGAATAGAACCACAGACAGGTGCTGCGGTCGTTTTTAATTGATTTGCTACTCATAAGGACTAAGATTTTATAATAATGTATCACGTGTAGCCATACCTCCCTCATTGAAAGACGATGAAAAAAAGGGTCTTTCACAGCTCGATATAAGGTACCGGAGATGGCGCCACGGGTATCCTGAATCACGGTATCGAAGTTTTTTAGATTAATAGTATGCACAGAACTCCAGCGTGACGTACTCGGAACATGCCACTCCCCAGGCGTGATCACCTAACTTGGAGGAGAATTTTGTACCACACAACAGTACAGTACAGTTCTATCAATGGTTCCAAAGATTCTTTAAATCTCCATTTCATCCGTCACGTCTAGAAGTTTTCAGTTCCCATCATGGCAGAAAATTGGAAAATTTGTTCAAGATTCTGCTAAGTATGTCTTTATACTCGTCTTTATACTTTATATATCCACAACATAGGGTGTTAAGCGAAAAGTCGATGGGAAGCAGTGGCTGGTCAATGACGAGCATATCTGGGTAAACAAGGGCCATTAGAAACCAGCACTGTGCGTCCGATTCGCCGCTAATATGCTGCTAGAATTTTTTCCCCTTCGCTGCATCCCTTTTATGGCCCACTGCTGGGCACGGAACAAAGAGAAGGCCTGGAGCATTCTCCACCACGCTGCTCCAATGCGGATTGGTGGAGAAACGTGCTAGTGGCCAACCTGTGACGGGTGTTTTCAAATCCCGTAACAGGTTGGCTTATACTTTCCTTTCGTATGTAGGGGAAACGATTTTCGAAAATATTTCGACGAATTTTCAGAAATTCAGCTGTTCAAATTTAGATAGGTGAACATCCGACGTGTCGGAATCAAAAGAATAAAACTGGAGCGTTACATCTCAAGCGCTGAAAAGCCAAATAAACCAAAACGTAAGCGTCATTTTAGGGCGCTCCGCTCTTTCCGCGTCATAAGCGACACTCCTTTCAGACGCTTCAAAGACGAGGAGTGGTTTTTTTCATTAGTTCCTCGAAAGCCTCCCTGAAGAAGTCAATGGTCATTCATTACAGACGCACAGAGACTGGGGCTTTTATGTTACTTTACGAGTAACGTAAATAGATATAAACGGACCTTTTACACTTTGCTTTCAACTGGGGGACGGCAAAAAGAGTATAGATGAATTCAAATTGAATCATATGTATTTGTATTTATATTGAGCGTGTAGCCACATGACCAATGATGGCCCAGTGGTTTAAAATTCAGTCTCTTACACAAGAGGTCCGGGTTCGATTTCAAGTGGCACACACCACACATTACATTAAAATAAAGTTATGTGCGGTTTATAAAAATAAATAATCACTTGATTTAACGGTCAAGGAAAACATCGTGACACTAGGCCAGCGTGGTGGACTAAGGTCTTTATCCCTCTCGTTGTGAGAGGAGACCCAACGACATTAATGAATGTATATTCATCAAAAAAACACGCCACGCACACTTCCATAAGTTTGAGTACTTTGACATACACACACACCAACATCACGTGTAGGTACATACAGTCCGTTACGTGTCAAATTCGAATTTTCAATAAATTATAGTCGAAATTTATTTGGCGGTTTGTACAAATTATTCAATCCAAGCAGTGAAAACAGTAGAAGCTAGTGATGTTATAACAGTAGAGATATAGATAAAACATCTGAAAACGCCTTGCAATCGCTTAGAAAGTGTACATCCTCTCCCTCTAATTCAACTTAACGAAGTTCGTCCGAAGCACGGTTATTATGCGTGAAGTTAGCGACTAAGCGCCAACTTCGGGGCTTTACCCAACCTGCTGGTTCGACTTTAGACTGCCTAAGCTGTTTCTATTTCGCTCCGTGACTTCATCTTGTATTAATAGCAAGCTAGGTAGTCGGTGGAATGTATAAGTACACATTTACATTCAGTATTCAGGAGTCACATCGCATAGCCCTGCTAAATCTCGCCGGATATGCTGATCGGTGCGAAAAATAAGGACAATCCATACTCCAGGTATAATAAGCATCTATATAATAAAGTTGAATCGCTGTTCGTTAGTCTCGCTAAAACTCGAGAACGGCTGGACCGATTTGGCTCATTTTAGTTTTGATATGTTCGTATAAGTCCAAGAAAGGTTTATACGGTGAGAAAATTTGAAAAGAATGAAAGGAAAAGAGTATGAATATCTATATTTGGTAGAACGAAGTGTGCCGGACAACTAGTAGCATGATATCTTTGTGAAGTTGAGAGTAAAGCAGCTCTAACTCTCTACATTGAAACGTGTAATAAACAATTCGGTAAGTTGTTGTTTTGACCCATTAATGACCCACTACAGGGTCGGGTCTCCTCTCACAATGAGAGGGATGTAGGCCGCCGTCCACCACGCTGGCCTACTGCGGGTTGGTGGACTTCACATGCCTTTGAGAACATTTTTTTTTTGTGAACTCTCAGGCATGCACGTTTCCTCACGATGTTTTCCTTCACCGTAACATCAGGTGATATTTAATTTTATAAATCGCACATAACTTCTTTACAAAGTCATTGGTGCGTGCTACTGGGATTCGAACCCGGACCCCTCGATTCGAGGTCGAATTCTAAGCCACTGGGCTATCACCGCTCAATTCGGTAAGTAACGTACCTTAACTACCGCTCGATAACTCAACACTGTTGAATTTGCGTCCGAATCTCGACTCTATTATAACACACACACACATGCAATATCGCAAAATAATTCGATTAGGCCTAGCCCTCAGGCAGCGTTGTTTCAAAATCTAATTTGAGGGGTACAGAGGCCGCAACCGACTTTGATGGCGAATTTAGATTAGATTTCATTGTGTCATGTTTGTTTATGTAATAGCGTGTTGTGTGTTCAGTTTTAGTTTGTACTACAGGCGAATTCAATCAACCGTTTGTTGCTATAACTAACAGTTCAACCGATCACCTGTTTTGTATTCCAACGTTAATTCATTTGACGACCACTGTGACTGCTTCAAGTGGTATAGGATTTAATGGCTTAGTAATAAGTTACTGATTATATAAAACTAGGTCGCCAACTAGTCGAAATTCGACTATAGTTGAAACTGAATTTGACACGTAATGTACGTCATGGTTTTCTATGAGTGCATTTTGATGCACTCAAACCTATAGTAGTGTGCGTGGCGTATTTTTTGATGAATTTCGTGTATTTCTAATGTAAGTAAAATTACAAATATTAGAATTCGTGCAATCTTCTCCTTAAAATAACTTTAATAGTGCCAAATTTCAAACTGGTCGGTTCGTGTAGTGAGCTGTGAATTGCGCTCAAAATTTTCGCTTCACGTATTAATATAGTAACTCGCTCGAATGATGGAAGTCCTTATTGAGTGGCTGATTATTTTGAAAAAAAGACGTTTTATCAAGTCTCTAACTCTTTCTCTTTATTAACAGCTATATCTTGGATATTAGAATCAGCAGTAATGTCTGGTCCTGTGCGAGCTGAAGTAGTTTGGGGACCTTGGCTCCCTTCGGCAAGCTGATCCGCCTCCATTTGGGTCTGGTGGTGGTCCACTGAAAACATAATGTGAATTGAGATGTGGACTATAATATAATTCTAAAATAAAAGTAGCCTAAGTTATTACATCAGCTGTCTGCTAATGAAAGTCCCGTCAAAAGTGGACCAGCCGTTCCAGAGATTACCCGGCACAAACAGACAGACAGACGGACAAAATACTGACTGACTTATGGCATACTAATGACTTGGGTAAGGCATATTATTGTAGTAAGGAGTAACCTAGAGTTTTATTTTAGAATTGCATTTTATGTCTATGACAGTCAGATAGCTAAATTCCCCGCCGACGAAGTCGCGGGCACAGCTAGTTATGAATATGACCGTAATATGTCTTACTGATACGGCGCATGGCCATCTCAATCCGCCGCTCGAAGACGGTGCCGACGAGCAGGAACATCACCACCGCAAGGATCAAGGGCCCATAGATCCACCATTCCATAGAAATTTACCATTCTGAAACAAATAAGACATTTTTACTACAATCCATTCTTTACCTTTTTGTTGCCCATATCATTGGAGTTCAAAACAATTGTACATAGTCCGCCATCTTGGATCATCCACCATATTGGATGAGGAATGACGTCACTTAAGTAATCGTGCGTTTTCATTTGAACTAATCGTGTATGCAACTGAATCTGATGTTGGGTTATGGGTCAAATTGAACATGCAAAATTTGACTTGAGAAACCTCCCGTCTTCCTTCTTTCTATCATTTACTTTATTTCTTATTCATTTACTTGTTAATATTTATAAGAAATCAAGCTATTTGCTTATGATGTGCAATATTTACTTTTCTAAGCTAAGTGCGTTTTACAAAATTAAAACTATACCCCCGTAAAGAAGTTGTAAGGAAACCAACAAATCTTTGTTAAATAATGTTGATACCCCTCTAAAATTAATATTTACATGTTATAATTGTGCGTAAAATATGTATTTTACGCCCAAAATCTCATAATAATTAGAAAGCCTCTAACACAGAAGCTAATTATCGTTCATTGTTCAAAATCTTAAGCGTTAATGAAGCACAAAAGATTGTATTGTATTACACGATACAAAATTATATCCAAATCCTATTAAAAGATCAAACGTACCCAGGTTATAATAATTCGGGAGATCAAGCATTATAATTGTATATAATTAACTTGTAACGATAGAATTTAATATTATTAATTTTGATTCATTGTGTCGAGCTTAGGTTAACATTCTGAATTTGATGTCTGTCTATGTCTGTGCCAAAACAACGACAAAACAAATTGCCAGATAATGTTGTGTTTCATAGATAATAACAATTATTTATCTTTTTTCAAGCTACAAGGGTTGTTTAAGTAGGTAGGTACCTATAACCACGGTAATACTCGTATAACCGAAGATTTTGCGCACCTCGCCATTTCTACTATTCTATTACATGTTTCTATTGATAGCTTTTCTGATTAGAACATAATAACTTTAATATAACAATTTTCTAGCATTAGCAATTTAGAAAGTTTATATAACTCGTGCAACACACCCAATCATTGACTGCTTCCAAAGCCTAATATTGGACAACGCTAGTTGACAATCACTAAGGAATACCTGAAATATATAACTTAATTACTTATAATAGGTACATAATAATATGTGTTGAGATCTAAAAGTAAATAAGAGTCCAGGACCATCACCTCACGGCCCAGGTAGAGAATCACCTTTGGAAAAATGATATGTCGGGTTAGATAATCTCTAAGGGTATCATTTTGCTATTTCGCGCGCCCCTCGAGGCCAGACATACATAGCACACACGGGTATAACGATACGAAGGCTGAGTTTTCAATAATTTATTTCAAAATTTGAATTATGCTCTAGTATTGTGTGTGTCCATGGCACCCACGACACAGGGAAGTGGCTATATCACTCTTGTGTATATGACCGTTGAAAACTGAAATTTGGCAAAAAGTTAGCAAAGGGAATGCAGGCCACCCCATGTCTAGTGGTCAATGCAGCCCAAGGAGATAGGGCCAAAAATGGTAGAAATCCTATCTGAGGTCATATAAATTTATTTGCCTAGACAGGGTCGCCATTCGAGGACCTTTCTTCCCCATCGGTTGTCAGTCCTGCGAACGATGTGGCCAGCCCATTGCCACTTTAATTTGCAAACTTTGAAAGCTATGTCTGTTAACTTCGTTCTTCTTCAAATTATCGTTTCAGATTCTGTCACGTAGAGAAATACCGAGCACAGCTCTGACTCTACATCTTACAAACTCCCTAACCTACTTGAGGCCGCGCTCATTTGGACGCGTATTCGTACTAATTCAACACTGCGTGCGAGTTAGTCGTACGTCAATTTAGTCGCACACAGTGGGAGCGCTCCCATAGTATTTCAAATTTCGGGATTGATCCTGCGTGAACGCAAACGCACGAGTTGAATTCGAGCGAAATCGCATGCAAACAGTACCCTTAGTCTGAGTTTTAGCGATACAGAAACGAAACGTTTGTGCGTTTCGTTTCGGATAGATACGTAATTCATACACAGCTTACTACACAGGAGTCCACAGTGTAATAACAAATACAGGTAAAAGATTTATAGAGGAGTTAAAAAATTTAAAATCAAACAAATATTTAATACCTACGGGATATTATTAGTTCGAAATTTTACAGCGCATTACGGCCAATTCACGGTTATTATGTTTCATTAATATTATTAAACATTGAAAGAGTGTTAATTAAAATAAAGCAATTTTTGTGATGTTTTATCTAATGCTTTAATAATTTTTTAACTCTTCTAAAAATCTTTTTCCTCTGTTGGTTATTACACTGTGCATTTTTGTCTGGTAAGCTGAGTATGTGTGTGTTTCGTTTCGGAACTGCTAAAACTCAGACTAAGGGTACTGAACGCGTTACAAAAAGAATTATGTATGTAGTCTTATATAATACATCTATGGTCTTAACACCCGTGTGTCACGATTCAAACCCAAGGCACTGGATAAAAACGACGGCCGGCTCTGTAAGATTTAGCGGACATCTGCCGCTTTCAGATCGCTTTATGACGAAGAAAAAATATTGCTACACCGAGATCTAGAAAGGACGCCCTACTTAAGTACCTTGGGATTTGTTTATTTGTGCCGCGAATATATTTTCTGATCGAATATAGATCTTTTTATCTAGTCCAAACAGCCCTCGAGCTGAATATTGGGTGGAGCTTGGTATTGTTAGGAACATAATTTACGTCGTATAAAAGTTTTGAATGGGAGTAACATGTCTTTGTCTGCTACCCATATGTCTGCTGTCTGCTACTCATTGCAGAATTGGAAACTTTTAAAGAAGGACCCTATATAGGCCCTAATATACCACCAATTTAATATCATCTGCTTTAACGGTGAAGGAAAAAATCCTGAGGAAACCTCGTGCAACTTTCCTGACTGAAAGTGCTCAAAAGCATGTGAAGTCCACCAACCCGCACTAGGCCATCGTGGAGGACTAAGGCCTACATTCTTCTCATTGTGAGAGGAGTCCTGACAGTGGGTCACTAATGGGTTACAGACCTCATTAAAACATCACGGTGGATCAGTTGAATATGTCGTTCTGCAATCATTTAGTCTTAAATAGTTTTGTGATAGTAGACATTAAAATTTAAAAACATATATTAAGGTATCTCGTACCTGAAATTTCTGTTCCACTAGGAATCGAACCAAAGATCCTGGCTGGCAACCACTACGCCCTACAAGTTACAAACAAACTCGAGAGACTCCTAGTATTGCCGCCACGCGCGCAATCATACCAAGTTCGAACAACTAATCAGTACTGCTCTCCAACTTAAAGATTTATGTACTTACTTCATTTAGCAAGGACCCGCTCTTAGCATTCAGGGCGCGTGTAGGTGCCCCACAAAACAATCAGCACGCAACAAATCGGACCAATCGACCAACAGTGCCTCGATTTGGATAATAATGGTAATTTCTACGCGAAATGAATGTTAAGATGCGCTCTCCATGGGGAAGAAAGGTCCTCGGGCCACGTCTTGGCATAGTATAGACTGCTTTCTGACCAGGTGGACTTCAAAAAGACAGAGTTCCCGTACTAGATCTTTAAAAAACAATCGCTTCGCCCTAATAGCCCCGTGTGACAGCCTGTGTGTGGGTGTCGTGGACACACACAATACAAAAACACGTACACCCAGTCTAGAAACAGAAATTCGCGGCAATCTGACCAAGTAGACTTCTATCTTCTGTCTTGTATCTTCTTCTACCGTAGATCTTAAAAAAATTAACGCTTCGCACTCATAGCCCCGCACTGATACCCTGTGTATGGGTGTCATGGACATACACAAGACAAGAACTCATGCACCCAGACCAGAAACAGAAATTTACACTCATGATTCAATTCCTACTCTACTGGGCATCGAATCCAGGACATCCGGTGGTAAAAGCATTTGAATAATGAATAACATAGACGCTATAGTTGCCGTCACGAGTGGTGAGCAGAACTTTCATTGGTCGGTTGACATTGACTGCGCTGCGGAGCACACGATTGGTCCGACAAACGTCAGTTCGTCAGTGTGCGTCGTCTATTGGTCCAGCACGTTTTTTCAGCTGCTGTACATTGGCCGATAGTATACAATATCCCTACCACTGATAATCTGTGCTCACGACTCATGGCGGTTACTATACCAAAGTTTCACAGTACGCATTTGATCTCATGGTGTGGTTCTGGTCAGTCTATAGATTACGTAGATGTGATTGCCAGACGAATTACATTCTCGCCAGGGGCCCCTGAGCGTGTTATCACATTTTTATGTGTCATAACTTTTCAAGCAGCCATATAAAGGTTGATTCTTAAATAAAATACACTCAACTAAAATATGATTGAAAGCGTAGATAATTAGAATCAGTTAAATTCACCTGAAATTTTTAATTAGTACATTACAGATCAGTTTTCCAGTACAAAGCGAATTGTAGAATTGCACTGACTACATAAAATGTAATGAGAATACGTATTTGATTGAAATTCTGCTCATTGAACAGGCTAAATGTCGGGAGTCAAATTTATGTCCATGTCGGGTTTGTACGCGAATGAAAACAGATAATGGACATAATGCAATTGATTAACGTAATGTTAGTGACAGTTTTAAAATTATATGATAACCTGTCTGTAAACCCAATAATGACCCACCGCAGGGTCGGGTCTCCTCTCACAATGAAAATAATGTAGATCAGTCCTCTCAGTCCTCATGAATAGCGAAGCACCCTCGTACAACCTCAGATAGGATCTCTTCTCTATTTGAGGTTGGGTGTGGCCGTCTATGGGCTGCAATGACCACTTCACATCAGGGGGGTTACTACAAACTCCTAAAACCTTTTGTTTTAATTTAAAACAAAACAAAACTGCTTTATGATGGTTTTAGGAGGTTGTCGTAACCCCCCAGGTCTAAACGGTCTACGCGACATCGGCAACACAATTGTTTAATGAACAGCAACGATGTTTTGTTTTAAATTAAAATAAAACCACCTAAAACCATCATAAAGCAATGATCTTTATGATGGTTTTAGGTGTTTATAGTAACCCCCAGGCGTCCATAGGCTGCAATGACCACTTAAAATCAGGTACTCAATTGGTATAAAAATAAAAACACATTTATCGATCATGTAATCCGGGAGTGCTGCAAAGTATTAACTTGCGCGTGCCGGACAGATACGTGTGGCGAAGGCGACGTCCGCCGCTGCTGCAGTACCGGCGGCCAGGACCAAACTGCTGGCCAGGGCGCCACTCACTCGAGCGATGCGGACGCTCAATGAAGTCCACGACAGGCTAGATGTGTTCTCTGGCAATCTGAGTGAGTTCGCAAAGGTAGCAATATATCTAATTCGCTACGAAAATAAATAGAGTTTGAAGTATTTAGAATATTTAGATTAGAATTAAACCTTGTAAAATTGGCGATGATATTGTTGTGTGTTTTATGTTTTACTTTTAAGGATACTCTGTCGCATTGGGTGAATACCTGTTATGATACATGTATATGGTTAAATAAATAAATAAATAAATGACAAATAGGTCATTTATTTACCACACAACAAACTTAACACCCCAGCAAGCGGGAAGGACGAAAGGTCTATAATTAAAAAGAGCTGCGGTCATTTATTTGAAGATGTTTCAAGGAGTGTTTTTAACTTAAGGTGGGTGCTCATTACTGAGTCCCCCACTTAATCAGGTCAGGCGTCCCGTTAAAAGGCCGAACAGCGAGTTGCTTGTTTTCCGGTACTTGAGGTGGTAAGAAATGAAACCGCTCCAATTTCCCTCGCGGACAATCGCGTTAATTGCCTCTGGAGTGAGCGGCGCGATTTATAGGTGGTAGCGGGAATTTACAGCAGAAGATGTGAGAGCATAGCTAATTGTCAGTAACCCATTAATGACCCACTACAGGGTCGGGCCTCCTCTCACAATGAGAGGGATGTAGGCCTTAGTCCACCACGCTGGCCTACTGCGGGTTGGTGGACTTCACACACCTTTGAGAACATTTTTTTTGTGAACTCTTAGGCATGCAGGTTTCCTCACGATGTTTTCCTTCACCGTAACAGCAAATGATATTTAATTTTATAAAGCGCACGTAACTTTTTACAAAGTCATCGGTGCGTACCACTGGGATTCCTTGGGAAACCAGACTCCCCGATTCGAGGTCGAATTCTAAACCACTGGGCTACCACCACTTTTAGCTCATAGCTAATTAAATTGTACTAATTACCCGCCCCCCGCCATTTCACCAAAATTACTCGCGACCATTTAACTAAAGACCTCCAAAGAGAAGGCCGTATTAAATTTATCAAAAAATTTTGAGTGTGTCCCAAGTTAAAAGCGATAGATTTTAAACTTGCAATCGAAACGCTAGTAATGTATCGTAACCAGGCTGCCTTCCAAAGCACTTCCGATGAAGTGGAGTGGTGCTTCCAGTGATGAAATTGGATGGGAGCATTTATTCAATTTCGCTTCCATCCTTCTACATGGGTTGGGAATTTTCGTTTATGAAACGTTAAGTGTCGAATAAATGAAACGAATAGCAGATTTTAGGTTTCAGTTCGAAAAGGTTTAGACCTTTTTTTCAAAGAAATAATTTGATAAATTAATTAAAAGAAATATTTTATTACGAAACTATGACAGTGCATATAACGACAATTTAATTTGTCTTAAGCGATATGCTGCATTGTCTTTCTTTACCTATCTAAGAACGTACCACGATGAGACTACAATATTCATCAAATAAAGCATCGTGATTGGTCAGTTTAAAACTGCGATAGTCCATTTGTTTCGAACTACTCTGACCTGACCATTGTAAGATGAGTTCACAAATTTGATAACAGCCATGTTCCTACTGACATATTTGAATTGGATCCAATCGAAGAAGATGTACACGGGTCAAGTAAGTGGTCGGTACTAGCATAGATTTCGCGCTCTTTATCCTGTGGATGAGACTTATGTCTAATGTGTTGTCTGAAAGCGTCCGCCTAGCATGAGGCGTCTATTTGGCTATGTAGTCGCTTACTTTATTTTGAAACATTAAAATCGCCCAAAAAACCGGAAAAAACTAGCGGAAACCGGTTAACGGAAAAACCGGCAAACTTTGTAACACCTTGTATTCAATGACCGGGCGAGCATCGGCGCGTAATTTTCCTGCCTTGTTTTATCTCGACGGGGACAATGGAACTCATTTTGGGGCACAATGAATTTCATTTCGGACGCAATCCGCCAAAATACGTCGCTATTAAAACCCCTCCGCGGGTCTGCCATTGTGCGCGAATGTGACCTAAACTGCCTCTATTTGTTAGCACTAGACCGCCCGGTAATTGATGGAAACCTGGTTACGGTTCAATGTTTTCGCCAGTAAATCTGCTGGAGTGAAATGAAATGAAATGAAAATCATGAAATGAAATGAAATGAAAATCATTTATTTGCACGAATATGGGTTAGTTATTGGTTTTACAGGGCATTTTGATCAAACCATATTCACCGTTTCAGGTATGCAAGTTCTAAAAGTAAAATAAGCAAATAAAACTAATGTTAGTAATTTAATACAAATTAAAAGTTTTAAAATAATAAAACTTATTACTAATACACAATTTGATTGATATGTTTTGTACAATTTATTAATGTCCATTTAACCAAGTATATTCGTTATTTTTATATTGTTTAGTAATAATTTTACCTAATCGAGCTCATCGGCTGCCTATGTGCCACCCATCGCTGGGTAAAGAGAGAAGACTGTAGACTTTTTCCATCCTTGATGTATTGTACAGTTGTCTTATTACCGACTTCAAAAAAGGAGTTTATCAATTCGACACGTATGTCGATATTGTAATATTCTCAGAACTGCACAATTTTACATATGTTTGTCTATTACGGCTTCCAAACAAGAATACCAAATTTCATGGGTGTATGTACATATGTATGTATGTATGTATATTTTTATGTATGTAGATATGTTTGTCCTCACATATTCCGAAACAATTTTTTCCTTGTGAACGTTATTACAAACATTATCAACACAATTTTCTTTGACTAAGAACCTAATAGATTGGTCCTCCACTAAGTAAAGTACCACAAAACCACAACGTGGATTATTTGGTTTCAACTAGTGGGCAATGAAACTTGCGATTGAATTAGCTACTAACGGCAACGTGACAGTATAATCCCGCAAGTTAAAGTTCGTAACGGGACTTAAAATTCGGCTGCTTGGATTAAAGTCACAGCTACACTTTACTTAAAGACTTAAAGGCACGTCGGATGCAATTTGGCGTAATTATTAGCTTGTTCGCTGAAGAGATGGTCTTTTACAGTCAGCTACGTAAAGATGTTAACACGTTACACAAGTCAATTTTTATTTATACTAATTTCAATGCGTATTGTCAGTTGGGGCAGCTCCATTCAAAGATTGTTTAATGGATTTAAATTTTATTTGTTTGTCGGTTGGACAACAAAAGTTGTGTCGTATTGCGATAACCAATTAGGACATGGCGTAATACTACTCTGAGCAACTACTTAAATCCTCAGCGATATAATTTTTAATGTCCTTCTTCTTGCTAAAAAACAAAACATTATTTATGAATACGAAATTATTTATTTCTTGTAATCAAAATTGGCTGTTACTTTACTTTCGTACTGTGCATAATAACATAAAGTAAATAAATAAATAATAAATAAACAAATAAATATTGTGGGACAACTCACACGTGGCTTTGTGATCCCAAAGTAAGCTGTGAGCTTGTGTTATGGTAACCAGATCGCTGATAAACATACATATTTATTTTTAAATACATACTTATAATATACTTAGATAATTTACACCCAGACACAGAACAAACACTTGTGCTCATCACACAAATATTTGCCCTGGATGGGAATCGAACCCACGACCTCTGGCGTAGTAGCGCTAACCACTAGACCAACAGGTCAGTCAAAGTCTAATATAATAAGCTCGTAAATTAATACATCGAAAAGATACAACTTTGTAAGATATTGTATGATGTGGTTAAATATTTACAAGCAATTTAACTGAAACTATTTTGATTAACATTAATATATTGTAATTAATGATATTCTAGTATTGTATGTTATACATTTCTCTTCTCCGATTATATGCAGGTGACTGTACTAAAAGTTGGCTATTCTAGTCCTTCGTGCTTCGAGTGCAATCGCAAAGTTCGACAGTGTTTGAGTTATAAATGCTATAACAGTTAGATACTTGGCTTCTCTATGTTGACTTGGCTTCTCTATGCTTTGGCATTTTAAATTTTAATCAATTCGAGTCGGTCCACCGCACCGCATAAGGCCAGCGTGGTGGACTAAGGCCTACATCCCTCTCATTGTGAGAGCAGACTCCCTGTGTTGCAGGTGCCATGGACCAGAAACAGAAATGTAAACTAATCATTCAAATCTCAGCTTTGTTAAGATTCGAATTCCAGGCCGCGACGGGCGTAGCACACTGGTGTTATGACTACTGCGCGACTTAGATCTAGAAAACGAAAATTAAATAATGCAAGACCATTCTTAAGTAGTTCACGAGCAGTCTCCGCAGCTATCTGGGAACTTCGCGAGTGCTCTACGCAAAACTTTCAACATGATAATTGTACCAAATTGTTCCTATGCTAGTTTTAGGTGGACTTTTTGGTTTTATTTGCTACATTTTAAATAGGAGTTACCTTCTTTCTTCCTTACTATCAGCCCTTGGCAGTCCACTGTTGGATATGGGAAGTTACCTAGTTTTTTTCAAATCTGTATTAAAAACAATAATACTTCACACTCACTCATAGCTCCAAATTAGGACTCCCCGTTTCGTGAGTGCCATTGACTCAAACAAGACCTGAAAATACAAACAGATCGCTTGCAGTTTGCGTTCTGCGGCCGGAATGGTAGATACCTTTAAGATACTGTGGCAATTTTAGCCACGTGTCAAGAGATGGCGCCACGGGTATCCTGAATCACGCTATTGAAATTTTCTACATCGCATGCAAATATACAAAACGCTGAGACTGCGTCATTGGAGCACGGCCGCTCCCAAGGGATGACCACATCTAAGACAAGATCTCCTTTTACCAATTTGGTGATGCATTGCGTACTTCTGATCACGCCACAATAACGCATCTAAATAAGAATATAGCTATCTAAATATATATTTGACGATACGTATTCGTACGCACCCGAACTTGTAGTTTTCTCGTCGGGTCCCTAATCTCATGTTTATGCAACAGTAAATTCGTCAAGTCCAAGTAATAAAACATGTAAATAGAAGGGCAAGTTTTGAGGAAGGGTTGAATAATAAAATCGAGCAGTTTAACCTGAGAACTATGGGAATGGGGTCCCTTGCCGTTGTGGCGTCCCTTCCAGCTATCCAGCTAACTCCTTGATGCTGGTTTGTTTATAGAGAAATCGATTTTTCAGTCAGAGAAAGGCCAACCAACACCACGAAATTTCAACACATGGCTCTGTATGGAGCCGTTCAAATTGAAATTTTATACGCACTGACATGCGGCATAATAATTGCAAGAAAGTGGTCGTAAGAGCAACTTTTGCGTGCGACATGGCATTAAGGACACGGGGGATTAGTAACAAATCAATAAATTATAGACATTTTTGTAAACTCTCCTCTAAACCTGTGCGGTGCCATATACGAGTAGATCCACACTGACGGTACCCGACCGACTAACGAACACGACAAAATTCAAACACATGTATGAAGCTGTCCAAATTGAAATTCGCACTGACATGCGACATAATGTATGCAAGAACGTTGTCGTAAGAGTTGTTTTTGCGTCTTCTTCTCTCTTCCAAACCTTTCCGGAGCCATAGAGATCCACGACGTACACTTAACGTGTAGCTGTGTTAGATGATACCTTTGTTTACAAACCCCTTCGCTTAGGGTAGTTACCGCTCACAATAATAAACCAAAGACTTTTATATTACTAGATGGAGTGATACAGAGTAAAGTAAAAGTGAGTTCTACTTCTGACTTTTTACAAATAAATAAAAGAGAGGGTTAGGCGTTTTAGGGATACCCTTTTAAGAAAATTACCCTAACGACTGGGAAAAACAATTCCGTCGGTAGAGATTATGTGCAGGTCTAGGTATCACTAAAAACTGACATAACAGTAGAGCCCGCAAAGTAAAATTGGCCTTAAATTATAAGTCCTCTAATTTTAGGCGTCCCAATTTTGATATCCTGCACTTCATCTTGACATATAAAAATCTTGGTAATATAAATAATAACCTATCCTGTCTGTAACATACCTGTAGTCTAATGTGTGTGTGTGTGTGTGTGTGTTATACTAGTGAGGTTACCTTTATGGCTCATCCCATCCGTTTTTTGATGCGCACCATTGTCTGGATAGTTGATGGATAGTTCGCCTATCTTTACAACCGTGCCCTTCGTATCGAATAACATAATGTGTTTTTACTCATGGAATACGATGTTTAATATTCAATTCAGATGTGAAATGTACCGATCTGTTTTTGTGTTTTTTGATCATAATATCATCGCAGCGATGTGTTTCATTTATCATAGTTATCGGTTATTTTATTATTTTCGCTCATTTATTATTATATATTAATAATAAATGAGCGAAAATAATAATTTATTTTTTAGTCATCATTTTAGTTATCACGTGATGTGAAAGTGATAATAATTTATTATAGCCATCACTTTTATTTTTATTACATTTAGATAGTTATCAATTAGTATTATTTATTTGTAAATTAATATTTTTTTCTTAAATTTTGGACATTATTTAACACTGCATTTAGATTTCATCTGAAATTCATTTAGTTTTCTGTAATACTAGTACGGAAACTAATTCACGCAACAGTTACGGTCGCATGCAGGCGGGGGTGTGGCCGCCTGGGAAATTAGCGGCGGATAGAGTAGCCCTTTTCTTAAGGGCACTTCGAGTGCGGAACACTCTTCACTCATACAGTGCCGATGGAGGTCATTTGACAGAAAATTAAAGCTGGAATGTTGAAACAAGTTTATTGTAGTCTAAAAGCTAAGTAAAGTAACTCTTAGTTTATTAAAGTCTGAGCAGTTAGTTGCCCGTTTTTTTAGCATTGCCTTTTGAGGCCACTGTCAAAGGTCAAAGTCGAAAAATAAATAAAAAAATACACTACGTTTAATTGAACGAAATATTTGGAGATTAAATTGATTTCACATAGTGTCTTTGGAATCAATTTAGCTTCTTTTCTTAAACAATTAAAAACGCAAAATCTTCATAGATTTTGTTTGACGAACTTGGCTCATAACACAAGTCCTCGGAAAATTTATTATACCTAGTATTCGTACTTAGAAAATTAAGTTTTTAAAGATACACATTAGTATAGTTGAGATGAGATTTTCAGACGTTTCTAAAAGCTAACATAATTATTAAAATTAATTTTAAACAGTGGCAAGACCTTTATTGAAGAGCTGTAAAGAATTTTAACTTAAATCTACCTAAGACATATCCAATACAGTTTCCATATAGGTAATTAAATGAAAAAATGAAATAACAAAAAGCATAATAATATTATTACGGACGTGAGAGCCCATGATATACATACATTAATGGCATTCATAAATTCATAAGCAGGTACAGTGGAAGGCATCAGATATTCCAGAGCAACGCGTCATCGGAATATTAAAACTGTAGGTATTCTTTGATATGTGGAGCGATATTCTCATTCTTGCGACTGTATTTGGAGAAATTTGAACACGAACAGTGTATATTTTGGAGGGTTCAAAATGTTCTTTAGATCAAACAATCTATATAGGTACATGTAATGTATACGACAAAGCAAAATTATGACCCGTGTGGCGCAGGGGTTGAAACGCTGGTGCGCTACGTCCTGGGTTCGATTTCCAACGGAGCAAAAATTTGAATAATGAGCTAAAATGTCTGTTTCCTCATACTTTTCAAAGCCAAAGAATATTTCCAAAATTTCAACCCTCCTCTAATTCCAGAGAAACAAATATAAACGACACGTCGCTGTATGTTTGAAGGGGGTTTTTGCTTCTCCAATAAACGGGACCCCAAGTAATCTCAGATAATAATTATATTCACACAGACATCAATTTCGTTTTGAAGAAAGGTCTTTATACGAATACAGGCTTTCTTTAATGACGAAAAACGTAATAAGCAGGGACGGC
The DNA here is from genome assembly GCA_905147235.1 of Erynnis tages. Classification (NCBI taxonomy): domain Eukaryota; kingdom Metazoa; phylum Arthropoda; class Insecta; order Lepidoptera; family Hesperiidae; genus Erynnis; species Erynnis tages. Next base: position 9,414,642 of record LR990087.1, read on the forward strand.
GTGGGATTTTATGTTTTAAAAATGCTTTTCAACTCAAAGGCGGGTACTTTTTCATATATGTATGTATTTATTCGTGTACCCACATATATGTATAATGATGAAATTAAACGATGTCGGGCTCAGTCAATATTAGTTCGGAGATGTCAGGCAGATCTCTCAGGCATGAAAGATTCCCCACGATGTTTCCTTCACCATTACAACAGGTGATACTTTAATTTTATAAAGAGCACAGGGGTGACTTAAAAGTCGAAGGTAAATTTCGTACGTGCTACTGGGATGCGAACCCGGACGTCTTGATTAAAGAGGCGAATTTATTAGCCACGGGGCTATTAACGTCTTTACTGACTACAAATAAGTTATCAATATAGACCAATATTATAATACAAACATTACTTTGTATTTTAATTCCATCGAAACTGTAGACACTGTTTTCCGCAAGCTATTTACTTGAACTAGTATGTAACTTAAATTTAAACCTTATGTGGACAGAATAAGAGTGATATTTGATTATAAAAAAGGTTCGTGTTGGGTTATTTGGACAGTCCTATGCAAACTGGTGGCACTTTTGAATAAACCTATTTCTTTCTTACTAGCTAATACTCTGATTTCCTAGAAGACATTGTCGTTATGTCTTCAAACGCCCTTAAGTACTAAAGAGAAGCCACCACGAACCAAGAAAAGAATGGACAATTCGGTTTTGCTTTGTTTAGAAAATGAAGTTTAGAGTGTAGCGGCATGATACCTACAGTAATATGAGGGCTCGCCTCACATGAAATGCTGACCACGCATGACGACGCAAGCAGCGAATATTGTAAATTTTAAACTTAAAATTATAAACAACAACATACGTCAAACGCATTACAAGTTTCGTAGAATTCAAAGTTTCATAGAATCTGAGCATAATCATAATTAGGTATACTTACAAGTCCGAAGTTAGCATTCGGACCGTGGTCGAGGGGACCCAGGCAGTGACATCGCCTGGCGGGAAATCTCCCCTCATTAAAAAAAATGCGTTGCAGATAATAACAGAACTAGAAAAAGTAGTAGACAAGACCATTAAAGTATACACCGAAAAAGACATCGTTCCGAATTTGATAGGTTTCGCATTGTCGAAATACAATGATGAGGGCGAAATGAAATCGAATAATCGCCATGAAATCGAATCGATTCTATAGCTATTGGATTTCGATATAATGGATAAGATGGCTTCCAATTATTATTTATTATTGGCACCCATTTGGCACCTGTGTTTGTCAATAGATTGGCAAGTTAAGATGGCCAGAATAATATCATTTTTATAAACACTCCGAAGCGGTGACTGTCTGAAGTCTGAAGGGTTCGAATACCAATGGCACTATATAATACGGTGAAGGAAAACATCGTGAGGAAATCTGCGTGCGTGAGCGATCACAAAAACATGTTCTCACAGGCATGTCAAGTCCACCAACCCACAGCAGGGCAGCGTGGTGGACTGAGGCCTACATCCCTCTCATTGGGAGACCCGACAGACCCGACCTGTAGTGGGTCATTAATGGGTTAGGTACTGACAATGTTAAATGGATGAAAGCGCCATCTATTTATACATTTAAACATCCTTTCATCCAGCCTTCATAGAACCCTAGAATTAGCAGTCGGTACCAAACCATAATCCACCGGGAACTTACACTTATGTTGATCACTTAGGTTGTTTGGAAGAATATGCCTAGCTTTAAATTTAGTATTTTTTTATTAGACAGATATTTTTATTACCAGCAAATTATTTTTTATATTTTGTTCAGTATTTAGTTTGCCCAACCTGATTCTAGATGGCGCTTTAACTAGTTTACACCATTTAATAACTTCGCCGGTCAAAAGATGTCGTGTTGCACAGAAAGTCAAACAAAAAATGACACAACAACAAAATTTCGTAAAACCAAAAAAATCTGAACCAGGTGTATAAGTGCCGAAACCCGGGATCGAACCAGGGACCTTTAGATCTTCAGTCTAACGCTCTCCCAACTGAGCTATTTCGGCTTATACAACAATGGTAAAATAAGTTAATTATATTAAAGGTATTGCAAAATCAGTTCAAATTAATGTATTTTTAGGAGAATCTAAAATAATATAAAAAATTATACAGCTTATAATAAATCTTAACTATATTACCTTAATTACAATAATGACAATTCTTATTTTCAATGTCCAAGTTAGTCAATGTTTATAATATATTATAATGCGTTATTCACGTTGGTTCATTTCACAGGTAAATTCTGTTCAAGGGCTTGTAGTCTATTAGTGTTTTTCTTTTTCTTCCCCTGCACCAGCCAGAGCCAGACCTAGCTCTCGAATTGACATTGAAGGCCGTATCTTCAGTAATCTGCAGCAACCGCGTACATACGAGCTCCATTAATTATTATGTCAGTAACCCATTAATGACCCACTACAGGGTCGGGTCTCCTCTCACAATGAGAGGGATGTAGGCTGCCGTTCACAACGCACCACTACTGCGGGTTGGTGGACCCATTAATTATTATAATCCTATTAATTTACTATGGAACTTATAATGATGATGACATCTCCATTCTGTTACAGTAAACAAAGTTACATCGAAAGTGAAAACCGCTGGACATAGGTGAACCGGCGTCATTGGATATTGCACTTTGTTCTTTAGTAGTAAGGTACATAATCGAATAACATATAAGAACTTCGAGAAGTGGACAAGCCTCAAAGACTGCAAGTACCATCCGCGTCATTGTATGCGTTGGTAGGGTGACCAATAAACCAAACTAATAGATAAGGATACAAAACACCTGTATTGAAAATTCGAAATGGATAGTCGCTACGTTTTTGAAATCCGTTTGTTAATTTTTTTCATGACTTTTTCATTTTTTCTAGTTTTTATAAAAAATTATAAAAAAATCCCTGTTGAAATCAATATACATCAACAAAGGAATGATCACAATCTTGCACTTAGCTTCGAAGATATGCGAGGATAAACGTTTTTACATACACATATAAGATTTTGTAAATTCATTAGGAAGTCCTAATATATCATCATGTAAGATTTTATGTAGCAGTTTCGATAGTATGACATACACACAATTCGAATTGAAGTCTTTAAGCCGGTTAAAAGTAAGATGGTCGATGTGGTCACCTCACCATCGGTTTTGTAACTGGAGAGTGAAAGCACAGCCTCCGATTGCCTCACAGCCCACAGCTGACACTGCGAAGCCGAAAACGGAACCCGACACACGACATGGTGAGTACACATAAATATCACTTTTTAATAAATAAATAATAAAATAAATAACGCTTCACACTCATAGCCCCGCACTAGGATTCCCTGTGTCGTGGGTGCCAAACACAAGACAAGAACACAACACACCCAGACCAGAAACAGAAATTCAAATTCATCATTCAAATCACTGCTCTGCTGGTAATCGAACCCAGGACCCTCCGCGCAGCGCACCGGTGTCTAAACCACTGCACCACTCAGGTCGTCGGTCACTTTTTAATGTCACTTTTTAATGTACGCATTTAAAATTTTTACTTCATATCCACTGATGATGTTGTGTGAAAGACTGAAGAAAACGATGACAAAAGTATTTTTTTGGCCATTGAACTTGCCTCAAACAAGACCCGTACGAGAGTCTTTATAGCAACCATCATCTAATTGAATAAACACTCAAGTCAGTCAGTCATTGTACCTATCAGCGCCTGTGGTCTGTGCTCCTTCTTGCGCAGTCGGGGAAACGTACCTGTCTAAGACTGCGTTTCACATTGGCGAATCACAATATTTCCACTGATGTGGAGTGTAGGTTTTAAGTGCTGTGATTGATCGGTTCTCGGTCCGCTCCGGTCACCTCCACCCAGCCTCAGTGGAAACGCACCCTTATGTTTGAAGCTTTATTTTTATCAAATTATTCCTCTTTGGAAAAGGGAGATCTCACACCAGGCGAGGATCAAACCTGGAGAGGGTCCATTCTCCGAATTTTCCGGACATGTCGGACTTGTGTATACATGCCAGCAATGTGAAAAACTTCGACAGCGTGATTCAGGGTCCCAGTGTCGCCATCTCTTGACGAGTGTCGGAGTTCACAACACTACTGACTTTTAACGTTTCGATTGCATATTTCAGGGAGCCTCACAGAGCGACCACTCGCAACTGGGAAAGGCGGACCTGGTGGCCAAGATCAAGGCGCGGCTGGCCACGGCTGACGTGAAGAAGGCCCGGGAGGTGGGCGGCGTGTTCCTCTTCAACATCATCAAGGGCACCAGCGTCTATTCTTGGAGTAAGTCAGCTTCACAATCAGACCCCTCTTTCCCAGTGGGCGCTTTGGGCAAGTGTGGCATCTGTAAATAAATGTATAGCTGTGGGGAAACAAAGTGTATAGTAAACCAGTGGTTTGCGCCCAGCACTATGCTGCTACTTTTTTAGGAATGGAATAGCAAACGGTAATGAGGGATGTCTCTGCAGCGACCGTGAACATTATTGTCAAAGTACTTATTATATCTGTGGTATAGCATCTGTACATAGTACATCTTCCCATACTAATAACACGTAAACTATACGAATACGACGATAGTCTTCATAGGGCACTGATGTTAAGTGGCCATCGTATCTAAACTCGTACGTGGATGTGATGCTATTAAATAGAGTATCCGGCAACCACGCCCCCAGTTGAAACCAGTGAAATAGCCAAAATTGCTTGCTTTGTGTAGTTGAAGGTGACGTTAACATTTTTCTCTCTACGAGGTACTCGTACATTGTAGCTATTGAAATAACTGCCTTTGGAACGACTTTTTTATCATAGAAAAAAGAAAAAAACGGTATCTCAACGGTAGACGGAATCTACGGAATCTTATTATTAGAACTATTTTCTTTTCTTTCTCCCAAAAAAACGGCATGGCAAGATATAACGCGGAACCGAGTGCAGTGACGCACTCCCGCACCGGGCCAGGGCCCACTTTGGGTCGCTGAGCCACTGGAGTACGTTGTTTTAACCCATTAATGACCCACTACAGGGTCGGGTCTCCTCTCACAATGAGAGGGATGTAGGCCTTAGTCCACCACGCTGGCCTACTGCGGGTTGGTGGACTTCACATGCCTTTGAGAACATTTTTTTTTGTGAACTCTCAGGCATGCAGGTTTCCTCACGATGTTTTCCTTCACCGTAACAGCAGGTGATATTTAATTTTATAAATCGCACATAACTTTTTTACAAAGTTATTGGTGCGTGCCACTGGGATTCGAACCCGGACCCCTCGATTCGAGGTCGAATTCTAAGCCACTGGGCTATCACCGCTGTACTATCACTGGAGTACGTACTCGTAAGTAAGTACTCCCAACAAACATTATAACTATTTTCTGCTTTCCAGCTCTGGACCTGAACAAAGTGGAGGCATACGAAGGCGAGCCCGAAAACGATCCGGACACAACGTTCACACTGAACGAGCACTACTTCAAGCAGCTGGTGTACGGCAAGGAAGACGCCCGGGTCATCATGCAGGCTGGAAGATGCTCTGTCACTGGGGACATCATGAGGGCGATGAAACTTGAACCTTATATCAAGCTCGAGTAGGTTCAGTTCACCTTGTTGCTTTCTGGAGCGTTGACATATCATCAATTGTCAGTGATCGGACATGTCCATGGTTGTCACCCTTGTGAGGATGAAATTTGAATCTTATATCAAACTCAGGTAGGTTTAGTTCAGCTTGTTGCTTTCTGAAGCTGAACCTTATTACTTATTAAATATCAAGCTAGAGTAGATTTACTTGTTTAGTTTAGTGTTTAACCAAATGTCAATGTTTTGTATTCGTTTTTCTATGGTTTTGTCACTAGAGACATTAAAGGGCAATGAAAAATGAACTCTACATGAAACAATTTCAGGTTAAATTATAGAGCTTTAAGTTATGATCGGAAAGGAAAATTTAAGAATCTCTGGCCTTAATTATAAGGAATTGTCAATAACTAATTTATGTGAAATCATTGTATTATTAACCGTCTTATTAATAATTTATACTGTAAAATAATTTAAACTGTGTGTCTTATACTTAAGTAATTTATAGTGCCTTAGCTGTAAGTTTGTTTATTTCATTTTTATCGTCATGCTATTAAATGTTTTTAACAGTTTCTACGTAAGCAATTATTTTGATACACCTATAACGTTACCCGATCAAGTATCAAACTTAATATTATTTATTATATAATAATCAATCAGCGAAAATTTGTGCAATGGAGGATACCTCAAATTTCAAAATTACTGTAGCTTTCACTATACGAGAGATAACAATGAGAAAAAGACTTTAAATATATAAACATTTTTAAAATGGCGGCTTAGGGTAAAAGAAAGACCCAATCGAACAATATACTTAGGCCCTTTACGTTACAGGCCAGTTTCCATAACCTATCTAAAGATATGGATAGCCTTACCCTTATTTAGTTACCAGATAACGCCGTTCGTTCAATGCAATTAATGTCTCTTCGGTAACCCAACTTCCGGAAAGAAATACAGCAACCAAGCTCCCAAGTTACGGAACCCAAACACCAACACTACGTAATAAAGATCGACCATCCACTTCGACAGTTCCCAAAATGTCAATCAAACCTGTACTTTCGCTTGAATACACAATCAACAAAAACTTTGATATAAATAAAGAAAGATATGAAACAAGTATGCAATGTCAGGGTCCGAGGTGCTTGACCGCGGTACCGTAGTAGAACCAGTCGGACTGCTCGCGGCCTCGCCCGGTCGCTCGCTTACAGATTATCAGATTAGGTACCTTTCTTTATGTGTCATTTCTGCAGGGTTCACGCAGGGCCACACTCACACACACGCAGGCGCACACGCACACACACATGCACACAGAATGCGTCACACATTCACACGAATGTGGAAATCTGGCGAAATTTAAATTTTTGATAAACGAACCAACAATTTTATTTGGCTTTAAAGAAATTTCCGAATTTACTACGAAATGAATACATAGGTAATACATAGGTACCTTTACCTTGTACTGTTATGTATTCTGTGCATTTACTAAGTGTATTATTAAAAATGAAAGTATAAAAATATTGTTTACTCATTTTTATATTAAGTTATTATCTTATTTGAACACCTTCTATGTGGCAGAATATGAAAATAATAGGTACTGGCTTTTTAATTAAAATATTTATAAGAGAAGTTCATTAATGCCATGAGCTAGGAACGTATCCCACACGTTAGAAGGTTATTTTACTTAACTTTAACTCGACCTAAATAATATTAGGTATACTTAAAATGAAGGTTATTTTACTTAACTTTAACTCTACCTAAGTAATATTATACTTAAAATAGTAATAATAGTAATAATAAAAGTCTAAAACCTTCCTAAAACTGTAAAATATTTAAGTATACCTGTAGGTAAAGTTTATATTTAACAACGTAATTATTTTCAAAATTACGAGACGACATTAAGTTTAATACATCCTGTGTGGTTGTTACTTATGTAGGTATGTTAAATTAACTTAAATTCTCAGTTCTCATAATAATTTATTCGCGTAATTGATTCTACTATCTACTCGTACAATTAGGGATTGCATTCCAGTATGATTGATTTTAAATCAGACCTGACACTGAAAACTATCCAAACAAATTTTGCCGGATCCGAACGGATTGGTACTTTCTTACTAATGAGCTGGATTGTATTTGAATAACATCAATCAAATGTTGTATTTTTCACAAATCACTATTTATGTAGGTATATACGTATTATTATTTCATTTATTATTAAGCAATAATATAATAGACAAAGCAGCCATAAGCATCAATATAAACAATGTACTATAATAAATTAATCTATACAAATATTAATTCTTAACATGATGATTAAGTTCCTATGATTTACATCCAATTAGTTGAGAGAGAATTTAGTGAGAAGTTACTTACCTGAATTGTACCATCATCTTTGGCTTTACCGAATCCTGTTCGGAATTAGCTTTACATTGCCGGATCCGACGCCGGATCCGAAGGATTGGATTGCAATCTCTAGTTAAGGCTCGATAGATTCATAATTGCAGAGAACGGGTCCCTATTAAAGAAGCTAAGGACAACTGGACTAACCCTTGGACCAGAAATGATATGCGTTTGAAGTACAATCACGCGTAAAAGTGATAAAGAAAATATTTTTTTGAATTTGCTTATTCGCATTTAATTTCTTCACTCTATGATGAAATGTTTCTTATAATTTGTAAGAACGGCAACAGGGTATAAAATCGGTTTAATCAGCTTCTTGGCATAGAGACATATTTTAATTTTATTTCAATTAAGTGGATTTTTTTTGTATTTACTTCAATGCAATGCCATGCAATTTAATTTATATACGTGTTTATGTATATGCAACGGGAGAGTTTATTTATCATAATTTAAACATGAATTGAAAAAGTGCAGTTTTCAATGTGTGTTTGTAAGTAATTTTCAATGAGTGTTTGTTGGTTTTCAATGTAGGTTTTCAACGTTATGTTTTTTTTTAATTATTAGAAGAACGAAATAATGATTGCAAAATGAAATTAAAATTTGCTGTTTGATCTTTAATTTAATAAATCTTTGTAAAAATATTAAATCTTTGTAAAAAAGTTAGTGCTTTTGTACTCGAGTGTACCGGTGAGTCTGGCGACTGCGAAGCCTTCAAACGACTTATTCGCTATTAGCACTCTATCTCGAATCTCATCTGCGGTCGTACGCATCGCACTCGCAGTCCCAGGTTCATACACAGGTTTACTGTTATCTACACATTAAAAATATTTAATAAAGTGTTTTGAAAATGGCCACCAAGTTAGTTATTGTGGTGTTTGCTGCTCTCATCGGTGTCAGTTATGGTGAGAATATTTTTTTTTTTGCTTTTTATCAAAATAAGATTATTGTTTTTAAAAATCATTAACTGCTCGAATTTAAATGTTTCCGATTTATTCGTTCGACACTTTTGTATTGAAAATAATGTTTTCTTAAAAAGTATATTAATATTTTTAAAAAATACTCTAATTTTACGAACATAGCATAGGTTATTTAATTCTAGGTAGCATAGCAAGAAGTCCGTTTCAACGTTTTTTTTACATAGTATACTACGCATAGTACCTATCGTAACTACGTAATACAATACCTGCCAAGAAAATTCAAGAAATATGTATCCACTTACTTTAACATTAGCAAGCAATTATTCATTGTAATATTATGCTTTGATAACATTGAAACATTAATTACATTAATTAATTATTTGTTACACTCATTTACAATAAGTTCTCTAAAAGCCGTTCTATCATCAATTTACAACTGCAAATTTCCTCACAGTTCCTATAATTTTGGTTTACTGTGGATGCTGTAAATAGATATTTCAATTAAGGCGACCATTTTATCTAGCTCTCGTGACGCCCAGTAGGTACGCCTCCCTATACAACCTTAAAAAGGGCCTGTACCCTGCAAGAGGTTGTCGATGGGTTGTCACTGCAGTTGTTGCATGTGTTGCAGTGGCTGCACTTTGACACGCACGAGTTGCAGGTCACCTGGGCCCTGATTCTGTGTGACCACACTCGTATCGCGGCCATGTCGTGTCTTACCCGTGATAAAAAATCAAAAAAGGCTTAAGTCAAATATCGTGACAATCTATTGTGTGCCTTATAGAATAGACATTAAGGTTACTTGTCGCGCCGAGTTCATGAAATGACGTACGGTTTGATGTCACACGATATCGGCACGAAGAATCACTACAACCCACTTATTTTCCAACTTTGGCTGAAAACAAAAAGATTAGATCACAAGTAATAAAGGAAAATTTATTTATCCATTGAAAAACTGTTTTTGTCGCCTTTTTCTCATTGAGTTTTAGGATTGCTATTGAAATAAATTCAATTTCAATTCAATGACCGTCGAGTCTAAATTTTAAAACATTTATATTTTTTTTAATATGACTACATAGATAGATTAGGTATATAATGTTCTCATATTAATATATCCGTCAATTAGGTACCTGTGGATTTAAGATGGACTAAGAATTTCAGTGCTAAGGGTTAAACATACTCGTACGTCCATGGTACCATGGTACACGACAAGGGATTTCACATCCCTAGAGTGGATCTGTAAGGCAAAAGAATTATATTATAGCTATAAGTATTTACCTTCGAGCTCACAAATTGTAGGTACTTAAGTTACAAAACATAATGAAGTTCCTAATCGAGTTAACCCGCATGTACGACAAAAATATCAAACAGGTACCTGAATCTTCTAAAGAGAACAGCTAAACCGATTTGGCACATTTTAGTTTTGAAATGTTTGTGCGAATCCAAGGAAGAAAATTTGAATAAAATTCCCCATATTTGACAGACGTCATCATTCGTTGAAGAAGTGTGCCGGGACAGCTAATTTATAATAACAGTTAATTCAAACTTAATGTTTTATTCAAAAAAAAATACGCAGGTGTTGAGCAGTCGAACTACGAAAAAAGCCGACAGCTCGGCGGTGAGTCCACTGGCCAATCTAACGGTAACCCAGTTGTCACTACCATCACTTCACGTCACGTCATGTCTATCATGTCATGTCATTCGAACTCATTCACTCAGCACACGCGATAAACTCATAAACTGGTCGTGGTAATGTGGGTTGCTGGTTGCCTGGTGTGTGTTTTTAATTAATATTTAGCCCTGTGCCCATAAAATTAAGCCTAATGTGAAAGTTATTCGACTCTCCTTTAGGCTGAGGGTAAAAATGTCCAACCCTTAAAAATAAAGTAAACAATCTTACCTACATACCTATTATCATTTATTCGGTAACCCATGTTTTAAGTTAAGCACATATTATGTATAAAACTAATTAATATAACAACATAACATTACAGAAACACATTATTATAGGTAGTAGGTAATTCACGAAACAAGGAACATGCAGCCAAGTATGACACCAAGGTCACTGCCAAATCATCAAAATACGAATTAATTACTCAACTTTACACAAGATAATATCTCAGCAAACGTACTACTTAAGGTACATTTCCTTCATTATGTGTCTTAACTGCAAACAAAATAACTCATTAACACAATAATGAATAGCGTGAATATTAACGAAAAGGGAAAAATCTTTAATTTGGACGTAACATGATTCATCATAGACAGTTCCTGGTTTTAATATATTTGGAACAATAGATACCTATAACGGACAATAATTAATAAATATTTATTCTGGTAAATATTAATTAAAGAACGATTAGGAGAGGCGGAGCATTTGAATCAAAATGCAGTACAAACTTACGAGAGGTAGGCAATTATAATATTCTTTTCCAGTATTAGGTACAAATATTTGTTTATGTATTAAATAAATTATGATTTATAGATAATTATTAATAGGTACATACCTAAAAGCGCATAAAAATAAGGGCTAATAGCGCATAAATATAAAGCACTCAGAATTAGAATACCTACCAGTAAGTACAAGCTCCATCAGGATCGGTATAAAATTTCAAATTTCGTTCATTGTTATACGCTCTTTACTAAGCTTTGGTCCCAATAAAAATCACACCATCTTTCCAGATTCATTCATAAAATGCTAGTAAAAACGTCACCGCCACCACACAGGGTTTAAGGTTTTCGTCTTCATGCTATAATGCCAGTCTTCATTCTTATTTCTTGACGTTTAATGAAAAAAATAAACTCCTTAAATAAACCTATTAATAAACCAGCACTGGCACTATAGTGAAAATTAACCACCATACTCATTCATCTCATCGCCATTAACCATTCACCAACAGGTTTCGGAATAAAAGAAATATGGGACTATTTGGTAGGAGCGGGAGTCGGTTACGGGCAGTACCCGTACCCTCAGTACCCTGGCGGTCACTACCCCGGCGCGGGCGGTCACTACCCTGGCAATCAGTACCCTGGCGGTCAGTACCCTGGCTCTGGACAACACTATTACCCGGGGAGCAACTACGTAGAAGGCCCTCCCGGAGCGCACCCTGGATGCCCCTTATGCGACTCATCGGTGTACGACTATTGTTCGTACAAACAAGAACACGATTCGTGCTGCTGCGAGAATAATAATTGTAAGTATTTTGAATTGAGCTTTTCGAATCTTATCCGAGTCAAGTTATGTCTGACTATGATGACGTAGGCCCTAGCCACCATGCTGGCCTAAGGGGGGATTTACATGGGTCCGATTTTCGCCGTGCGGCTAGTCACTTCACAAATCGCCAGGGGGGATTTACACACGAGTATAGTCACTTGCAACCTAGCCGAATTGCCATTACGGTCCATTTTTGCCGCACGGCTAAAATCACCCGGCTTTAGTCGGCTTTAGTCACCCGTGCAAATCCGACTTAATGCGGGTTGAAGGATTTCACATGCCTTTGAGAACATAGTGGAAAACTTTCACGAATGCTGGTTTTCTCTCAATGTTTTCCTTCACCGTTACAGCAGGTGATACAAGTCCTATTCAAAATATCTATAAGACTTATATAATTGGTCTAGGAAGAGGATGGCCTCAAATAAAGTTTCACCTTTAACACAAGCTGAGTAGGAAACAAGAAAACGATCTTTTTACGATGGTTTATACCTATATGATGTGATATTTTATTGTAAACAAGTAACAAACAGGCCACCTGCTGTTAAATAATAACTGCGACCTATAAACATCCCGGTTAGAAATCCATTTGAAACGAATGGCTTCTAACACTTATTAAAATAATTAATACACTATTCCAGTCCTCCCAAACTTTAATTGCCGCAAAGCGAACTGCAAGTTCCTGTACGCGAACTCCTGTGAAGAGAACCGTCTGATCTCCAACTGCTGTTGCATCGACGTGCGGAAGAACGCAGTGGCGGCGCCCGTGGTCGCAGTCGCGCCCGTAGTTGTTTAAACTTTTGACCGTCATTATGAAAATGATGCATCCGCTGGCCATGATACACCACCATATTGCCATGTACATACCAAGATAAAGTAACGCCACTTTTGGTATAATCAAAAGTAAGTTTATTACCGTTTAAAACTCGGAAAACTCCCGACATGGCGTACGTACATGGCATGATTTCCCGTTGTCGACTATGGCTGTCTATGGCGCTTAAAAGGTTTATCAGCTTTAGTTTTAAGCAAAAATTTTTAAGTCAGGATCAAGGCCCTGATCGACGGCCGAATAAAACGCGCGGTTTTATGGCTTGTCGCGAGTAGTAAGTGCTTTTCAAATTTTAGATTTTTTTTCTCAGAAACTAAGAGGTATTATTAGCACTTAATTTGATAATAACCATCATGCTATGGATGTATGTGAAAAACAACTGGAAGATTATCTCGTGGTAGGTATATGTAGTTTATCAGTATCACTCCGTCTGGACATATTATAAGTCTTTGTTTTAGGTATTAAATACATTTTGCAATATAACCGTTATGTCTACTATACGCCAAATAGATTATATTATACAACATACATTTCTTCACTATTTCGGTTAGAATTGATCAGTTAGTTTGATTCAGTATACATGCTGAAACTGTTCTCATAATATTATTATTAGTTATTAGAAACACGAGACTGTCACCCTGCATCTCTGATGTTTTACGAACACGTAGGTACGTAGGTGAGATCCGTGTGATGGTCAGTTGAGGCTAACGACCTTGTTTAGAAATATTGAAAGTATAATTTCCTCTGTGATTATATTCGTATATCAGTCCGCTATAGTACTAGATACTAACAGATAAGGGCTAATTGCACCTTCAATCTCAAAATTATGTGTTAATATTGTTGGTGTCTTTCAACTTTCAAATTTATTTGCTCTGTATACCACTGCTTATTGTTAGTATTTGGTAGTATGAATATTTTTCATATCTCTCATATTCAGGTGGTAAAATTTATGTAATGATTCTCATCTCATTCGAACATACTTTTGCAAAGAAAAATGCAATAGCATATCTAAGTAGATATGCTATTGCATTTTTCAACTTACAAGTGCTGTCTAGGTTAGGTTAAGACTGTATTTTAGTATAAAATTGTATTAAATGTAAGTTTACAACTATTTTATTGGTTTTTCCTATTACCTATAATATGAAACAATATCATCTTATTGATGTCTTTCAGATAAAATCATTATTGAGCCTTGTAAATAATTACTACAGCAATAGTACAATAATTATGGGCACAGGAAAACTTGCCCATAAATATTTTTAAGTAATTAAATACAAGACTTATGTAGTAGCATCAATTATTCATAGATTATTCATATTCATATTAAATCTTACTCATAGATGAACGGGGTCGTTGTAAATAAAAACACCAAATATAGACTTACTCATTTATGCACCTCGAATTCATATTCGCACAGGCTACAAACAGACATGACATCTCACAAAAGGTAGAAAACAGCTTCACTTTCGACTTAACTCTTAGGCTTCGGATTCTATGAATTAATTGCAAACATTATAATGTTGCAACAACAAACTCTTTTGACACATTTTCATACTTTTGGCATGCAAGCAAAGTGACTTAAGGAGTAATACTAGTAAAAAAATATAATAATTATCATAACACTATTTGTAAAACTGGCTAAAATTTGATGGCTATTCATAGACTCGAATTTTCATTGAACTGTCAAAATAGGCAAACTGAAATAGACTGGCAATGAAATCGAATCGAAAAATCGTTATGATGCCATTATTACTAAAACTGTCAAATATGACGATTGTATAGTCAGAATGAAACCATGATGATGTGTATTCGTATAACACAACTATAGTGGTAGACTTCGCCCCCTGAATTTTTTCCCCTATACTTAATGGTATTCACATCTCTGTGAGTGAGTGTGTTTGGCCAACTACGACGTTATGTGAAAGTAGTACCTACGCAGGAAAAATGTTCGGTGTTTAATGTGAAAATTTGAAAAATATCAGGAATTGGGTCCAGGCCACCTAACTACACATTAAATGACGACACAAACATCACAGGACAATAACGGTATCATACCGCACCCTGAAATAGAGTGTCACTATCCGAAATTTTCCATTTTTTACTTTAGGCGACATCTGTGTTTTACATACGAGTATAAAGCGTCACCAAATATTTTGTAAAAAACTGTTATCCCAATAACTTGTCTCTTTTGATATGCCAATGGGACAAGATTGCTCAGTATTACCTTTTATGAAGTACCGAAATTTTAAATTGCCGTCCTGTAATAACGTGTTTTTACAAAACGTGTTTGTGTCACTTTTTATTTCAGGGTGCGGTACATAAGAATTCACGCAAAAGTCGCTCGTACGACGTCACTGCATACATTTTGTTACAAGTCAGTGTCACGTGTAATTAGGACAGCTCGGTACAGAGGCCTAGTTTAGATTTTGTCGTGTTGGTTCCTTGGTGGGTTATATCTACAAATTTTACTAAGTTGTTTGAAATCCAACTTATTCCCTTCCGTTAATAGATGCGTAGTTCAATTACAACTTAACTCACTTTGCTAACAAGTTACAGTGAAGACACCAACCGAAATCAATAGATAAAAATATGAAAATACACATTTAACAGAGAGAAAATACTTTAAGCATCACCAAATTAGCTTTACATTTCAATAATTATATTGTTTATAGGGATTTAACTAAATTTGAAAAATGAAATGTTACAGGTAACTTAGTAAACTTAATATTACAACTCGTGTAAAGGTGTAGCCAAATTGTCTTCAAATCAACTATGACGAGTGAAAGTAATCAATTACACAATGATTGGCGATTGTGACGTCATAGTTTTGAAATAACACATGCTGTTTATTTTAAATCCTATGTTGTCGATCGATGCCAAATTAAGAGCCAAACATCACAATTTTATCGTTGTTTGATTCCAAGTTTAAGATATTTGTAGTCGTATTTATAAAAAAAATCTGTCAGAAAAATTCGGAAAGAAACATAAAGGCTGGTAAACTTCAATGTACCCAGACACATTCAAATACATATTGCAGTATCAATTTAACGGAACATAACTACGAACAAACAGCAATAATGTCTTATTATAAAATATTATTGTTGTTGCAATAAACAGAGATAATAATAACTTATGTCTGTCGTATGCCCCACAGCTCTGGTTGGATACTTTCAGCCATATTTACACCGAAAATAGATGACAATTGACCACACCTTTACCTTGCATATTTTATCAGATGAGTATAGAGTGAAATACGTTTACACAGAATGAGAATTCCGTCATAGGCGGCAACATGCTGATACAATACTCCTACCGTTACATAATAATAATATATAGAATGAACACCCTTGCCACACAATTGAGGCTACACATTATATGACATTTATTTTTGAACCATTGCTTTTTATCTTGAAATACATTCCAAACTTTATAATTAGACATTTTACCAGGCACTAAACACGTAACTCTGTGGCACTTACATGTAATTGTGTTAATATTTTGTATGATTTTCGTCGTGCAAAACTTGAAGGAATATTAAATTTTGCTGCGTTCAGTTGCATAATTGGCTAATTAAAATCTAAGAAGAAATTCTCTAACGTAATGATTTTCCTGTGTGAGAGAGAAACAAAAATGTATACGAGTATACTGCATAGTATAATTATTATTATGAGTTAGAATCCTTATTTACTCTTGTCGAAAATTGTCCAATTGATCTAAGAGTGTCACATCTACTTCGATTAACCACATTACGACAGTACAAAACAATTCCGGTGTACACGGTGAAATTTTCAAGTTTGGTTGGATGGCTGAATCAAAAAGATTGATTCACGCGTTTATTTTTTTTAACATTTGGCCCAAAAAAAGGTTTTACCTCGAAAGTTTTCTGGGAGTCTTGGAAATTGGTACCTTTATAGATTTTGATATATATTTCCGAATTGCAACTTTGTCATCTCGTATCATTTACATTACATGTGCGATGTGCGCCGCCATCTTGGAAAATGGCGCCTAATAGCAGTACGAAGTACGTAGTACGCAGTAAGTCTTTGAAGCGCGTATTACCTACTCAATGGTAGATGGCGTTACTAGTTTGTAGTGTGTAATATTGTCGATACAAAGCAGACATAAAATAACATTTTTCGATAACATCTACTTTCCTACTCATTTTACGATAAAAACACCCATAGCCAAATTAAACTTAAGAGTTTCCTTAATGCACCAACAACTTTTTTGGCGCAAAGTGTATTCGAAATGTGTGTAGCTTTGGGGCGCTTGTATGACAAATCTATTGCTATCACTCATAGTTTCGGATTTCACCATCCAACGACACTTAAAATTCACCTGTACACATTGCCATATAAAACCGTCAACACTAAACAAACTATTCCATACACATAAGGTGCGTTGCCTTCGTTTATGTACAGCATACAATATTTCTCACTGGTTTGGAAGAGCGACCTTATCAAGAATACAATAAGTAACAAATTCGTTTGAAAATAACCAGCCTTTTATATACTTAATAGCTATGTGCATACTTCACGGTAAATATCAATCGAATAAGTGGACCACCTAAGGGAACTGGGAATAAGGTTTTAGCGGCCAACCATTTTCAAAACCTTTTAAATGCTGAATTTTATAGATGGAAAGCTTTATATTGTCACAATATACAGCTCACAATTATAAAGCGGTGATAGCCCAGTGGCTTAGAATTCGACCTTTGTAAAAAAGTTATGTGCGCTTTATAAAATTAAATATCACCTGCTGTTACGATGAAGGAAAACATCGTGAGGAAACCTGCATGCCTGAGAGTTCACAAAAAAAAATGTTCTCAAAGGCATGTGAAGTCCACCAACCCGCAGTAGTGGTGCGTGGTGGACGGCGGCCTACATCCCTCTCATTGTGAGAGGAGACCCGACCCTGTAGTGGGTCATTAATGGGTTACTGGCAAGTTATAGCAATAAAAAATTAAAGAATGTAACAAGGGAAGTTTTTTATTGATCAAAAACTATTTTTTTTCGTACAAACAGACACATTAGCCTGATGTAGTGAGAGATTAGCAAAGCTGTCCTCATATGAAATCAAAGGGGTTTTAGATGCTTCTCTGTGTACATGCTTCAAAACATCAGGTTTCTGAGTGAAAAAGGTGGAGGGTGTCAGTTTTTTTAGCCTATCGCTTGGTGGCAATTTATCTTTTCCATCTACATTCTATTCAAAACTGTTACATCCATCTCGAAAGCACCACAAAATAAAAAAATTATAAGTTGTCACTGAACATAAAATGTTTGTAAAAGTAGTCGCTAAACCAATATCCACAGTTCCCTGTCAACTATCGGTAGGTTGTGGGCTGGTTACCGGCTGGGGGCTGCGAGGGCTGAGGCGGAGGGCGGAGGGCGGAGGGCGGAGGGCTGGTGGCGGGCTCTCAGCGCATCCGGTAGTGGTTCTTCTCGTGCACCTGGCAGAGCTCGCCCTTGAACTCGAACTCGACGGTGAAGTCCAGGTCGCGGTTGTTGCGCGCGTTCTGCTGCATCGAGAACGTGCCCGTGATCTCCTCGCCCTTTTTCACCTGGAATTTAACAGACTAATTATTGAGCAACCAACCGTTGTAGAGTCCACATCACCTGATGATGCTCCGTTTTGGGGCGAAACACGTGTCGTGTGCTATTGGAATAAGTTGTTATGGTATACACCTACTCAGAGAGATAAGGGAGGGTGGTGGGTCCATACCAAAACAAGTTCCACGTGTGCGGATTGTTGCAAAGAAATATAAATACAACTTTGTAGTGGCCCCGTCTATTAGGTAGGTACTAATATCACTGGCTCGTTCACACACGCAACACAGCAACGCTTACGTCCACTCTCGCTCTCGGCTCTCGTGATACTAACCCATAGTGCTTTGCTCCGGAGCCGAAATCACCGGAGAAAAACCGGAGATTGGCAAAACCGGTGAATTCCGGTTTTTATTAAAATCACCGGAGAAAAAATTGCAGTATTTTTCCGAATAGTACCTACCGAAAATTTAATCATTTTATTTAAAACTTAAGAGTACATTAAATAGTCCAGTTACGTCATGTCTCATGCACGTTTTCTATGCAAAATGGCAACATTGAACATTATATTGCCTGTGGTATTGCTAGGGACGTCAGACCGTTAGTTACTTATTATTACATAACGAAATATCGATACAGCAGTATATCGTGTATCAATATTTAATACGATATTTTATAGATTATAATTTATAGGATACGCTTCAATACAAAATATTAACATAAAAATATCGCATTAATGTATAGTATCAAACTTTATCAACATTTTTTATATAATTTCCAAATTTATATTACATGCAACATAACAAATTTGTTATTAACATTGAATTTATTGCTGTTGGTGATGAGAGATATCACTGCGCTTTGGATCTCTGGACTGAAGAGTTAAATTATCGCAAATCGAGTCTCGATTCAAACGTACTCGATACCGTTACGATGCGATATATGGATACATAGTTACATTAGTTACCTATTGTAACCTATTACCTTTTATTAAACATTTTTAATAACAACAATCAATTGATTTTTATTGAAATTAAATTAAGTGGTAAAATCTCCGGAGAATCTCCGGTTATTTGTCAAAACCGGTGAAAAAATACCGGAGGCAATATTTTTCTCCGGTGCAAACCACTACTAACCCATAGAGTTATTGAACACTATGCTTTTATACTGGCACTGACAATGTCAGTCTGACGTAAGTGACGTTCCATGCGGCGTGCGCCCGAGATAGTGTATATCTATTTATGTATAGATACTACCACAAACACTACAAACTTAAATAACAATGGATTTCCGCAAAGTAACGCCTGATACAATATATTATAGACAATTTATTAGGTGGGAGAGCGATGGCAGCTCGTCTGGGGAGGTATGTTAACGCCAACCTCTTGACCAGTCGTACATCTGGTTTGCAAGCAACGTTGCATACTGGCAAACCGCAGCATCGGTTATTAAAAAGCACACTTAGTTCCGTTTGAACTTATTGAATTTTAAGAAATTTAATATTCCAGCATGCCTCAATAATATCCGGCCGAATACCGGATAGCTACTATTCTACCGAATTTAAAAAAATCTGGATAAAAAAATATATTTTTAAGCTAACTTATTATTTTCACTATTTATATCAAAGTATTCCCATAAAGGCGATTTTTTCTTCACCGATGCCATTTCTCATTGCTAAATCTTTTAGAATTATGTATATACTTGAATGAACAAGAGCTCAAATAAAATAATAACCTAAAACGATCACCCACATGACTGCACTGCAATCAACACAATAAGGCAATGAATGCAACAATTGGGTATTTTACAATTTTTTTTTTGTGATAAATGAAAAAATCATATTATATAAGTTTTATAACAAAACTATTTTTATTTAATTTTTTTCGCAATAATTCATTATTTCAAAATAAAAATCAAGTTTTGAATCCAGTACCGAAGACACGCCGACAACTCCCGAACAAACCCAAGCGCGTGTGACGTCATAATGTTAGTTTTCACTCATTGCAGTTGACAGAAAAATGTTCCCCAAGATGACAAACTATGTAATGTCTAATGTCTGGTCACGTGTAATAGCCGTAAACGCTGTACTGTTATTAGATAGCCGTAACATTATGACGTCACAACTATGGTGACCAATCATGGCGCGTCTATAGTCACGCGATCTTTATTTAAATTTCACCAATTTTTAATTGTTTATAATTAATTGAAAAAAATGTTTTTTTTTAAGTTTTTTGCATTAAATATCAATATTATTAATACTAAAGTTTTAAATTTAAAATACATAAAAAAAAACATTTTTTTGAAATACCCAATTGCTAGGAGGAAGGAGGAACATCAACTCACGGTCATGTACTCGTCGAAGTAGAAGACGGTCTGTTTCCAGTGCGTGTAGGCGGCCTCGGGCGCGGTGCTGAACCCGAGGCGCTTGTGCGACTTCGTGAACTCCACGTTGAAGAACGTCACCAGGGCTTGGATGAAGTCGTTGCGGCGGACCTGTGACCGTGACAACAGCTTACTAATAGTAGTCGAATTGAAAAAAAAATGTTTTTTTTTTCATTAAATTTGAGTGGCAAATAGGCATGTCAGTACCCATTAATGACCCACTACAGGGTCGGGTCTCCTCTCACAATGAGAGGGATGTAGGCCGCCGTCCACCACGCACCACTACTGCCCGTTGGTGGACTTCACATGCCTTTGAGAACATTTTTTTTGTGAACTCTCAGGCATGCAGGTTTCCTCACGATGTTTTCCTTCACCGTAACAGCAGGTGATATTTAATTTCATAAATCGCACATAACTTTTATTACAAAGTCATTGGTGCGTGCCACTGGGATTCGAACCCGGACCCCTCGATTCGAGGTCGAATTCTAAGCCACTGGGCTATCACCGCTGCAAATAGGCAAAACCTCAGAGGATTCGCATTTCGCGATTTCGCGGCGGAGGTGTGCTGACGCGGTAAATGAGCACTGCAGCTCGTGCACACCCACACCCAACATACATGGGTGGGTGCCTTCTCATGACTAAGATGATTCCCTCAAATAGCGTATAATATGTATACGGCAGTAAAAAATAGTAGTCAACACTTTCTTACCTGAAGGTGGAACTTAGATTCAAAATTTAGATCTTCCTTCTTGACAGTGTAAAGATCTATCTCCTTCAAAAGGCACGAATTTGTTACTACCTGTAAACGAACATACAATCTTTCAATGAAATCGCTGTGTTCAGGTATTAAATGTAATTTTGAGTTTTGTTTACAGTACCTGTTTAGCGTCAACCACATCGACCAGCGGCTCCGAGATGGCCACCTTTCTGATGGAGGACATGTTGAAGCCGTACACGTCGTCCCACCAGTTGATCTTCTCGTCCTTGTACTGGCGGTCCTCGATGCCGCAGATGAACAGAGTACATCTGAAAGGTGGACAACATTATCAAGTGATAGGCAAACCGGCAGTCTTCGTCCTGCTCTTACTTTAGATCATCTATCCGAGATACTTCTATCATTCGAGTTTTTTGCCAAGTTTGTTGCCGAGTGTTTCCCTCTGTACAACAGTGAAAATTGCATTCAAATGGGTTCAGCTATTCAAACACAATTAGTACCTCAACAATTATACAACATTTACATGTCGACATTTACTTGATACTCATTTTTTAAGCTCGAGTTTTACACTAATGCTTATCTTAAGTTACTAACTATAATGTCTCATACAAATTTGAACCAAAACGCTTCAGTGGAAAGAAACTGGCAATAATGCATTCTTGTCTTGTCTTGTGTTCCATTTTATTTTTATTTTATTAATATAGTAACCGTCATGAGTCATGAGCACAGATTATTTATTATCAGTGGTAGAGATATACCTATAGATATACTTTCGGCCAATGTACGGCAGCCGAAAAAAACGACGGCTAAAGAGCCAATCGCGTAAACCGGAGCGCTGTCAATGTCAAACCAACCAATAAAAATTGTGCTCACGACTTATGACCGTGACGGATACTACTACTACTACTATATTATGATACAAACCTGTCGGGGAACAGCATGCCATCGGGCTTGAGCCACTTGTCCCTCGCGTACAGGACGGTGTCCAGCATGCTCTCGTAGAAGAGGCAGTAGCCCATCCACTCCGATATTATGATGTCCACCTTGTCCACGGGCAGCTCCACCTCTTCAACCTGACCACAAAGACAAATATTATAATAATAATAATAATAAGCCTTTTATTTCCAGAACTTAAGACTATTAAATAACACAATAACAGGTTTGAATAATAATGAAATTATAAGAGATCCCTGAGCTTGGTGTGCCTATTGGCATAGGCCTCCTCCAACTCCTTCCAGTGGACTATCTCTGGCCACTCTCGACCACTGTCTGCCTCAAGTCATCCTCCCATCTCTTGACCTGACGGCCCCTGTTCTTTTTACCGTCTCTTGGATGCCAAACAGTAACCTGCTTGCTCTTACAGATCCCCAAGAAACTGAAACTTGAATTGTCATCTTTTCCATCCAACGACTTCATCATATTGCATAGTGTTACGTCTAAGAATTCTCAGATAATTAAATAATACACAATCAAACGCTCCACAATAGGCCATTCCTAAAAACCATACAAAGGAAGAAAATCGGACTTGCCTTCCCCTTAACAATAGTGATGACGTCATGGAGGTTGTTGGCCTCTATGATCTTCTGTGCGTAGTCCACGATGTTGGAGCACTCCACCGCGTACACCCTGCTGGCGCCCGCCTTGGCAGCAAACATGGACAGGATGCCCGTCCCGCAGCCTATGTCTAGTACTGTCTGTTTGAATATGAGTCTATTAGTGAAATACAATTATCAACAATACTCTTTGTTGTACACCATAAACTGATATAGACACAAAAGTAGCAAATTATTGGTAGGTACAAAAGTCTTATTGACAAATAAGTAATTTCTTCCAAGCAACCTTAAAAATCCTACTAGGTACTATTACAAAAGTTAGTCGCAGAGCCATGGACTGTGTGGCGTGGAGGGGCCATGGAGGCAATTGCCCAACGGTGGGCGTCATAAATGCTGGCGAAGAAGAAGATTACAAAAGTTTGTGAGGATGGATAAATATACACATGGATTGATGTTTGTAATATGGCACACAGGTAGATTAATCTGGGTTGACAAATAGGATGCTCTTTGTCCCTTAAGGTACTTTTTCTATGACACATTCTTAGGTTTACTTGGAAGTTGCAGGTGAAAATAAGTAAAGAATATTATGACAGATTTAACTTTAACAAACTAAGCGTAAATAGTACCACTGGCTCCACAACACCCAAACCTCTTTCAGTCGTGCCACATCCTCCGCTTCATGCCACAAGCATTTAATGAAAATGAGATAAGGTGTTATGATTCCTAGCTCAATATGAACACATAAGAAATTTTGCTGTTAAATGAATTTCAATACAAACATTTGATTATGTGTATGTTTTATACTCACAAGCTAGGCCACAACAACACCATTGAGGTTAAACAGAGAGATGGACTGAGTCAGGTTATCCCTAAGACAACTAGGCACACACTGAAGGAAGCCATTAGCCAAGATGCTAGGAGAAACATGCGATTTTGGAGAAATAATAATTGACACAATAATTTCCTACTAAAAACTACTCTACCATCTTTGCCGAAACATGAGTATATTTTTGAATGTTTTGTAAGTACGCCACGCCGTGCAGCCTACTCTTTCTACCAGATTGAATTGTAAATTACAAATATCGCATCAGTAAAGGTCGATAATGCATACGGACAGAAGTATCGCTTACTTTTCCTTTGAATAGATGCTTATTGTGGTACATAGCGTTCCTGTATGTAAGCGTCCTGACTTCATCTTTGAGCATCTCCTCGTGGATTCCAAAATGTGCATACGAGTCGAAATAGTAATCTCGCGACGTCATTTCTTCTGCAGTAACATTCTTATCGGGGCCTACAAAAAGAATTTCGCGTTTAAATCACAGTAACATTCAACAAAGGAACACGTTTTTGCAACGGCAGGCGCCGGCATTTTTGACAAAGGCACTCACCATTTTCTACACTAGGGGTGGACGCAGCGGAACCGACAGACGGGCTTTCTTCCATTGGTTCGATCTTCGCACAATCCATGCTTTCCATTTTACAGCAACACGAGTTTGTACAGCGAGAAAAATAAAAAATTTAACAGTTTATAACCTGAAACCCTACTGAGTGCTCACAACGCTCAATCGATCATAGGCCTACACTAATTTTAATCTAGACAATGCGTAAAAACTTACAATTAAGTTATAAATAAGCCTTAAATTAGTCAGCTAAAGACTAAATATCACAATGCGCAATAACTCCCACAAAATGTCCGAAAACGTACAATTATTCTATTTTATCACGAGTTCGGAGCTTCTCCGCCTCGCGTAGAGAATGCTTGAAAGAGAAATCGAAATCAATGGTCGCCGCCCGTACAGAATAAAAATGCGCGAAAAAGCGAATGCAGCACTTGTCCACAGACTGTCTAGAGATTCTTAAGCATAGACAATCGTCTTCTCGAATTAGTCTAAAGTGTCCCAGAGACGAGATGATGAAAAGAACTGATTATTTTCAAGTTTTATAATGTCTCTAGGATTTTCGTGTAGGTATGAAATTGAACGATCTATAAGATTTTATATTAATAGTATTCGACGAAAATGTGACGCCTTTTTCACTTTACTATACACAGATTAATTAGTTTCACCTTAGGTAGGTACAGAAAGTAATAAAATACGAACGCGTTATTAGCTATAGATACCAGAAAAAAATGCTTTCCTCACAATAATTTTTTTACCTATTATAATGAAACCAAAAAGCCAAACCTTAGAAAGTTTATAAAATTTTGGCCTAACCAATAATCCGTCATAGGCAATATAATTATGAAATTTAATTACTCGCACATTGGCTCGTGATTGATTTTACTAATATTCATGATTTTACATTAAAATACTGGACTCGATCCAGCATTTTCACCGCTCCGAGGAAACTCCATATTGCCCCCTAATCTAAAGAAGACGTGGTATTATTTTATCAGTTTTGACCTCTTCTACCTTCTTCGTCCTTCTTAACTTTGCCGCTCTGAGTAGTCACCCATGATCACAACTTATAGTAAGCACCAAAGTTCGTCTACCACCGCATTTCTCTAATCAAAAATGAAAATCCCTTTCCCTTCCCGACACGACGGCGATGGATCGATGGAACAAACGGCTGTATTCCAATGCATATAAGTCCATTCACCTATCTTAAAATAAGAAACATCATAGTAACATTTTTGTTGAAGATCATAAAAAGCATCATCTTTTTGTAGGCGGGTTATTGGGTTGCATTCCTAGATTACAGACCGGTTACAATTTATTATTTATGTAAACCAGGGATCCCCAACGAGGTTCACGTCGATATCAACCTGTTTAAACTACATAATTATATCAATACTGTTTAAACTATAACCATAATTTACCATACGCTCACGTATTTAATACGCACTTGATATTATTACATTATGAGGACGTATACTTACTTACGTTTATTATGTTTACAAGCGTAAAGTGCGTTGACTTCGCACTCGGTATTTGTACATCGCTGATACACCATAAAGTACTGTTGCATACAAATTTACTGAGTGTACAATTTTATTGACAAGTGTTTGAAAATTTTTATTTATATACTAACCCATTTATGCTTCTACGATTTCGACGATACTCGTGCGGATTGGGCTTAATTTTGTGCATAATTTCAATTAAATTTAGATAATTTGTTAAATAGTTTCTTTTTAACCATAATCTAATGAGTGTTATCATAATTATATTTTAATGCGATCAGATACAGAAAAAATTGTACTAGTTCAAGATTACAATTTTACAACGTTTTCTATGGTCCACAATGCCATACGTTACTATTGTGAGAAGTATATAATATATTGTATCAGGCGTTACTTTGCGGAAATCCATTGTTATTTAAGTTGTATTTATATTTCTTTGCAACTTGGTTGCAACTTTGCAACGGTTGGTTGCTCACTCAGCAACCAACCGTTGTAGAGTCCACATCACCTGATGATGCTCCGTTTTGGGGCGAAACACGTGTCGTGTACTATTGGAATAAGTTGTTATGGTATATACCTACTCAGAGAGATAAGGGAGGGTGGTGGGTCCATACCAAAACAAGTTCCACGTGTGCGGATTGTTGCAAAGAAATATAAATACAACTTAAATATTGTGAGAAGTTGTAATTATTAGGATCACTTAAATTTTTATCAGTCTTAATAATATCTTGTAAAAGATCAGAGAATTGACCTTTTTATGAGCATTAATATCGAACATAAATTGGTCACCCCAACCGTGGATAGCCCCATTGGTAGTGGGAATCTCAGAATGTAAATAGATGTGTTTCTTCTTGCTTCACTAAGCAATTTCTGTAGCTCGGTAGCCCGAACGAACTATTCGTTTTTAAGACTCATCCAAAATCATAATGTTTAGTCTTAAATCACTTATAACTAAGCCACTTATGAAGTAAAAATATTTTAATAAGAAATATGGATATCTATATTCGAATTTTATATAAATCTAAGTGTTATCAATATTTATCGTTTTGTCTCGCGCCATGCAAATCTTAGATAAATGAACTTATCGGGCATTATTAAAGGGTGATAAGAGTAGGGTGAATTTCCTTCTTAAAATTAAAAGCAAAGAAACAAATATAATTTAATTACAACACGTCACAAAATGTTTGCCTTGACCCAATTACCGCTTCACTCTTAATTTCTAAACCTAGCAGTGTCCAAAGCCAAACGGTCTCGCGGTCTTAATTCAAATTTCTAAGTGACAATCTATATAGAGTACCTTATAACCTTCGCCCCATATCGCCAATACCCTTTCTAATAATGATAATATCTTATCGGCACTTCGGTACAATGTAATGAAAACGAGAAAAATACAAAACAAAACATACAGATGTACACTATTGCCGGTATTCACCATATTCAATCCAGTACACATTTCGAAGTGAACGTAGATGGTCGCTCTTGCCGCCAGTTTAACCACGTTCGATTTCCGTATCCGAAACTGGACATTGTTTCTTCTTTGAATTGTAAAGGCCATGGTTTCTTTTTTTTCTGTGCCAGTGTAATAACATTTTATGGGAATTTTAATAATTAATAATAAAATTCTACATAATATACAATATTCATTTTGGTTGGAGTTGGAACGAAAACGTAAGTCCTTTTAAATATAATTTCAAATCTGCGTTTACAATTTTTCAATAAAAAGTATTAAGACACTGAAATAATTTTATCGTTATACACTTAATATTTAACTATATTTACTTATCAAATAGCCCTTTTCAATCAATAATCATTAAAAATACTGTAAATATCAGATTACTTTCCTACTGTGTTAATTAGGATTAATAGAATTATGAAAATATTTTATAAAATATTTTAATTAATATTGAGTCCTACGTTAATGTAAAGAAAACTAAGCCATGAATAGGGGCCACAAGCCCAGAAAGTACATAGTTGTTTCAATTACACTAATATTCTATTTGGTAACAATAATATCGATATAAATTTTATCTAAATGCGAAATAAAATTTGACCCGTTTCCAATTTTATGTTACGACAAAATGTTTCATACAATTTTACATTTGTGCAAACCTACTTATTAACATAGAAATTCGCAGGTGTTATGCCTAAAATATCTTTTGTTTTCATTATGATCATGAATAAAATGAGTCATCATGAATAATAAAAGCCTGCCTTAAATCTGAGTTTAAACCTCCCTTCCGATCTTGGGTAGGAAGGTGCGGTGCAATTATTTCCAACCATTTGGAAAGTTAACAGTCAACTAACCAAGAAATTTTAACTTATTGTCCAGATACAGGTAATGAAAATATGGACTGATAAAATCATGGAAATCGCCGTAGCCATTCCTTTAAGCGAGCGCTATTCTTATAAAGTCATACGACGCCTGCATTATTTATTATCCGGTGGTAAAACAAATTCACACGCGCCAAATCCATATAATTTGATCAATTTAATTATTCCAGTATTTGCATTCAATTAGCAGCTGTGTATAGGACATAAAAACAATTATGTCTGCGTAGAATAGAGTTGCATAACAGATATCTACATAATTTATTCACGTAACGGACATCGATAACGTAAATGATGTTTTTTAATCTGTGTCAGGATATTAGGGCTGTCACCACACTCTAGTCTACCGGATATCCGGCATCTTGTGTAGCAAAAGGATCCATTAGGTATTTATTTATTTAAATTCCCTGAAACACGTTGATCGAATTCAACATAATTATATTAGTAGCGTCCTAAGATTTTTTTAAAAGCTTAATTTGGTATAAAAGGTTTATTACTGTTCCGAATTATCACGTTTTTCTTGCTGCTGCTACTACTTTTTTTATTGCTGTCCCAGTATTTTTTTTTCTTTAATTAACACTTCCCAAACAGTTTTTATTAAACAAAATATACAATTTCAAGGATCGCAAAATCGCAACTTCATTACCAGACTGCTTGTCAATCTTGTATATTACGAAAATGGTCTAATTGAACCTATTGGTTAAAGTGGTTAAACTATGGTCCATTTTTATCTCCTTCCGTTAAAAAAATATAAAATAGCGTAAAATTTTCAAACTCAATTGTTCATACTCAATGTAGGTAATAATTTACAGTAAACGACGAATGGAAATGAAACCTTTAAGATTAAAATTTCTAATGATAATTTATTCCGCATTGTTATTGAATACAAAATTGAATACTTAACCAAACAATAATTAGTTTGGCTCCAATCCATTAAGGCTTTATTATCCAGTCAATGAGCCCCGAATAACTAAATATGGCTATGAGAAGGAAAACGAGCCCTAGTCGAAAACAATACTTTGTTTTGTTTGGTCCATTCATACGTTTCATAAGATACGATGCCCTTTTAAGTTACTACATGTCACGTTCAAGGGCAAATTTACCATCTTTTGCGCTGTTTTACCCAGTGGCGGATTTACCAATAGGCTGAGTAGGCTGGAGCCTAGAGCGGCAGATTTGAAGGGGCGGCAAATTTGGATCAATACTTTTTTAATGTATTACTACAGAATTAAATAAATACATTTTTATATGGAGACGACGAGTTTAAAAAATAAGGGTTCAATTTGGTTCAAGGTTTCCAGGGGTTTTTTAAATTGCCGTCACTTTGTTAAAAATGATCATATCGGCGTCGTAAAAAAGCAAATTAAAGCTCTTGAATATTGATATCTTGCGAGTAACCCATTAATGACCCACCACATGGTCGGGTCTCCTTCTCGTAATGAGAGGGATGTAGGCCTTAGTCCACCATGGTGGCCTACTGCGGGTTGGTGTACTTCACATACCTTTGAGAACATTTTGTTTTTGTGAACTCTCAGGCATGCAGGTTTCCCCACGATGTTTTCCTTCACCGTAACAGCAGGTGATATTTATTTTTATAAAGCGCACATAGCTTTTTTTACAAAGTCATTGGTGCGTGCCACTGGGATTCGAACCCAGACCCCTCGATTCGAGGTCGAATTCTAAGCCACTGGGCTATCACCGCTATATTGATATCTTAAGACGAAATATTTTTCAAAATCATGTGCTTATTGATGAATACGTAGTCGTCAGAAGGGGCGGCAAAAATGTATTAGCCTACTGGCGGCAAATGTGTAAATCCGGCACTGGTTTTACCTCTACAAAAATAGGTAAATTTAGCTCTACAAACTTGGTGCTCATAGGTAGTTATTTATTTTTAAAGTAAGTATTGCATTTTGTGTTGAAAGTATCAAAGGCCTTACTAAAAACTAATGAAAAAGAATACCAGCAATTTTAGGCAAACAGCAAATTAGTAGCATTTATCATTTTAACTTAAGTACATATAAAACTATAAATGATTAATGGTGACTATGAAAAAAAAGAAGTTCAATAGTGTAATTTGAGTTCAATGACATCTTTAATTGAATTACCTAATTAGACGGAACGATAAGATGAACTAAGACAAAATGAAGACAATTAGCAATAGTAAACAAATTTATAAGGGACGATAAGAAGTTGAATAGCAAAACAGATTAAATAGTAACAAAATAATGCCTAGTACCAAAAATGAATATAACGTAACATTACAATAGACTATAATTCAATCAAATGTTAAAACCAAATTATTTGTATTATTTATGATATTTTGCGAGTAAATGAAGTGAAATCTTATCTCACAGGCTTTATTCGGACTTAAAACGATACGAGTAAATTGAACTTTTATTTAAAGAGTTTTTATGTTAATGTAAACGCTCTCGTTGTTATGTGAAATAATGCATATTGATATTGAAGTTATAAATATAACAATTATAAAAATTATCAGATATAATGCCGCTGGTAGATAAATATATAAAAAGCTACCATGATTTATACCGCTAACTACTAAGTATGATAAATTTGTCAAATATCTATAGATATCAGTGGACCTAGTATACCTCCTTGCAGCAAATTTTCTTCTGCTACTTTCTTTATTCTTACCCATGTTTTTACTTAGCCAATAGTTTCGCTGGACCAGTAATAAAGCTTTAAGATGTCTTACATGGTGATTTTACTCTTTTTTTTATAAGAAAACAATTCAGAATTTTTGTTTTAGTCCCTGTGTACTTTTTACGGGACACTTGTTACATTACTCGAAATTTAGTGTACATACTTATATACCTATATCACACGACTTGTTGCAAAACTAAGCGAAGCAATTGGCCTATTTACCCAATTGTCATGACAAGGACCCACCGACACACACACAGCAACGGAAACCTTCTTAATAGCTTCCGGGTTAATGACCGCATTGTTAAGGCAAAGGGAAGTCTCCAATAATGCCGAATTATAGAAAATTAGTAAGAAATGTTGCAGATACGTACTGGGCGATTCTGTAAGTCCCAAAAGATTTCGTGCCGATATCGTGTGACATCAAACCGTACGTCATTTCATGAACTCGGCACGACAAGGAACCTTAATGTCTATTCTATAAGGCACACAATAGATTGTCACGATATTTGACTTTTAAGCCTTTTTTGACTTTTTATCACGGATAAGACACGACATTGCCGCGATACGAGTGTGAATGGTCATACAGAATCAGGGTCCTGAGCTGAAGCTTGAATGCTGCATAGGTCGTGGATCGGAGATGAATTGTGAGACACATCGTAAGACGAATCACATTGGCATGGCAGGAGCGTAGTAAAGAGGCCGGGTGGTCCATTGCCACCCCAGAAATTAGTTATTGTATTTTTGCCAGGATTATCGAACCAGTCTTCAGCAACAATGAATACTCGTTTCTACGGCGAACAAAGTATTTGTACTTGTTTCATCTGTCGATAACATTCACATACCTAACAGTATTACAAAAGTACCTACTCATATTTTGTTACGTGTCTAATCCGCTTTACTGACACGTGCGTAGCTGGTAAGTACGAGTAACTGTTCGGTTATCTCGTGCCCTTTCCAACCTTAGTCTGAGGTTACGCGGCAAAGGGTAACTGTGTAACCTTAGGAAATTACACTTAACACATCTGTCACATCACTATAACATACAGTGTTAATTTCAATTACAAGAGTTGAAGGAAATATTTTACTCCACGGTAGGTTTTTTTTACTCTTGTCCTATTTGGTAAACAATCTTGACACTTTTATTGAAAAACGTTTAAAATTGCTTTAAAAAAATTAATAATAGTTACTGGAAATTGTTTTAGTATTGAATGACAATTTGTATTTAAATCTTTATAATTTAATTTAAATGAAAAGACATTCTAACGGCCGCACTCAGAGACGCTTCAGAGACGTCATGTTCATTACTCGTATTGACATAAGTGACATCTTTATTTTCATAATGAACCATTAACGTTAATGCATGTCTGTGAGTACCTAAGGCTGTAAGATTGTTCACACTGAGAAGGATGTAATGTAGGCTTAGTCCACCACACTGGCCTAATGTGGGATGATGAACTTTAAATGCCTTTGAGAACATTTTTACTTATGTGAATTCTCAGGCATGCAGGTTTCCAAACGATGTTTTCCTTCACTGTAGTGATAAATCATTTCTTAGTTGTCCTAAATTATGAAAATAACGTTAGCATCATATAGGGTCTTGATAAATCAGGGTCAGTTCTTTGTTCGGTCAGGTATAGGTACACTGAATGAATATACAGTTGGTCCCAAAGCAATAAATTAAAACCCGATATGCCCTAGGGAACTGAAGGGTGCGGCTCCATTAACCCAATTACCATACTGTACTGAAGTTTCAGCTCTGAAGGCTGTTAGCGCTACGAATGCTCGTGAAATGACTCATTTATTCACGCTTCTATTAGCTTCATGTTGGACATGTTGGAAATCGAATTTAACCAATTTTCGTATAACGATGTTTCCTTAAGGATATCTTTGGATAACAAACAATAAAGCGATAACTTTCACTGACAGATAGCTGATATAATAAGGAGTAACTTAGGCTACTTTTACTCGTACCTATTTAAGGATTCCACGCGGTTGAAGTCGCGGGCACAGCTAGTTATAAATAATACCATTGTAAAATTATTGGCTTCAAAACTGAAATGCGAATTCTTAGGATTATGGTAAGCTGGTAATAAATCATGTTACCGATTCTCAATAAAACGTTGCAATGCCATCGATAACTCAAATGAAACTCCTTTGAATTTTGAGTTTTGAGAAGTGTCCATTCCGGTTACCTCTGAATTGCATGCTATGAGTGAAGTTAAATAAATTACATGTAAGATACATACATAATAATATTAATAAATTTAAAGAGTTAAGTTTTAAATTGCCCCGCTGAAGATTCCGCATTGAAGAATATTTAACTTCGAAGTTTTAAACAAGAATAAGTAAGCTTTCTTGTTTAAAACTTTGTTTCTTTTTTGGCTTTTCTCGATTTTAAGGGTTCTTTTTTATATTATTAGTTTTGTTAATATAATGGTGAACATAGTTAAATACTGTAGTCTACACTTTGTGAAAAATTCCTGTCAATATTAAGAAACTCAACCCATATTATGGTTTATAAATACTGCCAATAAACGTTAGAAAAAGCTGTCTTTCCTTTGGGGATGTTTAATTATTTTTAACTTCATTCATTTTCATTTTACCATCACGATTAAAAGGTTTCGATACTAGGTCTACCGAACCCTAAAAAACCGTCACAAAAGCATGAAAAGCATTCATGCAAATATGAACCTCAAATTAAAACAGTTAAGATCCAATACGTTGATGTAGTGTTACCAAGTCCATTAAACATTGAAACGCACTGCATCGCTGCATGCTGCACACAAAATACACGGTCATTAACATCTCGTGAATGTGCGCGGGACGGAAAGAGATTCGAGTATTTAGATTTAGTATTTATGCATTGTTTTAGCTGTGTTTCGGATCTCGGAACTGCGTTGGAGATGCAACGTTAAAGTTCATGGGCGGTTGTCCACAAATGCTTACACTTTTGTACCCAAATATAAATAACCTTCGTTATTTCGACACTCCCTTTGTCCGCAAAAGGCCTTGTCCCACCAACACGACAAAATTTACACAAAGAGCTTTGTACCGAGGTGTCTTAATTGAATACGCACAGACGAATGTACGGAATGGCTTTAAGCCAGCGTGGTGGACTAAGGCCTACATCATTCTCATTGTGAGAGGAGACCCGACCCTCTAGCTAGACACTAGTCGGGGCTTTAATGGGTTACAGACATACGATACATATAAGTAGTCCCAACCTTACCGTGGTTACCTACACCGTAATAAATGCATAGTAATCATGGTACCTGTCTCTATCTATGCAGGTATCAAATTGATGGCGTCGGATGCACTATAGAATTCACTTCGACGTAGTGCATAATATGATCCTGAGCTAACACGTTACATTGTTTCAAATCACGTGTAAACCACGTGTCGCAGCTTATACATAAGTCTAGGCTATAACATCCACAATAAACACGATCGTTTTATGTGGCGACGTCATTTTGCATTTATTTATGTAAAACATCTCTAAAGGTGTAATTATAATAAATAAATAACGTTTCATACTTATACAACTAACATGCAAATTACACTCAGCAGAACACACACGTAATCCCATTTATATAAATTGAGAACATATTATTATTTCGTTATTTCATATTTTTTATTAGTCCACGTAGGTACACCACTTACAGTGTATCAGTTTATGTCATTTACTTTGTTTTAAGACTAACGTTAAAATTGAGTTTAAATGGCATAACGCCTCTTGAACCTTTGTTAGAACCATAGAAAACAGAATAAGCAATAGAAATGAAATAATAACGTATTTGCTCCGAATCCACCATAGAAAACAGAATAAGTAACAAATTACCCATTAGTTACGATACATTCTAAATGCTCCATATAATTCCAAGATGGATTTCATAAACCTTTAAGAATGTAACATAAAATATAACATATTTAGTACGTACTGTACGTACATACGTACTGTAGTGTACAAGCATCGGGGATGTAAAAAAGACAAATTATTTATTGCATGTCTCGTAACCACTTGTCGTTAAGTTCTGTTATGAAGAAAGTGATTAGTGGCAGTGGCTGGACAGGACATCCCAGTTATTGACGTGTGGTTAATGACGCCTTTGTACATGATTAAAGGGTATTAATGAGGACGCGGAAACCGCAGACTGTCCGTACCGGACGGGCTTCATCTTCCAATGACAACTTATCGTTAAGATTATGAACAATATTGCAACCCCTGACTTGACTGACAAAAATGCCATTTACCAATAAAGCTATATTTCAAAATCAATACATACTAAAGCATACACAAACTCACATAAAGTTAATGCCTTGATAGGAGAAAATTAACCGAACCTACCTAAAAAAGGGCCGACAAAATTGAGAATTCATTACAGCCTAAATATCTTCCATTTCGTGACCGGGAATAACTAATTATAGTAATTACCCAATTAATACCTCGACAGGATATCGTTTAATTGTTTCTAACAGAGTGACACGCTGGGTTACCTCAAGGAAGTAATCTAGAACCACACTATTACGAATACTTGTTACCAAAAATGTTAACTAGAAGGGTAAACAAAGAACGTAGGAATAGTGAGCATTCCAAATTGGCAATTTCGCTAACGCTGTGTTAGCACAACATAACTAACTAAGCGCAAGCAATTACGTTGATTAGTTAATGATTACAAGTCAAAAGAGAATACTATGTACTGTTGTTGTATAATGTATACTTACAGTGTTACAGTATAGTTTATACAAGGTCATGTAAGGGTCCTTGACAGAACATATTTGAAAATAAACAACATACCTATTTTAGAGTCGTTGCTAATTTCCAATGAATAAGATAGGTTTATTTATTTTGTTCGGATAGAAAAAGATATTGGTATAACCTACCTACCGAGTTCTAATGTAGCTATGTGTTAAGTACCTACCTATATTAAATTATTTTGACATCGCTAGCATGAAAGGAATTATTTTGATTTAAATGTGCACTATATGAGCTACATATAATTTTAAATTATTTGTAACAGTGCTAACTTTTTATATTTTATGCGCTTAAATGCTTATCAAAAATAGTAATCACTAATCGCATTAGTCTAATCTGCTATCTATCTATTTGTTCAATTATAATGAAGCCGAGCTGTCTTTTTACGTTCAGGCTGTTTAAACAATGTCAGACACATAAATTAGTCAGCTCAGCAGTTAGTACAGTTTAGTTAACACCTACAAAATACAAACGCCACCGTGTGTCGTGATCTTTCGTTTAGTTACACACTAAAGCACGCAGCAATGCCTTAGTACCTACATATTTCGCATTGTTTTCATGAAAGTCAAACTGTACCTATATTGCGTATCAGTATTTCAGTGTTTGTTTTTAAACGTCACGCGTGTAGAAATATCAGACAGAGTAAGAAATAAGTTATTGTTTAAGTTTCAATTAACAGTGATTTTATATTGGACTGTAAAGCACTAGGTATAGGTAAAGGTAGATTTATATTTTGGTAATTTCCATTTGAACAGACGACACGGAAAGCGAGTTCATTATTACGCAGAAACTCTGCAAAAATAAACAAAAGCAGCCTTCCTACATACGAGTAAAAATATAATAAAACTCAATGTTACGATAATGAATGTAGCCCTTTATTGATATAGACTACTTTAACCGACTGAACTAAGTACTACGGGCTATTTATGGACTAAATCTGAATAATTAGTATGCTATGCTAACCAATAGTTGATATAAAATACAAAAAGTGCTGTAGGTACGTAGGTACACAAAAAGTTGTAGATTTAAGCCGATATTGCCTTTAATTGTTATCAATTGTCTGTTCGCAAAATCTATACACTAACTCAGACTATCAAATCAATTCAGACGTCAATTAATCTGTCTGTGTAAAAGTTAGTTTTTCAAGTGAACTAAGTACCTACTCAAACTCAAAAGCTTTTATTCATTATACATTCATTATACATACAAATTATACATTCTACATTCATACAACGTACAACGTAGACTGGGAGAAAAAAGCGGGCGGAAAAAAACTACCAGGACTCTTTTAAAAGTAAAGCACGAATCACATAATATTATGCACATTTTTGAATTGTGAAGCGCCTAATAAGGGTCGCAGAATGACTATCCTGCAAGACGATCAACTCATTAGTTTTCTATGGATTTGTGGCTTGAGCCATAAAAATCGCGACCAGACGCAGAACTAAAAGTTCATTCTTACAAAATTAAAACAAATATTTTATCAGTATCGTTCCTCTTGTATACTACATAACTATTCAAGATCATTTGTATAACACAAACAGACAAAACTAGTACTTACATTTGTACAGGAATTTAAAATTATCTAAACGTACCTAGATAACTGAATGTTCAAGACTTAGTTAAATTTGTTTTAGTATCTCTATCGTTAATGTACGAATCATCTCCCGCCAAATCTTATCATTATGCATCCAACAATGTTTTACAATTATAGAAATATATTGTAACTAATTTACTTACAGTGATATAGATAACGTTAATTTCTCTACGATAAAACGTATCATAGAGTGATATTTAATTATTTCACAACAGCATAATTAAACAAAGAACGGACTTCAATCAAAATCTTTGAAGTCTTTATATTCAATCCAAGGAGAATGGAGATGCAGGACTTTAATTGAAGCAAAAATAGCTAACTACATTTTGTGCTTGTGTGGTTTTAATTTCATATCAAGGATTTACAAACAAACGCAGTATGAACAAATATACGAGTAGACAGCCAGTAGAAATGTCTTTCTTCCTTTCCAGTGGCTGTGTAAACTGGTTGAAGGTTGAAGTGACAATACAATAAAGAAAACCACGACCCAGACATCAGATAAGATAATATATAAGTCCACCGTGTAATTCACGAAATAATATTAGGTTTCCTTGTGATTTTATATATAGTCTTATTTCAAAGTGAATTCTTAAATACACAGTTTGAAAAAGTGGTTAGTTATATAAAATAACTTATTTTTCAAACTAGGTATGTTAAGATATTTTCAAGATAAAAATTGAACGACATGAAGTTTATTTCTTTATCAGCGTGTTTGCTAATGGGAATTGATGATTTCCATTGAAAATTTATAAAACATAGTAAATAAAATTTCATTAGGAACTGTAATCAACGAGTTTTTAGTTAAGGGTTGGAATATTTAATATGATTTTATTATATTAAAAATATGTAGGTGATCTGAATCATCGCATAATATATCTTGGAAATAATTACTAAAAATATAAAATATTACAATTGTAATATTATGTACCTATTTATTAAAGCTGCAGCTGCCGCTACCCACGGAACTGCAACTT
This sequence comes from Erynnis tages, assembly GCA_905147235.1. Lineage (NCBI taxonomy): Eukaryota > Metazoa > Arthropoda > Insecta > Lepidoptera > Hesperiidae > Erynnis > Erynnis tages. The sequence continues at coordinate 9,452,944 of LR990087.1, forward strand.
AATTATTATTAATATTTCGTAAATAAAACTATCTGGCATTATACTACCGGATGCCCGGATGCGCAAAATGACCGACATGCGTCATCTATGGTTCCGGTTTATATTGTTTGAGGGTACGACGACAAAATTCAGCACACGCCTAACATTTTTTTAATTCAACCAATACCAACCCAACGGTTTTAGTGTCGTTCAACTTCAAGTCCGTTTCTTACTTCTAATTCAAATAGAATATTTTTACCTGACCATTATTCAATATTAGAAACGAATCTGCACCATCGTCGTACACCATGTAATATCTCTGCTATCTTTATCCCTGGCCCCTTATCGTTCACAGTAGGCAGCTATCGCTATTGAATATATCGATAAACAAACACTTGAAATAACTTTACTATTTCCGAGCTGATATCATAGGTACATAAACTCACTATATAATTGTTATAAATAATTTCATACTTTTATCCTTGTTTAGTTTTATCCTAAGCTTTGTCCTTGATAATATATATAGTTCATAAACAACTATGACCTAAATCTATAGAAATATAGACTATTAAAAAGAAATTCCGTCTTAAAACCGGAAAAATGTCACGATATGAAAGAAATACCTACGATCCTAAGTAGTTTGACCGCTGAGATGAAATAACCAATTCAATCCACTTTGTGCCGGAAAATTCCACATCTTAAAAAGCATATTATTTCATAAGAATCCAGGTACCTATCTTAAAAGTTATGGATCGTAATAAACGAAGTTTTGCAAAGAATCTACAGCTATCTAAAATAATTTATATAAAAAACAATTGAAATCCGTATTCCAACTAAAATGGCTAAAAATCCAACTGGACAAGAGGAAGGCCCTGCGCATAATCTAGTCAAGAATTGAAGAATACATAATATTATCAACGTAGCAACAATTGAATAATACCAACAATTAGATATGATAAAACGCGTTTTACTTCATTTAAAAAAACATACTTAGCTACATACCTACCTACTTTTGCTACACTTTAAATATCGACAATTTTGCAGATTCACTTAATTCATTATCTTTTAATTATTTCTATTTCATTAAGTACCTAACGGAGTTAAGAGGCACTGTAGTTGGCTCAACAAAGAATCCCGCAAGCTCAGAGATTTTTTTGCTAGCAATTCGACATGTTTTTATCCACCTAGGTATAGTTACGGTGTCTGTAACCCAAGAACAGATTTACTGCGCAGAGGAATTTGTAAGGATTCCTACAAGACAAAGGCCTTGTTAATATTGTTTGATTTCGCAATTCGTCAAATAAAACAAAATCTCATACAAGCTCCGATAGGGCCGAAATATTGTTGAAGATTTCAACAAAAGAAATAATTTATAAAAATGCTTGACCACTATCGCTACGGCAAAATTTATATCAAATATAAATGAAACATCGTAATATTATAATATTAATTATTAATAATTTAATATGATATAATAATATGATTACATTCTCTTTGTCGACAGGTTCGAAATGTCGGCCAAAGTGGCTGCAGCGGAAATGCATGAATCTGAAAATGGGAAAGTAAGCAATTGTGGCAGCACTGTCAAATTAAAGAGGGAACTAGGACTCTTCTCAGCGGTAAACTTGATCCTTGGCGTAATGATCGGGTCTGGTATATTCATATCCCCATCTTCAGCCCTAGAACATTCCGGATCCGTCGGATTATGCTTAATCATATGGACGATTTCTGGAGTTATTTCATTATTAGGTGGGTGTAGGTAAGATGACTATTATTTGTGAACTTTTTGGGCAGTGCAAGAAATTTAGAAGTTAACTGAACATGTAAAGTAAACGTGTTATTAAAATTTTCAGGAGCACTGTCGTTTGCTGAATTAGGAACTGTTCTCGGCAAATCTGGCGCTGAGTATTCCTACTTTCAAGAAGCTTTTTCAAGTATGCATAAGTTCTGGGGGCCACTTCCGTCGTTTATTTGTGCCTGGATATATGTTATGATCTTGCGACCTGCCGAAGTAGCCGTAATAGTTATGACATTTGCGGAATATGCAATACAACCGTTTACATCTAACATAGATCCTGAATATAAAGCTACAGCTATGAAATTGACTTCGATCTCAGCGCTCTGTAAGTAAACAGTTAACTATTTTAAACTATCATAAATATTAATTGAATCTGTATATTAATTGAATGTGTAGCACGCTAGTAGGTATGAGGCGCTCGTGGGAACACACGCTGTAATCGCACACGAAAAAGCGAGAAAAACGCATACGGGCCGTCTACACGCTAGCATTCGCCACCGGTGGACTTAATTAGGCCTGCGTGTAGTGCGTCCATAATGTAACCATAAGGACGTTTACGACGTAGTCTCTACATTTGTGTCGCGAAACTCCGTGAATTTTGTTAAGTAAACGACACAAGTATAAAAACGGGATAAAATTGAACCAAAGTCTGTTTAGTGACGGTATGCCCTTTACCTTTTTTGTTTAAAAAGAATGATTGTCGATGGTGTTGGTGATGTCAATGTCAGACATTAATGTTGTCAATGTCAAATCAATTCGAATTTATCATTTACCTACTGGAAACTTGTTTGTTTGTTGTATTTATGAGACTAAAATCATTTTATTAAAATTAATTTCCGTACATGTAAGAGACATAAACCGATAGTTAAATTAAAATAGCAGAGTACTGTGTTTTTTTAAATGTGAAGTGTACATCGTGGTATACGGACAGTGTTTAATTTACGTTAACAAACAATGTAAGTTTTTAATTTATCGTAATTAGTACCGTAAATGGCTATAAATAACAAATTTCAAACATATCTGATGATCTTACTGATATTAGTCCTTAGTGGTGGTAACATGATTTTACTGCATTCTATATCTTATGAGTGTCTTAAGACCATAGAAGTCCACTAAAAGTAAGTTATTATTGCAGCCCATGGACGCCATTTAATCTCATGATGTATGATGATTCATTAAAATGATTAATGATAAATTAATTTCAGGTTGTCGCAAGCAAGCAATGAAGCAACTCTGCAAGCTGTCTCCAATGAAATTAAATTAATTCAGACAAAATGTTTTGACACCTATAATAACCTTATATCTCAAAACATAGACGCCATAGCCCTAAGCACTGGAGCAGACAAGCCAATATCATATCTGGAGGGATTGAGATTAGGAATTGTAAACTCTGCTACACCTATCCCGACAAACAGTAACTTAATAACTAGTCAGTTTCTGGCAGAAACGAAAGAGAGGAATAATCAGGTCAATGAGTTGATTGCTTTTACTAGAGCATCTATCTATGAAGTAGACAATGAAATTGAAAGGTTAGTTATATCTACTTAATCTCTTTTATTCTAGTTTATATCAATGACTATTGTTACATAATAAATAATAATTGAATAAATAGCAGTGATATTCATTTACATATTTCAAGATATTTGTTGTCTTGATATTTCATGTCACACAATATACTTCTGACGTATAATTATCAAAAATCCATTTAATATTTCCAGATTAAACGACTTGATAAGAACAGGAAAAGATGCACTATCGAAGCCACATGTGCAGAAGCAGGATGTGAGTCCGCAACAAGTGAAGAAAGCTACAGAAACCTTCAAACTTTTGAAGAATGAGCTGCATTCCCTTATCCAGTCAATGTTTCCTGATACCTATGATCTTGTCTTTGATCTGCTAGGCGTGAGTTTTTCTGATATTACAAACATTTCAGTTGACTGTAACCCATTGATGACCCACTGGAGGGTCAGATCTCCTCTTACGAAGAGGAGGCTGAAGGCGTAAGTCAATCATGCTGGCCTAGTGTATGTTGATGGAATTTACATGCATTTGAGAACATTCTGGAAAATTCTTCTCCGGTCTCCGGGTTTCCTTATGTGTTTTCCTTCACCAATACAGCAGGTGATATTTAATTTTATAAAGCACACATAACGTCATTGGTGTGTGCCACTATATACGATTTGTTGTAAGGTAATGAAATACATTAGATTTCTTATAAAGGATTAAATACTTACTCAACTTATTGTTTCAGCAACTTATGCAAGAAAACTTGAACAATGGATATGTTCCCATCACAGAAGATACATTCAGCATGATACAATTGCTCAAGGATATGAAGATTGTTACTACAAATCCGTACAATAATATGGAAATCAAACTAGCTCTTTAAATGTACTTGGTTTTCATTCTGGATAATGATAATTGAACTCATGTAAAATATAAGTAGGAAGTTTGTTGATAATAATAATATGTTTATTTTTAATAAAAGATGTCTGATTTTATAAAACTGTGTTTTCATTTCTTAAATTGGTATTTATAAAGTTACTAAAATATAGTTAAATTGTCAGTTACTCTTAATTAGAAAGTAGTGGTAAAATCGCATGCAAGGCATAAAGCAGTTAAATACCATTCAATGTTTATTACCCAGCAAGTGGTAAATCAAAAGAATTGTGCTCCAGACATTATAGGAAACCCCTGTGAACAGTTGTAGCTTACATTGCTCAACTCAATACTCGGAAAGGAAAATAATAATTTGAATTAAATACTTGTCTTTAAAGACATGGCAGTAAATAAAATTAAGTCTATGTAGTGTTATCAAAATTAACTACTTACATAGAACAAAGCACTTCAAGTGGGTTCATTTAATCAGTAATATTAAATAAGATCTTTCTTTTCCAGTTATAATGACGTACATCAACATCACCAGTGTGAAGCTGTTTGTAAAAGTTCAAAATGTTTTTGGGATATGCAAAGTGTTCGCCTGCTTGATTGTTATAGGCGGAGGAATCTATGAAATTGGCACAGGTATCTTTATAGAATTTTAATTTTATGGTTTTCGTACATTAGTGAAGAGTTAGTGTGATATATAATTATATCATATGAAGAGTGCTGACCTCCTGAATCTCCTGATTGCCTTGAAATAAGTAGAATCTGGTTGAAACTCGAAAACGGACTATTTCAGATCATAAGTTCCAAAATGAATGATTTTTGAAATTTAAAAAAGGCGCCTTTTTAGCACCATAGACTACGTTCGCGTATTCTTATGTAGATAACAGACATGACTGTGTGCAAGGAGATTTATTTGTATTAAATGTGCAATGTGCAAATGTATTTCTATTATAAGATGCATTTCTACCATCGTTACATAATTTAAAATAACCCTGTATTTTTAGGCAACACGGATAATTTGAAAAAAGGTTTTGAAGGCAGCTCTTTCAACCCAGGCGGTATAGCATTGGCGCTGTATTCTGGGCTTTGGGCATACGATGGCTGGAACAGTGTCACTGTTGTTACAGAGGAAATTATCAATCCAGGAGTGTAAGAATTTTTCTTTTAAAATGATAATCATGATACAGATGCACTCCAACAAATTAAAGATAGTTATTACTTTCATTTGATACCCTTTAGCCTTTAAAATTTTTAAATATAATTTAACGATCTTTCATATAATATGACGCGCATGGACACGCATTTGAAACTATTTTTTTTTTATAAATAGAGCAAGCAAACAGACAGACGGGCCACCTGATGGTAAGTGGTCACCGTCGCCTACTGACACGTGCAACACCAGGGGGGTCGCCAGTGCGTTGTCGGCTATGAAGGAGAGGTTTTTTTATTAAATGCCCTTCTTGAACAACCCCATGTCAGTCCTGCGGGAATACATCAGACGGAAGACTGTTCCAAAGTAATATTTAATTGCCAATGATTAATCGAAAAACTATTTATTGCAGCAACGTCCCTTTGAGCATCTCGATTGCGGTGCCCCTCATTACCTGCCTCTACGTATTTATGAACGTTGCCTACATGACGGTGCTGAGTTACGCAGAAATGGTATCGGTGCCAGCTGTTGCAGTAGCGTTCGGTGCTCGCGTGTTGGGGCCTGCCAGCTTCCTAATCCCACTTGGAGTCGCCATAGCCACGTTTGGTTGTGCGATGAGCGTACAATTCGGTGTTACCAGGTGAGAGCAAATGCGATGAGCAGATGGTGTGAAATCATAATAGGTTTCTGGGAAAAGCCATTTAACTGTTGTTGTGAATAGTGTTGCCGATCGATAGTCGGACTATCGATAGTTAATCGATAGTCTATCGATAGTCCAACAATCGTAAGACTATCGATAGGACTATCGATAGTATCGATACAATCGATAGGCCTATCGATAGGGTACATGATTTTAGATGAAAACTATCGATAGTTTTACTATCGATAGTTCGGCAACACTAGTTGTGAATGAAACCCATGTAATGATTGATAGACCAATCAAAGTAAAAGGAAACATTTGAGAGTAAAAAAATCTTAATTTACGTAAACATCCATTTAAACTAGATTAAAATACCAGACTTAAAGTAGACCGCACAACCATTATATTTTTCTTCTCTGTTTCAGGGTATGTTACTCTGCTGCACGCGGGGGACACATGTTAGAAGTGTTTTCTTATGTGAATGTAAAGAGGCTCACCCCCGCGCCGGCTGTAGCTTTGCAGGTTAATATATCTGATGTAATATTTAGGGTTTCATGTGTTTACCTCATTTCACCTTTTTATGTCAGAATGTAAATATATTATATTTCTTTGTTACAGGCATTCCTAACAGCGATTTTCATCTCAGTTGGCAACATCAACACCCTGATCGAATTCGCGAGCTGGTTTCTTTGGTTCTTCTATGGTCTAGCTATGGTAGCCTTGCTGGTACTAAGAAAGACTCAAGCAGACAAGCCCAGGCCTTATAGGGTACCTACTATAGTACCGTGTTTCGTGTTACTGGTTGCAATATTCCTGTCGATACTGCCGATAGTACATGATCCGTCAGCTAAATACCTCATAGCTATCGGGTTTATCGTACTAGGTGTGTTCGTATACACTATCTTCGTATACTACAGATTTACTCCTACGGCCATTTTGCGTAAGTACTTTTTATAAACAAGATGTGGTCTGAAAAGTTAAACATTAAATGAATAGTTAAAAAATACAAATATTACTTATTACACTAGTCAATACAATTTTACGGAAAGTAGTAAAGTAATGGTGTTTGATGCATGTTAATGGTTATTATGAATTTAACATAACATTTCTGTTGTTTCAGGTAAATTCACATTCCTAACTCAGGTGCTCCTCGAAAGCGTGCCACCTAGCAAATATCAAGACTGATGAACTTAGTAACTTCAATTATTTTATAAACTTAACTGTACATAAATAGTTCTCGATTATAAGAATAAATAAAGTTAAAATGTTTATGATGTCATGCAATCGCTGTTTTAATTTTATTGTATCGAGATGAGTAAAAATCACATTACATTACATCTCAATTGCAGATGCTGTGTGGCGTTATTAAAAAAAATGTTATTAAAATATAGTAAAAATTCGCCTTAAATTCGCCCATATGAAAATAAAACAATCAAAAAGTCGCATGTCTATTACCTTCATTAGGAGCCAAATTGATAGTCTGTGGTCTGTAGAGGAGGAAGCCACAGTTTTTTATGACATCTGTGCAAAAGCTAAGATAAAATAGTTATTCTCTGTGGACTGGGTAAATAAAAAAAAAGAACACAGACAAGGAAAAGGCGGCGCGGCGTATATTTTTATTGAAGTGTCGGTGAAATATAAATAAAGAATTTGATGTTGATAAGTTAGGTTTTAATTCTTAAATTTTCATCATGGCTTATCATTACGTTGTGACTGCCCAGAAAGCAACTGCTGTAACAGCATGTATCACTGGTAAGTGGTTCTAAAATGGTTTCTGCACACGCTAAGGCTAAGGTTAACAGCTAATAGTATAGAACACTAAGCTATTTTCGACTTTGTACGATAATTTCAAATCTATCAGTGGTCTCTGCTCTACTTACAAACTCATCGGAAGAGAATTTACAATCGATCATTCGAAGACCGACAAAAATTTGATAAACTGTGTAAAAAATACGGTTTGGACTTGCTTAATTTGAGCCCATACCCCATACCTAGGGAAATATTGGTTTGATAATAATTTTAAATTATTATTTTATTTTTTCATTTTCTTTTAGTACGCAAACCCAATGATATTACCACATTTAGTAATTAACCAAATGCTATTCGACCAACGACCTAATCCTATAAGAAATCCTATATTCAAGTATTTTAAGGTTATGTTAATAATTAATAGGTAATGGATTTGTTAAAGAATGCAGTGAAAAATTGTAAAATAAAATAATCCAATAATGTCAGGATCACACTTTGTAACAAAAAGAACTGGCGAGTCCTCTGGTATTGCTCATGTCAATAGGCAAAGGTGACCACTTACTGTAGCCTGTCTTACTGTTGCTCACCTTCTTATAACATTGTAACTTGTCAGTAACCCATTAATGACCCACTACAGGGTAGGGTCTCCTCTCACAATGAGAGGGATATAGGCCTTAGTCCACCACGCTGGCCTACTGGGGGTTGGTGGGCTTCACATACCTTTTTGAGAACATTTTTTATTGTGAACTCAGGCATGCAGGTTTCCTCACAATGTTTTCCTTCATTGTAACACCAGGCGATATTTTAATTTTATAACTCTGTAACTATTTAACTTAAATTCAATTATCATCTTGGCCAAGGTCATTTGAGACAAGATCATTGTCTGATCAAAATTAATAAATAATTCATCAATTTATTGATGCATTTTATTTTCAAGGTGAATATGAGTTATTGTATTTTATGATAGTAACAAACAAAGCAATGGAAATTCAATATTAAAATTTCATTTGGTGATATACTTTTAAGTTAAAATTTAAATTTATAAGAAAATGCTTACATTTTAAACTAAGGTCCTTTTAAATTTCTGCCAGTTTAAATGTTGCAGTGCCCTTAATATCATAAAAAGTGCAAATAGTATAAAATTGAATGTCCATATTTTATATTTTATAGAATAAATGTCCATTATACACAAAAATATGCCACAGTTTTCTGTGTGGTAATGAATAGTAACATGAAACTCACAAAATTAATAAATAAATGTATTCATCAATAAAATATTTTATAGCAAACTCTTGTCTGCGGTTTTGGTTTATCACATTAGTGCTTTAAAATAGAAGATGATGCTGGTGTCTTCAGTAACCAGGCATAGTTCTTTCAGCTAAAATAAGAACAACCTAAAAAAAGCAGATCACAATGGAGCGATATTGACACACACGATAGCTGTCACGTGTGTTCCTTTATTGGGCCTAGTCATACTGCACTATAGAATAATTCATACTTATTTTTAAAAGAGTGCTGGGAGTTTTTTCCGCCTGCTTTTTTCTCTAGTCTACGTTTTGCCTGAGGGGCGATCAAAGCGGATGTTTGTATAATGTTAAATGTATGTATGTATGTTCATTAAGTGTTCACAAATTGTACCTAATAATGAATAAAAGTTTTTGAATTTGAATTTCCCTAATTTAAAATTGTGCATTATTTATGATATCTGACACTTTATTTGACATATAATAATATAAAACATATTTTTATTAGTTATCTATGAGTTTCGCTTTTTATCTTTAGGCAATTTCACATCACCCACCGACCTGAACCTGCTTGTGGCGAAGGTGAACCGCTTGGAGATGTACCTCGTGACACCTGAGGGCCTGCGCCCCTTGAAAGAAGTCGGCCTCTATGGAAGGGTCGCTAAAATGAAGCTGTTTAGACCACCAGTAAGTTATTCAACTACTGTTATAAATGCGAAAATTTTTGGGGATAGATATTCATATATGTATGTTTTTTACTCTTTCATGCAAAAATAGGTAAACATACTTGGATGAAATTTGTTACACAGATTGATTGTAACCTGGATTAACATCTAATTCATTGGGTTGCATGGACGAACTCGCGGGTGTAAGCTAGCCTTATATAAAACTGATTGAAGAATATTTTCAAAGGTGATGATACAAAGAAGATAGTGTTGAATTGTAGAAAGTAATAGTGAACCTTTTCGAGTCACCATGAGACAAAAGTTACTTAGTTTGCCTGCCACTATCCTAGTAGTCCACTCCAGACTTTAGAATAGAATTTTATAAATAAATAAATAAATAACGCTTCACACTCACAGCCCCACACTAGGATTCCCTGTGTCGTGGGTGCCATGGACACACACAAGACAAGAACACAACACACCCAGACCAGAAACAGAAATTCAAATTCATCATTCAAATCTGCTCTGCTGGGAATCGAACCTTTCGCGCAGCGCACCGGCATCTTAACCACTGCGCCACTTGGGTTTTATGTTTCGTTAAAGTTTCGTTTGATTAAAAATATTAACATTTCAACTCTTTCAGTATGAGGACAAGGATCTCGTGTTCATCCTGACATCGAGATACAACGCTATGATCCTAGAATGGAGGATGGGCGCCAACAACGAGCTGGAGGTGGTCACCAAGGCCCACGGCAACGTCGCAGACCGCATCGGCAAGCCCTCGGAGAACGGCATCCTGGCCGTCATAGACCCACAAGCTAGGGTCATTGGATTGAGACTGTATGATGGGCTGTTCAAGATCATACCGTTGGATAAGGACTCTACTGAGCTCAAGGCTGCTAGTTTAAGGTATTCAAACCCATTTGATTGATAGTTTAACCGCGTTAGCACACCTCCGCCGTGAAACCGCGAACTAGCGAAACCGCTGAAGTTTGCCACCATCTGTCCGTTGTAATACGGGTGAAACATTCAAGCATTTCGCGTTTTCGCGGCGGAGGTGTGCTACCGCGCTTATTGTTTTATAGTTATTTAGTTTTACATTTCTTGTTATTAATAATTAGAACAAATTTCAATCAATTTGGCGAATTAGAACTAATTTTTTTTTAAATTGGGGTTTTTAAATTGAGTATTGATCTTGAAAAAGGGATTTAAAGCTATTGAGATATTTATAAAGCGATAAAATAATATAATAATATTTAATGGTCAGTGTAACTAACGGTCACTGCTGACCTCAAACAAAACATATAGTGCTATGCTTCCATTTGCAGACTTCTGAGCGATGATATTTTCAATATTGATTTTTCTTACTTGTCAAACGAATGTGTTGATTGGTATCCTACATTTACAAAGGTATCGTTTTGTTTTTCAGATTGGAAGAATTAAATGTTTATGATTTAGAATTTCTCCATGGTTGTGCAAATCCTACTTTAATATTAATACACCAAGATCTCAATGGAAGGCACATAAAGGTTTGTTTGTTATTCATAATGAAATATTACTTAGTTTTCTCATATTACAATTTTGATGTTCAATAACTACAATTAATTTTTGCTATCTGATGTTGGTAAAAAATTGCAATTAAAACTTTTTGCTACTTTTTGCTTTATAGTTAGTTACACATTATATTTAGCTATAAGCTTGTTCTAATTTTGCAATGTTACAATACACAAAATTATATGGTAATTGTTTTCAGACACATGAAATAAATTTAAGAGATAAAGAATTCACAAAGATACCCTGGAAGCAAGATAATGTGGAGACGGAAGCTAGTATACTGATCCCTGTGCCGAGTCCATTAGGTATGTCTGAACATTCAATATGATATTATACTGTAACTTTATACCTAGTCTAGTATGGTTACAAAATGCAAGTGTACATCGGTAAAAAAAACTCGCAGATTCTTCCTTCCACTACCTCATGTGCCTCAATGCCTCAATGTCCGGTCTTGGACCCTTTGAATGGTTTCCCTCAGTTTTCTTGAGGTCATCGGTCCACCTAATTGGTACCCACCAATAATAATAGAGAAAGACCGGGTGGTCTACTTTTTTTGCTGAGACATTGATGTCTTTCTTTACTATGCCAGGTGATTGGAACTTGGGTTATGTATAAGTTACCTAGGAATTATTAGGTCCATGTCTAGCGTCTAAGCAGATTTGCTATTGAATCTCAAGTGAAAGTTGTTTGCTACAGGTGGAGCTATAGTGATAGGCCAGGAGTGCATAGTGTACCACGACGGCCAGAGCTACGTGGCGGTGGCGCCTCCACAGATTAAGGTACTCGCTGTAATGTCTTAATCACATGGCCATATTTGTTTTCATTAGTTTTTTTTATCTGGAGTAGTATGAATGGAGTTTAAATGTAGTAGTACTGTGTTTTTATCCGACTACGGCGAAGCAAAAAGGAGGGTTATGTTATATTGTATGCTTCTCCAATGAGTTTACAAAGTCATAATATAAGTACTATAAATTGTGACTAATCGACTATGAAGTGACATGAACCTTTGTCTACCAAAACATAATTTTGCGGTAAACGAAGCCAGCTCACGCAAACAATTATTTAAAGTCTATCTACCTAAAAAAACTAAAATCGCCAAAATGTCAGCTAGGAGTTCATGAACGATAATCTCTCCAGTTCCATTTTAACAGCACATCATTTCAGGCTGCATAAATTAGGTTGTACACAGATTATACCTGAATGAATAAAAGCTTTTGACTTTGTTAGTGGTAAATGAAATACATAATCCGTTTCCGCAGTTAACGCCAATAAACTGCTACTGCCGAGTGGACACGCGCGGGCTGCGCTACCTGCTGGGCGACATCTCGGGGCGGCTGTTCATGCTGCTGCTGGAGCTGCAGGAGAAGATGGACGGCGCCCAGGCGGTCAAGGACCTCAAGGTGGAGTTGCTAGGTGAGGGACGTAGCGACCAGCATAATAGGCACGATGACAGTAATCAAGTATCGCCAAAATATTTACCTGATCTAATGATTTAGGATTCAAAGATTTTGAAACATGTATTTATTCTCTAATAATAATTAATGTCGAATGTCTCCAATAATAATTTGTTAAAATAAATCTACAAAAAATACAACAATCCGCCGTGATAGCTTAAACACCCATCAGATCGAATTACGTCAATTTACGTCACGTCTCAGTAAACGTCATTTTTTTCGTAACCATATTATACGCGATCTCTGCATTTTTTAGTGAGCCGTGACGTAATAAGAGACGCCATGACACGGGCGAGCGTTTTGGAATGAATTTGAAACTTAAAATTTAAATGTACTTTTATTGCACAAAAACCTTAATTTTCTACAAAAATATAATATATAAAATTTTAGACATAATAGAAGTTTCTGAATATCATAGAAGAGTTTTTGAAAATTAGTCATCATGCCTATTCTTTCATATTAGGAGCTGGACACACAGATAAGACGTAAGACGCACATGTCGGGCGCGGACATTTGTCTCTACCGCGTCCCTATCACACAAAATGTATAGAAGCGTCGCGACGCAAAACATACAGAAGAGAGGGGGCGCGGGCGCAACCCTTTCACGTCTGCGTCTGTCCGCAACACGTCCGCGTCTGTCTGGCTGGCGCTTTAGATATAAGATCACAGTGGTGACCTTGGTAACCTTGCTTGTTGCTAACTCCTGAGGATCAGCCCTTGAGTCAGTCAATATAATCTATCAATCAGTGTGCGTACAAAACACAGGTGACAGGTGTTTAATAAATCGTAGCAGACAATTGGCACTGAATCACTTAAACATATTTAATCTCACTTTTGTGAGTATGTATTTGATTGTTGTCGCTACACTATCTGCTATCAACTCAAAACATAAAACTAAGTACGTGCTTCAAAACTAACATTTACAAAGCGTTGAATGTGTCACCAGGCGACATCCCGATGCCGGAATGCATGACGTACCTGGACAACGGGGTGGTGTTCGTCGGGTCGCGGCTAGGCGACTCGGCGCTGGTCCGCCTGTCGGCGTCGCGGGACGAGGGCAGCCAGTACGTGCAGCCCATGGAGAGCTTCACCAGCCTGGCGCCCATCGTCGACATGTGCCTGGTGGACCTGGAGCGCCAGGGCCAGAACCAGCTGATCACCTGCTCTGGTGAGTTCCCCATACCTACATACAAGTGGTTTGTGCACGGGTGATGGAATGGAGAAACTCTAGCACCATTTAATCGAGAGGAGCGGTACGACAGAGACACTGCTGGAGCTATAGAAGACTCCAAACGCGTGGCCTTGGTCCCGATAAATGAGGTTTGCGATTAATACCAAGCGTCAGGCAAGTTAAGCTGTTTCTCAAAGTACAAACTCTTGAAAAGACATCGAGGAGAGGCATCTTTGAGTACTACTTGTACAAGCGAATGAGTCGGATTGATTACCAAAAAAAATTATATACCTAAGTGTTCCTTCCACAACCGAATAGCTATTGATATTGTCTAAAAAAAATAATATAAAAATAACCAGAATAATAATTGAAATTTCCAGGTGCGTTCAAGATGGGATCTCTCCGCATAATCCGGAACGGCATCGGTATCCAGGAGCAAGCGTCCATCGACCTGCCGGGCATCAAGGGCATGTGGGCGCTCACGCTGGCCCCCGGCGGGACCCACCACGACACGCTGGTGCTCTCCTTCGTGGGACAGACCAGGTATACCCAACACAGACTGTGGTACATGTCATAGATAAAGCCCACTATAGTTTATTGATACATATTTGAATTTGACAAGTAACGGAATGTACGTACACGTGATTCTTGTCTGTGTGTGCATGTCACAGTACTCAAACTTATGGTGTGTGGCTTGTTTTTTTGATGAATTCAATGTCTTTCAAATGCATTTTATTTAAAAATACTAGAATTCTTGCATTCTTCTCCTTATGTGGAAGTATCGCGTATCTCCTGTGCCGTTGCGCAAGATCTTACAATGAGAAAGATGTAGTTCGGGTCGGGGAACACAGTTTTGATAAACAGGTCTTAGCAAAAGGAGTACAGGCCATCCCCCCATCCCTAGTCCACTGACTAGTGACTAGACTGATGCTCTTCTCATTTGAAAGCGATTTCTTTACTGTTATTTGTTTAATTTCAGAGTTTTAACATTAAACGGTGAGGAGGTGGAAGAGACGGAAATAAAAGGCTTCGTGTCGGATCGCCAAACATTCTTCACAGGCAACGTTTGCCATGACCAACTGATACAGGTGAGTATCGAAAATCAGAATATCCTACTACTATTGTGTGGAAGTTTGTGAGTATGGCTGGATGGGTGATTGTTACTCTTAATGCAAAATCGGCTGAACAGATGTGGATGAAATTTGATATGGACGTCGATGGGATGGTTACTTCTTCAAGAAAGTTCCAAAATCCACACGCACGAAGCCGCAGGGAAAGTATAGTCGATCAATAATGAAACTCAAAGTGCACTCCGCAGCTTGTGTACATTTTATCGGACATGATTCAGAGGGTGCATTATGTCATCAGCTTATACTATTGATTGACAGCTGATAGGTATTTAAAAACGTCCCACTACAAAATTAAATGTACATGGTATAATTGTTCAATTGTACGAGCCGTGCCCAGAAGAGCGTCCAGGACACAAAATTAATCCCAACGCTGGAACACTTATTTGATACTTGACGTTCCCAGGTGACGGACGAGGGCATCCGTCTGATCGGGCGGTCGGGCGGCGGCGGCGACGGCGGCGGCGGCTGGGCGCTGGCGGCGGAGTGGCGCGTGGAGGGCGCGCGCGCGCTGTCCGTGGTGGCGTGCTCGCCGCACTGGGCCGTGGCCGCCGCCGGGCCCGAGCTGTACTTGCTCGCCGTAAAGCGCGCGCAGCTGGACCTCGTCAAGTCAGTGCCAGTACCGTCTACCACCTTCTACACACATAGGTTTCAGGACGGCTACCAGTCAAAACTCAAGCGGATACCGTACTTTTGGTAAAATGGTGGGTCATCAATAATCAAACAAGTACGGTACCGTCACAGACCCGTACTGTTGCCTGTTAACCAACCAACGCACGGAGTTTGATCTAGTCCCGTTGCTCAAACTTGTCTCTCCTTGGCTCTTGGCTCTTTTAGAACCTTCTAATAAAACTTCGAGCAATTTTAAACTTTTTTTCAATAGAAAGTAGTGCCAAGATTGATTACCAAATAAGAAAAGAGAATAAAAATGAATTGCATACAGTGTGTAACATAGTATCTCATCCGGAGCTCGTTTAGTTAGTGTCTCCTAGAATCTTCTAGACATAGGTTTCAGGACGCCGAGCAGTCAAAACTAACAGCGGTAGTGTCACAGAGCCATGGCCACCACCACACTCGTACTGTTGCCTATTGGCCAACAGTGTGATCTCGTCCTGTCCCCGAACATGAATATGATATTGCCTCTCCTTAGCTCTTTAAGTCCGTAGTGACGTGTTCGGACGAATAGGCTGTGGCGGCTGCTTGGCTCAAACTGTGCTTACTTGCCATCAAACACGCACAACTGGACCTCGTTAAGTTAGTGTCTTCTAGCATCTTCTAAACTTAAGTTTAATTTAAGCTTAACTTGAGTTTTAAAATGGCTGATTGCCTATCTATCGTCCTAGTAAGTTCCTTCTAGAACCCTCCAAAAAGACTGAGGTAGTAAGTTCCTTCTAGCACATTCTAGAAAGACATACAGATAGCGTGTTCCATCTAGCACCGTCACAACAAACACCTAAGAAAACATTTAATCTCTAGGCAGGTGTGCATGGAGGAAGAAGTCGCCTGCCTGGACCTCGGCCCCGGCGGCGACGAGGCGTTGTTGGGCGTCGGGCTTTGGACGGACATATCAGTCAGGGTACTCAAACTACCGGATCTGAGGCAACTTCACACGGAGAAACTGTCTGGAGGTAGGTCTGTGGTCATATCATAGTTAAATTCAATATAAGATAACCGGGTGCTCTGTCATTGAGTGTCACTGGATTTACGAATGTAATTAGTATTTTTATTATTACATAATTGTATATGTGTGTAATTATTTCTCTGTATTATTAGCTTGCAACACGCTTTGGCTTAGCTGTAAGTGTTGTAAGCAACTGTTTATGAATAAATAAATAAAGAGTGAGAGAGATGAGTTAATCGTTAATTTCAAGTTATTTGAGATTTTTTTAATTAAAACCTCTTCATGGGTTGTTATATCACTTCACGCTCCTCACTTTAAGGTCTGAAATGGAACACACCTGTGTCCTAAGATGGTCACACACAACGGCACACAGCCAAGCCTGCCATCACCCAATCTATAGGTTGCTGGCTCAATGGGATGAGTTTCTACTCGTGTTGCCCATATCTCCTTTAGCGCCCTTTTAATTGCCTCTGACAAAGATGGAATAAAACCTACACAGTTTGTTGATGTGTTGGACAGAGATAATCTTTGTTGATGTGTCGTGCAGAGATAATCTTTGTTGATGTGTCGTGCAGAGATAATCTTTGTAGATGTGTTGTGCAGAGATAATCTTTGTAGATGTGTTGTGCAGAGATAATCTTTGTTGATGTGTCGTGCAGAGATAATCTTTGTTGATGTGTCGTGCAGAGATAATCTTTGTAGATGTATTGTGAAGAGGTAATCTTTGTAGATGTATTGTGCAGAGATAATCTTTGTAGATGTATTGTGCAGAGATAATCTCTGTTGATGTGTCGTGCAGAGATAATCTTTGTTGATGTGTCGTGCAGAGATAATCTTTGTTGATGTGTCGTGCAGAGATAATCTTTGTGCATGTGTTGTGCAGAGATAATCTTTGTAGATGTGTTGTGCAGAGATAATCTTTGTAGATGTTTTGTGCAGAGGTAATTTTTGTAGATGTATTGTGCAGAGGTAATCTTTGTGCATGTGTTGTGCAGAGATAATCTTTGTTGATGTGTTGTGCAGAGATAATCCCGCGGTCGCTGCTGATCTGCGTGCTGGAGGGCGTGATGTACCTGCTGTGCGCGCTGGGCGACGGCTCCATGTTCTACTTCACCGTGGACCCGCCCACCGGCGCCCTCGCCAGCCGCAAGCGCGTCACGCTCGGCACCCAGCCCACCGTGCTGCGCAGCTTCAGGTGACTGCCTCGCCGCCTCTCCCTCTACTACTTCACCGTGGACCCTCACACGCCACCGTCGTCGTTATTGTAATAAGCCGGGATTCTTACTACAATCGTCAGTGGTTGGATACTAAGGACACTCGAGCTATCGTCTGGCTATAGTGTAGTGAACGTATTGGTATATGGTACGTTAATTAAGGAATATACCGAAATAATGCTGATAAAAACGACGAAGATGAGAAAGCAACTTTGGTTGTGGTCTTGATCCCAAAAATTACAATCCAATCCAAGTCACCATGATCTTCATGAAAACCTAAACACAGCAATGAGAGCAAAACAATACAGTAATAACATACAGACAAACAATCTGATGATAAATACCAACTCTACTAGACCCAATACCTAATGTCAACCAATAAAATCATTTAACAAGTATCGAATGTTCGCAGTTATACAATAATAGACCTAATGTCCCTTCCAGATCGCTGTCAACGACGAACATATTCGCGTGCTCGGACCGGCCGACGGTGATCTTCTCGTCCAATCACAAGCTGGTATTCTCCAACGTCAACCTGAAGGAGGTCACGCACATGTGTTCCCTCAACGCTCAAGCATATCCCGACAGGTACTGCTGCTTTTTTTGTAGATGATAAGTGGCTCTTTTTACAATAATTCAGTATCCAAGTTTGATTTACAAATGGGAAGGAAATTATGTGTGTTCAAGGATGTTTTGGCAAAAGAAGTATCTACATACAGCTAGTAGCGTCGATTGGGGTATACCCCATGTCCGTCCATGCCCATGAGAGTATTGAATTTCAAGTTGAGAGATCGCTGCTACCCATTTTCTACAACTCATCCCTTTCTTTTCTTAACCACTTGTCTCGTGAGTCACATGTGATATATACCGATTGTCTAACTATTGTGTCTATTTATTGGACAGGCAAAGTGTTAAAGTATATTCAACCAACCGCCCTTTCCGGGCAAGCTACAATGGCTGTACCACCTTCAAACAACAAATGTATTATGTATTAATTTATTTCAGTTTGGCGCTCGCGACAGACAGCACAGTGACTATTGGGACGATAGATGAAATACAGAAACTACACATCCGCACAGTGCCACTCGGTGAAACGCCTAGGAGAATTGCGTATCAGGAATCGTCACAGGTATGTTAGTTGGGATTTCTTTTACAAGATTGTGGATTTCATTTGCAAGCGTTCATAACCATAGTTCATTTTATAACCAGATTTGGTTAAATTGCAAGCAGGTGGAAAAGTTAGGTTGTCTGCATGAGCGGTTATTATTTTCAGGGTATGACTTCCTTTCCAAGTTAGTATAAGTGCTCCTAATATATTGCCATGAGGATGATCAATTTACCTCTGGGGAGGTGAAAAATTATTCCTCGATTTCTTTTGACAGTTTCCATAGTTACCAACAGAGTGGCGCCGTAACGCGTTACGTTACGAAGCGGTTTTCCCACCCATAAAAAGTTTTTACTTCAAAAAAATAATCCGTGTAAATGTATCCGCAGTCATTCGGCGTGATCACGATGCGAGTGGACAAGCTGGAGTGGTCGGGCGGGGCGGGCGGCGTGGGCGGCGTGGGCGGCGCGGCGGGCGCGGTGGCCGTCAGGACGTCCGCCAGCACCGCGTGCGCGTCGTCCTCCAGCGCGGCGCCGCCCCCCGCGCCGCCCAAGCACGCGCCGCCGCCCTCCGACCTGGAGGTGCACAACCTGCTCATCCTCGACCACCATACCTTCGAAGGTTACTCTACCTACTACTACCGACAAACTGTTTTACTGTTTGGCAGATGTATGCTTATATTTTGATTCTAACTAAAAAATAAATTTAAAAAAACACTCTTACATGGAATGATCGAAGTAGAAATTTGTCTGGGAATTTCACCGACCCCTATGAGGATTGACAAGCGATGGTAAGTCAAAAAATATAATAATCAAATCCCGAGGGCCACCAGACGTCACGTATTTTCTGACGAACGAAATGTGGACGATTGAGTAGTGATAGCATATACTAAGATCGCATGCCTACCAGCTAGCTTGCTTAGACGGCCAATTCCCAGGTTATAGTGGCAGCAAGCAATGGATGTTAATTAAATTAATTTAAAAAGACATACTTATATTATACCATACCATTTATTATACCATCTAAAGGAAAAAGTATCAATCCAATGTACCATCAAGTTCAAGAGATTAAGAACATGCTACGATGACTACCTGTTGCATTGAACATTATCTCTTTCAGTGCTGCACGCCCACCAGCTGATGGCGACGGAGTTCGCGATGTCGCTGGTGTCGTGCAAGCTGGGCGACGACCCCAACCACTACTACGCGGTGGGCACCGCCCTGCTCAACCCCGAGGAGTCTGAACCCAAGCAGGTACGCCCCAAGTTACCCAAACGGGTGAAAAGGAAGAATGTATTGTGGCTATAACCCCTCATGTCCCACTGTTGAGTGCGAATCTCTCTCCACAACAGCGGGAGGTCTGGAGAATAGTTAACTACGCTGATTGGGGAAGAAACGTGATAGTGGCCAACCCGTGTGGTCACCATGAACACACACAGGACAATCACGCAAACACTCAGACCAGAAACAGAAATTTATACTAATAATTAAAATTTGGCAATCAAACCTATACGAGGGCCCTCTGCACCAGTGTGCTAATCATGGCATCACTCAGATCAGTTATAATGCCCTGTGCTATTTTTCTTACAATATTTTATTCCTCGCTACAGTTGACATTTAATTTCCTCATGGTTGTTAAAATGTTGTAATTTGTTCCCCAGGGCAGAATATTATTGTTCCACTGGTCAGAAGGGAAACTACTACAGATCGCGGAGAAGGAAATCAAAGGGGGTTGCTACTCACTAGTCGAGTTCAACGGAAAACTACTGGCCTCTATCAATAGTACTGTGAGTTGATATTTTTTGACTTTTTGAAGTGTAACTATGAAAAACCCCATAATTTTATACCAACTTAAAAAAAACAGTTTCTTATTCTATGTTCGATTTATATGTATGGAACTTTTAAGAGATTTGCCTGCATGTTAGATCATGAGCGTCATAAAGAAGCTCTAATTGTATCAGCTCTATAAAACAGTCTAATAGAGGTATATCAGGTATATGCCAATTGCCTATAAAACTTACATTTGCTCTTCAATCCAACCATACTAGCGGGACACTTTACATTAAGTTTACATAAGTAAAGTTGAAAATTTACCATAAAACTTACTATTTCTTGACATTTTATACTGTTGTTATGTAAGTCTGGCTCTCTTCAGTCTGCCCATCGTAATATACAATGAAGGAAATTAAATAATAGGCGTGTTTCCATTAAGAATAAATCGGCTGGCATAGGGTTTCTAATGATTAATCATGTTATGTAGTAACCAAATAAACACTTTTCTCCTTAAAATAATGAAAGATTACCAATATTTACGGAAAATAAAATCCGCAAATTTGGCCATTTAATCACGTGACATTAAAAAGATTGAACACAAATCAGAGAAGCGTGACGTCACGACTCGCGAAACGTCATGTTGTTGCTGTTATTTTCGTATACAGTGAACAGCTTGTTCCGTGAGGCGTGACATCATTCAAGACACCACGACAGTCTTGGCCTTTTTCGATGTCAATTTGGAGTTCATTTCTAAAAACGCAAAATTCTTAGTTGAAACGGCTTACTTTTCTTAAAGAAATATATTTTTGGGCTAAAATAGATACCAAGCTATTTTAAACTCGTTTCCAAATTTAGTCAAGCAGCCTATCGTCGTTATCCTCAGGTGAGGCTGTTCGAGTGGACGTCCGAGAAGGAGCTGCGGCTGGAGTGCAGTCACTTCAACAACATCGTGGCTCTGTACCTGAAGGTGAAGGGCGACTTCATCCTCGTCGGCGATCTGATGCGCTCCATGTCACTACTGCAATACAAACAGGCTTGTACCACTTTTGTCTGACCCTATCTACCAGCACTAGCATCCACCATGTAACATCGCCAGCACCGCACAGGCAAAAGGTGACCTATGTTAAATATGATAAAACTAGAATTTGTCTGTGTCCATCCATTCGTGAGGGCTCGCTCCAGAGAGGAATGAGACATATCTTATATGTTAATCTAGGTAATAAATACTTATAAACTACACGCATAACAAATTTCGTCCAAATATCTCTAGCACTTTTTGTGTGAATGAGTATCAAACATTTATCTATCTCAAACTTTCACATTTTTAATAGTAAGTAGGAAACAGAAGTAATGTGCCTTACGAAACAGAGAAGTACTATCATCAAAATTAAATGTAATTGAGACAAAAAATGTAACTCTTTAAACTACAGATTAGTATAGACCATGTTATCAAAAAACAAATTCATAAATTTAATCTTGTCAGTAACCCATTAATGACCCACTGGCGGTCGGAATCTCCTCTCACAATGAGCGGGATGTAGGCCGCCGTCCACCACGCACCACTACTGCCCGTTGGTGGACATTTAATCTTAAAATTTGTAATTGCTACAGATGGAGGGTAGTTTCGAGGAAATCGCCCGCGACTACAGCCCCAACTGGATGACGGCCATTGAGATACTCGACGATGACACATTCCTCGGGGCCGAGAACAGCTTCAACCTATTTGTATGTCAAAAGGACAGGTAAGTGTTTCAATTAATTGAAGCCAACTTAAAAGGTCAATGTCGTCGCTTCCTGAAGGCTATGTATTAGTAGTACGAGTATGTATGCATGTATGATGCAAAGTGATCAGCCGGGTGGGTGAACTATGAACAGCCGGGTGGATAATGTTGGGTAATGTGGTGTTGGTGTAAAGGTTTAGGGTAGGGGGAGAAAGAAAGCTAATACGTCTTTTGATAATGGTTGTATAGTTATATATATTTGTTTCCAAACTACACTGCACACACTCTGTTAATGGTCTATGGTATAGGTACGTATGACTAATGGTACAAAATATGCGAAGGTGATAGGAAATGGTTAATGGTCGATATACGCGGCGCCTCGGACTGCTGCTGGTCACGTACTCGCTTATTCCTAAATTACAATTACTTAGGTAAAGCGGTTGCGCGTCAACGCAAACTCAGCTATATGCGCAAACGCTGAGCTGTTCGAAACCATGTTCTCGAACAGTTGGAGTGTTAATCTGTGAACTAAATCGTATGACTGGAAGGTGCAAGGATGGTAATGATCGTTAATAAGTGAAATAATCAGTCTGAGGGAAAGTGCATGGATGGTAATAATCGTTAATAACTGAACGAATTCAGTCTGAGGGAGAGGTACATGGAGGGTAATGATCGTTAATAACTGACCGAATTCAGTCTGTACATGGAGGGTAATGATCGTTAATAAGTGAACGAAATCAGTCTGCGGAAAAGGTGAACGGATGGTAATGATCATTAATAAGTGGAATCTTGCAAATAAACAGAATTGAATTGAATTGTGAACGAATCAGTGTGAGGGAAAGGTGCACGGATGGTAACAGCGGTGTCACTATAATGTTGCAGCGCGGCGACGACGGACGAGGAGCGGCAGCAGATGGGCTACATGGGCGCCGTGCACATCGGCGACATGGTGAACGTGATGCGGCGCGGCTCCCTCGTGGCGCAGCTGGCCGACACCGCCGCGCCCGTGCACCACCCCGTGCTGCTCGCCACCGTCTCCGGCGCCATCTGTGAGTGTACAGTGTACAGTACAGCTCCCTATACTTGGGCCATTACAAACGTGCGAACTGAGTCATAAATCATTTTAATCAGACCTCTCGCTCACACTTATAGGCATATCGGATCTCTCGCTCACACTTCTAGTGTTGTGTGTAACAATAAACAGGAATTTGTCGATAGTTAGTAGCAGGTAATAAGGGAAAGGTTAAGTACAATAATTTTAAACAATTATTAATCAGTTTGGAATATTAATCTATATCTGTGTCATCGTCTGTGCAGCAGTCACTGACATCTGACTACCTGAACCCGAGCGGCATCCCTTTATCGATAACGAGTTGCCCAGCATTGTCACATTCCTTTGACGTAACGTTTTATGACTCAGTTCGCACGTTTGTAATGGCCCAAGTATAGTGGCGCAGCTGGCCGACACCGCCGACACTTTAACTTATGCGTGAATTCCCAAGAGTTTCTTCATACGCAACAGAACTATGTTTTTTTTTTATCATTTTCACAGGTTTAACTCATACATGATACCTTATTCGATGCGACATATTGATGTTGTGGAATTTGACCGATGCCCCAACGCGACCCTTTTCCTGGTAGCTAGACGTCCCAAAAGATTTACGCACACACACGTGCGCGCGCGCTCGCATATACAAACATAACGTATGCATACCAGTACAAATAAATGAGATCGATGTGAAACGTGAAATCGTGTCTTATCCGCGTGTTACATACGCGACCCAGATGGAACCACGGAAGACATAATGTGGGTTAATTCCACGTGCGCCCTCAATTGAGATGTCGCTGACCCGACATCGATGACCGCGGAAGCAGCGCGCTAGGTCAAGGCGCGTCCTCAATTCGTCAGCATTTAATAGTTTTCTTGACAATCATAATTAGAATATTTCTTCACTATATAGCTGAGTCTCGCATCGACCAGCGATAGTCACAATTTGTAATTTTAATTAATTTAATAAAAATAATTTTAAGTACTTTGGTTTTTTTTGAGTCCTCCGGCTGTCGGTAACGTAATTCGCGCCAATAAACATAATATTCGTTTATCTCTGGCAGGCCTCGTGGTGCAAGTGTCGGCGGAGCTGTACGAGTTCCTGCACCAGCTGGAGGAGCGGCTGGCGCTGGCGATCAAGTCGGTGGGCAAGATCCCGCACGCGTTCTGGCGCTCCTTCAACACGGACATCAAGACCGAGCCCGCGGAGGGGTTCATCGACGGCGACCTCGTCGAGAGCTTCCTGGACCTCGCGCGGCCCGTGCAGCACGAGCTCGTGCAGGGCTTGCAGGTGCGTCCGTCGCAGGGGTCATGAGGAGGTATCGAGCACAAAGGAAGATTGTGAGGATATATTCATGAGGATGAGGATGAGGAACGGTTTGAGTAAGGGAAAAGGAGTAAAAATTATATAAACAAATAAATAGGCCCGTAAACAAACAGGGGTTGCAGGTTCGTACACGTACACGTTATAGGATTGATGAGGAAGGAGGTATGAGGAAGAGGAAGTATCAAGCACAAAGTAAGAGGATAAGGATATACTCATGAGGAACGGTTTGAGTAAGGGAAAGGAAGTAAAAACTAATAAACAAATAAATAGGCCCAAAAACAAAACTATTTGTTGTGTTGACTGACACGTTCATTCCTGTTTGTAATGTGGCTCGGGGAGGCGGCTAGAGTGCTGCGGCTGGCAGCGCCGGCGCTGTTGCTATTGGTTACGAGACGAGGTTACGTATGCGAAAAGAAAATTCCTCATAAATTCCTCTGAATTTAGGAATGAAGAGGAATCCTCATCAACACTAACACATAGTATACTATACACAAGATATTGTACAAGGGTTGCAGACACGTACACTTAGTGCTATATAACGCTACCCGTGCAGCAAGAAGTAGTTCAGGAGTTGGGTTTACTTTCTGAGTCACTGTCATACTTATACCGCGCGGTCATAACCGACCGAGCAACGAACACGGCAAAATTTAAACACACTGTACGGTGCTGTATGACAAACACTTTTGCACGCGACATGGAAATAAAGACACGGAATAACTCACAACTTGTTTTTTATTCAGATCGACGACGGCGGCGGCATGATGCGCGACGCGACTGTGGACGACCTCATCAAGATCGTGGAGGACCTCACCAGGATACATTAGTGTTTACACAAATAAATATTATACATTACAGTTCGTTTTTATTCTCTTGTCTTTTTTGGTAAACAATCTTGGCACTACTTTTTATTGGAAAAAGTTTAAAATTGCTATAAAAAAATAAATTATAGCTTCTAGAAATCTGTTTCTGTATTAAATGACAATTTGTTTTTAAATTTTTATAATTTTAATAAAATAAAAAGACATGCTAACATTATTCAAATATGACAAGAGAATAAAAATGGACGTTACATAACTTAATCGCATACTCATTTCAAGTGTCCTGTTTTGTTTTATATGGTGCATTAGTCTATTCGCGTTAGAAAATATTGACTTATCACGCTGTATATACGCTGAGTGTGCTGTAGTTTCGATAAAGGATCCAATACTACCGAGAATACCATTTCGTGTATTTTACAGCCAATTATCCTATAACAGTCAATAAAGTGTTTCGTTTTTTAAAGAATGATTTCGAACTGCAAGAAGCGCCAATACTAAAAGCAGATCCGCCAAAATTCCAATAAATAATTTGTTAGCAGTATAATTCGCATATCTACATAACCCAGACCACAGCTGTAATGTTAATGTAGAATATTTGGTGAAATCTGCTTGCTTATGTATTAGTCCGGGAGCCAGGTGCATTTTCGGTCAATCATTTCCTCTCGAGAGAAACTTCGTAAAATACATAAGGGGCTTATACTATGAATACTAGTGGCCGTCAGCTGCCACTCCGTTGGTGGGTTGGGCAGTGGCACCCTCCCAAACATGCAGAAAAAAAATTTTTTTTCAGTCATTTCCTCTCATTTGAAAATACATTCAGATTATAGTTTATCTAGTACTTTAAAAGAAAAACATCGTCAGCTGACCATAACGCGGTGGATTATACGTCAGCTGGCTCCTTGAACATGAGAAAAAAAATTTTTTTTTCAGTGATTTCCTCTCAACTAAAAATTTACCTGGTGATAGTTTATATGCTACTATGAATGAAAATTAACGTCAGCTGGCTGTATCTCGGTGGAAAGTTCGTCAGCTGGTACCTTGAAAGGGGTAACGCAACAGCATCTATGACCTACTGAATCTTATCAGCTGACGACTTTTCCCTTTACTTACAGGTAGCTGATGTTTTTTATTATTTACTAGAGTATTTTAACAATTCTCATAACAATTTTCATCCGGGAGGAAATAACGTTTTTTAAGTTATTACCGTCTTCAAAAAAGAAGGTTATCAATTCGACACGTTTGTATGTAATATTCTCAGAACCGCACAATTTTTACATATTATGTTGGTCTATTACGGCTTCCAAACAAGAATACCAAATTTCATAGGTGTATGTATGTATGTATGTATGTAGATATGTTTGTCCTCGCATAAGTATCTCTGAAACTAATTGACGGATCGTGTTCTTTCTTTGTTTTTTGTTTGTTAGGGAATGGTAAAAGTTTCATCAAAATCGGTCCAGTAGTTATCGTGATATGGACTTTAAACTTTATCTTCGCTAAATAATTTTAACTGACCATTAGTTTTTTTACAAAAGACACAAAAAGGTAATACGTTCGACATGTTTATCTTATACTGAACTGTTACTATATTAACACGCTCATAGAGTAAGTAAACACTACAGTTAATTTTTATTCTCTTGTCTTATTTGGTAAACAATCTTGGCACTAATCATCACACAAATATTTGTCCTGGGTGGGAATCGAACCCACGACCTCTGGCGTAGTGGTTAGCGTCGCTAACCACTATCACTAGACCAACAGGTCAGTCAAATAGCAGTGTTAACTAATCTTCGTCCCAATCAGAGTCGCTGTCGCTATAATTTAATAAATAGTTATCATTCGCGCGCGCTAAGTACTATTTATTGAGGTTGGTGTCTTTAGTATCAAGTATTTTGTTTCTATTGTTATATTTAGGCACCAACCTCAAAAATAGTAGGCCTAAACTATGTAACAAATTTTATTTTATACTTTTTTGATGTCGGTTTATTTTTTTTAATTATTTTATTTCGTATTTTTTAGTTTAAAGTCCATATCACGATAACTACTGGACCGATTTTGATGAAATTTTTACCATTCCCTAAGTTGAACAAAATACAAACAAACAAAAAACAAAGAAAGAACACGATCCGTCAATTAGTTTCGGAGATATGCGAGGACAAACATATCTACATACATACATACATACATACATACACCTATGAAATTTGGTATTCTTGTTTGGAAGCCGTAATAGACCAACATAATATGTAAAAATTGTGCGGTTCTGAGAATATTACATACAAACGTGTCGAATTGATAACCTCCTTTTTTGAAGACGGTAATAACTTAAAAAACGTTATTTCCTCCCGGATGAAAATTGTTATGAGAATTGTTAAAATACTCTAGTAAATAATAAAAAACATCAGCTACCTGTAAGTAAAGGGAAAAGTCGTCAGCTGATAAGATTCAGTAGGTCATAGATGCTGTTGCGTTACCCCTTTCAAGGTACCAGCTGACGAACTTTCCACCGAGATACAGCCAGCTGACGTTAATTTTCATTCATAGTAGCATATAAACTATCACCAGGTAAATTTTTAGTTGAGAGGAAATCACTGAAAAAAAAATTTTTTTTCTCATGTTCAAGGAGCCAGCTGACGTATAATCCACCGCGTTATGGTCAGCTGACGATGTTTTTCTTTTAAAGTACTAGATAAACTATAATCTGAATGTATTTTCAAATGAGAGGAAATGACTGAAAAAAATTTTTTTTTCTGCATGTTTGGGAGGGTGCAACTGCCCAACCCACCAACGGAGTGGCAGCTGACGGCCACTAGTATTCATAGTATAAGTCCCTTATGCATCTCAGGAAGTTTCGATCGGGAGGAACTTGGTCATGTAAATCTGTTACTGGCTCCCGGAATATATTATATGGCCAAGTTAGAAAAAAAAACAATAACCAAAAGGGAGTTTTACGACGTAATTGATGTGATCGATGGTATGAAGTCCTTTGTGTGAGTGCAACTCGCTATCTTTATGTATTTTAATTCTTTGGTTTCTGTGATTATTTCTTACTTACGTTCATTGTTAAAAATAAGAATACCATGCAAATACAGTATGAAAAATAAATAGTTATTTAATGAAAATTGCATTTCAATTTTAGTTTATTGATTATATTATAATACACCCTCTTCAACAAACACAATATGTATTACAAATAAATAAAATTCAAGTCATATTGTAGTATACATACATTTATTATTCGAAGGCAACAATCACAGCTTAAAAATATAAATATTATGCAATCACATTTATTTTAAACAACAAAACATTTTAAAATATAATCACAATAACGGAGAAACGAATTGATATTTCAAATGTTCATAACAAATTCATGAATTTCAGCTTAGTTATTCTCATTTTTAGTTTCTTATTAATGCTGGAGTCATTATAAGTGCTTGAGTATGCCACTTTTTAAGGGATACCCTTCATAGTGTAACATTTCCGATACACTCAGCTTTAACTGAAAAAACACATTTTAGGTACCCAAGTGTTCAATTAATCTACCTACACAGCATATATACTGGAATCCCCACAATACTAATACCACAAACTAAGTACACACACGAAATTATTACCAACATATGACTATTATGCAAGGAATTATCAAAACAGTATGACAAACAGATACCAGAGTTCATACTAATAAAACTGATAATTACATGATAGCGGTAAAATCTAAATATAAAATGTAGGCATTTGAACAGCCTGGGACAGGAAGTGGAATCATTTAAAGTAGGATAACTAATCAGTGACCTACTGCAGAGTCAGACAACTCCAACGAGATAGATTTGCCCACATCACACCTCACATGCCTTTAGGACCATAACACAATCTCTCAGGCGTAGTTATCCTCACGACATTGTCTTTTACCATTATAGCAAATGACATTTTAGGTTAAGGAAGTGCACATAGCTTAGAAAATACATGTGAATTCTAAGCCACTATGCTATGTGAATGGCCACTTTTTATTTGCATAACTGATGGAATTGGTTTTTAAGTTTAATGTACCTTACATGAAAAATCTATACAAAACGACTAAGTAATAAAATTTCACAAATCAAATATAAGGCTATATAGGATCCACTACTGAATGTCGTCAACAATATAATAGATATTGTTAAATAGCTACAGTACCAGTTGACTCGATCAACTTACATACAAATAATAAAGGGTCCAATTACTTAGCAGTTTTGCATTCGCCACAGAAGGGTTCGAAACTCCTGTTCATAAAAAAATTACAACATAAAAATTTAATTATTGTATTTTAATAAAATTGATAGGGACCTATTGCAGTAACCTATTTATGTATGGTGTATATGAAATTTTAAGACAAAAAATAATGCTACAAAATGTCAATTAACTAATATTTCGTAATACCCATAAAAACACTCAAAATTGGCGATAAAGTAAAAAAAAAAATTTGAGCAAATAGTAGTAAACCTCCGGTACAATTAACTGTATAATGTATGTATGTGATATAATGCCTACAAATGAGTCAAATAATGTCTCTTCAATAATTTCTTAACACTATCCCACACAAATGTGCAAACTTCACTTTCATTTAGTGAAAGTTCTTTAACTTTAATTCTATGTGCCACATTCGTGTAATAAAATAACCACACTAAATTTAACTACTACATAAAATATATGATTACAGCCATAAAGCAAGAAGATTTAGAAACCACAAACTAATATTACATTTACATAATATAATAAATTGAAGCTTGCATAATTTACCAACAATTCAAATGCTAAAATAAGGAATTGTTCTTATGCCTTGTTTGTGCTAGGCCATTTAATAATATATTTATTTTTATACTAGTACACCTTTTCCCGGTGCTAGTTTGCAACTTTGCCAGTGTCTTTAGTAACGCCATTTAATTCTCCAATTAAAGGTTATTGTTGATGTATGTATTTGTATCGTAAAAGTAGTTACATTGTTTTAATTTGAGGTATCATAG
The DNA here is from genome assembly GCA_905147235.1 of Erynnis tages. NCBI lineage: Eukaryota > Metazoa > Arthropoda > Insecta > Lepidoptera > Hesperiidae > Erynnis > Erynnis tages. The sequence goes on from LR990087.1 coordinate 9,483,489, forward strand.
GGTCACCTACTTCCTAAACTTGTCTGCTTTATAATGGAGGAACCACATCAACGCGAAGAGACAGCTCGGAGGACTGTTCAGGGGTCCGGGGGAGTTCACCATCTCCTCAATCTGGGAGATTGTCATCTCTACTACTTCTATTAATTCGTCGTCCACACCACCACCTGGAAAACATTAAGAATAGTTACTTTAATACACTTTTTTTTTCTCAAATAAGGAAGAAATTCTATCTGAAGTAGTATGCTAGTGTTAGTTACTCATGAGGACTAAGATACGACGAAAGTGATGCATCCACACGCCACAAAACATGACTTAAATAGCAAAAATCACTTAATCAATCAAAAGTTAAGTTTATTGAAACTTGAAAGAATCTGCTTGAAACTCGAATTATCCTGTCGTCTTGTTGTGATGTCAAACTTTTACACAAGATATGAAGAACATTTAGTAGATGACAGTGTGGTTCTTCTCCGGGCGAGCTCCTTCGACTCAACCTACCTAAATGTACACATACCTTGTTCAGTCTTCATATCATCAGTGACTTCACAATAGAAGAATGTTTGCAAGGCCCCTTGCACACCTACTCCAGACCTGAGATAAAATGTTATAATCATCAGATATCACAAACCTTTGCTAGTTAATTCAATAACTGTGTACTTATTATGTGATTATTTTAACAAATATTTCACAGTTATCTTTAAAATCTCAATTGGATATTATCATGTAGATAACAATAGGACTGCAAGTGCAGTAATGTAAAAAAGATAAGAGATATAATTAACCCCGTTTCTGAATTGCCATTTCGCATTTTTGTTGCAAGTGCATATTTTAAGTAGGACAGCTTCATACGTTGGTTATGTCACCCAATAACAAGAAGCCTAAAATCATTTTAAATAATGACAGTGAAACAGGAAGAAAAGATAGGATTTGATAGCAAATTAAGCCCAACTCAAAACCTGTAGATAGCAGTCTTTTTCATACTTGCCTATAAGATGTGATCCTCTGAAGCTTGCTAATGGGGACATCATAGCCACACTCCTCCAACAGTTCCTCCCGAGCTATCTCTTCTACTGGCATGTTCTTGTCCACAATGCCTGCACACATTTCAAGTGCTATACCGAGCTTGGCTGGGTACTTGTTTGTGTCTATGGTCTCTGCCTTACGGTCGTCTGGGTGGATGCAATTGTAGTATATTGCTGTTGAGGGGAAATAGATTTTGATTGTTAAGAATCAGGGGTACATATTGCTGCTTAACTTCAAAAGCACCAGTATTATTGACGCACATAAATATTGATATAGAATAAGGTAGCTTGAGGCAAAAAACAGTGATATCCTCGTTTGATTCGTTTTCCTTTAAAATAGTTTTGATTTGTGATATTTTTGAATTTAAGCAGTAAAGTATCAAAAAAGTAAACGGATAGGAGTATGCATATAAAGTAAGTGGATAGATGGACTAAGGCGTACAGTTCATTTTTATTCTCTGATTTAGTAAACAATCTTGGCACTACTTTTTATTGGGAAAAAGTTTAAAATTGGTTTAAAAAAAATTATTATAGTTTCTAGAAATCTGTTTCTGTATTAAATGACAATTTGTTTTTGAACTTTTATATTTTTGTGTCTGCATTATTTTTTAATAACAAATTAAAATAAAAAGACTTACTAAGATTATTTAGCAAGCATATGACAAGAGAATAAAAATGGACTATACACTTACACCCTTCTTATTTGTAGAGAAAACCCCACCCTGCAGTGAGTCACTAAAGGGTTACCAATTTTGATGATAATGCTTATCTACATATCTTACAATACATTACATTTTATCAATCAAAAACAAGGTTAGTGTAATAAATTCATAATAGCATACAAGAGACACAGTTTTCACCATAAATAAATGAATAACAATTTTAATTGAGTCTATGAGATTATATATTGATGTTGATTCTTGATAAAGCCCATCTATAAATTAGTCACAGTTTAGGACAATGATATATGACAAATGTATTTTAAATATTTTATAGGTACCACATAAAAAATATAATAATACAGCAATCTAAAAAAATCCTATTCTGTGAAAACCCTATAAATTAAAACAGGTTCTTAAGAAATCAAACTATCTGTGTATACAATTTTATCCTAACAAGTACCATTTTTTTAGTATGAAAGAATAATAAAATTATACATGTTTTTCATTCCTCATTATAAATTTTTACATAATAATATAAATAATTCAATTTCAAAATACAAGTTCCTACCATTAAATTAATTTTATGATAAAATGAGAATGCAAATTACTAGTAGTAATTTTCTAATTTTAATCATTATTATGTACTTTTTATTGTGCAATTTATTATAAATGAAAAATTGAAATTAAATTTATACAGAAATAATATTAAAAAATACGCTATCTAAAAAATAACTATATTTCAATTATCTTCAAACTACATAAATAAAGTGAAGTGTGGTAAAGTTAAGACTTTCATACTTGTTACAAAAACTTCAGCAAAAAAATCACAAGACTAGCCTGGTCGAAACTGCTTCACGAATATCATGACCCTTCGAGACACATTGAAAACTAAAATAGCTACACCATCATGTACTTCTAGAAGGTCCCGATTCTTCTCCACTCCGTTCTGAGTGTAGTTAAAACGAAACGGCTTCACGTAAGGGGAGTCCGGAAGCGGCGACAAGTATACATTTTTAACGTCCTCCATTGCTTCTACTATTTTTCTCTTAAATTAAATGTTATCGAGATCAGGCTATTCAAGCCAAGCATTTCTATCATTGATTTAATATACCGATATTAGTTACTAAGTTAATAAAGAGAGAAATTTAACAGATAAAAAAATAATAGAGAAAGATCTGTTAATTTAATTAATTTAATGTCATAAAACAATTTTTTTCCCTTCTTTTCCATTTTGTAACCTGGACATTTTTTTACGAAATTGCCCTATTATGAATCTAGCCGTATTAAGTATTGCATCAATTTCCCCAGAAGATTACGGCATTGAATATATAATATGACCCCAGTTTTAACAACAGTGAAAATGATAGCTGTGGTCTTTGTCGACTTTGTCGAATTCTATACACTTACAACCTTCTTACTTTTAGAGAAAACCCCACCCTGCAGTGAGTCAAACTCAAACTCAAAAGCTTTTATTCATTATTAGGTACAATTTGTGCACACTTAATGAAAGTCATACAGATCAATTATACATTCTACATTCATCCGCTTTGATCGCCCCTCAGGCAGAACGTAGACTGGGAGAAAAAAGCGGGCGGAAAAAAACTCCCAGCACTCTTTTAAAAGTAAATAAAACTTAGTCTATAATGTCACTGAAGGGTTACCAATTTTGATGATTATGCTTATCTACATATCTTACAATACATTACATTTTATCAATCAAAAACAAGGTTAGTGTAATAAATTCATAATAGCATACAAGAGACACAGTTTTCACCATAAATAAATGAATAACAATTTTAATTGAGTCTATGAGATTATTTATTGACGTTGATTCTTGATAAAGCCCATCTATAAATTAGTCACAGTTTAGAACAATGATATATGACAAATGTATTTTAAATATTTTATAGGTACCACATAAAAATTTATAATTATACAGCAATCTATAAAATTCCTGTTCTGTGAAAACCCTTTAAATTAAAACAGGTTCTTAAGAAATCAAACTATCTGTGTATAAAATTTTATCCTAACAAGTACCATTTTTTTAGTATGAAAGAATAATAAAATTATACATCAGCTTCAGCAAAAAAATCACTAATCAAGACTAACCTGGTCGAAACTGCTTCACGAATATCATGACCCTTCGAGACACGTTGAAAACTATAATAGCTACGCTATCATGAACTTCTAGAAGGTCCCAATTCTTCTCCACTCCGTTCTGAGTGTAGTTTAAACGAAACGGCTTCACGTAAGGGGAGTCCGGAAGCGGCGACAAGTATACATTTTTAACGTCCTCCATTGCTTCTACTATTTTTCTCTAAAATTAAACGTTCCACTGCGGGCACGCAGAATTAACTATAGTTCAGATTAATTATTTCTCAGAATAAAATAATGCATTTTTTTTTGGAAGTGTGAAGTGAACTCTCTGGGACCCAGTCTGGGTCAACGTGACAGCGTGACTGACACTAACAACTAGTGTCACAATTGTGACAGTGACTGTCAGGACTCGGACTGCCATTGACATTTCAATTTTAAAATTCAGGTTTGTTAATCTGTTTTTCAAATGTCAAAAACGCTATACCCCATGAAAGCTATCGGCCTCACGTCATTAGCAGTGTAAATAAACAATGGTGCATTGCATGGTGCGAAATACCCTATTGAGATTTTTTTCAAGAGTAAGGCCCCTGTTGATTTAATTAATTTAATGTCATAAAACAATTTTTTTACCCCTTCTTTTTCCATTTTGTAACCTGGACATTTTTTTACGAAATTGCCCTATTATGAATCTAGCTGTATTGAGTATTGAATCAATTTCCCCAGAATAAGATTACGGCATTGAATATATAATATGACCCCAGTTTTAACAACAGTGAAAATGATATCTGTGGTCTTTATTATTTGTCGACTGACGTCAAGTCTGTCAATCTGTCATGTCACAGAGTGACTTATTGACAATAACAATTTCATTTCATTTCAATTTTCAATTCATTCATACTTGCGTGATTCTCAAGGTAATGGAATATTTACTGCATTTACTGATAAACAGTAAAATATTTTAATGTAACTAATGTTATTGTTAATTACAAAAGCGTAAATGAGATGACCTGCCGATCAACCATGGCTAGATCAGAGAAAAGTACAAAATCGGGTTTTGTTATTAAACTGTCGTCCGAAACGGTTCAGAAGTTATCCGAAGAAGAAGAAAAGGCAAGAAAGTCAGAAATAGATAGTAATGTGACGAATAACGAGCCTAACGATGTCGAAAATTCATCAGTTGCAAACCAACAAGGTTTAGAGGTTAGTAAAGTTAAGAAAGAACAAACCATAAACAAATCCGACCCAATAGAAAATAACGCAAAAGAAATCAAATCTGTGAACGATAAGGAGTCGGATAAAGACTCTAAAAATTCTTCCTGGGGTGATTTTGCTCCGTACATAACATATGAAGGTGAAGATGCTATTTATACTGATCCATCAACACAACAGAGATTTTTATGGAACCATGAAACAAACTCATGGGATGCAAAAGAAGGTACAGATGTCCCTGGACGAGTGTACAGCTATGAAGATGATGCCCATACATACACAGAAGCTGATGGATCAAAGTTCTTTTGGGATGTAGAAAAGAAAGCATGGTTGCCTAAAGTTGATGATGACTTCTTAGCATATTACCAGATGTCTTATGGTTTTGTTGATAACACATCTAAAGAAGACAAGAGAAAGGAGGAAGAAGCAAAAAAGAAAGATGAAAAGAAATTAGAAGCTGGGATGAAAAGAAAAAGTGAACCTCAGTGGTTCGATCAGACAGATGAGAGGAACACAAAAGTGTATGTCTCAAACTTACCACTGGATATAACAGAGGAGGAGTTTGTTGACCTTATGCAAAAATGTGGTCTTGTTGAGAGGGATGTCAGTACACAGAAAATGAAGGTTAAACTTTATATGGATAAGGAGCAGAATTGCTTTAAGGGAGATGCTTTGTGTACATACATCAAAATTGAGTCAGTCGAACTCGCACTCAACCTTCTGGACGGTAGTGACTACAAGGGTCATAAGATTAGGGTTGAAAGGGCACAATTCCAATTGAAGGGTGAATACAATCCAGCTCTTAAACCGAAGAAAAAGAAGAAGAAGGAATTGGAAAAGATAAAGAAAATGCAGCAAAAGTTGTTTGATTGGAGGCCAGAAAAATTCGCTGGGGAGAGATTGAAGCACGAGAGAATTGTCATCGTCAAAAATCTGTTCCATCCTACTGACTTTGACAAAGAGGTCCAATTAATTCTCGACTACCAGCAGGACTTGAGAGAGGAGTGTTCCAAATGTGGAGAAGTGAGAAAGGTTGTGATTTATGACAGGCATCCCGAAGGAGTGGCACAGGTTACCATGAAAGAACCTGAACAAGCAGATGCTGTGGTCGCTCTCATTAACGGAAGATGGTTTGGCAAAAGGCAAATTACAGCTGAGATATGGGATGGAAGGACCAAGTATAGAATTGCTGAAACAGATGCCGATATAAACAAGAGAATAGAGAAATGGGATAAATTTCTGGATGGTGAAGATAAAGATGGTAAGGGAATACCTCCAGACTCGGCAGCGGACCGCAAGCAATCTGAAACTGTTACCACTGAAGTAAACAAAAGCTCTGTTGAAACTGACTCAGTCATGAAAGAATTGGTTGAGCCCAACTCCCGTAATGTGTCAACAGATACTTAGTATTTATATTTAATTTACAGTATTTTGGAAACAATAAAAATTGATAAATCTAGCATTATTTGTGTTTTAGTCATTTCGTGAGAGGAGACCCGACCCTGTAGTGGGTCATTAATGGGTTACTGACAAGTCATTTATAATGTACAAAAAAAATACTTTGTACAATTAGGCACATTCGACCACAAATTTGTAATTTACCTGTTGATTAAGACTGAGTTCTGGGGGGCCCAACTGAATATTTACAGATACTTAATCTTTCTTTATCTCATTACATTTACTTGAGATTAAGGTGATAGAAGAAGATAAGGCAGGTCTAGCTATGGGCTGCAGTAATAACTGATCATTGGGTGGCCTGGACGGTTACGTGTTTGACTCTTTTATAATATAAAAGTATAAAAAAAATAAGCTAAAATATAAAAAAATATAAAATCAAATATCACCTGCTGTTACGGTAAAGGAAAACATCGCGAGGAAACCTGAATGCCTGAGTTCACAAAAAAAATGGTCTCAAAAATGTGAAGTACACCAACCCGCAGTAGGCTAATGTGGTGGACTAAGGCCTACACATCCCTCTCATTGTGAGAGGAGAGCTGACGGTCATTAATGGGTTACTAACAAGCTAAAATAAATTCAATTAAATCGGAATACTTATTAAACTTGAAAGAGAAACATGAACGGCATTTTGGCAAGATTTCTTGACCTCTCCGTTTCATCATGTCAGTAAAGTAAACAACGTCCAACTCTATCCATAAACAACTAGCCGTCATGTCGTCTGACACCTGACTTTTTATGTTGCATACACAAGAATATCTAATTTGATTTGATTCGACATTTTATAATTAAAACACACATTTTATACAGTTTAACAATCGTCAGTCCATCGACCCGATATCTCGTCATGAACTCGTGAACAATGTGAATCGGTAATGGCGGGGTGTCCTGGCGTGCGCTCAGCTGAGGTGTCAACGGTGATCTTAATGGGGCTTCACTGGCGGTGTCGATGAATAATAACAGGATATGATAACATGGCCGTTCAACCTGACTCCGGCGGGAAAGACGACGTCAAGACTCAGTTTGTGACGCGGGAGGGGACGTACAGACTGATGACTCTGTCGGAGTATTCTCGGCCGAACCGTGTGGGGTACACGAGCGGCTCCGGCGCGACCCATGTGCGGGTGTCGCTGGTGTCGCTGCCGCCGGGGCCGGCGGACGGCGCGCCCGGCTCGGACGGCCAGGGCTCTGACGACCGGATATGTTTCAACCACGGCAAGGAGCTCTATGTTTACGTGTATAGAGGCGTCAAGAAGGTAACGTTTATTTTTAAGATTTTGTAGCCTATATTACGTCAATGCTACGTTTGTTTACAAACTGATGCTGCTCATAACAAAATTTAACGACCCAGTTACGGTTGCATTATCTATTATGCAATTAAACAACAGCTGGGTGATTTATAGCCTAGATATATAAACAGTATAATATTCCTTTATCCTTGGAAAGAATTACACATATGTTTTTATGCAGCCTTTATGGTGTATATGTGCATAACCTTAAATTAATTTTGATTTCAAATAAACATAACCAACTAACATGGCAGTGTGTATGTGAGCTCTGTGATAGATCATGAGGTTATAGTCACTGTCTCCAACCCTTTAATGACTGTCTGCAGGGTCTGATGTCATCTGTAAATGAGAAGGTTGTAAGCCTGAGTCCACATTGTCTTTAGAATCATCAATTTGATTGTCTTTAGAAAAATTTTACAATAGAAAAAACATCACACCTAGGACCTTTTCAGAACACTAGCATGTTTACCAATGTCCCATTATTTCATGGAAATGTTACATATGTTTTTGTTACGCAATATATTAATAAGTAGAGTTCGACCAAATTGATTATAGAACTTGGTTCAGAGCGTTGGTCTCACTGAAATTTTAGTTACACCCTTTCCATTGCAGATTAATTTCATTGTGACATACATAGGCACATTATAATAAGTGGAATTTGTAAAACACTATAAATATTTATATTAACAAATACTATATAAATAATGTTTTCATCCTTTCCCCTCAGGCTGCAGACCTCACGAAGCCAGTGGACAAAAAGATGTACAAGGGAACAAACCCAACATGCCATGACTTCAACACTGTCACAATGACGTCGGAGAGTGTTTCTTTAATTATCGGCTTCTCAACAGGGCAGATACAACTAATAGATCCCATCAAGAAGGAATTAAGTAAACTTTACAATGAGGAGGTAAGAATACATCCCGGATGTGTTATTGCCACTCTAATGCTTGCTACTGTGAATAACTATGTTTTTTCTTGGGAATGCAAACCTGTTGTAATATCTGATAATGGATATATGATTAATATTACAATGGATAAATTAAAAAATACTAAACAATGTTTATTATATATATAATTTTTGGACCAGGCTACAAAAATTGTTATAACTATTTTAGTTTTTCTTATCTGTTTGGATCAATACATATTTACCTTAACTGTTTGAAATCATATTGTGTTCTCGATAAGGGATTCAAAACAATTCGAAATAATTTAGTTTCATTGCGGTTTCAGAGATTGATCGATAAGACGCGGGTGACTTGCATCAGATGGGTGCCGGGCTCCAGCAACCTGTTCATATCGGCGCACGCGTCCGGCCAGCTGTACGTGTACAACGAGGAGCTGACGTGCGCGACCGCCGCGCCGCACTACCAGCTGTTCAAGCAGGGCGAGGGCTACTCCATCCACACGTGCCGCACCAAGTCCACGCGCAACCCCCTCTACCGGTGGGTCGTCGGCGCCGAGGGCAGCTGCATCAACGAGTTCGCCTTCTCGCCCTGCGGCGCCAACCTCGCCGTCGTCTCGCAGGACGGCTTCCTGCGCGTCTTCCACTACGACACCATGGAGCTCATCGGCCGCGCGCGCTCCTACTTCGGCGGCTTCCTGTGCGTCTGCTGGTCGCCCGACGGCCGCTACGTCGTCGTCGGCGGCGAGGACGACCTCGTCACCGTGTGGTCGTTCGGCGAGCGCCGCGTCGCCGCGCGCGGACAGGGCCACCGCTCCTGGGTCTCCGTCGTCGCGTTCGACCCCTACGTCGTCAGCTTCGCCGAGCCGGAGCGCGACGGCGACGGCGACGACGAGCGCCGCGAGAGCGCGCAGTGCTACCGGCTCGGCAGCGTCTCGCAGGACACGCAGCTGTGCCTGTGGGACCTCACCGAGGACGTGCTGCGGCCGCCGGTGCGCGCGCGCGCCTCCGCCCACCTGTCGCCCAACGGCGTGCCCGGCGCTCGCCCGCCCGCGCGCCCCGCACCCGCCGCCGCCGCCGCCGGCCCCGCGCGGCTCGGCGCCAAGCACGCGGAGCTGGCCGCCGCGCCGCCCGCGCACACCGACGCGGCGCCGGCCCGCCCGCCCGCCAAGGTGAAGGCGAGCGGCGCGGCGGGCGGGGGAAAGGCGCGCGACGAGGGCTCCGGCTCGCTGGGCGCGCACCTGTCGCAGCGGCTCGCCGGCTTCTCGTTCGGCGAGCGGCGCTCGGAGCACCGGCGCAACTTCAGCCTCGGGCGGGCGGCGGGGGCGGGCGAGCGCGGGGCGGCGGCCGGGTCGGTGGCGCTGCGCGGGCGCGCGGGGGCGGCGGCGGGCGAGGCGGCGGGCGCGGCGGCGGGCGACGCGGACCCGCTGCGTCTGATCGGCACGGCGGCGTGCCCGCGGTTCGACGAGTGCCCGGTGCTGGAGCCGCTGGTGTGCAAGAAGGTGGCGCACGAGCGGCTGACGGCGCTGCAGTTCCGCGCCGAGTGCCTGGTGACGGCGTGCGCGGACGGGTGCGTGAACACGTGGGCGCGGCCGGCGCGGGCGCACAACGGGGACGCGCGGCCGCGGCGGGGCGAGCGGGCGGGGGAGCGCGGGGAGGCGGGGGACTAGTGCGTGCGGGCGCGGGTGGCGCTGCACGCGCGCCCGCCGCCGAGTGAACGTTCTGCCTCCCGGTGTCGGCTGAATACGTGACGGTGAGTGAAGTACAAAGATTTGGCGAAACCGTGACGTTCCATATGTTCCCTTCTCGTTTGAGTGACCGGAAGGAGGCTCTCCCGGCAGGTTCCCCTTGCCTCCTGAAATTCCATTAACCGATACCTATTAAACTAATTGTTTAGAAGATTTGGTAATATATTTTTTTTCCAATTCGGGCCTATCCCCTGCGACGTAATGGTATAATAAAACTTAAAGTAACTTATTGCTTTGCATATTCGTGAATTCCTTTCGACGACGTCATTGTAACGTACCTTCTTGTGATGCGATTTTTATTAACGTTTACTGTTTGTTTTACCTTTATGCTATGTCTTAAGGTGTCCTTTAGCAAAATAACAATGTACCTATTTTAAATTAAAATTTCTATTTAATACCATACCTAAAATTTAATGTGTATCGAATGTTACTCAAACGGTTGGTGGAAATGAAAGATATTTACGATTTGTAATAACGTCAAAAAAAGATAGATAATAATAGCTATGTACTTGTAAATACAATATGTACATAATCAGCTAAGCACGGGACGAGTCAGAGGCAGAACTCTTTAACAGTCATTGTTAATATTCCATTAAAGCAATTGTCGGTGTGTGTTTGATTGAGTGTGAACTGAATTGTAAACTGAAACCTTGCCAACAGTGCAGAAACTTGATGTTCTGAAATCTAATATTGTAGAGGTCAATAATAATTGTTTTAAATAAATATATTATGACCTAGGGTTCAGTGTAGGGTTCAATGTCTGAAAAGATTTTCATGTAATAAAAGCTAAACACATCAAAACAGATGCTGTATGAATCTGGTTTTGGACATGAAGATACTAAGAATGTTTGATATATTATTCATTATTATAATTACAATTTTTTCCAGAAATCAGTAAGTGATTGAGCAAAACAGTTGTCACAAGAACTGATTTGGCAAGGTTTCAGTTTTAAATTGTGAGATGATAATAGGCGGCTAGCAGCAGAGGCAACTAACAATGAGAAATAACAAGTGGAGTTCTTGTTACACTTGTTACCCGATATGCGGAATGAGTCACAAACATTGTACCCTTTTAGTGGCCCACTGCAAGGGCCCGCCTCCTCCCACACTGAGACCCCCCCGCGCTAGGCTCGAGGGGGTTGGCGGAGGTCTTATAACATATTCCTATCAGAATATTAAGAACAACTCACAGGGATACAGGTTGCTTGACAACGTTTTTCTTCACTGTTGCAGGGCGTGATATTTGATTTTTTTAAATGAAGATGAATGTCTTTGAAATCATTGGTCTCTTACATTTTGAACATTGACTCTGCGACTTCTGGTGCCTATTGTTTAGTGGTCAGTAGGTACCAATCGACTTTTTCAATATAAATATTTTAATATTCTCGACTTAATATGGAAACATCAGTCTCAAACATAACCTAACATTCCCTGTATAGATTTTGAGACATTTAAGAACTGGAGTAGGTAGAAAACTTACAGCTACTACTAACATAAAAACTGCGTGTATTTTCTTTTGGTTACTTGCCTGTGTTGGAGCCTCCTACGACTTAGATAGCAATAGTACTGAGATTCGACTGTATAGATGTGTGTATATTGATTATATAAATAAGAAGATTTGTTTACCTTTATCGGCTCACTTATGTAAATATAGTGTGTAGGTTTTCAAGCGATCAAAGATTGCTTGTAAGATCGCTGTCCTATTCGACTTTGAAATAAAACTTTGTCAGTGCAAAATCGACTTAAGCAGCGACTCTGAAAGTATCCTATATTGTACTGAAAGATTGTTTTAATTTATAATAACATGCTTTAGTTTTCGGCAATAAAGTCGTTTTTGCATTAAACGAGTTTTATTTCATGTTTTATTTTTCATGGAATGCATCGGTCTGTGTTTCAGTCCTTGTCTTATTTTCTATTCCTGATTAAATATTGGCGATTGATTTTATGCAATCCATGCTGGTTGTAATACATTCAACCGATTTGAAAGGTGATCCATCGGTATTTAGTTTATTCTTTGTAGTTCATTATGTTGAAATGTTTCTACAGTATCTGGTACACTTAATTAGGTACTCTCAAATTTTAAAGTTTATTTTAAACTAAAACGAGTTATTGTATTATCAATAGTGAGATGCTGTGCAAACATTTTCTGATCCACAATAGACCTGTAAAATCTTCGATAAGAATGCCTTTAATTTCATCATCGCCACTGCAACTTATCCTCTGCCTTGATTACCAAATTTTCCTGTGATTGGAAAAAAATGATTGACCATATAAAATTCTACCATATATTTTTTTATGTTTTTGTATCCATCCTTAGCTATTTCTTATGCAACATTAATTTCCTATTATGAGACAGCATCCAAATCGATTAAATGAAAGTAAGCTTTCAAAAGTTTGGAAATTTTAGTGGTAATGGGTTGTCGACATAAAGGATTGGTTACCAGTGGGGGAAAGAAAGATCCTGGAATGGAATGCATCATCTTGGCAAACTACAGGTCACAGCGGCTAATAGATTACTTTGGTTATTAATTTTGTTTGTGGGTCAGTAAATGCTTGCAATTTCAATGTAGTTCACGATTGTTATACTTATTGCATTTAAGTAGTTATTACTGTTTTATGGTCCATAAATGTTTTGTATTTAATAAATACTAAATACTAATTGACAGAGAAGGGATGACTGACTGAGGTGTTATTGATAAATTTGTTGTAAAATGCAAATCTGTTGTATTCCTGCTTTCTTTACAGTGATTGTAAATTCTAGCAAATGTTTTCTGAATAAAGATGGAGGTAGTTTTATCAGTTGAAAAGGAGATTTATAAAAATATTACTTACAACGAAATTTTTGTAATTTAATTATGACTTAATATTTGTTTAGCATGGGGACTCGAGCCTTATTCTACATGCATTTGGATATTCCAATAAAGGTTAATTATGAAATTAGCTTTGATAGACACATTTAGGTAGGCTATCTTTTTATAATTTTCTACAACTGCAAATTGACTAGTTTAATATGAACACAATTTTCTATCAAAAATGAAAGTCTCATAGCTTTATTGAAATATTATAGCTTAAATTACACTGGGGGCTACAATGTTCCTTATCTTATTTATATTATTTTAATGTGACAACATTTATTATTTATTCTGTACGGCAATGTCTTATCTTCAAGCTCATTGGCTCATATAAGACATTGTCATTAATTGTTTGATTGCCAGTTAATATAATACATTCTTTGTAATTTGGGGAAGTGCATAAATTGATCAAGTTTAGATTAGACTATACCTCTGTAAATTTCTATTTTATGTAGGAATACTTAAACTGACATCCAAATTAAATCCAAAATAATACATTCATTCGTACCAATTTAATAAAACAGCCTGTAATTTATTGTATAATGTGTATTTGGGCAGGTTTTCCAAAATAAAACGTACGTATTCTAAGTGATTATTTTATTTTTGATGTATCTAATTCTATTACAATTATATAATTATGTTTTATTTTTGTTTAGTAGTCATGTAACGATTAGTACTGTGCGGAATAACTAGATGATGCAGTTATGTGCGATCGATTATTAATTTATTGAAATGATAACGTTGTTCAAACTAGTGAGACACGAATGAGCCTATGAAGTTTATGATGAAATAAATAGATGAATTATCTTTATAACTATTGCAGTTTCATTTCTTAATTTAAGGCTACTTTTACTTTACAGCATATTTACTATTTAATAGGTATCATGTTCTTGTAACGAATGTTTCAGATTATTTTTACTGATTTAGTATTTTATATTTATATATATTTAAAAAAAAAGGATTAACAGAATCTTTAGATGCTACGTTACATTTTGATACTTACAACATTTAAATCTTACTATTATCATTATTTCTGTGTTGTATTTTTGTGTTTAACTGTCAGCAAATTTTTGTTTCTCACTCACCGGTCAGGTAACGGTTTGGATGAATAAAAAACAGTTTTCTTTTGGTAATTTTATATTTGGCTACGCTATCACTAATAACTCGTCCTAAAAGCCGGGGTCCCAGCTGGTGGTGTCGGTGACGTCCAGCACCTTGTAGCACACGACGGTGTCGCCGGCCCTCACCTCGAAACTCGTGTCTTCAAACCGCAGTCCGCACTCCATGTCGTTTTTGATGGCGTTCACTTCGTCCTTGAGGTGCTTCATCGAGGCGAGCTTACCTGTGGGGATCAGGTTGGGTCTTTTAAAGTATTAAATAGAAAACTTGCTTACACGATCTACTGATTTTCCACTATGACGCCATTATGAAACCATTCCGATTTAATTCAGTTCAACTCGGCCCTCTTTCTACCTTAACAGAACGAAGCAATGTCTGAAGTTTAAGTGGATAATACATTAAAGGACATAGATCGTCTGATTTTTTGCAGTTAAGAAAATTAAATAAATATACTCGAATATAGAATTTGAATCCAGAACTTCCTGCTCTTTTATAGAGTCATAAGCTGGCCTACCCTTTAGCCCTTTACCCCTAGGTAATAGTACTAAAGTAGACATAGCTCTCAGAGTTTGCAAATTAAAAACCGATGGGGCAGTAAGGTCCTCGAATGGCGACCACGTTTAGGCAAAAGGAGCACAGGCCGCCCTCCACCAGGTGGACTGATGACCTGAAGAAAACAGCGGGAATTTTTTGAATTTAGAGGGCCCAGGACCGGGCGGAGTGGCGTCGATTAGGGGAGGCCCGTGTCCAGCAGTGGACTACTAAGGACTGAATGGAAGGAATAGTACTGAATGTCCAATGCCTGCGCATTTTTAGGCTCCGATGATGGGATCTACAAAGGTTTCATCACGCGGAAGTATAGTCCTCACCTTCAAACACGACCTGTCCCTCCCTCAGGACCCTGTAGAGGGCGTTCTTGGCGAGCGAGCCCCGCACGCAGCGGCAGCCCGCGACGGGAAGCTTCTTCTTGCCCTCCGACACTTGGAAAACTTGTAGCACGTTCGCCTCGCCTGTACAATGACATGTTCAATTTAATAAATCTTATTTAAATGTACAGCTCGTTACAATAAGTAAATAGGGTTGATAGACAATTTTGGAAAGTTATTATAACTAAGAGATTGGCCAAAAAATGTTCTAATGATACTTCTGTCCGTTAAAAAGCCTTCTAAAATTGAATATAATTTTTTGTTAAATAATATCATGTTGTAAGAACGAAAGTTGTCGAACAAAATGACAACATGTAAACATAACAATGAGTTACGTAACTGTTGACATAATAACGTGTCACAACTGTTACGATCGACGATCCGCCGAACATTGAAACACATCAACAACAACAACATAACAGTGTTTCTACTTGTTAAAATGGGCTCAACGTACTAGTTTCCTACTACGACCAGGCATGGCCCACTCCCCGCGTAGGTATCAAAAATGTACCTACCCACAGCGGCCATTCCGAAACGGCTAGTCAGCGAGGAAAAGGAAAGTGGAATAGGTAAGAGTTTCGCGCTAGAAAGAGACGCAACATATAGCGGGAAATTGGATAAGGTAAGGGTTACGCGCTAGAAAGAGACGCAACATTATCGTAGGTGATTAAGCGCTACGCGATCTGAATTGAACTTAATCATATCGTAGCTAGAGTCTATATTTCTTTAAATCTATTTACGAAGTGGGCCTTCTGTACTTGTACTATTATGTGTTCAGTGCTACACTCCGTCCGATCACATAAATGTTTGCGAAACACTCACCAATGAATTCCTCCTCCTGCCTCTTGGGTATCCTGGCGCTGATCTCGTCCTTCACGTCGTCCACCAGCTTGTAGATGACGTTGTGTCGTCGCAGAGGAACATCGGCCGCCCTGGCCTCGCCGGCCAGCGCCTGAGGGCAGTCCACGTTGAACGCGTATATGATGGCGTTGAAGGCTTGCGCTATCTGGAAATGAAAAACTTTTTTAACGCTTCACACTCATAGCCCCACACTAGGATTCCGTGTCGTGGGCGCCATGGACACACACGAGACAACAACACAACACACCCAGACTAGAAACTGAAATTCAAATTAATCATTAAAATCCCTGCTCTGCTGGGAATCGAACCCAGGATCCTCCGCGCAGCGCACCGGTGTCTTAACCACTGCGGCACTCAGGTCGTCAATATGCCAATTGTAATCGATGAGTGATAGAGAGTAAGAGGCTAGTGACTAGGGAATAGTGCCTTATTCACAAAAATTAAGTGCAATCTGCTGTAATGTTAAAGGAAAATATCCTGAGAAAATTTGTATGCCTAAGAGATTTCCATTATCTTCGCAGGCTTGTTAAATCAATTGAATAAGGCTTTTATCATTTTCAATGAGAGAGGAGTTACTAATGGGTTGTAGTGGGATGTTCATTCTTCTTCATATTCTTCTTATCTATCTTTACTAATTTTAAAGGTCATGTTGGCTCCTATAAGGTTCAAAATCTTCAAAAATGGACATTCTACTGTCTTTAATGATGCCTGTCTGTAACTTAAACATTTGCCATTTTTTGACCGTTGACCTCGTCCCTTGTCCCTTACTAACTATACATATACGATATGTTGTCAACCTCAACAATGACAGGTGAAGCTAACCTCCAAATCGTTAGGAGTGACCTGTCCCACGCCGTAGTGCACCAGCTCCAGCCGCACGCGCTCGTGGTCGTCGTACGTCTCCAATATGTCCAGGATGGCTTCCACTGACCCGTCCACGTCACCTGCAAATTTAAAAAAAATTTAGAACATATTGTCCACCAAGCTGACTGTTGGTCAGCGAGATAGTCAAGCAGAAACCCTGAACGCCCGGGACGATCAAAGGAAACACCGGGCCAAAAGCGACAAAGAATATCTTCTGGAGCATATACATAAGAAAGGCAGGCAAGAAATGTGATGCAAAAAAAGCACGGATCTAGTCTGTGGACAGCAATCAGACAGAAAAAAAGGCTAAAAAGATGTATCTATCTGTATCTAGCTGAACTTACCTTTAACACTGAGTGTGGGATGTGATGATACAGGAGTATCATCTTTTGTCTCCTTCATGCGGCGGCCGCTAGTTTACGTCTGAGAGAGAACTCAGAGACAAAAAAGAGACAAAGGAAGTTAGGAAGGAACAGAAGTTACCGACACTGCTGTCAAAGTTAGCAAAATAAAGTAAAAATGGGACGGCCTCGGTTTGAAGGACTGATATCTGTTGGGGGAGCGGTCAAATGGAGACCACGTTTCCGCGAAAGGAATACGGGCTGCCCTGACTCGATGACTGGTGATCTGCCTCCAACCAGGGGCTCGATTCTGTATGACCATTCTCACTCGTATCGCGGCAATGTCATGTCTTACCCGTGATAAAAAGTCAAAAAACTATACTATCCTACTATTATTTTGTGTACATTAATAAATTAAAAAAAAAGGGCTAAAAAGTCAAATATCGTGACAATCTATTGTGTGCCTTATAGAGTAGACATTAAGGTTCCTTGTCGTGCCGAGTTCATGAAATGACATACGGTTGGATGACACACGATATCGACACGAAATCTGAATGGTCATACAGAATCAGCCCCAAGGTGGACTGACGACCTGATGAAGACAGCGGGAAACTGGAAACTGTTGGAGTCGATTTAGAAAACTAGGAAAGGCTGAAAGGAAGGCAGGATGCAAGCTGACCTTTAACGACAACACTGAGAGTGGGATGCGTGTCCTCTTGAATCATCTTCTGGCGCAGTCCCTCAGACAGCGGGAAACTGTTGGAGTCGATTTAGAAGACCAGGAAAGGCTGAAAGGAAGGCAGGATGCAAGCTGACCTTTAACGACAACACTGAGAGTGGGATGCGTGTCCTCTTGAATCATCTTCTGGCGCGGTCCCTCAGACAGCGGGAAACTGTTGGAGTCGATTTAGAAGACCGGGAAAGGCTGAAAGGAAGGCAGGATGCAAGCTGACCTTTAACGACAACACTGAGAGTGGGATGCGTGTCCTCTTGAATCATCTTCTGGCGCGGTCCCTCAGACAGCGGGAAACTGTTGGAGTCGATTTAGAAGACCAGGAAAGGCTGAAAGGAAGGCAGGATGCAAGCTGACCTTTAACGACAACACTGAGAGTGGGATGCGTGTCCTCTTGAATCATCTTCTGGCGCGGTCCCTCAGACAGCGGGAAACTGTTGGAGTCGATTTAGAAGACCAGGAAAGGCTGAAAGGAAGGCAGGATGCAAACTGACCTTTAACGACAACACTGAGAGTGGGATGCGTGTCCTCTTGAATCATCTTCTGGCGCGGTCCCTCAGACAGCGGGAAACTGTTGGAGTCGATTTAGAAGACCAGGAAAGGCTGAAAGGAAGGCAGGATGCAAACTGACCTTTAACGACAACACTGAGAGTGGGATGCGTGTCCTCTTGAATCATCTTCTGGCGCGGTCCCTCAGACAGCGGGAAACTGTTGGAGTCGATTTAGAAGACCAGGAAAGGCTGAAAGGAAGGCAGGATGCAAGCTGACCTTTAACGACAACACTGAGAGTGGGATGCGTGTCCTCTTGAATCATCTTCTGGCGCGGTCCCTCAGACAGCGGGAAACTGTTGGAGTCGATTTAGAAGACCAGGAAAGGCTGAAAGGAAGGCAGGATGCAAGCTGACCTTTAACGACAACACTGAGAGTGGGATGCGTGTCCTCTTGAATCATCTTCTGGCGCGGTCCCTCGGGCCGCGTTCGGAAGCGCCCGATGGCCCGCTTCTTGGCGAGCGCCTCCCTGTACCGGGCCTGGTGCTCCGCCTCCTTGGCCGATATCGCGCCCGAGTCCTGCGCTTGCTTCTCCCTCATGCGCTGGTTGTGCCGCCACTTCATCACCTCGTTCGCTCTTTTCTGGTGAGGGAGGTACGATCACACCATTAACCCATTCGCTGTGCAGTGACCCGTATGTGGTACATTCCCATTGTTTGACTACGGTGTCTGCTTAATGCACAGGCAACGTGTTAATATTACGTATTGGGAATTGTAATATAAATGAATAACGCGTCACACTCAGTGCCCCACACGAGGACTCCATGTGCCGTGGATGCCATGTAATAGGGTATTTCGCACCATGCAAGGAAAAATCCAAAATTATGTAATATTGATAGATTTTGTTAAAAGCAAGTGAAAAATGGTGATTTCTGTTCTAAAAAATGAAGTATACATTTATTATTTCAATTTTAAAATTCAGGTTTGTTAATCTGTTTTTCAAATGTCAAAAACGCTATACGCCATGAAAGCTATCGGCGTGACGTCATTAGCAGTGTAAATAAACAATGGAGTATAACTTTCTTCTACTGACATGTATTGTTTACACTGCGAGTGGCGTCACAAGCACGGCGGCAGCGCCGAGACGGCCGAGACTGTGTTTTCGCGGGGATTATAGAAATTTAAATTTTTTTACATAATATTTGTTTGCAAATTTTTTTTTTCAATTTTTTTTCCAACTCCGGCTCCATCCCACTTCGGAGATGAGGTCCAACAGGAGGCCAACGATGTCGGGGCTGCGGAATATTACGGAGGTGTGCCCCGGGCCCCCACAAGTAAGCGTTCTGCGGAACACCGTTGGGTTTTAGGCGTTAGGAGTCCGGCATCACCACTGTCCGCCCCATTCCCACAGTAGGTCGCCACGATGGATTTCCCCACGTAAAAAGAAGGCCTCACCTCAGACTGCACCTCGAGCACCTGGTCCCCGGCGGAGGGCAGCTCGCGCCAGCCCAGCACCGACACCGGCGCGGCGGGCGGCGCCTCCAGCACCGAGCGCCCCTCTGCACTGTTCAACATGCGCACCTGCCGACGGCAACGGACGCCGCTACTCGTCATTATCATTATTAATACGCGGTGATAGCCCAGTGGCTTAGAATTCGACCTCGAATCGAGGGGTCCGGGTTCGAATCCCAGTGGCACGCACCGATGACTTTGTAAAAAAGTTATGTGCGATTTATAAAATTAAATATCACCTGCTGTTACGGTGAAGGAAAACATCGTGAGGAAACCTGCATGCCTGAGAGTTCACAAAAAAAAATGTTCTCAAAGGCATGTGAAGTCCACCAACGGGCAGTAGTGGTGCGTGGTGGACGGCGGCCTACATCCCTCTCATTGTGAGAGGAGACCCGACCCTGTAGTGGGTCATTAATGGGTTAAAACAACAATACGCGGAGAGAATGGATAAGCCACCCTTTTAAAGCTACAAAAGAATAATAAAAACCTTCAGGAGTTACGCCACTTTCATCTTAGATGTTGCAACACCAAGAACTTATATAACATTGTAAATTTCAATTTTTTGCACAGTTCTCTGACTCAATAAGTTATAAGTTAAAAACTATTTAAAAAAATCTTTTATTTTTTTCGAATTACTCTTTACAAACCCTTTCATTTGATACCCATATTGTAGATATGCATTAAAAATAACTATTCCGATATCTTGGATGGTCCGCCATATTGGATTTAGAATGACGTCACAAACCATATCGTGCATTGTCATCCAAACTAAAACGTGTATACAAAATTTTAACTCAATCGGTTGAAGATATCTACTTCAAAATTGAGTTCAAAGATTCCACCTGAACATACATGCAAGTTAAATAAAAGCTTTTAATTAAAAACGTGATATTGTCATTATTCACACAATAACTTAGTTCAGAACTTTTCTGTGACATAGCGAGGTATGCAGAGCCTCTGGTCAGACAATGCTATCACTTTTTTGTCTATAAGTCAAATGATGGACACAATCACAGCAGCTGTCGTATCACGCTTGGTCGGTAAACGCGTCACTGCCACACTCAGCTGTGAAGTAGCTGTTTGTCGCGTCTGATATTTCAAATGGCAAAGTGTTAACAGAGTTTTTTAAATTAATAATAAAAATTGATAAAAAAATAAAAAAATAATAATATAATATTATGTATTTCACCTTCGCCCAGCCGGTCCCCGCGACGATGACGCAGCCCTTCCTCAGCGTGCCACGTTGCACCAGCACCGTGGCTTGTTTACTGAAAAAATAATGTTTGGAAAAGTGAAGGAATGCTTTGGATATAAACTATACAAAAAAAATATTAAAAAAGCGACAAAAGTGGGCAAAGGGAGCGACTCAGGTCCAGTTACTTAGTATTTACTAAGTTACTTACTTTTACCTGGTGACCATATTATTAAAAAATGGAAATATAACTTGTTTTTCTCAAAAAGATCAATATCTCAATCTCAATATTCAAAAAGTACAGTTCATTTTTATTCTCTTGTCTTATTTGGTAAACAATCTTGGCACTACTTTATATTGAAAAAAAGTTTAAAATTGCTTTAAAAAAAAAAATTATAGTTTCTAGAAATCTGTTTCTGTATTAAATGACAATTTGTTTTTAAATTATTATAATTTTGTGTCAGCATTATTTTTCAATCGCAAATTAAAATAAAAAGACATGCTAAGATTGTTTATGTACTACCAGTTCTACAACTTAGTAGTACTAATGATCCACCGCGAATAAAAATGGGCTTTACGTACCCCGTCCTCGGATCTTTTCTTTAAATCGTTTCTTTCGGATCTTTCTTTCTGCCTAAAAATATGTATGTAACAAAGCTATTAGTAAATGTGGCATTTAATAAAATGGGCTGGCCACATCGATCACAGGACTAACAACCGATGGGGCAGTAAGGTCCTCGAATGGCGACCACGTTTAGGCAAAAGGAGCACAGGCCGCCCTCCGACCAGGTGGACTGATGACCTGAAGAAGACAGCGGGAGAATTCAGAGGGCCCAGGACCGGGTGGCGTGGCGTCGATTACGGGAGGCTCGTGTCCAGAAAGGGCTGAAAGGAAGGAGGAAGGAAGGAAGCTGTACGTACCCCGTCCTCGGATCGACTTGCGCCTCCAAGACGACGCCCTCCACGTACCCCCCGGGGTCCGCCCTCAGGTCCATGAGCTGTGCTTGCAGCGTGAGCGCCTCCACCAGCGTGTCAAGGTGGAGTTTCTTGAGCGCCGACACCGCGACCGCCTGCACGTCGCCGCCGACCGCTTCGCAGACCACGCCGTGCTGGGCCAGCGACCGCATTGTGCGCTCCTGGGAAGCGAGTGGTTTTGATGATTAATAAAAAAAAATTCGTATTAAAGTAGAGTAGAAAAGAGAAGGTATGACAAACAAATCACTTGTTTTCTTTTAAAATACGAATCAATGTGAATTAAACAGAGTTTTGAGTGTAGAATACATAAGGGAAAAAATTGACCTACATTAATAACTATAACTATATTTGTAACACAAATATATAAAATTGAGGCATACCTACAATGTTCACACCTGGTTTGTCGATTTTGTTGATCGCCACCAATATTGGAACTGAAACAATCCATGTATCATCATGTAAATATTATGTACTACTTTATATACAAGCTGTGCCTGTTTAGGTGGGTAAGCTAAGTTTAGGCAGATTACTAGTGAGACGATCCAATGACAGCAAAGCTTACTAGCCAAGATCTAGCCTACATTGATATACAAGTAATTCACACAAATTATTTATTTTCTGTCTTGTTCTATTCAGACTGGTTTCAGTACGGGAAAAGCTCTACTCTAGCTAGTGCTATACTCTACTCCCGTTCCAGCGTCCACCGAATACCGACGTGTGCTTGAACCGAAGGAAGAACACCACAATTACAACATTACATAACAGCTTCCGAACCAAAAAGAAAAATTCAAATAGGTTAACAAATGACGGAATGCAGCGGTAACAAATATAAAAAAAAATAAAAAAAACATACAAACATACAAACGAATTGAGAACCTCCTCCTTTTTGAAGTTTAAAAACACAACATACTCGTACCATGAGCGTTCCTCGCCATCCGTATGCTCACATCGGTCTGCTCCGTGGCCATCGTCAGCTGCGACCACCAGCACCACTATGTCGGTAGTCAATGCACCCCTGGACTCTAGCGTCCATCGTCTACACTCCAACGTTTGTTGGCAACAAACAAACACATACCATCGGCGTTCCTCGCCATCCGGATGCTCTCGACGGTCTGCTCCATGACGCCGTCGTCGGCTGCCACCACCAGCACCACTATGTCGGTAGTCAATGCACCCCTGGACTCTAGCGCCCATCGTCTACACTCCAACGTTTGTTGGCAACAAACAAACACATACCATCGGCGTTCCTCGCCATCCGGATGCTCTCGACGGTCTGCTCCATGACGCCATCGTCAGCTGCGACCACCAGCACCACGATGTCGGTAGTCAATGCACCCCTGGACTCTAGCGTCCATCGTCTACACTCCAACGTTTGTCGGCAACAAACAAACACATACCATCGGCGTTCCTCGCCATCCGGATGCTCTCGACGGTCTGCTCCATGACGCCGTCGTCGGCTGCCACCACCAGCACCACGATGTCGGTGGCCAGCGCGCCCCGGGAGCGCATGGCGGTGAAGGCGGCGTGCCCCGGCGTGTCCAGGAACGTCACCCGCTCCCCGGACGCCAGTTGCACTGGGAATGGGAATTGCACGTTGTTGCTGTACAGTCGACAACTTCAGCGGTTCTCATTACATAAGGTTTTTTTTGAAATGACTATGAATGAGATCGCCAAGTAGTCGTAATTTGACTATAGTTTGTTGAAATTTGAATTTGCCACGCAAAGGTACAGAGGCCGAATTCTGTATGACCATTCACACTCGTATCGCGGCCATGTCGTGTCTTACCCGTGATGAAAAGTAAAAAAAGGCTTATGTCAAATATCGTGACAATGTGTTGTGTGCCTTATTGAATAGACATTAAGGTTCCTTGTCGTGCCGAGTTCATGAAATGACGTACGGTTTGATGTCACACGATATTGGCACGAAATCTCTTGGAACTTACAGAATCAGGGCCCAGGTGTTGTTTGTTATATAAAATAAAATTATGATTAGGATGTAGATGTACCAATGACTAGCTTGATCTACAGTGCCTACCTAGCCAGGAAACCAAACGACCCAGCTATATTGAGAAGTAAAAGACGGAATTCTTACGGCTATTTAGAACTTTTATATGAAGTTATTAAGAAATTTCTGAAGCCTTAACTTTTTTATAATTTCACATAATATAATATAATGTACCTTCGAAAGCTCCAATGTGCTGAGTGATGCCCCCAAATTCGGTGTCCACAACAGACGTGTCTCGCAGGGCATCCAATAGGGTTGTTTTGCCATGGTCCACATGTCCCATCACGCACACAACCGGCGGCCGGGGGCGGAGCGCTTCAGGCGGGGCGGGGGGCTGAGGAACTGCGTCTTTATTCTGTAGAAGTAAAAATGTTAATATAAAAAATAAATCAAAATCAAAGTCTTTTATTCATTGTCAGGTAAGAGTTTTGTACACTTAATAAACGTCATACATGATACAATATTATCTTACATCTAACATCCGCTTTCGGTGCCCCTCAGGCTAACGTAGACCAGGAGAAAAAAGCGGGCGGAAAAAAACTCCCGGCACTCTTTTAAAATCTATATTAAATCTTTATTAAATATATATTAATATGATAACACTACACATTCTCTGCGTGCTCAGTGCCATGGACACATGGACACACAATACACACACCCAGATCAGAACCGAAATTAAAAGCACCATTGAAATCTATTCTCTGCTCAAAATTGCACCCTTCCTCCTTCCTTCCTTCTTTTCAGCCCTTCTTAGACTACCACTAGACACGGGCCTCCCCTTATCACCACCACCTTTAGATCCAATGATGTAATGCTGTTTTCTTTTGGACAGGACCAGTCCACCTGGCCGGAAGGCGGCCAGTACTCCTTTTGTCTAGATGTGGACACCATTTGAGGACCTTTCTTTCCCATCAGGTCGTTCGAAGGTCTAACAACCAAGCCAAACCTAAACCCTCCAAACCCTAGGAACCCTGGTATGGTGTATATTACCTCTTCCTCTTCCACCACAGCATCAGGTCTCGGCACCAGTTTGAACCGGCAGCCGCATATCTTCACCACATCTCCAACAATTTGTGGGTTGTGTATCACAGTGTTTTTCTTGTACTCAACAATTGAATCTTTGTCTGCAAACTCTAGGGCTCGTAACACATGATCTGAAATTGAATGAAAATGTTGTTTAAACAAAATAGACAAGTGTTTCAAAGACAATACAAAAATGTTTGATTGTCAAAAAGAAATTAAGAGAATTAATTGCTTGTATTTGATGTGACAGATTCACAGCTTTTGCTTGCACTCATGGACAAGACAAGACAAGACAAAATTATTAATTTTATAAATTCACATCATAAGTAGTAGTTTAAATTAGTTTGTCAATAACCCATTAATGACCCGCTACAGGGTCGGTTTTCCTCTCATAATGTAAGGGTTGTAGGCCTTAGTCCACCACGCTGGCCTACTGTGAGTTAGTGGACCTGCAGTAGGCAAGTGTGGTGGTTGGTTAATTAAATTAAACTAAAGTAAAAATGACAGCTAGAAAATGAGGAGAACTATCTCCAACAACATACATAATTATATGAGTACATTGCAAGTTATATAAAAGCTTGTAATATAGTTTCATTTACTTCACATACCAACATCTTTCTTTAACACACTAGCAATCTCCTGGACAGTCATGTTTCTCCATATCCCCACCACGTCTGTGCCTGCTTTCGCTGAATACCTTATGACTCTACCACCATGGTTCTCCACTGCCTGTAAATACATTAAAATTATCTATAGTTTAAAAGCTAGTAACTTTTTTCTTCACATCAAACTAGGCACTAAAAGATCATCAATCACCATCAAAACATGAAAAGAAAAAACACACACACTGCTTACTTGAAATAACAATAGCTGTGGAAAAGCAGCCACCTTGGAGAGCCATTTAAAGTTAAAAAAACAGTCATAGTCAATGTCAAACAGTCATAGTAAAATTAATGTCTGAAATTACCCTTTCCTCCGCTGATTTTCTTTTCTTGTAATTGACTGCAGTTACAGATGCATATCTTGCATATTTGCTGAATTCACCCAGCGATGGTAAGCTTTTGTTCTCTGATAGTTGCAGGATGCATTCACTTTTGATGTGTCTCAGTGGCAACCTAAAAATTAATATAAAAAAATGTCTTTTAGATGGTAGATCCATAGTAGCTCTCCTGGAAAGGTACTTTACTGTCATGCCAGCCTCTTACCTCATTGTTAAGCTGGTAGTATGGTTGCTGGAGATACTTTATTTGAGGCAACCTTTTTAGTGCTCATGAGTAGCAAAGCACCCACAAAAATTTCTCACATAAGTTTTCTTTTCTATTTGAGGTTGGATGTGGTTGTCCGTGGGCTGCAGTTACCACTTAACAAGACAAGGAGGAATATGCAGGACACATACCCGTTTGCTACTCAACTACCTACTATCAAAAAAGTTATTAAGATGTAAATGTTTTTGCCATTTCATGAAGCTATTGAATTGGTACAATAGTCCATGCCACAGCATCTGCGTACTCACTAAGCACCTCAACACACCTCTCTACTCAAAGAGGGGTGTGAATTAATCAATAGGCAGCTAACAACAAAGCAACATAACTTAGTATGGATATAGTGTTTTCTTTTACTACTTTGAGTAACTGAAAAAGTATAGAAAGCATAAAAAATGGAAGAATTAACTTCTCACTATTCCTATAATTTACTCAAACATACTTCAACAATACACTTCTGTAAAGTTCTGTGATAAAATTATGAATTCTTGAAACTCACCGTCTAAACAGCAGACTTTTGTACATTTTTATAGTAATTATTTAAAACACAGCCATCATATACGTAAAACTTTTGCAAATTGACTAAAAAATCATGTCGCGCTTATGACAATAATATTCTAAAGGTTTCAGGTTAATAAAAACCAAATTTTTTGATATTTGACATAACCCAACATAACATAACCTCAAAAAAAGTAGGTAGATATTTAGGTACTGGAACTGACTGAAATCTGAATTTGATTGGAAAATTCATTGACATCCAATCCAATCCAACCAATGGGTTCACATTACACATTCACATTTTCCGGTTCATGATTTTTCTTGAATGAATCTCTATCTATGGTTTTTTAACTATGTAAAACCGGTTCTACACTTGTGGCGCCAAGCTCCGTGAACAGATTGGGCCGGAATCAGAATTAAATTGAGATTTTTTTCAAGAATAAGCCCCGCGGAAATCACAGTGAGTTCTGTCGTAAATCACGGCATAATTCATGACACAAGTGTAGAATCTGGGTAATACATTCTTTCCAGAATCATAGTATAAAGTATAAAGTAAGTAATAGACTGGAGTGGAAATAGAAACGCACAGTTTATCAATAAAGGTCTATTACCTTCTGCATGTGAGCTACTAAAAATATTACAGTTACTGTACTGGTTACCGTTTCGTTAATTATTATTATAACAAAGTGTTAAATATACTAGATCATTCAATTTTCAAAAGGGAAAATCTCAGAAGGAATATTTAATTTCTAGATTTCCAAAGATAATTCAGAATTCAGATTAAAAATAATTCATAGACAATTACTATTTATGTCCGCCATTCATTCTTTTGAGTTGCTTTTTCGTTTTACGATTCCTTCGAGAGCAAGCAGAAGCACGATTTGTCATCGGGTTCGACGCAACACCGTCGCTTACAACCGATAATTATTACGTAGAAGACAATCAATCTGTTAAAAAAAACCCACGCGTTGAGTTGAGCCATCATCGTCACCATCCCAGTGCAGTGCAATAGTTCAGTGAGACCTGATCGTATCTAACATCCAGTGATGCTTTTCCTCGCCTTATACGTTATCGGCCGCGACGTTCGCTCGAGTGCCTGATGGTGCGGGAAGTATGTTCGATTAGCGGAACAAAATAGAGGGAGGACTCAGCATGGGGGCTTTTTTGAACAAGCCAGAGACTAAGAAATATAACGAGAGCGGCGCGGGTAACGGACTTCGATATGGCGTGGCATCGATGCAGGGCTGGCGCGTGGAGATGGAGGACGCGCACCACGCGCAGCTCACGCTGAACGGGACCCTGTCCGACTGGTCCTACTTCGCGGTGTTCGACGGGCACGCGGGAGCCCGGGTGTCCGCACACTGCGCGGACAATTTACTAGAATGTATCCTGCAGACGGACGAGTTTCGGCGGGAAGAGATCGCCGAAGCGATCCGTGCGGGCTTCTTAGATTTAGACAAGAAGATGCGGGAGCTTCCCGAGCTGTCGAACGGCGAGGAGAAGTCGGGGTCGACGGCGGTGTGCGCGTTCGTGTCGCCCAAACAGATCTACATAGCCAACTGTGGAGATTCGCGGGCGGTTCTGGCCCGGAACGGGATTCCGATATTCGCTACGCGGGATCACAAGCCCGAGCTGCCATCGGAGAAGCTGCGTATCGTGCAGGCGGGCGGCTCGGTGATGATCCAGCGCGTGAACGGCAGCCTGGCCGTGTCGAGGGCACTGGGAGACTATGAGTACAAGAAGGTGCTGGACCGTGGGCCCTGCGAGCAGTTGGTGTCACCCGAGCCTGAGGTGTCTGTCCACGAGAGGTCGGAGGCGGATGATGAGTTCCTGGTGCTGGCGTGCGACGGAGTCTGGGATGTTATGACCAACGAGCAGCTCTGTGCCTATGTGCACTCCCTTCTGCAGCTGACAGATGACCTAGAGGCCATTACCAATCAGGTCATTGACACCTGCCTATATAAGGTTAGTAACCCTTACAATTTGATTCTTTTATATCTGATTTGACAGCTATATCAACAAAGAGGGTCTTAATTCTGATGTTTCTAACATGTACTCATTAATCCACTGCAACCTAGCTACAAGAGAAGCTCATGATTAAGGACCTTGGATATGTTTGAAACTAGCCTGGCTACCCCAAAAACATGTGAGTTGAGGTGTTATTTCATATAAAAAATGTATAAGAATAATCATGTAACATTTAATACTTATATACAATAAACATAATAATTAATACTTTTATTAAAATGAGGTTTATTTTGAAATAGTACTATTTAAATCACATATGAAACTGATTGACTGTACACAGATACTGAAACTCTTTGATAAAAGCCTAAAATCAATTACAAATTCTGCTATCACATATTGTTTATGAAATTACACAACATAACATCATGACTGTGTGTACCGTCTAATTGGGTATGTAGATTCAGCCAAATATACTTAAATTTATTATATCAATTGCATTTTCAATATTATCTTAAATATTTAAACTTTTACTTGCCTAAACCACAAGATTCAATAAACTAACCGGGCATTGTGATGCAACAGCATCCATGATTACTATGTAAATTTGATGCATGTGAGATTACTCATATTGTGGTTTTGAACATGATTTGTGCCTCCACACACTGTAATATCTAATGGCTGTTAATTCAATCATCACCTACTTATAGTACACAGCACACCAATCATGTGTAAAAGATAGCTAATTGAAGTGTGTAAGAAAAATGTTTTTTAATTGCTCAAAAATAATCAGTACAAATGTTAATCTAGCAATGTATATCATTATAATATTGTAGGTGCAACATTTTGATGCATATAATTTAGTTGCACCAGTGATTAGCCTTTCATTTCAGATAATTATCATCATAATTATTATTATCAAATGGCAGGTTTAAAATAAGCAAAAAAAGATGAAAGCATCTAAATTATGATATTATGTTATTTAATTCATAATAACATATTCTCAGTCTCAGCAAAGTTGAGATAAGCTAGTGAAGCACAGCAAATTGGTTTTTCTGTTATCTGGATTTATAATTATTTGAATCCTTTATAACAATTAATTAGTTCAAATAGTTATGTATTTACTTTAGTAGTGATTTTTAAAAATAAATCAATTTCAAACCAACAAATTACTTATATGTGTTTACACAACCAAATTCATAATAATAGACTTGTACCTACCAAATTTTCATTATCATAATTATTAATAGTGTCAATTATCTTTGAAGTATAGAAATTTATTGTGTTATCTGATTTTTAATGGTGATAAACCATGACATCATGTTTATTTAGAAGTTATCACTGTAACTAAAATAGTACATCCAACCACTAAAAAGTATTGAAGCATTGTAATCAGTTGGTGGTTGGTCAAACTCTTTCTATATTTCGGAGCCTGTCACTGGGGAACACTCATATTACCATTATTATATATTGTAAGCTTAAATACAACTTAAATAAAAATGACTACATATACAGTCACTGATTATTAAATTTAGCCAAATTTTAATATGATACAGACAGTCCACAAAACATCTGATAATACGAAGATATAATAGATAATATTCACACACACTTAAATATTTGATGGAGTCTGAACTGGGCCATGTATTGATTATCTTGCTGAAGTGTATGTATTCAACTAATAAATTTTTCATGTGCATGCAGTTACTATGTGAAAAGTTGTTATGGAAAAGTTCTATGGTGTGGCAATGGTGGTTATTTATGGTTTCATTCATAGCTAGTTCAAATATTTCATTCATAAATTTGCATAAACCTATTTGAAAGTTTACAATGCTACTCATAAGCACATAGATGTTTGTTCCAAATGAAATGTCTTCAAAACCGCATGGTGATGAGGTACCTCCCTGGACGAGTCACAAACTATGGCTCTACAACCTATAAATTAAACTAAAAAATATCTACTTATACTAAATATAAACCAAACAAAATATAAATGTGTAAATCTGGCTCTATTCCAGCCAATGCTTTTGCCAAACATTACAGAGTTCTGATTATATTTTACTAAGCTGAAGCCATAGTAAAGCCTCCTTAGTAGCATAGATAGCATTAGGTAGTATAGGTAGCATTTAAACACAATACTATGTGAGATAATCTGAAATATATAACTAAGTAAGTTAGGCAATATTAGTACACAGCACTAACCTGCAATAGGGTAGCTGGGTGGGCTAAGGCCTTCATTCTTCTTATTGTGAGAAGATAGCCTTGAGTGGGTCACTAACTTAATAGTTTAAATCTATATTAATATTTAGTCACACATTCAATTTGTTTCTGTCTCTTATTAATCAATTTCCAAAAAGTAAGTAAGTAAAAGGATACCTTTTGTATGTTACTCTTTTTTAGCAAGCAATGTGGCGAGCCACATAGCCACTTTTATTTACAAGTTTTGAGAACAACATCAGCCTTGTCCATTGTTTTACAGTCGAACCACTTCTAGCCGGGTTAAAATAGTGTTACCCTCTCAAGTCTCACGTGTTGTGATAATTCCAGGGGAGCAAGGACAACATGAGCATCGTGCTGGTCGTGTTCCCGGCGGCGCCGAAGCCGAGCGCGGCGGCGCAGCGGGCGGACCGCGAGCTGGACGAGAGGCTGCGGCAGCGGCTCACAGGTTGTTACTCGACACTACTGCATGCCTGCTCCCACAAGCACAGGAACAGACACACTGACCGACCGCCCTCGCACACTGACAGCGCACACGACGGCAACACACCGCCCACGCCAGCGACAACAGCCACGACAGCTGCACAGTCGAACGACGCTAGGGGATAGTCAGTACGGTCGATTGACGCTAGGGGATAGTCAGCTACACAGTCGGACGACGCTAGGGGATAGTCAGCTACACAGTCGAAGGATGCTAGGGGACTGGGACATAGTTGAATTTTCAATAGGTTACACACTGCCACTATACAACTATACACGGCAACTATACAGTCCAATGATGCTAGGGAATAGTCAACTGCATAGTTGGATGAAGCTAGATGTGTGATTTTCGATTTGGTATGTCGATTGCGGGTGAACAATAATTGTCCCAAGACTGGATTTAAAAATTAAAAAGGGTAACAATAAAATGGGGTAACTTATCAAATAATAACCATAATAATTCATATGTCTGAATTTGATTGATTTGGATGAATTTGGATATTGCAGTTTAGTTTAGAGCTGGGATAAGTGGTAACTATTAAAGCTATAGTTATACCTCAGGGAGGTATAGCTCGTATGATTCTTGAACTTGTAAACAAATGGGTTATACTCATAAACACAAACACTAATGGTTTGGTAGCACAGGCATTGTTATGGAAAACTTATTTACATGAAAATGAAATTATTTTTATAAGACTACTACTATTATCCATAAATCTGTTTTTGAGGGGACAATTTTGCTCTCTGAATAATTCAATAATACTATTATGTATCCTGTTAACTACAAATGAAACAGGACAACAGATTAATATATTAGAAATTGTATGACAAATTTGGCGGTTAAATTATAATAAGCTACTCCCTATTTTTATAGATTTATCTATACATCACATAACTATCTCTTTAATTTAGGATATACCCATTTCCACAAGGAGGGCTTCACGGTTATTCAAAGTAATGATATGCTTAGTTAAATTTTAAAAGTTTATTACAGTGGCATTCTTGTTATATTGCGGGATCCCGTAATTATCCCGATATCTATGATAGGGGGGGATTAAAAAGTACACTTTGTATACGAAGCATGAAGCAATCAAAGATGGTAAACTTTCTGAATTAGCCAAAATTCATAATGTGTATTAAAAAGATAAATATTTTTGCGAAAACGTTTAATTGAAAATAGAGAGAATAGTTTTATACTAATGAATTATTTACTTTTTGGATAATTTCGCTACAGATAAATTAGAATCATATTCAAAAGGTGCTGATTAAATATAACCTGTTCAGTATTTAGAATATTTTGATTAAGTGAAATATCTTTCACACCAAAAATGTAGTAAATTATATTATTTTATTAATTCAGTTGTATTTCTAAACTTTGCTCTATTTATTTTGCTAACTTCAAATACACATTGACAGTTTATATTCGTACATATTTTTAAACGAAAGTATTTAAATTACGGAATGTACACACTTGTGTAAACTTCATGTTGAAAATTTTGAAGGTTAAGGATAAATAACATAATAATATATCTTTATTCGATTGAATAGAATTAATGATATATACTTCCTTTTACTGCTCACAAACTTTAGCTAACTATGATCTCTTATAAAATAGTAGATAAAATAACACCGCTAGTGGTCTCACTCAGTGTTGACCAAAGAGCAAAGTTCTGTTCTGACTTTGAACGACTGAATCGTGAATGGATAATTGCACTTATCCAAGTATTCTCATCGCAGCGGTGATAGCCCAGTGGCTTAGAATTCGACCTCGAATCGAGGGGTCCGGGTTCGAATCCCAGTGGCACGCACCAATGACTTTGTAATAAAAGTTATGTGCGATTTATAAAATTAAATATCGCCTGCTGTTATGGTGAAGGAAAACATCGTGAGGAAACCTGCATGCCTGAGTTCATAAAAAAAATGTTCTCAAAGGCATGTGAAGTCCACCAACCCGCAGTAGGCCAGCGTGGTGGACTAAGGCCTACATTCCTCTCATTGTGAGAGGAGACCCGACCCTTTAGTGGGTCATTAATGAGTACTGACAAAAGTATTCTCATTTGGTATTATTTAATCTGGATGGGTGGTGTGATGTAAACCAGCCGTGGATATGAGGGTTTCAATATTTACCCATACATTATTGTAGGTGAAGCAATATATTTTTTACAAGATGGATCTTACCTATACTCTCCAGACATTATTTAGGCTTATTGCGATACCGGAGTGCCTATTTATTTGATAAGGTTTCGGATTAGAAGATATAAAACAAAAAAAAATACTCTTATCGTGAAATTCTGGGGGTAAAATAAAATATACGAAATTTTAATTCTTTAAGTACATTACAATGCAATAATTTTAATAATATTGTATTGCTCTATAAATAACTTATTTAAAAAAGAGAATATAATTGTTTCGTTTTAAACTATTTAGTACAATCTTCAAAAAAGGTTTCGAAAACTATTTCTATTCAAGTAGAAAGACCATTTTTTAAAATTCAGTTTAGTGCAATAAATATACAATTACTTGAAAACGGGAATACGTTTAGTGTGCTACTTTACGACACCCGCATTAGGATTGCGTGCTTAGATATAATCTGAATAGGTAGATTTTTTAAATATTTCTAAACCCAATAACAATTTGAAATGGGAATATTGTAATTACAAGGTTCGATTCTAATTTAGAAGTTAGAATTGATAGTTAATTTTTTTAAGATATTGTAGTTTCTCTCTATTTTATGGTACAATATTTACTAGTAACAAAACATTTACGCAAACTCGAGAGATGGTCCGTGGAGACTATAGAATTTGGTTCAGTGAGAGATAAAAATATTTTTATGTTAATTTTGTTTAAATAGGGTATGCACTAAATTTCATCCCAATCCGGTCTAAAGCCATATTCTGCTCAAGATTAGCTTCCTAGCAACATATTATAATATAGATATAGATGATATCTATATAATTCATCATAATGATTAATCTTCATCAAATTTTGTCCATTTATAATTTCGTTAAGGTTTATTTATGTTATATTTGTCACAGTATTTATGGCTAAAGGTTAGACTTTAGATAAACATTCACTTGTTTACCATGTTCAACTATCATATCGAATAAGAGTTTGCATGACTAGTCATCTAGATACAACGAAATGTCGTAACGTAACGCATGCATGTCTACATTACATTTCAATATCCAATCTTCGTCATAACCACTCTTCTTACTGTCGACCAAGAGCGATTAAAAATAGTCGAAGCAGCAGCGTAGCAATTCAATCAATATTTATAGCAAGAGTCAAGACTGTGGTAGAAAAAACTAAATCGAACCTACAGTTTACAAGGCGTATTGCGAGTTATACTCGTATTGTTATTCGATATTTTTATATTTCATTCAAATGGAATAAAATCGAAGTTTGCTATGGTATTTTAACGTCTAAATTCATCTAATTAGTTGCTCTCATACTAGATAACAACCGCATTGCCATGGATCAAGTAGTTATTAAATTGGCCAAACTCATTCATCAATACTAAGGCTGCGTTTCCACCAGAGATGTGCGAGGATGCGTAGCGAGGGATGCGTTTTAGAACAACCAATAGAATTGCTTCATTTACCTAGCCTCGCTTAGCACAGCTCTGGTGGAAACGGCTTAGCGGAGCGAGGCTAGGCTAGAATTAGAATAGAATTATTAGAATTTTGAGGAACCCGGCTTATGACTCATAAGCCGGGATCCTCATACAAAATTCAATTCTACATCAATATTTTAAGTCAAGTCAATCAAGTAATATTGTGTTCGCACATATTAAAAATCATTTTTTAAAGATATTGGAAGTTGAGCTGAGTTTTCAGACGTTTCTGAAAGATTTTATGGGACTTACATTTTGATTATTTGTGAATGGTGTACACATCCCAATTATGACATGAGCCTCTCTAATCGTTTATCGCGTGCTCTGTGACTACCAAGTCGCCGAGTGAGGTTTGTGCGAGAATTTACTCTATCCTTTCTCTGTTGGTATTCTTGGATCATAAATTTGCGATACATTTCCTGGGAAAATTGTATGCGCTACCAGAATATTGTTCTACAGTCTCTATGCAGTAGGTACGAGATATTTGTGTGGTTATTGGTATAGTGACAGAATCGGCACAAACACTGAATGTATTTGAAATATAATATCATCACATACCTATAGAATATCCAATATTAGTAAATCTATACATACATAGTACCTCTAAACTATTGTCGCCAAATACACTAAATACAAGTATACATAGTACCTATGTCACAAAATTAAATGTTTTTTACTTCAAATATTTTTAAAATATAATAATAGTAGCTGATGTTGGAACTAAACAACCTGACATAGTTATTAACTTGTGATATAATATGTTCAGTATCTCATTACAAGATATATTTACAAATTTATGAGCTGTAAGTAGTAGGTATAGTTATATTTTTGAAAAAAAAAAAAGAATTTATCGTTATTGACGAAGTAATAAGTATTTTATTAGTATTACGAAATTATGGTTAGGCGGCGTACACTCTAACGCAAAAAAACGCGTTAAAAGTTTACTAATAATTGCAATACTTTTGTCGTTACCTGAGGTCCAATGTTCGATTTACAATTTAATTGTAGCAATTGTTCTAAACGGTATTTTTTATGACTTTTGTAGATTTAATTCTTCGAAGTTAATAAAGATCGATTTAATTAGATTTCCATTATAATTTCTGTAAACGTAGCTAATAAAAATATTGATCATCTACAACTTACTTCTTGAATAAAATGTACACTCTCAATCCGGTCACCGGAACAGATATTCCAGTGTATTCCAATGCTGGATTACATTATTCCAGAAGTTTCTATCGCTGTATTTGAATGTTTCTGGAATAAAGTGAACAAGTCATAATAGAGTTCTTACGAAGCCATAGCAGGAATTTGATTTGCATCTTACGGAGCGTTAACTTAGCCTAGATACTTACATACGGTGCGATAAGTACTATTAGCAGATTGTGTCTTCGAGATTTATCTAATAAATCTTTATTCTCTTTAGCAATTGAAAGTGTAGAAGTAATAAGTTGTATCTTATAGTAGAAAATGTTTCCTATGATTGTGCCAATCGTAACTTACAAAGTTGTTTTTGTTTTTAATACAAGTTAATAATTCTAAAAGTTTACATGTTTTTAGTTTTTTAAGTATTTTCATTTAGCCTCTATTAGATTTTCGTTAACATGGAAGGTTATTATTTTTTTTAGCATAGTGTACTTTCTAAAGATAAGGAAAGAAGAATCTATTTTATGTTTATCACACGCACGCTTTCAAAGCTTAGATTATAAGTTCTCAGTTTGCACTGTGGTTGTATCTTTGGTGTGGGTTCTATTTCATGTATGTATCTCCAGGGCTGTGTAGTAGTCGTTAGGTATTGTGTTTGATATTTTATATGTTTTCTACACGTACCAAAAACATTGTTACTTTTTAGTAGTTTCTAGTTACCGTCTACACGTGGCAACGCCTTTACGCTTCTCCGTAATCTAGGCGTTTGTACTTAACGATTGTGATAATTTGTACATGTTTTCCGTGAAGATTCTCTTTATAATTACTTTGTTAACATCTATTGTTACCTGTTTCTTATATTAAAGTTGGTTTGGAATAACAGACATAGTTTCATTGCTTTAGTCCTGGCCCTCTAAAAGTTTGAATTGTCTATGGCTTGAGTTTGAATATGGAATAGTAGTTAATGGGAGGGTTAAAGCAATGACTGTGTTTGCGCAGTGGCCGCCGGCGCCGGTGTGCGTCCGCGACGTCAAATCGAGCGCTAATATAAGAAACGAAGCCATACTATGACGCATCCACGTCTAATCCTCCTGCATGCCGCCTCTTATCGATCCTATTTGCTATTTGTCATGCCTATTTGACAATACTACCTGTTTGAGACCGATTTGATTTTTATTTTATAAGAAAATAACCTTTGATTACTAATTGCAAAAGGGATAACTAAATTAAAATTAATACAGTAAATTATGGTAAAAAACCATGCAGCATCGCACCGATACTTAATTACAGTTAAAAAACGATATTTGAAACTACCCTGAGGTATCTAGTATTCAGAAGTCACCATGTCTAAAGACTGATTGCTATTTACAAAAAATTTGAAGCAAATCACAGTTCAAGTATAATTTATGAATAGATTCTTCTTTGTAGCCCCAGCAACTTTGAGCCATAAATAAATATTTGGGGAAAAAATAATTTTCAGGCATGAATTAAAATAAAAATACATATAAATATATAATAAATGGGAAAATATAATTTACTGTCAAGTCTCTAGGTTCTTTTTGCTTCACTTGGTCTCTGTAACTTGTAGTCTTGTAATTGCTGGTACATTTACAATCGAAGCGTTTTACTTACGACCCTGCCAAATTTGTACCAATTTATTGCATGTGCTAAAGTCAAGTTCACTTTATAAACATCGCGTTTTCATATCCCTTTGATTTTTCTGACATGCCCATGAAATGACAACATAAACGCGAATGACCAACAGCTGTTTTCAAATAAACAAACCAACTATTAAGAAATTGTTATTGATGAACTGAGGTTTTTCGTCTGACTATTTTGCGTCATGTTCAAACAAACAATGGCTGCTTTGGCAACTTTATTCTAAACAAGCAGGATTGGTCTTCCGCTCTCGTTTTGATGGTAGATCTCATATTTTATTGACGACTATTGTGGTGTAGTGTTATTAGAATAGTACTGTACCTATGCACCATGCGAAACGTCCTTTTCCTATTCCCAGCGGAGAAGAAAGTCAGTTCATCAGTAATCATCAGTAGATAAAGCGTTATAGGTCCGAGTGTCATCTGAGTGTGTTTTCATTCACGACGCAGCTAACTATACGTAGGGCGTAGAGCTAGAATTGGAATCGATCCACCTACTTTTTCGCCACCTGTGGCTATGTTTTTGCTTCCAAGATTCTAAACCTTATTTGTTAATTCCTACAAGTTAAATATCATTTTTGTTTCAACCAAGCTGGAATATTAAAATGATGGCTATCACGTCAGACGTGTCACATCGAATTTATGACCCCCTGAAAGTTGCCTACTCGCTTATTTGAAACGAAGCGAACTCGAAATCACGCCAGTCACGACACATTCGTAATCGTTTGTTTACAAATTCAACTGTATTACGATAAACACAAGGTACAAATATAGTTTTCCATTTCAATCCGCGTAAACCGGCATCTCTATTCCCATTGTAACAAGGCTAAAGTGCCAATAGCCATAAACTTGATGGTGTTCTCATTTTCTACTCTATTGCTTTAGAAATAAGAAGTCAAATTTTATTGCTGAGTTTTTTTTTAACTTTCCGTCACCTTGAAGTAACCTTAAATGCGACACACGGTTTATATTGCTTAGCTTGAACTCTGGATACCTTTAGTTGCTATGCTCAGAATAACTGGCTATCAGTAATTCAGGACAGCATTATAAGTACTTCAAGATTTTGTGAGCTGCTGGTTTGTAAACCGTATTTTGAAACTTTAAATTCTACTCTATATTGCCCCGCTACTGAGTACGGTTTCTCAGAGCTCTTCGCCGCTTCAAATTGAATTCAGCTGAGGACTTGTTTTTCAAAACACATTTCACTGTATAAATAGTTACAAACACGGTGGTAGTAAGTAGCCCAAAATAAGTACTCTGGGCGCATAACCTCAAAAATTGTAGGTTTGAAATGGAAGCTTCTTGTGTATCGTTAACATTCTGTTGAATGAACGACGTCCCTTAAGCTATCAATAGAATCTCATAGCCCGACTAGTCTGAACTATCCATAGTCTTTTATTATGATCACCTGTTTGCAAAATATCATTAAGAGTCGAATCACAAAC
The DNA here is from genome assembly GCA_905147235.1 of Erynnis tages. Classification (NCBI taxonomy): domain Eukaryota; kingdom Metazoa; phylum Arthropoda; class Insecta; order Lepidoptera; family Hesperiidae; genus Erynnis; species Erynnis tages. The sequence goes on from LR990087.1 coordinate 9,523,045, forward strand.
GTTGACAACTAAACCATAATCGGTAAATTATACTCACGGTCTCCAACTCAGTTTATTTGCATTATTGGGTCGGGATGAGTCACTTGTTTTCATGCACTGATATGATAAGGTGAAAGTCCGGAGCTAGAGTGATAATAAACCTCCATCTTTTCGCTACCGCGCGTCGATAACGTTAATTGAAGACCGTCGAGCAAACAAACAGTAAATGTTCTCACGTAGAACCGGAAAATTGATACCTATAGATGTCTACTTATAGTTCACTAGTGTATAATTTTATTGTATGGACATAGGTGTTTGCTTAAGAAGTCTCACAATCTGTAAGAATTAATATCTATTAAATTTAGAAAAAAAAAGTTTTTCAGTATTTTTTTGATATATTTTCAGTATATTTAAGATTTCAGTATAACTTGCGTGTTGACTAATGTTTTGTAATAAATCCTGGTAGAGAGTCCTGGTAAAATCAAGCAAAAAATGAAAGTTCTGTTTTCTGTCTCCTAATTCTTCTAAGTCTATTCTGCTATTCGTGATATCAGTTATCACTATGGATGCAAGACAAACATAGTAATTGTCTCTTCTTTATGTAATGTCTCTATTAATTAACATTTAAATAAGCTATGAACATAGTTCAATTGTCCGATCAATGAGAAGGTCATATATATAATCTATCTAGACATAACATGATAGCAGGGAAAGCCTAGTAAACAACCTAGCTATAACTTCAAGATTGCTAGAACTTACACATATTGATTCTGGGAATTCCGTAGTGGAAAGATAGTAATTTTTTGGTGGTCTTTTGAATTCGCAGAAAAAAACACACACACAGTAATACACAATGCAGAACTTTAAACATGCTTTACTTTGTTTCTTCTAAATATTTTGTTTCTCCTCAACTCTGGGCATGTCACATGTGTAATCATTTTTTTAAATTCAAATTATCTTTTACTTTTTTTTCAATTTTTAAAAACTTTTTTATATTTAAACTTATTTTTCATTTTTTAAAATTCTTTTTTATAAGTAGGTAATTTTTAAACGTTTTTTCTTATTTTTTGAAAGTTTATTTTTAATTTTTTTTTACGATTTTTTTTCCACTTTCCAGCCCTGATCGAGTTGAACGCGGTGAGCGAGGACCGCGACGACAGCACGTCGCACTTCTCCCGGGTGCTGCGTCAGCTCGTCAACGAGAACATCCCCGGCCTGCCGCCCGGCGGGGGCCTCGCTGCCAAGTGAGTATTGGGGCCCTCTCTCTTCATCGGCCTCGCTCGGCGCCGCTGAGGCCATCTTCGGCTCTTCTCATCCAGTTCCCTCTTCTCATCCTCTTCCCGCTGTTCCAAGCAGATCGTCGTGCCATCGAGCAGGAGGGCGTCCCACAATACATTTCCCGCGTCGCGGTCTCTACCCTTAATTGGTCTTGGTCTTGACCTTGGGCGTGGTTATGGGGTGGACCTGGGTGACCTGGTGCTATGGCCGATATACAAATATGTCTATATGTCCTACTAGTTGCAGGGTACAACTTACACTACTAGTTCTGTAGTAACAGCCCCTGAATCGGACTGTATGTTGAGGCAAAAGTTAAGGTTAGGTTTAAACCCTTATTGGTACCGGAAAATATGCAGTACAAAAGACGAGCAAAACAGCATTTTGTTCCAAAGCAAAATTTGAGTTCTATCAGTGTTTCATCAGGTTGAGTTTTATCAGGTTTGTGTTCGCTTCAAAATCTTTTCAAGTTTTTGGAGCGTACACAAACCAACTTAACTTATTTTTAAGATTACCCTTTATTTTAATCGCCAACTAAACTCAACCCTTCTCCATCCACAGGCAAGGGCTTCTGGACAAAATATACAGGGAGTACTACCCGGAGCACGCGGACAGCTCCGAGACGTTCGAGTGCCAGGCGGAGGCGCCCGACGCGGACTTCGGCAACTGAGCCCTCACCCGCACCCTCACACCAGCGAGCGGAATGGCCAGTGGGAATTTACCTAAACTTCAATAAATAACGCATCACGGTCATAGACTAGGATGCCCTGTGTCGTGGGCGCCATGAACACACACAAGACAACATCACAACATACCCAGACCACAACCAGAAATTCAAATTCATCATTCAAATATCTGCTCTGCTGGGAATCGAACCCAGGACCTTCCGTGCAGCGCACCGGTGTCCTACCCTGTGTCCGTGTTGTCTCGCCGCGAATTTTAGGTAAATTCACACTAACTATTCCGACCCTTGCTCATCAGTCATCACCATCGCACCAGTCGGCTCGCCGTCACCACTGGACGCGACCCTTGCTGACGTCACTGCCCGACAATGTAAACTCCATGTAAAGTCATCCGATTTAATATTGACCTGTCTTTATCCCGTCAGCCACGTGCTGTGAGCGTGAACACTATCCAAAGTGAACGGTGAATGCCAGCCACTCCCCGTGTAGGTATCAAGAATGTACCTACGCACACGGCACATCCGAGTGGGCTAGTGAGTGGGGGAAAGGGAAGTGGAATAGATAAGACTAACGCGCTAGAAAGAGACGCAACATTATCGTAGGTGATTAAGCGCTGCGCGATCTGTGTGCTGAGTGCGAGTTTTCACAAAACATTTTCGCTTGAACGTATCGAGCGCGAATACGTCGATTTCTATGGGATTGAAGCAGCGCCATCTTGTGGCTAAGATGACAAACGGAATTGGCGCTTAGCGTATAGTCGATTAACGCGACGGTGAAGTTACTCGAACAATTTTGTGCAACTCGCACTAAGCACTCTGAATTGAACTTAATCGTATCGTAGCTAGAGTGTATATGCCTTTAAATGACTTTTCGAAGTGGGCCTTCTGTACTTGTACTATTATGTATTCTGTGGTCATAGTATGTCATGTGTCAGTCTGTCTGACGTTTTCTCATACTAATGGCAACATTTAACTATGCGACCTTCGACGATAGTGTTCATGCAAGATACTTATAATATATGTAACAATATCAGCCGTAAGACAACGGGATAAGGAATGAGCTGAGCCAGAGCGGAGTTGTGTTTAAAACAAATGCTGAAATTGGCTAATAATTGGAAGTGAAAGCATGTATGCACCAAGGGTCGTTCGTCCGGACCGAGCCTCATGTAGATTTTGATTTTTCTTTTGTTTTTGATGTCAGTGACGACAGCGGTCGGAGACGATGATGATTCCTTCGCAGGAATTGGAAGTGCAGGATTTAGGTAGTCTCGAAAATTATTTTTGGAATGCGTTTTAATAGTATTTCAGAGATGGAGGCGGATATGCTTCGTCCGTTCTATCTTTGATGGTAAACTGTAGACACAGTGACCGATTTCTCCTGTCGGTAAATTCTATGTGAAGTACATTTGAAATTGTCTGTGGTTAATAGATCAAGTAAATCTTAATGAAATCGTTAGAAGTAAATACACACTCATACATACATATATAATACATATTTTGGACTAGTTCAATCCGTTTTAAATGTATCGATGAAATTCAATATTTATGTAAAAATATTAGTTGTAAGCTAATAAACTTGTGTTGCATACGGTTTCATTTGGTGTGGAACAGAACTCTAGTGTACGGTCACACACTGACGTCTGTCATAATTGCACACGCGAGTGATTCGTATCGTGATCGTGTGCGATTTTGACACACGGCTAGTCGGTGTTGCCAACTGCAATGTACGATTGGGCTGCACTCACACCGCCGCCGCGATTGTTGCGATATTGTTTTTTTGTACATAAAAAATGAATACGTCTCCAAGACAACAATGGTGTCAGTGCACCCCCATTTTGATAATGCATCTCTTCAATAAGTAATTACTTCGTCTATGTTGATTGTCGTTGATTAGGTCGGTTTGTAACTAAATATTTGTACGTTTCGTCGTTAGGCCGGTCTCATGGATGTAATTAAATGTTTCAAATGTAACCGAATTAAACGATGAAAATTGAAAAATTCTTGGAACGTGACACTGGTAACGAATGCACGCGATTATAATATAATCGTTGTTTATTATTGTGTAACAGATCAGATAGGTTGGCATCTTTTAAGTTGAATTGCAACTAGACGGCAATTACAACATAGCTGAAGTTTAACTCAGATCAATCAAGCGTTAGGTACAGTTAGTGAAACAACTATGTTATTATGAATACATTTTACATGTTGATACGAAGGATAATTTAAACCAATATCGACATTGGCGTATATTTATAAATTTGGTACTGTCATTTTCATTAACTGTACACAAACGTTATGAAATACTCTTGTATGCACTGTGGGAAGGACCGCTTTGTTCAATATTTGTTCTCTTGTCCTTTCGTCGTTTGTCAAATTTTTAATCTCCTACTTCCCAGCGATGAACAAAATTTAAGTACCGGTTGTCAGTTTGTGGCACAAACTACAATAATAATTATCCTATGTATTTTTTTTTCAATTTATTTAAAATAATGGGTGAATAGGATTCTTTTGCGTATACTGTGCACGATAAGGGCGTTTTCGACGCTCATAGATTAGTTTTTATTTTTTATCTATCACATCATTGTCCTTGTTCATAAACGTCATAATAATGTATGTGTAATATAATATAGAGGTTTGAGTAATATTATAAAAACTTGGTATAAACATAATGTGAACTTCCTTATTTTGTGTCTTCTAAATATCTCCTCTTTTTGGCTGGATTTGTACCTGTGACGTGTTGAGGTGTTACCTGTTTTAAAATTTTATTTCATTGTAAAATTTATCGGTATATTTTTTTCTCAGCTTCGTAACTTATGTTGTAAACTAAATTATGAATGGTTTTGGCTGCCATCGCCATAGATTCAAATCGGTCAGTTTCCAGTCAGGCCAGTTGATTTAGTTAATTTACTAAATAAATCCTCGTTATTATTATGTACCTACTATGCGTTTTCTTTGTATTGTTTTCAAACGAAAGTCAAAAAATTTGAGTATATGAAAGAACATTCTCATTAATTTTGTATATCCGAAAATAATATGGCGGGAAACGGTACCACAGACAATTTTTTATTTTTAAAAATGTCTCGACTCTATCGTATCCACAATATTATTTTCGATGCGGTTATCTATACGTTGCAACTGTCTCTTTGTACATAATCTACATTTCAACATCGTAGTCAATGTCCAAAACTTGAACTCATCTATGTCATAGAATTTGATTTAAGATTATTAATAGCTAAAATAAAATATCGATTGGGATTCGGAGTATTCATCGGGTTCTTATTATTTAGTTTATATTTTTCCTTTGAAGCGTACTTCGTTTTTATACTGCGTTTTCTATTGCTTTTTTGTTTTAATTAGGCGTTATCTAAATTTTTTGTCTTTGGTATTTTGAATTTTATAACTTGCTTCTAAATTGCTTTGTACTTAGTGAAAACCATTATTAACATTAGTACTCGGATATCCTTTGTTTGGAAAGTTCATTACTTTGATCATAATTATTATTATATGCTTTTACATAGTGTAGTAGTGTCCTAAAAGCCAATATCTGTAGTAAGACAGTAGTATTGTTACCAAATTATAACGATGTACACCGGATGCATCTCACATTTGAATCAGTGCGCAGTTGGATCTGCTTTGCACTTCAGTGTCCAAGTAGATTATTGAGAAAACGACATTCGAGTGTGAGATGGATTCAGTGAGAGGATTCGGTTTCATTTCCTCGTGTAAATAGAATGAGAAATACTTTTGTACCTGCTCGAGTGGAACATTATAATTTTAACCAAAAAACCTTGGAATTAGTGAAAGATATTCTACCTTCAAATCACTTGCTATTTTCGATCTTATTGTAAGGCCATAGAGTCGAAAATTAACATAACATAATACTTAATTATATACTTACCTACGTCAAGTTTTTACGGAGCAGCTGACTCTCGGAATGGTTGTTATATTGCCACATATTTGGTTTTATTTCTTAAACTGGCTCCAATCAGCATCACAGCCTTACAGAACACGTTAGTAATATTGAGCTAATTTAAATAAAATAGTGGCAATGTGTATATTTATTTTACTTTGCCATAAATTCCCGAAAGGTTTGCTCCCTCGCCGATTTCGTTTAGGCGTTAATCTATTTATTGTTTTTATTTGCCTCTTGACACCTGGTTTGTAATTCATATAATTTGTTTTTTTCTCAAATTATCTGCTCAAAAATACTGCAGGCTCTAAAGCTCATTGGAGAACTTTCGAACGAGCAAATTGGTTGAGTCGCGTCGTCGAATAATATTTTTTCGGAATAGTATCTTTTGTATTCATAAGAAGATAATTTGTGAAAAAACTCGCTGCAATGTAGGTATTGAAAATTTTCAGTGTTCTGTTTAGTTTATTTTCTTTTTGTAATGTAGATAATATTCGTTTCTTTTGTGACTTAGACCAAATATTTCTGGCAGTGGGATTTTGAATTGGAATAATTTCGTCAGATCGGAGACTTAGTAATTACATATAGGTTTACGTATGGTTGTTTTTTAAATAAATTATAATTTCGCTTTCGGACGAAATTCTGCCAGTGTGTCTCGTTATATCTAGTAGACGCTTGAACAATAAATAAATATCTGTACGTACCTTTAAAGTATTTATTTCATTTAAACCCTTTTTAATCATGTAGCTTTAAGCCTGCTAGTAAATTTCCTATTGATAACTGCTTAACAAGTTACTACTAGTTTGCATCGGAGTATTGAGTCAAATTGCCAACATCAAATTGTATAATTGCTGAGAAACATTTTTTTTCCTCGCAACATACTTAAATATAATTTTACGTAATGTAAAGATTTACAATTTCATTTTTGTATACCTATATAAAATAATTCCCTTTATTTTAATTAATGCTCTATTCTAAAATAAATAAAAAATCAGTCTGTTGATAACTACTCTATATCTATATCATTGATTGTATCAGTCGTAGTAATAACTGAGAGATCGGATGAAGTCCAGTGTGGCGATATACGTGTCGTAGGCATATCTTTGTGCAGTATCGTCGGATTCTTCCGGCTTACGCCGCTTCACTTGCTTCGCTTTCCACGCTTTGCTCGCTGCTATAGCTTTCTATAAGTTAAAGAAATAGTTTACAAGGACTGCAACTGCAGCGCTCTAGTTATGTACTAGCAAGGGCGCGTGTATATTTTCTCCCCACAACATGAGCAGTCTGCAGGACACTTTAACCCCTGCCTACTAACTACACTGTGCGGTGAATTCTCGTCGTGAACTCACTCATTCATCGGGATCGGGATCACATCGGGAAACGAGAACGAAGAGTCGTGAACCCCGCGAATATCAAATGATATAATACAGTCACGTTTACGGATTTTCATAGCACAAGTGTAGAGTCGGCCTAACTGCCTATGAAGCTACAAATGCCATGAAATGCGTCAAACCACTAATAACACACTCGTAACTTGCAGAGTTGTGGTCCGGTTGGGGAGGCGTTGTTCATTGCAGGAGATTCCGAAGATGCCTTAAACACAGGGCTGTATATGGAGCTCTCCTAACTGACATGCGGTATATATTGGTACGAATTGCCTCATATGGGGGCAACTTTCGGATTTCCATTTACCGTGTAGTGGGATATTGTAAGAAATCCATTTAAAAATAAAAATAAAGTTATTGAAGTAAAGTAGGTAACAGAACTAACATCTTTACGATCCTGGAAGATTTTCTCTCTAAACTTCCTAGATTCCTCTTTCATTTTGCGAAGCTCGCGCTGCGATCTGCTGTATCTATTGTTAAAATTGAATAATAATAATTTTATTTATCCTCTTGATAAAAATAACAAAGAATAAACGTTTCAAATCCATCATTATCCATCTTACAAAGAAAAAAGATATACTTATGGAAAAGTAGTTTATGTGCGAGGAAATGAATAGGGTTCTTGGGCTGCGCCTCCGCCACATCTCTGAGAGCGTGAGGTAGGATGTGACCGAAACTCTCCCAGAGGTACTTCGACGTCTCTGCATCTAGGCTATCTGAAGTGACAATGCAACAAACAATGAGTTCTAAGAACTAGTTGTTTTAACTGTGAAATAGTTATACCTACGAGTAACTAGAGTACTTTGGGACTTAAGCCCTCCTTAATTGTGCCCTCCTCTAGCGGTTAGGTCAAGAGGGGTTATGACATGTCACACAGATTGTCAGTGGTAGGGATATTGTATACTTTCGGCCAATGTACAGCAGCCGAAAAAACGCGCTGGACCAGTAGACGACGCACACTGACGAACTGACGTTTGTCGAACCAATCGTGTGCACCGCAGCGCAGTCAATGTCAAACCGGCCAATGAAAGTTGTGCTCACCACTCGTGACGGCAACTATAGAGAATTTGAATTTTTTCTAGAGAACAGTACCTAAGTACCTACAATAATGAGTTCCATAGATGTGAGAAAGATGACCTCACGCTGTCGTGTTGTAGGGCGCCTTTTAGGTCTAAGGGCCCCTTCTCATTACGAGTATGTCGCCAGCACCACGGTAACTGCGTGGCTTTTAGAAATTTTTTTTAAACGTATCCTTGGACATATTAATTTTTACATTATCATTTCTTACGTCCAATCGGAATGGTAGCGATGCGATCAGCCCGGCGAGACGCGCGAGAAAGAAAAAAAAATAATGAAAGGTTTCCACAATTCTTAGGAACACTTACCACTTAAATCAACTTCCGCTGTAATAGGCAAGATCGAGACATCGTTGGGATCTTTGATTCTCATTCTGCACCCTTGGACTTCCTTGTCGGAGTGTCCACAATCCTTTGAATGTTTCTCAAAGACATCGTTTTTCAACTTGTACGTGCTAGTGCAAGGCCCGATCTGGTAGAGTTTTGAGCCGTCGTCGTCGACTATGTAGCGCCCCATTTTGTCGTAATAGTATTTTTGGTGTTCGTTTGGCTAGAAGTTCAACAAGTAGGTAAGGACAGTTCCCAGCGTCAGCATTAGTATAAAAGTACAATAATCATAGGATATATTAAAAACTAAAACCAATATTTTATAGATAAATCAACACACCCTTTCTCCCAGGTGCTATAATAGGCTACAATCCTTTTTAGTTCCCACTTTTGCGCACGGATCTCTCTCCTCAAAAGGGAGAGGCTTAGAACATGGAATTTGTGGAGAAACGGGTTAGTGGCTAACCCGTGTCGCATGTTTTCAAACCACCCATAGAGCTTCCGATCCGAAAAGGTTTTAATTAACCACTTTTACCTTATTGATAACAGCCAGGACTCACGGCTTAACGAAGCATTAGGATTTAATTCACCATTAGTGATAATTCTTCCAAGTATTGACTGTGTTATATGGTGATAGCACCTATACTACACGGTCAGTACTTGGACCCACCCAATCAAATCTAGCACTGTACTGACAGAATACTTATAACTTAAGAAAAGTGAAGAACCTCCACAAACTGGCCGACACAGTTGACGTGGTACACGCGTAGTCCGTAATCAAAGAAGTATACTTGGTGGCCGTAATCATCCAAGTAGTAAGGACCGATGTTATCCTTGGAGATGACGTGGTCTGGCCCTATAATGACGTTAAAGACTTATATAATATGGACACCCTGTAAAATATGCTGCCATCATAAAACACCCTGAAGTGTGCACTTATTTTAGCATGGAATGGTTGCCGCTTCAGCCTCGGTTAGGATCACCCTCTACAAGCTGCTAGTGCGTCTGGACATCAGGTCCAGGGTCGCCAGTTTTTAGGCACTCCATAAATAATAATAATATTGTATAATGCACATCTGAAGTATTTTTTTGCAAGTCCGGTGTGTAGGTCATTATGATGTAAATATGACAAGGTTCCAGCGTATTAGCGATTAGCGGGGGTTATAACATATTTCTTTTCCAATTTACCTCGGACACTCAAGAAAGTCATCAACGCTTTGGCTGCCTTTGTTCTCATGTCCCTTACCGCTTGCAGGTTCGATTGCAATGTCTTGGCCGTTTCTCCCCAGCACCTACTTTTAAAGTCATGGACTTCTGGACACCTTACAAATAAAAATCACGAAACAATTTTACTACCTATATTAATCTCATCTGAAACCGAAAATCTTTTAATAGAAATAGACTACTGTAGGACCTCTAAGACCCTCATAGTATCAAATTAATTGTTAACCTCGTCAATGGGTTTACTTAGAGAGTACTCCTCACTTACGGGACATTAACCAGAATCGTTTCCTGTTCCAGAAGTTCCTCTTCATATTCCTTTAGTTTTTTCAGGGCGTCAGATATGTGCCTGAATTCCATTAATCGTCCCTGCCAATACTTATATTCGTCTGTCAAGCGTGCCATGGGCATGTGCTTTGAATCTTCAATCTTGTCTTTTATGATGTCCATGCTGCGCTGGACCTAACGCAAATGGCGCAATATACACACTGAAATACCAGTTGCTGCGATTGATTTATTTTTCCGTTTCTAAAATTCGAGATACCTACCATTGGCTCTACCCTAATTTTTTGTCTAACCGACGAGCTATCTGGTAATACGCACTGACATGCGACAAATGTACGTACAAATGTTGTCGTATGAGCAGCTCGTTGCGACTAATCTATAAAAAATATTCAATGAACTTTTTCTCACTTCCGCAATTTCTAGGGAAGAGCGAGTTTCCTGCCGAAAGATGGTTAGATGTTCCTTGTTCTTATCATAGAGTTGGTTCAATAAGCTGTTGATGCTTGACATACGTCTTTCTTCCATTGCTTGAAGGTTTTTACGAGCTCGCAACAGGATTTCCTCTAGGCTGACACGGATCCGGTCCACCTTTTGAAAAAATCATTGATAAATAAATTTGTAACTAAATTAAGAATGCTCATACGATAGTGAAAATAGTTTTTTTTATATAAGACGAGCAGGTAACTAGGCAGACGAGGTGTGATGGTAAGTGATACCCGTCGTTTACAGACGTTGTTACCGGCTTTTAAGAAGATTTATGCCTTTTACGCGCAGCCGGAGGACCGTTCCATAGTTTAATGCTTTTAGCTTCTGTTTACGTTTACGCAAAAAGACGATGGAGGATTAGATGCTGTAGTACGTATTGTCATAATGGGAGAGAGAGACGAACGTCAGGACTGTCCTATTTCCAGTAGAGGGTAACCTAACAGATTAGTTTAAGATTGTTTAGTTTAAGTTCAAGTTTAGGCTTGAGATTTCTTGTCAAACATACAAAATTATTAAATGAGACGAATAAAGTTTTACTAACAAAACCAATCAATAATGTTGAAATGAAAGTATGAGTATACAAAAACACTTCGTTTTTCTTGTTCAATGATATCGGGAAATGTTCTTTAGTGAACGCTTTCACTTTATCTATCTTATCCAGCCTTTCGATTTTATTTCTCAATTGAAAAAGCCGTTCCATAAATTCGTTGAAATTTTTTTCTACCTCCTCATACACTTCTTGTTCTAACTTATTTTTGACTGGAAGGAAATCACGGGCGAAGTCAATTTGTTTCGAGTGATTTAAACCTATCGTTACATCCATCAATTCCAATAAAGATTCTCTATTAGAATCGTGGATGCATTTATCAGCTACTTTTATGGCTTCGTCCATTGTCTTCGTCCAGCAAGTGATAAAGCTGTTGACAATCTTTTTTATTTCACCATAATAGGTGTGGTATGAACCATCCTCAAATTTCACGTTAGTCAAAAGACGGACGTATTGCTTCAGTTTTGGTGCAACATCACCATGAATTTTAATAAATGGGTCCACAAAGGCTAATTTTCGTAGCTCATAAATAAATTCCTTGAAAGAATCCATATTACTGTCGTATTATTTAATGATTATTTATTGTTCATTACAAAAAGGCTGTTCAGTTATATTTTTGAGTGACAAAACGTTTGTTTCTAATTATTTTAGTTTGTCAAATTATCTTAAGCTTAGCCGGTTGGCCGGCTAGCACATTGATTTGGCTATAGAAATTGGTTTCAGTTTTGAAATAACTGCTTAATTTTTTTTATATTGAGAAATATATAAGTAACATAAAAATCAAAATTTATGGAAGCAAAAAGAGGATTGGTAAGTGTATACTCTTCGGCGTTGGGTTTAATACTCAAAGTCTTCGGCACATGGAAGAGGTATAATAATTATAGTAGTATAATACACTATAATGTTTAACCTGTAAAAAATTCTGTCACGAAGTGTCATGTGGCCTTTTTGCTTTGTCTAATTGTCTGTGGTTCTAAAACCAGCGCCATAGATAAATTTCAGCGCTGTGTGTGGCGGTTATCAAATTGTCGAGTGGACTATGGAATTATCTGTTTGAATAAATTATCATTTTTATCAAAAACACCTGAAATGTGAGTGATAACATCATAACATGTGCTTCTCGGATGGATTACGTATTGATTATACCATTTAATTTCATGTGAGTGAGTGTCGTTGGCCGCCACGAACCTCCGGAACCCAGCTGCATCTGTAAAATTCAGTTCTGTATTTCCTCCGGCAAAGAGGTGGTTTTTTGTGATATTATTTGCTTTTTTGTGTTACCGGTGCTAGTATTAGGAATATTTAGTGAACTTCAGTGTTTCGCAAGACATTAATGTCTAAATATTATGTTACATTCTCCAAATAAAAGGAATTTCATGGAATTTCATCGCAGAATTTGATTTGTCCTTCAAGTTATTAAGTCATGTCCTTTTGTTTACTATTTGTGACGGAAAGATATTGCAGTGCAGTCGTACGTGATTTTAGTCACAACGTTCGCGTTATACCATATTTGAACGTATCTATTGGGATTCCTTGCGTGACCTAAATTTCATTCAAATAGGTTTATGTAATACGATACCTAGCTATACGGTATATGGTTACCAAATGTGCAGTGTATTTACGATTCCGTATTTGAAACAGGTTTCTCTGCGCGGCCACCGAGTATGGCGTGCTAGGGCCGTCCAACTATTGTTTACAAGCATTTCAATTTTGAAAACAAGGAAAAAAAGTGCAAAGAATGGCGAGGTACTTTGAGAATACGATAATTTTCAACTTCAGTTGGGACCAGGTTGCATGTGGGTATTGGAAGAGGTACCCCAATCCACAAAGGTATGAATTGAATGAAGTTTAATTTCTTTTTCATTTTATTATTTATCACAGAAATTTGCATATCACAAAAATTGTAGATGCTTAAAAATTTGCCTAAAGTAATTATTTTCATTAAATTAAATGTTTTTTTGCAGCACACATGTGCTGTCAGAAGATACATGGAGCAGACAAATCAAGGACGGCTGTTTGTACACAAAGCGAGTTCTCACAAAGACCAACAGAGTCCCCAAATGGGGTGAAAGGTAAGGGAATTGTGTTTTTCGCTTAGCTTGTCACAGACTTTTAAATGATCAGATAGAGTGCTACTATACGAGAGAAAAAGTAAAAGGGGGCTCAGCTTTTTTAGGTATTTTAAAAAATAACAAAGAAGCGCAAATAAGTTAGAGGCACCATAGTAGCATAGTAAAAATTACCCTAACTTTTCTGAGAAGTATGGTGGCAGAGGTAATGTATTACTTAAAAAATGTATAATAGAAGTGACCTTACAATAAGACTCGTTTTTGATATTAACACCTCATCTTGGCAAAAGCAAAAAAGTGTTGGTTCAAAGTATGTTCACAGTGTGTTATGTAGGTTAGCTTCAAGGGCAATAGCTTAACTGCAGAGAACTCATAGTCATTATAATTATTATGTTTAATGTTTATCTGCCAATATAGATTTTTATTGGAGCGTCAGCATCATCAGCTTTAATTTTGTTTTAATTGCTTCACTGTGTAGTGTTGTGGTGTTTCAAATCTAGGTTAAGGTTCATATTATTATTCTAAATGACATTTTTTACATATTGATTTGCTTTTCTGTATGTCTTTAAATATGTACATATATATATACATGTATGTTTTTTCTCTTCATTATTTTTCACTTTTGTACAGAATTTGGAAAAGTAAAAACACCAGTTGAGATGCTAATATATAAAACCTTGAAACTCATAATCTTTATAAACTGTTGATTAGATAAATAGATTAGATTAGATAGATACCATATTGCACAGAAATGGCATGGTAAGAAATATAACATCAAAAACTACACTTTATTATGTTAAAACCATTTAGATTTCAAAATAATTTAGATCACAAACAAAATTAGACCCTAGCATCCTCTTACAAGACACAACAATATCTGAGCTAAGATACTAACAGTAGTAGAATATACATACATGACACACCTGACACCTATGTGAAGTTTGATATGGATGAATGCACTGAGGTTGCAGTGATTAGTATTCAGTACAACATGGCTACCATGATTTATTTGCTGGCTCTATAATATTAACACATTCATTGACTTGTCAAATTTCGTGGGAGCTTTAGTGACGCCACTTATATGTTATTTATTTTATCCATGTTTTGGGCACATCAAGTGGGTCACCAGCACCACTAATGAATCCTACACTAACCCCCTAGGTTTTAATAAATGGAATGCACTGAACTTACATTGGAATCTTATGTAGTGGCTGTGAAGCAGTAGGTTATTTCTATTATTATTACTATGGAGTCAATCTATAAAGTATTGGCCAATGACTATGGGGTCAAATCAACCAAGGGCATTTATCTATGTCACTTCAAATCATGTAAACAAAAACATTGGGTTGTTTCATATCAGCAGTAGGTATATTTGGAGATCTTAGAAGAGAATATCTTATCAATGTCAAGTTTATCATTGATAAATCACCTTTAATTAGTTACTTTGTTGATCATTAAGTGGTTGTGATATTTTATGAGTGCCAACTGAAATTCCTGGATACTATTCCTATCAATAGAACACAATAAGTAGTTAAAAAGAAATTGTTAAAACATTTAAATAACTGATGAACCAAACTGAAGAACCCTGCTTGACGAAGGTCTTCAAATTAATGTTTCTCAATCATCACCCTGTGCTGAGTGTTGTGGAAAATCATATTAAAATTAGAACACCTAAACTCATTCACATTCCACCCAAGAAAATCGACCCCAGGATGTGCTGTGTGAAGGGCACAATGCATTGTTGCCTTAACCACTGTGTCACACATTCCAAAATTGAAATTTTTAAATACATTCCACTTAAATTATATCATGGGCCTACTATGGAATTTAAAATTCATCAAAGTTTCATAACGTTAGGAATGAAGCTGGCGTGGTAACCTTGTGCAATACTCTAGTTCATTCTCTGCTGTAACTTGACCTCCAACATATCAGCGCGATCTTACTACAGGAAGGCCAAGCCAGCCTTTAACCCTTTGCAACAATACCATATTATGGTTGTGTGTCCTTCCTTCCTTCCTTTCAGCCCTTAGTAGTCCACTGCTGGACATGGGCCTCCCCTAATCGACGCCACTCCGCCCGGTCCTGGGCCCTCTGAATCCAACGGTTTCCCGCTGTCTTCTTCAAGTCATCAGTCCACCTGGTCGGAGGGCGGACTGTGCTCCTTTTGCCTAAACGTGGTCGCCATTCGAGGACCTTTTTCCCCCATCGGTTGTCAGTCCTGCGAACGATGTGGCCAGCCCATTGCCACTTTAATTTGCAAACTTTGAGAGCCATGTCGGTCACCTTCGTTCTTCCACGGATTTCATCATTTCTGATTCTGTCTCGTAGAGAAATACCAAGCATAGCTGTCTCCATTGCTCTCTGGGCGACTCTGAGCTTGTGGATTAGGCTCACAGTAAAGACCACGTCTCGGCACCGTAGGTCATCACTGGCAACACACATTGCTCGAAAACTGGTTGTGTGTAATATTTAAGTATTCTGTTCGTCCAAAGGTTCTTCAATGCAAAGTCAGTGAAGATCATCGAGGAGAGCGTCGTCGATCCGAAGCAGAAGGTGCTGGTGACATACACCAGGAATCTTGGCTACACAAAAGTAATGGTAAGTAACTCTGTATGAAATATAATGTACTAATCATTAGTATTTTTAGTATCTATTAATTAGTACCTAACCATTAAGTAGTTTGTCTGGTGTTATTGATTTTGTCAAGTGTGAAAAACACATTTTAAAAATCTAGGTACTATTGTTCTTGTTCTTTTGCTACTGCAAATTCTTAGGTCGACTTAGACGAAGTTGCGCGCGGAAACTAGTTATTAATATTTGTATGCATGCACTCCTTTGCTAGCTTTGAAAGTTAGTCTAGATTAGGTTAGTCTAGATTTCAACGTTGCGGAGTGGGTCGCGTAGAGAAATACCAAGTGTAGCCCACCCCATCGGCCTCTGAGCGACTCTAAGCTCGTGAACCAGGCTCACGGTTAAGGACCAAGTCTCGGCGACAGCTTCTTCGAGTGCCAGATATATGTTTATTAAGCCTTTATTTTAAAACTAGATTGTGTTCTAGAATATAGCCTATAACCTTCCTCTATAAATGGACTATCCAACACTGAAAGAATTTTTGAAATCGATCCAGTAGTTCCTGAGATTAGCGCGTTCAAACAAACAAACAAACTCTTCATCATTATAATATTAGTACCTATAGATTAATTCTCTATTATGTTTACGTCGACAGAGTGTGGTAGAACGGGTGGAGTACCGGTCGTCGGGCCCCGGGCAGACGGTGGCGGTGCGGTCGGCGTGGATCGACTCGCAGGTGTTCGGCTTCTCGCGCGCCATCCGCGCGTTCGGCGTCGACCGGTTCCGCAAGAACGCGTCGCAGATGGTGAGTGTGGGAATTGCACCTTAAGTCGTTTTTCATATCTACAGTCATAGAGCGTGTCAGACGTGTGCCAAATTAATCGACCACATAACCTATGAACGCCGCATATCATAGCTTTTGCAAAGAAACAAATCAATCAGTCAAACTAAGCATTGAGGTAAGTGCGAGGGGGGGAACAAAAAATAAAGCATCGTGATTGGTCAGTTCAAAAACGCGATATTCCATTGTTTAAACGTGGTCAGCTGAACTAAATGAATATTTCCTTGGTTTCTGCCTGAAGTTAGTAATGACCTCAATTAAGTTGACCCCTATAGACTATTAATTTTATTGATCTATTGTCCATTGAAGATCATAAAACATATTATATAGATTCACTGCTTCACATTATTATAATGTAACCTAGATTTAGCTCTTGTTAAAATTTATATTCTGACTTAATGTAGTGTTTTCTGATTCGGGTGTTTATGTTTATTGTCCATGGCACCCACGACATAGGGAATCTTATGTGGGGCTACGAGTGTGAAGTGGTATTAATGCTACTACTATTATAAGTGTAAAATTTGTAAGGGTGGATGGATGTTTGTTACTCGTTCTCGCGAAGACCCTCTCTCGCTGAACCTAGTTTTAAAATCCATGCCGTCGAAGCTGGTGCAGTCACGTTATTAATTAACACATTGCCGTTGAACGTCCCACAGTCTAGTTATTAACACATGAATGTTGTATGTGCAGGTGAACGGGTTCAACCACGTGCTGCACGGCATGTTCCCCCGCCAGAGCGCGGCGCACGCGACGCCCGTGCATCACACGCTGAAGGAGATGCGCGACGCCGCCGCCGCCGCCACCGACCGCGCCAAGGCCAACGTGCTGTCCTCCGTCAACACCTCCTAACAAGACTAGACGTCCCCGGGACAGCGAGTGTTGTGTGAACAGTGTCTACCGATAGATAGTGTGACCGGTGTGTAGTGCCAATGAACATCTGAAGACGGCCAGCCCACCAAGCAGCAGGAATAGCGCTAAGTACACACCAGCCCAGCTAACAGGATCAGTGCTAAGTAGACATAGTCAGTAACCCATTAATGACCCACTGGCGGGTGGGTCTCTACTCACTAGGAGCGGGACATAGGCCGTCCACCACGCTGGCCTACTGCGGGTTGGTGAGAGAGTAGTCATAGTGCCCACCCTTAATCAGCTCGGGAAAAGTGTTATGTATACATGTTGTCAGTGAACATTCAGTTCAACCCGGCCCTAACCCTACCCTGGGTATGGTTCATCAACAATGGTTATGTAAACAGAACACCCGCCCGCTGTATTATTTCAGACATCACACAACATGTGTACTAGTGCAGGCACAAGCCACAGTCTAGAAATGGCCCAACATGACCGTATCCTGTGCACTAGGCCCGATGCCTGACCGCCAGGTACAGTGTTACATACACTGTGCTTTTTTCAACATGTAGTTATCATTGTCAGTATTGTGAACTATGAGGGCAGCCCATTGTAATATGTATTTGACAAACCCAAACCTGAGGAATACAGTGGGAAATATTGGATTTAAAGGGCCTAGGACTGGGTGGAGTGTAGATTAAGGGAAGCCCCTGTCCAGCAGTGGCCGAGAGGAAGGAATTGTTACCGGTTGATGTGCTTCTGATGCCAATATGTTTGTGAATATGAGTGTAGCAGAGAAAGAAATTGATTGATTGGAAATGTACGCTTGATGTACTAAGAAGTACATGTGTCTCGTTTCACATGCTTTGAATATAATTTCCAATGGGTTTGTGAAAGGGTAAAAAATGTAAAGAAAAGAATTGATTCCCCAGGCTAAACTGTAAATCATCAAATAAAAAGAAATGTCATAAATATTCAGATTATAAATTAAAATTAATTATCAATTTTCACTTATTGTGCTTCCGATACAGATAAGTTTGTGAATGGACTAGGTGCAAAAATTAGATTAGTTCTTGACACTAAAACTATAAATACTTAGAATTTGTTATACAAAATAACAATTTTATTACTTAGTCAAGCAAATAATGCATCATCCAATGTATCAAATTATCTAATGTTGAAAGTATATTTTTGTTCTTTTAAATACATCACTGATTAAAATATCATTGTTATATAAAAACAGGAGCTGACCTGCAGTGTTCAATTTTAACCAATTGTTCGTTCATAACGATAGTACATAATTTTTCAATCAGCTTCAATAAAACTAATGTACATAATTGTCTTATGTTGGGTGATAACCATTCTATGCTTCTATTCTTTATTTTTTTCGAGTTTCGCTTCATATTCAAAATTAGGTTTAGAATTTGGAAAGAGAGGGTTGAAATTTTGTAAAATAAAATAATTGAAAATAATTTTAACTCAAATTAAACCTTCATTAAGAAGTTTTAGGCTATTGATGAAATTATGACACAGATTATTATTTTTATAGTCTCTCATTCAAATGATTTAAAAAAGTTCAATTTGACAATTTTATGTCATGACACTTGTCCTGTTCAATCTGTTCAATAATACTGGAATTAATGTAACGTCTGCCTTTGATGTCCACACCTTTAATTTATTCTTTGTTTTTATGTTGTAAATGTTTGTCAGGACATATAAAATCTGTGTAATGTATGAACAAATAACATTATCATGAAATGTTATTTATAATGATATGTAGGTTTTGATTTGAATAATGTTATGCAACAAAAAATATAATGAGGGGATTAAATGAAGTTCGTAAAATGTTTAAGATTGTGATGAATGAAAATGTTGGTATGGTCTTTAAATCCTTTATTTTAAGTGTGGCCAAATGGATATTAATGTCTTTTTTCTTCACATGACTGTAAAGTTGCCATATTTCAATGATTTTGAAATACGGCAACTTTACGGGGGCAGTATCATCAATACATATTTTGGATACAGATTTTAAAGTTTTATTTAATAATGTATTTCATTGGTTTTGGAAAAAATAAAAGGACAATTTAAAATCCCCACCCATGATTTTTCATTAATTTACAAACAATGTAAATTAACGAAAAATAAACAATGCTTTTATGACTCCATTTAATGTAACAATTTATGTATTGAGGTTTCTGATTTAATGATTTAATATTTAATAAACATCTAACGGAAAGTACAGTGGTTCTATATGGACAAGTAAGTCACTGCCAGACTCATTACGCTACGTGTACCTTCTACCACATTCCGACGGTGGGTTCCCCTTCGACTTATCGTGATTAGTTGTAAACGAAACGGCATTTCGACTCTCGACTGAATTATTGCAAACGCGTTGTTAACGCGTATTAACCCTAAGAATACGTTTGGTTACTCATGAATGAGATTTTGCGCCAGTTTGTTTCGTTGTATTTTTATCAATATTGGACCATGCCTTGCTTTAGTTATATTGTATGCGCTATTTTATATACCTTACCTGTACGTAAAAGCATACATTGACTAAAAATAAAAGTCGTTTTTTCCTAAATGTAACAAATGTCGAGAGTGCTGTTTGAATGTAATTTTGAGATGTACTTAGTTATAAAAACATTTGAAAATCTTACTACAAATACATACATATCCAAAAATATTGTAAGATACGTATAAAATAATATATTTTTATTAAATAATGAAGGTGTGGTTCAATATTTTATTTAATATTTTTTTTATGTGAAGCCTGACTAATGTCATACCCTGATATTTGAAAACTTTTATATTATTGCAACAGTTAAATTGATAAAAATTTGATGCAATATTAACTTAAAATAACATTTTGTAATAGTAAACTGAAAAAACTATAAACGTTCCATTTCATTTCTTTTTTGTGGTCAGGCTATAAAATAAAGTTATATGTGTAAAAATTAAGCCATTTAGCTTATTTGTCGCATCTATTCGTATCAATTGGTTAATCATGACCATATAATATTTGTAACTTATTTATTATATTTTAATACAAAAAAATGTATTATTATACAAAATATCACAATTGTCAGTGCTGCCATCAGTTAATGTGATTTCAACAATCTGAATACCCTAATTATATTTCAATGGATTTAGGAATTACAAAGCACTTCCTTTATGATTGAAGCGGTTTATCGTCCGTTAATGTCTTAAATATATTGCCTTTAAAATTAAATAATAAAAAAAACTGTAGATTCGTTAAATATTAAAAAAAAAACTTCAATATAGTTCATATTTTGTCATATAAATTCTATTTAAATAACTATATTTACTATACTTAAAAATACTGTACACTTAAGAAAGGAAGGAAGAGATATTCATAGGATGAAAGTGTTGGAAAGGTTACTAATATAGTGTAAATTTAGATTTAGTTACCGTTGTTGTCGCGAAATGGAAGTTAAAGTAATAAAAGAGTCTGCATAATATTAAAAATGTCTTTACATTCCCTCATTTACAATATTTCCCAACTAAAATTGTAGGACAATTTGTCCTAGAGCTTTCATTAAACTTAACTACATTAGTTAAATTAGGCTAAATAGAAATTCGTCAGATTGATCCTCTGCGAAGCAGCTGTCAATGGGATTTTAAAATATAAATCAACGCCAAACAAAACGATTACGATAAATATGAGGTATTGAAAACGTTCATATGAATAATGGAATGACTTGCAGAATGAGTTGGGATTATTTTATAACAGGTTTATTATGTAAAATCAATATCTTTCTTACTATCAAGTTAAGTTTTAAATGAAAGTTATTACTTCCTACTAGGTTCGGGGCCATCGGGCCATTCAAGTTGTTTCTGCAAAGTTACTACATACCTCTAAAATAAATAAACACTGCTATTTTTAACAATTTTATTTATTTTTACACAACTTTTAAAATTAACCTACTCGAGAACAATTTGAAAGCTAAAAGTTTCGAACTAAGCTTCTTATTTAATTTTAATTGCTGCTCGCAGTCTCGCACTTCTACTTCTAGGATTCCTTTCAACTTCTTCATCAGAGGGTACTTCTACATGTTTATTGACTGCCTTCCAAGGAGTGTCTAGAAACTGATCTATTGTTTCTTGATCTTGAACTAACATTGGACTGAGGTATCGTAAAGGAACAGGGTTGGCAACCTCGTTAATAATATTGCCAGCTATGTGACGTTTTACAATGGTATCTTCTAGTGAGTGGAAACATATTGTTACTAGTCTACCGTTAAGTTTTAGATAGTACTTTGCTAGAACCATACCATAGTTCAGTTCATTGAGCTCATTGTTAACGAAAATACGCAAAGCTTGAAATATTTTCGTTGCATTAGATTGGGGTCTTTGTAATTTATCCAATCTAAATTCTCCCGGGCAGCATGCGTCTACAATTTCTACTAACTCTTGAGTTGTATCTATATTTTTGATCATGTATCTAGCTTGAATGATCGTTTGAGCGATTTTGGCTGCTTTTTTCTCTTCCCCATATATCTTAAATATCTTGTATAGCTCATTTTCATTAGCAGTCGCTAATACCTCTCTGGCTGTTATTTGATTGGGGTCTCGCCCTGCATCCATTCTCATGTCCAAGTAACCATTCTTACTAATGGAGAATCCACGTTCACCATTGTCAAGTTGCATGGATGAGCAACCAAAATCAAAGAGCATTCCATCAATAGAGGTTTGCTTTATGCCTTTTTCCTTTAAAAGTGCAGGAAGTTCACTAAACTTTCCCAGCAAGGGTGTGACTCTGTTGGGATACTCATCTGCTAATTTTTGAGCTCTCTCAAAAGCTGTGGGGTCTCTATCTAGAGTTATTAGCTTACAATCTGCAGAGTCCAGTATCCTCCGAGAATGGCCACCAGCACCAAACGTCATATCAATAAATAATTCATTGTTGCCAGGATTCAAGTGTTTAATGACTTCATTGAGTAATACTGGTGTGTGATCTCTATACTCTACCGCCTCTGTTGTGAATGTTCGTTTGTAAGCTCGGTTTAGGTATCTGATGTGTCTAAAAATCATTTTGGTTCTTGGTTGAAGATTTTTCTGAAGAAACCTTTGTTTTCTTCCTTCAGGTAGTCAAGTACTTCATTAGATAGTATGACGTTACACTCCTCAGTGCTGAGCCCCGTTGCTGTGCTGACGTTTGTTCTCTTGTATTTGTTCTTGTAATGGTTGTCGGCCAATTTGTTCAGGGAGACGTACTGACGGTTGCAGAACTCTGTATCTAAGTCCTGTTTGTTGCTGGTTTCGAATGCAGCCTTAACTTTGTCTCGAATGAATTTTCCAAGGTCTCTGGAAACAAAAGGGTTGGGAACTATTTTTTTAATAAGTATACAGTTTAATTATTAACATAATCAACACTAAATTTTCTACAAAATAAACTAAACACTACTGAACCAACTGAGCCATTACAGACCCGGGGCACAGATAAATATTATGTAAGTACTGAATTTGTAATAAGCATTATGATTGTGGTGCTTGCTCAGGGCACTCTCGACATTTAGTACCTTTGGAGCACAGCATCTTTAATTGCAGCTTATGAAGGAAATAATTACCCTTTGTTAAAGACAATTGTTATCAGATCCCAATTTGATTATTATTCATTATTGAATAAAATATACGTTATTTGTGACAGATATTATAAGAAGCATTAAGTTTTTTAATAATTTAAAATTCAGGTTTTTGTTTCCGAATAAAGTATTAATAACCAAAATAGAAATAAACGTAATTGCACAACATTGCAGATAGCAAATGATAGTAGGTATGATTTTACCTTTCCCCTTTTGTATTATCAACAGGCCACTTAGCTATTAATCTAGTAAATTTCTTATACTGCGTAGTCATAGCTATAATTTTCAATAATATTATATCATTTTTCTCACAAATATACAAATAAAATAGAAATTATAGGTTATATTCTTGTTGACTTTGAGTTTGACAGACAGAAACAGAATGTGACAGTATCTGTATTTCATTGTCAAAGTCAAAATCATCGAAGCTGTCAGTATTTTTTTTTATAAAAAGAGCAGGCTAACGAGTTAACGGGCCAACTGACGATAAGTCGTCACGGTCGCCTACTAAGTCTAGTACTGACACGATGCGAATCAACCAAGAGTCTTCAGTAGAAGAGTTTGCTCGTGTTCAGTTTACTCAATGATAATAAAGTAAACTTAACACGGTTGTATTGTAGCCAAATGTAAAATCTATAAAGGACGTTTAATTTTATTGTGTGTCCCTGGGCTCCAATATTTTTCTTATTAGCGGATATAGCAATTCGCATCTGCCAAATATGCAATCATCTTGCGTCTGAGGCATTTTCACGAGAATTATTAGGAATTTATAGAGTTTGCAAAAAACCTGGAGCTCTTCTAAGCCGTGGTGTCCAAAATACGTGACCACTTTTATTAAGCTGCTAGATTTTTTTATAAAAATAAACTAATGAAACAGGGTTTTATTTAATTTATTCAATACAAGGGAAGTCTGAATTATGAACTAACATGTTCAAATAAATGAAACAAGCGTTTTCGTTGCATAACCTGCCCAACTTAATATTTTATCATAACAATTCTGAATTCCACTCGAACGGCTCACAACGAAGAAGATTCACACCCATCACAGCCATTTAGGAGTAGTTTAGACCAGTCTAGTGACAAACATGTAGGACGGTACTAAAGAAATTTACTCAAAGTTATCATTGATGATAATTAAAATAAAAGCTAATAAAAGAGTATTCATTTCCATTTATTTTTCAAATGCTTACTTGGTTACAAAACGGCGCTTTAATCTGCCTGTTGCATTTAATTTTTCTTCCTCTTCACCAGTTTCACCACACGATTCACATAAGACGATCCATTAATTTGGAAAACGAACACGGCCAGAGGCAATTAGTATCTATCAAAATAGCAGAAACAAGCTCTGACTATAATCCCCATTATTCCAAATCACAAAGCCGCTAGTCCCGGACGCGCGGATATTTTCAGATGTCCGCTGATTGTATTTAAACGGGATGCTTTTGTTTTTCGAATGTTTGGATGTGTAGGTATTTTAAGAGGCCGGATTTAATAAGATTTGATGCATTAACACTAGAATGAAACGGGAAGATTTTTTTTATATAAATAAACTAAAGCTGAGTAGGTATTGTTTTTAGTTACTTTTTAGTCATTGGTTGTGATCAGTGATCACATTATTATTTTAATGAATAGGTATTTATTTTATTGTAAAATTAAAACTTTCAGGTACGTAAGCATATCTACAAATGATAATTATAAAAAAATACAGCAAAGAGACTTTTGTATAGTAGATACAAAAGTCTCAAAGGTTGAGGATAAAATGACTTCCTACTGCCTTGTAAATAGATAATTATAATTTGGTAGATATCATTGCGGGCTAACTAGATCTACAATTTATATATGATAAACATTCTTAAAAGTAGGATGTTGTTGAAACTTGGCATATATAGCTGAGTTTACAAGTCTTCGGGAAAGAAAGAAGTTCAAGGAAGATGAGGGCAAAAGCTTGTTAAGGCTCTGATGCACGATTGACCCATTAATGACCCAGTAGAGGCTCGGGTTTCCTCTCATAATGAGAAGGATGTAGGCCTTAATGCACTACGTTGGCATTGGGTTGGTGGACTTCTTTGGGAACAAAATGGAGAACTGTTATTTTCACATAACTTTTTAGAAAGTCACACTGGGATTCGAACCTACACCCCTCGATTCAGAAGCTGAATTCTAAGCCACTGAGCTATCACCGCTTACGCTATTTAACGCTACATATTCCTTCCTTTCAACCATTGGTAGTCCACTGCTGGACATGGGCCTCCCCTAATCGACGCCACTCCACCCGCTCCTGGGCCCTCTGAATCCATCGGTTTCCCGCTGCCTTCTTCCGGTCATCATACATACGCTACACATTACATACATAATTATGTCAAACATACGAGTAGGTTTTTCAAAATGGACGACTGTCATATACAAATGCCTACCACACCAATTACCCTTATAGACGGAGGGTATAAACTCAAAACAGAATGGTGAAAATTAACTCAATTTGTGGCTAAATGGAGGGCTGAAATAATAATTCCGGGTCGGATTAGAGTTGATAATTTATAGTTTGCGGAAGTGTCGGAATAATAGTCTTTATTAAATTTGAGTACACAACTTTAGAGATATCTCGTGTTTTAATTAAAATTGTTCCTTTTCATTCACTGCGTATTGTGGCCATTTACTTGGAATGGTTTAGATGTGTTGCCGACATGTAAAATTTGTGGCAGAAAACTATCCATAAAGTATAGATTTTTTTAAAGCAATTTTAATTTTTTTCAATAAAGAGAAGTGCCAAGATTGTTTACCAAATAAGAAAAGAAAAAAATCGGACTGTAGCTATACACATTTCTGTTTATAGACTGTTTCTTTTGGCAGCTCAACTCTCTCGAGAAAATAATTACATTCGAGTACCTACTTTTAAGTATTCTGAAACAAGGCTGAGTTTGCAAGACTTCTGTTCTTCGGAGAAACTTCAATCGCTTGTTCTAATTTAGTCGGAAATAAACATGACCTGTTTATGTAACATTTGTTATGTAATGGCGAATATTGAGTTTAAGTTTAGTAGCTTCATTTTTTATATTAACCCCTTCGCTGTCCTATGAGTCGCATGTGAGACATACCCATTATTAACCAGCTGTGTCTACTTATTGAATTTTGAGCTTCACGTGGCTTAAATAATTGCTTTTGAGCTTATCTGCATGCCCTTAGTAGGAATACGTCAAATAACAAATCGCCCAGTATAAAATAAGTATAAATTAAGTATAAAATAATTAATAGCTGTTCTACTAACAGCTATTAAATTTTTATTTTAGTTTAAATGTTGTATCCATTCTGAACGTCGTATCGTGCGAATAATATTGTCCTAAAGTAAGTAAGTACCTACATTAATATACTTAACTTGAGTGAGTCGAGCCGGCTATAAAATTAACCAACACCTCAATTTGCCTGCAATAAAGTTCATAAAACCACACCGAAATAAGTGTAAAGAGAAAAAAAAACAACCTCTAACTCACGCTACGAGTGCACGCGACATCCACTTCATAGAGTTACAAGTTTTCTTCCGCAAAACATTTCCTAAGCTTCCCCCTACAGCCAACAACAACCCTCATAATACCTCTTTATATTTATGTGCTTCTATTGAGCCCGCGGCCAAGTACTTGATTTCTTACTGCACTTCTGAAAAGGGGATTTTGTTCACGAAAATCAACATTTTTTTCTCGATAACTTCCCTTCTCGTATCGCGAATGCATTGCTGTGTCGTTAATCAATACCCGTGCATACATTACTGCGTCGGTTAGGAGCGGTAGATGGCGATACGAAGCGGAGTAGCGATGGACGCTGAATAAGTGAATAGATAGCCCTGAAAATCGTCGATGGTGAAAGGTAGCACTGAACGTTACAAAGTGTGAGCCTTTTGTCTTAGTTAAGGGTGAGTTCCGTGGGCACATTTAGGGGATGCTGATTTATATAAATATTATTTATCTAGCGTAATAAATCTATTATTTGTCTACAACTCTCTACATTGCAACAAATTATAATATAGAGGTCCTGAGTATACTTGCATTGTAAATTAATAGTATTAATGCGAACAGGGAAAAATTTCAGATGAAAATATCACCCAATCATACATCAGCTTTTTGAGGTTTTTTACGAACTAGAATGATGACCATAGCTTTTTTGTTCCGACTGGTTTTACGGCAATTTTTTTAGTAATTTTCCTAAATTTATCAGGAGGACCATAAACGCTTGACTATTAAGAATAGATGATCGGCAGACAACGAATTAAGCCAAGAGAGCCAAATAATTGTGCTTAGTAGAGTCCGTAGACATATTCTTGAGTTATTTAAATGCAGTTAAGAGACTACACTTAAAAGTATACCTCCATTTAGGTAAACTTTTAAGTGTCCCGATAAAATTTTATTAAAACCCAATCTCCATAAACATCGGTCGTAGAAACGTCTCGTGTATTCCCGAAGCATTATCGTTTCGGGGGATCGCATTTCAGGAATGGCACCTTGAGCGTGGGGCGGGTTGCGCGCGCCGCCGCCGCCATTTCTGGCTGCAGTCGTCCTCAGCGCGTTCTACCCGCGCCATGCGTCCAAAAACACATCTCAATTACATAATCCAACAATTAAACTAGTTTTTAATATCGAAACAGTGTTACCGTGTCCATTTGCGAAGTGAACCCGAGTGCGATTGGTTTTGTGCGCAGTGGTTGCAGAGCGCGGTCGATGGACGCATAGGTACCGTTTTCTATGTCCGTACTACGTTTGCACGCTACGCTTACGTTTTCCTTTCTTTCACATATCAACTTCGATTTGTCTATGGTCTGACATTCGAATTCGAATTTCATTTCGTTCCATTTATTTTTTCTTTTTGTAGCGTTCGTTTTTCGAACTGCGGCTTTGTGCAAGTGCATGTTTTTGTGCCTTTCCGATACAACGAACGGTTGTATCGATTATTTCGTTCAAAGAATAATAAAAGCTTCAGTAGTGGCTGTTTGAATGGGTTTTATTTAAGGACGTCGCGAAAATTGGGCTATTGTGTATGGAAACGCCGATGAATCGGCGGGAAGTGGCAACTCAATGCTTTTTGTTATTGTTGTCTATGTACAAGGTCTTTCAATAGAAGTGTGTTTTGCTCACTGAAAATTATAATTTTCGTATCGGTAGTAAACTATATAGTAATGTATTATTGTATTGTCATAGTGGATTGTAATGACTTGCGTTGGCATTCAGGTTTTATTTGTACTACTACTATACTACAACTCTACTAAGTAGGAGTTAGAATGATAACAGTTCTTGGAAAAGGACGTATTTAACCCACTCATTGTTAGTTACTACTAGGTTTAAGGATTTATAATTAGAGACCTCGGTTAGTTTTAGCCCTTAGAGAGCAAGCTATAAGAAGGTGTGAACTGTTAGCACGACTATGAACGTTTTCCAGCACAGAGTTTCCAGTATATTCCAGCCCAATAAAATACAATTATTTAGGTATAATAATTACATCTTCTACAAGTTCACATTAAATAATTTATTAATTTATTAATTTATTAACAAAACTAAAATATAACTAATATATTTTGACTATCTTGATGTAAAAGTTTTAGAGATGTCTATGGAAAATCTACTTGATGTAGAAACGTAAGAAGAGAGCAAAACGTGAGAGGGATATAAAGCGTGCAATTACGGCATGTTAGCTCCGTGATAAAACATTAAGAGGGAACCAAAAATACTTGAAATTTATGACAAGAGTTGAGAGAGAGTTGAGCAAAGTGCAAAATAAAGTAACGTACTTAGCCGACGACACGGCTAACGATCCAGAGGTTGATGTATGGGAGCAAAAAGTTTACGTCGATCTTAACGTGCGGAAAATTTCTCCAATCTCAAAGGAGTAGGTTACAGGGTTGGTTAAAGGGTTTAAAGGTTGTGTGTTATTTATAATTTTATACCCTGCGCGGTGTTTGTTATATTCGTAAGCTAACCGGTGATTCGGGCCTCTCACGCGAGGGACCCGGGCTCAAATCCCAGTGGCGGCTTTCTAACGCTTCACATTCGTAGCCCAACATTAGGATTGCCTATGTCGTGGGTGCCAGCGACACACATCCAGACAAAAAACAGAAATTTAAGGTCATAATTCAAACCCTTTGATATCATTTGTCAAGTAAACTTCTACTCTCGGGTGAATGCCCTTTTTTCCAATAAACACGTTAATATTCAAATACTTCACTTAATGGAAGTAGCATACCAGACTTCCATTAATATTTCAGAAGGCATGCGTGTTCGGACGGCCGTCGAAAACAATTACGTAAGTAACGAACACAATGAAGTAAGTAAGAAATTATCGAAGTAGTTAGTTGGCTAATTTCCCAGAAGAGTTACTTTACTTTTCGTATCGTAGCTAAGTCGATGTGGTATAGACGAAGGCAAACTATACTGGTTTGCTGAACTAATTGATTGTGTGTATATTTTATACTACATTTGTTTACTAGATGACCTTAGGAGAGTGAGCGAAATCAGCTAATCACGTTTTCTAAAAATGTTGTAGCAACACAGCGTGTAGGCCTAATGTAAGTTAAGTTAAAAGTACATAAGTGCAGCTCTTGAGCAAACTTTTTCAATCCTTCACATCTTCTTAAATCTTCCTTCCTTAACCCATATCCGTCCACTGCTGGTAATTAGTTAGCTATCGGTGCCTAATGTCATGACACGTATCTTCGTTTGTTTCTGTGCTATAAAACACAAAAATTCCGTTGTGATCCCACTCAAACTGTGGATCTCAATACAATTGGGTGAGGAATGCACAAGCCACGACGCGCAATCGCGGCCGCGGGAGGAATCCGACATTCCGATGCGGGAATGCAATTTGGTACAGTGCCGCCGTACGAACCGTCGTTTTATTGGTTATATTGATACTGAAAATAGGAGACTTTTCTTAATGTAGAATGTAGTTTGTAAATTTTTTTCTATTGTATACTTATAGTTATCGTGAGTCATTAGTATGGGAAGATATCAGACACACTGACGTATGACAAACTAATTACTGACGCTTAGACGTTAGTGTTCATCGTCACCTAACTGATGTTACGTCACTACACTCCATGTAAGAATCCTATTTGAGGCCCTTGTGGGTGCCTTGCTTCGCATGAGGGTAAGATGTTCGCCTCATCTCCGGGAACCACAATTCTTCAATGGGAATGTAACACCTGAACAACGCGTTAAGAGGGTGGTGGTAAAGTACCTTCGCGAACAAGCTGTAATGGTTCTACCATCTATAAAAAGTACGTACGGCACTGCGGCACATATGTATATTTAAGTGCAGAGCAGACATAATATACAAGTAGAAAAACAAATATCCAAAAACATAATAATGAAAGGGTTATCATATTACTCGTAAAGCATGTTAAATTGTTAAAATATGTAGAATTAATCCTCAGAATTAAATGGAAACTTTAACCACTCGGAATCACAATTAGTCCAGTCATTTTGAACATTCAAAATCGAAAATTTAACAATAATTCCAAAAGTTTTCAAACTTCGGTCAAGTGAATGGTACATTGGGACGACAATAAATCTCATTTTGCAACCTTGTCCGCAGTCCGGAACATTGCTAAAATTGCAATTAAATTAATTTTTGCTATATGGTCGTGAAAAAAATTCCAAAAGTTCTGCAAACTTGGAGTGGTGTTAAATATATTATTTTACATCACGTGTCAAATTTGCAACCAATTTAAGTGTACGGAACATTCTTTTTTATTAAAATTAATGTTTTTCTTTATTAAACTGAAGGAAAACGTTCCAAAAGTTCTGCAAATTTGACAGATATATCGGAAAAATATACCGAACGATTGTATAAATTTGCAACCTTTTACGTTGACCGGAACATATTTATTTATAATTCTTTTTAATTCGTGGTCATTTTTTCGAGTAAGGTGGTCTCGGAATAATTACAAAAGTTTTGAAACTTGGTTGCAAACTTCGAAAACATCTATTCTGATGCATTTGCAAATTTGCAACCTCATACGCGATCCGGAACTTTATGCAATTTGCAAAAATGTAATAAGGTGATAAAATAAAAAAATTACATTTTTGCAAATTGCATAAAGTTCCGGATCGCGTATGAGGTTGCAAATTTGCAAATGCATCAGAATAGATGTTTTCGAAGTTTGCAACCAAGTTTCAAAACTTTTGTAATTATTCCGAGACCACCTTACTCGAAAAAATGACCACGAATTAAAAAGAATTATAAATAAATATGTTCCGGTCAACGTAAAAGGTTGCAAATTTATACAATCGTTCGGTATATTTTTCCGATATATCTGTCAAATTTGCAGAACTTTTGGAACGTTTTCCTTCAGTTTAATAAAGAAAAACATTAATTTTAATAAAAACGAATGTTCCGTACACTTAAATTGGTTGCAAATTTGACACGTGATGTAAAATAATATATTTAACACCACTCCAAGTTTGCAGAACTTTTGGAATTTTTTTCACGACCATATAGCAAAAATTAATTTAATTGCAATTTTAGCAATGTTCCGGACTGCGGACAAGGTTGCAAAATGAGATTTATTGTCGTCCCAATGTACCATTCACTTGACCGAAGTTTGAAAACTTTTGGAATTATTGTGAATTAAATGTTCAAACTGACTGGACTAAATGTAACGACAGCTCCGAGGACACTGGCAACCCATAACTGTACTCGATTGAACCGAAAACGTCGGAACAGATCGTTATTGTATGCAACAACTGTATGTAGTTGCAATGGGAAACAATTTCCCAGCGGAGCGGATTCACGCAACGAGAATTTTTTTGTTGGAAATTTTTTCAACTGAAACATTCGAAATAAAGATTTAAAAGTGGCCAATGGAACAACGAGGAAGAAAACTCTGTTACTGATTCCTTCATGTATTTGTTCAACGGTTATCTCTATATATTCCTTTATAACAAGAGATGGACAAAATTTGAATCTAGATATTTAATTCAAGACGAATAAAGGTTCCTTTAAAGCCTAGTTTCAATATTATTTTCCATAGTAAACTATAGGCATACTATACTATACGGCCTTGTTCGAAGTTATTCATACGCTTTCTTCAAATAATAACTTTACACAATCACTTTATTTATACACTTAAACTGATCGACTATCATCGCTCATTAACACAAACAATGCAAGAATAAAACGAGTAAAAACGGTGAAAATATCCGAGCGATATAAATGATAAAATAAGCCCGATGGAGAGCTTAAATCGCTTGAATAAGCTTTTGTCCATCAGTTCAGTTCAGTTACAATACTTGATTCAACACAATTGTATGCAACTAGCTGCAATAGGAAACAATTTCCCAACGGAGACGCGGACGATCGCTGATAACGAACGTGGCGGGAATCTGCCACGCTGGGAATCTTTTTGTGATTCTACTTCTATTATAGTAGTATTTATCGCGTATCATTTGTTGTTTTTGAGGTACAACCTACCTCTCGTTTTGGTTTGTTTTAATACGGTAGAAATTACTATCCATTTTTAAGCGCCAATCACACTTATCAAAATCTGCATCAAAAATATTTATAGATCGAATAATTATTACTTTGAAATTTTATCAAAAAACGCAGAAAGACATAACGACAATGGGAATAAATTTCCCAGTGGGGCGCACAATTGCACACAACCGCTGATGAAAACTCGAAGATTCCCGGGAATATTTCCGTTTTGAGCGACGTTTATTTGCTGTTTGATATCGTAACTTTGCTTCTTTATGACTTTATCCCGCTTTCTTATAATCTTTGGAGCATTTTCAAAATGTTTTTTGTGTATTTTAAGGACAAGACGTATACCTATATCACTTGTACCTAAATTTACGAAAACTGTTTCTTTTGAAGATGTCAAGTATAGAAGTAAGTATAGAACGTGCAAACCTTAAGATGTTCCGAAGTAAATAAAAAGATAATTCGGCTTTTTACTCGTGGTTCGAATACCAGTGGCACGCACCAATTTCTTTCATTATCACTAAATTATAAAGATAATATCACTTGCTGTGACGGTGAAGGAAAACATCGCGAGGAAACCTGCATGCCCGAGAATTCACAAAAAATGTTTTCAAGGGCATGTGAAGTCTACCAACCCGCAATAAGCCAGCTGGTGGACTAAGGCCTACATCCTTCTTATTGAGAGAGGAGACCCGACCCTTCAATGGGTTACAGACATTGTTTATTTAGTGCATTTATTTTAATGCACATTCACATCTTCGTTAAAACCATTTACAATACAGCAGGGGTTCCGTAAACAACCGTATACAACAATTGCATTCACGATTGGAATACAATCTCGTAGTGAATTCACAATTGGGCGGCGGACAGAAATCGCTCGAATGCGGACATTTCAACCGTACTTCAAGCACTGAAACACAATCTGTCTGTGTTTTTTATAAAATAACACTGAGAGTTTCGGACCTCTGCACGTGGTTTTTTATTTTTAATGTTTTCAGCGTAAAAACACTCATGGTTCTGTGATTCTGTTCAATTGTCGGGGCATAAAGGCTAACGTGAAAATGTCTTTCTTATAATTAATGTGTGACGAGTATAAATAAACATAATAATCAATAGTTCTCCTATAACTCTCCTAGTAATAGTTCTATACTGTAGGGTTGGGTATCTTCTCACAATGGGAAGGAAGTAGGCCTGAGTACCTACTTAGTAAAACGTTTATGTATGTAAATTACATTGTACATAAATGTCAATATTAATGTATTTACAATATATTTAGCTTTTATTTAAGCTTTTCTATTTTTTTTATTAATAAAAAACTATTTTAGAAGATATCTATTAAAGCATGCTCACTGGGACTTCTTGCCGACGACCGACGAAAATGTACACCTCAAACTTTTATATCGACCGAGTTATCGACCAATGAAAAAGTAAGCCATTAGTAAAAGATATGATCGTTTGTCACTGTAAGAATATATGGTTCTAAATTGAACTAAATCGAAAGCAATATCAAACCAACTACATTTAAGTACATACCGCACTGAATACCAATACAAGCGGTGCATAAGCACACAGGACAATTTACCGCTTGATGTAATAAAGCAATTGGTCGTTCAATCCGATCACGTAAGAATGCACCGCTTGTGCAACCTACTCCACCAAATATAACTGTACCCTTAGTCTGAGTTTTAGCGATACAGGAACGAAACGTTTGTGCGATTTGTTTCGGATAGATACGTAATTCATACACAGCTTACTACACAGGAGTCCACAGTGTAATAACAAATAGAGGTAAAAGAATTTTAGAGGAGTTAAAAAATTTAAAATCAAATTTTTGTATGGACTGAAAGATATGAATACTTATCGTTAGACATTATAATACTAACAAATATTTAATACGGGATAATATTAGTTCGAAATTTTACAGTGCATTACGGCCAATTCACGGTTATTATGTTTCATTAATATTATTAAACATTGGAAGAGTGTTAATTAAAAATTAAGCAATTTTTGTGATGATTCATCTAATGCTTTATTAATTTTTTAACTGTTCTAAAAATCTTTTTCCTCTGTTGGTTATTGCACTGTGTATTTTCGCCTGGTAAGCTGTGTATGTGTGCGTTTCGTTTCGGATATGCTAAAACTCAGACTAAGGGTATTGTTTAATTGATTTGGAGAATCGTAGTTTGCGATACACATTCAAAAACAATTTAAAACAAATTTAGATTTATTAAATGGAAATTATCGTGATTTCCTCATGCATTCCTGTATATTTCACAGTTCTTCATAACGTTATTATGATGGTATTGATTCTATTAATGTTGACGTGCTTTGGCTTCGTTACATTTCATCATTCGGACTGGATCATAGATCCCTTGTATACGCAAACATTACCTCTTAACGGGTAACTTAACCTAGCTACAAAGCGCTTTACGCTCGGAACTCTCCAGTTGACCCATTTCGGGCCCATTAGCCCGTTTCTCGGGAATCTGAACACGCGCTAAAGAAATGTAATGAAAGCACCCATCCGGGCACATTACATACGGGCCAGCAGTTCTAGTTTACACCAATAAAACGGACGATGTAAGCTTCATTTGCACTAGTCTAATGCTTAATAGGACGCGTCATAGAGTCTGAAAATTTGTGTAATTTTGCCTAGTTTCCTACTATCACACACGTGCCTGCAGTTCTAGTTTACACTTTACAATAATAAATGGAATGATGAGCTAGTTTACGCTAATAGCTACTTATGATGCGCCAAAAAATTTGTGTGTAACTTTGCCTAGTTAGCCTATGATCCAGAGATGAGTTTGAAAACATACTTTCTTCCTGTTGTTTGAATATTTTTCTTAATGGCATGGTAGCGTGGGGAACTCTAGCCATTCAGGTTTTCTCACGGTGTTTTCCTTCGTTGTTACAGTACCTAGGTGATTTAGATCATTAGTGCGACTGGAATTTTTGAGTTAGAATCCAAGTTCTTACTTACTAAGTAGTTCGCTATTCAATACGAAAACACAATATAATGCCTCTTCATTCTATGCTCAAGAAACTTCATAGATTCTTTAACAACAGACAACAGATCAGATATAATCCGATTACGGTACAATGTTTTCAATTAAAGTTCTTTGCTCTCAAAGTATGAAGTGTATAAGTACATAAGCCTGTAAGTCTTCAGAAGTAAGCCACAGTAACGAGTCGCCGACGACCAAAGGCTGTCTGTGACGTGGACTGAAAGATAGAAGTGAGTTTAAGTGAGATATGAAATATTAAAAACATACAAAGACAGTTAAGGAACGACGATT
The DNA here is from genome assembly GCA_905147235.1 of Erynnis tages. NCBI lineage: Eukaryota > Metazoa > Arthropoda > Insecta > Lepidoptera > Hesperiidae > Erynnis > Erynnis tages. The sequence continues at coordinate 9,558,909 of LR990087.1, forward strand.
TTAATTAAAGTTATTTGCTCTCAAAGTATGAAGTGTATAAGCCTGTAAGTCTTCAGAAGTAAGCCACAAAAACGAGTTATTAACGACCAAGGGCGCCTTGTATGAACTTAACGTAGACGGTACAAAATTAAAAGTATGACATGAAACATTAAAAACATTTATATTAATATTATTTGTAGATGGAAGAGCCATTGTAGCTCGACCGGGGAAGGTACCTTACCGCCACCGTTTTAACATGCTCAATTTGAGGCGAACATATAATGTTGGCTGTAAAAAAACTCAAAGTGCCACTTATTGGCATTGGCTTTTATCTTTAAAAAGTAAGCCGAAGCCTAATCAATACCGCCTCAGCAGAAATTTGAAATTGGATTAATAAGTTATCGTCCCGAACTTTTCGAAGTACCTGCGAGCTCCGCCCTTTGATGGCAGTTCGGGGAGTCCCCTAAATTTTGCCGAGCTTGTATATTGCTCGGAACTCTAGAGTGCCATTGTGATTTATTCGACGAAGTTATTATTTTGAAACTCGAGTCTTTGGAGTCTTGCTGGCATTATTTTATAAATTAGCTTTGTTGAGCCGAAATATTTCCGGATTTACAAGGAATTTTGAATCATTATAAGCATAGAAAAGGTTTAAAGGCTCACCCGAGGACCTCACCTGACTTGTTATTTAAGTTGTATTTATATTTCTTTGCAACAATCCGCACACGTGGAACTTGTTTTGGTATGGACCCACCACCCTCCCTCATCTCTCTGAGTAGGTATATACCATAACAACTTATTCCAATAGTACACGACACGTGTTTCGCTCCAAAACGGAGCACCATCAGGTGATGTGGACTCTACAACGGTTGGTTGATGTGGACTCTACAATGGATTTCCGCAAAGTAACGCCTGATACAATATATCACCTGTCTTGTGTTTCAGCTCGTATGATATGGTTGTCAGAGATACTTTATTTGAGGCAAACATCTTAATTCTCAGCAGTAACAAACGTCAAATCCATAAGTCAGTCGATGCACAATTTATGAAATTAATCTTACACAGGTAAAGAAACTCGTTTAAAAATTGCCGTTGGTTTAATCACAGAAAAACTGTTTCACAACCAAAGAAAAATAATGGAAAGCAATCGAAATTTTCTCTCCGCAAAAGGCCGTGACTGAAATCAAATTAGTCGATTTCTCGCTCATAAAATGAATACCACTAGCTTTTCAAACAAATACCGAGTTTAAATTTCGAACTGCAAGGAATTTCAATTACTTTGCCACTAATCGAGCGCATTCCGGCTCCCGACTAAGTTTGCGACTCGATACTTTGCGGTTAAGGATGACTTTGCCTTTCAAAGAAATATTGGAAAAGTTCCTGATTACTTTAGTTCGATTACCTGCGAATGAAATCTGTCATTGGAGTTTTAAAAATGGAAAAAATGTTTCAGCTTTTAGATAAAATGCGGTATTCGGTATCGGTAAGGTATACTGGATGTTCTTTTATAAAATATTCAAAGTAGGTCTCGGATCTAATGGAAAAACATTTATTTAATAGTCTTTTATTAAAAGCTGAGCCGGGTAATTTAATTTATAGTTCTTTTGGAGGTAATTTTATACATAACTAGCTGACCCCGCAGACGTTGTTTTGCCATATAAGTCATCGAGCGTTAAAAATCGACTATTAAAAAATAGGGGTTGGTGATAGAAATGTGAAAATTTAGGGTTGTATGTATTTTTAACGCCACATTATTAAAAAATAAAAATAAAAAAAAAATTGTCCAAAAAATAAAATTAAAATGTTAGGTGTGGCCAACCCTTATCAGTAAGGGCTATGAAAAATAAACAGTAGCCGATTCTCAGACCTACTTAATATGCGTATAAAATTTCATAAAAATCGGTCAAGCCGTTTTGGAGGAGTATGGTAACTAAAACTGTGACATGAGAATTTTATATAATAAGATTATGACTTTAAGGACTTCAAAAATGGGACCCTCCGTAACTTTTATTATGAGGTCGCATTTATTTTGGCGAGGTATGCTATTGTGCTATATTTTAGAATAATATACTCTACCTACATAATATTTTTAACAAGTGTTACGGTATTTTTCTTAGTGTTCACAAAACGGGCTTCTTTTTCATTTAAAGTGCAAAAAGTTGAGCTAAGGTACTTAGAAACACATGAATATACATACAGGAACTTAACATAAAAATTTAGATTTGGATTGTGATTGATTCAATACTTTGGGGCTAAGGCGGATTACTTCATAAGAAATATTGGAAAAGTTTCTTCATTACAGAAGTTCGCTTACCTGTTATTGAGTTCCGTTAAAAGTTTTTTTTAGTAAAAATCATTGATTTTAGTAATAGATTTTTAAAGTTATGTTTTGTGATTACTGCAACCAATTCACAGCCACGCCCGACCTCAAATAGGAAAAAATGTATCTGAGGGCGTGTCTACTTATCAGGAAAAATATGGCAGTTTCATGGATGACCAGTTACTTTATCACTTATAAGTGTTTTAAATCTAAATTTATAAAGTGTTAACGATTGATTCTTACTTAATGTTTCCTACATATTGAAGAATAAGATTGCTCAAGGTATATTTAAGATTAATACATTTCTTCTTAATGGCGGATTCCAATAAAAGAAAACATCTGTGCCCGTTTAAAGAAAACATTAATCTGAACCAATAATCCAGTCTTACTCAAGTATTTATCACGGGAAGCCTGACTAATGATGCGCTGGTTTAATCTCATCAGTTATTTTGGACAGACGCGCGAAATAATAGACACAAAAGTACCAAGGAACTTGGTAGTCGTCAGAAAGGAGAATGATTAGTTATCATTTTATTCCTAAGGCGAGGCATGATTAGTTACAATGTTATTCGTGACGTAGATTTATCTGGATAAATGTTTATCTTAAATCGTCGTTTGAATCTTATGTAAAATCGGAAAAGCGTATCGAATAATCTTTTACTTTTCGTCGTGATCATCTCACGTTCTCAGAACACTATCGACCCAAGAGAATAAAGTCGGGAATGTTCCACTCGTAGGTATAGTGACCGTAATGAGTGAGCGTTATTATAAGTGGTAAGGATATTGTACTCTCTCAGCCAATGTACAGCAGTCGAAAAACACGCGCAAGACCAATGACGACATTCTCTTACTGATAAACCAATCGCGTTAACCAACCAACAGCGCAGTGAATGTCAAATCATCGAATAGAGAGCTCACTGTAATAAAAGTGTAAGATGAGAGACGTGCAGTGCAATAAAAAAGTGTTTTTATAATAAATAATTTTGAATTTTTTCAATACCTAATTTTGATTATGACCTATTATTTGAACTGAAAGACTAGTTGCATAGCTCTAGAGTTGAAAGTGTCTACAGATTCGTAATAATACGCACTAATGTGTAATAATAATTATTATGTATGTTATTCTGATTCCCACGCGACTGAAGCCATGATCAAAGCTTGTTTAAGTTTTTCTCGTTTTCTCATTTGAAAATCAGGATTCTTAATCCACCTTTACGTTTATTCATAAGCATAGAAGAAGCAATTATGCATAATAATTCCAATTAGCGTGTTGTCTCTGGATTACTGTAATGCATATCGCTGTTCCCGCTTTGTTCTTTATTTCGTGTGCATTGCCATTCCTTTGTTCCTTGTTCTTTTGTTTTAACTCTTATCTTTTATTAAAATTAATTTCGCACTTTACATAAATTAGCAATTATCGTTCACACTGTAGTAGTTCTACAAAAACGGTTTTAAAAAATTCTTTTTAAAAGTATTTTACGTTACGTTACGTTTACGTTTCGTTTACTTTACGTAAAACGTAACGTAAACACGTTTTACGTTATATTTTTATATACTTTGCTTGCGTATTATTTTTAATGATAAAGAAGCAGCAAATTGCACGCTTTATTGCAGCCTACGGACAAATGGAAATCTTACCTCAAACAAAGAATCTTCACAACTCAACCTAAGATATCATCATCTTGAAAGTTAATGCCTTATTAATATTGACGCTAATCTAACAGATACTCACTATCGGAAGTGCTTGAGAAACCCTGAGTGCTTGAGAGCCAAAACAACGGAAAGTACTACTCGTATTTTCCGTTGTTTTGGTCTCAATTTCCTTTGATAGCCAGATATGTGTCGACAGTCGAATGTTGGCATGATTAGTGGTAATAGATCTCAGAATTTATCACATACAAGTAGGCAGAGGGTTAATTGTTTATTAACTTTAACCATCAGCTGCATCAGCTACCATGAGAGATGAAGAAAGCTGAAAGAATTCAAATTTACTCGTAAATAAACCCCGTATAAACCACAAAAAACTAGCGCTTAATAAAAATGGAAACATTTATCAATTAAAACGTTAAAAATTCCAAAACTTGGCTCTCCATTGCGCTGAATTATTAATTTAACAGTTTTATCAGCGCAATTATACAGCAAAGGTAATACTTGCATAAATGTATGAGCATTGTCTCCGTAGTAAATGTGTCTATAAATTATATTGTATGTGGCCGGGTCATCAGATACGTCTTGCGAGTTATATTGGACACCTGATTTATATCTCGTGTGAATGTATTACTGAATGTAATAACTAGATAAGACGTGAACCCGTGCATTTACTTCACATTGTTTATGAGGGTTTACACTAGCCTTAGGGGTTTTGAAGGATAGACACGAGGCTGGGGTAGATCGCGATTGTTCACCCTATATCGCCTTGTCCTAAGGGGTCATCCATAAATTACGTCACACGTTAATAGGGGGGGGGGGGGGCACCACAATGTGATAAGTGTGACAAGGGGCAGGGGGGTCAAAAGCTTTGTCACATTTTAAATTTTGAAATCCATTTATCACGAAATTCATTTATCTGAATAAAGACTTTTACTTTGACTTACAAACTTGATCTATATTTTTTTATGACTTATTAGCACTCTCGCTATGAGATTATCTCGCAAGCAAACAATTAACACTTCTAGGGCGGTCTCTACTAGGTCCCTAGGAGAAGCCTGCCTTATGGAGCACAAACACTCAGTGACTCATCACAGTCCTCAAAATCTCTCTATTAAATATTAATACAAATAATCAAATATAAATTTATCTTTTGCTTCATATTGAACGTGGACTGGACTTGTCGAGTCTTAAAACTCTAGGGCGATACTTGTTAAAACTAAATGAGAACAAAGACAACAGTTACATTTGTTGAATTTTCCTCTTTTGTAAAACTTCTGCCGAGTTTTCAATTTGTTCTGACTCCTCCATTACAGTGTGTAACTTCCATACTCCTGTAAGTTACAATTTCGCGCGAGTTCGTCACATCGGCACATACTTACAAACTCGGAGTCTGTCTATATCTGTGCTATGTGATCTCACGTACGAGATCTGGATGGTGTATTCAAGTCACATCGCTAAAGATAATTTTTGAAACGAATCAACATGAGAAACTGTTAGCTGGCGGAAAAATTATGTAAATTTTTTTTTTAAAGAGTTGGTCAATTGAAGGAAGAATCCTTAAGGTTCCAGTTTATATAAATAATAATAGTAAAAAAATTCTTGCATTTCCAATTCCATGTCTCAAAAAAGAATTGTTTTCGTTCACCTTCCCTAACTATAAGATATGCTGTTTTACGTCGTGTTAAGAGGGTGTAGCCCACTGTTTGTGGGGAAAGACTCGTCGGGAACGTATACGCACAACAGCGGGAGGCCTGGAGCATATTCCACCACGCTGGTACAATGCAGATTGGTGGAGAAACATGCTGGTTTTTCAGTGTCCATAGGGCCTCTGGCGAGGTTTAACGATTGCTATCTAGTCGATCACTATAGAGACTGACGGCTTAACATGCCTTCCGAAGCACGGAAGCGATGGCGAAAAGCGACTATCGAGGTCCTGATCTTTTTCAATCGCTTGCAACCTACTCAAGCAGCGGGGCTATACGCGCTTCATCAATGTGCTTTTATAATCGCTCGCTAATCGTAAGCGATGTGACAGCTGATATAAGGAGTTTACACTGTATCAGTCCGTGTGTCGTCACGGGCGCGCCACTTACTACAGGTGAATCGCTTTGTTCGTACAGTCGCAGGCTTTTAGGCGGATTGTGGATCTTTTGTTCCTCTTTCGAACATTCAAACGCGAAGTGAACACGAGCGCGGAGATTGAAATGCTAAATGTTGCGTACTTGTACTTTGCTTTGCTTGTACTTTGCTAGAGAGAGATTACTTTCTGCGTCTGTCTACATGAACATTTGCTATCTGTCTGACTGTTGTGTATTGGCAGCTTTTATTAGGTACACTGTCCGTATAAGTGTGATATAAAAATATAAAAATTGTGCCCCGTGTCCACTTTTACTTCTCTCTGGTAAATTATTATTATTATTGTTTGTAGACCTCGTTAAAGAAGTTAAAATATTGTGTCAGTCCGTGTGTAGTCTCGCTTTGTTTGAACAGTAAGCTTGGCGGATTGTGGATCTTTTGTTTTCACGCGAACTGAAAAGATGGGAATGATAAATGTTGTGTACTGTCAAGAACTGCTTTCGACTCGCTCGAGAAAGATTACTCTCTGTGACTGTTTGCTTGAAAATTATGCCGTCTGTCGGATAACTAAACGATGGTAAAAGCAAAGACTAAGGTAGTAGAAGAGTAAGATATAAAGGCGTAAGAAGTTATAAGGAGGTAGATACGCATTCTACTTAACAGAATGGATGCTTTTTTCTTATAAAATGAATCGGAAGTGTTGTTATTCATTGTTATTTAAATATCGGCTTACGTATTTTTTGTCCGAGGCCGGTCCAGTCTCAGTCAGACCTAAATAAGCACCCGAGAAAGCCAGTATTTAAATTAGAATGAAAGAATTCTTAGCAATGAGACCCAAAACTGATTTAAAAGTTATTTGTAATAAATTGGATTAATTAATTGTAATAATGACTTACTAAAATAGCTTCAATTAAATTGCTTAAATACGAGAAATAGTTCTTTCAACTTTGGTATTTAAACAAACAGGGATTATAAAAACATAAACAATAAATTAAAAATCAAATTTAAAATAACGGCTGTATTTGTACAACAAAGCTTCTTAATGAAGAATGCCTTCGAGCGGGATAAACAAGCAATCTTTATATCTAACAGCTCGCTCTAATCATGGTGCAAGATATTTTGAACCTAATTATAAAAGCAAAAGGACTCAAATTTTAACAATAGCCTTCCCAATGTTTTCTCCTTCAACATTCCTATAAACGCGTTAGGGAGTTCTTCGAATCCATTTGTTATAGTTTCCCTCGCTTTAATATCACCGTTTTCAAGCCATTTCTTCACCTCCTTCAAAGCACTCGTTTTCTCAGATTCCTTCCATTGTGTGAACCCGAATGATTCAATTTTTATTGAACTTGATTTCTTCGATTTTGTTCTGGAAGCGTTCTTTGAACCGTAAGTACTTATTGAGCCACAGATAGCAACTCTTCCATTTTCTTTCATGTGGTCCATTATATCATTTGCTAAGGCCCCACCGACGTTATCGAAAAAACAGTCAATACCATCAGGAGCTGCGGTCTTCAGTGCTTCTACGATATTTGAAACGGTTTTGTAATTAAAAGCGTAATCAAAACTCAATTCTTTAGTAAGCATATGTACTTTCTCATCGGTGCCAGCGAAACCTATGACGTTACAACCTTTAATTTTGGCGATTTGACCGACTAAAGATCCAACGGCCCCTGCTGCACCTGTCACGCACACGACATCACCGTGTTTCGGATTACAGATCTTTGACAGCCCTAAATACGCAGTAATACCTGGCATTCCCAAGGCGCCAATGGACAATGATACGGATAGTTCCCCGACGTGTGGTTCGTAAGGTGTAACTTGGAGAATATCATCAGCTTCTCCGTTTAGTACGGCATAGTCTGTCCAGCCAGCGTGTGATAAGACGTACGTCCCCGGAGGATACCTCGAGTTCCGACTGTCAACAACTTTGCCCACTTGGAAACCGAACTGGGGGTACGGCACGTTATCGCTCGCAAACGACCGCATATACGGATCGACACTTACGTATTCCGCTTGAACTAGAAATTCGCCATCTTTTCGATCGGGAACCGCTTCCTCAATGAGCTCAAAGTCTGACCTCTCTGGCAAATAACATTTGAATGCAGTTTTCACGACATATTTGCGGAGATTCCGCATCTTGTTGAACGGTCATTTTAGTTCGAAGTTTCGCAATGTAGAATTGAGGTTATGTTTGATGTGACATGACAGAGTCACATAAAATATATAGGCACAGAACTTAGCTTCCATTACACGAAATTACTACATAATTTCACGTTAATTAACCACTTTTAACGCAAAATAATAGACATTAGTTTAAATAAAAATAACCAGACAACGTAACGCAAGACGCAATACTACAACGTGACAATGTCAAATGTCAAACAAGCATAGCATGACAGCCATAGATTAAAAACGACAGCGTCGCATTCGTTCAGAAACCAAACAAGATTGTCACTTCCTTAAAAAAATGCCATCTCTATTTTCATTACTTTCGTCTCAGATGAGTGCGATTAAGCCGTCAAGATGGCGCATGGCTTCATATTGGTATTCTGGCGGGAATATTAAAAAGCAGGCGGCGTGGCGGCACGTTCGGTATTGAACACCTGAAGCTCCGCTCCCGGTGTCGATGTTGGAAGCGTTCGGAAATGAAATTTCGTGCTCGAATACTGTAATGTAATAATGAGCACGAAGTTTAACACGTTTAGTGCCTAGTCAATTTTCGTGGGAGTTTTAGCGATGTCTAAATAATATATTATTATGTTTGGATAGACCGCGGCCGGGTCGAAAGCACTGAACGGGTTAAATAGGTTGGAAATAGATTAAATAGTCTTTGAACTTGAACATGATTCATAATTATCATGAATGACCGATGAAATTCTGTTAAGATAGTGCTTTTTGAGTAATGTTTGTTAATGCTGCGCTACACACCGTAAGCCTTTCAAGGAATCAATCAATCAATCACTATCGAAAATATGTTTGTATAATGGAATCAAAATTTTATAAAACAGGAAAAAAATCTGCCAACAACAAACTTATTCAAAAGTCAATATTTCCCCAGTCTAACGACGAATAAAATGTTTCCACCTAGCTGCTACTGCAAACCGTTCACTCAAGTCGATCAAAATGCGCCACCCTTTTATTTTTCGCCGGCGCGTGTATTGAATGTCGGCTACATCGATGTGTACACGTTATATCCGGGCCATTGCTTCAACCTACACCCATAACTACAGTTCAGACCCGGGAGTGAGAAATAGGTGCGCTTACTATGTACGCACACGACTTACCCTGTGTTCTAATTGCGACGACAAAACGGGTCACTTTGCCAAGTTCGTACCACAACATCTTTGCGTCGCGTTGTCGTTGTCGCGTGTTAACACGAGTAGGCAACGACAACGTGTCGTTGTCGCGTGTTAACACGATTAAGTGAGCCTATAAAATGTGCACAAAACTAAAAACTTACCTCTTGTTCCAATTACTAAGGCAAAATCGGTCGCTTGCGTTAATTTTGTCGTAGGGCAATGTCATTGTATTTGTGGTATGTAGCCAGTTAGCACAGCTCCATTCAAAGACCTGTGTTTGAATTTTGTCGCGTTGGTTGGTAGGTTGCTTAACATAATGTGAGTTTTTGTAAAGAATAATGGTTTTTTTTGATTTTTTTTAACCAGTTTTTCCCTGCCAAGCTAAAACTAATTCGAATATGTCAGTAGGAACATCTTACTGACATATAACCACTAATTGGAAACAAATCGGATATCGCGATTTTGAACTAACCAGTCACAATGCTTTATTTTTCTTTTTCTTTCTAAACTATGACATGCGGTTAGGTTTTGTGGTCGTTGGTTAACAAACTAGAAAAAATGGAAAATTTTATTTATTTACAAACCTTCTCCATCATTGTTTCATGCTCCATGAGTTATAGACTTTTCCGATTCGGGAACGCACTATCGTCTATCGTGTTGTCCGCGACACGTTTCCCGCCGTTTCTTTATGGCGTCCTTGGGCAGCCATTTTGTTCAACGTCTATAAATTTGACACCGTAATTTTCTTTCTTTGTACTGATGCGAAGGCGGTCAGGTGCGCTTGTCGATAGTGTTTTATAGGAAAAATAAAAATGGATGGCTTTACCTAATGCCGTTTTTATGGTCTTGTTTCAAAGCTTATCAAGTGGATGCCCATGCTACCTGAGTGAAAGGTTTAAATAAAATAAAAGTGACCCAATTTAGCTATGATACCTTTTTTTCATCAACTCCCAGTATTACAAAGTGTTTATGCGATAGACTTGAGGTTAAATATTACCACCCGTAATATATTTTAAATGCGAATGTACTCGGCCTTTTCTCTCTGTCGTTTACCGTCGTAAAATATTTGCTTACTTGTACAAAATTATGCTTTTTCCTTTGCTTTAAAAAAATGAAAAGTCATCAATCTCGATTGGCTGAAAACAATTAAACTCATCGCGGCATCGTTATCCCTAAAAAAGCAAATCGGGAAACGTGTGTTTAAAAAGATTTATTAGTCCGATTAGTAATTTATTTTTCCGATTTTTCCGCTGGATTATCGAAAATAGTGACGTAGCGATTTCATCGTATAAAATAGGTCAGAAAATAGTAGTCCTTCCAATCGATCTGGGCAAACAACAAAAGCTGGTGAAGCATGAGTCAAATTCGTTCTCGACTATAGTACCTACTATTATGCAATATTTAAGATGTTTTTTTTACGTTCTTAGGTACATACGTAAATTTAAGGCGCTACATTTTTTCAGCAGCCTTGAAATTTTCACATAAGTACTTTGGAAAAATTTGCAGCATATCATTTGAACGCGTTCGTTCAATTCTAACCTTACCTAAGCTGTAAAACTCCGAATCATAACACGTTTAAAAATGTGTAAGGATAATTATTAAATTTTAACTTTTTATCATTTTATTATAAGGAAGACGTACATGGGCTGTAGACAGTCGTAGTATTTAATATCTCTTATATATAAAATTCTCATGTCACAGTTTTAGTTACCATACCTACTCCTCCAAAACGGCTTGACCGATTTTTATGAAATTTTATACGCATATTCAGTAGGTCTGAGAATCGGCTACTGTCTATTTGTCATAGCTCTTAGTGATAAGGGTTGTCCACACCTAACATTTTTTTTTGGACAATTTTTTTTGTGGTATTAAATTATAATTATATAATTAAATACATACAACCCTAAATTTTCACCTTTCTATCACCAACCCCTATTTTTTCGATTTTTAACGCTCGATAACTTATATGGCAAAACAACGTTTGCGGGGTCAGCTAGTATCTTATAAAATACCTTTGACGGATCGACAGTCAAACAAGATTAGTAAATAATGCACAATGCATGGCACCATTAGTTTTCCAAACACTGAGAAGTAAGACCAGTTAAAAATAACAGATCGTAGAATTAAAGTCAACCTTCTCATTTATTGAAGTCGGTTAAACAGAACAGAAATTGGAACTGAAATTAGATTTAATATAAAACCCTATCTATGGACTTGGCAAAAAGCTGAAGATCTTCAAATCAATCGGTTGAAAAAACTTATAGGAGCCGTGAAACCGGAGAGAACAGGCGGCGATTGGTTCGGCAGAACCGGTGCAAATAGAAAAATCAGTTGCGTTCCTGCCAACAGCTCTCTGTTTGAACACTGCGCTCCGTTGTGGGCCCGCATTTTGAATAGATGCGCCACTATTCAAAATGCGGGTACAAAAATAAATGCATATTCTAAGTCTGTTGGATTGTTGGGAGCACGCGCTTTATATGGGAGACATGGCCGCCCTGTCCTTTGCGTCAATTATGAACAGTGGCCTTACCCTTGAAAACAATCTCAATTTCAATTCCGATTCCGATCCAATCTGAACTGTCACATGATTTGATAATCTTGAACGCTATTGGCAATATTCAATATTGAAATAATAAGTCGCTAGTGTGCAACAATTCCAATGACGGTCGATCGGAATTGATTTCAAGATAAATCCCACAGATCCAGAATTTTTAACATTTCAAATCCAACAAGTAGCCCAATAATTAATTATACATATTTACTTTTAATGGAGTGCTGGGAGCTTTTTTCCGCCCGCTGTTTTCTCCTAGTCTGCGTCTTGCCTGAGGGGCGATCAAAGAGGTTGAATGGTATAATTTATAATTATAGAGGTATAATTAATATAGCGGTGATAGCCCAGTGGCTTAGAATTCCACCTCGAATCGAGGGGTCCGGGTTCGAATCCCAGTGGCACGCACCAATGACTTTGTAATAAAAGTTATGTGCGATTTATGAAATTAAATATCACCTGCTGTTACGGTGAAGGAAAACATCGTGAGGAAACCTGCATGCCTGAGAGTTCACAAAAAAAAATGTTCTCAATGGCATGTGAAGTCCACCAACCCTCAGTAGGCCAGCGTGGTGGACTAAGGCCTACATCCTTCTCATTGTGAGAGGAGACCCGACCCTGTTGTGGGTCATTAATGGGTACTGACATGACTGACATGACAATTAATAATGAAATATGTATCATTAAGCGTGCACAAATTGTACATAATGAATAAGCTTTTCAATTTTGAATGACCGAAGACGATCAATTTGTATCTGTGTCGCCTAAGCACCCACTTTGCATTGAAAATGTAAAGACCCAATAGGCTCAGGTTAAAATAACTAAAGTTTGGAAAGAGACAGAGACCTCCAATGTTGAAATCCATACGGACAAAGCCACTGGTAGAAGCTAGTCTACATTAACAGAACCGTATTCTGAATGTTTAATAAGCAATATAAAACTTATTTCGACGCCCCATATAGGACCTACATATGAATGTTTTGTGTTAAAACTACCCTTGGAACTGAAATATTTACCGACACCCCAAACTACTGAACTCTGGTACAAACTCTCTTCGTTTGACGAAATTTTGGGAAACATTCGTCATATTAAATATGGGCTTTCAAACAAAACTTTCTTTGATGTTTGATAGCGTTTGAGTCGTTTTATTTTTTTCGATGAAGGATTTAATGGACATTATTTATGATTAGAATAGGTATAAAAGTCAAGAATCAAATTGTCGTTTTGATGAATTGTGTTAGTTGAATTATAATTTTTTCTTTAATGTGAATATCATACTCTAAAACACGACTTACGAAGACAGAATAGTTTTCATTTTATTTTACCAGTTACAAGTTCACGGAAAAACATTGGTTCAACACTAGGATCTCCTACTGTGATAAGAGACCTTACTCTGTAATGGGTCACTAAAGGGTGGCAGAGAAGCACGCCATCATACTACCTATCGACAAACATAGACAAAATACGGTCTGAGTTGCTACTCTATGATAGGATATGGCTCCGAAAAGAACAAAAGCAGCCAAAAACGAAATTCTGTTCGTATTTGGAGCTTTCGCAAATATTACACAGTCGGAAAGTTTCATCCCGAGCCTCTGACGGAACGCACGTACGAGGTATTCAAATTTAAGTTCACAAATTGTGACTGTAAATTTTATCTCGTAAAATGTAACCACGGGGAGATTTCCAAAATTGTGTTCTAGTTCACGTTCCTAGCTGGATTGGCTTGGGATTACAGTTCCAGGATGACGTTGAATATGCTAAGTTAACGTCATTTAAAATGGCAAAATCTGTTTAAAATGTTTTATTATAAAAAAGGAAAATTAAATAAAGGCAATAACTACGAAGAAAAATGGCTGATATGAGATTTCGTGAGTGCAGAGCAACGCCGCCACCGCCGCGCCGGCGTGCAATATTTTAAAAAAGTAATGAAAATATTCAAAACTGAATTTACAAACTTATTTTATTTTATTTACCGAAATACAGATAAAAAGAGGCCTAATATTTTAAACTTAGAACATTGGTTTAATTTTCTGACAACTAGAGTCTTGACATTTAAAAATTTAAAAAGCGCGCATTTTATCTATGAAAAATACTGTCACGTTTAATTTTTATTTGAATTTAGAATATCAGTTTAATTAAATCTTGATTCCAAAAACATTTTAAAAATCCAATATTTTTAAAAGTAGAACTTTATCCATCCGGCCTACTTCCAACGCTTCGGCTCCCAGCCTTTGTGCCACGAGTGCCCACCTGCAGTGGAAGTCGGGAAACATTTATTTCTCTTACACGGCAATCTTGGCAGCCGTAGATATGACTTAAAAAGAACTGCTCTTTTCAATTGTTCGGACCATCCTTTTTGTTTTTTCTGCAGACCTGCCAACTGCGCTTGGCTGAGAGGTGCAAATTACCTTGGTATTTGCTAGAGATGAAAATATTTCAAATCTTAAAGTCAAGAAGTATGACTCTTATCGTAGACGACGACTCGTATGACATTCATTAAGTGTGCATTGTTGTAAAAAAGACTTTTGAGTTTTTCCTGCCAGCTTTATGTAATCTACCGATGGACTAGCCGCTCAGTCGTGAGCCGTCTGAATTGATAAGCTTCCGGCTTATGAAAAAAAAAAAAGAAATTAACTACCTTATCGTGACAAATAAATCGCTTCTTGACAGCAGACGCATTAACCATTATTATCCATTGTTGCAGGCACCCAAGAAATGAAACGCAAAAGGTGTGAGAGTACGTCAGGCGTCGCATGGTGACTGGTCTGCCGCCGGCATGTCGTCCGAAGCGAGAGCGATGCGCTACCTCCTCCTCTGTCTCCTGTCTCTCTTCAGCAGGAACCTCGCGTTCGTCCTCGACAAACAGAACCCCTACTCACAGTTCCGCAAATGGAACGCCGGCTTGAACGGCACGCTCGAACTTGAGTTCAAAACCGACCAGCCCAACGGTCTACTTTTGTACACCGACGACGGCGGCACTTACGACTTTTTCGAACTGAAGCTCGTGAACGGAGCTCTCCGATTGAGGTACAATTTGGGCGGCGGAGCTCAGATCATCACGGTGGGGAGCAACCTCAATGATGGACACTGGCACAAAGTGCAGGTGAGTTTGCCGTTTTTCATTCTTAAAAGTTTAAGTAGGAGAGTTCTTTCACTTTTATTTTTAGGAGAATACTGCCGGTATTGGGTTAAGTTATATCTAACTGCGTTGATGATTTCTAGCACTCCGTAAATACTCGTAGACGTGTTTAGGTGTTAGGATATACAAATACTGATCGTCGCCGCTCCTTTGGCCTCGGACTTTCTGAATGCAAAAGTTTCGCGTTGTCTTTTTCAGATCCTCGGTTTGCACGGGTCGCTGAACTGAAAACGACGCAGTATTTATTTAAGCTTTAAAATAAGTAAATATTTTTTCAAGAACTTATTGAAGAGTTAAAGATTTTACTGAAAGTATGAACCACCGTTCTAATACTCCGCTCAATCGGCGACCATTTTAGATTTAGAATACAGATTTGAAATTACCGAAATTTCATCTAGAAAATGGTCATCAAGACATAGAATTCTTAACTAAACTAAACCGTTCTTAATTTTCTTATCATCCGTTCCCATCTAAATGTTTACGATAAGATGATGTCGGGAGATAAACCGCATTATGCTCATTTGTTTTTATGAAAGCGTGCGTTACGTTATTTGGCCTTTTTAGACTTGAAATTACCTTGATAAGAAATCCCTTGTAATGGTGTTATTACCCGGGGTGGATCTAAATAAATTTTGACGAAAAATAGAGTGAAATAGGTTTTTCGTGTGCGATTATTAAATCAATATAAGTACACACACAACACAACAAAAAATACTGACACAGACAAAGTATATGTATAGTACCTGCTAGATGAAAAAGAAAAGTGGTCTGAACTTTTTGAAATTTAAAAAAAAAATCTAGTAAGTTACACCGTTACACAAAAAAGTGGCACAGCGACCTAAACATAAAAGAACCCTAACTTTAGGTGTCCCGTTGGTATTAGCCACGTTAGCCTACTTAGCAAACAGAACATGCATTGGCACCAACATCCTAAGATATGGCTATCGTCGCCCATCAATATTAGCCGGGTAAACGGCTAGCAATCGGCTAAGCTAGCTTAAGCCCGAGCTTAAGTCTATCTGTCGAGCGCCAAGTAATGGGATCACACGTAACATTGTGTATTAGCTCATGTAATGTAACGTAAGAATAGGTAGTCGATACTGTCGATAGTAATGCAATCGGTTTTATTTATAATGCAAGAAAGTGCGAAGCTACAGGTATGGTGTGAGAAGAAATACTAACACTGACATATGACTGTGAAAACTAGCAGTGAATACAATGATTCTTTGCCACCAGGTGGCGCGGCGCGACGAGCACATGTCCCTGGCGGTAGACGTCACCACGCAGAGCAAAATTGTTGTTAACTTTGTCTCCTGAACCCGGACCACCCTGAGCCACAAAATGACAGTTGAACAACGATTATTCTCCGCCAGGTGGCGCGGCGCGACGAGCACACGTCGCTGGCGGTGGACGGCACCACGCAGACCAAGACCTCCCGCGGCAAGGAGTTCGCGTTCGGCAAGTTCTCCACCAACTCCGACGTGTTCGTCGGCGGGATACCTCCCTCGTAAGTAGCTATGTTAAGAATTAGTGTGCACTCAAGCAATACGCCATATTATGGGATGTTGGAACGTTCGAAGTTTTTTCCAAGGAACGACAGTAGAAGACAGCAAAAGCCAGTAAATAAATTTGTGCAAGAGTCTTTCTACTCACTTTCCATATACTTGTGCAAGTCTAAACTTGCAAAAGTATACTAAAAGATGTATAGGTGACATTTGGTCTTAATTTATCCCATGGATGAGAAATCCATGGTCTCACTGAATCCCTAGTTTTATGCACTTTTTGACGAGCCCCACGCCATATCCCTGTAGCAGTTTCAACACCTCAGGCGAGAAACAATCCCATAGTTTGTCGATACACGGTAGAAACAAGTTTGAGCCTCGTCCAACCACGCTGACATCTGGCCCAGATTCTTTTCATGGATGGGCAATCCGTGAACTTACAAAATCCCTAGTTTTTATCGCCATTTTTGATGAGCCCCATACGATAGCCCTTCGGCAGCCCTAATACCTCAGGCGAAAAACAATTCCATAGTGGCATAGTTTACAGGGATTAGGTACATGGTAGAAACCAGCTTCAACGTCGTCAATCCAAGAGTATTGAGTATTGACCATTGAGTTTAGTCCCACAGATATCTGCGTCAGTTAGCTGCTTATAGCCGACTGTGGGATCTTAGTGAGATGAATAGTTGTGTAGCAATCGCCGCGCGCCATTGGAGCGGCAAGATCAGCCGTTCATTTAACACACCGATTCATGTAGTGCGCACTCAAGCGTATGCCATATTGTGATAAATAAATAAATAAATAACGCTTCACAGCCCCACACTCTCACACTCACACTAGGATTCCCTGTGTCGTGGGCGCCATGGACACACACAAGACACGAACATAACACACCCAGACCAGAACCAGAAATTCAAATTCCTCATTCAAATCTCTGCTCTGCTGGGAATCGAACCCAGGACCCTCCGCGCAGTGCACCGGTATTAACCACCGCGCCACTTGGGTCGTCTTGATGAGGCTGAAGACGTAAATTGGCAATTGCTTCGAAGAAACGACGCTTGAAACGCAAGGGATCAGGCACTGATGATCTGAAGAAGACAGCGAAAGCCATAAAAAAGTTTGCGCAAGTATCTTTCTTGCGCTAAATATACTACGAATGGTTAATATTAACATTCGGATTTATTTATTGCATACTCAAGCGAACGTCATATTGTACGCAGACGTACCACAACAGCACCACAACCACGTGATAAAATGCAGTCAGTTTATGTTCTCATATGAATAGCACAGGTCGGTAAATGTCGGTCGTGTGAATGGAAGTGACAGTTTTCATACTATTTGACACCCGACCACGTGGTGTGGTTGTGGTGTGTTTGTGGTTTTGGTGTGGTTGTGGTACGTCTGCGCAGACCCTAAGGGTACTGATGTTAAAGACCCTTGTGCTACTTGTGCAAGCCTAAAATTGCGCTTTCTAATTTAAAATGGGGCTTTCTAATTGACTATGATCTAATTGGTCAACACAGTTGAGTGACAACGGTCAATCACTATTTTCTAAACGCGGATTAGGTATAATTAAGTCGACTTGAAATATTGATGACGTCATAAGTGCGTTTTTGTCAGTTCAATAAAAGTATTTCAATTGAATCTGAGGTCACAATCGAATTCTCATAATCGAAAAGCGGTAACAAGTTTTTTTTATGGATACCGATTTCCAAAACGATGAACTCAGACAAATATAGTTATCAAACTTAGTGATAACGACTCAATATCTAAACGACTGAAATTCCCGAACTGAGCTCCGAAGAGGCTCAAGTCTTAATTGATAACTGTTATCGCCCTGCCTTTGCGGCGGAGACTTCACTAACAATTAGGTAATGTCTCTCTGGATAGTTGGATGACTACCGCTACTAAATGGTTAGCGGATTTTGATTAGGTTCGATCTTCTTTCTGAGATCCTTTTTGTGACAGGATTCTGTTATGATATTGGAACTAATCTTTAATCTTATCCAATCTATCAAACCCTCTGATGTTCTTCTAAACTACAGTAATGAAGGAATCTTTTAACCATATCTGATCTGAATATGATCAAAAGATATGATAACCTTTTGATCAAAAGATATGATAACCTTTTGATCATATTTTGCCAGGACATCTGATCAAAGCATTGATCGTCTGTTGTTTCAGCCGGATTATCTGTAACAAAAGTAGGGAGAGGGATGGTTAATTCTTTGTAAACAAGGATTGCGTTTCGTCGTGAAACGTAGATCTTTGTATTTCTTGTAATTAGTTACTTGATAGTTTTTGTGTAAACACGACATGGATACGGGTTACAGGGAGGAGGGGAGGAGGGGTCACTCTTTCCCAATGTTGTTTAATACCTGGGGGTTACTACAAACTCCTAAAACCATCATAAAGCAATGATGTTTTGGATATGAAGATATCCTTATTCATTGCTTTGAAGTAAAACACTTTGCTTAGTAACCCGACTATAGGTTATTGAAACTGGGCAGTATTAGTAGATTCAGGGAAGCCATAAAAATACCTACTAGTGAATTTGCAGAAACTATCAAAAACATGTTTGGTATTTTGGTCACTCTCTGGACCAAGGTCTACAATCCACGCGGACGAAGCCGCGGGCACAGTCTAGTCATCAATAATCTATTTAATATCAACATGTAGCAGTAAACTAATAAACAGAAATGTCGGTTAGAGCAATATTTTCGCAGCCGCTGCGCCTTAATGAAGATAACGTTTGTTTATGGAGGCAGGGGGCAATAGCTTGTACTATTATGTATTCTGTGGCAATAGTCTGAACTAATGTTTGTTTGAGCCGCAAATCTTGCCCTTAATTAACAGACTGCTCGTCAAATACTCCGTATTAATTATTTTTGTAGCTACTATACTACATTACAGGGTCGGGTCTCCTCTCACAATGAGAGGGACGTGGGCCGTAGTCCACCACGCTGGCCTAATGCGGGTTGGTGGACTTAACACGCCTTTGAGAACATGTTTTTATGAACTCTCAAGCATGCAGGTTTCCTCACGATGTTTTTTATCACGTAACGTAACATCATATTTTAATTATTTTTTTTTAGTCATAACATTTTTTATGTGCGCTTTATAATGATAAACTAATAATAATTTAAACTTATAATTTAAACTATAACCTACAGACTATAGGTTACTGTTTTTAACCTACTTCAAAAAAGGAAGAGGTTATAAATAAATTCTATTGATAAGTATTTAAAAGAGATAAAATCAAACTTGATTTCCGATCACTTTTCTAATTATAGCGAATGCTTTCAAAGAATCATTCAACATAATAAATCTTCCATACCTTTGAGCGTGATTTGTGCCTATTCCATTCGTATTTCCGCTACCTACCCGTCGTGACGTAAGCGTTATTAAAATAGTCACAATGAAAAAAACCCCGGTCTCGCTTCTTAATTTAGCACAAAGTTGGAAAATGATTTTTTTCACTTTTGACATTTGAGAACGACAAAAAAGACTTGGGAATGAAGCCTACTTCGTTTGTGAATTTCACTCGTAATGTTCACGTAAAAATTTGGTACTCGACGCGACTAGATTCAATAATAGTGGACCCTGTTAGTAAACCATTAGTGAGTGCAAGTCAGGTGTCCTCTCACAGTGAGAAGGATGTACGTACGAGTATAGGTTTCAGTCCACCACGCTGGCCTAATGCGGGTTGGTGGACTTCACGTGCCTTTGAGATTGTGAAGCGCTCTCACGCAAGCAGGTTTCCCCACGGTGTGTTCCATCATTATTGCATTATTACATTACTTTTTACACAGGCAGGAAATAGGTAAACAGTTTTTTTAATTAAACAGTTTTATTATTTTTTCATTTTATTACGGCAGGTAATTGTATTAAGCAATGTGCGTTTTAGGGAAGTCATAAAAAATTAAAGAATAACACATTTATAGTGCTTTTGTGACCTTGAAGGGAGAATAGGGAGGGGAAAGTTTGTGTGAAAATTTGTTAGAAACTGTGTTGTTAAACTTTAGACCCAGATGTCTTACAGCAAATAAAGAAATACGTGTTCAGCGGTTTTGAAAATTCAATCTTGGAGGGGTAAAAGGGGGGTACATTATCCCGATCACCATGCAGGTGAAGCCGCGGGCACAGCTAGTAGACAATAGCTTTAAACTCCTTGAACAGTTTCAGTATTGTGCCTCACAAACTTGGGGCAATTACAGCATTGTTCGCTTCGCGGTAATTGCCACGGATTCGCCACAATAATGCAATCAGAGCTGCCTCGAAAAAGCTTTGGGAAGATTTATGTCGGACAGTTTATAAGGGTCCGGTTTTGGTGATAAGCGTATGCGGGCGATCCAATCGTATTGTATTTGATTTCATGCCGAATTTTCCTGGTCGAGAGGACAAGTGATTTAATAATGTATTGTTATAGTGTAAAAAACAATTGAATTAATGTCTTTTACATTGCTTCTTTTCAAACCTATTCAGTCGTTACAAAATATCTTGAGACCGATAGAAAATATTATGAAATATGTACATAATATTGTACTCAATGAAGCTAGTTATTTTTATACATGACAAGTCGTTTTAAAGGAATGCCATATTTAGTGAACGAAAAATAATAGTTTTAACTATTCGATCTCTGTTTAGAGATACATATGTATTTATATCAAGTAATAATACCAAAAGTATTGGTATCAAACATTTGTTTTCTTGTATGGTTTAATAACATTATGCAAGAACATAAAGATTTCTGTACCTTACCTTTTACTGTTTGATTCGTTACACGCTTTCCAACAACTCTAAGCCGCAACCTTTAATTAATACAACTGCCCTAACCCTTCCCTTCAAATGCCCTCCATTCTCGGATAAAAGCAGTTTCAGAGACTTTTTTCAGTCGAACGCTACATTTATTTAATTGTTACGCTTGATTGTATAATTCTTCAGAAGATTGGATTGCCTGTAAAATATCTGTGCGATTACTTTTTACGGTCACGAGAATTTATCTTAAAGGCTCTTAAGAAAGACCATTTACGGGATGAATGTGGTAACTGTTAACGATAATAAAATATCGTGAGGATTTTATTTAATTATTTGGTAAAAATCTGTTTAACTCAGTTTTTATATCCCAAACATAATTGAGTATAGACATTTTTATCAGATTTATAATAATATACGAGTACATATAAGTAGTAGATAAATAGTATATTTATTCAGAGTAGAGTTTTATTTATTCGTCGTTTGGTATTTGGTATACAGTGTCGTTTGGTATAAGTGATGCCTTCGCATTGTTAAACTGTCGTGAAGTTGTGAAATGTTGCAGTTGTTTAGATCCCAGAGTGACAAAGTGGAGAATTTTGATCTAAAAGTAGCAACGCAGTCACAATACGTTTGAGTTATTTCTTATATACAAAAACAACATTAGTATGTAATACTTGTTTTATATGTAATTTAAAAGTATAATTTAATTAAACCCTGAATGTCCTCTATAATTTTTAAGTTTTATAATTTAAGCACAAACTTATTTAATATTGTGATAAATATCACCGGCTTAACCATAATCGACGAAGTTTGGTAATCAACACAACTTTCCGTAGCTTCCTCGTAGCTTCGTAGCATATTGCTACATTGTAGCACAGCGTAGTATATTCGTAGCGCTTGCCGTAGCTATAGACATGCGCATGAATCACAGAGAGAAATATAGACTATTAGAATATATTAGACAGACAGAATATTTGTTTAATAATATAACAAAAATACTGACAGCTATAAAAATATGGTATTATTTATGTAGAACCTAAAAACATACACTTGAAGGTAATAGATGATTTTTATTAAATTATTTTTATAAAATTATAAAATTAATTTTGCCTATTTATTCATTTATTGTCTTTATTGATGAACATGTATCACAATATTACGAGACAGTATCACATCTATACAAGTAGGACGGACAGGATAGAGGAGTCGCGATCTAGGCCAAGGCACTTTCGCCGCTTCATTCAATTTGCTGAGTGAAATATGAAATGGAACTTATATTTGCGGCACCAATTGGGTTGTGAAACCAACTTTTACTTTTGGCGACGATATCAAAACAGGAAGTACTGTGTGCACTGGAGAAAAGGTCCAGTAAAAAGTTTTCGATGAGATGAAGAAAACAAACGTTTTCAATTTTTTGAACTTATAGTTAAAGTTGTTAAAGGGCTGTTGAAACCGTGGCGTAAGTGCGGATTTAAGGCACAATCTGCATAAAATCCTTTTTGAATCATGAATATCATAACATCAAACAGAATCCTACCTTTTCACGATATTGTTTTCTTCCTTCAAAGCGCAAAGACTTAAAACTAGCGCAGGATTGTCTATCCAGGCTGTCTTTTGTTTCTGTGTGTACATTGTACACTGTACAGACGTACAAACGTAGGCGCTGTTCCAGTTAGGCATATTAAATTCTGCAGTCGCTAGGGGCACGGGCAAATATTGAAGGGACGAACTCGCGCACTAATTAAATGTGTACGAACCGACGTTCATATTTACTTAGTGTGAGTATTATGTTCAATTATATGAGTAAGTTAGGTTAGCATTTCAAAATAGTATAAAAATAAATCGAATCTAAGCTTGTACGCTTAGATTTTGCGATCTACGCAACGGATCTAAGGCATTGTCTTAGCTGTCACAACACGGGGTAATGCGGTTCGTATGCCACTTTTTACCTAACAAAAAAAATTAAAAAACTTATTTGACACTAACTTTTAAGTAACTTTTATACATCCATCTCCTGTTTGCTTGCTACTCTGAAAGAAACTTTTAAAGGAGAATAAGGAAAGGAAAAAACTTCGGGAAAAGCAAATCCAGATAAAACGTAACGAGGAATGAAAGTTGAGGATATCTAAAAAACATTTTCCTTGATTTAAAAAGACTTGAGCAGGAAAATGGAATATTCTCGAAACAGATGACACGAAACGCGTAATAAAACCCACAGAAATCTATCAAGCGTTCAGTGAGACACTGTAGATCGCCTTTAATGAGTAGTCTTTACGGCGCTTTATGGGGGTGGCGGTAAGGTTCCAGGACCAGCTACAATAGTTATGCCATCATTGGGTATGAAACAGTGATATGATCCGGTTTTTAATCAATTCTCGTTAACCATTCTTAAAGATTAATCAATAAGAGATGGAAAACTTTTTGGCAAGACATTTTCCTTATTAAAAAAAACTTGAGGAAAAGGAAATTTGAATATCCTCGAAACAGATGACACGAAACGCGTAATGAAACCCGCAGATATCTGTCAAGCACTCGAGCGCGACACCTTGTTAATGTTTCCCGCAGACTGCCTCTAATGAGCTGTCTTTGATACAAATACAGTTTTGTCTGACCAACGACTTTATGCTGAAAGACATCTGAATATTTTTTTACAAACAATAAAAGAATTCAAATTAGTTTTGATGGAATGGATAGCTCGCAATTTCAATGTCAATCATGTTTATAAACAATTATAAAAAGGAATGTAGTAACGCGCGTATAAATAACTTTACATTGGGTGTCAGTGTGTGAGTGCACGATACCCTCCATTGTGTTAGGTGGTTATTTTTTGTTTTACTACTTACAAGCTTTTAATTAAATATGCATTTTATTTTGTTACTCTTATGTTAACTACTATAAAGCATACACACTCACGTTCAGACAATTCTGCAAATACAATCTATTTGAGTTACCTTGTTACTTTACGGAGTCCAGTGGTATCGCTAATGAGACGTCTCCTTTGACATGGATTCTGACACCCCGGGTACATAAATCTTCCGCTTTGGACCCAATTTAAATGGCCCTGACGTAATATTTGTATCACTATTAAAATATGTACTTAGGTGGAATTCTTGTCATATATACGTGGTAGAACATTGGCATTTTGACTTTACTACACTAATCAACTTGATTCGTCGTGAAGTCATCGTGAATGGTTTATGTAAATGTGTATTGTCTGTAGCCCAAAAATAACCCATTGCAGGGTCGGGTATCCTCTCACAATGAGAAGGATGTAGACCTTAGTCCACCACGCTAGCCTACTGCGTGTTGAGGGATCGTTTATCATCGTTTGCTATTAAAAACAAAGACGCTTTTTATTTGAAAAAATATCGCAGCCATTTGTTTTTTATTTCTCCAAATGATGTGACATTGCATCAATTGCCAACTTTTAAAGTTTGGCAGATATTGCATTTTTCCCCACCAGGCTAGATAGTGCCTAGGGAGCATTCCCCTATTACATCAACTCGAGTTGTTTAAGTATAAGGCAACGATCAAGAAAACTTCGATAGCGTGATTCAGGTAACATGTGGCGCCATCTCTTGACAAGTGGCGAAAGTCCAGTTTCAACTGCTCTGATAATTAAGTCTACTTAATTTCGGGAATCAAGCACAAAGAGTGGTTCTATGCTCATACTCGTAAGCTATTTATAACGTCCAGACGCGGTCCCCAGGTGTTGTGCGACATTGTCCTAATGAGATTTTACGGGTTCATTTACACAATACTTCGGAGTTTGAACTTCACGACTGTATAATGAGTCGGCTGTTTTGCAATACGTGAACGGGGATAGATTGAGGAAATGTTGATTCAGTGAACATTTGGTACAGGTGATGTTGAGCTATAAAACCCTATAAATTCGGGTCGAGACAAAAATAATATCTCTTTTACGTTATATTCAGTTGACAGATCGCTTGGTGATATATTTTCATCTGGGAAGAATAATTATTCCCCGTCATGGAGGCAGTAATTAAGTAGTTTCTTGTATTTCTGTTGGGGGCGAAATGTTTAAATTGAACGTATTTATTACCCTGTGTCTTAACTGCCATGTCGCACGTAAAAATTGCTCGTACGACAATGTCATTTCGTACATTTTGTCCGTATTTTGTCGTATTTTAATTGGTCCTGTTTTAATAAGGATGACAATATACTAATTCATCCTATGTTCACATTTTGTCGTATTGGTTGGTCGGTCGTTTATGTCGGCCAAATAGAACGAGGCCTTACCCACTTATAACCGTTAGATACAGGCTTAACCTTTAAATAACCGACGCGACGGCTCAACGTATGTCAACGTGCTCTCCGAAGCACGGAAGCGCGCATTTAAATCGCCACTAGCGGCTTCCCAATAGCAATAAGATGAAAGTAAAGGGCGACGTAGGCATTTCGTGTAGTTAGAACACCAAAGTAAGCCCGATAACTGTAGCCTACCTAGCGCTTTCAGCCTAGCTACATGTGAACCTCTCATTACGTGAATAAATGCGTGTAAGTAATATTAAATGAGTTTGACTGCAGTATAATGCACGAATATTTTCTGTGAGCATTATTCAACTGTTGCAAATGTTGGGATCACGCGAAACCTCCATAAGTCCACGTTAATAGCAGAAGGCGATTTGGCGAATCGCAAAATGCTGTTTTTAACCAGTACTCAGGAGCTAAATGGGTTTGAGCATTCGTTATGGTAAACGAGTTGGGGAAATTGTATTTCGGCCGGAAAATAGTGGTTAATTTTATTTTAAAATAGAGGCTTCATCTGCGTGGGTTTCCATTAATAATAAACTAGTCGACGCGGCAGGCTTCGCTCTCCCTTAATTTAGACATTTTATCCAAAGTACTTCTAAGGTAAGGTTCCTTCCCAGTCCACCAACCACCAACCCGCAGTGGGCCAGCGTGGTGGACGGCGGCCTACATCCCTCTCATCGTGAGAGGAGACCCGACCCTGTAGTGGGTCATTAATGGGTTACTACTGACAGTGCGTATTTCAATTGTGATAGTTCCTTGTGAAAATTGTCGTGTTGGTCTTTGGTAGGTTTTTGGAAGGTCAATTAAGACAAGGCATAATGAAATAGGACTTCGCAGAATTATTTTATTCAACCACCATTTAAATTGTTCTT
Source organism: Erynnis tages (assembly GCA_905147235.1). Classification (NCBI taxonomy): domain Eukaryota; kingdom Metazoa; phylum Arthropoda; class Insecta; order Lepidoptera; family Hesperiidae; genus Erynnis; species Erynnis tages. The sequence continues at coordinate 9,585,330 of LR990087.1, forward strand.
CAGACCTGAAACAAATAGGCGTAGGCGTCATAACCCTAATAAATAATGGGCTTGTTTTCCGACATCTCACATAGATTCGGAAATAATATAATAAGCCTCCTATAAGTGAGGTAAATTGTTAGTATATGATTTGTAGTCCGCTCCGGAGATTTGTGAGGGGTCGTAACATAACAGACCAGAATCCCATGTGATGTAGCAAATGTGGCTACATTATTGTGGCCTCATAGTTACACAGATATAGATCTAAACAGATAACGCATGTTCGCCTTACAGTATGAAGACCACGCGTTTTTTGTTACCTATCTACTGAGACAAAACAATAACGTTTTAGTGTCGGGAATTCTACGTCTATGAGAAGCCCAATCAAAAGCCCCGTATTCGAATGATTACTCATCATAATTCGAACTAGTCGTAATAATAATGACAAGTTTCAAACAAATCGATTGTATTCGAATTTTTGGATTGAAGAAATGTTAAATCTGTACTACCGTATGAACAACGATAGTGTGCGGGGTAAATAAAACGGCGACGATGTTTGTGCATTGCCCAGTCGTTTAAAATATACGTGAAGTACTTAGATACATCTGCGTTATCTATTTTGACATATATCTGTGGTCAGATATTATTATGTGGCCCCAAGATTTATGTATTAGTACAGAACTAACCAAATGCTTCGAATTATTCTGGCCGTATTACTAAGGTAACATTGTGGTAGTAATTAAATCAACACATCAGTAATTAAATCACATTCCTTGGCCTTGGGTCGTACTTACTTGCCCTACTAGTATCATACTACACTACGTCATTTCCTTTAAGGCATTTTAACTTATGCCAACTTCCATTCTCTTTTCATCTTTGTTTTATCAAAAATCCTTCTGTTAGTTGAAGATCTGATGGATGTTTTGCGCGCTGAACACCTGTACAGTATCCGTACTTACTCTTCTAAACAATTCTCTCTCTCTCTCTTATAAACAATTTTAGTAAATTATACATAGCATAGGCAGACGACCACCTTATGTTACTTACCAATACCGAAGACTACTTGGTCAACGGGGGGAGATGACAAGGGGACTTGTCTGCAAAAAAATTCTAATGACCCGAGTCACGACGCAATATTTTTTAGGAACGTACATTTATTGCGGAGTCGTAAAAACTATTTTCCTTCTGTCCACATTTGTTCAAAATTTTCCGGATTATTTTCCAAGCGTCACATTTAGCCGTCACGTCACGCGCGACGCGTTACTCAGGCCGGGCCGTAACGCTCACACCTGGCGGGATTAATACTAGCGCATACAAATTTTAAGCTTGTATAAGGTGTACTGAAGTCATCTCGCGACCGAGTTGTGACGCGATGGAAGTCACAGTGCGACTCGAGTTACGATGCGACGGAGCTCACAACGCGATGGAAGTCACGATGCGATAGTAGTCACGACACGACGGAGCTCACGACGCGGTGGAAGTCACGATGCGAATGAGGTTACAATTTTATGTACGGTTCGATATTAGGAACGTAGATTTATTGCGGAATCGTAAAAAATATTTTCCTTGTGTCCACATTTGTTCAAAATTTTCCGGATTATTTTCCAAGCGTCACATTTAGCCGTCACGTCACGCGCGACGCATTACTCTGGCCGGGCCGTAACGCTCACACGGCGAGTGTTACTAGCGCTCTGCAAAACCCGATAGAATATTTATCGTTAGCTTTTTGTATCTTACCTCATTTCGGCTAGGTTAAATTTGCCTGGATTTTTGATAAAAAATGATAAAAGAAGGTGAAATGCTTTGATCATTTACCTTCGCATTTTGAGAGGAGACCCGACCTTACTTTGGTTCATTAATGAGTTAAAGATATGTTAAAGACCTTAAAGTGATATTGATATAGTTACAGATTATGATTTTTGAACAAATAAAAAACCTAAACCTTTAGTACATGCTTTATTTTAGCCCCAGCCGAGTGTTACTAGCGTTGTGCAAAATTCGATAGTATATTTATAGACCCTTGACCTTTCCTTTAGTATGTACTCATTGGGGGTTACAGTTATAGTAGTGGGCACGAGTCGTGAGCACAATCTTCATTGGTCGGTTTGACGTCGACTGCGCTGTTAGTTCACGCGGTTAGCCTGTCACTCAGTGTACATCGTCCATTGGTCTAATGCGTGTTCTTAAACAGGTCTGTGGTCACGACTCATGATAGTTACTATCGTTATCTAGACTGCAGCGTTCATTCGAGGTTATCGTCACCGTTACCTAGATTTTTCAACCTGGATGATGTAAAAGGAGTTGTAAAGTTTTTATTAAAAAGGTCTGGTTCATTACTTTGTGTAGAATTTTTTGGTACGAAAGCCTTATTTAACCTAAAAGAAGGGCTTCAGGTAATGTTGATACCGGTACGATAAATTTACATTAAGATGGGATCACTTAACGTTTTAGAAGACCTTTTACGGGTCTACTGGAAGGGATTTCTAAATGGAATTAGTAGAGCCCTTGTACTAAGTTGTTAAGTATTATTGCTTGTGTCCATGTTTGTGTGTACATACATCAATTTTAAATTAGGATGGAAGATTGCCCAGTCTGGCTTGACTGTACAGAGTACGACTGAACTGCTAGCTAGCTTAGCCGATAGCTTAACGAACCAAAGAGTTTTAAGTGACCAGGTCGTCTGGTCAAATATAATAGAGAAAAAGAAAATTCCATTCCATTTTGACATTCCATCAGAAAAAGGAAAAGAGGCTTGATGTTACATCTGTGATATGGCTATCTCTGTCCGCATAAGTAGCACTGTTGAAGCGCCTACATGATGTCGATGGACATTAGCCGCTGTGCTATTAAGATTATAATAATATGGTGTCAGAAAAGTCGTGATAGAGTGTTACCTATTTGGGAAATCAACGAAAAATACTGGCTAATTTCTCCATACCGAAAGAAAAACCTAGGTATTTTTATAATAATTCCTTCCTATGTACAGAATTTTCGTTTCTTTTTCGTGTTTAATACAACATTTTTTGTATAAAATATTGCACGAACCGCGGGTCAAGGAATATGCTAATTGCATCTTGGATAGTTGTCGGTATTTACATACAACATTTCGCTAAAACACAGGCCGTCGTGGCATCGCATAAATATTTATGCCGCGAAGAAAATTCTTAACGAAATCCCGAACGAGAAAGCACTAGAAAATTCTAGAATATTTCGAACTGTTTTCACGCTCATGCCTGGGTATTAATGTTATTTTCTATACTGAACAAGTTTTTATGTATAGCAATAAAGTTTGAACGTAAAATGATTGATTTTAAAATACGTTCATTTCAAAATATCCGACACGGGCTAACCAGTAGGTCGTAACTTGAAAATTTATATAACATCACAAAACTTTAAAGTTCTGCACCCTGGTTATCTGGTAGTTTCACATACCTAATCAGAAAACGCTTGAAGCGCAACATATTTTAAGCAGAATGGTTCACAGCACATTCGTAAATTGTGGTCCCGTGGCATTGCCGTAATTTTGAAAGTGGCGCGAATTTGAATTTTGTTATAGTAATATTACAGTTTGTAAATTTTAACGTTGTGTTTTATTAGACTTTTGAAGGGAAAACTGCCCTTGAAACCTCTCGATGGAATGAGGAAAAATCAGTTTTAAAAATAATTGATAAAGAATATGTTTTGTGTGTGGCGTTTTGTCGTAATTTTGGAAGTGGGACACTGCGTAACATCGTCAAATCATATTGAAATTTAAAGATTTTTTGTGTATATTAAAGGTAGTTTAAAGGTGCTATACAAAAATAATTTTAAACAAAAATGTGAACCGACTTCGAACTAAAAAGTAAGAAATAACTTTACAAACAGACTTCAATAATAAGGTATTTTTGGAGTCTGTGCCCAAGTTCATCCTCAGTTTAACCTCAAGTAACCTCATTTTTACACATACTCCAAACATATCTTATTAAGTATTGAAGTCTGTTTGTAAAGTTATTTCTTACTTTTTAGTTTGAAGTCAGTTCACATTTTTGTTTAAAATTATTTTATGATACAACAGAAAGAAAGTCTCTCTTTCTATTGTACATTATTGTACGGTGCAACCGTACACCAACCGTCAGCGCGTTTTTCGTATAGCACGCGCCGGTCACATTTTCAATTTAGTATGCATTTGGGATACGAACATATCGCGCGCGTACTCATAGCAACATCATTATCATACCTACAGTGTACAACAATAAATATTATAAACTTTAACAACATCTTTTCTTTGACTATCGTATGGTGTCGATACTAGCCCGTACAATTATAATAAATGAATAAAATATTACCTAAGTACATATTTACCTACATACTTCTTTTTTAGTAAAATATATAAAGTAGTAAGTTTTATAGTAAAACATATCATGATTTCTTCATGACTTTAAAACTCGTCTGCAAAAATGAGGTTACTTGAGGTTAAACTGAGGATGAACTTGGGCACAGACTCCAAAAATACCTTATTATTGAAGTCTGTTTGTAAAGTTATTTCTTACTTTTTAGTTCGAAGTCGGTTCACATTTTTGTTTAAAATTATTTTATTTAATGCTTTTTAGTTGTCATAGTTTCACTTCCACTCTATTATCTGACTCTGGTATCTTAGTTTTAATGCTTCATCATAGGCGCGTCCACACAGAGCGAGCAGCCTCGCGAGGCATTTGCCGCGCGAAGCTGCTCGCTCTGTGTGGACGTGCCTCGGCCGAGGCAAGCGCGCGCGCTGCCGCGGGCGAGCGTCCGAGCGCCGAGCCATTGCGGCAACTGGCTACTTAATGGTAACCTTACGGATTACCATTTTTAATGTTTAAATATATAATTTGTACAGTTTATTTAAATTAACTTGCTTTAAACACGATTTAATTATTCCTATTTTATAACGAGTTCCGCTACATCATTAGCATAGAAGGTGGTCAATGTTTATATAGTTCTGCAAAGGTAATGTGACCAACAATAATAATTTATCAACTTGGTTCCTTAACTCTTATCCGTTGAGGAGTTCCACTCTGTATCTTCGAAACTCTTCATCAGATCAACACCAACTTAATATGGGCCCAAATTGAAACTAACATCTTCCGAACTTAAAAGAAAAAATTGAAATCTGGTAACAAATGACGGAATGCGGTGATAACAAATATAAAAGAAAAATAGGCAAGTATACTAAAATTCTGAAAAACCGGAGGCCGGAGGTATGGCCGTTCGGAAGTAGGTAACTACTGCATTAGATTTGTTTTCGTAGGTACTTGGGAAAGTCGTGGATACCCGTCGCTAGTATTTGTTACTATACATGGCAGAGCTATGCGAAACTTTTACAGTCTAAAAACGCCAGTGACAACTGGCTTCTCAATGGTAACCTTACGGACACCATAATTATAAATTAAATGTAATTATAATTTGTATGGTTTATTTAAGTGAACTTTTAAACACGATTTAATTATTCCTATCTTATAACGAGTTCCACTCCATCATCAGATTCGAAGGTGGTCAATGTCTTTATAGCTCTGTAAAGGTAATGTGACTAACAATAATATGTTTTTAACCCGGTTCCTTAACTCTTATCCGTTGAGGAGTTCTACTCTGTATCTCAGAAATTCTTCCTCAGATCATCACCAACTTAATATGGGACCAAATCCAAAGTAACAGCTCCCAAACCAAAAAAAAAACAATTCAAATTGGTTACCAAATGACAGAATACGGAGGTCAGAAATATAAAATAAAAACGAGTTCCACTCCATCATCAGACTCGAAGGTGGTCTATGTCTACATAGTTTTGCAAAGGTAATGTGACCAATAATAATAATTATTTAACCCGGTTCCTTAACTCTTATTCGTTGAAGAGTTCCACTCTGTATCTCCGAAACTCTTCATCAGATCAACACTAACTTAATATGGGACCAAATTCAAAGTAATATCTTTCCAACCAAAAAGAAAAAATTCAAATCGGTTAACAAATGACGGAATGCGGCGATAACAAATATAAAAAAAAAAAAAAAAAATAAAAAAAAAAAAAACATACAGACGAATTGAGAACCTCCTCCTTTTTTTGAAGTCGGTTAAAAACAATTCAAATTGGTTACCAAATGACAGAATACGGAGGTCAGAAATATAAAATAAAAACGAGTTCCACTCCATCATCAGACTCGAAGGTGGTCTATGTCTACATAGTTTTGCAAAGGTAATGTGACCAATAATAATAATTATTTAACCCGGTTCCTTAACTCTTATTCGTTGAAGAGTTCCACTCTGTATCTCCGAAACTCTTCATCAGATCAACACTAACTTAATATGGGACCAAATTCAAAGTAATATCTTTCCAACCAAAAAGAAAAAATTCAAATCGGTTAACAAATGACGGAATGCGGCGATAACAAATATAAAAAAAAAAAAAAAAAATAAAAAAAAAAACATACAGACGAATTGAGAACCTCCTCCTTTTTTTGAAGTCGGTTAAAAAGGAGTTGAATTACAATATACCTACGTAAAAATGAAGGAAACGAAGGAAGAGGAACACCTTCAAAAGAAAGCCGATATAAGGCAAAATTGTTTCGTGAAAGAATAATTCTTAGAAATAGGGAGACAGTCAAAATTAAGGGCAGAGCAATGCCTGCCAGGTCAGCTAGTTTCAATAACAAGCGCAGTTCCACACTGTAAGCGTTTCAGAGCACAACATATTTTAGCGGAATGGTCGCGCGACGCTGCCGTTATTTCGAAAGTGGACGGCTGTGTGTAATATTGTGGCGAGAATAAAATAAAATACAGCATTTTGAAATTACGAGCGCGATATTAATGAGGTTTTACGTTGTATTTTTGGGATGTCAAAACTAGACTAAACGAACTTTCGACGGTTCGGGTATATTATTCATTTATTTTTCTTCCCTTTATTGCCTACACCCTCCAAACACACTCTTTTGAAGTTAACGTGATACTTATAAGATCTAACTTCAAAAAAGGAGGAGATTTATTTTAAAATTTATTCTTTACATGGCGGTGACAGTGGCCGATTTACTAAATTATGAATTTCTTGTAATGATGCATAAAGGACTTCTTTTTAAGACTCAAGAATTACTTTTTATTCATCTCTATATTTCAGAAAGTTACCATTTTCACATCAAAAAACAAATATATACGACATAATTAGATATCACTGAATTTTAACGCAAATAGGTACCAAATCACGATGTAACATGACCTTCCCAACAAGCCCCAAAAAATCCGGAATGGGTTTAATTCGCCCCTTTTATCTCAGTCCGATAAATGGCATTTCGTCCGCACCCTTTAATGAAGACGAATGCGGGCAAATTGCAAAATCAATAGTCCGATACACCGTCGGATTGAGATTCAGTGTTCATGCCGCGCTCCCTTCACAGATTTTATGGGTTCCGGCTCTAGTTATGAGGTTGGGAGGTCGATGACGATCATGTTAGTGAGGTTGTTCTCAATTTACGCGTCATTTGTAAGCGAGTAAGTTTTTCGGAGGGAAAGGGGAGATCTCCGTAATGACGTCACTGCCTGGGGATCTTGCTCTTCTTAACTATATTTTAAGGAGCTCTGACATTCATTAAATGCGCGCTTCCGTACTTTGTAAGGTACCTTTGGTTCCGGTTGTTATCGATCAAGGTTCGCAGAAGCAATCATTGAACCTTGTCGGTGCACCCATGGGCGGTTTGAGGACATCCGACACGGGTTGGCTGCTATCCTGTGTATCCACCAATCCGCATTGGAGCAGCGTGGTGAAGGCCTCCAGGCCTCCCTCTGTTTTGGGGAGAGACCCGTGTTCAACAGTGGGCCATAAAAGGCTATACATTGGTAATGTCTTAATAACGGCAAATTTTCCTTCTAATTTTAGATCACCTTCTATTTTCTGCACACACACTTTTCTGCGATAGAACCAATTTTAATTGTTTCCGTGACGCTCATAAGCATCTTAGAACTCTCGTTGTTTTCCAAAGACGGCATGCTGCTCAAACGTGGGAAACATTTAATTATGCAACGGAGTGTACTCTGAGGACGGGCTTTGTTTGAAATTGAAGTACATGCTAGTGCATGAAGTTTATGTAAGAGTTTAGAGGCATCGGCAATGCCTTGAACATTTTCATTCAGTTTTAATTTGAACAAAGTATTATTTACGTATTTTTGACGTTTCATTATAGAGAAGCGTATATGGGTACATATTAATAAAACTACCCTTGTGTTTTGGAAAAATAAATATTTTGGTAGAGGTTATGTATTACTAATAAGGGACATTACAGCCAAAAATAACCACTTAATTTCAAGTTTCTCGTTTTCGAAATCCTGACACTCCATCTTGACAAATAAAAGTCATTACGAGGTTCGTTTAAAAAAAGAACCTTTGTCGTTCTCTGTGCGAATCTAATATTATTTTTAATAATATAAAAATAACTTGATCACTTTATACTAAAGGTAACCTATGTATACGTACTAGAGATTGTAAGATGTAGGGACACCAAAAGATTTAATGCCGTTTAGAAGCGTTGACGTGCTAGTTGCAACTTGCCAACAATGGTCCTGACTGCCCATTGTGTCGGGTCCAAAGCCGGCAATTACTGCGAAGTGCACTTGATGAAATTATTCGGCCTATGATTGTGATCCGAGATTAAGGTAGCGCGAGGCTGGGGATTATCTACGCTTGTAAATCTATGACAATATCTGCATATTAAATTATACTTATAATTACAGTTTAAATTTAGTCTAATATCACAGGCACAATATAACTAAAGGGAGGCACTGGCCTCTAATTCATTTTTTACTACAGTCTAATCTCTATTTAACGTCATGGAAAGGACTACATATTTTTGATAACGTAAGAGACGTAAGACAAGAATTCGTCAATGACTCTCTTTTAGAACACGTTAAGCAAATTTTGCCTTCCGTATATTTAATGGTCATTGCAACCTACAGATATTGAACGCCCACGTCTAATCTCGAATAGAATATAAATCTTATCTACATATGTTCGTATGTGGAGCGTTGCTACATAATAATAATAATATGAGGACTTAGATAGCCTTAAATATACCACCACTAACCACCACAAATATTCAACAAACCACCACTAACCATCAATGATCTTTATGGTCTGCTGAGTATTCCCAACGCGGCAACATCCTGCATGCACGTTAGCTACTATAAATTAAACAAAAAACTTACGCGGCATAGTGAAAGCGTATTTTTAACTGAACACAAGCAGCTTTAATTAAAAGAATTAAACGCTCGATTATATTCCCTTCCAATTAAACGTTCCTGCAACTACAAGTTTACGATGTCAAGGACCCGTGAACCGGCAACCGGTCACTGCAATGCTTCATTTACATTTTGGGGCTTTTTCGAACTCGTGCCTTTTCGTCTGTTGGCTCTTATGTAGATTGTGAATGAATTTTCGTACGTATGCTTATTTGCAAAATGTTAGAGTAATTGATTGACGTCAGATTAATTGAAGTACTAAACTAAAGTGGTAAGTTTTGTAGAATGTCTTTTGGACGAATAAGGGTAAGTTTAAGGTTTTACTGCGCATTTTAATAATTCTGAATTAACCTTGAATATAGAATGATCAAAATGCGCTGCTCTTAAATTTGCAAACTGAAGTGGCAATGGGCTGACCACATCGTTCGAAGGACCGAGAAGAGAAAGAAAGGTTCTCGAATAACTTAAATATTTTTGCTTTTTTGATTAATGTCAAATCTTAACTAGGTATTTGAATGCGCTCCCTTGATTTTAATCACTGTGAAGACATGATGTAGACAATTCTAGATGACAATTCTACGTGATCCTTCGTGAGTATCCTGGAACCTAAATAATAAAGTCTTTCAGCAGACTAGGTGAGTCTTTATAAATTGGATGACGTAAGTAGGACGGCTTTGTAAGTACGACGTATTACTAACGTTGTCTATTGGATAAATGGTTATCGCTTATATGTAAACCGTTTTGTGGACGTATGCGAACCGACCTTCATCTGGTTAATTATGTTGGTACTTAATACCATTAAGGCTACGATATTTGTAGGCTCCATTGTATGTATTAAGTTTTAGCGATATTTGCACTTTGCTTGAGACTTTTTTAACTTACCCATCCATTCAATCCACATTGGAACAGTATGCTTCAGGCTGCCTATTGTCGGGAAAGACCGATTCCTCGTTATAAAACATATAAAAAAGATACTATACCCACCAACAGCTTCGTAGCACAAGCCATTGTAATGGCCTGTTTTCCGACCCAACTGAAAGCAAAGATGGCTCTTTATGAAGTTTCTTTTAATTAAATGTTATTACGGTCACGGGCTCATGATGTCAAGTGGCAATGGGCTGACCACATCGTTCGAAGGACCGAGAAGAGAAAGAAAGGTTCTCGAATAACTTAAATATTTTTGCTTTTTTGATTAATGTCAAATCTTAACTAGGTATTTGAATGCGCTCCCTTGATTTTAATCACTGTGAAGACATGATGTAGACAATTCTAGATGACAATTCTACGTGATCCTTCGTGAGTATCCTGGAACCTAAATAATAAAGTCTTTCAGCAGACTAGGTGAGTCTTTATAAATTGGATGACGTAAGTAGGACGGCTTTGTAAGTACGACGTATTACTAACGTTGTCTATTGGATAAATGGTTATCGCTTATATGTAAACCGTTTTGTGGACGTATGCGAACCGACCTTCATCTGGTTAATTATGTTGGTACTTAATACCATTAAGGCTACGATATTTGTAGGCTCCATTGTATGTATTAAGTTTTAGCGATATTTGCACTTTGCTTGAGACTTTTTTAACTTACCCATCCATTCAATCCACATTGGAACAGTATGCTTCAGGCTGCCTATTGTCGGGAAAGACCGATTCCTCGTTATAAAACATATAAAAAAGATACTATACCCACCAACAGCTTCGTAGCACAAGCCATTGTAATGGCCTGTTTTCCGACCCAACTGAAAGCAAAGATGGCTCTTTATGAAGTTTCTTTTAATTAAATGTTATTACGGTCACGGGCTCATGATGTCAAGTGGGCATAAACGCTGCCAGTGTGGTGCTAACTTTATTATTTCTGCCCTTTGCGACTTAATTGGTTGTAATTTTTCTCTTGTGTTCCTATACCTTTAGGTCTTTTACATTTTTGCGCCCTTTCAATATAGAAACTTACACACTTTTAAAATAACTGGCTTTGGTTTTAGGATTTTTAGTAGCAGGGTCATCTCATTGGACTAATTTTATGTCTTTTGAGGTATTACGATAAATAATTTACTTGAAATTCATACACGTATAAAGATGTACACTGCAACAAATAAACTGTTAGTAGCCATAAAATACAATAATTGTTATATCCATAAACAAATAACACTAACAACTACATAACATTTAAATTGAATTTTAACATTTATTTTCAAATTTGTTAAAGTTTTCTCTTGTGTTTTTATACGCGTTACCTTTATACCTTTTACATTTTGGTGCTCTTTCGACTTTACTTTGGTGCGAACTACGAACAGTTTCTTTAATCAAAGCTCGTGTAGTAGAAGATAAATCAAAGCGCTTTTCAACTATGTGAGGCTGGCCTTTATTGAGGTCGGTTTCCGTAAATATTTTAACAGAAAATATAAACATATTTAATTTAAATTTTACAACGCAAAAGTTGTACATTTTAATGATGAACAGATTTCTTTTATAATAATTATTATAAGTGCTGTATTCGTAACTTTATTTTGTAATTGAATGATGATAATATCTCATATCTTGCTACTATTATAAATGCGAAAGTCTGTATCTTTCTAAAATCTCTTGAATGAAATTTGGTATACTGGTCGTTTATAATCTGGATTAACTTTATCTAAATCAAATTCCTTAACCTAGTACGTTAGTATATTGAAATTACACGTTACAATAAAGAGTGCTTAATCAATTCATTGGAAGATTCTCTGTGACCAAGCTTTAACATGAAAAATTTTTGATTACTCTCTGTATAAAAACTAAAAATAACGAATACCTACCCACTTTATGCTAAAATGCGTCATTAAGTCACCGTTTATTGCAGTACTTTAAAACGCTACGTCGGAAAATAACTCCGGCTTTCCCTTAGTCCTTGCGGCTTAATTTGTCTCACTTTGTTTGTTTTAGTCCTTCATACTTTTTTCATCGTTTACATTTTGGTGCCTTTTCGTGAGTTACCCCTTTTGCGGTGGCTCTTACGGTAAGTCTTTCCTTACCTTTAATAAAAGTACAGTAACTTGTTTTCGTAATTTGCAGTAGATTTAACTTTTGTAACGTTTTTTTAATATTGCTACGAATGCTACGCCTTGTCTTTTGTGTGTAATTCATTCTTGTAGCTACGAGTAACTGCACCTTTCTGTCTTGTTTTCTTTTTAGTGAAGTACATAACTTGAGTTATGGTGTGTCTTTTTGTAATAATTACCTGTTATAGTTTATATTTTCTTTCGTCTTCGATGTGATGTGTAAAAATGTAATTGTTATATTGTATAATGTGTGGGAAATAAATCGAATTCTATTCTATTCACACATACATACACACAAACAACGCCTAGATGGTCAGATTACCTTCCATAGAAACAGTCGGAATAGCTTTCTGTGTTATTGGAATAGAAGATCAGATACAAACTCTACTTTCGAAAAATCGCATCAGGATCTTCCCTCTTTTCATAGCAGGAAGTAAAAAAAAGGTGCGTAGTCTCAACCTAACTCGGAACATTCCATTTACAAATGCCAGTACTCGGATACTGGTATTGTTGGAGATGCAAAGCACTTGGCTCTTTGCTTTGTTAGCGATACAATGCCGTCGTTTAGTACACTGACCCGCTGTGACAGTACGATGTACGTTGCATAGTGCTGTAGAAGCGTATTGACCTAATGTCTTTGAGTATTAATAATGTTACATAGGGCATACACACATCTATATTGTTCAATAAAATTATACGCATGTGTTCTTTCCAGGTTCAATATAATATTTTATCCTTTGAATACTATTAATAGTGGTGGACTAAGGTCTACATCCTTCTCATAGTGCCAGCGACCCGACAGGCCAAAAGAGGGCAGTTGAGGTTCAGTAACTGCGAAATTAATTTAATAACCGATCTTCAGATTTATTAATCTATTCAATGACACTTGGTTGCCAGGTTCAGATTTATTAATCTATTCAATGACACTTGGTTGCCAGGCAATATTTGTTATTTGAAAGAAATTATATGGAGTATTTTGGGTATCTTAGCAACCAATCTCAATCCATATTCTGAAGATCGGTAATTAATTTTAAATATCTCTTTAGTAACCCACTATTCTTATTATCTCCGTCATTTTGTACACCTTCATTACGAAGTGGATTGTCTCAGAATGCACTACGTTGCATAATTAAATGTTTTCCGTGCCGTAGAATACAGCTTGACGTAGAAAAGCGCTGAGGAGCTTATAAGCTTCGTGAAAACAATACCGCGCTCGTTCTGAGTAAGATTTAATTTGTTTAAGCTCATGTTGTTGTGTACAGAATGGAAAATTCAAAATATCCCCTTAAAGATTTTATTAAACTTGCAATGGCTGTATGTATGAATGTTCGGGTCAAATCTCGCAATTTAATTTTAAAAAATTACCCTTGACCAATAGAGATAAAGACCAATAGGATTTGTTTAGTTGAGATGATAATAATGCATGATTTTTTAAGGCGGTAAGGTACCCCGAACGAGCTACTATGCCTATACTATACATATGTATAATATACTATACTATACCATCTATAAGTCTGTGCCAAAACTACATTCTGCCCACGCGATTTACCAATGTTTTTACCACCTACAGACATAAATACAATTGAAGCTAATTATACCGTGTAAAAATTACTAAATTTAATTTATTGTTCAATGTAATAATACCTAGTTCTCTGCACCAATCTTGAGTGCACATGCATTTACATCACAGTTTTGCATAGAACTTTCGAGCAAAGCATTGTTGGTATAATTTCCTATTCCCTTTCTTCGCCGAGCGTTATTTTAGCGTCGAATAAATAATTGTTGAATATATTATCTCGGCTAAGTGCTCTCGGTTGTAAAACGGTGAAAACCCAGGCTATTTTGAGCTTTAAGCCCTTAGGTAAAGAAGGATAATTGCTAGGATGTCCGGATAACGCCTGCAGTATGTATACATTTATTATGAAGAAACCAACACATGGATCTTATTAAAATATTCAAATATTGCTAATGAAGCTGGAATTATGATTTTAATGTGTGGGACCAAAGTAAAAAAAAAAGACAAACGTATGTTCCATTGATTATGATCCCCGGCCTCGTCACGAACGAATTACTTATGACATTATTTTGAGAGAAAAAAAGAAAGAAAGAGTCTCTCTTACTCCCCTTAAAACACACACATACAACCATATATAATAGAAATAAGAGGAGGGAAAGAGAACGAACGGTCGCCTGGAGGAGATATAACGCTTATTTCTTACGTGATAATTTAAGTCAGTTCACTTTATTATTAGTATTAGTAAATATCATGAATCGTTCTCAGTAGTAGCACTATTATGAGTTAAAAATATCAAAAAATCTTTGTCAATTTGAAAAATCCATACTTAAGACGGAAGAACCTGCCATGAAATTTATGAAAGTACATAAAAGCAGAAGTGATATAAAATTCACTATAATATTAATGAAGGTGTGAGCTTGAGTGATATTCGCGGGAGACGTGAAAAATTAAAAAAAAAAACGAAGAAACGACAAGGAGAAAGTTAGTGTGCGATTTTCGCGTATTATTTTTAAGTGCGTCGGCAAAGGAACGTACGTATTGAATTTTTTGTAAGGATCCTTAACATTTTTAATGTTTAAATTTTAAGATATTTTATATTATGTCACAACTTAACGACAAGAATCACAATTCGCAACTAAATAGACAGCGTTATCTTGAATCTTTACAATAAACCGGCAAATTACATTATTAGAATATTATTGTACAATCTTTATCATAACGACGCATACCGATTTTGCTAGGATTACCAAAACTACGTATCGTAGTTCGGTTCCTAGTTTCTAAACTTGATGTCATTTCCAAGTTATTTTGGCCATCGTACGTAGTTCATAAAA
This sequence comes from Erynnis tages, assembly GCA_905147235.1. NCBI lineage: Eukaryota > Metazoa > Arthropoda > Insecta > Lepidoptera > Hesperiidae > Erynnis > Erynnis tages. Next base: position 9,600,422 of record LR990087.1, read on the forward strand.
CACCACTAAATGTCAGCAAACTATAAATTTATCGCTGTTATATAGCTAGAATATATAGCTAGAAATTTCATTTTATTATTTGCCAAATTTTTGAAATGTTTAAATTTGACCTTAAGTTCCTGTGACCCCCCCCCCCCCCCCTTCGGACCTCTTCGGAGTCAGCACGGTGCCGAAATCGATATAAACCTAGGTACGATATAAATGGTATTACGATTTAAGTCCCAGGCTTGCGTGTATGAGCTGCTTTTATTTATACGTCCATAGGAATATAATTTCATAGAAATGCCTACAGACAGATATTTATAGAAGTAGCGAAATAGAGATACGTATCGGATAGATAGATATAGATATATCAATCACAGATGGATTGAATACCTTCCTACTCACCAGGACTGAGAATTATTTATTTAGCTTCTTTACTAAAACCGCGCAAATTATAAAGTTTTGTGTATAAGTATGGGAATTTTAAAATAATCGTAAAATTAGGTATTATATCTTTTACACATGTATAAGACGATAAAATTTTGTGATTTCGATTTTGTGATTGATCAACTGATTATAGGTAACCCTGTACCTAAAAAAGAAAACACTAAAAAGGTATTTAAAAAAAACTGACACCTGCATTACACTATCGAATGCGACACGAATATGATCTACATTTTGTGCCATGTCTGTTTCATTAGTATTCTGTGGGACTACAACCCAGGTTTGGTTACGTAATTACGTGTACAAAACCTCGAAGCCATTATAGCCCGTATGCGGTGGCAATACGATATAGAATTGTTTGCATTGTCAATTGCTGTGCTCAATCAATCTATTTGTTCCGCTGTATGGAGCTTTGAATGTAGCCTGATTTTTCGATTCGAGCTTGCGTTGCTGATAGGGTTACCAATACACTGTGTTTTGTTGGACAATTCATATATTTTCAGTTTAAATTTTCGGACATTGTTTCATGTTCTACGACCATTACCAAGCTTATATAGTAACCTCATAACATCTTTGTTATGTGGCTCAGAAATTATTCTCTCTATTTTGAATATGATCCTGAACATATTTAATTTATAAATTTGAAATCACCTATTAATCAGGCTAAGGCAGATGTACGTTGTTGCTATTTCTGACGAATAAAATTATTCAAAATTTTTATTTACTTGTATAGTTATTGTTTTAAAACAAATTATTACGACATAGGTAACATTGGGATATAAAATGGAACATATTAAGTACTATTGTAAAAATCAAATTGTGTGGTCACCATAGTCGGCAATTAAGTACACAATGCTTCAGTAAATACGATTTTCTGAATGTGGAACGTACCCCTTTCCGTCCAAGGGCGTGATTAATATTTTTGGGTTAGTGGCAATTTTCTTTCAACTTTAATGTTAAGGTAAAACAAATTAAAATACAGTTCGCAAACCGAAGGTGAAAGTTAAAAACTAAAGACAAAGACAAAAATGTTTATGTGCACCAATATGGATTAGTTTAAGGTTTTTAAGAGGGCCCAGGACCGGGCGGTGGCGTCGATTAGGGGAGGCCCATGTCCAGCAGTGGACTGCCAAGGGCTGAAAGGAAGGAAGGTTTTACAAGGCATTTGATCAATGCATACTTACGAGTAGCTATTCAGGTAGATATGCACATTTAACAATAAATGATTCAAAATTAAACGATATACAAAGACTATTTTGTACATAATAAACAACTGGTTTAGGCTATATTAATTTATGTTTAAATTTATTCAGCCAAGTTTGACAATTTTATTTTTAGCATTTAATCTTGTGACATTACTAATGCTACATTGTGTTAGGGGATGTCACGTCACATTGCCGAACTGCCACGAATCTGTGTTAACGAAATATTTTCGCTTGACGTATAAAACGTGTTTTAAACGAAATGTAGGTATGTGAACGAACAATCTCTGGAAAATGTTCCTTTTAAAATAAATATAAGTTATTTTTATTTGTTTCCCCATTTTACAAATGATACACGATACCACTATGTTAGATTACGTTAGGAGATGTCACGTCACTATTCTCAAGAGTTAGTGTACCTCCGTTAAAATGTAACAAACAAAAATATCAGTGAGAAAGCAATCTCTTGGATATAATCCGTTTTAAATGTCAGTAACCCATTGATGAACCACTACAGGGTCGGGTCTCCTCTCACAATGAGAAGGATGTAGGCCTTAGTCCACCACGCTGGCCTAGTGCGGGTTGGTGGACTTCACATGCCTTTGAGAACTTTTTTTTTATAAAGCGCACATAAGTTTTTTACAAAGTCATTGGTGCGTGCCACTGGGATTCGAACCCGGACCCGTCGATTCGAGGTCGAATTCTAAGCCACTGGGCTATCACCGCTATAAATAACCGTTTTAAATAAAAATAAAGTATTCTTTATTTTCTTTTCCATTTTACAAATCTTACAACATTACCACTAAGTTACATTAAGTTAGGAGATGTTACGTCACTTTGTTCAACTGTCACGAATCAGTGTACGTTAAAGCGTAAAATCCACGCTTGAAATAGAAAACGTATTTTTAACAATATTATAATAAGTATGTGAATGTGACCAAACAATTCGTTAAAAATAAAAGAAGGAGAAAGAAAAAGAAAAACATTTTTTTAAATTTTTTATTAAAAAGTATATGGGTGGTAGGCAATCTTGATGAGCGCATAGCCCCGCTGCTTTTGTACATCAGTCAGTACCTGGATGGGTGACCGCTCCTTCCTTCCTCCCTGGGACGTGTGAAAAAATCTAGTTGCAGCCATCCTGACTTATCCTAAGTTATTGTCAGTAACCCATTAATGACCCACTACAGGGTCAGGTCTCCTCTCACAATGAGAGGGATGTAGGCCGCCGTCCACCACGCTGGCCTACTGGGTTGAGTCAAAGTAAAAGTTAAGCTATAAAATCAAGGAAATAAAGAGAGCTCTCCTGGTGTTGCGTTTCAAACGGCGACGATGCCCACTTCCCATCTGGTGGCACGTCTCCCCTTTTGCAGGTCTTAAAAAATCAACTTTCACCACGAATTCTTCAACAAAATTCAATACCGTATCATAAATAGTACTCGCGTCTTGTTTCAAGGTGCTGAAATATTCACGCGGCTATCAAGGACAGATATAGGGCGATGGGAAAATATCGGGACTTAAATAAATAATAACAATGAAACGTGTTGGAAGAACGGGAATTATTGATCCCCTCTAGTGATGGGGTGTAGATAAATAAATGTTTACATGTTTTCTGGACCTATTTGGTTGATACTTGTTTGTTGTTGTGGAGGCCTATACTTGTAGTCTCTGTTGAGTGCGGTCTCTAGATGGGTGATCGTTAGTGGCGAATTAAATGTGCGCTTCCTTGCTTCGAAAGCACATTAAGGCGTCGGTCTCGGTTATTATCGATAAGAAAGCAGTCGTTAGACCTTATCAGAGGCCCTATGGACGCCTCAAATCTTCCGACACGAGTTGGCCAATAGCCCAATTCTCCACCAATCTGAGCAACGTGGTGGAGTGTGCTCCAGACACCCCATGTTGTGGAGAGAGACTAGTGTGAATCAGTGGGATATTTTAAGGGTTGCAGCCATTGTAACTAACCGTTTCTGCCGACTTATTAAACGCGATAAAACGTTCCGTACTCGAACATCAATTTCGTTATTACAGAACGCCCCGTACAACTCGGCCCTGTAAAATTAAAAGCTAATAGCTATTAAACTTACATTGTGTTGAAACTTCCTCGCTATATTTCAAATTAAGTGTTCGCTCGTAACAATGCGGCATTTCTTAGAATTCCACTTAAATGACACTAATACGACACATAATCCGCCTTCGTGCATATACGAGGAAGCCCTAATGTCTAGACGGTACGAAACCTAACCTCGATCCAAGAATAAGTATTGTTTCAAGTTAAACAGACAAGCCTACTTGATAAAATCCACAGATCTAAATCCTTCCTTTCAGCCCTTAGTAGTCCAATGCTGGACATGGGCCTCCCCTAATCGACGCCACCGCCCGGTCCTGGGCCCTCTGAATCCAACGGTTTCCCGCTGTCTTCTTCAGGTCATCAGTCTACCTGGTCGGAGGGCGGCCTGTGCTCCTTTTGCCTAAACGTGGTCGCCATTCGAGGACCTTTTTTCCCCATCGGTTGTCAGTCCTGCGAACGATGTGGCCAGCCCATTGCCACTTTTATTTGCAAACTTTGAAAGCTATGTCGGTCACCTTCGTTCTTCTACGGATTTCATCATTTCTGATGTCTCGTAGAGAAATACCAAGCATAGCGCTCTCCATTGCCCTCTGGGTGACTCTGAGCTTGTGCATTAGGCTCACAGTAAAGGACCACGTCTCGGCACCGTTTCAGATCTAAATACATCACGCAAATATTCAGTCATTCAAAAGCTCGAGAACGGCTAGACCGATGTGGTTCATTTTTTTAAATAAAAAATATTGTGGGACAACTCACACGTGGCTATCTGATCCCAAAGTAAGCTGTAACCAGATAGCCGATAAACCTACAATTACATTTTAAAATACATAATTATATATGTAGATAATTTACACCCAGACACAGAACAAACACTTGTGCTCATCACACAAAAATTTGTCCTGGGTGGGAATCGAACCCAAAAAAAGTAGTAGTTAGGGTCTCTAACCACTAGACCAACAGATCAGTCAAGTCAGTTTTAGTTTTGGTATGTTTGTAAAGTCCAAGGAAGGTTTATACAGTGAGAAAATCTGAAATGAATTCGAGAAAAACAGTAGAAATTTCTATTTTTGGCAGAACGAAGTGTGCCGAGACTGCTAGTTCCCTATAATAATTACGTATAAAACGTATTTTCAGTACAATTTTCCCTGAGCCCTGGAGTGGGCTGGCCGCCTCGCTCTGCCGATAAGTTAACAATGCCCTACGCTTCGTGTGAGAAGGTTAAGGGCCCTTGATCTACGTACTTTAGACCTTGTTACGTCTGCTTTGCAAAATTCAAACTAATTTGGAATGATGAATTTGAATTTCTGTTTCTGGTCTGGGTGTGTTGTATTCTTGTGTTGTGTGTGTCCATGGCACCCACGACACAGGGAATCCTAGTGTGGGGCTATGAGTGTGAAGCTTGATTTATTAATTGTACGTTAATTAGTTTGAACCAGAGTCGAAAATTGGATGTCGTGCGTTCAGGGAGTCAGCTTAACTAGAAGAGTTCTGAGATATTTTTGTATTTGTGCTATGTGCTAGGTATGTTGCTACCTAGGTAGAAGAAATATTGCGTTGGAAAAAATTGGCTGCAATTGCCCTTTTATGAACATCGGAGGGTACGAGTGTCTCGAATCAAGTTTCAACTCAAGGTGGTCAGGTCACACTTAACAACAAGCAGCTTACAACCTTTTTTTTAAACACAACACACACAAAACCTTCACCTTTATAACTTAACTTGAAGATCATCAAGAAGAATTTATAAATCTCTGAAAGGCTAAAATAATCTTATTCGCAATGCTTTCAATGTAAGCCTTAAAACCTCAAGATGTATAGAGAAAAGGTTACATAGACAAAAAATCGATGTAAAAATTAGGACAGAGCATGATAGCCAAAAATGGAACATGAACATGTAATTAATAGGGTACGATCGCCTAAAATGGGACACACCAAAGAACATCTACTTAACTGGCACAACACGCATAAAGTCATCCACTTGTTGTATAATTTTTATGACATTTGTGTCCCCATTTGAGATAATTGCGAGGTAAAAATGTTCCTTAATTAGTACGTTCCGGGTAATGTTCACGAAAATTAATTTATGGGACAGAGGTTTCTTTTGAACTCCCTTTTAAATGAATTTGGTTGTTGTTTTTTGTTTATTCATATGCTCGTTTAGCATAGCATAAATTACTGTACAAAAACCAAGACTTTAAAAATATTTTTTAAATTAATACATAATATGTGAACTTATCGCAAATTTTAGCAATGAAATTAATGAGATTAAAAAGATTTTTTTTATACAAGTCTAAGTATCTATTCGTAGGTATTCATATCAATCAATGAACAATTCTATTAATTCAAAGGATTAACGAATTTCACTTCTCTTTGTATTCTATATATTCTAATCTGTATTAAGAACTATTAATATATTCTTATCTACATTAAGAACCAATAATATTATGACACTTGATACTTGTCCGTCCTTATAACGCAGCGAGTTTGCGTACAAGTCACACAGCTAACGACCGCCGGCGGCCAAGAGTCGAGGAGTCTGCAAATTGACTGCCGCTGCCAACTCCCCCTTATTTCTTACTTGGATGTCGTAACGCCTCCTATTTGGGTTAGGCGATTGTAGTAGACCACAATTATTATGTACTCGTAGATATGACACTAGCTTTTGCCACCGACTTAAGATCTTCTAACGAAGATAATATATCTGTAATTTCCAAAAATGAAATGAAATTATATTTTGCACCTCTGTGGATGTCTGTTACAAGTATCACCAGAGCCGAAACAAAATTAAAAATTGCATCCAGAAAAAAATACGTTAACGAGCGGTAAATTATACACAAATACAACGAACAAGTGGCAGAGTTTATGCAACAACATGCCAGTAAGTGCTCTGTCCCATATTCGACTATCGCGCCCCATTTACAGAGCTATTCGTGTCTCAGTTTGAGTCTAGACTTTCCTGTCTAGACATCGTTATGTGACACTTAATAGAGCTGTGTCTTCGGCTATTCTGTTTTCGTTACTTAATGGATACAGTGATAACCGGATTGAGGCTACCATTTTCTATCCGAAGTAGCAATTCCACTTTCAATTGCAAACACTTTGGAACTTTGGATGTGTTTTTGATTAGATACGATTGATAGTGAGCAACGCGCATAGGCCCGCGCATATCTCCGCTGCTTGAGTAGATCGCAAGCGATTGAAAGAGTTAAGCAGCGTCAGGCGATGTCAGTACCTGGATGGGTGACCTCTAGTGGCGAATTAAATGTGCGCTTTCGTGCTTTGGAGAGCACTTTAAGGCGTCGGTCCCTGTTGTTATTCAAACTCAAACTCAAACTCAAAAGCTTTTATTCATTATTAGGTACAATTTGTGCACACTTAATGAAAGTCATACAGATAAATTATACATTCTACATTCATCCGCTTTGATCGCCCCTCAGGCAAAACGTAGACTGGGAGAAAAAAGCGGGCGGAAAAAAACTCCCAGCACTCTTTTAAAAGTACTTTTAAAAGTTATTGATACTATGGTGAAGTAGGTACGCTCTGGGCTTCGCCCTGTTATGGGGGGAGAGCCGTGCCCAACAGTGGGACATAAAAGGGTTACGTAATGCCGTTTGTCGTCACGGCATATGTGTCGTTTTTCTGCCAAGGCTCGTCACATCAAAATTATTTTTCAAAATTCTTCAAATGTATTTACATAGTCAGCACTACGCAGTACACTCGCAAGCACATAAAAAGGCATCTCTACATGACTGACAGCCCTCAAAGAAATATTCTAGAAGTGCTCGTTTGAATCCCTCTTACGGAACAATGCAGATGTTGCCTCAAAGCGAGATACGGCAGCGCCGCGGCTCCGGAACGGACACGTGACGACTAAGACATCATTACGACTAAGACATTATTCATATCCTTATCTGCATTTAATGACGTGTTTGCATCCTATCCCGCGATCCTAATGTTATAAATGGAAGGTCAATTACAGACCTTACCGTTAGATAGTGATGATGAGAAGGCATGTTTCTTACTCTTTTGTTTTGTTAAAAATCCTCATAGTGTTTAGTATCCTTGGTTGAGGAGGTCGTTAAAAATATGTAAGCCGCCATTTTTTCACAGCAACCATCTTGAATTTACAATGATACTAAATACATTTAATAGTATTGTCACGACACTTAAGCTTATGGCTAAAGACCGAAACAAACAAATAAACAACGAATAAGGTAAATAAACAAAAATCTTTAAAAACAACAAACATAACCGTAATCCTAAAAACGCAAACCCATTAACACATTTCTGCGCTCAATTAAAAGATCATTCCGGGACCATAACGTGGAAGAAATATAGAGTTGCCCACCCGATTATAAGATTGTATTATCAAGCGTTTAATGGGTAAAACGGTCTAATTTCCCGCCGGCGAGAGTCCAGTCGCGGCGGGGCGGTATTTTTGTATTAATGACCCAATATTTCATGCCCGCCATCTTGTTTCGGAAGCTTTAAACGGCCATTGGCCGAAGTTTCTGGAGCGAGCGGAGTATTCTTATATGGAAAGTTTTGGGGAAGCTTAACGTGCTTATAATATGAGCGCGGTTGTTATTAATAGTGCAAGTTGCAAGACTAAAACATTAAAAATATGCCTACAGCTTATAAATGTTTTAATAAGCCCCGTTATTTGCTAGACTCACTGTAGAAGATAAAGATAGAGATATATTATACCTTCCTAGCAGTGATAGCCCAGTGGCTTAGACATCGGTCTCAACTCGAGGGGTTCAAATTTGAATGAAAGTTATTCAGCATCAAGTACTAAATAAAGTGGCACAAACCAATGACTTTCTTAATAGTTAACTGCACTTCATAAAATAATATAACCTGCTGTAACGGTTAAGGAAAACATCGTGAGGCATGTGAAGTCCACCACCAATTAACCCGCATTAGGCCAGCGTGGTGGACTAAAGCCTACATCCCTCTCATTGTGAGAGGAGACCCGACCCTGTAGTGGGTCATTAATGGGTCACTAACAAGAATATCCTTACATGGATCACATCAAAACTAATAAATTACACAAAATTCTTCAGACCTTCTTAAAATTAAGGATGCTGGATGGAATTGGTATTTTCTTTGAAGTCTGACCTCAAAAACACCTCTTTGAAGACCAATTCCCAGCAGTGGACAGCAATAAAGAGCGGACAGAACAAGTTCAAAAGTAATGTCTATGGAAATTCGCGTCAAAGTTTCCATTTTGTTAAAATTGCCGCAATAAAAGTGGGTTGGAATCGGGCGCAGAATCTTAACTGAGTTAGTGTGGACTGTGCTTGAAGTCATAAACATAAACCGGTAGTACCCGGGGAAATGTCTTCTTAAATTAAACAGGAGATAAGTAAATCCAGAAAAGAAGATTAGAAATAAACATTTTTCGAATGTCGATGGCTTAGAATTCGACCTCGAATCGAGGGGTCTGGGTTCGAATCCCAGTGGCACGCAGCAATGACTTTGTTAAAAGTTATGTGCGCTATATAAAATTGAATATCCCCTGCTGTTAGCGTGAAGGAAAACATCGTGAGGAAACCTGCATGCCTGAGAGTTCACAAAAAAATGTTCTCAAAGGCATGTGAAGTCCACCAACCTAGGCGCGGTCGCAGCCTGAAATTTTGGAGGGGGTCACTCACTACACTAATATAATTTTTTGCTATTATGTCATCGTACGTAGTTCATAAAAACACCACTAGATGTCAGCAAACTATAAATTTGTCGCTGTTAGGGGATAGCTAGAAATTTCCTTTTGTTATTTGGCAAATTTTTGAGATTTTTCAATTTGACTCTAAGTTTTGGGGGTCATGTCCCCTGTGTCCTTCGGACCGCGTCTGCACCAACCTGCAGTAGGCTAGCGTGGTGGACGGCGGCCTACATCCCTCTCATTGTGAGAGGAGACCCGACCTTATAGTGGGTCATTAATGGGTTACTATTACAATACACGAACCTTATCGAAACATGAAATGATTTATCCTGCTCTCAAACCTTTTATCCATTACCATGATTACAAACATAGTCAAAACCAATAAGCGTGCAGAAAAATCCAAGTTCCAAGGCTCGGGTCGCGAAATTGAATTAGACAAAGCGAGTCGCAGCGAGTCATAAATATGTAGGTCTCGCTCGTTAATATTTATAATGTGTGCTCGGCGGTCCCGCAATGTGACGGGGAAACGCTCCGTATTATAGGTAGTACGTATGTTCGGGTTCAGAAAATAGTGACGCATGCTTGTCACACTTAGCAGCCCCCTTGATCAATGTTTAAAAAAATATAAAGCCGTATTATAAAGTCGTCCGACCAGTTGAAGTGCGAAAGACAGTCAAGCCTGCCGGTTAGCTGGTCGCCTATAAATTCAATAATTGATGACGAGAAATCCCACTCTTGAAATGAAACGCAACTGGCTAGCACTTACGGGTGTTATCTTATAATTTGGAGTATAAAGATGGCGACAATATCCTCGAGAAGTTATCCAATATCAACCGCGTCCCCCAGGGGTCATAATTTAATTAGTTAGCTCGCCGCCCACTTTGCTGTTCAGAATTTCTGTTGATCTTATGATATTAAACATTCGGTAATTTTTCGAAGTTTAGTTGCCAAGTTCCTTTCGTTTGCACATGGGCATGATATGGACTCGCGCCTTTTTGGGTGTGTAAAAAAAGTGTATCTATTAAAACACCCAATGGTTTTTGTCTGCACCTCATTAGTGACCCGCAAGGTCAGATCTTCTCTGTGAATGATGTTCACTCAGAATTAAAAATACAAAATGGACAAAAATTAATATTGGTAGTAAATATAGTAACCGTCATGAGTCGTGAGCACAGATTAATTATCAGTGGTAGAGATATTGTATACTTTCGGCCAATGTACAGCAGCCGAAAAAACGTGCTGGACCAATAGACGACGCACACTGACGAACTGACGTTTGTCGAACAAATCGTGTGCACCGCAGCGCAGTCAATGTCAAACCGACCAATGAAAGTTGTGCTCACCACTCGTGACGGCAACTATACTAATAAAATCTTTTGATAACAATTTTGTTGACTGTGATTCTAGAACTGTCTGTAACCTATTGCAGTGATCTACTGCAGAGTCGAGTTACCTCTCGTAATGAAAAGGACGTACGCCTTAGTCCACCACGCTGGACTCGTGCGGGTAAATAGTGGGGGGTAGTAAATTTTTCGGCATGTCTAACTCAGGTCACGACTCTAATAAATACTAAAAATAATACAACTCTAAAATCTATTTTCTTAATTGCTTTTTCATTTTTATATTCAAGGCGTTTTTTAATTTATGGTGTTTAACGGAATTTCCAATAAAATTTTATGAACGTTATAAAATAGATCGGAATGCATAAATTATTTTCAACTAAGAGCTAATTAGTTTCGCTGACAACAATAGAGTGCAAATCATTTAGCAGTCTTATCAAATAACTTGAAATTTGTGTAAATTTATGGTAGTAAATTCAAAATGTTTTTTTCTGATTTTTAAGATGTTTTACAATCGAGGTGTCGTTATAGCGTTTCAACGGAATTTCCAATAAACTTTAATGAATGTTATAAAATAGACTGGAAAGTATAAATTGCTTTCACCACGAAGCCGAGTCGTAGCTGACAGCAACAGAGCGCGATCCATTACTTCTTCTTTTCTATCGAGCCGCGGTATTTTCCTGCGAAACTTGACATGTACTCGCGTTTCGGTTCAGTTTCCTTTAAATTAAATTCTCTATTCGCTGGTGATGAATTCCACTGACGAGTTGTACACTTACAGTGTTTGTGTTGTTCACTTTGTTTTTCTTACAGGAATGTAGTAACGCGCGTATAAATAACTAAATAAATGAATTAAAACTGTGTCGAGAGTTTTTTCCTCCGGCTTTTTCTCTCTTTGCCCACTAATGGGTGGCACATTGCATAGCCGATGAGTTCGAATAGGTAAAATATTAAAATAAACAAATAATTTGGACTGCTGAACAAAATAATAAATAAATAAATATAATTTAGCAATAATTGGCATGAAATATAAAATTAAGTTTTAGTAGTAAAGTAGACTGTTCAAAACTTATTATAAATTTTTGTAACATCTTTCTCATATAACAGTCAACAATAAACGTATTCTTTTCTTTTCTTTCTTTTCTTATATCTTATGGTTTTGTTCCAAATCTACTTTCACTGTAGGTTAAACTATTATAGCCATTGAAGTGGGTTGCAAACTTTTTATGGCCCACTGTTGGGCAAGGGTCCTCCCCATAACAGGGGGAGGCCTGGAGGATGCTACACCACGCTGCTCCAATGTGGATTGGTGGAGATTGGGCTAGTGGCCAACCCGTGTCGGATGTTCTTCAAACCGCCCATAGAGCCCCCGACAAGGTTTAACGACTGCTATCGTATTGATAATAACCGGGACAGACGGCTTGACGTGTCCTCCGAAGCACGGAAGCGCGCATTTAATTCGCCACTAGCCCATTGAAATACTTCCTGCGTCTGACGCTGCTTAGCTTTGTGTTTCGTGTTTCCCGTGCCGTTTCCCTAATCATTAAAAATTATAAATTCAGCAATCTCTTACTGGTTTAATTTAATATTTTTAGATAACTCATCATTATCGTTTTTTTCTACAATTCTGTTCTTATGAGAATCGTTCACAGGACTGCATATTTTTATATGCGTATAGTTATATTTATATCGGATATGGCTCTGTAAAACACATTACACAACAAAAATATATCGTTCATAAAACGGATATAAATATTTTTCATAGGTAAGACGTTCAATTCCAAAAGTAATCCCTATAGCTACAAATCCCAACCCTATTACCACAGGTCGCAGGTTCAAATCCCGGTGTCAGCGGAGCATTCCAACTTTTTCACTCAAGTCTTCACGTACTCATCAATTCACGTCTGACAAGGACAGAGCGCTACAATTTGTCTACCGTTCTCTTCTATCGCGTGGTGCAATATATTTTAGGGCGTTGACATCATTGCACGTACTTTAAATTGCTTCCTTCATCCTGAATCAGGACCCTATTCGTCTTGAGAACCCATTTATGCTCTGATGTCTCATCAAATTTCTCATTATGTTCTTAGATCTTTAGAGTAGAAAAAAACTGTACCATGCAGGGTTACATAGTTATCCATGCTTTTAATATTATCCGTTTTAAATTTCATCACAATCGGTTCAGCGATAGGTTAGGGTAGGGTCTAAGAGTTCTGGTAGAAGTTCATTGGATTCTGTCAGAGGAATATCTGTCATCTTCCTTCAAGTGGCAAGTTTCATTTATGTTTATTTAAAATTTTGAGTGTTTTTGCCAGAAAGCCAAAACCTCAATTTCATCTCGAGCAGCAACGCATCCATTTGAAAATTCAGCCAGTGTGTTTGCTGTTCTATTTTTTTATTACACTTTGATCACTCCCGCGGTGTTCCAAACGCCATTAAGTGCACTACACCTCACAAACTATCCGTCAGATCGCTCGTTGACCCAAATATTGTAACGTGCCATTCCTATGTAAAATTGAAATAAATAGAAAAAGAATTCGAATTCGAAGCGATTTCCCCAGTTTTGAATGGAATTGTAATTTTTGGTTTTCGATAAGAGTTTCATCTAAAAACGCAAAAGCGCTTTATCTAAAAACATGTAACTGGAACGCTTATACTTCTTCCACAGGTATAACTCAAAGCTGACGACACTAGCGCTGCCGTCGGTGATATTCGAGCCCAAGTTCAGAGGTGCCGTCAGGAACCTGGTGTACTCCGACCTGCCGGGCCAGGCGCCTCGCCGGCAGGAGCTGCGGCATTCGAGGGATTTAAAGGTAAGTGCTTTTCATGCAGCGGTGATAGCCCAGTGGCTTAGAATCGGGTTCGAATCCCAGTGGCATTCGCACCAATAACTTCGTAATAAAAGTTATGTGCGATTTATGAAATTAAATATCACCTGCTGTTACGGTGAAGGAAAACATCGTGAGGAAACCTGCATGCCTGAGAGTTCACAAAAAAAAAATGTACTCAAAGGCATGTGAAGTCCACCAACCCGCAGTAGGCCAGCGTGGTGGACTAAGGCCTACATCCCTCTCATTGTGAGAGGAGACCCGACCCTGTAGTGGGTCATTAATGGGTACTGACATGACTTTTCATCAGGGAGAAATCAAAAGCAAAGTCAGAATTAGTCAGAGGGAGTCTGAGTGGAGTCAGGGCAGAGTCAGAGTCAGAGCACGCACGGAGTCAGAGCGCAGTCAGAGTAAGAGATAGAGTCAGAGTCAGAACAATACCAGAGTTAGAGGCGAATCAGAGTCAGAATCAGAGCAGAGTCAGAGTCAGAACAGATTGTTTCCTCAAGCTTTTCTTTACGTATCAGATATATGTATGTAGTTTTAATTTTACACTGAGGCATGCATACTTTTGACACTTGACAAGTTAAGTTTTGTAGTTAACTTTAGTTTTGTAGCTTAACCAAGATCCGGAGATACAGAAAAGAAAAAGAATAGATTAATCAAGAATTCCTGTCAATCTTTGTAATTTTTGTAATAATTGTTATGAAGAGATTAAGTAATCAATAATTCCTGTCAATTGTTGTAATTTATAATTGTTATGAATTTAATGTAAAATCGTAATGAAACAGAGAAAATCGTACATACTCGTAGGTGCATGTTCGCGATATTTAGTAAAAGTACATTAAACAGTTCTTTGTTGATGTCCAAAACTTCTTTTTACCTGAAAGGTAGAACGCATGGAATTAAAGACACATACACGTAGACTGCGACCTGAAAAATAAATAGGATTCTTGTGTAAAAGTAAAATAAATCCTTCTTTAAATTTATTTTCGAAAATTTTCCGCTATGTTGAGTTGCATCTTGAAACCAAGAGATTTCGCAACATCTCTGACACCTAAGTAAGACAAATATATCTTATCCTGTGTCCTAGACCGTGTCTGCCACTGAGATAAATCGTCTTAAAGATTTCACAGGGAGATAGTCTTCACATGAAATAGTAAGTTGTTGAGAAATTGTTAAAACACACAATAGTAAATCTTTTGTCTGTCTTTTACTACATATTTTTGTCTATCTGTCTGTTTGTTCCGGCTAATCTCTGGAACGGCTCGACCAATTTTGACGGGACTTTCACTGGCAGATAGCTGACTGATGTAAATAAGTAGTATAAATAACTCCTATACATTCTATATGAACACATGAACACATAGGCTACTTTTATTTTAACGGAACAGTAACTTTTTTTCAATTCCCCGCCGACGAAGTCGTGGGCACAGCTAGTTCATCATAATAATATAAAAAATAAAAGTACATAATTTAAGTAAGATTTTACCGCTTTTACTTCAAACCGTGAAACAAAGGATGTACTGTCGTTTACTACTACGTTTTACTAAGCACCCCCACACTCGTAAATTGAGAATAAAACTAAAAAGTGCGTCCTTTTAACAGAGAACGCTTAAATAAAGGCAGTAGTTGCACCTGCGAGTGCAGTAAGTACAGACTAACTGCCTTTATCCTTTCAGAGCTCGCCTTTGCATCCTGAATCTGGGTTACGGTTGT
Source organism: Erynnis tages (assembly GCA_905147235.1). Taxonomy (NCBI): domain Eukaryota; kingdom Metazoa; phylum Arthropoda; class Insecta; order Lepidoptera; family Hesperiidae; genus Erynnis; species Erynnis tages. Next base: position 9,615,664 of record LR990087.1, read on the forward strand.
TAGCGTGTGTGGGACGAGCAGCGCTTATGTATGTTTTGAGCAGACAATTATGAAGGCACGAATTTTGAATTGAGATCTGCTAAAAAACTGTATACTATAAAACTTATATCTGGAAGAGACTGCCTGTAAAAATTAGAAGTACAGGTTAGGTACCTGCTAATTTCTACAAAAAATATAACTAATGTAAATAAGCATTACAGGTACTGCTTTCTATAGTCCATTTTTATTCTCTTGTACTAACAAAAAAGACTAACAATCTTAGCATGTCTTTTTATTTTAATTTGCGATTAAAAAATAATGCAGACACAAAATTATAAAAAATTAAAAACAAATTGTCATTTAATACAGAAACAGATTTCTAGAAACTATAATTTATTTTTTAAAGCAATTTTAATTTTTTTTCAATAAAAAGTAGTGCGAAGATTGTTTACCAAATAAGACAAAAGAATAAAAATGAATTGTTCCTACAGAGTTTTCTGATTTTTTATCTTGTCCAATTTATCATGTAAAAATAACCTATCCAAATATTTCTTAAATAGGTAATGACTGCCAGTTAAGGTCTGGTGATTAGAGCCTCCACCAGCTGTGAAACAGTATATCTAGAAAATCTAGTAATTCGTTTAGGAAAGCACTTCCTTAGTTTAAATAGTTTGCTTGAGGCAAACATGTTAGCCCTCTTGAGTAGGACAGCACCTACTTACGTTCGTACTGGACCTATACTAGGTACTAACAAACATTCACATGTAGACTTGTAACACTTAGAAGCACCACCCGCGACTTCAAGTGGGACTTATATCTTCTTTGAGGTCGGACATGGGTATTTGGTGGTTTTTTTTTGCAACCTACGGAATCACTATGTGGTACTATCACTATCAAACTACAACAAAGCAATCTATGGAGGTTTCAGTTACCACTAAACATCAGTTAACCTACATGCTCGTTTGGTACATACTACTAAACAAAATTAAATCTTGCGTTTTATCGCTCCACCGTGAGCGTTGTTCTAGCATTTTCTAGAGGGTTCTATCCAACGATTTATCTCGTACCACGGGCACAGAGCAGCACTAAGAGCTTTATAACTGAGTTTTGAGTCGCGGAGAGGCATTTGTCTTCCTTACACGTCAGCCCAATATAGAAATTATTTTAGAATTTTATCAGGAAAGAACGAAAGTCCGAAATTCAGGCTTGTTTAAGAAAGTCTAGAACATCTGGTGCGATCTGAGTTTCGTGCATCAAATCTGAGAGAAATATCTTCATTAAAGGCATCTACGTTGCAATTTTCATTCAGCTGATCTTTAACATCAAGTGACCAGTCACTCGATTGCTACTTATCAATTTGAAGAAAGTAGGCAGGCTTCTTCACGATGTTTTCCTTAAACACTTTTCTTCACAGGTAAAACTTTAGAAAAGTTATTGAATCATTTCGTGCCACTGTGATTCAAGCCTGGACTATACTCTATACTTATCAGCATTTTATTATCTGTCAGATACGTCATAGCTCTCCCAACAGTAACAAATAATAAACTTTTGTGTAATATACTAGCCTGGACTAGAACAAATATTCATAATGTTAATGTAACAGCGCACGTTGAACACAAAGCTACATTGTGCCGGTGTAAAGTTTATTCTCGCTGTGTTCATTTTTAATCGAGATGTATTTACATAATTATGCCCATTCTTTATATTTTATCATTGTGTTTTTATTCTATAAAAAAAGAATCAGGCGATGGTTTATTACTGCAAGCGCTCGCATTTACGACTGTTTGCAGTGCCAGTAACCCATTATTTACCCACTACAGGGTCGGGTCTCCTTCTCGTAATGAGAGGGATGTAGGCCTTAGTCCAACGCTGGCCTACTGCGGGTTGGTGGAAACTGTTTGCAGTAATGTACGATAAAGTAAGTAATCGATTATTCCTGTCTTCCACAATCTTGCGGACTCGCGTGTCCGGATTTCACAATTATAGTTTCAAGGGGAGAGACGTATTCAGCGTTGTTTTTAGTGCTCTCATTCACACAACTTTTCATATTGAAATGAGCTTATTACTCACTTTTACTACTACTATTTAGGGGATGAACACATCACGAAACGTAGCTGGGTCACTAATAAAATCGTAAGAGAGCAGACGTCGCCATAAAACTCAGCGTTCTTGCGCCGTCCAATATCGCTACTTCTGTTTGTTCCTCTCGGAAATTCGATTCGGAAATTCGAAAATCTGAAATTGGAGCACTGTGCGCTGTTCGTACGCTCGTATGAGGGGCGGCGAAAATGCACATTGAACAAGCGCAAATACTGTGGGTCTGTTTGAACAGTGATACAGTTCCGACGAATCGTGTAAGGTGAAGCCTGCAAGGTTAAATGAAGTAGAGACGGCTTTTCAAGGGTTAAGCTACGTCGCTTTACCCCTTGTCTTGTTTGCCAAGTCGGTGGACAACAAAATCGGTCGCTCGACAAGTTTGCCGAGACGTCACATTTGCATTACTATATATGTATTACGTAGATGTATAGAAAAAATACGATTTATTTACATGTCTGTAGTAGCGGCATTGCTAACACTCAGACTAAGGCAGTGAGCACTTAAAATCAGGTGACATGCAGGTCCGTTGCTAGTCAATTCCAATGAAAAAATATGTGCACAGGGGAAAAAAATGTCAATTCACTCCCTCTAAAACAAAGGCTCTTTTCAAGTCCTAACGGTATTTTTGGTGTAATATCTATAGAAATTATTTACCACTAATTGCAATATAGGAACAGAATTTCCTATTGTAGGGTAGTTGCAAATAATAAATGACTATTCCAATCTGGGACTGCGAGATTCAATCCGCAGCTAATAAAGCATTCCCGGGAATATCTATTTCTATCTGGGAATTTAAGTGCAGATTTCAGATTCGCTTCTCCGAGTAGAAAGGTCGGATTTATCTATAGAAAAGTTATTTTTCGCCTGTCTGTCTGACGCAACCTGAAAGACCGATGGTGGGAAAGTCGGGGATTTATATCCAGATGAAGAAGGTTAAGTTGGGGAACTATTTTTGAAATTGGAGAATATTAAATTTAAGGTTACAGATGAAAAGATTTTGATTTTGATTTTGAATTATTGATTGATGGACGAAGGTGATCGCCTAATCAACCTTTAAAAAAGGACATCTCACTCTTTAAACACATTACAGTACGCATTTATAACAGGCTTTTATAATAAACAGTAAATATTAAGGATATAATGGGTAGTATAGTTAGGTGATGAGCTGATGAAGGTGATGTGGAAAACGATAGATTGTTGTTGGATAGTAAAGTATAGTTAGGTGATGAGTTGATGATGGTAATGTGGATAACAAAAGATTGTTGTCGTTGTCTACATGTGTTATCTTTGTTTCCCTATAAATTATTGCATTCATTTTTCATTGTGTATGAACCAAAAAGATTGGTCTTAATCTTGTGTATCTAAAAAGATTGATCTATACTTTTTTTAGCCTCAAGTCTCCAAAATCAGAGGAGTTTAAACGAATTTCCCCGTTTGCCAAAAACGTAACTAATTTCACTTCTTAATTAGACTGGTTTTGATTAGTTACAGACCTTAACTTTATTACATGGTACTGGCTTCAGAGAGTTTATTTAACAGAATTAACATTTAAAATCGTTACCGAGTATTTGCGAACGATGTGATGCGAAACGTTTTGCGATGAGCGAAATCAAAAAGGAAATCTCAGCAATTTTCACAGCGGCACCGTTTCATCAGAATTGGTCTTCTAATTTGGAAAATAGTATAAGCGAATAACTAAACTGACCATTTTTTCAAACCCTAAAACGGGACACATTGAATATCGAAAATTATTCATAAGTACATACTTAACGATCGCCATGTTACTTTGGTATAAAGGGAGAAAAATTTCTCAGATTTTTTTTCAATAAAGTTTTCCTATTTTACTATAACTTTATGTAGGTTGTTTTTGATAAAATTTCACCACGTTTGCGTTGATGTCAGCACAAGGCTCAAATTAATTTTTTTAAAGGAAAATGCGAGGCTATTATTTGACATTTTTGCTGTTTATTTTACATTCTTTTGTTAATGGTGAGGTTTTTGTGTCCCCAGAATGTTCTTGGGGACACCGGGACAGAGTAGCTGAAAACGGGACTGTCCCGTTCTAAACGGAACGGATGGTGCCCTTAAGTGTAACTCGGGACCTTAATCCGCGTTTTAATATTCGTTGGGCACTAGGGCTGTGATGTGTGAAATTAATTTGTAAGGCAGTGAATTTACCCGCGATACCAATTTAGTTTAGGTGTATTAAGACACAAATTTTCCGAGAAATTCTTTGTTGTTGTTACAGTTTGCCTTTGATGTGAGGGCAATCATTTTTTAAATCAATAAAGATGGTTTAATAGAAACATTATAATGTTAGATTACAAGAGGTTTATGTACAGTATAAAATAATAAAGTGGCTTAGAATTCGAATTCTCCGTGATGTTTACAAAGACCACCAACCCGCATTACGGCGTGGTGGACTGTGCTATGGACTGGTGGACTATCCTTCTTATTGTGACAGGAGACCCGGTCACATAGTGGGTCATTAAAAGGCACCAGATTATTAAGAACGTATTTTTAATGGAAAAAGAACGTGGCAGCCCTATGCTAATATAGACTTCGTTCTGAGATAACTTTGAAGGTTGTCTGCATAAGCTTTCTAGATTTGTGTAAAAGGCCTCTGTCTAGCATAAATTCTACCTAATAATACCTAGAGTCTCGTCTTTCCAGGCCATTTCTCTTCATAGGGATAGCCTTTATTAAATTAAGCTAGTCTAAGCTCCGGATTTAGGATATCCCGACTAAATCATACTACTATTATAAATGCGATTGTTTGTTAATATGGATGAATATTTATTGTTTAAATAACTTTATAAAAATCTTATATTTATTTAAGTTAATTACGAAAGTGTTAGCTCGTCACCAAAGAAGAAAGTACACAAGAAAATTTTATGAGAAACAACGCTGAAGTTTGCTAACTGTGATTTAATTTAACTTTACCTTAAGTAAGCCCACCGAGTTTCTTTATAACAACGTCTTAGTACAGCTTAAATCCATCTCAAAACATAAGTAGGAGAAGTATTCTGGTGAGTGATTACATCAGAAAAGTGTGTTGAACGTTAATTTTAATATTAAGTTAAAGAAGTGGTTATAATAAATAAGCTTATCACATCTAAGAAGACTTTTATGGTTGAGGAGGTGTGGTTAGAATAAATCCTTATAGTAACCGTCATGAGTCGTGAGCACGGATTGTGGTAGGGATATTGTATACTTTCGGCCAATGTGCAGCAGCTGAAAAAACGTGCTGGATCAATAGACGACGCACACTGACGAACTGACGTTTGTCGAACCAATCGTGTGCACCGCAGCGCAGTCAATGTCCAACCGACCAATGAAAGTTGTGCTCACCACTCGTGACGGCAATGATACTTACCTATTTCCCCCCGATAGGGACTTTCGTAGTAGTAGTGGTTTCCTTAGTATACACACAAATAGATAGAGTTTCTATATTATGTGAGGTTTTACGTAGTAGAGTAGAGCTGTAGAAGCTTTCCCGGGAAAGTCGGACGTAGCGTCAGCCTCTTAGCCCGTCTTGAAGCAGCATGTTCTTCATGTCATTATTTGTGAGCGGTTGGCAATGGGGCGATATTGACACACACGATAGCTGTCACGTGTGTTCCTTTATTGGACCTAGCTATACTGCACCATAGAATAATTCATACTTATTTTTAAAAGAGTGCTGGGAGTTTTTTTCCACCCGCTTTTTTCTCCTAGTCTACGTTTTGCCTGAGGGGCGTTCAAAGCGGATGTTTGTATAATGTTAAATGTATAGCGGTGATAGCCCAGTGGCTTAGAATTCGACCTCGAATCGAGGAGTCCGGGTTCGAATCCCAGTGGCACGCACCAATGACTTTGTAAAAAAAAGTTATGTGCGCTTTATAAAAATTAAATATCTCCTGCTGTTACGGTGAAGGAAAACACCGCGAGGAAACCTGCATGCCTGAGAGTTCAGAAAAAAAAAAGTTCTCAAAGGCATGTGAAGTCCACCAACCCGCAGTAGGCCAGCGTGGTGGACTAAGGCCTACATCCTTCTCATTGTGAGAGGAGACCCGACCCTGTAGTGGGTCATTAATGGGTTACTGACAAATGTATGACGTTCATTAAGTGTGCATAAATTGTACCTAATAAGGAAAAAAGCTTTTGAATTTTGAATTTTGTCTTGTATTTCGGCTGGGGAAGTGTGGTTGCCGTAGATAGTTAATTTGAGGCGAATATCTTAGTCCCTAAGAAAAGTTGGGTGTGTGTGTCCATGGGCTGCAGTGATTTAACCTTAGATGACCTGCACACCCGTTTGCTACTAGTTATTATTGTTAAAAAACATATGAACATTTTCAAATGATTTCATATACAAGTCCTATGCTGCGTTAAATATATTCCCACAACCACACATCACAATCAGTTTGGATAATTAATGTTTTCATGAACCATGTTTGTAAAACGAAATCACAATCCTAAATGATTTTGACATGAGACTGTGTGTGACCACATTTCGTGTTATGTTTTGTTATTGAAATTAATTTGCCTATTTTGAGTTTCCATTAGGCCGAAATTCGGTTTCGGCGCGTTTGTTAGTGAATGTTTATTGTAACAGCCAGAATAATGAGAGTTTATGTAGGATAACCATTACTCCGCCGCAAGCATATTTACTTCGCAAGTGATCGGAAAAGTTAAGCAAAATCAGGCGCGGTCAGTAGGTACCTGAATGGGTGGTCGCTAGAGGCGAATTACCTGCGCACTTCCGTGCTTCGGAGATTGTTAAGCCGTCGGTCCCGGTTGTTATTGATATGATAGTGGTCGTTAAGCCATGGGCGGTCTGAAAATATCCGACACGGCTCGTTACTCCACAAATCCGCATTGGAGCAGCGTGGATGAGCCTCCCCCAGTTGTCTGGAGAGACCTGTGCCTAACTGGCAAAGGGTTGCAGTAATCCATTATGAAATCTGGTTTTATATGGCAACAAGACTTATTTCTTGTCAGTTGTGGAGACACTCCAGCCCATGACTTGCCAATAAAAATGTCTTATATCTTGACAGAAAATTCGATAGCGTGATTCACGATACACGTGGCGCCATCTCTTAGCCTATGGCAGAAATCATTACAATCTGGTATAGAGGTATTAAATGATAAAAGATCAATTTTTATTCTCTTGTCATATTAACAATCTTAGCATGTCTTTTTATTTTAATTTGCGATTAAAAAATAATGCAAACTGCAAGATTATAAAAATTTAAGACAAATTGTCATTTAATACAGAAACAGATTTTTAGAAACTATAATTTATTTTTTTAAAACAATTTAAACTTCTTTCCAATAAAAAGTAGTGCCAAGATTGTTTACCAAATAAGACAAGAGAATAAACATGAACTTTTGGTACTGAACATTAAATATTCATGTAGTTTAGTTTTAGTAAAGTGTGTCAGTTACCTGATCGTTTTCACGGAGATATAAGTACGCGTAAATAGTGCTTGCAGTAAAAGAGTACATTTCCTTCAGAGTAGCACCGTGAACGACCTCACTAGACCTATTGGCAGCAAGCGATAATGTCCCTCCATCAAAAACACATTACACCCTCTACATACGTGATGTCACTATAATCTGTCGCGCGGTCTAATGTCATCTGTGATGTGAACATGAACTCTATCGTCAAAGTATTCGTATAGTAAACGTTATTAGTATGTCATGTCAGTCCGATATCTTACCATACTAATGACGGCTCGATACGATTGTTATACGAAATTGCGTAAGTTAACTGCGGGCCTCGAGGCCCGTGTTTTCAAAATAAATTGAACTGCAATCACGTTTTATTTGCTTGTTAGTATTAACGTAATACCCCTTGCTCCCAATTTGTATAAATAGCGCCCACGTCAACTAGGTATACGTTTAATAGGACTTGACATTTACTGTTTTCAACCCACACTCGCCAGGAAATTAAACGCTGCATTCATACGCCACGGTTTCAAGTAAAAAGCATGTATAGCTTAGTACTCGAATTATACAAAGTCTGAACTTTGACCTTCCAAAATTTCGATAGTCACGCGCAAATACGATACCAAAGTTCTCAGAATCGCCCCTAAAATCAAAATATGAAAGTTGTTTTATAGTTAAACTAGACTGTGCCCGCGGCTTCGCCCGCGTGGATTTTAGAACTTGGTGCAGAGAAGGATAAAAAGTATCGTATGATCTATCTGTGTACCAAATTTCATCCAAATCTGTTCAGACGTTTTTGCGTGAAAGAGTAGCAAACAACAACTTAGATCTAAAATCCACGCGGACGAAGCCGCTGTAAAAGTCTAGTCTGAAATACATAACCCAATTCATACCGTTCTGTGCGTACTACTATGTCGAGTATTCGCAATTAGTATGCTCTGTAAAGCTTCAATACTAAGGATAGGCATGACGAGCTATAATTACTTAATTAGTGCCCGTACTTGTGTTCACTATCATTCCTTGAGACTTTTCTAGAAAAAGAATCGAGCCCAACATTGACCTATTAAAAGGTCACGATACACCTTTCAATAAATTGCACGTAATATTAAGTACAGATATCATAGCATTATTATAGATCGAGTGGATTCCCGGTCGGTTTTCCGGGACCTAATATTATTGTACTCCCATTCAATAGATTCGCCGGATAAGCCTTCTCCGTCTGAGATTGTATTGTTGCGTCAGACTCAGTAGTGGTTCAGAAGTGATCATAATAAAAATGGATCTGTAATTTACTCGTACAGTCAGCGTCATATAGTTCGTGATACTCAGGGTACTCTAATAAATAGACGCAACCAAAAAGTCGATAATATCGGTACAAACAAAGTTGTCTTATTGTTGTCAACAGTTTTGTCGCTCAAAAGGTCGACACACTTAAAATGTCATAATTATAAATCGGATCAGTCAAACTGCCATAAATATGGTTACAGTCATCCCGCCAATGGTATCTAAACATTCTAAGTGTTCAAAAATATGGAACAACATCGACAAAAATGTTTGTACCGATATTATCGGCTTTTTGGTTGCGTCTATATATTTGAGTACCCTGAGTGTCACGAACTATATGACGCTGACTGTACCAGTGTTGTATTTTTACTTTTTGGAAATGAGATTAGCGTCGATTATCGTGCATAGACTACATAAAAATTGATTTAGTTTAAAGTGGCTTTCACAAATTAACATTAAATACCTACGGGCATTCCTTTCTCCATTCTTTCAGTCCTTGGTAGCCCATTGTTTATGTCGACGCCACTCTGCCCCGTCCTTGGGAACTCTGAATCCAACGGTTTCCTGCTGTCTTCTTCAGGTCGTCTGTCCACCTGGTCGGAGGGCGGCCTGTGCTCCTTTTGCCTATACGTGGTCGCCATTCGAGGGCTTTTCTTCCCCAATGGTTGTCAGCCCTGCGAGCGATGTGGGATAAGCATTAAATTGAATAAAAATTTATTAAAAAAACCGTTGTATTAGCAAGTACCTACAAGACCAGCAAAATTCGTAGCTAGGTACCCTTCGAGTTTCTTCCAAGTCATTATGCCCTTTCTGCATAGATTTGCAGTAAAATTCCACATTTCGGCTATTCTCACGTCAGCCATTATTTTATCAGAGACGTAATCTGGATGTTTTATGGCAGCTTCGGATACTAAACCGCGTTTATTGTAAGGAACGTTAAAATTATATCGCTTTATACGTACATAGGATACACGAATACTTATAGTGTTCTTTCAGCTATAAGCTTAAAATGACAGGCTATTTTTGGTTTCTTTTTTTTCTTTTTAAAAACTAGATAATAAACTTAGAGGTCCGTCAGGATCATAAAAGTTATGGCCTTCCATTAGCAAAAAGTGCATTTCAGTTTGTTGATTATGTATATATACCGTTAAAGCAGCTTCGAGCTATTACCGCCCAGTATACTTAAGACTACGGTTATTTAAATCTTAAATCCCAGCGTCAAATCAAATACCTATTGTGACATTCACGATTTTTTCTTTTTGCGACACCAAGTGTCGCGACACTAAGCGTGACGGAAAAATGGTTGCCTGAGAGTTTTCCATAATGTTGACAAAACCATGGGAAGTTCACCAACCTGCAATCGGTTATACACGGTGACCTCTTGTGAAAAGATTCGGTCCAGCACTGATCACTAATTGGTTTTATGTCTGAGCATGCACTCTGTAAAGTTTGACGCGCTGTGCTTTAAATATTCTGGTGATAGGTGAGATTGATACGCCGACAAGTCAACATCACTTCGGCTCACGGGAAATTGAAATCGATTAATTGAATCCAACGATAATTACACCGGAGCGTCAGGAAATCACCGGTTAATGGCGCTCAGCGTAATAGCTTGCGAAGGGGCCGCCATTTTGACATGTAGGTATGTAGGTATATGTATGTAGTCACACTAGCTGAGCACACAACTTTATCCAGTAGATTTTAGAATTTGGTTCAGAGAGATATAAAAAGTATCCTTTTTTGATCTAGGTTTTTAACAGTGAAGCGGTGATAGTCAGCTAAGAATTGACTAACTGTTTAAACTATTGTATCTTTTAAATCAATGTGCGTAAGACGATAAAATTAAGTGATTTCGATATAATGGGTCCCACTATTACCAGTTTTCCGATGGTCCACTGTGATCACGGGACATCCTGTATAAGTAGATATGCAAAGTTTAATTCGACGTTTTTAAGTACATCAAAATCATAATTATTTAAAGTTTCGGTTACATAACTAACATACGACCGAAGCTAGTAAAAACATGTTAAAAATGTTGTGATTTTTTACAATGTAGTGTATGTATGTAGGTGATGTATGATAATATATATTATGCGATGTAATGAATTGAACTCATCGCTCGGTAATTACACGAGAGCGTCGGAACATCGTCGGGTAATAGCGCTCGGGGTAATGGGTAGCAAAGTGCCCGCCATTTTGACACCTCTATGTTATGATATTATTAGAGTACGTACACACACATTTGTTTTTTTCAAAGAAACCAAAGAGTAGATATCAATGTCAATCCATAATCTGAAGATCGGATCGGTATCTTACCTTACCTAATGTTCCTACCAACTAAAACTATAACTTTTTCGCAAGATAAGTGCCACGCCAAGAGATAAAAATTAAAGGCTGTACATCGATAAAAATCTTCACTCTGCGGAAAATGAAAACCGATTAATGGAACCACTCGATTAATTAAAGCAACGCGTGTCGTCGTCGACTAATGGCCGTAATGCCGTAATAGTCTGCAAAGTGGCGGCAATTTTAAACTCGCGTCGGATGACTTTAGCGACGTTATAATAGGGACAGGAACAACTAAAGCTTAAAGACAGGATGTGTTATGGCTGCAATAAAAATCAAATAATTATTGTCATTGGGCCATAGAAAAATTATTTTAATGTACTAAGTATGCATTTGGATGTGTGTAAAAGGGAACCCTATAGACTTGCTGTCTCTTGTCTGTTACCAGGCTGTATCTTATGAACAGAGACAGTTTTAGCCATGATTGGTTTATTATTTGTAAGCATTTTTTAAAGATTACTGAAATTAATTTTATACAGTCGAAAATTAAACAAAATTACTTTACTAGCAACGTATGCATTGATTCGAATGTTGATTTATAAACAGTTTAGTATTATTCATCAAAACTTGCCACGTGACGGCGAACGTTTAACCGAAAATTAATTAATGGTTCCAAAATGAAATTCAAAGTGGCGTTGAGTTTATTTTTGGAAGTATATTTAGGTTTCCATAACGCCGGCACGTGTGACTGAAGCGTTCTTGTATAAAAACACTAGGTTATGCCCGCGACTTCGTCTGCGTAAAATGAATTTAATTAGTAGTTGTTGTTTAAAGCAAACAGACCACTTCATACATCTTTACTTTTCAGTGAGCGATTATCGAATTTGATTCAATGAGTCGACGGCGAGAGCTGTGACAGACAAAGGTTTTTCAATTTTATGACTAACTGGTACCGACACACACACACACACACACACACTTTCACACATTCGCACACAATGGCACCCTTACGCATACACACACACATCCCAAAGTGCCGTAACAAGCAAACATACCATTTCATCCGCCGTTACTCATCGGGGAGCCTTTATCGAATTCATTTTAATGAGTCAACGCCGAGTTCCCTGACAGCGATGGGATTTTCAATTTAACCGCCACGTTTGTGCAGCGCATCAGCTCTGCGAACATTGGCGGGAATTATTTATACCGAGATCGCCGGGAAAGCGCTGTATATATTGACAGATTTACAATGTTCCAGAGTTTTATGACCGTTTGATAAATAATAAATCTATGACTGACGCTATCAGTGAGTCTGACATTCACACACACACTTAAGAAAATACACACGCATGCACGCACGTACGCACGCACGCACTCACACACACAAACACATACACACACACACACACACACACTATGACATAAACGCACAGCCCTTTTGTTAACGACCTCACAAAAAACGGGATTACAAAATCCATCAACATCACAACACGGTACGTTAGTTTATATTTAATCCAAAGCACGGTCGCAGCGAATATCGATTTTTAATTCAATTTGTCATAGCCGACGTCAAAGGGGAAAATAGCGGCTTTGAGTGCATGGGATTAATAAAAGATTTGTTGGCTCTAAAAGTAATCCGTCCAGCGGGTGGATGGTGAAATATAGGAGATTGGATTGATTTGGATTGGATGGATTGGATAGCATGTGTATGGTAAAAATTTATTCAACAATTCAACAATATTTCAACATTGTAAATGCAAAAATTTGTGGGATGCATGGTAAAGTAGATGTTTGTTCATTTTTGCGCAAATACGAATGAACGGATTTAGATGAACAGCTTAATATATCTCTGAACTAAAATAAGAAAATGGATAATCTTTTTAATAAAAATGAATCGCTGTTCGTTAGTCTCGCTAAAATGCCTAACCTGCATGCCTGAGAGTTCAGAAAAAAAAATGTTCTCAAAGGCATACGAAGTCCACCAACCCGACCGAGCCAGCGTGGTGGACTAAGGCCTACATACCTCTTATGGTGAGAGGGTCACCCTGTAGTGAGTCATTAATGGGTTACTGACACATAAAACTTAATACTTAATCTACGATTTTATCATCACACGGCAGCATACAGGAGTGCCTGATCATTAAAGTGAATTATAAGATAATGCAACTAGTTCAAACTTTATAATGCTACATTTAGCAGTCACGACCATTGCCTATAATAATATGTCTGGTGTGCGTTGAGCATGACTATAGTACTATCTTCAAAGTATTCGTATAGCAAATAGGTATCAGTCATTAGTATGTCGTGTGACAGTGTGTTTTGACATCTTTCCATACTAATTACAGCACTGGCACTGGGCGCTAAGTCCAACGGTTTTCCTGCAGCTCTCTATAGGTGTTTCTCGTTTTTTATTATTAGGGAAATAGAAAAATGTACCTGATTGTACCTATAAGAAAATTCAGGAAAATATATCTACAATATAATTTTGATATGTCCATTTATCTGTACCTATAAGGAAATTCATGAAAATATTTCCATAGTATAATTTGATATGTCAACTTAGAGATATAGAATATGAATTGCTTCCACGAATTTGTACTTACTCTTGTATCGAAAAGAAAATAATTATTTAATATTTCATGTCAAGATTCGATTACAAACTGTACGCTACCTATTGTATTTCCAAAGTCAATTTTCTGGTAATAAGTAAACAAAGGTATATTATGTCTTTATGTTAGGATATATTAAACGCTGGATCAAAATTCTCCGCTACTTTCAACAAAAAAGACTGCTAGCATGAATTCTCTAACTACTTTTCAAGTTTTATTTGTATTCCATCAACCCGCAGTAGTGGTGCGTGGTGGACGGCGGCCTACATCCCTCTCATTGTGAGAGGAGACCCGACCCTGTAGTGGGTCATTAATGGGTTACTGACATTTGTATTAAGTCAATTGATATTATCAATCAATTTATATAGATCTACTAATAACACTAGCTGACCCAGCAAACGTTGTTTTGCCATATAAGTTATCGAGCGGGATGAAAAATTATTAAATTACTATAATGACTATTAAAAATAGGGGTTCGTGATAGAAGGGTGAAAATTTAGGGTTGTGTGGACTTTTTAATGCCACATTATTAAAAAATAAGAGGAGTATGTTAACTAATATTGTGACACGAGAATTTAATATATAAGATAACATTTTATTAGAGCTATTTTTATAATAACCTTATAATATGATTCCGTTACTGCGATAAGGGTCCAGCGTAGGTATTAGCAATTGATGTGAAAAATACAAGTCTACGCAAGGATTTTGATTGAAAAAATAATTTCACGCTAATTAGAGATTACAAATAATAATGCTGGATAATGCTGGATACCAGTTATTAATTTCATTGTTTTAAATCTTACCTGAAGTGATTTGAACTTTGGGCGAGTATTGCGACTGAAAAAAATATTTTACGCTTATTTAACAGTTAACCGGTTAACTAATCTTATTTACGTAACAAAGGTCGTTAACCTGACTAATCGCTAGTGGCTAAATAGGCTGTGCAGTGTGACGTCACGGCATCGCCTCCAATCAATTTGGTCGCGGTCGCCGGCCATTTCGGTTTATGGTTCCCATACACTGACAGTGTTGTAGGAAAGCTATTACAGAGGGGAATTGATTTTGTTGCTTTGCCTAGAAAACCATACTTTTTATAGTGTGCTACAACTTGTCAGTAATAAGTAACAGTAACAAGTCGGGTCTCTTCTCACGATGAGAGGGATGTAGGCCGCCGTCCACCACGCTGGCCTACTGCGGGTTGGTGGACTTCACATGCCTTTGAGAACATTTTTTTTTAACTCTGCGGCGTGCGGGTTTCCTCACGATGTTTTCCTTCATCAGCAGGTGAAATTTAATTTTATAAAGCGCACATAACTTTTTTTTTACAAAGTCATTGATGGGTGCTACCGGGATTCGAACCCCGCGATTAAGAGGTCGAATTCTACGCCACTAGGCTATCACCGCTTCCTTACCGCCTTTAATACCTACCTTACTGTCACAAAAAGTAAGAAAAGTCTAATTGAGTTTTATCAAATCCGCTGTAAAATACCTACACTTCACAGGAAATCTGGTAGAAAATATTTTTCTTTTTTTAATTATTGTGCCTACTTTGTAATCTTTGAATGCTTCCGTAAGCTTCCGCATAGCTTTATCAGCAATCAAAACGGTCGAGGCGAAATTACATATTTCTATTTTATTACCAACCTGCCGCCCACGCTTTATAAAACACTTGTTTTAATACAATTCCTTTACTATAAGCGAGTAACTGAGGAGCGAGGAGAAAGTACCTGCTTTCATTAACCACATTAGGGTCAGATGATCCAGTACTGACCGGCTGACCGTAGACGGATTGATGCCTTTGAGATGTGGTGTTGGAGGAGAATGTTGCGGATACCCTGGACCGCAAAAAGAACCAACGTGTCCATTCTGAAGGAATTAAAGATCAAGACTAGGCTGTCATCCACCTGTCTTCGCCGTACCCTCGAATACTTCGGACACATCGCACGGAAAAATCCTGATAATCTGGAAAGACTCATAGTCACTGGCAAGATCGAAGGAAAGAGACCGCGCGGTCGCAGCCCGACACGTTGGTCAGATCAGATCCGCACCACACTCGGTACCCAGATGCACGAAGCTCTCCACATCGCTACAGATCGCACGATTTGGAAGGACAAGTTAAGATCTGTCCAAAACACAATTGCCGCATCCTAGACTTGAGGTCACGACCCTCAGCATTGAGGAAACGACGCGAGGAGGAGGAGGATCCAGTACTAACTTGCAAAATTACGATTGTTTCTTATTTTTTATTAAATTCCAATTTATGTAACAACCTTAAACTTTTCCTTCAAATATTTCTTTCTATTGCTTATTTGACTCGTTATAAATACATAAACAGAGTGAAACTTTTTGAATAAAGTAACTGTGTGAAACTTGCTGAAACTATGGGAGTTGGTGCCGTTTAAAACTTGATCGACATAAAACAATACCGAGCAAACTTCGGAAGAAGTCGGCGAAATCTATTTATAAGTCCAAGGATACGTCTAGTCATTATTTATATCGCAGTATTGAAATTCGCAACTTAGTGGAACTTAATTTTGGAAGTAAACATTTCATCATATTCGATTCTATATTTTTATACGAGTATGTGGTAGAGCCATTGTGCTCGTAGTTCCCCACCCTTTGTTACTTAAAGTTAGTCATTAAAACTTTTAGTCGTCCAATTACAGAATCTCCGACTATCCAGCTTGCCTTCCTAAATACAAGTCATGAATAACATCCTGCTTCATGAGGTTCATTATGACGGTATCAGGGTACCAGTAGCGCGTGAACTACAATTGTTATTATCATTTGGCACGTTCCCCCACTCGTCAAGAGATGGCGTAACGCGTAACCTGAATCACGCTATTAAAGTTTTCTACGTCGCTGGCATATAATATGTATTCACGCAGATGACAATGGCAACGCATGACTAATGACGTAATCAGAGCACGACCGTTCTCCACGCATCACCTAGCCTGGTGGGAGGTCTACCATGGCCAAAATGTACAGATAAACAAATAATTTAAACTTTTGTATCCTCATTACTGGTTGTCTTGAAGAGATCGCTGCTTAGCGATAGAACTGCCTTTTGCTGTACCATTTATTGTTTATTGTATTTGTCTGGTCTATGTTTGACGTCAAAATTAGATTTATTCAGCGACTCCGCGCGCTGAGGTCTAGTTAGTTCCAGAAAATGTTTTCAATAGCACCCACGCACCGCCCTCCAGTCGCATAACTCCTGAATTCGCCAAGTTATGACCATTACGATTATCTGAGAGAAGTTTCCTCGTTTTATACCTTTCTTTACCTTTTTATGTCTTCCTTTCTTGTTACTGTTTGTTTGTTTTATCTCAGTTTTATAGGGGCTCCTTTTTTGTTCCTTATTTGTTTTTTGGTATTTACATTTGTACGTGAATTGTAGTTACCCAGCCGACCCACCGCCTCTCAGAATACGTTTTGCTCTCAAGAAAAAACGGCTGGGCAGATTTGGATGGCATTTGGTATGCACGTAGTTTACAACCTGGATTAACATACTTGTTATCCCTCTCAAGTTCTAATATCTACGCGGACAAAGGCGCGGGCAAAGTCTCGTAGTGACCATTTGAGGTCACGAATTTGTGAGGTCTACGTAGTGCGCACTGCTCAGCCATTAATTCTGATCAAACTAATACACATATGAGTTTTAATGTATGAAGTATGAAGTGGAAATTGGCTGCACGCATTCCCATCATTTAGGTAATACACATCAATAATTCAAACGGCATTTCACACGAGCTCTAGGTCACATTGGCGGAATCGTACTGGTCGGCAAATTCCAACATATTACTGGCATTAATTATTTCACTTTGATATTCCAAATTGCTTCGCACAGCGTCATTAAATCATCCGGCAAATTGACAACTGTTCCGCTTTAAAGAGCATTAATAATGCTCTTGATAAGCATTGTTTGGCTTCAATACTTTTATGTGCTCCTTTTTCTATGGTCCCTAGACTATACCTACTTTCTAATGCGGATTGGTGAAGACTCAACAGTATTTTTTGTTTTCCTCGCATTGTTTTTAAATTTTCTCACCATGAACACTTTCCCTTGACTTACACGAAAATTACAAAACCAAAATTGTAATCTTGGTTTGGCCAAATCGGTCCAGCAGTTCTAGGGCGAGACACAAGAACACCGACACCTTTCATTCAAAAAAATATACATTTTTTTTTGGTTTAAGTGTTGTCCAATTTGAAGCGTCCTTTAATACTTACCTCTTTGTTCCTGTGTTGTCGCAATTGTCGGAAGCATACATTCTTTTCTTTCCTTTTCTACGCCCTTTGTAAGTCATAGTCTAACGTTTGCAAAAGGTCAGTATGTGAAAAAATATTCAAACTAGCTGCATATGAATTTTACTTACACTTAGTTGTGTGTCCAAAATAGTAAAATCTCTGACAGGGCACATAAATCAGGACCTTCGGCCTTGGAAAACAAAATGGCGACCATGAATGGAACTCGTCGTCACCCACGCACTACTCGTAAACGTATCCACAGAACTAATGATGTGTAAGAAGTGACTTTTGTTATTTGTTAGAATAATTACAGAGTAATTGGATTATTCCATGCAAACGGCTTTGGGCTATCTGACAGGTAATTTCAGTTTCAATTGTGTTTAAAAAAATTTAAGCTTTATTCAACTTGTAATCTACTATACAAACAGTACTTAGTTAACTAAAAACGTGATGTTTACTTTGAAAGAGGTTAAAGAGAAAGAAAGGAAGTAAAGAAATTAAAGAGGTTTGAATTTCTTAAAATAATTTTTCAAATCTTAACTTTGAATGTGTATTCCTGTATGTTTTATGCTATAAAATGTACAGCTTTCTTTGATGATCACTCTCTCACGAAACCTTACACACATACTACAACCCTTTATAATTGAAATTGGAGCATAGAGACAGAAAGAGAGGGAAGGATCACCTGGAGATTCCCTCCAGGTGATCCTTCCCGACGCTTTTCTCTTACGTGACTGTTTAATTTTCTGGCAGTAAGCTGGGAAATAGAAAGCCAAAGCAATTCTATTGACTCATCAGTCTGTGGCGGCACTTATCGTTTTTTTTTCAGCTCGGAGGCGGCGTGGGAAGCGAAGCGATTTGCATGAAAATTTCCAGTTTTGTGAATATTTTATTTGTTCGCATAATACGCCTATGCCTACTTTTTACTTTTGTTGTTTTAGGCTGTTCCTCTACTTATACACAGAAATAGTTAATATTTAAAAATATTTGTATCCCATTTATTTTTTAGGATAAAAATAATTATATAGAAATCTAAAAAAAGCACTTTCAGAATAAACTTTACCAAAGTTTTACTAAAAATTTCGCGTGACAGAAAGGAACTGCACGTTATTTTTTTTTCTTTTAAATACGAAATTTTTAAATGACGGAAAGATCTTTTTACAAAATTTAAAATATACGAATAGGTACTTAGTTGCTATTACTATTTTAGTAATTACTTATTTTATCTTTAGCATCAAAATATTCCGAATAATATAGATCCATAACACAAATGTTTTTTGGTTATCATTAAGCTCTACCTCTAGCTCTAACATTATGTAGGGACTATATTTTGGGAGGAAAACGTTATTTGTTAGACCGCCCACACACACCCACGCTGGGGCCTCATATTCAAACAACTTAATGTTTTCATCGACATTTGGGTATTTAGTACGTTGGTGGCAAATTAAATTCATAGTAGAGCAGAATTTAAAACTCTAAATCTAAACAAATAAATAAAATACCCTCCATGTCTGTTTGTAATCTATACAAATATGTGAATAATATTTGAGTGTCTGTTTGTAATATAAAAATAACCGAACCGAACCCAGCGTCCTCTGCAATCTGCATAGAGTACCCTCGCAAGTCGTCGGTTATGTACGAGTAGAATCATTTGAATTCTTCCGCGGTACTTCTTCCGGCACTCAGTACCCTTAGTCTGAGTTTTAGTGATACAGAAACATTGATAGATACGCAATTCATACACAGCTGTCCACAGTGTAATAACAAATAGAGGTAAAAGATTTTTAGAGGAGTTAAAAAGTTTAAAATCAAATTTTTGTATGGAGTGAAAGATATGAATACTTATCGTTAGACATTATAATACTAACAAATATTTAATACCTACGAGATAATATAAGTTCGAAATTTTACAGTGCATTACGGCCAATTCACGGTTATTATGTTTCATTAATATTATTAAACATTGAAAGAGTGTTAATTAAAAATAAAGCAATTTTTGTGATGATTTAGATAATGCTTTATTAATTTTTTAACTGTTCTAAAAATCTTTTTCCTCTGTTGGTTATTACACTGTGCATTTTCGTCTGGTATACTGTGTATGTGTGCGTTTCATTTCGAAACTGCTAAAACTCAGACTAAGGGTACAGATAATCCGCCGTAAAGTTAGCCCTCGAATCTTGGTTTGTAGAACCTAAAGAACATCAAGCAAGCGGGTTTCCTTGCGGTGTTTTCCTTCACTGTTACAGCAAATGATAATTAATCTTATAAAGCGCATGTAACATTTAAGCAAGTCATTGGTGGGTGCCACTGGGATTAGAACCCGGACCACTCGAGTTGTAGGGCGGGTTCTGAGCCACTGGGCTATCACCGCTTCTTGTCTTTTACTACAATAAACAAACCAATAAAGTTTATCGACAAACAAATGTCGTACGCCTTAATCAGCGTAGGCGGGCGATATTGCCTCAAAATCGCCTCAAACATTCTGTAACATACATATTTCCTCACAATCTACTTAAGCTAATACCTTTTCATACAATATTGGTAACGAATTTTCGTTTATCTAACAAGCGATTGACGCGTGTCGCCTGTTATAAAGAGGGTTTGGGACTTAGGCTTGTTGCGGAGTTGCTATTAATTTGGAATCGCACGACTATCGCTCGACAACGACACAAATGCGTCTAAAAGCACAACGTTTTCAACAAATAAGTTTTGGTGCCCAAGAAATTTAATGTAAAAATTTGTGCGCTTTTAACAAAATATTTATATTACATTATTTATTTATTTATTTACCTAAAATTTACTTATTCATTTTAAGGGACACAGCGATTGATTGTTAGTGCAGCAAGGTCTTTGATAAGGAATAATGGTGATAGTTCAAATAGAAATTGGCCAGCGTGGTGGACTAAGGCCTATTCTTCTAACTGTGGAGTTCCGACCTCATTGATTTGATCTGAACTGATTTGACTAAAGTTTTCATTCATGAATTTTTACGTACAAAATAAATTAAATACCTGAGAGATAAGGAGACAAATAGAGAGCAGATAAAAGCAAAAAACAGTTCACGTGGAATCACCCTTATTGATCGTATCGTCCCTGTCTGTGTCCATGTAATATCTCGAAGTCGATGTGTTCCAGGCCCTTATGTAAATAGGGAAATTGGAGGCTTAGCGGGCATCTGGGGAGCGTTCGATGGTGCTATCTTTATGCTATGTTTGCGTTTTGATTATCTACGAAATTTGAACATGAAGCGTTCAGCGAATTTCATTTGATAAATTTGGTAATTTAAACACCTGGAAATGCCCTTACTTCGGCAATTATATGCGTTATTAAGTATTTAGTCCACCACGCTGGTCAAATGCGGGTTGGTGGATTTCACATGCCTTTGAGAACATTTTTTTTAATCTCAGGCATGCAGGTCTCCTCACAATGTTTTCCTTCACCGTAACAGCAGGTGATAACTTTTTTTACAAAGTCATTGGGATTCGAAACCGGACCCCTTGATTGAGAGTTCTAAGCCACTGGGCTATAACTTGGAAAAAGAACTCTATTCAGGAATAGTTCAATTACAAGCCATATAATGTCATTTCCCACTAACACTACTTTTATTGCATAATGTTCGTGATTTCGTATATTAACATTATATGTATAACGATGTGTTACTCGGGCGAGTATTTCGCTCGTTTCATAAATACGAAAGTATAGGGTACCGCTGTAATTAGGGTTGCGATAACTTTTTTTTACAAAAGAAGTAGTAAGCATACTACTAAATAGTTACATACTTGTGTCGTTAACAACAACAGCGAACCTAACAGTAGACCTTCTAAGTACTAATTCTAAGTAGTCCTTGTAGTTGGATATATTTTCCTATTCTTTTATTGATTTTCTTTACTCGAAAGTATAAAACTTTGTACTACTACGAGGTCGTGGATTTGATTCCCAAGTACACAAGTATAATAATAATATGTTCTGTGTATGGGTGTAAATTATTTATCTGTATAAGTTTGTATTTATAACAGGCCTAAGTGCTTTGAGATCAGAAAGCCATGTGTAAGTTGTCCCACAGTATTAATTTATTTACTAGCCGTGCCCGCGACTTCGTAATTCTAAAATAAAAGTAAGCCTAAGTTACTTCTTATTCGATCAGTTTTCTTCTAGTGAAAATCCCGTCAAAATCGGTCGAGGCGTTCCAGAGATAAGCCGAAACAAACAGACGCACAAAAATTGTAAAAAAAATGTATTTTGGTAAATGTAGATGTACCTACCGTGTACATATTAGATACATATACATTTAGTAAAAATTATTATTTTTATATGACAAACAGACACTCCCATTTTATTTATTTGTAAGTATTGATTTGCTTTCCGTAAATGGCAACCCTACGAATAATGGGCATTCGGTAGCGGACACGAAGGGCTTTTGAACTATCACGAAAGTTTCGATTTGGAATGTTATGACGCGTAATTTTATTAGGTTTAAGGGAACGTGTGTATTTTATTTTTTTCCGATGGGGAAATAATTGCATTTTTGTGTTTTTCTGGGCTAGCGAACTTTTTAAGTAACATTACATAACCTACCTAATAGTCCAATCGATTTAGGATAGAATCTTTCACCCTTTAAATAAAGGTGGTAGATGTTGTAACAGTGTATGTGTGCGAATCCCGAAAAACGAAGCGTAGACTGCCAGTTACCCCCCGCAACGATTTCCGGAGGAAAATTGGTTCTTATAATTTTTTCGATGCCTACCCCGTTTTTAATCTAATGCGACTGGGTTATAAGTAAGATTAAGTTAGTTTAGTACCTATACCAAAAAATATCTTATTTTAATCAATAACTTGATAAATTTATAGTATTTTGAATTTACTGACTCTTTCAGGCAAGACTGAAACTATCACCTGGCTTGGATATTGCCACCTCCAAGTCTTATACATGAATCCTGGCACAGATCTGTCACTGGGGACATACTTGTTAGTAACCCTAATTGCTAATGAGCGGTGATAGCCCAGTGGCTTAGAGTTCGACCTCGAATCGAGGGGTCCCGGTTCGAATCCCAGTGGCACGCACTAATGACTTTGTGAAAAGGTTATGTGCGCTTTATAAAATTAAATATCACCTGCTGTTACGGTGAAGGAAAACATCGTGAGGAAACCTGCATGCCTTAGAGTTCACAAAAAAAAAGTTCTCAAAGGCGTGTGAAGTCCACCAACCCGCAGTGGGCCAGCGTGGTGGACTAAGGCCTACATCCCTCTCATTACGAGAAGGAGACCCGACCCTGTAGTGGGTCATTAATGGGTTACTGACAACCCTAATTTGGCATTGTCTATTTTTGAAAGGAGACTTAGAAGCAACTAGTGGGAATCGACAATATTTTCCATGCCGTTTGTTTATACGGTCTCTAACATTATAATAATATGCTGGCTCAAGGCTCTGAACTTCTAAATCAATTGACTGGTTTCCATAGCGATCAATACGAAAACCATAATGCTGGAAAAATTGGATTAGCCTGAATTATTCAATATCTTGAAGGAACATTCACGATCAAAGAGAATTATACGCTTTATTAGGCTTCGTAACTTACTCGACGAAGACAAATAACTTCAGATTCAGAAGTACTCTAGGTAGGTACTACTCGGAGTTTCATAAATTCAATATTCCGAATGTTCAGCGCGGAAGTAATTAATTAACCTTCTGAGAGGTTAATTAAATTGGCAATGAGTAATTAGTGAAGTGAATAAGTTTAAAAGAGTAAGTATTTATTGTCAGTAACCCATTAATGACCCACTCCAGGGTCGGGTCTCCTCTCACAATGAGAGGGATGTAGGCCTTAGTCCACCACGCTGGCCCACTGCGGGTTGGTGGACTTCACATGCCTTTGAGAACATTTTTTTTTGTGAACTCTCAGGCATGCTGGTTTCCTCACGATGTTTTCCTTCACCGTAACAGCAGGTGATATTTAATTTAATAAATCGCACATAACTTTTTCACAAAGTCATTGGTGCGTGCCACTGGGATTCGAACCCGGACCCCTCGATTCGAGGTCGAATTCTAAGCCACTGGGCTATCACCGCTGTCGCACCGCATTTATTGACTTTTGTTGAAATACTACTACTATTATAAATGTGAAAAGTTGTGAGGATGGATGGATGTTTGTTTGTTGTCTTTCGCTCAAAACGGCTTAACGGCTTTGATCCCTCTCTGGGTCGAATTCTTAGGTGAACGCGAACGAAGTCTAGTGGCCTTACTCTTGAAAACAATCTTAATTTCAATTCCGATTCCGATCTAATCTGAACTGTCACAAGATTTGGTACTCTTGAACGCAATCTGTCAATAACTGCGTCAAGAGTACCTTCTCTTTGGCATTAAGAAGATTGCAACGAAATTGCACAATTTCATTTAGTTCTGCAACAATTCCAATGACGATCGATCGGAATTAATTTCAAGAGTAACCCCACAGGGGCTTCCAGCTAGTATAATATGTATAAAGAACAAAAGAAGAAAGATCCTGATCCTGATGATTCCGGTTACACCTGAGCCGTTTCTCCAAAAGTATATTCTTCCTCTGAAGCGAAGAGAATTTCAAGATTATAAAAATGGCTGAAGGATGAAGCTGCTCATCACCAAATAGTGTTCCTCCGTTTACGATGTAGGAGTAGACGACAAAGAAGGTGCTACATTGTTCTAGTCCGCGACTTTATATGCAATAATATACATAGGTAGTAACCAGAGAGAAAGAGAGATACACACACTACTATAATTGATGTCATCATGCACAAATACAATTAGTTACGGAAAAGGCACGCTTTAGTCTTGACGTGACGTAACGATAAATTTTTAGAAAAGCAAAGGGCTGGTTTCATCGAACAAATCGATGACAAAAAAATCCCTAAATGACGATTCCCTAAAGGACTCTCCAGGTGAGCCAAAATCTCACCTCGCAACGAACGAAGACAGGACATCAATCTAGCCCAGCAAGGTCATCACACTCTCTCACACATTAGCTCACCCAAACATTTATTCTAACAAATGCTCGTATAAGTCCGTTCACCCTTCGACCTCCTGAATAAATCATGACACGCTTCGCGGATCACGAAATCAACTTGATTTTCAGGAGAATCCCCCACACGATACCCACTCCTATTCCCAGAGGATAAAGGCGTGTTTCGTTTAAAAGAAATAATGCCTAACTGCATGTATGAGAGGTAGACTCACAAATTATTTCTCAGAATGGAGCGTCCATAGATTTGTCTAGTAATAGAACGCTCTGGGTTTCATCGGTACAGCTGAGTAAGGCCATCGTCCCTTTACCTGAGATTATGTTAAAATCAACTCAGAAAGAATCGGCATTTTCGCAAAATCGTATCATGTATATTTAACAGAGGGCTCAGTGTACCTCCCAAAGCAAGAAAGTTGTTTAAATGATATTGCAGTGGTAGACCAAATGTGTACTTGTGTAGCCAATTAGCGATCTTAGGATTTGATCCTAGCCCCGTGGCTCGAAAAAGTTGAGTTGTGACTAGAATCACGTCGTGAGTCACGTCGTCTCGTGACCCTTGTCGTATCATAGGACTCCTCCCGCGATGTAACTTGTGTCGCTTCGTGATTCCTATTGGATTGTGGCTCAATTCGCCTTGTGACTCTTGTCGCGTTGTGACTTTTTATCGTTGTGACTTCTGCGGTGTCACGACTCTTCTCGTGTTATGACTTCTATTGTATCGTGACTTATATCAAATTGTGACTCGTCGCTTTGTGACTCTTCTCTTGACTCATCTCGGTTCTTTCTTCCACATAATTATGAATCAAGATCAAGAACACTTGTTCTAGTGTGTGACTCTTGCCGTGTCATGACTCCTTTTGTATCGTGATTAGTATCACATCGTGACTCGTGGCCTTGTGACTCTTATCTGGGGGCACGGCAATGTCCCCAACAAGTCAAGCAAAAAGAGGCATGGCCGTACCATTTTCTAGAAGCAATTCAGACCATTTTTAACCCCCTATAACTCCATTGTGGATAAAACTAGGAGTCTGAATTTTTAGTAACCAGGCAGGTATTGTATAAACACGGTATATTTAACATTTCATTCAATTTGAGCCAGTAGTTTAAGAACTATAACTAGTCAAAGTTTCTTAATTTTATCACTCACTCACCCACCAATCATCAAAATTCTAAGGAAGCAATGGTTAAGTCAATCTATGGATACATGGATCTCACCTTTTTACGGTGCAAGAACTGAGTTGCGAGACTTGGGTTTTTTTTACAAGTATTGTTTTTGATGGTATCTTTATTCCTACATATACGAGTACTTATGGATCAAGAAGACATTCCTTCCTTCGTACAAGATTTTCATCTCAATTTCTCTTGTTCCAGCCATCGCGGATCAGCAATGCCAGCGGCGACGCGTGCGAGAGGCGGGACCCTTGCCAGCACGGCGGCGTTTGCATCAGCACCGACAACGGCCCCGTTTGCGAGTGCCGGGACGGAGACTACGAGGGGGCGTTCTGTGAGAGAGGTGAGCCAGTAACCCATTAATGACCCACTACAGGGTCGGGTCTCCTTCTCGTAATGAGAGGGATGTAGGCCGCCGTCCACCACGCTGGCCTTCACATACCTTTGAGAACTTTTTTTTTGTGAACTCTCAGGCATGCGGGTATCCTCACGATGTTGTCCTTCACCGTAACAGCAGGTGATATTCAATTTTATAAAACGCACATAACTTTTTTACAAAGTCATTGGTGCGTGCCACTGGGATTCGAACCCGGACCCCTCGATTCGAGGTCGAATTCTAAGCCACTGGGCTATCACCGCTCTTTTAGAGAGGTAAGTGTTATTTATTTATTCTAGTCTCACCAATACAAGGCACACAAAACAAACACGGTGAATATTAAAAAAAAAATTGATCGTGTACGCGATCATTACAGGTGGGCGACGACATGCACAATTTTGACGCTCTTGTGTTAACTATAATAGTCTCTATCATGTAGAAACAATATCGGGAGTTAGGGGTTTCAAAGAATTTTTATTGGTAAATAAATAAATAAATAAATAAATAACGCTTCACACTCATAGCCCCACACTAGGATTCCCTGTGTCGTGGGCGCCATGGACACACACAAGACAACAACACAACACACCCAGACCAGAAACAGAAATTCAAAAACATCATTCAAATCTCTGCTCTGCTGGGAATCGAACCAAGGACCTTCCGCGCAGCGCACCGAGTCTTAACCACTGGTGTAACATGCAAGTGTCATGCTGCCAGTAGAACTCACTTTGAAACCTGCGAGAAATTCTATGCGGATCTTGGCGCCTGTTTGTGTCTACTTGCATGCAGCGTGTTTTACCAACTTCTACGAGTACGTCTTGTCTGTCGTCCACCGCACTGAATCAACATTACTAAGGACCTAGGAATTAAAAGTTCATATATGCGCATCATGGTAAGGAATATCGTGAATATTTCAGATATTATTGTTATTAAGTATTATTTTTGAAGCTGACGTGGTTGGAACCCTTCAGAAAGCTCTAGTGACCAAGCAGTAGAATCTTAAAAACTAAAAGCAAAACTAAAAGCTTAAGCACTCGTAGTTATTCGTAGTTAGCTTTGGAGAAATCCAGATGCACCCCTTAAACGATGAGGTGTCAAGGACCCTGGCGGTCGGGGTTGCCGACCACAACCATATGGCGACGACACCATGGGGTTTTAGTCGGTTGGTGCCTTGCTTAACCCTTTGTCAACCTCAATCCGAAATATCTGTGGTACATTTTCACAAAAAAACGTAGTAGCCCATTTATGAATTAACAACTAAACACCTCAAACATGAAGTAAGCAAGTTTCCTTAACTATCCTTATCGGACGACAGCATCGGTACGGAGGTCAAGTACCTACACAATTTCAAAAGTGGCTTTTAAGAGGAAGCGTTGCGTTTTCCCATTACCGCCGCTAGCTCTAATGGCTTCGAGTCCGGTGGAGTTGAGCACGCGATCTTTGAATGGCTCGTTGAAGATTTCTTGGAAAAAAAATGCTTTCCTGTAATTTGTTGCTTGAAAAAATTCCTTTTCCGATTAATTTGTTCTTGTTTAGGTGCTTTAATGGGTTGTTGTTATGATATTAATATTTAATTATTATCGTTTTATCTGCACGAATGTGGTTTAGTTTAGGGTTTGGCCGCCATGCTTTTAACCCGCCGTGAAAAAGCAATATTTCCGTCATATTTGATTTACGTTCGATATTGGATGAGATTTTGTATTGACTGAAGTGATAAGAAGTGGCGAGATAAATGAAATGAAATGAAATTCGTGTATTTGCACGAATATGGGTTAGTTATTGGTTTTACAGGGCATTTTGATCAATCCATATTCACCTTCTCATGTATGCAAATTAAGAAGTTACATATATTACAGTTTAATAATTTAAAAATAAAATAAAACTAATGTTAGTACTTATTACAATTGAAAACTTATAACTAATACATAATTTAATTGACAAGTTTGTATTATTACAACTACATTTATTATTTTTATAATTAGATGTAATTTTATATAACCTGCAAAGCAAAATGGATAAATGAACGGTAATGTATTTTAATGTATGGTAGGGCTATGCTACTTAATAGAGGAACTTAACCATAATCCTCTTATCACACCTTGAAGCAAAAATATTTCTGACATGTTTGATATGCGCTTTTTCATAGCAAGAAGTTATTATAGATATAAGCCGCCGACTTAGATTTCGAAATAAGAACTCGCGCGTTTTGTTTCGTTCTGTAACGACGGTAGGGACTAGCTCATTGGTCAGTTTCGTTCCCCTCCCGTACCCCGCACACCATGAGAGAACCTGAGGTTACAAGAGAATTAAATAAAATTTAGGTTTTATAAATTTTATCGAGTTTTATGTTTCCAAAAGTCAATAAAAATGTTTTATCTTCTTGGATTCATAGTAGTATGTTTTACTTATAAAGCTATAGAAAACTTCTATGAAATTTAATATGACCTCGATTCACCAGTGCCTAATCTGGCGTAATGGCTAAACTTCACTTAGCCGCTAAAAACTAAACGGCCCATTAAAATGACAATAATGATAAAACTTTGGTAACTGCGCTTTAAACGAGGATCACTTAAGAAAAGCTATTTAAAGTCAGATAAAGATCTCGAAAGTCTTCATGAACCATGACAGACTAAAATGCGTTAAATTACATTTTTCTAATCATATATGCGCACGAGCAGACACACACATACTCACGGTACGTACGTATTATACACACTCATAATAAGTATGATACACACGGATGTTCAGGTTGAAATTTTCTTTCTTTTCAAAATTCTTCAACCGATCAAAACTCGAAATTCAAAAATGCGACCACAATCAACAATTATTATGTTTACTTTTAGTAAAAAAACAACTTTCAGAGGGGACGTTTAAGAATGTTAAGTATGTTCAATAACATTTATCTATGTATGACACAACTTATACAACTCATCCAATCGTAATTCACAAAAACATACACTATAATTTCAGCCGTCAATTGTTCAAATAGAATACTACTTATGTTGGAACAAATTACTAACAGTAACCTGTCATTAACGTAAAAGCTATAGGTATATTCGTTCACGTTCTAATAACAGTGCCTAAAAGGTTTAAATGAACGAATAACTCAAGTTCACAGTCAAGGTTGCGTGCCGGTTAAGGGCGTGTTTTAATGGATAAGGCTTTACCTAACTAGTACAAAACAGTAAGAACCTTCTTTAGATTCGTATAACCTTTATCATTTTTCCAACCGAAAGAAAGTGGGCGGATGGGGAAGAAAGGTCCTCGAATGGCGACCACGTTTAGGCAAAGGAGCACAGGCCGCCCTCCGACCAGGTGGACTGACGACCTGAAGAAGACAGCGGGAAACCGTTGGATTCAGAGGGTCCAGGACCGGGTGGAGTGGCGTCGATTAGGGGAGAATTAAACTACAAAAGATTTCTAACTTTTATAGCGAATTGTTAAATTTCATATTAAAGCTTTAGGGGTTTCAAATAGGATAATAGCTACGCGACGACAACAAATTACGTAAAGCTATTATTTACGTTAAAGCAATATGTTCATGTAGTAACAGCAATAATGAGGTTCAAGTAAACTCAAATTCAAGTCCAGGGTGAAGGCTGCGTAAGGTGAAGGGCATGTCAATCGATAAAACCTTGCTTGTCTATTTGTGACTAACTTCTGTGGATTCGCCCGATCTTATTAATTCGGTCCAGGATGAAAAAGTGCCCAGTCATGTCAGTAACCCATTAATGACCCACTACAGGGTAGGGTCTCCTATAACCCATTAATGATTATGTACAATGAGAGGGATGTAGGCCGCCGTCCACCACGCTGGCCTACTGCGGGTTGGTGTTCACGTGTGCGTGGATGGGGAAATCCGAAACTATGAAAAATATCGAAAAATGCTGAAAACTGGAAACCGATTTTAATGAAACTAAAACTGCATCGTTGGATTTTTGAAAAATCAATATATCTAGTCAGGAATCCAACCCATTGATTTTGAAAACATAAGTCACACGTGTATTATTATACCATTCGATAGTGTCATTAAGAAGGAAATAAATTTGGAAAGTAATGAGTGACATGTGGCAAAAAAGTATTTCATAAAATTTTATTTTATACTTTTTTGTCGGTTTAATTATTTTTTCACATGTCTATTTCAATAGGGACAGTTCCATACTCCATCCATACAGCCCTGTGTTTAAATTTTGTATTGTTGATTTGTCGATTATGTCAGTTAGTACAAGGCCTTACTCCAATACTAAATGGTTACAAATTCTACAGTTGTATGGTATGGCAACATCGATCGGAAAATAACTATGTCCTTGACCGTTTCTATGACTGTTACTATCTTAATCAAAATCTAATTGCAGGCAATTACCCACACTATAATTGCAAGCTTTATTTTCCATTTTCCTTATATTTCATGGTAGTCGATAAGTTGATAATGGTGTTAATTCAACAAAATGGTTCTAATCTATCTATCACTATTTTAGGGCTATCACTGCTTCATAATTAATATAATTAAATATCACTTGGAATGACGCTGAAAGAAAACAAAGTAAGGAAGCGGAGAGTTGTCTATAGGTATTCCTAAAGGCATGTGAAGCCTACCCGAATCAGTCTAGCGCGTCCTAAGGCCTACATCCTTCTCATTATGGAAGGAGACCCAACTTTGCAGTGGGTCCCTAATGGATGTCAGACATGAAATTATTAGTTTTACGAGACTGAACCACTAATTTGACCTTATTAGCCGTTTAAATCCTTTGACCGTATTATTAATAAAGACCCAGGGGGCACCCGTGACCTTTACGTCACGGAAACGATTAACGAAGTGAGGTATTTTAATGACGTTTGTAAAAACAAGAAATTTGTCGTAAAGCAATAAAGTGCTTCCAAGTTGGCTTGACATGAAAGTAACTGCGCGAATCCTTCAAGAATTCTCTTTTAAGGATAACATACTCGTAGGTATTTATGTCGGTCGAAAATCATACTGCAATATAATTAGTTCATAATTAATTTTAAGAGAGTTTGAATTTTTTTCAACTCTGGGAATGTTAATGGAAATAAAAGTTTTATCAAAATCGAATCAGTAGATAGGTTTCGTGATATCGAATAAAAATTAAAAAATTAAGAAAAAAATAGAAAATATTTAATAAGGAATTATTAAAAAAAGCCTAAAGTATGTAACATTTTTCATACTTTTTGGAATCATAAAATGAGCTTAAGCGTTGGAACAACGCGTGTTCAGTCGGGGAGCTACGCGCGTTTCAGTCCCACTTTAGTTGCTAATAAGGCAAGTTCGCTTGTACCTGACTTCCTGAATGTTCGTGTTCCTCGTTCAAATGGATCTGTCCTTGGAATATATTTGTTCACTTCGAGATCCGTCTTGAAAGCGTACGATAGTGGAGTTGGAACAAATATTTGTAGAGAATTGATCAACGTTCCAATCCGATATTCAGTGTAATAAATCACATGATGTTATATACACCTATAACTGCAACTTTTTTTTACTATACACTTTTATAGTTCGTGCGTGATGTGACTGCAGAGCACAGGAATGTGGTGTTAGTGCTGTGACCTTAAAAGTTATATCGACAAAGGTACAAAAACAAGCAGTCCCTATATTAAAAGTAAAACTTGTATTAAGAGTTCATTGATACAAAGACAAAAAAAATGTCAAAATTAATGAAAATGGTACTTAATTTGATTCATAAATTTTATTAAGCTCTCCATTCAAGATGCGTGCAAATTATAGGTATAAATACAGCCACGCGACATCATAATAGGAGAACTATTAAAACATTTATGCTCCAATATCTTTTGTTAGAACTAAGTGCTAGTGGCCAACTATTTAAAAGTACCCTTTACAAATCCGTAGTGTTTCCGTAGGAACAAAAGTTATAAAAGATATGTTGTTTGTAACATGTATTCCACGGTGTATCTATGTCTAAGTTGGATACAGTTTCGAACTTTGCTAAGCACGAGTGCGAAACTCCACGGGATACGTGGAGTTCCGGATTAGTTCCGATATTGATTAGCACTCCATACTATCCATAATACGTAGTAGGCCATAAAAGGGTTACAGCCATATAACTATTTATAAGGTGACCGTGTAACTGAATGAGCCGAGATATAATTGCCGTCACGAGTGATGAGCACAACTTTCATTGGTCGGTTTGACATTGACTGCGCTGCGGTGCACACGATTGGTTCGACAGTCGTCACTTCATCAGTGTGCGTCGTCTATTGGTCCAGCGCGTTTTTTCGGCTGCTGTACATTGGCCGAAAGTATACAATATCCCTACCACCGATAATCTGTGCTCACGACTCATGACGGTTACTAACCTGGAAATATTTTCCAGACCCGTTCGAGTGCCGAGTTCCAAGCACGTGATTTGAGTCGCGAGATAAAATTCTGGTCCATTTGCACTGAGAGGATGATTTTATCCGCCATTACTGCATCAGTTGGCTCTTGGCTAGCGCAGAATTTTAAAATTTTATAATTTGGACGTTAAAACTGTTAAATGAGTACCACAGTTTTGAATTTAAAAAGGCGAAGTCACGTATATCTGAAAATAATGCTACTGCGACTTAGCTTTTCGACTTGACAGTGCTTGAAAGATTAATGCAAGGTCGCTTTGATCTAAAAATAAAAACTATTCGCTCATAAACCTCTTTATTAAGTAGTTGGTACTTTCATGCCTTAAAGCAGGAGGCAGAAACCACAAAACAGCTTGAAAACTATTTCGGATATGAGGGACAAGTTGTATATTGTAGCGAACGTTGGTTCATATACGCAGAAGAAAAAAGGCAAAATTGTTTTTCTGAGCGATATGGACATTATTGGACATTCTAAATGGGGACAAGGTGCAAAGTTACAATAAATGATATCTATTAGATATTACTAATTTATGCAACATTTTGCTTTTGTTACTGCATCGAGCAAGCTGTATTTTAGACGTACAAATAGTACGTCTATATGTAGTATGTTGTAAAGTTAGTATAGTTATGTAGTAAGTATAGTTTCCATCCTCATTTGGTATAGTCTCCCAAATCTAAATATTAAAAAATGTATGACAGAGTTTTGCCACAATTTGGCTCAATAATCAAAGCACTAAATATTTTTTAAAATGAAATCATTAATACCTTCTGTACATTAGTAGAAAATAGATGTTTTAGATATTCGAATAGCCTCCAAAACAGAAATATTTAAATTTTTATTTTGATGCAAAATCTAAAGACAGATGGCAGATGAGACACTTCATAGAAAGCTTTTTGTACAAAAAATACTTTATCTTTTGTTTGAAGTTTTTGCTTTCTGTACCATTGTTTGCTTTGCATTTTCTTGATTCGAATAATGTTTCTTTGAACCTATTTTCCATCACAAGAATGGTTTAATACATAAAAATATTATTCTGTATCTATGTATTGTACATGCATTTTTTAATTTTACTGTGGCAACTAGGCTTTTTTCTCTTTTTACCCAAGTCATTGTGTTTCATTTGAAGAGGTATGGTAAAGTGACGTAAGCAAATAAATCGTAAGTACGTAAAAGGCAACTAATTCCCGTATAAGGCATTGTCCTAATTGGCAGACATACCTAATCAAGCAACACGATATGATTTTAACACAGGGCTCTGTATGAGTCTGTATGAAGCTGTCCTAATTGAAATACCACTGACATGCAAAGGGGTAATGTGTACTAAATTATCAGTATACCTATAAATTAATAAAATTGCAAAATGCACCAGATTATCTTTGTGAAAAATCATTAAACCCTTATATCAAATACTAGCTGATCCGGCAAACTTCGTTCCGCGTAATATAGAAATTTCTTCTATTTTCCACGTATTATTTTCAGATTTTCCCACTATATAAACCTTCCTTGGACATATACGAACATATCAAAACTAAAATGAGCCAAATCGGTCCAGCCGTTCTCGAGTTTTAGCGAGACTAACGAACAGCGATTCATTTCTATTATATGTATAGATTTCTTTGCACTATACGTTTTTCAGGCCCTAAGGCCCTAATGGCCATTTAAAAAACCTCCCTAACTTCAGTTATTTCTCTCAGGGGTGGGTCGGGGCTACTTTTAAAATAAATTTCCACGAATAAAAAAGACATTAAACGAATCCACCATTAGTTACCGCCGATCGGGGGTGCGAAGTGGGTTGGAGTGGATTTGTTTCAGCTCTCAGTAGGATTTCTGTCCTATTTAAGGTTTTATGTGAGAATCCATGGGTTGCAGTGAACACTTAACATCGGCTGTATGCTAGTTGCTACTTATAGGTATTATAGGAATACGATATCAAATTAACTGTATAGCAACTATAACTTTCCAATCGAAATTCAATCGAAATTGATGAACATGCTGCTTTACGGGGGATTAAGAAGGTGGTGGTAAGGTTCTACCCAGTATTTAAATCGATTACTGGTAGTGTAAAAATATATCAAAATCGTACTACACAAGATATGTTAATTACACGTAAAACATCGGTTTGGTATTGTTCACCTAATCCACAATCAATACCTGTGAAACTAAGTGCAAATTGGTTATTGTAGAGAGAAGTTGTACGCCCTTGTACAAAAATGTCTTGAATCGAATATCCTGGGACATCATTTCCATATCAGAAAAGAAAAGAAAAGAAAAGAATGCGTTTATTGTTGACTGTTACACGAGTAAGATGTGACAAAAATTATAAGAAGTTAAGAACATTCCACCCTATGCGGGCATACAATAGTTATGTCTTAAATAACTAGTGCTTAATTTTATATTTTAATTGTGACAAAATAAGTTATGATAGTTTAGCAGTCCAATTATTTATTTATTTTAATATTTTTCCTAATCGAACTCATCGGCTATACAACCGATGTGCCACCCATTTCTGGGCAGAGTTCTCTCTTTAAAAGCCGGAGGAAAAAACTCTCGACACGTCATACTCTTACAAAACAATTAAATGGTTTCTTTGAATATGAACTTGTCTGGTAACCACACGCTTTAACCACGCCATTTTAAAATTCTTTTGATTCACAATTCATAAGTAAATAGTTTAGTCTACCTAAACAAATAAAGTGATAGCCCAGTGGCTTAGAATTCGACCTCGATTCGAGGGGGCCGGGTTCGAATCCCAGTGGCACGCACCAATGACTTTGTAAAAAAGTTATGTGCGCTTTATAAAATTAAATATCACCTGCTGTTACGGTGAAGGAAAACATCGTGAGGAAACCTGCATGCCTGAGAGTTCAAAAAAAAAAATGTTCTCAAAGGCCTGTGAAGTCCACCAACCCGCAGTAGGCCAGCGTGGTGGACGAAGCCCTACATCCCTCTCATTACGAGAAGGAGACCCGACCCTGTAGTGGGTCATTAATGGGTTACTGACAAACAAATAAACACCTCCAAGAAAATGTAGTTGCTCACCTAGTTAGCTAACTATCGTATAACAGGTAATATTTGTGAAACGAAGAGCAAAATAGTGCTAAGAGAGGTTCCGTTTCGTAAAGCCGGACACGTGTCAAGCGACGCGCGGGACGGCTTCCGGGCTCCGGCACCGGCCCATTTCCTCGCCGCTGATATGACGTTGCTCACGGGAATGTATCTATAGATACTTTAGTAATAGCAGGTACTTACGTAAAAACGTACGTTGTAAAAACTTACCTTGCTTGATCTGCTATTTATGTCCCACCAATCTTATGTCATGTTAGTAACCCATTAATGACCCACTACAGGGTCGGGTCTCCTCTCACAATGAGAAGGATGTAGGCCTTAGTTCACCACGTTGGCCTAGTGCGGGTTGGTGGACTTCACATGCCTTTGAGAACTTTTTTTTTTGTGAACTCTCAGGCATGCAGGTTTCCTCACGATGTTTTCCTTCACCGTAACAGCAGGTGATATTTAATTTTTATAAAGCGCACATAACTTTTTTTACAAAGCCATTGTTGCGTGCCACTGGGATTTGAACCCGGACCCCTCGATTCGAGGTCGAATTCTAAGCCACTGGGCTATCACCGCTACCCACCAATCTATTGTAGCTGAATAAGTCAAAGTAACGAAGAAAAAGTACGGTGTCTGATCTATCTAAAATCAGAATCAAAAAATAAAACCGTATGTTTCAGGTCGTACATACCCGTTATCCTTTTGAAAGCTAAGATGATTCTGATAATGTAGGTCAGGTGTCAGGCGTATATAAATTCACAGTCCTGGGCTTCAGACGAAGTCACTACAATGGCGGGTAGGGGCATTAGTAATTTGCGGGGATTGTACTGTTCTCAAAAAGAAAATACTTGCTGTTTTTTGCGTGTGTCGATCGTAGTAGAACTTGTCAGGAAATGAGCTTGCTGACGGTTGCTGACAAAAACCGGATGTATTAATGCGGAAAGCGTCAGCGGATGATAGCTTTTAGTTCGTAAATAAAACAATACGTTTAAAGGTGCGTCTTTCCATAACAAAAATAGACGCATAACCTCGTGTAACCTTAAAACAAAAGTTCTCTTTTTAAGATTGACTGAGGTATTATACCATACATAATGTATATTAAATTGTAGTTTATGTCAGTAACCCATTAATGACTCACTACAGGGTCGAGTCTCCTCTCACAATGAGAGGGATTAAGGCCGCCGTCCACCACGCTGGCTTATTGCGGGTTGTTGGATGAAGTCCTAAAATTTCATTATAATTTTTTATCAAAGGACTAGTATCACGGTCTTTTTGGACCAATCTTTCCACAATATCAACTTTAATAACACGTCCAGCGATTCAACGACGCGCTCCGGAAATAGCCGAGCGCAAACCGTTCGGAAATTCGAATTTGGGTCTGGCTGTAGGAGCAGTCGACCGTGGCACAAAACGTCGCAACTCATGAGAGCTGTTTGCGAAATTGAATTGTATGTGAGGGGAATAAAGTTGCTATTTAAGTGGAGGGTGATTTTGAGTTGTGGAGTGTATTGAGTAGTATTGACAGTACGTGGCATATGGAACTGTCTGCAAACAAACTCCGAACGTAGGTAATCAATAGTCTGCCATAAGATCTCCCTTTGTCATAGTATTTTTACCTATAGAAACAGCTGTGTTATTCCGTAAATTTCCCACAATTTGATTCACGTCCATTCCACCCTTTACGTTTCGTCCACCGTCCGGACTCCGGACAGGTCGGTGCTCCGCGTTTAATTGGAAATTCAATTTCAGAACAGTGTTCACCGTGACGTGACATTTGATTCGGATTGAGAACGGGCTGGCATTTTTTTTGAATTCTGACACGGACTTTAAAACGCTTGGCTGAACGCTTATTTTGCCTTTACCTCTTCTATCTTGGGATTCGTTGCTGGCGTTCGGATTGACTTTTGTGAAAATGACATTTTCATATTTGGAATGTAACCTGAATATGTCACGTTACTAATTCGTAAAGGTCACGTGAATATTTTTAGTGTTCTTTTTTTAATCATTTTAAAAGTGCTCATGTGAAAATGTAACATTTATGACACTTACCTGGTATTGTTTTTGATATAGGTACGGTACAATTTTAAAAATATTTTATACGTTCAGTAATCAAAAGGCAAGATAGATATTAAGCTTTTCTATAGAAAACATTCATTTTAAGTGTACTCCATAGAAACATTGGGAAATTCATTTCAGTTATTTAGACTTATTGAGATTTACTGAACTATTTATTTATTTTATTTATCTATCTTTTTACAATTGTTACCATTCTTTCGTTTGCTACAGCTTTTTTAAAATATTAAAGCTTAAATAAGTTGTAACTAAACGTGTGTGCAAGTAACTGGATGTCACTGTAACCCATGAACGTTTAATCTTAACCGGCACTTAAGCACTGTCTGAGATTGTAGTTAGACAGTAGACTCGCGAGGGCTCTTGAGAATACCTCCTTAACCCTAACACTAGGACCTTCCTACTTTACGGAAACTTAGAACGGGAGGAACAAACCTTCTCGAGTACTACGATGGGTTTACTACTAGTATGTGGCAGATACTCGTATTTTGGGTTGCATTTTTAAATAAAAATAAAGAATAAAATATAATTATAGGATATTAATTTTTTTTGTAAAATGATAACAGACTTATTTTTAGTCTAGGTTATTTGACAATTTGGCACGACAATGTTGTGGAATTACAATGCCAAATGTGCTTAATACGATTACAGATAAATTATTAAAATCTAGTGGTCTAATGAGGACCTATTCTACAATTTCAGCATACTATTACGAAATTTTAACACAGCGGTGATAGCCCAGTGGCTTAGAATTCGACCTCGAATCGAGGGTCCGGGTTCGAATCCCAGTGGCACGCACCAATGACTTTGTAAAAAAGTTATGTGCGATTTATAAAATTAAATATCACCTGCTGTTACGGTGAAGGAAAACGTCGTGAGGAAACCTGCATGCCTGAGAGTTAAAAAAAAAAATGTTCTCAAAGGCATGTGAAGTCCACCAACCCGCAGTAGGCCAGCGTGGTGGACGGCGGCCTACATCCCTCTCATTGTGAGAGGAGACCCGACCCTGTAGTGGGTCATTAATGGGTTAAAACAACATTACGAAATAGTAGCAAACATCGATCCATCCACATGTAGTAGGATATTCTAGTCTAGAAAGTAGTACACAATTGCAGCATACAATTCAACGTCAGTTTACATGAAAAATACATTACAACTTTGAAAAATTGAACTCGGAAAACACTGTCACTGAATTTCAAACTACAATAAGTGTAACAGAATAGTACAACCTCAGAGGGCACAAGTCATTCACCTTCAGAATTCTATTAAAGTTCTATTCAGTTCAAAAGAACCCAGTTCACAATTCGGTGTGTGCTGATGTCGAAGTTAGATCTAGTTGGGAACTGCGGTGAATGCGGATGTGAGGAAAATTTTGAAAATGGAGAAAAAATTGCATCTTTTTAAGTTTCTTCTTTGAAGTGTAAAGGTGACGTTCGTAGAAAGTCTATGACTGATAGGTAATGAGGTAATTAACAGAGTTATTATAGCTCCCCTGGGAAGTTTTGCCACCCTCATAATCCGCCGTGAAGTAGCACTATCTTCATCTTTTGTGTTTTGAAAAAAAAAATTGAAAAAAAAAAAATATTTGAGGCGACTACCTTAGTCCTTACGAGTCGACAACTCTTGTATAGATCCTGTTAATCCTATTTGAAGCTGGTCGTAGGAGTCCATTTGCTGCAGAAACCAAGAAAGGGTTTTTAAATTAACTTACTGAATTATATTTACTAACACGCTTCACACTCACAGCCCTACACTATTATTCCATGTGTCATGGGTGCCATGGACACACACAAGACAAGAACACAACACACCCAGACCAGAAACAGAAATTCAAATTCATCATTCAAATTTGCTGGGAAACGAACCCAGGACCCTCCACGCGGAGGACCGGCATCTTAAAACCACTGCGCCACTCATATCGTCAGCTAACAAACGATACGATTAGCTATACAACCTGCGGATCGCATTTCGTGATTGAATTCTGTGCTAGAGTATTCTCAGTTCAAAGAAGCTAGTTCACAGTTCGGTGTGTGCGCTGATGTCGAAGTTAGATCTAGTTGGGAAATGCGGTGAATGTGGGTGTGAGGACTTCGGTGCGGAGTTGTTGTGAATTTTGAAAATGGAGAATAATTTGCGACTCTTCAAGTTTCTTCTTTGAAGTGACGTGACGACGTGACGTTAGAGGTGGCGTTCATAGAAAGTCTATGACTGGCAGGTGACAAGGATGTAGTTATTGCAGCTCCCCGAACATGTAATGTACTATTACTTTCATAACAAACTGTGAACTGTGGTGTTCATGTCTCTTAACTGCAAGTGACAAAGATTTAGTTAGTTAGTAGAGTTTGTAGCTCCCTAGGAAGTCCTAACTTTTGAGGTTGGTGCCAAAGTTTAACATAGAAACAAGATACTTGATACTTAAGATATCAACCTCAAAAAATATAAGGCTTTAGTATGTAAAATAATGTATTTCATAGTTTTTTGATGTCGGTTTAATTTTTTTTTAATTACTTTTTACTCTTTCGTTACTAACACTACTCCGAAACTTTCCATAATTATGCAATTTTTCTCGATTTTCAAACGAGACTGTTCCAATGCGGTCACCTCACCAGTGCATACAAAATACTAGACCAAACAACAAGTTACTGAACGTGAATGCCCTGGGAGCAGTAAAGAAGAGTTATTGCTGCATTGTGCTCCTTGCAGTTGCAGTTTGAATGCAGCTTAGAATTATAGTCGTAATTAATGACTAAACTAAATAAAGCGCGAGGTTTCTCGGTGTACACGTATTCATATCCCTTGTTCTAATTGCCTAGTCGTTGAGTGCGGTAGCACACCGCCACGAAATCGCGAAATGCTTGAATGTTTCACCCAAGTTTCACCCGTGTTACAACGGACACAGCGGTGATAGCCCAGTGGCTTAGAATTCGACCTCGAATCGAGGGATCCGGGTTCGAATCCCAGTGGCACGCACCAATGACTTTGTAATAAAAGTTATGTGCGATTTATGAAATTAAATATCACCCGCTGTTACGGTGAAGGAAAACATCGTGAGGAAACCTGCATGCCTGAGAGTTCACAAAAAAAAATGTTCTCAAAGGCATGCGAAGTCCACCAACCCGCAGTAGTGGTGCGTGGTGGACGGCGGCCTACATCCTTCTCATTGTGAGAGGAGACGCGACCCTGTAGTGGGTCATTAATGGGTACTGACAACGGACACACGGCGGCAAACTAAGCGGTTTCGCTAGTTCGCGGTCAACGTCAAAATCAGTCGCTCGTAGAAACGTTCCGAATTGGGGTCTTTTTTAACCATTTCCACTTAAAGTCCTTTTACGGCTGCAAATCCACCTTTTGTTAAGTATATTAATTAAAAACGATAGGCATTGATCTAGTTACATAGATCCTTAATCATTCTTGATTTGAAAAAAGTTTTTGAAGTGAAAACTTCCTTTAGCGCGGTACGTATATTTTTAGATGAGATAAAATCTCTGGACTCACGACACACCGTTACGAGACGCAGTTATAGAAGCATAATATCTATAGAAAGTCAAAATAACTATGGAAACTGTCAAAAGGAAACATTCATTAATTAATAAATAAGTTTATTTTATAGAAAAAGTTAAATATATGTAAATTTGGATTCGACATTGCGATTATTAAACGACATTTAATGTTTTAAAAATGACGTTTCTTTCCTATCAGAGAAACTCACTTGTGTTTTAATTGAACTGTCGTCTAAATCATCAAGAAAACACATCTTATAAGTTTTCACTTCTGCCGGCAATCCCGGAGTGCAGTATTTTTTCATTTTGAGAAAAAAATTCCACCTACAAGAACTTTATATAGCAAATAACATGTCAACATCCAATATGATACGTATTATAGATCCCATTTAAATATTTCCCGTCGTTCTGCGAGTTCAAAGGGTTTTCCCCGGGGTTCGCTTGCGGGCGTTTGATGTGGCATTAGGGCTATTAAATATTCGCCTATCATTCAACTGATTGATTCTGAGAAATATGATGTTTATTTTGTATAAAATTTTTATACTCCCTTTAACCGCTTAGATTTCTTTTGTGTAATGCAGATAGTAGATAGGTAGATCTTCGAATCGAATCAAAATTATACTACTATTATATCCTTCTACGAGTATCTACTATAAATGTGAAAATTTGTGAAGATGGATGTATGTTTGTTACTCTTTCACTCAAAAACGACGGAATGGATTTGTATGAAATTGGGTATATTTACAGAGAGTTTTTAACTTGGGTTTCCGTATGGAATACTTTTTTTCTACGAGTATCTCTGGGTCAAATTCTAAAATCCACGAACGAACCACGGACGAAGCCGCGGGCAAAATCCAGTAATTACATAAAACAAAAACAAAAGTTGAAATAAGATGATCGCTAGAAATATTCTGTATTCTGTTTCATTAAGGATATTTTAATCGACCTTTTTGGAATAAACCTTTCAAAAACAACCAACGAAGCATGATCCACTGGATACTGGCACTCGTATATTACGTCGAACGATATAATGTATTCGGTCGAACAAACATATTTCACATCAAACGGTACTGATAAATCCGTCCGCCTATTTGAATTTGCACGCAAATAAAAATAAGCTATGTATAGTATAGGGCCACAGTGTACACTCGTTCACATTAAAATGAGATTTGAACCGGTTAGAATAAACCGCTCCACGCAATTTGCATATACTGTGGCTTCGAAATTGAGTCTCGCTGAAACCAATATGGCGGATTATGGATTTAATTATACAAACAAATAAAATTGGAGTGTCTGTATGTAATGTAAAAATAACAGCTTTTTTCTAAATGCATGTATACACGGTATATTCTCGTATACCAAAATAACATTCTTTACAATTTTCGTCTGTCTGTTTATCTGTTTGTTCTGGCTAATCTCTGGAACGGCTGGACCGATTTTGACGGAACTTTCACTGGCATTTATTTTAGAATTCCTCGCGGACGAAGTCCCCGCGACTTCGTTAAGCTAACGTGTAGCATCAAGTTATCAGATAGCTTGAGATAAAACTTGATGTGTGTACAAAATGTAGATATTTCCTGGTCCTTTTAGTGTGTCCCACTATTTGAACATATAA
Source organism: Erynnis tages (assembly GCA_905147235.1). Lineage (NCBI taxonomy): Eukaryota > Metazoa > Arthropoda > Insecta > Lepidoptera > Hesperiidae > Erynnis > Erynnis tages. The sequence continues at coordinate 9,658,744 of LR990087.1, forward strand.
CAAACCTTCTTCCTTCCTTTCCTCCTTCCATTAAGCCCTTCGCAGTCCACTGCTGGACATGGGCCTCCCCTGTCCTGGGCCCTCTGAATCCAAAGGTTTCCCGTTGTCTTGTCAGGTCGTCAGTCCACCTAGATCGGAGGTAGCCTGTACTTCTTTTGCTTAGACGTATTTGCCATTCGAGAGCCTATCTTCCCCATCGGTTGTTAGTCCTGCGATAGATATGGCTAGCCCATTGCCACTGTACGAGTACCTCATTAAAGGTGGACTGCTTGTGGCTAACCTGTAGCGAACGTTTCAAGAATAGAAGTATATTGGAACGAAGTTCCTTATCGCGCGTTGTGAAAGGGGGCTAGACGGAAAAAATTCTTACGAAAAGTTGTCACGACACTTTTTGCTGTCATGACGTAAGTCATGACGTAAATGACAATGACTGAAGTTCATGACTACTTCAGTTACGTCATGACAGCAAAAAGTGTCGTAAATGACATTGTCATTGTCATGAACTTCGTTCCTTCCGGGTGTCCCTTGACAACTCTCAAGTTTTTTAATGTAAAATAGGTATGTATCCAAAAGGTTACCAAATAGTCTTCTATATCCGTAATGTTTATATGTAAGTATCTATAGGTATCTATAGATTTACTTTTCCTAATACAAAGGCCTTATAACACGTACGTAAAACCATGTAATCTACCGCTTACTCCACAAACATTGCTGCTTAATGTCTTATAACCAAATACATTATTAAGTTTACCGTCATTGTATAGCATCCATTGTGTTGATGTCATATAAAAGCAACATTTGGTGGTGTTGTTGTACGCTGTCACTCAGGGGTTGATAAGTGCTCGTTCCGTGGCTTTTGTTGTTCACCCATTAAAGGGCGGAGGCTTATGTCAATGTGTTTAACGCTTAGTGTCATAAATCAAGTCTGTGTTGAATATAACATTGAAAGTTATTTAGAAATCATTGAGGAACTTATGTGGCATCCAAACATTTGACAAACTGCGCCAAACCACCACAGATCGAGAAGTGTAGATTACTTTGGGTAGAGCACTGAGAGTTTGCCTGGGCTTGGGTTGATCTGTGTCGTAAGCATGAACACAATCGTCAAAGTTTTCTTACGGTAAACGTCAGTCATTGATCTGACAGTCGGTCTAACATCTTCCTATACTAATGACACACGTTAATTATACGAATTCTTTGGGTCGGTCTAATATCTTTCCATACTAATGGCACACGTGAACTATACGAATACTTTGACGACAGTGCTCACGCTCGGGTGATTGGCTTTTGATGCAAAATCAAAGGTGCTATGGCTTAAAATTTTCCTTCCTTTTTTGAATTTTTAGAGGGAAAATATTTGTGACTGATACTGATTATTATAAATCCTAACTGTATCAAAATCCTCTGACCAAAAACTGAGTGTCAGGCAAGCCCATCGTTTGGAATACCCGACATATTAATATCGAGATATGCAAGGGAACGATCGAGAGTTCGACCGCATCACGTACACCTACGTGTATAGTGAACCCCAAATACTCGTAGCAATATCTAATAAAGTGTTATTATGGAGGCAGGAACATCTGTGGCAGGCGGAAAGCGACATTGAAGATAGAAACTAATATACGAGTAGGTAGAGTGTGAATCTGAAAGTAATATGCGAGTTTATAGACAACTTTCTTGTTGAACGAACTGTGCTAGAGCAACGAAACACGTTTTAAAGCGACTTCAAAAAAGGAGGAGGTTATAAATGTTAGACTGTATCGTTTTGGTTTTTTTTTGTATGTTACCTGATTCATGTCAACTGTCATAACCGACCGACTAACTAACACGACAAAATTTAAACAAAGAACACTGTGGGAAGCTGTCCAAATTGAAATGCGCAGTCGTCATTTTGTTGTCGGATTTAAAAAAAGATATCTTTTAACACTCTTTTTGAAAGAAAAAAAAACCCTTATTATAGCTCCTTATTTTGCTTTCTTGCTTTATGCTGCCTAGTAGAAAATTGTATTAGCCTTCTTTCTGCATAAATAAAATAAATAAAACTAAGTCCTAAATCCCAAACTCAGTAGAACCTCTGACCTTGGTAAAATTATTCTAATCTTCGACTTTGAGAAAGTTCTATTGCCCTAATATAAGTTTATTTTGAGTTTTATTGGACAAAATCGTGTTTCGTGATTTCTCGCTGGATGTAAAGTTGTAAATTACCATTTTACTGTTAGTAAATTTCGCATTCGGTCCATAAACCTAAGAATAATGTTGTTTTATGTTAAGGGTAAAGTGGATTATTTGTTGTTTGAAAACTCACAAACTAAAACTTAAATGCAAGATATCTAAATAATAGGTAGGTATTATAAGATTTCATCATATTTTATACTTTCACCATGTCCATGTACGGCACTGTACATTTGTACAGTTGATGATATCATAAATGATCATCATTATAATATGACATCATCATATTAACCTATTGAATGTCCAGTAAACAGACACAATAGTTAAACAATAGCAGTCGGACCACCAGTGGTTCGATGCAAATTAATAGTTTAATATGAACATCAGCTACTTTCATATTTATAAAATGACTTGAAAAAATTTAATCGGTGATGTTGAACTGTCCGAAGAACCATCTCGAAAGCCAACGTGGGCTTTTGAACCGCATCAAATCCGTCCATTCTTTAGGGTGTCATATGATAGTCAGATAGACCGACCAAAGGCTTAGACGTACGAGTACATAGGTATACCTACTACTATATAATACCTATTTAATGGTAAGTGGTCACCGTTACCTTTTGACACGTTAATCTTATATTATGATAACACATTTTTTTGCGTCGTCTTTCAAAAGCAATTTTTTGCTGTATGTATTTTTATGTTATTTCATTTTCAAATGAAATAACATACTTAGGTACTTACCTACTCAACGACGTATTTCGCTAGAAATTCCTCAACTCAAAGCAATATAATTTGACAGACATACTCGTCTCGTAAATATATTGTGAGCGAACTTTCATAAGTTAAAACGACTTGTTCATAACACATTCGGAGAATTTCGCAAATTTTCCAACAAATTTCCATGAGATCTCTACGGAATCATCCGAAAGACATCACTGGAACCGGGAAGAAAATTGAAAGTGGGTCGAATTTAGAAGTAGGTACCATCTGTGAAAATTGGTATTTTTTAAGAAGCAGAGAGTTGCAGATTTTTTGTATTTTGATTTTCGAAAAACGAAGTTTCTCGGAAATAGATGTTTCGAAAAGGTAATCGACAGATATTCTGACTATTTTGAGTTTTTCTTACCTACTTACTTAGGTATCTGTGTATTGTGTGAGTTTGTGTGTATATTATGTGTGATATGATGTGATGTGCTTATGCTTAATCATACAATATCTCCGCAACGTAGAAACCAATATAGAATTAATTATTACGGATAAACATTTGGATAGAAAATGAGATTTTCTAAAGTTACCTACTCGTAGGGCAGGGCGACGCCTTCGTTGCCAGTAACCCATTAATGACCCACTACAGGGTCGGGTCTCCTTCTCGTAATGAGAGGGATGTAGGCCTTAGTCCACCACGCTGACCTACTGCGGGTTGGTGGACTTCACATACCTTTGAGAACATTTTTTTTTGTTGAACTCTCAGGCATGCAGGTTTCCTCACGATGTTTTCCTTCACCGTAACAGCAGGTGATATTTAATTTTATAAAGCGCACATAACTTTTTTACAAAGTCATAGGTGCGTGCCACTGGGATTCGAACCCGGACCCCTCGATTCGAGGTCGAATTCTAAGCCACTGGACTATCACCGCCTGTAGTTGACGCCTTCGTTGACTAGTCCAAAAATATAAACCTAAATTATCGGTTTTCGCAATTCAATTTCAAGACTACATAAAAAGGAGGTCAAGTTGACGTTTATAATTAAGAATATTTTTTTTCTTAATTATATTGCCGACATTGTTTTCCTCAAGTTCTGACACATTTAATTAGGTTTCGTTAAGAAAGTTTTGTTTGTCGTAATTAGAGACGGGACAACGGAGGATCTTATATTTCTAGTTATTTCTTCTGATTGCTTAGAAGGTCCAGTCACCTTAGGATTTCGTATAGGAATAGGAAAGATTTCAGCTGATTTTGGAGAGGGGAAAAACTAGTTCACTTCCATGTTTCAAAAGGCACATAGTTTCCAGTATCGGTTATAATCGATACTATAGGAATAGTTAGCTGTAGGGGTTTGAAAAACGTCAAACACGGGTTAGTACCTATCATTGGAGCAGAGTGGTTAAGTACATTTAAGGCATTTCAAAGTAAAGTACCTGCTGGCTACCCTTTCATTTGTCCCATTGCTAAAGATAAAAACTTTTGGTAAAACCCAAAAGGCCGGATAAAGGTAGGATATCCAATTAGCATCCAACTCATACTTTAATCAGAAAGACAAGAACTTATTATTTTAATCTTAAAAATTTGGATAAACATTTATTTTGTGTTCTTATTTTTAATAATACCTGCTAAGGAAATTTGAAAACTGTTAGACTTGCATGTTACCAAAGGTGAACAAAGGTGGTTTAGTAGGTATTTACAAAGTACAAGAGTAAGTATTTTAAAAATACTTGAAAATTTTTTCGTACAAAAAAGCACTAAAATGTAAACGAACTAACTGCATACTAAGTATTAAACGGCCTAAAAACTGGAATTCGTGGCGTTTGAAAGAAGTGTAGGCGTGACTCGTAAAACGTAATGAATAAATTTCCATACACGAATTTACAACAGTTAACTTCAAACTGCAGTCAAATTATTTCTGATGCAGTAAACCAGCAGTTATAGCAAAGCTATAAGTGGTCACTGCAGCTCATGGACCGCCGAATCCAACCTCAAATGAGTGCTTTGCAACTCATGATGACTAAGATGTTCACCTCAAATAAAGTATCTCCAGCATCAAATTATTTCTGATGCAGTAAACCAGCAGTTATAGCAAAGCTGTAAGTGGTCACTGCAGCTTATGGACCGCCGAATCTTACCTCAAATGAGTGCTTTGCATTTCATGATGACTAAGATGTTCACTTCAAATAAAGTATCTCCAGCCACCATAATATTCCAGCCAAAACACAAGATAAGATAAGGATAAGATAGGAAGAAGATCCTGCCTTACGATGGGTTAGGAGGCTGGCGGTAGGGTACCTCCCCGGACGAGCTACTATGGTTTTACCACCAAAAAAATGTTAAAAAAACGAGGGTTTCGACCCAGGGACGCATGGATGAAGTTTTACCAACTATGGATATAAATAAAACACGGAGACGCAGTGGTCAATAATTTTCTCGTAAATTTATATGCTCCCCTCATACCCACATCACATACCCACGCTAGTGGGTAAACGAGCTCTATCTAAGTATAAGGCTACAAGAATGGAATTATAACTCCAAAAACGGATTGAAAACTAGATGCCTAGAGTCCAACAATCCGAATTAAGTACAGTAGATACAGCTTAGCTTACTCTAAGGCTACATTGCAAAGTAACAGTAAAGCTATAATTATTCATACTCGACTTAACTACCTTGTTATTCAACTCTCATTACTAAAATCGCAGTTTTAGTTAAGTAATATATTTATGCAAAATACCTCGTTACAGATTTGTATAACTTATTACTTCTTTTGTAACTCTAACTAACCTGTCGTTTGCAGCTGACCGGAAGCTTTCTCGGCTACATTAATTCTGTATTCGAGTCAGAAACTCGGTAAAGTGTATAAGTTGCTAGTACTTTAAAAAGTTTTTATGCTGAGATTATTCTTTAGTTTATTTAACAAAGGATTGACTAGAACTGCTATTTAGTGATCATTGCAGCGCATTTTTCTTTTCAGCCCTTTGTAGTCCACTGCTGGACATGGACATCCCTAATCGACACCACTCCGACCGGTTCTGAGCCCTTTGAATCCAACGGTTTCCCGCTGTCTTCTTCAGATCATCAGTCCACCTGGTCGGAGGGCGGCATGTAGGTACTCCGTTTGCCGAGACGTGGTTGCCATTCCAGAACCTTTCTTCCCCATCGGATATCGGTCCTTCTACTCCATTATGTCATGTCAGTACCCATTAATGACCCACTACAGGGTCGGGTCTCCTCTCATAATGAGAAGGATGTAGGCCTTAGTCCACCATGCTTGCCTACTGCGGGTTGGTGGACTTCGCATGCCTTTGAGAACATTTTTTTTGTGAACTCTCAGGCATGCCGGTTTCCTCACGATGTTTTCCTTCACCGTAACAACAGGTGATATTTAATTTCATTCCATTATACTGAACCCTATTGGGAATGTGAGGGACGCGTACGTTCATTCCAAGTAAAAAAAATCGATTAAAAACTTAAATGGTATTGCGCTTTGCCCTCGCATTATTAACATGTCGTTTGCAACTGAACGGAAGTTTCCTCTGCGTTGCTAATTTTGTATTCAACTCGGAAACTCAGCGGTGAGCTTGTGTATAAATGGATTTGTTGTTCGTAGTTTGGATAGGTTAGTCTTTTGTTTTGTTGCAATGATAGCCCAGTGGCTTAGAGTTCGACCTCGAATCGAGGGGTCCGGGTTCGAATCCCAGTGGCACGCACCAATGACTTTGTAAAAAAGTTATGTGCGCTTTATAAAATTAAATATCACCTGCTGTTACGGTGAAGGAAAACATCGTGAGGAAACCTACATGCCTGAGAGTTCACAAAAAAATGTTCTCAAAGGTATGTGAAGTCCACCAACCCGCAATAGGCCAGCGTGGTGGACTAAGGCCTACATCCCTCTCATTGTGAGAGGAGACCCGACCCTGTAGTGGGTCATTAATGGGTTACTGACAGTCTTTTGTTTTTGTTACTGGCCGGCATGTTGTGTATTAGTAACCACTTTAACGGCGCCATTCCCACCGAAAACCAAAAAAAAATATACATTAGAGTAGTCACTGTTGTCAGAATGCGATTTTTTTTTGGAAAAAATCGATTAAAAATGTAAGTCGTCTTCAAACTAGTGTAGCTAAGAAAGGTATCCCGCCAAACTAGATAATCATGAAAAAAATTCAATAACGTGATTCAGGAGTGTCGAAAGTCGCAATACAATATAATCACTAAATAAAATAGAGTAATAATAAGCTTCCTTTGCAGCCACGATGTTTTGTTTTCAAATAATGTCTATTTGTGCGGTACATAGCGGTGATAGCCCAGTGGCTTAGAATTCGACCTCGCATCGAGGGGTCCGGGTTCGAATCCCTGTGGCACGCACCAATGACTTTGTAAAAAAAAGTTATGTGCGCTTTATATAATTTAATATCACCTGCTGTTACGGTGAAGGAAAACATCGTGAGGAAACCTGCATGCCTGAGAGTTGTGAGAGGAGACCCGACCCTGTAGTGGGTCATTAATGGGTTAGTGACTTGCGGTACATATTAATTTTGTATTTGAGTCGGAAACTCGCGGAGGAGAGCTTGGGTATAACGTAACTAGACTCGTACGTACTACTCGTAGTTGTTAGAAGTTTGAATGTTACAGTACTCTTTGTTTAGCGTTATATTGAGCATTATATTGCGTTAGAATAACCTAGATTTAATGAGTAGCTTATACGGTTCTAAGGTTTGAAAAATTAATGTTTTTTTTAAATTATTATATTCTTCACAGTTACAGTCTAAATTAGATTTCCTATAATATATTGTATCAGGCGTTACTTTGCGGAAATCCATTGTTATTTAAGTTGTATTTATATTTCTTTGCAACAATCCGCACACGTGGAACTTGTTTTGGTATGGACCCACCACCCTCCCTTATCTCTCTGAGTAGGTATATACCATAACAACTTATTCCAATAGTACACGACACGTGTTTCGCCCCAAAACGGAGCATCATCAGGTGATGTGGACTCTACAACGGTTGGTTGCTGAGTGAGGTCGCCGTTCGAGTGAGCTGCTTATATACCTTTTCTCCCTGCCATTATGACACATCGAGTGTAATCAAAAATCGAATAAAACGTCACTTGTCAGTGTTTTGACGTTTGATATTAGTGACTTATGTCTTTTTTACGTCACATGTGATTTTGGTGGAAAAATATGCAGCAAAGGAGAATTAGATACGTCTATTTGTTCATTCAGCAATGTAACACTATTGTTTTTACTATATTGAATAATTTGTAGCTGTTCTAGCAAACTGAGCCTAATTCCTTTATCGCATCTATTTAAAATGTTATACGTATGGCCAGTAGGTACCGAATGGCCTGATTCTATCAAATGTTTTGCGAAATTGGACCTGTCTGCGCGACCATTTCTATACGCTGCTAGGTGTTCTCGATACCTTGTGTCAAAATTTCTACCAGTCTGACCCACATATATACCGTTACATTCTGGACAAGCGATACTATAAACTCCTGATTGTTTACGTTTGTCCATTTTTTCTTTGCCATTACAGATAGATCCTATGTTATTATCCGTTCTGAATGCAACATTGATATTGTGACGACGTAGGATTTTAGCGATTCGCTCCGAAATCGGTCCTATATAGGTCAAACTAGATTTACATCTGACTATAGTTTCATTTGATGGCCCCGCATACAGTTGATTCCGCATAATTAATTTTTGTTTATTACGAATAAGACAGTCACCTTCTCATTATCACCTTCGAATTATAAAGAGGAAATGAACACCATATATAAAATAGCAGTTACGAACGGATATAGCAGGAGGATGATTGACTGTCTTATTCGTAATAAACAAAAATTAATTAAAAATTAATTATGCGGAATCAACTGTATGCGGGGCCATCAAATGAAACTATAGTCAGATGTAAATCTAGTTTGACCTATATAGGACCGATTTCGGAGCGAATCGCTAAAATCCTACGTCGTCACAATATCAATGTTGCATTCAGAACGGATAATAACATAGGATCTATCTGTAATGGCAAAGAAAAAATGGACAAACGTAAACAATCAGGAGTTTATAGTATCGCTTGTCCAGAATGTAACGGTATATATGTGGGTCAGACTGGTAGAAATTTTGACACAAGGTATCGAGAACACCTAGCAGCGTATAGAAATGGTCGCGCAGACAGGTCCAATTTCGCAAAACATTTGATAGAATCAGGCCATTCGGTACCTACTGGCCATACGTATAACATTTTAAATAGATGCGATAAAGGAATTAGGCTCAGTTTGCTAGAACAGCTACAAATTATTCAATATAGTAAAAACAATAGTGTTACATTGCTGAATGAACAAATAGACGTATCTAATTCTCCTTTGCTGCATATTTTTCCACCAAAATCACATGTGACGTAAAAAAGACATAAGTCACTAATATCAAACGTCAAAACACTGACAAGTGACGTTTTATTCGATTTTTGATTACACTCGATGTGTCATAATGGCAGGGAGAAAAGGTATATAAGCAGCTCACTCGAACGGCGACCTCACTCAGCAACCAACCGTTGTAGAGTCCACATCACCTGATGATGCTCCGTTTTGGGGCGAAACACGTGTCGTGTACTATTGGAATAAGTTGTTATGGTATATACCTACTCAGAGAGATAAGGGAGGGTGGTGGGTCCATACCAAAACAAGTTCCACGTGTGCGGATTGTTGCAAAGAAATATAAATACAACTTAAATTAGATTTCCTGTGCCGTGCGTGTGTGCTTTGAACATATGGCAAGAACATACGTACTTTCCTACCAATCAGGGCCCCGATTCTGTATGACCATTAGGATTTCGTGTCGATATCGTGTGTCATCAAACCGTATGTCATTTTATGAACTCGGCACGACAAGGAACCTTATTGTCTATTTTATAAGGCACACAATAGATTGTCACGATATTTGAGTTTTAAGCCTTTTTTGAGTTTTTATCACGAGTAAGACACGATATTGCTGCGATACGAGTGTGAATGGTTATACAGAATCGGGGCCCAGGTCACAAATAGTTCATATTTAACAATTACAAATACAATTTGTGATGAGATATCTACCTCCTGCTGTAGGTAAGAATGCGTTGCAGAAGGTAGTGTCTTCCCCAATCTTGATCATATTCTATTTTACTTCTAGTAAAACTTTTCTATTCGATTTATACACTACAAAAAACTATCTTAAACCAAAATGATAGCTTTATGATATTATTTGTAACTGAATTGATGTCCATTCCTTTTTATTTCAATTCGCTTTTAGGATTCTTAAACTAAAATGTTTGTTTTCAATTCAATTAACTGACGTTTTAGTACCAGTCTCTTGGTACTAAAACGTGCCAAGCGTTTCTCTCTATAGGTTTCTGAGCAAGTTTCTTGTGCATCCTGCAGTAAAGTCTCGGCTTTGTGTGAGTATACAACACAGATGTACATCTAAATAGATAACGCCAGTTAGCTCATCAGTCTGAAGACTTACCTACGGAGATAAAACAAGAAAAGTTTTAGTGATGGAAATCTTACATAACACGAAGCTAATGCCACTGCGAGAAGGGCCAGTGTGAACAATATGCATTATTCGATTAATTATGGAGTGTGGCGTCTTGCACAAGCTTTTCAAATATTTTATACGAAGACTTCCTGTGTCAATATTATATGACGAGGCTTTTTGCGAGATCTGCCAGTAACCCATTAATGACCCACTACAGGGTCGGGTCTCCTTCTCGTAATGAGAGGGATGTAGGCCTTAGTCCACCACGCTGGCCTACTGCGGGTTGGTGGACTTCACATACCTTTGAGAACATTTTTTTTTGTGAACTCTCAGGCATGCAGGTTTCCTCACGATGTTTTCCTTCACCGTAACAGCAGGTGATATTTAATTTTATAAAGCGCACATAACTTTTTTACAAAGTCATTGGTGCGTGCCACTGGGATTCGAACCCGGACCCCTCGATTCGAGGTCGAATTCTAAGCCACTGGGCTATCACCGCTTGATACCGCTTGCGAGATCTATTTAGATTCAAATCTGTGGTATACAACATAAAGTAATTACCCACTAGAGCTTTGAATAGTCGTAGTGTACTGGGTTCTATTGTATTCCGGTGTATATGCCAATTCATTTCACATTCGAACGGCAAAGTACATCCAAGCAGTTTAGCGACTTCGCTCGAGTGTGTGCTTTGTATGGCGGCTTGTAGTTTGAGTTTAATTTGACTTAGTTTGCTTGCAATGTTATTGAGATGAGAAGAGGAAGCTTGTAATAGTATACAGAACAGAACATAGGAGGTAACTAAAGCCAATGTTTAACTAAATTAAAAGTCAAGCATGAACGCCGTATTTGCTGAGGTTGGAATATTTATCAGTGGTAAAGGGTGGGTTTGGTTTAAAGGAATGGGAGCAACCCTCATGAAGCAGCACAGTTTTCATATCTTGAGTTTTGGGGAGGTGTGCTTTCCGGAGATTCTTATTTTGAGGTGACCATTTTAGTCCTCAAAAGTAGGAAACTAGCAACGCACCCACATGAACCGCCACCGAACCCACCATGAACCCACTGAACCCACTACACCATGAAGTAGGATGTTTATATTTGAGGTTGGACGTATACGTTAATGGAGGTCTCATTATACCAGCTAATTAATTGAACTAATTATCTCCCAAATAATTTCGGTACCTATGTTGAAATATGTACCATATAAAACACTAAATAAACGTGCAAGTACCTACAACTACTACAACTATACTACCTATCTACTACGACTACCTAACTACGTAACTTAATTTAATTAAATTTAATTAACACACATAGAAATGGGATTGTTCTCACACTTTTTTTTTATAAATGGAGCAAGCAAACAGACACACGGGCCACCTGATGGTAAGTGGTCACCGTCGCTTTCTGACACGTGCAACACCAGGGGGTCGCCAGTGCGTTGCCGGCTATAAAGGAGAGCTTTTTATGCCCTTCTTGAAGAACCCCATGATGAACACTGATACAAGACACAAACCTCAAGCACACCTCAAGTCGCATGTTCCTCGACACTGCACAGAAGCACTATAACGGACAACTCTCATGAACTGTCAGCTAACTGCACTACGCACCGCTGTGAAATTAATACTGCGATACGAGCTCGAGCCGGAGGCGGGAATTATGTATTCCTAGGGCCTCGTATATTTGGTATTAAATTATCTTTAGTAGCAGAGTTGTATTCGTTGTTTTATCGTTTCGGAACAGATTAATTGACATAAAGACGTATATATAGGTACATATATACATACATAAAAAAGTACATATATATCTGCCATACGCATATATAATCATTTGCCTATAGAGCTAAAAAAATACCAATGAATAAATTCAAATGGTCTTTAAAACAGTGGCTGGTCAAAAAAGGATATCATTCGGTAAAAGAATAAAAACATAAGAACAAGAAGAACATAAGGACATAAAAATAAGAAGAAGAAGAAAGAAGAAAAATAACAAGAAGAATAAGACATAATTATTGTATACCCGCATAGGGTAGACTGTTCTTAACTTATTATAATTTTTGTAACATCTTACTCGTCAACAATAAATGCATTCTTTTCTTTTCTTTATAAATATACAGAGTATCTGAGCAAATGAGTTTGACGAACGAATGTTCGAATTTGAATATTTTGAATTGAAGCATTCGAATCAGACTTTTATAGTTTTATAATACACTATAAAAGTCTGATTCGGATCCGTAGAATCCGGATCCGAGTTACAATTGGTACAAAACAGGCCACACCAACCCTCTTCATATTGTTGAAGCTGCCCATTTCTAGCTGATTCTAAAAGAGTTGCAACCAGCTACTTAACTCATTAAATATATATCATCTTTTCAGCCGACATTGATCCACTGCTGGACATAGGCCTCTCCCAAGCCGCGCCACTGAGCCTGAATTTTGGCTCTCCTCATCCAGTTGCTTCCCGCCGCCCGACGCAGATCGTCGCGCCATCGAGCAGGAGGGCGTCCCACACTACGTTTGCCATACCTCAAACAACACCCATTAATTCTCACATTCTCTTGTTTCAGACAAAGCTCCATCGGAAGCGACATTCAGAGGGGCGGAGTTCCTCTCCTATGACCTGACACAGACGGGAGGGGAGCCCATAGTCAGTACTCAAGATGCCATCTCGCTATACTTCAAGACCAGACAGCCGAATGGACTGCTGTTTTATACCGGTGAGTTTTGGTTTTGTTTGTTGTGACTACGGCTTCACCTACGTGGAATTCAGAATGTAGCTATACTTAAATAGAATATGACTAGTTACAAGTAGTTCTATGTGTAGGTGAAGGCTGGGTGAATTTTTTAATCCCTTCAGTCCTTTATAGAACAAAACTGTATTTCCTCTCTCCTTATCGACGCAATTCCGCCCGATCCTGGCAATCCAATCTTTAAGTTTCCTGCTGCCTTCTTAGAGTTATCAGTCCACTTAGTTGGAAGATAAAGAATACAAAGTCTTTTATTATTCAAAGAAACAAATGTCATCATTTGTAGTGTGTGTGTTCATACTCAAGGCATTGATGTTTAGCGGTCGCTGTAGCCCATAGATGTCCAAGTCCAATGTCAAAAAGCATTGGAGGTTGTATGTGGATGTGTTGCTACTCACGAGTGTTTGCCTCTCACCAGCATCCACAGTATCCCAATCTATACTCAGGGCCGGATTTAGAAGTCTGGAAGCCTCGGGGCAACAAAGGAGTGGAGGCCCCTTGGTCCCAAATTATTTTCCAAATAAAATCAACAATTTTTTTCAGTCGAGTTTTCGAATAAATAATAATAATAAATTAAAAGTGCTTATCAGGGCCATTTGATATTTTGATATTTTACTGATTGCCTAATTGATGAGAACAAAATATTTATTCTAATTTCTGTTAATATTTAATGTAATCATGGTTGTACAAAGTACTGTAGGTAAAGGTAAAACACAAAAAAAAAATATGAAAGGAAAAGTTGTATACTAGTGTACTAGTCTTAATTTAATTTTTTTTCCCAAGTCTATTGTGGGGGCCCTTCTTTTGTGGAGGCCCCGGGGCTGTAGCCCTGGTTGCCCTCCCCTAAATCCGGCCCTGTCTATACTAATATTATAAAACTGAAGAGTTTGTTTGTTTTTTTGTTTGTTTGTTTGAACGCGCTAATCTCAGAAACTACTGGATCGATTTCAAAAATTCTTTCAATGTTGGATAGTCCATTTATAGAGGAAGGTTGTAGGCTATATTTTATTTTCAAAAAAAATAGGGATCCGTAAGAAAATTGAATCGAAAACCTATTTATGCGTGCGCTGCAAAAACTATTGACAAGAGAACAAAATGATGTACTACAGGTATGTAGGTCTTATTAAGATCTACAAAAAAGTCTGTGAGAGCACGTATCTAACTATCATAGTCTAGTCAAAATAACCTCAAGTTCTATAATCTACGCGAGCGAAGCCGCGCGCACAGTCTAGTTGAAACAAAAGACATGAAAAAAATGTAGCGTCACAGCAGGTTAAGAGGGCAATGGTAAAGTAACTCATTGGGTGAGCCACGATGGATCTACTACCTAAAAAAATTAATTATAAAATTGAATATTTTCTCACAGGTCACGAAGCAGACTACCTCAACCTGGCCGTCCGCGATGGAGGCCTCTCCCTCACCATGGGGCTCGGGAACGGCAAGCAAGAGATGCACATCAAGCCAGCGAAGACCAGATTCGACGACCACCAGTGGCACAAACTCACTGTTCGGAGACGGATCCAGGAGGTAAGAGCTTCATACAGTGTGTCCCAGGATAAAGAGCAACCCCGAAAGAGGGTGAAACGAGACCAAAAATTATCGAATAGAAAAAATAGAAAAAAAATGAAGCTTTTACTGTGGACCCTATGTACAAAAAGAGCGATTTCTTTCAAAGTAGTGGGTCGCTGTGGTGACCCGCTGCAGGGTCGGGTCCTCCCACAATGAGAGGGATGTAGGCCTTAGTCCACCATACTGACCTAATGTGGGTTGGTGGACTTCACAAACCAGTACTGCCCTAAGACTAATTTCTTCACTAAGGTCTTGTATCATCACTTTCACAAGAAAACTTTTAAAACATGTGTTTGTACCCACCTATATTACATACTAGTATAGTAAAAGATTTAATGCAACAGACGTAGAATATTGATCACTAACAACGGCATTGCAAATATTTTTTATAGTACATGCCTACTAGTGGTTTTGTATAAACAGTCCTACAGCGGAGGTACCTAATATAACAAAATTTTCGAGGAAAATTGTCGATGTGTACGAGTTATTCGCGTGTTATTGAAAGCATCTATCGTTCGGGCGATCGGTAATTAAAAACGAATAAAGGAATTCAGCGAAATCATCATCAGAATGCTAAATGATAAGGGGATGCTTTATACACCCGCAATCGTTGGCGTGGACTATTATTATATTATTTGTTTATGGAAATTCGGTCGTGTGTTGGAACTGGCGATGTATTTTTTTAAGTATGAAAACTACAAATGTTTGCAAAGTGTTCCAATGTATTGCAATTTGACATGCGAGTCATTAAATGATATGTTTTTTGTATAAAAAATCGTTCTCCTAACATGCTTTTATTTATGTACAACCAATATCATCTGAGGCTCAACTTGCCTCAAAACAGTCTTTTAATTGTGCTTTAATATAGCTGTTAAAAGTAAAAATATAATTAACATCTAGATTAAAATTCTACTTAAAACGTAGATTAATTTTATCTAAGATAAGTTCTATTACAAATAACTGCATCATTTATCAAAGGATTTGTTAAAAGCTGCACATTCATCCCCGCTCTCCCATATCTAACATTTTCCGTTGCTTTAGTTAGATCTTGACAAGCTTCGGTACCTATCACCTACTATATTCATACACTCCAAAGTTAATTGTTAAGCTTCTTAGAATCAATTCCCCAAAATGCCTGCGTCATAACCTAGAATTTCCCACCTACATTCTACAGTACAGCCCAATTAAGAACATGAAAGGTTCGTACGCAAGATACCAATTATGTGAACAATGCTCTCGAATATCGAGTAGGCACTTTGAAGGCAATATTGTAAGGTATGAAAATGTTAATCATATTCCGCGTTCACCTTCAAAGAGGTAGAAAATTTTGGTTAATTGCATTATGTTTATAGATTAAAATGTGCTGTGATCAGCCGAACATATTTCAAGTTTCAATGTTACTAACGTTCTTTTGTTGATATGCCGTAAAAAAAATCAAAATCAAAGTGTTTTATTTAATGTCAGGTACGAGTTGTGTACACTTAATGAACATCATACTTGATAGAATATTATCTTACATCTAACATCCGCTTTCGGTTCATGCTAACGTAGACCAGGAGAAAAAAGCGGGCGGAAAAAACTCCCGGCACTCTTTTAAAATCAATTTATTATGAACTAATTATATTGCAGTATGATTTTCGACCGATAAATGAGCACGCGTGACAGCACTTGATACTACTCTATACAATCTCGACATTTTCATTTAGTTTAATCTAAAACGTTTGGACGCTACTCCTGAACTTTGATGCAGTTTATGAGACTGTCAGCGTATTTCAGCCTTTAAAGATAGGATGATAATAATTTGCATCAACATCAAATAGCCACCACGCTCGATTACTATTTCTTTAGATATTATAAATGTTGTAATAGTAAGGTTACTTATTCGTTTTTTTCTTTCACAGATTACCCCGTTCACCAGCTTCTGTAGGGTAAGTAACTTCAGTGATAACACAATATAAGATCTAAGATTTGCGTTTCAATGCGGATACACTGTACATGATTCTTCTTTATGACTGGTTTAATCGCTATTATCTATGTATGTTCTTGCCGTTTTCAATATTTTCGGTTATTTCTTACTTATTGGCAAAGGAAGATCTCCTGCCAGGTTATGATAGGCTAGGAGATAGCCTAAAGAGCGGCTGTACTCCGATTACGTCACCTCAGAGTTTTGTATTTATGCTTGCGATGTAGAAAAAGTTGATAGCGTGATTCAGGATTAGTGTTGATGAGGATTCCTCTTCCTCTTCCTCTTATTGGGGAAGATACACATTTTTTGGTACTTTCTCATCCTCTTCCGCTTCCTCTTAAATTAAAGAGGAATTTATCAGGAATTTTGTGTCCATGGTTCACACGTCAAAGGGAATCACTAGGATTCCCTAGCCAGCCTATTTATTTATATAGTTTTTAATCTTTTTCCCTTACTCAAACCGTTCCTCTTCCTCATCCTCTTCCTCATGAATATAGGATATATTCCTCCTCCATCCTCATCCTCTTACTTTGTGCTTGATACTTCCTCTTCCTCATCCTCATCCTCATAACTTCTTCCTCATCAATCCTTTTCAGCGTACCCGCGTCGCCGTCTCTTGACGAGATGAGAAAGTAGCCACAACGCGTAAAAGTAGGTAACATTTGATGGTAGATTTTTACCACATCTAAATAGAAAGTGGAACTGAAACAGGTAAATAGCAAGTGAACACAGAATAGGAGATTATGTTTTTTAATGAAAAGACTACCTTTATGTGAATTACTTAATGCAAACTATGAAAGTAAACACTGACACAGCATTCTCGGTAAAATACGAGAGAGCTCGCCTCCATTGTCTATCCGAGAACAGATGCTTCAGCTGTTGCCCGACTCTTTAATTCTTGTACAGTAAACAAATTTAGTTATTGAGATAGGTAACTAGGTATTTTACATAAACAAATTATCATCTTAAACAATTAAAACATTTTAACAATAGTATGAATGCTAGAGTTTGGCATCGATCAATAGTTTCGAGTGATGGATTTGTGGATCGGTGAATGAATGTTGAATGAATGATTGAATGAATGAATGAAAGGGTCTTGGCAAAAGGTATACCGCCCTCCGACCAGGTGGACTTATGGCCGTAAGAAATCAGAAACTGTTGGATTCAAAGAGCCCAGGACTACAGAGTGGCGTCGATTATGAACCCTTATGTACATTAGTGTACTATAAAGGGCTGAAAAGAAGTAGATGAATAGATGTTTGTTATACTTTCACGTGACAACGGCTGAACGAATTTCATCAAAATATTGTACATGAATAGTTTAAGGTTTAAGATAATTTTCTTTAATTATATTTTGAATAAACTATGGTTTAGGTCAATTTAGATTCTGAATGATATTTTTACTTACAATAACGTGTTATATACGACTATATTCTGAAATAAAAATCAAAGAATTCATTTAAAATATAGGCAGATGTTTAAAGTTTTTAAACAGATTTCTAAAGGGCTTAAACCTAAAATGAATAATGATTTTCTATACAATAATAACTAAGAACGGCACATTCAATTTGAACTGAATGCTTAGTTCAGCATTCAGAATTTGCTCCTCAGTCTCGAGTTTGAAATGCTCCTATAGTGTTCTAGTTGTATTGTTTGATTAATTATTAATAGTTCTAGATCGAAGAACACTTAGGCCGAGAGCCTATTATGCTATACAACATATAGCATAATAGGTACAGCTCGCATTTCGCACTATTTACTAACATTAATAAATAATAATAAATAATAAATAAATAACGCTTCACACTCACAGCCCCACACTAGGATTCCCTGTGTCGTGGGCGCCATGGACACACAAGACAACAACACAACACACCCAGACCAGAAACAGAAATTCAAATGCATCATTCAAATCTCTGCTCTGCTGGGAATCGAACCCAGGACCCTCCGCGCAGCGCACCGGTGTCTTAACCACTGCGCCACTTGGGCGCCACTTTACATTAAATTGATGTAAAGAAAATTCATACATACTATGCGTAGTTCTAGTATTGTTAGTTCAATAACCTACTGTACATAAGTGAGACTCAATAAGGACAACCTCGTCAAACTTCACAAAACTTAGCGTATTTGCATTAGGCTTTACATATTCAGTAACTTAGCTCCGCTAGGCTAACACCGAGTGTGTACAGTTACCAACTGAATAATCAATGCCAGGTATGGTTAGCAACAACGAAAAAACTGATAAAGTAATAAGTATGGAGGCAAAACTTTCATGTGGCCTTCCAATCAAAAACTATGTTACCTGATTTCTCAAACTAATAGTGGACCGATTTTCAAAATCATTTTTTTATTCAGTAGGGTATGATTCAAAGTTGGTCCCACATTTTTTGGGAAAGGATCTGATGCTGTGTTCCGGAGATGAATGGATCACCTGAACGGAGGGAAATGGTTGCAGAGCATCCATTTTTGTCGATCTTAGGGTTTGATGATGGAACTCCTTAACAAATAAAAGTAACAAAACAGTGTTTATAGACTCTAAAATACCATAATATTGACGCCTGATTGTAAAATTATTTCTCACTTTTTAATTTGAGGCCGTTCACATTTTGTGTTAAAAATTAATTAATCGCTTACGATCTTCTCAAGCAGCGAGGTTACGCGCTTCCCTTATAATGCGTGTAGTTAGTATAAATATCTATAATTTATCTGCCAACTGTACACATAACTAATACAGAGTCTGATTTACATACGCTGTGATAACATTACGACGCTGTGCCTACCATCTTGTTCGATAATCTGATTGAGGACTACATGCTATCCGTATGTTTACACATACATTATGTATCTGTTACAGTAGCATGGGAGCAAATCAGGTTGTCCTACTTTTGGGTAATGTTTCTGCAAAGCAAATCTCGGACAATATTGGGATTACTTCCCCTATTGGTGTATACCGCAAGTGATTGGAAAACCCTTATTTTTTCAAGTATCTACTGTGGCGCGGGCATCGTGAAATTATTTGTACGGTTAAATTGAGCCATTAGTATGGGAAGATGAACATCACTTTACTATACTAATGGGTCACATTCACCGTCCAAATTTTCACGACAGTGTTCATGCTCGCAGCAAAATAGATACCTACTTGAATAATTGAAGGCGGTGAGATTATCGCGTAGAACCCATAAGAGAACCATGAATTGTTAACACGTTCAGTGTCCGCGACACGCTTAGCGGGTAAGATTCATTAGCGGTACCGGCGACCCGTGACATAATCATCGCTTAAGCGCCCATGAAATTTGAGAAGGCAACGAACGTGTTAAAAGTTTGACGAACTTGACAGAAAAGCTATCGACTCGTAGACCCCATTCTATTTATTCAAAGCCAACAGAGAAATAATTCAGTTTTATCGATATCGTTATTTGTATTTTATTCCGCACAGCTGAGCTGTTTAGGATAAGGGAAAACTTGTTTCATATCGGGGTATTAATGAAATTTGTTCCCTCTCAAAATATTGGATACACATGTGGCGTTCCAAGTAACCCTTTGGCCAGGAAAAATGTGGTTTCGGGAATATTATTTTATTGTAGCTTCTGCCCACGCTTTAGTCTATGTGGACTTTCGAAACAAGTCCAGAGACCGATCACTAATCATTTAGTTTGCCCATTGTTAACTTAATAAATAACTGCTTATTCATTCTCCACTAATCCGGCTAGCCATGCTTAGGTTGCAACCCGTTTTGTGTCTCACTGCTAGGCACGGCTGTTTCTCCTCAACAGGCCTTTTTTTATTTTTACGTGAGGAAATCCATCATGGATACCCTGTGCCGTGTCCTGGGTTGGCCGACACGGGGTTATGCCGGACTCCTACCGACTAAAACCCCACGGTGTTCCAGTCTCCGCCGCCTAAAGTCGGGGCCACGGGTACACTTTCGCATTCCTCCGTGACCCCTACAGCGATGACCCTCAAGGGGCCACTCCACATATTGGGATGGAGCTGGAGTTTCTCCATCCCTTCTACTTTGAGTGGCGCGCCTACTCGAGGCCTAGATTTTCGGTAGTGAACACCCCTCCGTCCACCGCCTCGACCCCACTCTCCCCTCAACAGGCCTTGAGCTAACTACCACGCTGCTCCAATGCGGATTGGTGGAGTAACGCGCTAGTGGCCAACCCGTGTCGGATGTTCTCAAACCGCCCATAAGGCCTTCGACGAGGTTTTCGAGTGTTATTGTTAACGACCGGGACAAACGGCTTAGCGTGTTTCATTTGTTTCATTTGTCACTAGCGGCCACCCATCTAGGTACAGAACGCGCCTGACGTTGCTTCTTTTTGTCGATCTTCTCAAGCAATGGTGTTAAACGCGCTTCAATATTATTAATATTAATCAAAATGTGTCGATGGCGATACTTTTCGTAGCCCGAGCCATACTCGTAGGGGCGGAGTAACAGATGGGTTACAAGTGCTGCGATATAGGGAAAAACTTCTTTAATATTACACAAACTCCCTGAGCCCCGACCGAGCTACGAGTAGGTTTTATTAAAGTTTATTATTTTATGTCATTACTACTCGTACTATCATGGAGTATCTTCTTATTATTTTTGTAATGAAATAAGCCCAATTTCAGTTTGTAACTTCACCCGCGTGAACTTCAGAAATTGGTCCGCAGAGAGATAAAAAGTACCCTATATGTTAGTCCAAATTATAAACTACTGGTTTATCAAATTTCGTCCAGATCCGTCCAGCTGTTTTAGCGTGAAAGAGTAACAAACACACTTCTACCCAACTACCCTTATCCTTACAAAATTAGTACTTAGTACGTTAGTAGTAATTAGTAAATAATTAGTACGTTACTACGTTAGCTTTATCAAATGACTGATGATTTGAAGATGCAGGTGAGCTGCGCGGAGGGTCCTGGGTTCTATTCCCAGGATATAGGAGTTGGTTCGAGTAGGTGTGAATGATGAGTTCAAATTTTTGTTTCCCATCTGGGTATACATGTGTGTTCTAGTTGCGTGTGTGTCAAATCAATGGTACCCATGACACAGGGAATCCTAGTATCCAGTAATGAGTGAAAAGCGTTTTATTTTTCATTTGTTCTTCCAGTTTAATTCAAGTAACGTTCTTTTCAGGTGTCGGCTGTTGTCGACGACGTGTACTCCGAGCACTCGCACGTGGCGGGCTCCTTCACCATGTTGGCAAGTTCTCGAGCTCATGTCGGAGGCTCCCTCAACGCTCGAGCCTTACCCGGAGCGAGGGTCCATACCAACTTCATTGGCTGCTTGAAAAAGGTTTGTACCGTTAACATAACACATTGACCTCTCATCCATACCTTTGTCAGTAACCCATTAATGACCCACTACAGGGTCGGATCTCCTCTCACAATGAGAGAGATGAAGGCCTTAGTCCACCGCGCTGGCCTACTGCGGGTTGGTGGACTTCACATGCCTTTGAGAACATTTTTTTTGTGAACTCTCAGGCATGCAGGTTTCATCACGATGTTTTCCTTCACCGTAACAGCAGGTGATATTTAATTTTATAAATCGCACATAACTTTTTTACAAAGTCATTGGTGCGTGCCACTGGGATTCGAACCCGGACCCCTCGATTCGAGGTAAAATTCTAAGCCACTGGGCTATCACCGCTGTCATCCATAACTTTATACACTTATATTATACACAAGAGTATATTCATGCACACATACACGCATAAACATACATAAACACTCACACGAACATCCAATAAATGGGAGAACGCTGGCTCTTAAATCTACAGTCAGTTTACATTCTACCTCAAAGTCCAGGCTAAATTTGAAGAATTCGAGTGTAACCGTGGCCCCGACAAACAGCGTAGAGTGGAACATCATTTGGTTTTAGATAGTAGGAGTTCACCACAGCCGCTATAAGCATCCCCTAGCTATTGGTATACATGATGGATTTCCCCACGAAAAAATGTATTTATAAGTAACTTTATGATACTCAGATCAGTAGAATTTATTGGTGACAAGACCAAGGTGCGGACTTTGAATCTTCTTGAAATGGGAAATCTCTTTGTGGAAATTACGAGCGATTTAAGAGCATCCTGTTATGAGGTACTGATGTTGCTCCAACAATCTTCCTCCATCCATAAACAAGACTTGACTCAACTGAAAATGGCCATTGACACATTACAAAACTTGGATTTTAATACAGCCCGGTCGCTGAAATTTGCCATTGGAATTATTTTGTACATGTGCAAACATTATCTTCACGCATCGCACAAACGTGATATGTTTACGAACAAATATTAATTTCGAAACTGAATTGGACGAAATATGGTGGTTTACTTCGGAACTGCAAACACTAGGATTATGTTTTATTCGTTTGAAATCTTGAATTTTTCCGTAATTAATATTATTCATTTTGATGATACGTTGCAATGATACGTTGAATCAAATTCAAATAAATATAATGGACGATAATGACATCTTTGAGTTATAAACCAAATAAGTGCTGATGAGGCTACCTAATGTAATGTGTTCATTGTAGGTAGTCTATTGATTAAGTCTACTCAGTCGTATATGGAATTGAAGAAGAACTTTCGATGCTCTGATTATGAAGGTGATGGTAGGTACATCCACAGGGAACAAGATTGTTGCGTAATATAAAACTTTACCTCCTCCACCTTTTTGTAGTCTACTACCAGGCGAAGAAGGGGGCCAGTTATGTATAATGCCAATGAATTATTCATTCATCAAAAATGTCTTAAAAACCTCGGAACCTTTCGACGACCTTAGTGGCGCAATGGTTAAGGCATGCGTTGCGCATTGGCCCTGGGTTCGATTCCCGGTAGAGCAGGCATTTGAATGATGAATTTGAATTTCTGTTTCTGGTCTGAGTATATTACGTTCTGTCTCATATCTTAACACCATGACACAGTCATCCATTGCCCCACTATGAGTATGAAGCGTTATTCATTATGATTTACCTCGGAAACTTTCTCTGAACTGGTCTTTGATCCCAGGTGGAGTTCTCAGCAGACACCCTCCGGCTGAACCTTATAGACCTGGCGCGTACTGGCAGCAAGCTGATCACCGTCACCGGGAGGCTGGAGTATGCCTGCACAGCTACAGACTCCGCGGATCCCGTCACCTTCGCCACGAGAGACGCTCACTTGGTGAGTTTATCTATATTATAACAGACGCTTACTATACTTCTGGCTACATCTTTCGAAGGGCCAGACAACTGATGGAAAAGAAAGATCATCGAATGCTGACCTCGTCTAGGCAAGTGAAGCGGAGGGCCATCCGACCAGGGGGGTTACTACAAACTCCCAAAACCATCATAAAGCAATTTTGTTTTGTTTTAACTTGTTTTGTTGGTTCCGGACCGTTGGAACTGGCTTTGGATTCAAAAGGGCTCAGGAAAATATTTCCTATTTAATAGAGATTTTTTCCACCTGTCTGCGACTCATCATTTACCCATCGTCCAACAAAATATAATGTTTGGCAAAATGATAGTGATAAACATAAAATATATTTACAGCTTTCAAATATTACAGTAATGTAGGCCTCAACGTAATAAAATAAGTGTTTTTCTTGATATATTATTATTTCTATTTCTTATCAGCTCCAACCAAAGCCTGTTGCCAGAACCCCTACTATCTGGAGTATTTACTGAAACCCAAACGCCCCATTAATCTTACCCTCCAGGCGTCATGTTCTTCAAAGTAACCAGATATCTCATTTCTTATATTTGACAAGACAGACGCTCAAAGGCAAGCCTTTATAAAGGATGACGGAAAATCTATTTGCTATTTATTCGCAATGTTTGTGACTGGAACTGACATTTGAAGACCTTCCTTTGACTTGCTTGGTACTGTTACAAAATTACTTTGTATTGTTCATTTGACACGTCTGTAAATCATAAGTGACCCATTGTAGGGTCGGTTCTCCTCTCACAAAGAGAAGGATGTAAGCCTTAAGCTGCAGTCGCCGGGTCTTCGGAAGCAGCGCCATACATTTTTGAGTGTTTACTGTTTAATATTGTCGCATCAGCCGCGGCGCGACCGTCGCGCGCGTCTCTCGCGTCGGCCGCTACCCACGGAACTGCAGCCTTAGTCTACCACGCTGGTCTATTGTGGGTTGGTAGACTTCATGAGCCTTTGGAAGCACTAGGACTTTTCTGCATGCAGGTCTTTCACAAAGTTTTCCTTTACTCTTTTAACTGTTACATCGTTTACATTGTGTAGTTTTTAATATCACACAAAATAGGCTATAAACCAAGGCCGTCAGATTTTTAATGGTAACTGCAGCCCAAGGCACACCAAACGGTCATGGTACTAATGATGCACGACCACAGTGATGATAATGTGTGTACTAATGATGGTAGGTTCACTGTTCGTATGAGTTGTGATGCGTTTGGAAAATCGTTGATTGTATGGAAAACTATTATGAGATAGTATGTAGCATTCGAGCGTTCCTTATCCGTGAAACCAACCAGGGAAGTCAACCAGTTCAGTTGGTCAGTGGTGGGTAAAACCACGTTAATTTACGTCATTCGGCGTCGGTGGGTGAAGGGCACTCGACGTCCCTATTCGGAGGTCGGGCTTTAGGGGACGATTTTTCACGTCGGACCATTGTTTTTAATTGGTGCTTAGTTCGTACGGCCGCAGCGCCATTGTTGAGTAATGAGACGTGGAGAGTTATTGTTAGTTCGGAGTTAGAAAATTCTCCACTTTAAAATGCACTCCGAAAACAATGGACGGAGTTAACGAAGTTTTGGTAGCAATTATTCTTCAACTTCTTTGAATTTAAATTTGAATTCTTATGCGGGGATTGAGAATTGGATTTGTAGATTTCATGTTCCTTATTTGAGTATAGAATTGACTACTACTATAAAATCGATCACTACTCGTATCAACTTCTGAATTTATCTTTGAGTGTTACACGAGGGAGCCTAATTAGTTTCGTATTTATCTAAGCCCTTTCATTTTGAGCTCTCATTAATTACTGTGAAGTTATATCGGAAAATTAATCATGCGTAAATAATGATTATGTGCGTAACTAGTTGATATAATACTCTCTGTTGATATATAATTAACGATTTTAATACTTTTCATTAGTCCATTCAAAGGTATTTTGAGGTGCCTATATTTTTAATTATTATAAATATCACCCGTAAGCAATCATATCCTTATTATTGGAATTATTATCCAACGAAGAGACTTACACATCAGAAAAGAGCCTATATTTCTTCAAAACGAATGTTTTCACAAGAGTTAAAACGTAGTATTATTATCGATAGTGTTCTAATGTTTATTTGTACTTAAAAAAGCGACGAAATATTACGTCACCAACGAAAATGGTATAAAGTTGGAACTACAATTGGAAAGTCCAAAGTTCTTTGAAGTGGTTTCGCAATGATGAGATCGGAATCGAGGTTATTGGATTCCAGTTAAGCGTTTCAGTGCCAGTTCGCGGAGAATTGAAGTTTGTACGGGATTTCTAGGTTACAGTTGTGAAGGTTTAGGACGATGATGCGGCCTTGGGGGTTTATTTGGCATTATTACTCTTTTATTTTCAATCGATGTCGGTTTACTGTTGTTTTACTATAGGCGTACCGCAAGGCACACTGTTGGGTCCCAACATTTTTCAGTTTTTCTTATTCCTATTATGTGTTCTTCGAATACTTTAGCTAGTTCACGGTTAGATATGATTATCGCAAAGCTAAATATGTACTGACTGACGTACTTTATATTCTACTAGGCTTTGCTCCCGGCTTCGTCCTCGTAGATTTTCGAACTTGGTCCAGAGAGATAATAAACTATGTGCGTACGAAATTTTATCATAATATATTGTCCACTTTTGCGTGAAGGAGAAACGTCCATCCATCAATCCTCACAAACTTACATTTATAATAGTAGTAGAATAAAGTGACTACTTCAATAACTATTGAAGAATAGTATTCCGCAAATCTATGAAAAGCAAGAAATAAATAACCTAACGATGCAATGCAATAGAAATAGCAACTGGACCAGAAAGAAAATCTACAGAACTTAATAGGTTAAAAGCTATCGATTCAATTATAGCCTTCACACACTAATGGGACTTTACGTACGAGAAAATCTAATATAATCGTCCATTTAGTAGTTCGTTCAGGTTTTAAAATTGAGTGTAGTTTAATAATTTCAACTTCAATTTTAATACGCTTAATATTAATAGGTAATAATAATAAAAATAAAACAATAAAGTTAACGATTTAGTAATACGGTTTAGGCACATTGATGGGGCGTAGCATTAGGCGTAGATTTAAGAAGGGATCTTCTAATTTCTAACTTCTAATTTTTTACTCTATTTTTTAAGGCTTTAACTAGCAAATTTCTTCTTTTTTCTCTTCTAACTTATTCCTTTTATTATGGTCGAATGCTTTATTTTCGAAGAGCTTATTATTCTCACTTCTTTCTATAGACTGGATGCTGTAGTAGACAGACTAATAGACTCCAATTTGTACTACTATATTGGAAGTACTACTGTCCTGTGCGTCTAGCGTGAACATACGCAGTTTCGTGTAGCAATCGTATCGAGCTGTCATTAGTATGGGAAGATGTCGAGACGGACTGACATGTGACATACTAATGACTGACGATTATTGTACGAATATTTTGAGGATAGTGTTCATGCTCACGGCACTGGTGTTGCCCGTGTCCATAGGCAACGGTGAACATTTTCCATCAGCTCCATATCATCATCGTTTGTCTGTTTATCTGGTTTTCTATGTAAAAAGTTAGAAGAGTAATTTGATGATGTATTTAGTTTTTCGTGCAATATTCAGATACAATGGCATCCCGAAATTGGCACTTTCATATTTTAAAGACTCGTAGTACACGAGCAAAAGTAGAATTCGACCACCGGACTCCGGACATCTCAGAAGCTCTAGTTAAATAACGATCGACGATGTTCAGAAACGGCGTCTTTTGAATTCTATGGACTAGCTGAAAGCTTGTACCAACTGAATGCAATTCCATCAACGATATTGGAAATGGCAATAATGTAACTCAAATTGGAACTGAATGGGGTTTCGTATTAAAAGCAAATGGATTTTGTAACAACATTTAAACGATGATAAACGATCGTAGCTATTAATTCTAAACTTAAGTAGAATTTCAAAAATAATGGGATTTGGTATTAAAAATACTACATACTTAACATTTTTATTATCTGAAAAACAGTAAAAATTAAAGATAGAATTAATTACCTGAGGATATTTTTTTTTTCACCGTTACCGATTACTGATACCATAATAACTAACGTAATAACTGATACGTTTCCTTTTGATATTATGTATTAAAATAATATTAGTTACGATCTGTATCGTTAAGGCCTTACCAGAACTCATCAAGCATAATTTTATATTCCATCGCTTGCACTAAAGGTCAGATTGATTCAAAGGTCAGGTTAATTTTCCATTTCAATTGATATTAAACATCGTTACCGGACTATTTTTATATCATTGACTTTTTGACAATGCTAGGTTGGGGATCATGTTTGGAGAGCAGTCGTGCTCCGATTACGTCATGTCGTAGTTTTGTATATATGCCAGTGACGTAGAAAACTTCGATAGCGTGATTCAGGATCGTGTGGCGGCATCTCTTGTTAAGTGGCGGAAGTCGCTATATTTTTTTAGGTACTTAGTCTTTTGTTCTCTTCTTTCAAAGTGTAAATAATAGACCTCATCATTTGCTTTATTCATCTTTATTTCGCCTTTTTTGTTTACTTACAGCCTTCTTTACATTCCCGCTCATAAAGTTAGTGTTAAGCACTTACGAGTATCCTTGAAATGAACAAATCGTAACAATAAACTCATTCAATTACCATTTCATTTCTCGTTACGCTAGAACAATCAGTCTCACAAAGTCGTGTCTCCGAGACTTCATTAGCGGAGACGGTCTCGTTAACCGAAACTTTTTCTCGGCATCATTGATTTAATTCGTCTCCTAGTTTATTTGAGTCCTCTACAGTTAGTTTAGCAACTTGTTATTTGTCTTAATCTTGTACGTCTGCAGTGAAAACACTAAATTTGTTTTAAAGTTACAGAATAGGTAGTTTTAGGGGACTCTGAAATAATGAAACGAAATTGTACAACTTATGATTTTTTTCTATATTCCGTCCATTACAATAACGACAGTTCTTATTATCAATATCCGTGTTCTTCTTTTTCTTCCTCTGCGTGGCCAGTCCTAGCTCTTGAATGGACCGTGAAGGCCGTAGCTTCAGCCATCTGCAGCAAATGTTTACGATCTCCAAACTCCTTACAATAGATTTTATTATTCTGATGTACATACGAGTAGATAGCAGTCATTGATTTGTTGCAAGCATTCGGGTTGCATTCGTGTTTCGTTTGCCGCTAAAAACAAAACAACAATTTGTATAGTGGTTTTCAATTTGCATTACAATTCCTGTTTACAGAATTTCTGAGTCAAGCTTGTGATTCTTCTTTGTATTTTCAGAAAAAAAAATATAGAATGAAAATTAACAGATGGCCAAGGGCCTACGATGACAATTTAATAGCACGATAAACTGTGCGCTGAAATAAATATTTTTTATCGATTCCTGCCCTTTGCTTAGCGACAATACAAATATCATAAAACGATAGCATCATTACCAACAATAGGAAAAACGACGCGATTATTTACACGTATGCCTAGAACATGCCTATAATAAAATGGTAGGTAAGCTATCGTGGAACGGGTTTTTATCGCACGTTGATCTTGAAGCTCTAACCTTAGCTGAAGGACGGCGCATTACCACAGACTGAAGGGTGTTTAGAAGTGTTATTGCATAGATCGCCTGGGTTTGTGACCCAAAGGGTCGGGTCTCCTCTATCAATGAGAATGATGCAGGTCGTAGTCCACCACACTTGATTTGAAATTATTATTTCTTTATAATATCTCCGCAATAATAATACGGATTTCCTAGTATAAGCGTCGTAGATATCGTGGACTTTATGGTCTAAGGTAAGGTTCAATATAAAAATCAGGATTCAGAAATTTTTTTAATGAATCTCATCATTCCCACAAACCCTTTCTCCGTAATGTTTTCACTGTGGTCATTTCAGTCGAGTCGAGGTCATTTCAGCCGACCAGTTATTATAATGTACGTGTTACGAACTAAATCATTTTAATTCTCGGTAGTTGCTCTAGGTTTATGAATGTAACGTTAACTACTTTATTGTGGTGCTTCTGCTGTTTTAATGAATAGAGCACCCTCTGTTATTGTCTTTTCTTTGAAACGATTTTCGTTCGTAATATTTCATGTTTCGTGGAATTTGAGGTCCTTGAATGATTTCTTGAAGTTGAAGGTTATTTATGAGTTATGTATTCACCTTGGTTGCAACACTTTTCACGTATAATTTGATACGAGTTTTCCCAACATAATATATGAAAGGGAAAGAAAAGTTATTAATTTTTTCAAGCAACCTTGTAGTCCAAGAGCTGGCAGACATTTTTCGTGAAGTGTTTGAGCCATCATAAAATCATAATGAATCGATTATTTGTAATATTCGAGTACCCAAATGTGCAGATCTGACTGGCAGGTAATGACATTTATCCAAGCCCTAAATTTATCAATGATCAATCAATGATTTTTTTCTAACGAAAAAAGTGTATGAGGCATTTTGAATTTTTGACAACATTAAGTTTGAAATTAAAGAAAATATTCCAGCTCTAGTTATTATGTAAGGACTGAGCATTAAAATTATTTTACTAGCTGAAAGAATAATTATATCTTTATGTAATTATGGAATAGGCTGGCGGATTTTCGCCATGAAACATAAAAATGTGGAGCCAATAAAATTTTATCGCTTAATTCGTGAAGTCGTTACCAAAAGTGTATTTCGAAAGTTATGTATATATTTGCATGTAATAAAATAATTTCCGGTCATGTCAAAAATTATGTTTTTCGTGTTAAAGCTAATCTGAAGCCAATTACATTAAATTTAGTTCGGTCACCAAGATTTTCGCCCTGTAATTATGTAAAACGCTAAAATTTAGGCCATTTGAGTAAAGCTGCCTTGTGTAACTGTACACTACAGGGTATATTTGAATGCAGATTATGAAGCTTAACTTCTTACATTCTGAAAACTTTTAATCGTTTCATTTAGTTCTAGTTTTATGCAACATTCCAACGTAATAAACATTGAAAAATGTCCAGCAAACAAAGAAAAGTTTTCTTCATAAAATCACAGACATGGTCCCCAAAAACACGACCTGCTGCAACCTTTTTGTGGCCTATTGCTGGGCCTGATTCTGTATGACTCAAAAGATTTCGTGCCGATATCGTATGACATCAAACCGTACGTCATTTCATGAACTCGGCACGACAAGGAATTTTAATGTTTAATCTAAAGGCACACACTAGATTGTCACGATATTTGACTTTTAAGCCTTTTTTGACTTTTTATCACGGGTTAGACACGACATTGTCGCGATGCGAGTGTGAATGGTCATACAGAATCAGGCCCTGGGGACGAGTCTCTCCCCACAACTGGAGCATACTCCACCAGGCATACGCCTCTACATTAGAAAGAGAAGTCTTCGAATGGCGACCACATCTTGCGTCGAGTTTCTACTATGCAGACTGGATTTTTTTCTTTAAAAATAAGGTTGTAATATGAACTAAAATATTACTTTAAAAAAATAATTTAAAAAAGTTAACCGACACCAAAAACTTATGAAATCATATTTGTTACATACTTTAGAACTACTATTTTTAAGGTTGGTGTCTTTTATATCAAGTATTTTGTTTTTGTTGTTAAATTTTGGCACCAACTTCAAAAAATAGTAGGCCTTATGTATGTAACAAATTTAATTTCCTAAGTTTTTGAAGTCGTTAATAAGATGTAATATTGATTAGTGATAAAAATCGAAGATAAACCTCGAGACTACAATTTTAAGCCCACTTGAAAGTTCTCCGATAAAGTTTGATATCTTCAGACTATTATTACAACACTTAAAAATTTGCAGCCTTCACAGAATTGTAATGCCATTTTAAAATTTGCTATGTTTCTTTCGAACAAGAATTAAGATATTTAACAATATACTCGTAAAGAGGAAAGATTTGATTCTGTTTGTGATGAATAAGTTCGAAAGAAACTACTGGACCAATGACTGACTGAGCAACATAATGTACATATTTCAGTTGAAATTGAGAGTAAATAGGAGAATTTTCTCCTCTCACAATGAGAGGGATGTAGGCCTTAGTCCACCATGCTGGTCTACTGCGGATCGGTGAACTTCACGTGCCTTTGAGAAAAATTTTTTTGTGAACTCTCAGGCATGCAGGTTTCCTCACGATGTTTTCCTTCACCGTAACAGCAGGTGATATTTAATTTTATAAAGCGCACATAATTATCATTTTTCACAAATTCATTGGTGCGTGCCACTGGGATTCGAACCGAACTCTAAGCCACTGGGCTATCACCGCTACCATACCTTTTTTAGATTGTATTTAAGTTAATTAATGCCTTTCTTGGACGACATTTAAGTTATTTAATACCTTCCTTAGATGATATTCAAGTTAATAATTTCATGTTGACAGATCTTGCCGAAATGGGAAGCAGTGAAGACGGGAACCATATCGTTCAAGTTCCGCACGAACGAACCAAACGGTCTGATACTCTTCAACATGGGCGCGAAACCACCACGGGTAGGTTGCACGGTAAGGGGTGAAGCTTTTGGGGTTGGACTGACGTCGCCAACAGAGCATCGCCATCGGAACGACAACTCTGTCCTCTTCAGTCTTCCTGTCATCGAGCCATTATCATGAGCGTCACTCACACCACCAGGATGCTGTTAGTAGGGGATTGCATCACGAATTTTATGGTCCATTTCGTATTTTGTTTTTGTTTCAGTACTAAAATCGCGTTTGAATACCAATATAACGATTTCGTGCGCGTAGGCTTCGATTTTTCTGTGATTGTGAGGGATTTTTTAACTGTAAGGGAGTTACTCGTTTCGTAAATCTAAATGACAATTTATTTGTTAACAACGCTTAACTACTACTTAAAGATATGTAAGTACCTAAATAAATATGTTTCGCGTTTCATGATGGAACTCTAAATATTTTTGTGATAAAATGTCGTCTATATGCTGCTCTAGAAATCCTCTATCATCTAGGAAAAATCCCTTTAAAATCGGTTCAGCCATTTCAAAGACAATCCCGAACAATCAGAAAGACAGACAAACAGACAACATGTCGGATGTCTTGGTATCAAATCACAAGCAGAAAGTATGTACTTAATTTATATTTTTAGTATTAATTTAAAGGTCACGAAAATTGTATATAATAATGAAAAATGAACAAAGATTTTTCGATAATAATTACATGAGAGCTTGTTAAAGTACCTAAATATTTGTTGTGTACTTTAATTAGAAGGGATATCGAATTACAAAGGGTTTCGTAAATATTTGTTGGTGAAAAAAATATATACAGGAGGGTTATTTTTCTCTAATATTGTGTTGAAAAGTATCGGTCTCATCATAATTAAAATACGTTGCAATCCCCTAAACGAAACTCGGTGGATAAGCGGAATTTCCTTTCAAATTTATTGCGAAGCCATAAATTGGTAACACGGCTTTACCGATTTTAATAAACCCCGGTTTCGGGAAACAGAAATTAAATTCAAAGGAAATAATATCCAAAATGTACCTGTTACGGACCAAGTGATGAATAGGGTATTGTGAAAAATGCCCACGCAATTGGAAAATGCAATTTTAAAAATATGAGAGGGCAATGTGAGAACAAGTACAGAAATAATCATATTGAGCATTGTTTATTACGCTAGTCATCTAAGTAACGAACAATTAAAACCAGGCTTTATTTCTGTTATTTTTGTTTCAATTTAACCGCAATGACTTACAATGACCAAGTTAGGTTAGTTTACAGTTTCGTCGAAAAGAAAAGGAAAGGATGCGTTTATTGTTGACTGTTACATGAGTAAGATGTTACAAAAATTATAATAAGTTAAAAACAGTCTACCCTATGCGGGCATTCAATATATATGTCTTAAAGTGCTTAATTTTATATTATTATTATCGATTAATTTCAATTATATTATTATTATCGATTAATTTAAAATTATTATTATCGATTTTCACTGAAAAAGTTAAAGCTTATTACTATTCCTACCTATTTAGCGATTCTCTTTCCCGCACCCCGTGCAGTGTATTTGAGTATTAGGCATTTGTCAGATTGCCCCAAAACCACACGGCAATATTCATAATGTCCAGGCAATGTGGTAAATTAGAAAGTTAAAGTAACTATGATTATTTTATTTCCTCCTAAATAGTTTTTGATTATTCATAATGCGCGGGCATTATTTAATGTCCCTATTCATTACTCGGTCCATTTATCCACCGGGTTAGCTGCATGGTAGGATGAAGTAGGAGAGAGTCCTTTGACAGTGTCAGAACACAGACCTAGGGGAATTTGTGTATGGTACCTTATAAAGTTTCACCCACTTGAAGATGTTAAGTGTTATGTGTTTTATGTATTCGATGTACACCTAGTACCCTCGAGCACGACGATGTTATCCAGAATATAGAATATCCCAAGCACTATAGGCCGATCGCTGTAAGTGCCGCTTTCTTATGCGGGGTGCGGGAGGGGAACGACTCTGACCAATAAGCTAGTCCTCTGCCGACCGTCGACACAGAACGAATTATTATAATGCTGCAGTTCCATGGGCAGCGGTCGACGTACGACGCGCGCGACGATCGCGCCGCGGCTGATGGGACAAATGTGTGGCAGTATGCAGCTTAATGCGCGTGTTTTCATTTCAAACTTTGGCGGCCAGCAGGAGACTAGCTTATTGGCAAAGCCACAAAACCTAATAGACACCGCATGACATAGTTTCTACAAAGAAACAATTCAGTCAAAGCGTTGAGATGAGAGGGAGGGGAAAAGATAAATCAACATCGTGATTGGTCAGTTCAAAATCGCGGTTCCCATTTGTTTCCATCTAGTGAACTGACCATTGTAAAATGAGCTCTAAACAAATTTGATAACAGCCATGTTCCTAATGACATTTGGAATTAGTTCCGGTCGAAGGAGATTACAATTGCACACGGGTCAAGGACGTGGTCGGTACTAGCATAGATTTCGCGCATTTTATCCTGTGGACGAGACTTTAAGTCTAATGTTTGGTCTGAAAACGTTCGCCTACCATGAGGCGTCTATTTGGCTACGTACTCGTTGCTTATTGGTCAGTTTCGTTCCCCTCCCGCACCCCGCATACTATAAGAGAGCCGCACTTACAGCAATCGACCTTTAAGACCCAAGCCAGGATGTACGAGTATGTTACATGTATAGGTTATGATGCAAAGTTGGAAATGCAAAACCACGTATTAGCTTATAGCTTTATTAATACCTACACAAATTCGCACCATTATGCCATGGCTCAGTTCACTATCTTTATTTCAATGTAGTAATAACAGAGTAGCGTTATAATCTAGATGACATAGTTTGTTGTTGAACAAAGCTCTTAATTTTTAAAATACCCGAATCGTGAGTAATTTTATTGTTGTAGCAACGTTGTTGTAAAGAACTTTTTGGGTATATTTTCGCAATTTGCATGTCTGGTTAGCTTTGAACGAATGTTGGAATTCAAATTATTTGCAAATAGCTTGCATGCTCAGCCTGTTTTATTCGATCAAGATATTACGTATGTTTTTAGTAGCTTAGTTCTCAATGTTTTAGTTCGTTTAAATATTACGTAGCTTCTATCTATTCAAAGTTCTGTCTTAGCGGGGATATTACTGATGTAAAGCAGATCTTGTCTGTTTCGAAGAAATTATTTTTTCTAATTTCTGTATCTTATTAGCTGTTCAGTTGGGCAAAAACAATAAAAGCCGTAATTTTATTACTTGTGTTCAATATCGTGTCATTATAACATCATATTTATAGTGACCGCTCATATTTGTATTCACAAGAATTGTTACTGTCCGTTTTTTTTACTCTTGTCGTATTTGGCACAAATTTATTGAAAAAAGTTCAAAATTGCTCTAAAAACAAGCTTAGTTATTAGAATTTTGTCTCAGAATTAAATGACAAATTATTTTTAAATCTTTATAATTTTGTGTCTGTTATTTTTAAATCGCTATTTTAAAAGACACGCTAACAGCCGCACTCAGAGACGTCATTTAACGCAATGTTCATTAACAAACAAATTCCATCGTCTTTATTCGTATTAATCTTAGTGTCATCTTTACT
Source organism: Erynnis tages (assembly GCA_905147235.1). Taxonomy (NCBI): domain Eukaryota; kingdom Metazoa; phylum Arthropoda; class Insecta; order Lepidoptera; family Hesperiidae; genus Erynnis; species Erynnis tages. Next base: position 9,694,646 of record LR990087.1, read on the forward strand.
TTCGCAAGTAACCATTCAGGTTAATGAATGTCTGTGAGTGCGGCTGTAAGATTGTTTACCAAATAGGACACGTGAATAAAATGGACTATACGAGTAGTTACTCATACAGTCTAATATCAGTATCGTCTTTGATGGAGCCCTTATGTTTTAGGCGGACCTGTTCGCGGTGGAGATGCTGAACGGTTACATATACGTCCACGTGGACCTGGGGTCAGGGGGAGTGAGAGTGAGAGCGTCTAGGAGGAGAGTGGACGACTCCCATTGGCATGAGTTTCTCTTGCGGAGAACGGGGAGAGACGGGAGGGTTACTGTTGATGGTGCGAATGCTGAGTTCAAGACACCAGGTAAGTCAGTTTTTTTAAATAGTAATTAAGGAACAAACGGACATGCAGGGTAACTGATGTTAAGTGTCACTATACCTCAAATTGTGAGAAAATTATGAGGTCTGTCTGGAGATTGAGGCCATATGCGGGACTGCGGTTGCTTTGCTCATGAATACTGAGGTGTTTGTCTCAAATAAAGTATCTCCGGAAACCATACCTCTCCAGCTGGAACACAAGACATGAAGAACAAGTTACATTACGACGGGTTAAGAGTCTTGTGGAGAGTAATTTAATAGAGTAAGAGTAACTTCAAATAGTTTATGTAATGTAGAAAATGAGATTACACTTCACGTAACAACCATTTATCTATTTTTTATAACCGTCCACTAAAGACACAGCTCACGCAGCAAATTAAAATTCCGTTAATATGATTACATGACACAATGAAAAAATTTCACCTCATAACACTGTTAATTATTACTTTTTAATATTCCATGTTTTTATGATAACTAATATTTAATGGATCGAAATAGGTGCCTCTAAATTTCAATAAGGTTCAATTATGTTTTGTTCGGTAATCAATGGCAAACAACTTCATAAATTTTCTACCACTTAATATTGAATGAGTTTCTGAGAAGTCTTATTGTATGCCCGCCTAGATTCAGTTTATAATAACAGAATAAAGGTATTACGTTTCGTAGAACCTTACTTACCTTATAAATTATGTACTGTTATTTATGTTCTCTTTCATCATTAATTTTTTACACTTTATCGAGGTTATGAAATTCTATTATGAGCAGATTAGTCTTTATGGTGAAATATTACTTTCCTTTTTCAGATTTGCCAAATAATTTATGATTCGGCTTAATTTAGTAATACCTTTCCAGTATTTTGAATACTTTTTCCATTAGTCTGTGTTATACATACAGAAACTAGGTGATTACTGTACCTACTTTTTGTTCTACGTTCTACTATAAAGCTAAAATACCATATGGAGCGGTTATAGCCCAGAGGCTAAGGGCTTTATAAAATTAACTATAACTTGCTGTGGAGGAAAACATCGTGAGAAAACCTGCATACAAAAAATGCATCGAACAACGCTTACAGCGATAAAAAGTTTTATTACTTGTAACTTACATCTAATACAGTCAACAATAAACGCTTAATTTATTTATTGTTAACGAATTTTAAGCATTTAATGTATTTAATTGTTTATAAGTTTTAATTTCTGTTTCTAGTCTTGTTGTGTGTTCTTATTGTCGGTTGTGTGTTAAAGCCCATGTTCACACTGAATCCTTTTTTTCTGTGACGGGGGCGATACCTTCATATGTACCCGAGAGCCGTGGGAGCGACTCCGGGATATGTGGGATTCTTACCCACTAAAACCCCCTCGGTGGCCTTCCTCTGCGTAGGGGGCTCCGGGATCTCCAGTGGAACGCAACGAGACTTCGTATCGTCTCCCCTACATCTTCCGATGTGTACGACGATATGTAGCCACACACATCGCCGTCCTTCCCGGGGTCACTAGCTGGACGGTACGAGCTCCCACTCTTGCCGTCCGCAACCCCGAAAGCCCCTTATTTCAGGGGAGTCACACTGAATCCTAGTGCCAGATTGTGTGTGAACCATACTTTTCTCATGACCTCATCACTGTTTCCAGGAGAGTCCAACCAACTAGAACTGGACGGCCCCATGTACGTGGGTGGTTTGGGGTCGGAATACTCAGCGGCACGCACTCCACCAGCGCTGTGGACTGCGGCGTTGAGGCAGGGGTTCGTCGGCTGTATACGGGACCTGGTGCTGAATGGGAAACCTCAGGATCTGACGGCGTATGCCAGGCAGCAGGATTCAGGTATGTTCGTTGATGTTAGCGACTATTTTAATTTTAAGACAGTTCGAAATTCCTTAATATCTTCCTTCCTTGTAATATGCTTCTGGACATGGGCCTCCCCTAATCGATTCCTCTCCATCCGATCCGCTGCCTTTTTCTGTCTACACTGTTTTTCTAATACAATAAACTATCCGCATTTGCGCTTACAAAATCTACTTACTACTAATATTTACCACCAGTTAATGTTCATTGTTAAATGTTTCTCATTCCAGCATCAGACCAGTGTATGTTCTTTGTTATATGTCTCTCGGTACAGCATTAGACTGGTTTATGTTCATTGTTATATGGTTCTCATTCCAGCATCAGACTGGTTTATGTTCATTGTTATATGGTTCGAATTCCAGCATCAGACTGGTTTATGTTCACTGTTGTATGTTTCTCATTCCAGCACCAGACCAGTTTATGTTCATTGTTAAATGTTTCTCATTCCAGCATCAGACCAGTTTATTTATTTATTTACACGTTATTGTCACAACTAAACTAGGTTGTACAAAAGGCGGACGTAATGCCGATAGGCATTCTCTACCAGTCAATTGTTATAATTATGTTTCCAGCATCAGTCCGGCCAGCATGCCATGTGCTGATGAAGCAGTGCGTCAGCTCCCCTTGTCAACACGGAGGCATCTGCTCCGAGGGCTGGAACCGCCCCCTCTGTGACTGTTCATCCACCAACTATGGAGGACCTACCTGTGGAAGGGGTAAGGAAACCCTTTGGAAATGTATGATTAAGTTGAAATTTTTTTTATTTCTTTGCGAATTTGGCTTCATATTTTTTAACCAACCTCAAAAAGGGATGAGGTTATTTCATTTATTTTGTTTGGTTTTGTTTAATATAATGTGGTTTGTGATCAGCGAGCTAAATTATGACCAGCAAAATATGCCCGAGCTACTGTCGTCAAAGTATTTGTATAGTTAACGTGTGACATTAGTATGCGGAGATTAGTAGGTATGTGAAGACAGATTGCACACTAATGACTGACGTTTACCGTATGAATACTTTAACGAAAGTGTTCATGCTAACGTTCAGTTTAGTAATAATGGTAGTCTCTGTGGCGCAGTGGCTTAACACCCGTGTGTAACAGAGAGATACACGAGAGGTGCTGGGTGGAATTTTGAATAATGAGTTAAAATTTCTGTTTCTGATGTGTGTGTGTGTGTGTGTGTGTGTGTGTGTGTATTCATGGCACAAAATATCCAAGTGTAGGTTGATGAGTGTGATTTATTATTAATTAATTTTTATATTATTAGTGTTTTCTTTTCTATTATTTTAACTGTGTGTTGCTTTGTTAGACATATCAGTGTTATTGATATTATTAGACCATTGATTTTGCTGCATCTTTTCCACTTTGATTTAACATGATTAATAGTACAAGCGCACGTCCGGCTCTGAATAGAACAAGTATGTTGATCACAACATTATGACGGAACCAACCTCCAGTTTTAACAGAAACCTCTCCAGAAATTTGGCTAAAATCTCCAAACGTATTCCAGAGTCACCGACGATAGTGTTAAACGGGACTCAGCATCTGACAGCAGCGTTGGGGCCAGAACACATCACTCAGACAGAGGAGCTGTTGCTACGGTTCAGGACCTCGAAAGCTGGTTTGCTGTTGCGGACTGCGTCCGAACACTCGGCGGATAGGATAGAGTTGGCTGTCGCTGCCGGGAGAGTCAGAGCGAGCGTGCGGTTGGGGGATAGGGAGAAGGTAACTTTACCATTAAATATTGTAGAGGAAAAAAATCCGAAAGCATTCTGTGCCGTTTTAAAAAAATATTTGATAGGCAAATGCTTTTACACACTAAATGAATTCTTTGACTGCAAAATGACAAAATAATTAGATGATTAGATTAGATATTAGATAGTAAAACATTTAATGTAATTAAATACCGTGACATTGCTTTTATTTTATGTACTATTATAAATAACAAAATATAATTAATTGTAATAAATAATAAATATAAATATAATAGTACCAACTGGATGAATTAGCTAATGTTTCAAGAATAATTAATCAGTTCACCTACAAAAACAAAATTGCAACACCCTCTCCGGGTTATTGTTATGTATGCAACGTGACATTGTATTTACATAATAATTATGCAATAAAGAAAATAAATAAAAGGATGGATTTTCTTTTTACCGACTTCAAGGGTTATCAATTCGTCACGTGTGTATGTAATATTATCAGAACTGCACAATTTTGCATAATTATGTTGGTCTATTACGGCTTCCAAACAAGTATGTATACCAAATTTCATGGGATATGTATGATTTCACTTTTAAAATAATCCAGACACCTAATTATAAATATTTAAAAATAAATTGTCATTTAATAATGAAACAAATTTCTTCTATAATTTATTTTTAATGCAATTTATAAAGGGCGCTTGATGAGATTTCAAATGTATTATCTATGTTAGATGTTACAGACTCCCACCAAATTGGACCACACCTGACCATAACACGAACTCTCACCGCCATTCTATACTACACCTGTACCCTTAGTCTGAGTTTTAGCAATGCTGCAATGCCGCTACTACACATACATACCTACGTAAATCAATCGTTTTTTTTTTACATCTACGCCCAGTGACGTAAATCGTATAGTGAAGTGACGTAGCGCGTAGGTACTCGTACCACAACATTAACCCAGTGTAAAAATTATAGAGGTCTGCCAAACATAAAATTTGTTCTTTTTTTAAAATCCAATTCTTGTATAGAGTGACAGATACTATAGATTCATGGCATGTTCTAGAACCTTCTGGCGGGGACGAACGTGGCGGACGACGGCTGGCACACGGTGCGCTTCAGCCGGCGCGCCTCAAACCTCAAGCTGCAGGTAGACGGAGGCCAGCCGGTGCGCGGTACGTTATGTACGTATGCACGGGACAGCACCCGCACCCTTTTGTTTTCACCCCTGTGTAGTGGACGATAAGGTTGGTTTTGGTTTCGCTCTGTTCTCTACAATACATAAATAACGCTTCACACTCACAGCCCCACACTAGGATTCCCTGTGTCGTGGGCGCCATGGACACACACAAAACAAGAACACACACACACCCAGACCAGAAACAGAAATTCAAATTCATAATTCAAATCTCTGCTCTGCTGGGAATCGAACCCAGGACTCTCCGCGCAGTGCACCGGTGTCTTGACCACTGCGCCACTTAGGTCGACGTCAACATAAATGTGCGGTTTGTAATTTTTTGAATTTTTTTAAGGTTAACTAACCTGTTTTCGAAGGGAAACAAGAACAAAATAATTATGGTTAATTCTGTGCAAAAAGTAGACTTCAATTATAGCCAAAAATATTTTTTTCAAATCTGATTGCCAGTTCTACAGACTAATTTTATTAATAAAAACAAAAACACAGATTCAGCTTTATTATATTGAAATATAATCAGAAATATTACAGAATACAAATATAAGAAAGATACGAAAGTAAGAACAGAAGTAAACAAAATTCATTCAAACCATACGTAAGAGACAAATTTCTTAAAATGGAGGCAAACTTATGTACCTACGATTATTATGAAAAAAATTACTTACCTACAAGTGTAAACAATAATAACAATTATTGTTTAATAATCTTGTTACCTAATGCAATCTGACAGAGCGAAACCAACAGTAGCTTTTAAGAATTTTTAGCAGACATATAAAACTCAAATATGTGTTTCATTGTTTTGAATTGTATCTTTGCAAATCGAATTTAAAACGCATATTCGAGTTGTTTGTTTTTGATGAAACTTTTATTAAAATAGATGAAAATATCGTACGAGTTCTAGGAAGTCTGTCAATACTAAATGAATACTTATATGTATTGTTAGTAAAATATACTTACATAGTGTAAAGGTATATCTTGAAATATTTTCATCTATTTTTTACTTCAAGGGTAGAGATCTTTAAGGAATATCTAGGTTTCTCAAAGAACCCTACCAATTTTTTTAACTCTTGATGTTAGTTGTCCTATTAGAAGAAGTAGCCTAGCTGCTTATTTTTAGTTCGTTTCTAGCTGGCACTTGGTATTTTCACGTTTTTATTTATTCTAATGCTTTCATTTCTTTCTTCGTTTATTTTCTCTTGAGTTTTCTCCTGTAGTGACCTTCTGTACTTGTGTAGTTATTTATCTATCTTTATTTTCTTTTTCAAATACCGTTAAATTGTTTTTATAATTTTAATTAACCGTGACGTCAATTTTATAAGAATGTTAAATGTTAGTGAATTTTTCAATGTGGATTTAAAAGAGTTATGATTTTATTTAGACGTCATTTTATAAATTTTTTAAAGTTAGTGAACTATAATGGGTATTTGAAAGAGTTTTAGCGACTTTTTTATATTTTTGTAAGAACAAACCTGCAACTAAATTGTACTACAATTTAATGACTTCCCAAGCACAAGTAAGCTGCAGTAAATTTGTTGCAAGTAATCGTTGAGCTATCTGCCAACTAATTTTCCATAATCAGAAGTGTAGTAACCAAACATGATCTACGAGTAATAACGCAACCGAACATCTATTTTTAGAATAGATTTACTAAGTACCTAAAAATCTCTTTAATTTTACTCTAATTCTGTCAAGCTTGTAAGATACTTGCGCTATCTTCTATAGAACTTTGTGTAAATAATTGTCTGGTTGAAATGGCTGCCAATTGAGTATCTAAGAAGCGTTTACTTTGCTCCGTTATTTTTATTTCGAAGTCAATGTTGTGATTCATTGTGTGAGCTTTGTGTTGAACCATATTGTCATTATTATCGGTTTGTGTTACAGCTGAAACAATTCTAGGGAAAGCGTCGACTTTAGAAATTTCGACACTACATCTAGGAGGCTTGTATCATCCGGAAGAAGAAATACAGATGACGTCAACTCTTCCAAATTTTGTCGGTTACCTGCAGAAATTTGTCTTCAATGGAATCAAATATATCGATATGGCAAAAACCCTCGGGATCGGCACTGGAGACGACAACAACAACATATTTGATGCATCGACTTTGATATTTACTGGGAAATTCGTGAAACCAGACTCTCTCAACGTTTATAAATCTGTGACGTTCAAATCGAAACACACGTATGTAGGCTTGCCGTTGCTCAAAGCTTACGGTAACACTTACTTAGATTTCTACTTTCGGACAACCGAGATGGACGGATTACTCTTCTACAATGGCGGAAAGAAGCAAGATTTTCTGGCGATCGAATTGGTCAATGGACACATACATTGTGTATTCAATCTCGGGGATGGAGTAGTGACGATGAAAGACAAATTGAAGAATTTCCTGAACGACAACAGATGGCATACCGTATCGATAAGAAGGCCCACGCCAAAAATTCACACCCTTCAAGTCGATGACGATTTGGAAATGCACACAACCAGTAAGTTTGTCTTAGTTTTGTTATTTTGACTTTTTTGTTTGGTGCACTTCACATGCCTTCGAGAACGTTATGAAGACCTCTTTGGCATGCAGGTTTTCTCAATATTTACCTTCAGTATTACAACAGATCATATCTAATCGTCACAACTGTTACATAATTATGAGTAATTTAGAATCACAATCCTACGACTAAAAAGTTGACACAATTTATGTGGCTTAATGTTCGTATTACAAATGTTGTAACACATATTGTCACATATTATTGTCACTTTCACTTGACGACCTGAGTGGCGTAGCGCGGATGGTCCTGGGTTCGATTCCTAGCAGAGCAGAGATTTGAATGATGTATTTGAATTTCTGTTTCTGGTCTGGGTGTGTTGTGTTGTTGTCTTGTGTGTGTCCATGGCGCCCACGACACAGGGAATCCCAGTGTGGGGCTATGGATGTGAAGTGTTATTTATTATTTATTTATTTATTTCAGGTTCAAACCTCATGCTCGAACTGGACAGTGTGCTATACGTAGGCGGAGTACCGAAGGACATGTACTCAGCGTTACCAGTGGGGGTGCTGTCGCGGCAAGGGTTCGAGGGTTGCATGTCCAGCCTCGATCTACCCGGGGAGTCACCCTCGCTGATCGAAGATGCTGTTGTGCCTAGCTCGTCCCTGGTTTCTGGGTGTGAAGGTAAAATGAAATGTGATCTATGTTGCTTCGAGATAATTCATCTTTGAAATATGAAAGATGTAGTCTTTAAAAAGTTCAAACACCTTTCTCTTGTACAGTGATTTGATCCGGCCAGTGTCGATAATTTATTACAATTATTATATCATTTTCGGCGGTGATAGCCCAGTGGCTTAGAATTCGACCTCGAATCGAGGGATTCGGGTTCGAATCCCAGTGGCACGCACCAATGACTTTGTAATAAAAGTTATGTGCGATTTATGAAATTAAATATCACCTGCTGTTACGGTGAAGGAAAACATCGTGAGGAAACCTGCATGCCTGAGAGTTCACAAAAAAAATGTTCTCAAAGGCATGCGAAGTCCACCAACCCGCAGTAGGCCAGCGTGGTGGACTAAGGCCTGCATCCCTCTCATTGTGAGCGGAGACCCGACCCTGTAGTGGGTCATTAATGGGTTAAAACATTATATCATATTCATAACGAACAAACAGACCTTTTCTTTGTCTGATTGTCGTACAGAAGATTCTTTGATGGCGAAGATTTAATTAATTAATCACGATTTGTTAATATTTTTCAGGTCCGACAAAATGCACTCACAACGCATGCGCTAACAAAGGGGTGTGCGTCCAACAATGGAACACATACGTTTGTGATTGTGACCTGACTTCGTTCACGGGCCCCACTTGTTATGATGGTAACTATTTAACTTCATTTATAATAAATAGCTTAGAAAAAAATAATATTTAAACATCAAAATTCTTTCACCAATCTCAAAACAGAAAGGCAACCTTTTCGTTTACAGCTGTCAGTTGTTCTTTTTTTGAAAAGTCACAGATAGTAGATATTCCTCATTGCACACCAGAAAAACAAAATATTAGGCACATCAGACAAAAAAACAACAAATGTAACAATAAAAGGTGATCGTAATCGCTCAAAAGCGATCATAGTTACATTTCAACTTAGATTCATGAAACATTATTGAATTATGCACGAAAACCTTACTCTTAATGAACAATAAAGGATAAACCGTCATGAAAATAAGGTGCACATTGTTGCTTTTTTAATTTATCAGGAAGAGACAGCAAGGAGACGAGAGGAGCTATTAAACTTGTTTTCTGTTTTTTTCTTTCACATTTTGTCTTACCAATGTAATATGCCTCTAATCATCGTTTATTTTCCTCTCGATGCTCAATACTAATCTTATCGTTTCCTCTCTTTTTTATTACCGCACAGTTTAATTTTCTACCTCTCACATTTGTCATATTTATTTTCTTCCCAATCCTTGATACGTTTATCATAATGTTATCGAGCACAATTTAATTTTCTGCCTCTCTCATTTGTCATATGTATTTTCTTCCCAATCCTTGATACTTATCATAATGTTATCATTCACTTTTTCTGCAAACAAGGGTGCGTAAATTGATTTTCTATCCATCATTCACAGAGTCCATCGCGTACGAGTTTGGTCCGGGGCGTGGCATCATCACCTACAGCTTCCCGCCGAGCTCGGTGGCCGACACGGAGACCGACAAGGTGGCGCTGGGCTTCGTCACCAGCAAGGCGGATGCCGTCCTGCTGAGGATCGAGTCCTCCAACACCCAGGACTACATGCAGATGGAGATTGTTAGTATGGGTTCTACGTCCTACTATTGTGTTATGAAAGGCAAATGCGTAAACCGCTGATACTGGAAGTTTGGAGAGGATGTAGGTTTAATAGTGTAGACGTTATTTGAGAACGGATTTGTCGAATTTCATCCCCTAAGGGGGTAGAAATTAGATTAACTTGAGACTTGGTATTTATATTCTTCAACACCTTTAAGTGGTGGTTATGTTTAAGGCAGGCGAGCATTCTACCACTGAACTGAATAGCCCAGTGGCTTAGAATTCGACCTCGAATCGAGGGGTCCGGGTTCGAATCCCAGTGGCACGCACCAATGACTTTGTAAAAAAGTTATGTGCGATTTACAAAATTAAATATCACCAGCTGTTACGGTGAAGGAAAACATCGTGAGGAAACCTGCATGCCTGAGAGTTCACAAAAAAAAATTTTTCTCAAAGGCATGTGAAGTCCACCAATCCGCAGTAGGCCAGCGTGGTGGACTAAGGCCTACATCCCTCTCATTGTGAGAGGAGACCCGATCCTGTAGTGGGTCATTAATGGGTTAAAACAACAATGTTTAAGGATTTTCCAAAAAACAATCCCTTTATGTGGTGACAGGGGGTGACTAAGGATTTTCCAAAAGACATCTCTTAAAAGGATAAAAGGGAGCGGTAACGTTTATTAACTCTACGGTTACACTTCTTGTATCATGTAAAATTTTTGATAAAACTTAAAATTTCTAATAGATCCGCGGCAATCTGTTCGTGGTGTACAACGTGGGCGGCGGTGACCATCCACTGGGCGATGAGGCGGCTCGAGTGGACGACGGCGCCTATCACGTCGCGCGGTTCACGAGAAACGGCAGCCGGTCCGCTCTGCAACTGGACAACTATGCCGTCAATATAAGGAATCCACAAGGTATTATTATCTAGGTGATTTATGAAATTAAATATCACCTGCTGTTACGGTGAAGGAAAACATCGTGAGGAAACCTGCATGCCTGAGAGTTCACAAAAAAAAATGTTCTCAAAGGCATGCGAAGTCCACCAACGGGCAGTAGTGGTGCGTGGTGGACGGCGGCCTACATCCTTCTCATTGTGAGAGGAGACCCGACCCTGTAGTGGGTCATTAATGGGTACTGACATGACTTGTCGTAAGTATCATGAGTTTTTTAATTCAACTACGGGGTATATGCTTCTGGTAATCGACATCACTGTGATCAGTGCTGTTTCTCTATAGGACCAAGATGGTCGGATAACAATATCTCTAGCAAAATAATAGGTACATGAATAATTACGTTTTGTTTGGTTTCCATGGTGTACCATCCTGAAGGTTAGCTGACAGAAAATGCTACATAGCATTATGTACCACCAAGTAGCACCTTTTGTATCGTATTTGGGCAATAAAGTCTAAATAAATACCGCCTTAGACCATGTCACCTTACAGATGTCCTATCTTGGGAGCTATAGTTATTCGGAATTCCTTGTAAATTCAATTCCAGGCGGGCAACAGTCGACCATCTTCAACAGCATGTCAACGGTGACGATCGGCGGCGGTGCGGGAGGGGCGCGGACCTTCAGCGGAGTGATGGCCGGTCTGGTGCTGGACGGAGTGCGGATACTGGACCTGGCCGCCGCCGGTGACCCCTCCGTCACTATCCGCGGCGACGCACGGAGGGCTCACACGCCGCTGGACAGGGATATTAACAGGATGCAGCAGGTGTGTAATGTCTGTATACGTGTTAAGCAAAAAGTATACGTCGCTCCATGAAATGTCCCATTTATCCTTAAGTTTTTTTTTTAATATAAATAGAGCAAGCAAACAGACAGACGGGCCACCTGATGGTAAGTGGTCACCGTCGCCTACTGACACGTGCAACACCAGGGGGGTCGCCAGTGCGTTGCCGGCTATGAAGGAGAGCTTTTTTTATGCCCTTCTTGAAGAACCCCATGTCATAGTCCTGCGGGAATACATCAGCCGGAAGACTAATCCAAAGTTTGCATGTACGAGGCAAAAACGTACGTGAAAAACGGCCTGTGGAGGAACGCCACGAATCCAGATGATGAGGGTGGAATTTCAGTGTCCGGCGGGTGGTGTAGCGAAGAAAGGGCGATGTCGGCATCATCCCGTATAGCTCCGCGGAGCACTCACCAAAGTAAAGTCGGTAGAACACACAGAGAGAGCCGACATCGCGGCGAAGGCTCAGTGGTTCTAACCTATCGGTCGATCTTGGGTCATTGATGATTCGGATAGCGCGTTTCTGGAAGTAACCGGTGACCGCTCCGTCACTATCCGGGGTGATGTGTGGAGAGCTCACACGCCACTGGATAGGGATATTTATAGGATGCAGCAGGTGTACAAGCGAGTCCATTATCTGGCCGGAAACACATCAGTTACACGTCTAGCGCTGCAGGCGTCCATGGGCGGCGGGGGCCACTTATTACCAGGTGGTCTGTCTACTTGTTTTTCGCATAAAAATCACATCTAAACACTCAAGTAGGTACTCAATAAGTCACCAGCGTCTTCCTACAGTCTCTATAGTCTTGCTGTGGAGCAGAGATCGTAGTTTTAATATACATTTTTAACAAAATGTTTTCTAAGAGGCTAAATAATTGTTCTGAAGTTTTTACTTAACATCTGATGATGACTCCATCATTCCTCATCAATACCTGTGTCATATCGTACATTTTGTCGCATGATGGTTCTATACAGAGCCCTGTGTTTAAATTTTGTCGTGTCGGTTGGTCATGTCGTTAGTTATGTCAGCCTACTAGGACAACCTGTTAATCACCACCAAACTCATTTGTGTGGTAGAAATATTATTTAATGATTCCTTAAAATATTTGACTCAAATTTCCTGAAAATTAAAATTATTATCACCAGACACCACCGTCAGGCTACGGTGGTCCAGGGGTGCTGGACGAGCTGGTGTACTCCGGAGCGGGGTCCGGCTGCAGGGATGACGACGAGGACGCCTGCGTGCTGCCCGACGCAGGCTCCGGAGACGACCTCATCACGCCCGTGTACGTGCCCTCCACGAGACGGCCGCCATCAAAGGTTTATAAGGTTTGTATTGTAGGTAATGTGTCAGTACCCATTAATGACCCACTACAGGGTCGGGTCTCCTCTCACAATGAGAAGGATGTAGGTCTTAGTCCAACACGCTGGCCTACTGCGGGTTGGTGGACTGCGCATGCCTTTGAGAACATTTTTTTTTTGTGAACTCTCAGGCATGCAGGTTTCCTCGCGATGTTTTCCTTCACCGTAACAGCAGGTGATATTTAATTTCATAAATCGCACATAACTTTTATTACAAAGTTATTGGTGCGTGCCACTGGGATTCGAACCCGGACCCGGTCTTAGTCCACCACGCTGGCCTACTGCGGGTTGGTGGACTTCGCATGCCTTTGAGAACATTTTTTTTTTGTGAACTCTCAGGCATGCAGGTTTCCTCGCGATGTTTTCCTTCACCGTAACAGCAGGTGATATTTAATTTCATAAATCGCACATAACTTTTATTACAAAGTCATTGGTGCGTGCCACTGGGATTCGAACCCGGACCCCTCGATTCGAGGTCGAATTCTAAGCCACTGGGCTATCACCGCTGCATTGTAGGTAAGCTAAAGCTAAAGCTAAAATTAAAATAAAACTAAAATCAACAAAGCTATCAAAACTAGTTTTAGACTAAATAGAAAGTTCGCAATATATAATAATATCATATTTATTTAAACAACTTTAAAAAGGAATGTAGTAACGCGCGCATAAATAAATAAATTAAAACTGTGTCGAGAGTTTTTTCCTCCGGCTTTTTCTCTCTTTACGCAGAAATGGGTGGCACATTGCATAGCCGATGAGTTCGATTAGGAAAAATATTTTGTCATAATTATAATAAATAAAATTAAGCACTAGTTATTTAAGACATAATTATTGGGGTGTACTTCCGAAAAGCGCATACCGCCGATCGACCTAAAATTTGGTATACTAACGTATTTTGACCTCCTGATCACGAATATGATAACGAAAATTGGCGCAAACGCCATTTTGAATAAAAAAAGTTTTTTTAGTCGAACCCTGTGAATTTGAAATTAATTCGTTGCACCGATTCACCCAATAATTTTATTTTTATTGATCAATAACGCAAACTCTGAATATTTTCCGCTATAGTATTTGAACTTTGTGATGATTTTCCGCAATTTTCAGGTTAGGTTAGGTTAGGTTAGGTTTTTTTTTTTGCGTTTGCGCCAATTTTCGTTATGAAATTCGTGATCAGGAGGTCAAAATACGTTAGTATACCAAATTTCAGGTCGATCGGCGGTATGCGCTTTTCGGAAGTTTATCCAATTATTGTATGCCCGCATAGGGTGGAGTGCTATTAACTTATTATAATTTTTGTAACATCTTACTCGTGTAACAGTCAACAATAAACGCATTCTTTTCTTTTCTTTCCTTTTCTTTTGTACTGCACATCTAATAGTCGTCGGCATAAGTCGCGTCACAATCTTTATTGGTCGGTTTGCCGTTGACTGCAATGCGGTTCACGCGATTGGTAGGTACGTCAGTCGTCAGACGTCAGTGTGCGTCGGCTATTGACGGTTACTACACTACACATTCGTAGCACATTATTAGCACATTTGAACGTGGCAAGGTCTTTTAGGTCTTGGGTGATGATGATTTGATGATGATTTGATGAACATTATCGAAAGCTTAAAAGGTTTGTACTACACTGACTGGATTGACAACCGACAGGGAAGAAAGGTTCTCGAATGGGGAAAGAAGCACAGGCCACCTTCATACCAGGTGCACTGACGACTTGAAGACAGCGGGAAACCGTTGGATTCAAAGGGGCGAGGACCGGGTGGAGTGGCATTGATTGGTGGAGAGGCCCACGTCCAGCAATGGACTACAGAGTGCTGAAAATAAGAAGAAAAGTAGTCAACGTGTACAATTGTACATTTCGAATCACAGTAGTCGAATAGAATGTTCGCAAATGTTTCAGGGTGACACTAGCGGCAAGATAATCAAGCCGTGCGACGACGAGGACTGCATAGAGGGCTCGGGCTCCAGCGGCGAAGACATCACGGAGCCGGAGCATCCTGTGACCACGTGAGTTATGAAAATAAGTTAAAATTTTGTTGTTAAAATTGTAAAATGTTATTGGTAAACGGTTAGTGATGTGTTATGGTTACAGTAATAGTCGATAAAACATTAATAAATGTGTGCAGTGAGCACTAATGTGTTACAGACATCTTAAGTATAGCACGTTTTTTCTTTAAACATAAAATTACGGTTGAATTCACGAGGATTTTTCGGGTTAACCCGACTACAGGTAGCCGCTCTGCTAGCACGCGCCGTTGGTAATATATTAAGATGCCGTCGGTTGTTTCCGCGTCGTGTTTCATTTCAGCGTTATGTACCGCGTTATTGCCCAAGTTAGCTTTAACTTTACCTCTCATCATGTTATGAACAAAGACATGTCATTGTACTGTCAGTAACCCATTAATGACCCACTACAGGGTCGGGTCTCCTCTCACAATGAGAGGGATGTAGGCCGCCGTCCACCACGCACCACTACTGCGGGTTGGTTCTTCACATGCCTGCGAACATTTTTATTGAACTCTCAGTATGCAGGTTTCCTCATGATGTTTTCCATCACCGTAACAGCAGGTGATATTTAATTTTAATTAAATTATAATTAGTAAAAAATATTATGATTTTATTAAATTATAATTATTATTATAGGCGATATTTAGTTTTAACCGAAATATACTGTCTCCCATCATCCAGGTCGGGCGCGTCCAGCACCCACAGCATGACGTCCCCCGCCGCCTCCGCGAGCCCCACGGAGCCCGCGGCGCCCCCGCAGAGCACGCCCGCCGCCACGCCGGGCCCCGCGCGCGCCGCCGGCAGCACGCCGCACGACCACGGCAACATGCACGCCGCCACGCACGCCGCCACGCCCGACCGCCGCACCACGCCCGGGATAGGTAACTAAACTATAAGGCTACGTCTGCACAGGCAGGCGGCATGCTTAGCGCCTAGAGCCTAGTGGCTTGTATTCTGGCTACTTGCTAGGATATACAATGGCCGCACTGAAGGTGGTTTGCGTGGTGAGTCGTTGGTACTTTGGTCATTTGCCGTTCGACACGTTGACGAGATGTCATTTTCGAAAGTAGCTCTAAAAATGTTACTTACAGAAAATTCATCTCTAAAATATGCAATTTCACGGGCTTATCCGTCATCTTGGGTTCAGGGAATTTAATGTTTTGTAAAAACAATTGCGTAATTTTTATGAGAAATTTTACGAATATTTGCGTATAACCATAGAAAGTGGAGTTCATTAGCTGGATTCCACAGAGTTTCTTTTAAAAACTGTTGTAATTAATGTTTCATCCATTTCTAAAACGCCTCGCGCCTGGTGGCTAAAAACCAACACGTTTGTTTACTACAATTCACGCCAAGCGACTAGCTAGGCGCCAAGAAGCGCGCAGTGCGGCTGTTCGAGAACATTTTAGAACGTTTGTTTCACTAAGCTACTCGCTAGATGGCTCACTAGGCTCTAGGCGCTAAGCATGCCGCCTGCCTGTGCGGACGTAGCCTTATACCCCCTCTCGCTCCCTCTCCTCCTCTACCGCGGGCTCCACGAGTGCCGCCACGCCCGACCGCCGCACCACGCCCGGGATAGGTAGCTAAATTAACTGTATTAATACCTAGGGATGCGACTCTTTTGTGCTTGATCCGATATTACGGATGGATACGGATCGTAACGTCTCGATCCGACCACGTATCGATCAACCCAAAAAATCGCATTAACTTTTTTCATACATAATTATTTATAATGACATTTATTTCTAAGATTAACTAGTTGTAGTCATAAATATACACGATTTTGCATCCTACCCACAGTGTTTCCTAGAAATAATAAACGCGCTAGTTGTTTGTGTTGTGTAAACTTTCACCCACCATAGCCATCACTCGCCACTAATAGTAAAGATGTACCTAAGATATCGACATTTTGTTTGGACATTTGTAACAAACAATCTTAAATTGTTTAAATGTTGGAAAAATCTTGTTACTTTGGTAAGCTGGACTAACCACCCAATAACATGATGCCAGCATTACAATATGTGTGAGTTAAGACACACAGAGCAGGGATTTGAATTATGAATTTGAATTTCTGTTTCTGGTCTGGGTGTGTTGTGTTTGTCTTGTGTGTGTCCATGGCGCCCACGACACAGGGAATCCTAGTGTGGTGCGATGAGTGTGAAGCGTTATTAAAAAATAACTAACAGTCTCAATCAATTTTCAGAGCACACGCACACAAGCCACCAGTCCACACCGACGGCCACCGGTCACACGGCCGAGACCACGCACACCACAGCAGAAGACACCAACCACATACC
This sequence comes from Erynnis tages, assembly GCA_905147235.1. Classification (NCBI taxonomy): domain Eukaryota; kingdom Metazoa; phylum Arthropoda; class Insecta; order Lepidoptera; family Hesperiidae; genus Erynnis; species Erynnis tages. Next base: position 9,711,905 of record LR990087.1, read on the forward strand.
GGAGTACGAGATCGAGACCAGGACGCCCACCTACGAGATCGAGGAAGACCAGGGCAAGGTACCGAGCAGGACGCATCCCGACTACAACGGGTACGAACACGAGATCACCACGAAATGGTACCACCCGAAGACGACTGACAGCAGAGTGGTACCGCCCGAATCGGAGTTCTTTGCTACTATAGTTGGTAAGTATATATTCAGATTTATTAAACACTAGTGAAACACTAGTAAAAAGCGGTGATAGCCCAGTGACTTAGAATTCGACCTCGAATCGAGGGGTCCGGGTTCGAATCCCAGCGGCACACCAATGACTTTGTAATAAAAGTTATGTGTGATTTATGAAATTAAATATCACCTGCTGTTACGGTGAAGGAAAACATCGTGAGGAAACCTGCATGCCTGAGAGTTCACAAAAAATGTCCTCAAAGGCATGTGAAGTCCACCAACCCGCAGTAGGCCAGCGTGGCTGGTGGACTAAGGCCTACATCCCTCTCATTGTGAGAGGAGACCCGACCCTGCAGTGGGTCATTAATGGGTACTGACATGACATGACATTAAACACTAGATTATGCTCACGAATGGATACGAGTGAACTTTTGAATTTGGATCTGAAAGAGATAAATTATTATTTGTTAATATAAGAATAAAATAATAATTAATTCACATAAGATAGTTAATTCACATTAAAAATCATCTTGCTACCAAATTTAATCCACATTCGTTCAGTCGTTTTTGTATTAACGAGGAACAAACACATTCTATCTTTCAAGTTATTGTTGCTATGAATTTTCTTAAAACATTTTAAAAAATACAAATTTTATTTGTGTTGGGACAAAACATTATCAACATGAAAACATTCATCATCAAACACCAAAACCACGGGTGCTGCCTCTAGCGGATATTTTCTAAGCCTTCAGAAGGAAAAGACTAATTCCATAATTTCTTACACGCTGCTTCTTTATACACCTCCAGGCATAGTCGCATCGGTGCTCATAGCGATCATCCTCATAGTGATCATCGTGCTCAAGCTCGTGTTCAAGCTGGATCCGTCCTACAAAGTGACGGAGGACAAGAATTACCAGCAGGGAGCCAGCGCCGCCCTGCTCGGGAATCAGGCGAGTTTACTATTTGTATATTGAATTTGTAGCGGCGCAATACCTACAGTAGTAGGTAATTATGAGTAGCGGTGATAGCCCAGTGGCTTAGAATTCGACCTCGAATCGAGGGGTCCGGGTTCGAATCCCAGTGGCACGCACCAATGACTTTGTAATAAAAGTTATGTGCGATTTATGAAATTTAATATCACCTGCTGTTACGGTGAAGGAAAACATCGTGAGGAAACCTGCATGCCTGAGAGTTCAGAAAAAAAAAACGTTCTCAAAGGCATGTGAAATCCACCAACCCGCACTAGGCCAGCGTGGTGGACGGCGGCCTACATCCTTCTCATTGTGAGAGGAGACCCGACCCTGTAGTGGGTCATTAATGGGTTACTGACACGACATATTGAATTGGTAGCGGCGTGATACCTACAGTAGTAATTATGAGCGCGCGCCTCACATGAAATGACGCAAGCAGCGAATGTTGTAAACAATAGAACACGTCACACGCGTCATACCGAACTGGCCAATCTGAAGACGTATCCTCAAACGCGCTATCAAAGTTCCATAGAATTTCTGCATATGTACAAATGGTCCGAAGTTATTATTCGGACCGCGGTCCCCAGGCACTGACATCGCCTGGCGGGAGATCTCCCCTTTCGCTCCAAAATTTTTTGTGGCTTTTTTACCGTCGTAAAGCGTTGTAAAGCAGGATCTCCTTCATGTCTTGTGTATCGGCAGGTAGGTAGGTGGCTGGGGACACTTTGTTCGAGGCGAAAATCTTAGCCCTCTTGAATAGCAAAGTCAAACAACATCAGATAGGATTTATTTATGTAATATTTAAAGTCTACTAGAAATCATACACTAGGTATAGTAACCGTCATGAGTCGTGAGCACAGATAACCAGTGGTAGGGATATTGTACGCTTTTTCCCAATGTACAGCAGCCGAAAATCGCGTGAGCCGCAGCGTCGTCAATGTAAAACCGACCAATAAAGATTGTGCTCACGACTTATGCGACTACTATATACATGTTTCTTATTTAGTAGATTTTATTAATCAGTTTAAATATTGTCATCAATTAATGTCATCATCAATTTATCATCAGGCCCACTCCAGCTACCAGAGTGGCGCATCGAGCGTGCCCGCAGCGGGCGCTAACGGCGCTAACGGCGCTAACGGCGGCCGCGGCCTACAGCTGCCGCTCGCCCGTAACGGAGCCCTAGCGCCGTTACCGCCGCTAGCGGCTCAGCCCGTCAAGCGAGACGGCATCAAGGAGTGGTATGTGTAAGTGGATAAACGTGTCGCAGAAGACCACTGGTCAAGAACTGTAGCAAACAAAAGCAGAAACTATATATCTTGTCAAAAAGATCTTCGGAGAATGTCATCAAAGTTGCAACCGTTTCAAACGTGTCAGAGATAAAGATCACTGGAATATCGTTACAGACCTAACTAAGAATCATGTCAGGAAAAGTACAATGGAAAACTGAAAAGATCACTGGAAAAACCATTGAAAAGGATCACTGAAAAATCTTACACAAAAGTAGCTATCAAATAAAGGTCAGGAAAATCATAACAGTCCAAAGCAAAGCCATGCCAGCTAAGAGCAATGGAAGACTGTGATCATTGGGAAATCTCAAACAAAAGTGACTACCATCATAGATCATTGGAAAACTGTGATAGCTGTGGACACCCCATCAAGTAGTGCACGATGGGATGGGATAACTCCTCAGGTTACGGAAGATCATTGGACAATCGTAGACCAACGCAGCTATCATCATAGATTACTGAAGAACTAAAGATGCCAATGGTTCTGGCTCCATTAGAATGAAATATATGTTAGAAATCCATATATACCAGTGGACTTTACGTGTGGCATGATCTAATATCGAGGACGGTAATGGTGATAGAGTTAATAACATCAAGAATATTTAGTTAGTTAACAGTATTGAAGGTTCGGGTAATGAAAAAACTCAACGATCTCGGGGTTTACGAAGAATTTTGTTCATTGATCTGCCACTATTTGTCATCTCTCAATCGGAGATATTAAAATTACGCATTGTCCTAATTGGCTGACATAACGACCAGCCAACACGTCAAAATTTAAATAGGGCTTTATATGAACCTGTCCAAAGTACGCACTGTCATGCGACAAATGTTGTCACGTTGTCGTACGAGCAACTTTTGCGTGCGACATGGCAGTTAGGACAAGGGGTTACACTTACAGTGATCTTGAAATGATGATTGCGAGATAACATTAGTGATTGAACAATATTCAAAATGTTTTGTGCTTCAAACATCTGTTGTATTGAGAATTGATGTGAAAATTATTGAAAGAACTTTTAAGATAGAAAGTGTAAATGAACCTTTGGTGGGACGGTAGTGTGATTTTTGGGATGGATTAAAAAAAATAGTAGATTTTCAAGTCAGGAGTCATTTATATAATTCTGTCACTGTGTTTAACTTTTTATAATCAATTATTGTTAGATTTACTTTAAACTCTTAATAAAGCACTATGTTTGCGTCTCAAGTATAATTTTCGATTTGTTTAATATTCATTGATAATATAATCTCCATAAAATCCACAAGATTAAAGTGACTTTACATCCATCCTTTAAATCACGCCTTATGAAGGAGGACATATCACCTCGAAATTAGTTCGACTTATACGAATGTTAGTTACGAGCCGAGTATATCAAACCTGTAGTTGCTTCGATCCTTGACTAGCTAAAAGGGAAGTTATACCGAACCGAATACGCTACGAACGCTGTTGCCATAGAAATAAGAAGTAGTAGAAGGTACCCTGCATTCTGCTCAGCTGAGCGCATATTAACTCCCATAGTGATATGGAGTGAGAGAGATGGAATGAGTTTAGGGCGAGAACAACGCAACTAACGGTGTGCGGAGTGCGGGAGGGGATTGAAACTAACCAATATGATGATTAACACACTGCCCCGCATCACGCAGCGTTCACGGGGTTCTCATCCATGTGTATAGAAAACGCACCCACTCGCGTATTCTGTGGGTTGGACTGTGCTTGTTTTCTATACAAATGGAAATATTTACATGCAACGATAGATCACGCATTCTCGCGCTACGCTGCGTGATGCGGCGCAGTGTGTTAATCGCCTAAGCTGTTGCCGGGCGCCGAAAAAGTACAAAACAAAACACGCGAGTTCTTATTTCAAATTCTGTCGGCGCCTTGTAGGTGTTTGCTATTGGTCAGTTTCGTTCCCCTCCCGCGCCCCGCACACCATAGGAGCTTACGGCGATCGACCTCTACCTACAATAGATTCGTAAAAAATATTGTAATTATTACTTCTGTTTTCTATGGCTGTTACCACCTAGATGCATGAGAGGGCAAATGAAAATTAATTTGCATTAAGGCGTTAAATGATAAAGTTAGAGATGATAATACCGACTGATTCGCAAGTGTTTAGTGTAAATATTAATTACTATTATAATGTTATAGAATCATCACTTGTGCGATCGGGTGTGCAGTTTTAATTGTCTGTAATAATGTACAATTATGTCTAGTGGAATCTGGAATTGCATTGTCATGTTAGAACGTCCTTGTGGGGAATGTTGTTCATAACCCTTGCTTTACCCTGTTGAGTGTTCTTTACAATCCTCTGATGTATAGCTGGAGCTGGTAGACATTTTTGGAGACGTGTTTGAGGCTTCATAGTCACGTTGAATGGACTCATGAACACAAAAAAAGCAGATCTAGCTAAAGCAGATCTGACTAAAGTCCAATACCAGCCGGTATTGGACTTTAGTCAAAGTCTAAAAAAAGTGTTTGAAACGTTTTGAAATTTTTGTTTGAAATACCGGTAAAATAGCCTGTCTATTCGAAAATAGTGTATTTTATTTACAAGTGTCGTTCAGCGTCGTTCTCACTTTATGACGCCTGGCCAAGGTTCAAACCCGATGTTGTGTTGTGGCCTCATTTAAAAGTTTCTTGAATACTAAATTTAATTCTGTTAAAATCCCAAAACGTCTCTTAACACTGCAAAAAAATCCAAATCTTTCATAATTTAGGGCTTGACTAAATTCCATTATTTTCCAGCCAATTCCACCTTTTTTGTTTGGAAATAAATAAAGAAAAATGTCTGACAGCTCTTGGGCTATAAGTGCAATAAACTAACCCTACCTGTTTTGTAAACATCAATAGGACCATCAGCTTCCATATCTATAATTCTCTTCGTGTTTTCTATCTAAATTGCCTTTAATAGTTTTACTATCTCTTAAGACTTTACAAAACGATTGTAGATATTGCCCGAAATCAAAACTTTAATTTATTGTCAAGTTCATAGCCGTTTACAAGTGTGTGCTTAATTAATTATCAGATAGAACTTCGAATTTGAGATTAAAATTCGAACACACACATTTCTATTTGTAATAAGTAAGTAAAAGTTTTGAAACGAGCTGAAAGTCTACATTCAATGTTTATATCCTAAAATTAAGGCAACAACGCTAAATAAACATGGGCTGCCATCACTGAAAATGAAGCATATCGTTCAATTAAAGACTTCTGTACTTTTACGATTACAATTTCTCTCTCCTATATTTATTAGGTCTTATACAATATTTTTACTATTAGATGAGGTGCATGAGTAGAAATGCTAAGGAAAAGAGACGTTATCACGAGACGTTAAGATCGCAATTAGCATGGACTAGACAGGTAAAATTATCATAGAACGCGTTTTTGCCGTAAGAGCTTGTAGGGAGAGAAGGTTTAGGAGGAATTTGTTTTATAATCGTTTACTGCTCAAAGTTGATTTCTTTTTATTGAGATTTTTTATTTAATTTATCCTAAAATTCATTTAGGGCCTAACTGACAGATTAATAATTATAAAACGCGCAATGTTAATAAATCATAATTATTCTATTGTTGGATACCTTATCTAGTGTACATAAAATCTAACATCTTATAAAGCATTTGATAAACATTTCACGTAAAAAATAGTTGATTTCAATGATATAATGCCGGAAAAGAATAAAAATTATAATTATTTGGTTAAAAGCAATAAAAATAATATATTATAAACGATACGCTTAAATTTTATATATTTTTATATTATGAGTTGCCATCAGAGTTCCACAGTGGTCACTTTTAAGTCCTTTTCATATTTGATTCAAAAATCGTAGCTTCTTTTGTTAAATCAAGGATAAGGCTAAGGGAGATTGGTGTTTGAGAAACGTTTAGTGTGAATGCACGTTTTTTGTTAATATTTTAAGTTTGTTTTGTGTGTCTATACTTTCACCGTTAATTGTTTGAATTCTTAGCTCAATCTCCTCTCATGTAAGATAACCATTTCCATCCATCCATCGTCTTTATCAGTGACTTTTAAACCTTTCGCTATCGCCTGCATTTCCTCTTCAAACTGAATCGCTTATATTTTTACAATTAGAGTGATCCACCGTCCCGTTTTCCTCTTTCCGAATAAAAAATCTTAAATTAGCTTTAAACTAAAATGGATAAAAATCATATTTATATAGATTGTTATAAAGCACAGGTTCTAGGTACTCGAAATTGCATTTACTGTATATAGTTAATATGATATTGTAATTTAAGCGGTATTGTACGGTGTAACGTCACACTCGTTTTACGGCACAAAATGTTAGTAAAAACAATTTGTTTGTCTGTCAATTTTAGTGGTAATTATAAATGTTGACGTGTTTTAAATTATTTTTACCAGTGTAACGATCATTGTATTAGATAAAATAATTTTTAACTCCTATAGATGCAGTTACGAATTTAATTATTTGTTGTTTGGTTGTTTGAGATATCATTTTGTTAGTGTTTTTGTTAAATCTTTTAGTGTTGTAAGTGTAATATAAATTGATAATTGCTTTTGCATTTATTTCTGAAACATGATTGCTATTGTCTTCATTTTTGTTTGTTTTTACTTGATTTCATTGTTTTATTTTACTGATTTTATAAAGGATATTTTTATAACATTTATAATTGTAATTTTTTATTAATTTTTATATTTAACTGGTTCTATAGGAAATATTTGATCCTGTTTCGTTCTTACACCATCACAAAGTTGTTGTACAGTCGACTTTGGTCGGACCAAGTTTCGTTTTTTATGTAAATGAGGCAGTTTTTGAAATAATAATATATTATGTAAATTATAAAATAGCCTTGTTTCATTTCATCCTCTATTTACTTAAGATCTTTATTTCTTCCACCCAGAGTTCATTACAATACTTTTATTCACGATACAATATGAATGTGGTCTAATATAGTTATGACTACGTCTTAAAAGAGTTTGAAATTAATAGTCTACTATTATTAATTAAGCAGAAAATAATAATTTGGATAGGTTTATTACGTTTATTGTACACGAAATAAAAAGGGTTATGCTCGGGGTTTCTGTAAGATACACAAAATCAGAAAGATTGTGTAAATTAATATTTTTTAACGTCTGTATTAGTGATCAAAGAAGGGAAAGACAAATTACGAACTAAAATAAAAGGTATACTTTTTATGTATTAAAATTTGTACCTAACCACTTTTTCAAGTTTTGATGGAATTGAAACGCCATCTGTACATTTATGACTGAACCTTCATTTATATCTCATCTAGTACCAACTAAATCGTTGGACAAATGCATCATAGATGGCGTTGTAACGTTAACGTTGATTCCTTTGGGTGTTCTTATTTATGTTTTTTAATTTAATTTCCATATGAGTAGCAAACAAGTAAACTCGTTGTCAGTACCCATTAATGACCCACTATAGGGTCGGGTCTTCTCTCACAATGAGAGGGATGTAGGCCTTAGTCCACCACGCTGGCCTACTGCGGGTTGGTGGACTTCACATGCCTTTGAGAACATTTTTTTTATGAACTCTCAGGCATGCAGGTTTCCTCACGATGTTTTCTTTCACCGTAACAGCAGGTGATATTTAATTTTATAAATCTCAAATAACTTTTATTGCAAAGTCATTGGTGCGTGCCACTGGGATTCGAACCCGGACCCCTCGATTCGAGGTCGAATTCTAAGCCACTGGGCTATCACCGCTGCAGTATACTCGTTACCTCTAGGACACATTTAGGTTCAGCCTCAAACAGGATAGCAATCCTAGTTCAAACTTTTGCGGATCCTTTGCTGCTCTGTCAAAGTAAGTTTAAAGGTAACAAAGGAAGGTACTTGTATCAGCAAAAATAGTCACAAAATAGAAATAGTTATTATGTAGACACAGATAAACCCGTGGGCCGCAGACATAGCTTTAACGTCATTCGATTGCGTGTTTACATGAACTTGAACACAATATTTTCCACGTATCAGTCGTCTCAATACATTAAAACAACGCATAACTAAATAGATTTTAAAAAATCATAACCATGCGACTATAAAACACGCGAGTCAAGGGGACCGATTAAACTGTAATGGCCGAATTATTGAAAATGTCATGGAGGTTGTTATGGAACATCGCTTATAATATACAGCATTATATAATAGGAGGAAGAGATTGTCAACATTTTTCTTGTAAGTAAGACTAGATAAGTTTATAGTAACTGCTACAAATGTACGCAATCCATGTCCATCTCCTCTCAAAATGAGAAGGATGTAAGCCTTAGTCTTTAGTCCACCACGCTGGTTGAATACGGACTGGTGGACTTTACATGTCTATAGGTTTTTAATTTTGTTAAAGGCATATAGGCAACCAATACATCAAACAATTACTTAAAAATATCACATCTACTCGTATCGTAACTAAACAATGATACCTCTCATAGTTGTCATTCCATTTTCAAATATGTTTTTTACGCTACCACTATCTCCTTTATTGTCTCTAAAGCTTAAATACTTTATTGCGAGCGCTTTAAAGCTCTCCGCCCCTGCATTTTTACGACGTTCACCGCAACGACGTCACAGCGCGCTTTTCTTTAAGATCTCAGTCCACTGTTTCACTCCGTAATGGCAAACAACATTAAACAAAATGCACATCAAAAGTGTTCTCCACATTACACTCGCGAATTTAGTTTTTACCGCATTAAGTGAAAATCCTCTTTTGATGACGACGGGACGGTACGATCAGATAGCGAGAACAGCTGAATGCGTTTTAAAATTGTCTGCGAAATATTTCGTTGAAAAACGCGCGCTAAGCGGCAGCATCGTCATAATAAGCATCAACTCCAACGCTTCGACGATCACCCAAAGACTCTTATTGCAAACGATCCACGCCGGCATCAAATATTCCATAATGGTTAAAGACGGCTACGTCCCCCACGCCAACGCGTCCCACTTTCCAGAAAAGGCCAAGAATTATCTCATGATATTGGAGAACAAGGCCGAGATCAACAAACACATGAAACAGCTCCGCAAACTCCCGACGTGGAATCCATTAGCGAAGGCCATTATATTCTACCGGCTTCAAGAAAACGACACCGCGGAAGCAGTCGCAATTAAGTTCATAAACGATCTGCGGGCGAACAAGCTGCTCAAAAGTATAATTTTCATTCACTCCCCCGAACCAGATGAAGTGGTTTCGTATTCTTGGAGCCCCTACAGTGAAAGCAATTGCGGAGGCGAATGTGATTCCGTGTACATTTTAGACAGATGCAAAGATAATGTCATAACACAATTAGAGGAGCAACGGGAAATGTTTCCATTAGACATGAAAGGGTGCCCCTTAATAACTTACGCCGTTGTTTCGCAACCCTACGTTATGCCCCCAATTAGGAGGCTCTCGAATACATCCTACGAGGACGCGTACGAATTTGATAAAGGTGGAGAAATTAGTTTGGTGAAAATTATCTGCCAGTTCACAAACATGACGTTAATTACGCGAAAATCTGAGAACGAGGAAAACTGGGGTACGATACGCTCGAACGGCGAGGCGACAGGTGCGTACAAAATTTTAAGGGATGACGCCGCGGATTTGTTGATCGGTAATATCGAAGTCACAAGAATAACCAGAAAGTGGTTCGACCCGACGGTCAGCTACACACAAGACGAAATGACTTGGTGCGTGCCGAAAGCGGAACGGGCGGCTACTTGGGGCAATTTGATTATAATATTCCAATGGTCGACGTGGCTCGCCACTTTCCTTAGTATTTTTGTAATGGGGCTCGCGTTCCATTATTTATATTATAGAGAACGAAAGAGCGTCACGAAATGGCCCACAAATTCGATCCTAATGACGTTTAGTATGCTACTGGGATGGGGATCGTCATTTCGGCCGAAATCGGCGACATTCCGCATACTAATATTCTGCTGGCTCTGTTTCAGTATAAACATGGGGATTTCGTACGAATCGTTCCTGAGAAGCTTTCTAATGCACCCGCGTTTCGAAAAGCAGATAAGCAGCGAAGCGGATCTCATACAGTCTAGAATCCCGTTGGGAGGCAGGGAGATTTACCGATCCTATTTCGAGACTAATAACGCGAGTTCGTTTTATTTGTACCGCAAATATAACTCGACGACTTTCGCGGAGGGGATCCGGCGTGCGGCGTACGGTAGAAACTTCGCGGTGGTTTCGTCCCGAAGACAGGCGGACTACATGGATCAGGCGCTGGGTAGAGGCGAGCCGCTAATTTACTGTTTCCCGGAGCGGAATAATCTGTACAAGTACGGCGTTGTTTTGCTGGCACGCAAATGGTATCCGATGTTAGAGCGCTTCAACAATATCATTCGGAGCGTTACGGAGAACGGGCTGATTTACAAATGGAATGAGGAGTTGTTCGTTCGCACGGTGAACGCTGAAGGGACCAATGCCATAGTGCCTTTGAGCACCCAACATTTGCTCGGGGCTTTCATGCTGATTGGTATCTTGTTTGTCGTTAGCGTGGTAGTTTTTATAGCGGAGTTAGTGATTGGTTTTCTAGTAGGTAGAAAGGATGAGATCGAAGTTATATTTGTTTACCGGGATTAAGTATTATGTAGTGGTTACGATCATTGTAGGTATTAGGCGCACTTAGAGTGATAGGTATGCATGCAATGGAATTTAAAACTATGTATTGACAAGAAAATATGTCAGTTGGTAGGAATTAAAAACTTAGCTAGAAGAATTTAGTGTTATTGGAAAGAAACACCTCTGATTTTATTATTAAGAACATAGTTGAAAATTTGAAAACCTTTATAGAAGTTTCTTAGGTGTTTGTTATAGCTTATACATATTATAGTTAACACAGTATAGCGGAGATCCTGGGTTCGATTCTTAGCGGAGCAGAGAATTTGAATGATGAATTCAAATTTCTGTTTCTGGTCAGGGTGTATATTATGTTGTGTGTGTCCATAGCACCCACGATAAAGGGAATCCTAGTGTGGGTGTAGGCCAAATTCGTAGGAGTGTGAACTTATAGGTAGGTGTCCATAGGCTCCAATCATTCATTAACTACTACAAGTACTACTTCTTCCAGAATATGTGAGAAATAGGGTGTAAAACGTTGCCTCATGGTACACCGATCGGATATTGGTTTAACGTTTAATTATTAATTGAAATTGCGTATCGAAATTGCGGTTCCGTGCGGGTTTTATTACATCCGACAAAATAATAACATATCCGTTAATTAATATCTTTGGTTCCATTATTAAACCACAAGTTTTATATTGTGTTTCATGTTACGTATTAATAATATTTTAATAATAATTGATATTAGGCGGTGGTAGCCCAGTGGCTTAGAAGTCGGCCTCTTACTCGAGTGTAGGTTCGAATCTCTGTGGCACAAATGAATTTAAAAGCTTTATAAAATTGAATATAATCTGCTATAACTACTAAGGCCTACATTATCCTCATGTGAGAAGAGATCCGAGCCTGCAGTGGGTCACTACTGGGTTATAGACAAATTATTATTTTAGAGAATTGCTTATAGAAACGAACACAAAGTGTCTATCTACTGATGGAAGTATAATCCCCCGAATGAAGAATGTTCTTCATGTATTCCACTTGCGCTGCTTCATTATGTGAATGAAAGTTTTTTCAATGCACATTTTTCTCAAATTATCGTCTATTTCAGTTCATTTTTATTACCTCTTTGAAAAAAAAATCCTCATTATAAAGATCTCATCGGAAAATCTCCGATGCCTATTAAATAAGATAAATTATAAAATGTTCCCTTATTTAATAAAAATTAATGAAGAACACGAACTTTTACGTTTTCCCGTAAAGGTAAGGTCCTTCACCTTGGCATTTGATCCACTAAAGTAGGCACGTTTATTAAACCGACTAATAAATTTCAGGTTTAAGTTCGTAATTACCCGATATTTCGAACTTTAATGGCGGTTACCTGATCAATGAAGCCCACGTAACACTGTAGGTAGCATTTAGGAGGGTATTACAATAGCAATCGCGTTTATCGTCACAAATATAATAAGCCGGAAAAGCGTAGAAGTCATAAGAGAAGAGTTCTTTATATAAAAATGAATAGCAAGAAGGCATGCAGCCCACCTGATGTAAAATGGTTTACTGCAGTCCATGGACGCCCGCATTCAATCCGAAAAAAAGTCTGAAGTAGCATGCGGACTAAGATGTTCGCTTCAAATAAAGTATTCCCGGCAACAATACTTCCCCAGCCAAAACACAAGAGAGAGAGAACATAGAGAACATGCTGCTTTACAACAGTACCCTTAGTCTGAGTTTGAGCGATACCGAAACGAAACGCACACATCCATAGATACGTAAATCATACACAGCTTACTACACAGCTGTCCACAGTGTAATAACAAATAGAGGTAAACGATTTTTAGAGGAGTTAAAAAAATTCAAATCAATTTTTTGTATGGAGTGAAAGATACGAATACTTATCGTTAGGCATTATAATACTAACAAATATTTAATACCTACGGGATAATATGAGTTCGAAATTTTACAGTGCATTACGGCCAATTCACGGTTATTATGTTTCATTAATATTATTAAACATTGAAAGAGTGCTAATTAAAAATAAAGCAATTTTTGTGGTGATTTATCTAATGCTTTATTAATTTTTTAACTCTTCTAAAAATCTTTTACCTCTGTTGGCTATTACATTGTGTAATTTACGTCTGGTAAGCTGTGTATGTGTGTGTTACGTTTCGGAATTGCTAAAACTCAGACTAAGGGTACAGATTAAGAGGACCCGGACGAACTACTGGTTCTACCACCTGTAAAATTGAGAAGAATGGAATCGATGGAGAATGTTTTTAGCTCGAAATAACTAGAGAGACAGAGAGAGACGTTTATTTTGTCAGATGGTACAAAACTAAAAAAAACTGTAACAAGTATTTTTTTAATACTGATACAAATTGCCGCACTTGTTGTATAAATGATTTTAAAATACGACATTATCAATTCGGCACGTAAGTCGTTCTTTATATGTATAGTCGTCTTATTGATAACTTCATTATTAAAAGTCAGTCAGTAACCCATTAATGACCACTACAGGGTCGGGTCTCCTCTCACAATAAGAGGGATGTAGGCCGCCGTCCACCACGCTGGCCTACTGCGGGTTGGTGAACTTTACATGCCTTTGAGAACATTTTTTTGAACTCTCAGGCATGCAGGTTTCCTCGCGATGTTTTCCTTCACCGTAACAGCAGGTGATATTTAATTTTATAAAGCGCACATAACTTTTTTACAAAGTCATTGGTGCGTGCCACTGGGATTCGAACCCGGACCCCTCGATTAAGAAGTCGAATTCTCAGCCACTGGGCTATCGCCGCTATTAAAGCTATTATTAATATATTATTACACCGCTATTAAAAGTATTTTTTTTAATTTGGTCTAATTTTTAAAACCTTTTCATTCATTTTCTGCTTGCCATGTTAAGATGACATAAAAGCAAAACATATTTTGAAGCGTTCATCCACAACGCTCGTCGTTCACCTCTGTCATCGATTTGTTCCCACCCTGACACCCTGAGGTTCACACGGTTCAATAGGGCACGAAACAAGATGTACCTATTAGGGGTGGAAATATGGTTTTCCATTTTCCCAAACTACCCCTACGGGAAGGGCGGTATTCAATGCTGAGGGAATTTGTAGCCTAAGAGCGTAGTGTAATGTTTTGTTAGCGTTTTGTTGATGTTTTCTTTTGGAGATGTTCCGGCAAATAGTTGAGGCATCGTTATTAATAATGGTGTGTTTATGTGTTGCTTGTATACATGTATACATGGCATCTACAACGCAGGGAATCTTAGTACATGGCTATAAAGTGAGAAGCGTTACTTATAAACCGTACTTATTTATTTCATTTGTTTATTGCAACGTATAGACACTAGCCTCTTCAGCGTGTTTCCTAAAGCTCATAAAAATGTTCTAGAAAACATACCCCTTGCCAAAGAAAAGGTTTTGGAAGGATGTTGGTGTTATCAGTGTGTGTTTAGGTAACGGTGACCATTTTCCATTAGATTACTCTTTGGCCTTTTTGCCTGATTTTAACATAAATAAGAAAACATGAGAATAACAATTCGCTATGCTTAATATGTTTCTCTTATCAGAGACATAAGCCGAACATACGAACTATAATTTGTGAAAAGTGTTGACAGGCAAAAGCTCAATTAAAGCCAAACGGAGATGAGACGCAACAGTTGACATGGTCATAACCATGCTTAGTGCTAATAGTGACGTAAGCAGCCATTAGTCCTGGCGGTGATAATTAGTATGGAGTATGGAGTTGTCTACTAATGCGTCGCGCGGATGACGGCACAAGCTTTTCCAACATGGCCGCCGGCGTCCTAGGGCTCACTAGTTGATTATTTGTTAATCAGAACTAAGAGCTGTTTTTGCCCTTTGTTGCCTCTTATTGTCATGTTACGCGCAAAAGTTGCTCGCACGACATCAGTGCATACATTTAGTCACATGTCAGAGAGCGTTTCAGTTAGGACACCTTTTTGCCAACCCCTGTAAATTTTGCAGTCTTCTTAAATCTTTGAAAAAAGTCAAGCTCCGCTTGCAAAAATTGTACACTTTATAAACAGACAAACAAAAAACTACTAGCAAAAATTTTTTTCTGAGTGTTAGACTAGGACTTGGTACCAGTATTTATCCATAAAAGGAGCAGCATACACTACCACGCTGCTCCAATATAAAGCAGTATATGATTAGAGGAGATCTTAATACACGTAATTGTACAGGTATATAATTACAGTACATTCCAATTAGTTGTAATTACCTACTAATTAGGGTGGATAACCGGCGGCGACGCTGGAACGCTCTCATTATCATAGCAGGACTTTCTCGGATTGTTATCCTTTCACGAAATATAATTTAGAAAATTTCTCTTAGACAGCGTTGGCAAAGCAAGCCTCGATTCTCGTCATACCATTAAACGATAAGATACGAGTATGTGTAGGGAATAAGTGTAATGAGTTGCCCATAAACTGTAGTGACGACAAGGAACAAATTAGACAACGATACGTTGTGTCGAGGAACAAAACTGACGCCAAAATGTTGCTGTTGCTTTTATAACTGTTTGACTTTACGAAAAATATGTATGACGTACGCAGTATAAGATATGGGTAGGTTTAATACAACGTGTCTAGTGTGTATGACGACAGTATATGTATAGGGTCAGTAGGTATAATGTGTCTGATATAACTACAGGGAGATTAATATCTGCTTGTCGCTGACGTGGAACAAAGCCGGCGACCGTTTGTTATGTCGTAGGAACATCGGTGACGTGACAAGGTCATTGAACTATGCTTTGAGTAATAATAGTATTCGTGGTCTTCGCCACGTGAAACTCTGTATCGCTGACTTCTCGTAAAACAAAACCGGCGATCGGTTGGTGATAAGGAACAGTGACGATCTGCCGAGGCCATTGAACCGAACTTAAAGCTGTTTTTAAGTTATTAATTCCTATACTGGTAATCTATTTACGATGATAAGATCTGTCTGATTTATATCCAATCAATATGGCGATGAACATTGACGACGTGAAGAAATCGTTGCGTCTCTATTTTCAGTCAACGAGAGGCCACATTACACAGGCACCTTAAATAATTATATTGTGTAAATATCGTATGTCGTATCGTATCTAGTCTAATGAGGTACAGTGATTTATTAACGTATAGTCTTATCAAGTATAGTGATTTATCGTATATCGTTTCTTGTCACCGACGTGGAACAATAGCGACGACATTTGTAACAAAACGAAGTACTTCGGTGACGTGACAGCCTCTATTTAACTATAGGAAAACTGCCAATCGATTTATTGGTAAACTTATCGCTTACGTGGAACAAAGGTGACGATCGTTTGTTAGACGGCGATGAACATCAGCCTGAACCGTGTTTATTGTCATCGGGGCTGATATAAGGACGTATCCATTTGAGTGTGACTACACTACGATAAACCTCGCAAAGATTTATATGCCAAGATTGAGCGGGAGAATATCAAAAATGGGACTCCTAAAATTATAGTCCTCTTTTTTATTTTTGAAAACGCCCGCTTCTTTTTTATTGAGTATAGGTACCTAATATCAGACTGTCTGTATACATGTCAGTAGCCCATTAATGACCCACTACAGGGTCGGGTCTCCTCTCACCATGAGAGGGATGTAGACCTTAGTCCACCACGCTGGCCTACTGCGGGTTGGTGGACTTGTCCTCTGTCTGTATGTAATGCATTAACCAGTGACCCACTGTATGGCCGTGTCTCCTCTCACGATGAGAAAGGTAGATTAGTCCACCGTGCTGGCCTAATGCGGGTTGGTGGACTTCACATGCGTTAAGAACATAACAGAACATTATGAGAACTTCTTCTGTAGAAGTATAGAACGTATCTAGTTTCACGTACAGGGTGATTTATGTCGTTGCCTGTCACTGACGTAGAACAAAGGCGACGACCGTCTGTAATGTAGTGAGAACATCGCTGACTTGACGTGGTCATTGACCTCTACTTGGAGATGTTAGTACATGAGAAGTACATTTACCTCTATGTATACTAAAGAGTGATTTACGTTTGTGTTGGTCATTGTTTTCAAATCAATAATATATCGTTTTTATGTGAAAATAAACTTAGGTAACATCTCCCTAATACATAAGTTTTCTGAACTTGAAATTTTGGTACCATTTCAGGTTTTTTTTATGGGAATAATAGTAACGATACATGTAACTAGTAAGGTAATAGTTATTCCGTTAGCATGTGATGCCAAAGGTCCTTAGATAATTTTTCAGAAAAGCAGGAAGTTGAAAAAGGATTCTTTTTCTGGTTGAGGGTTTGTGTGAGCGTTCTTATTCTCAGTTTGTCTATGATACTCACAACACGTGCACGGAGCAGCGGTGATAGCCCAGTGGCTTAGAAATCGACCTCGAATCGAGGGGTCCGGGTTCGAATCCCAGTGGCACCAGTGACTTTGTAAAAAAGTTATGTGCGCTTTATAAAATTAAATAGCACCTGCTGTTACGGTGAAGGAAAACATCGTGAGGAAACCTGCATGCCTGAGAGTTCACAAAAAAATGTTCTCAAAGCATGTGAAGTCCACCAACCCGCATTAGGCCAGCGTGGTGAACGGCGGCCTACATCCCTCTCATTGTGAGAGGAGACCCGACCCTGTAGTGGGTCATTAATAGGTTACTGACATGACTCACAACACAACATGACTAGACACGGCCAGGGAAGCGGGAAGCGGAAAGCGTTACTATTATAAAACAGCTTCTAAATTTAACATTAAATTTTTTACACATACAAACAATCAACTCGGTAACAAGCCTAACAATTTGTTTATGCGAAACAAACAGTGATGTCTATCTTAAAGCGAAACAGATGCCTCAAAATCGCCACCGCGCATCAACTGCGTTACCGAACCGTGAAAGTACTCGTAACTTGGAAACGCATTTGCGCTGATATTTACATACAGAATTTCAGTTGGCAGTCTAAAATTAAAAAATGGCGCCGTGATGTATGGTCTGAAGTGAGCATCTGTCTGTCAGGGACCACCTACCAAGAGACAGTTTCCATTCATCTTTATCTCGGAACCGCCGGGGAGTGAGACATCAAAAAGTAATTCTATTACTAGCAACTAAAGTTCATTTTTCATCGAAGTTTTGACTGCGCAAATTGGTTATTCACACCTCCTTTTTAAGGGAATTCGAACCTTATTCCCACGGTGTACAGTTCGTTTTCAATTGGCGTTGTGAATGATGAATTCTGAATAGGTAATGTTTTTGTTACTTCTCCCGAAGTGGTTTTGTTAGGAAAATGACACATACCATCTCTTTATGCGTCTTTTTTCCACAATTCTTACACTTTGGTGGTCTTTTTGGAAGTTTTCTGTCGAGGAAAGCCTCATACAAATGATTAAGTGGGTAATTTTTAGCGAGTTAGGCACTGGAAGTTTCTTATAAATGAGATGTATTTGGTACGTTAAGATTACTTTCCCGTCCTTAGGGACTTGCAGGCTTTAGGTCGCAGTCTTTGATCACGAAGGTTCTATTTATCATAATAAGTAAGTTATAATGTACAACAAGCTCTGGATTTTAGTATATGTTATGTTCTGCGGATGGCAATTGGAACGATATTGACACACACGATAGCTGTCACGTGTGTTCCTTTATTGGACCTAGTCGTACTGCACTATAGAGTAAGTTTTATTTACTTTTAAAAGAGTGCTGGGAGTTTTTTCCGCCAGCATTTTTCTCCCAGTCTACGTTTTGCCTGAGGGGCGATCAAAGCGGCTGAATGTCGAATGTATAATTTATCTGTATCGCTTTCATTATATGTGCACAAATTGTACCTAATAATGAATAAAAGCTTTTGAGTTTGAATTTAAGTTTAATATTAAGTAAATAAGTATGTAGTTAACTGAACCTTCTTCTTCACTTCAAAACGTCATTTAGCACGCTTTCTTTACAGTAATTCAGTAGCAAATAAGCATGAAAGCCACCTGTCACTGTAGTCACAGGCACCTACCACACGTTCAGTTAGTTTCATCTGTACGATAAAACTGTGGAGTCGAACAGCTGTACAGATAAGTCGTACGTCCCACACGTTGAAAAATCGTAAAAACTGTAAGTACAGTTTTCATCACACACACGTTTCGATTTATCGGTGCAGTTTAAACGGTACAGTGCGATCGTAACGATTTCTCGTAACGTGTGTGACTTAAGTGGTCACTGCAGTCCATGGACGCCACCAACCTCATATAGAGAAGACATCCTATCCTCAAATAAAGTATCTCCAGCGACCATACCTCCCCAGCCGAAATACAAGAGATAAAGAACGTTCTCTTTTACGGATTAAGAGGCTGGCGGTAATGTACAGACCTACTATCGCTTTACTTCTGATTGAAAAGAAAAGAAAAGAATGCGTTTATTGTTGACTGTTACACGAGAAACATGTTACAAAAATTATAATAAGTTAAGAACAGTCTACCCTATGCGGGCATACAATAATTATATCTTAAAAAACTAAAACTAAATTTTATATTATAATTATATTAAAATAAGTTGTGATCGTTCTGATTGTGAGGTCTGATGCTAAATACAGATAACTTAATTTAACCATCTTTGCAATTGTCTTAAAATAAGGTAGCTATGACAGTTCTGAAGTACCTAAGAAATTTTAAAAGTAGATTAAATTTAAATTAAATTTAAAGTAGATTAACTAAGTCATTCAAGCTTTATTGTGGTTGCTATGAGTCTACGCCAAATTTTATGGAGCAGGGTGGTGATCAAGACTCCTTTTAGTTTGAAAGTAACCAATGCGTAGGAGAGCGACACAAAAATACGAGTAAGTTACATAATTGAAGAGGGGTCAAAACAATTTCTGATCAAACATTAAAAACCGGTTCTCCTAAACCGGATACAAAGGGCGATATCTATGACTGATCGTGAAACAAATCAGGAGATGAATGGTACGATATCTTCAGACCCTGCCGCGTCTGTGTTTTCTATTATTCAGGGGAGCGTCATTACCATAACTTCGCCTACACTAAGGCTTCGTGCAGAAGTAAGCGTGAAGCAAAGACTTCTACAAACAAAGTGGAGCGTCGTGGAGTGGAGTGAATTTTTGGGGCGTCTTTAAAATTAATAAAAGAGGCCCAAGCGTTTTATAAACAACATAGAAATAAAATTACCCTAAGACGCGGCAATGTCGTGTGATAAAAAGTCAAAAAAGGCTTAAAAGTCAAATATCGTGACAATCTATTGTGTGCCTTATAGAATAGACATTAAGGTTCCTTGTCGCGCCGAAATCATGAAATGACGTACGGTTTTATGTTACACGATATCGGCACGAAATCTGAATGGTCATACAGAATCAGGCCCCTGACGTATGATTTTTTGCCTCCTGAACGTACAACGTTGCAATATGTACTCAGCTTTACTTTAGCGATTAGGCTGCCTATAAATTCAGACGCTTCCTCCGGTTTTAAGTTATAAAATTTTACGGTACTTTACATTACCTTACACGGGTTACATTGGCCGTTGCGTTGTATGGTGTTAGACTTAGAGGTTGATTTTGTATTCGGTGACCAGTTAAAATACATTTTTTCATGCTAAATGGCGGGCGATAAGATGAGCGGTGATAGCCCAGTGGCTAAGAATTCTACCTCGAATCTAGGGGTCCGGGTTCGAATCCCAATGGCTCGCACCAATGACTTTGTTTAAAAAAAGTTATGTGCGCTTTATAAAATTAAATATCACCTGCTGTTACGGTGAAGGAAAACATCGTGATTCAACCTGCACGCCTGCGAGTTCACAAAAAAATGTTCTCAAAGGCATCTGAAGTCCACCAACCTGCACCCGCACTAGCGTGGTGGACGGCGGCCTACATTGTGAGAGGAGACCCGACCCTGTAGTGGGTCATTAATGGGTTACTGACAAATGGCGGGCAAACGAGCAGATGATCAGAAAGTGGTCATCGTAGCCTATAGACATCAGCAACACTAGAAGATCTAAAAGTGTCACTGACGCGTTGCCGGCGAAGGAGGTAATGATGGACTTACCATTCTACATTCAAACAGTACATTCTACACCTGCAGAATGTAGAATGGTCTTCCGTCAGTGTTTTTCCACGGTACCTACTATGACATGGGGGTTCTTCAAAAAAGTCCTGAAAAGATCACTCGGTCAAAACCGGTTACGCAGAGGTGTACGAGGTAGAAAACGTCACACGCGTCATACTGAGACTGGCCAATCGGAAGACGTGTCCTCAAACGCGCTTTCAAAGTTTCATAGAATCTGTACATATACATATAAGCACCGAAATTAGCCTTCGGATCGTGGTCCCCCGGCAGTGACATCGCCTGGCGGAAGATATCTCCTTTTTCTCAAAAGATCTATGAATAAGGAGATTCATTTATCGGGAAACCTCATACTTATTAGTGAGAAATAACATCGACAACTATCATTCAAAATAGTACCTATAAAAAATGGAACACAAAACGACCAACCATTGTAAGGAAATACATCTCTGTGATCAGTTAAGTCTGCTATGGTATATTGTTGTGGAAAGAATCAGCCCTCAAAAGTGCACAAAGCAATGTTCGAGCGCGAGCTCGGAGTTTGTTTTCCCGCTGTATCTTTGGGATGGGGACCAGGTTAAAGGCTGAAGCGTTTGAAGAATCAACCTATTGTTGCAAACAACTCATTTAAAAAAAAACATTCTAGCTGACACGAATTTCTCTACTCCTGTACGTCTGTTGTCGCATCAAATCTTTCTCTTAAAATGTGAAAACCCGTATTTAAAACGTTTCATTTCAAATGGATGCTAAAAAATATCGGTAGCACACCACCGTCGCGAAACCGCGAACTAGCGAAACCGCAGAAGTTTGCCACCGTGTGTCCGTTGTAATACGGGTGAAACTTGGGTGAAACATTCAAGCATTTCACGATTTCGCGGCGGAGGTGTGCTACCGCGGTAAGGTTCGCTTAAAACATCGCTTTATATCGTCGTTAACTAATGAGTAGAAAGGGCCTGCAATAATCTTCTGCGTGCTCGTTTGTTACTTTTCTATTTAATACAAAAGAAGATTTATGAAAGTATACACTTATAACACAGCTACTAAAATTCCATCAAAGGAAACTACAGACGGGTCTCAACAAATTAGAATTTAACATTCCCATTGCGTGATACCTTCGTACAGTAATATTATGAGATGCTCACATGCTCACATGAAATGCTTACCACGCATGACGACGCAAGCAGCGAATGTTGTAAACAATAGAACACGTCACACGCGTCATACCGAACTGGCCAATCGGAACACGTATCCTCAAACGTGCTATCAAAGTTCCATGGAATCTCTGCATTATTATATTATACAAATGGTCCGCAGTTAACATTCGGACCGCGGTCCCCAGGCAGTGACATCGCCTGGCGGGAGACCTCCCCTTTTGCTCCCAACCTACATAATAATGAGAAGGTTTGTGCTTAGAAATATTTTGTACGTTATAAATGACTTTTAAGCAAGCCAGTTTTCTTTCGGTTATCAAGGTTCTAAGTGGTCTTAGATACCAGTCAGCTAGAGTCTATACTTTGTACCACAACGAATAGGTTTTAATTCTATAGATCAAAAGACTCCCATCCTGGATGTTGTTGGGATGAGCCTTGTATCGTCTCTTTGTAGATCCTCCGTATGATCTCAGATAACATACAATACCTTTACTGGAATATTAAGAATAACGTAAGTATAGGAAATTTTATTTAAAACTTTGATATGAAGCATGCATTGGGTTTAATCTGCCAATAATATGGCTTGTCAGTAACCCATTAATGACCCACTACAGGGTCGGGTATCCTCTCACAATTAGAAGGAGTCCTTAGTCCACTACGCTGGCCTAGTGCGGGTTGATGGACTTCATATACTCGTACCTTTGAGAACATTTTTTTTATGAACTCTCAGGCATGCAGGTTTCCTCACGATGCTTTTCTTCATTGTGAAAGCAATTGATATGGTATTTAATTTTTAAGCGCACATAACTTTTTTTACAAAGTCATTGGTGGGTACCACTGGGATTCGAACCCCTCGATTCGAGATCTAATTCTAAGCCACTGGGCTATCACCGCTCATCTCTCTCTGGACTATTATATAATTCTACTATTGTACTAACCGAATACCTAAATAATATAAACTCCATCGCTAATCGATCGATTTGCCGTACAGTTCGTAATTGTACATTATACATTCATAGATTATCAGGATGTTGTAATTGAATTTTATAGTTGGTCGTGCGTAGTACAGAGTAATGCACTGACAGAAGCGATTAATTTCAGTCACTTCAAAGAAGTTTCTCCCTTTAGTCCACTGCTGGACATGAGAGACACCACTCCGCTAGGTCCTAAGCCTTATATTAAACAGTTATTAAAATAAATTTTGTATCCCACATTAAATCTGAACTTAATATTAAATTACACATTTCAGTGGGTCAGAATTATCACTAGAGTCTTTTATATGGAAAACAAAGAAATAACGTCGTCTCTTTAATTTAGCTTTGTGCTTTTAAGGACTTAACAAAATGGCATTCAAGATCAATTGTTTGGCAGAGTTGTACTGTATCAGTCTATTACCAAAGGATACCTACGTTTTACAAAATTATTATAATATCATACTTTTTCTCGAAATCTGTAGCAAACTGTTCCAATCTGATTGGTTTCGACCTGAGTTTATTCAAGACAGGGTGAATATGAACAGGCAAGCGTTTTCCATCTAAGACTGTACCTTAATTTCTATCAGGCACGATTACGGCCAAACGCTGGTCTATTTCTTATTTATTTAAAACTTTTGCATTTCATTTAACTTCATTTCATTTACCCCCAGAAACCTCTGTTATATCACTACGCTGTACCGTAACACGTGCGTCCTGATTATTATTAAACCATTGTCAGATGTCTTTTATGGCGGCTACAAAATATTCCATATTAACACTAACCTATTTCACTGCGGTATCGGGAGCTATCTGGTCTCTGGGTTATGGGCTTTGAAGAGAATCTACATGAATAGCTAATTTTGTAATCTCTATAATAATATCTTCGATCTCTGATTTAGGGAATTAGATTTGTAGTTCGGTTGAGGTGGGTTTTGGGCATTAAGAGGTGGATAGTTAATTTTTTAAATAATATTCCACAATTTCATAATACAATTTTTTCTCACGGATCAAAGCCTCAATTGCGTACATGAATCAAATGAAGATGAGCTATACGAACATTCATCACGGAGACCTAAGGAGTGCATGAAATCCACAGCAGCAATAAACCAAGATCAACAGCAACATAAAACCTTATTAAACAGACCAATATTCCCACCAAAAATGACCCATAACCGTTGATGATGTCACCAACTTTATCCCAACTTCCACTAACAAAGTCATCAAACAACCACATGACTGATCTCGACAATTTTTTACAACCGCCCATGGATCCCCTAAAGCCGCGTCATGCTTATTCGGCAATAATAAAACACTGTCCCATAATAGCCCATAACGTTATGGAGCATCGCATATGCGCGAGTGGAGTCAGTTCGCCACTATATTGTGATCCGTTAAATTTTACTGCCCTGCATAACCTCGGGCAAAGAGTAGGGGTTTATAGAAGGGACTGTTTAAATTTTTTTCATTTATAGTGGCTTATATGGCTTCAGTATATCTTGTGTATGTGCCTTCTAGATAATTTACAGTCAGATACTAGTGGGCTGTAACAGTGAGCATTTGTCCTACGAGTAGATGGGCTGGTTAGACTGGTCACGTCTTTTGAATTGGGAAGTAAGGTCCTCGAATAGCGACCTCGTCTTGGCAAAAGGAGTACAGACCGCGACTTTGCGGAATGACAATCTAAAGAAGATATCGGGTAACCGTTAGATTCAGAGGGTTCAGGACTGGATGGAGTGGATTAGATTAGATTAGGAACTCTAGAATAACGCGAAATCGCGATATGCTTGAACGTTTCACCCGTATTACAACGGACAAACGGTGGCGGCAAAACTTCAGCGGTTTCGCATTTCGCGATTTCGCGGCGGAGGTGTGCTAACGCGGTAAGTCAACGTTTACATTAGTCAATATCTAGAACAGACTTCCATAGGCGTTATGTATTTGTCCCAAAATTCCAAAGATATTTTACCTTCTAATTGCAGTCCACTTCTCTTTGTCCCTGACGACCCGGCTGAGTTTTACGCGCAGCTGTTTTTCGCTTTTTGTCTTACAAAGTTGGCAACACTGCGCGTCACGTGGCCGCGCCGCAGCTCCGTGCGGAGTTTTAAATAAAGGGGTTTGAGGATCTGCCGTTTGGCTTCTGGTAATAGACTGCGGCTTAGTATTAAGCTTATTCGTAATTATTATCACTAGTTTAATGTGCAAGACATTTAAATAACCTTCAATTGCGACGTTTTCAATGCAACGTTTGCAATTCATGTTTTTTTTTATTTGAAACAACTCACACACGGCTTTCAGATCTCAAAGTAGGCTGTGAGCCTGTGTTATGGTAAGCAGAAAACTGATAAACATACAAAGGTATACATATATTTTATAAACATACCTGCTCATGGACATAATTTACACCCAGACACAGAATAAACGTTGGTGCTCATCACACAAATATTAATCCTGTATGGGAATCGAACCCACGACCTTCAGTGGAGTTGGAGTCGCTAACCACTAGACCAACAAGCGAATCAAAGGCTATGCATAGTAAAGCCGCACCAATATTTACCTTCGAAGACGTTTTGAAGACGAATTGAGTAGCAAAAGGACATGCGGGCCACGTGATATTAAGTGGTCACTGCAGCCCATGGACGCCCGCATCCCACCTCAAATAGAGAAAAAAATCCTATTTGAGGTTGTATGCGGGTGCTTTGCTACTCATGAGGACTTAGATGTTCGTCTCCAATAGAGTATCCCCGGCAACCGTATCTCCCCAGCCTAAACACGAGACATGAAGAACATGCTGCTTTACGACGGGTTACGAGGCTGGCGGTAAGGTACCAAGCGAGTGATGTACTAGCTCTAGCTATTTCTAAAGACCAACTGCGTGGGTACTAACAATAGACTGAGCTTAATTTTAAGTTTATTAGACTAGCTTTTATGGCGTAACGACAACGTTCATTATCGGACGTTTTATTTAGGTCATAAAAGCCGTAGCGCTCTCATGTATGTACTCGTATTTCTGCCAGTCTAAATGGGTTATAGGAAAGGAAGGTTATAGGAAAATATTCTCATAGAAGCAAACGTGACGGAGTTGATTTCTGGATAAGAGCAAGTGCCGAGTTATTTGGGAAAAGAAGGTAAAAGTGTGGTTGGAACTAGATGTATTTCAGTAAAAAGGAACCAGGATGTTTGTAAGAGTAGATGGATAGTTTATAGAGAAACAAAAATAATGACCATAAGACAGTAATACATTTTCCACTCATGTCTTTTAATCCGAAAATCACATTCACACAAGCGAAGCACCTCCACCAACGAACAACGAGAAGAGACAGCTTTCTTGTCCTACCCAAAATTAGAACGTCCTATGGAAACCATTAACTTAAGAAGGAGCGCAGCTTTACAACCAGATACCTGCACACATTTAAGATGTAAACTCATTTAACACATTTTAAACAAAATTGACGACCTGAGTGGCGCAGTGGTTAAGAAAGACATCGGTGCGCTGCGCGGAGGGTCCTGGGTTCGATTCCCAGCAGAGCAGAGATTTGAATGATGAGTTTAAATTTCTGTTTCTGGTCTGGGTGTGTGTGTTCTTGTCTTGTGTGTGTCCATGGCGCCCACAGGGAATCCTAGTGTGGGGCTATGAGTGTGAAGCGTTATTTTATTTTATTTATTTAATAAGCTAAACACGTTTAAAACGTAATAAATAATACGTAATAAATTACGCTAAATAGAAGAATGTGTGAAGTGGGTATTACATAATTTACAATGACGAACACAACGAAATAATTCTTTTTGTTATTAGTGTTCTCATGTAAGTGACTAATGTAAGTCTTTATGAGAATAAATTAATGTCTTTAAACCGAAACCTATTTTCACGCAAAACGTTTTAAAAATTGAATGAAGTTTCGCACACAGTTAAATGAGAGAGAATAAAATGTTCCTTAAATTTACCATAAGCAGACAATTTTTACGATTATGAAACAACTCATGATCGTTCATAATGAAATCGGCAAATAAAATAACAAGCCAATTTTTCGAATAAACAATCTGGGTATTTAAAGACAGCTTGATAAGTTACAAATATGAACATATTATGATAATAAATTGCGTTTGATTTTCCTCTTAAAATATTGTTTCATATCATAATATTATGATAAATAATTAATTTCCTCTTAAAATTAATGTTTCCAACGGAAAAAGACATTAGTTTATGAGCTAGTCAAAATGCCTTATGAAAGCAAAAAAAAATTTAAAGATAGACTTACTTATAATTCTTACAAATGGAATTCAATTAAACATAATACGACGCAATTTGATGGTTCAACCTCGATACAGAGAATCCTAGTACATAATTATAATGTTATGAGTGTGAAGCATTAGAAAAAAAAATTTTTTTTTGGCTTAATAATTATCTTCGGCTTAATAATAATCGGCTTGATAATTTTTTAACATTTTGAACGTAAATGAAAGATTTGATCTTTTGGATATCGCATACATGAACGAGTTCCTAATGTAGAAGATTTAATAACGCCTTACAATTTGCATGTCGAATCATCTAGCGGTATGTAAACGAGCTGCGTAGGAAGTCAATAGAACGTTTAGGTTCAATCCTATCACTAAACGATCGAGATTGCGGAAACAATGAATCCCTGACTATGTTTAAATACGCTGGGAATATTCCTGACGTCGATCTGCTAACGAGCTGGCAACTTCGCCGATAAATTCCCAAAGGTAACATGTGGTTAAAACACGCGGTCGTGTGAGAGCTTATAAGTTTGTTGTGATGGAAATTTATGGAACCGTTACTTTTAAATGTTGAATTAAAATGAAAATTACTTTCCACTTGTAAATATCATTTCTCGGGTTTGTTGTTAGAATTTATTTTGTCATGGACATGTCGTATTACTAATTTTTAAAAGTACCGTAATAGGCAAGATGACAGTAATCAAGTATCGCCAAAATATTTATCTGATCTAATGAAATATGATTCAAAGATTTTGAGATATGTATTTATTCTCTAATTAATGTCGTGATTAATAATTTAATTGTTAAAATAAATCTACAAAATTCAACAATCCGCCATGATAGCTTAAACACCCATCAGATCGAATAACGTCAATTTACGTCACGTGTCAGTAAACGTCATTTTTTCGTAAGCATATTATACGCGACCTGTGCATTTTTTACATATTTCGCCCGTCGTCTCTTAATACTCGGGTAAACTAAAATTTTTCTACATTAGCTCTTCCTACCTATAAAATTTAAATTTTCGAAATATATTTAAAGGATACCCAAGTAGGATAGGTAATATAGTACCCACTGAAGCCTTAGGTACATTCAGTTCCTTCAATGCACATAAGTTAACTCAAGAGACCTCAGTCAATTAAACATAGAGCATTGTACTAGTCTAATTAGACCTGTTAGACGCCATTTACGGCTTGAATTCACTAACAATGCTAGATTTACGGGAAATAGCGATTTGCCGCTACGTTCTGATGGCGTCGGGAAAATTCCCGACGTCACCGCTACCAGGCCGCAGGAAACTTTACCAATAAATTCCCACATGCAGCACACGGTTAATTGTAATTGTGTTATTGTGTTAATTATATGAAGTACAATCTTGTGACGATACTTTAGAGGTTTTCTTAATTGGTTATGACAGGAAATCCTTTAGTAAAAAAGTTTCAACTATTTAAGGTGTTTTAATAAAATACTGAATACAAAATTGCTTATAAATTTTAAACAGGTATCCTTACGATGTATATCTAAATTTTACTACCTTCCGGATGACATGATTTTTTTTGAATCCTGTAAACCTCTTTATATACATTTAATAATTCGATAAAGATCAAACAAATTACCGTTTCAACTTACACAAAGACGCTTTCTATCGGTAACAAATTGAATCAGTTCTATTCAATGCACAAAAGTCAACTCAAGAAACTTAGTCAATTAGACCACTTAGACGTCGTTTACGGCTTGAATTCACTAACTAAAGCTAGATTTACAGGAGCGAGCGATTCACCGCTACGTTCTAGCGTCGGGAAAATTCCTGACGTCGCGCTGCTAACAGGCCGCAGGAAACTTTGCCAATAAATTCCCAGATGTAGCACACGGTTCGATGTAATTGTGTTACAATTATATCAAGTGGAATATTACGTAAGTTTGAAGTAGGTATACGGAGTGGTTGCTCTCTGTAATTAAAAGAGGTTCGATTGGCTCTCTTAGGTGGATGTAATATTAGGGTTCAAGGTTTGTTTTTTATAGTATAGAAGATGCGACAGTGCCAGCCACCTTATGTTAACTGGTCAGTGCATCCCACGGATATTTTCACTTTTCAGTTTCAATCTTAAGAACCGAAACTGTCTCTGAGCTAAACAAAAAAAATCCCATAAATGTATAGGAAAATTTAAGAAAAAATCTTTGTATTCATCTTAATTTACTTAGTTACCGAACATTGTTTATTAAGAAATCGCTGCTTGAGTGATGAGACTGCCCATTAGAAAAAATCTATACTTAAGCTGCAACGTACACATGCAATATTTAATTATATTTTAGTGAAACTATTGCACTTAAATACTCGTAGGTAAATAAGTTTTCAAACAATCATGAAATCATCCAAAAAAACTATTTTCTTCGCCTAAAATCCCATTCCCCGTCGGATCTACCTCCAAAACCTACAATCCCCGTAAACCTTCCCTCATCCGGCTTGCAGCCATTTGTATGTTTGTCCATCCGTAAATCGCCTGCCGTGAAATATTCCGCCGGAGCCGCGCGTCTGGCCATACTCGTATGTCCATCCGCATGTGAACGCTACGTGTGATCTATCTCACACCTCTTAGCGTAGTATTTGCTTGGTACCTGAGCTAACAAAACGTTACCGAAGGAACTCACAGATCTTCTTATACAATAAAAATGTCTCGCAGAAACTCGAGAACGGCTGGACCAATTGGGTTTTTTTCCAAAGATTTTCATATGTCAAGATGGAGTGTCAGAGTCAAAAATGGCTGACGACCCGACTTTTTTCCAAAGATTTTCATTTGTCAAGATGGAGTGTCAGAGTCAAAAATGGCTGACGACCCGAGTAAGACTCAGTTGGTAAAGACGCCAGTGCGCTACGCGGAGGGTCCTGGGTTCGATTTCCAGCGGAGCAGAGATTTGAATGATGAGTTTAAATTTCTGTTTCTGGTCTGGGTGTGTTGTGTTCTTGTCTTGTGTGTGTCCATGGCGCCCACGACACAGGCAATCCTAGTGTGGGGCTATGAGTGTGAAGCGTTATTTATTTATTTATTTATTATTTAATTTGGCTAATTTTGATTTTGATGTTCAAAGAAAGTTCCAAGAGAGGTTTATGTGGTGAGAGAATCTGAAAAGAATGCGATGAAAATGGCCTATGTCATTTGCGCACCCGAAAAGTGATCTTGGAAGCTGAAAATTGATTTCACAGGGAAACAATACGAATATATTCAACGCACGCACGTATCTGACCGTTCGAATTCGCCCTTACTGCTGCAAATAAATATTCACATTGAATCAATCCTCACCCTTGTTCTCCTTGGAGCACCTTTTTCCAAAGATTTTCATATGTCAAGATGGAGTGTCAGAGTCAAAAATGGGAATAAGTTGTGATGGTATATAGTATACCTATCTAGTGGAGATGAGGGAGGGTGGTAGGTCCATACCAAAACAAGTTCCAAATGTGCGGATTATTGAAAAAAATATATAAATACAAAATAAATAAGCGTACTTTCACACACGAACACGACGCACGACTACTCTATAAAAATGCGAATTGTAGGTAACCTATTAATGACCCACTAGAGGGTTGGGTCTCCTTCTCGTAATGAGAGGGATGTAGGCCTTAGTCCACCACGCTGGCCTACTGCGGGTTGGTGGACTTCACATACCTTTGAGAACATTTTTTTTGTGAACTCTCAGGCATGCAGGTTTCCTCACGATGTTTTCCTTCACCGTAACAGCAGGTGATATTTAATTTTATAAAGCGCACATAATTTTTTTTTAAAAGTCATTGGTGCGTGCCACTGGGATTCGAACCCGGACCCCTCGATTCGAGGTCGAATTCTAAGCCACTGGGCTATCACCGCCTTTGCGAATTAAGAACAAGGTATTGGAAGATTAATTTTAAATAGAAACATAAAAAAAGTTGCCACGAACGGATACTACTTTCAATACAAACGTGTCATCCATTTATGCACAAAATTGCCTTAACTAAAGCAACATAATCAGAACACGTTCTAATTCTATAAAAATTGGCCCTTTTTCCTGCACCGTGCGAATTATTACCGCCCATTGGCAGCACGAAACATAACTTGTATTCAATGAGGCAAAATTATTCACTCTATTTTCATCTCTAATACTAAGACAACAAAGGCGAAATTTGGTTGTGGGAAACCGCGGGAGCTTGATATGTGGAGGATCGTACGTGGGGAAATACGTAAAAATATCCTTTGGTTTCGATTCGTCATGACATTAATTGCGCTTATTCTTGATATGCTATTTATTGACTCGTAATTTTACGTGTGGGTTGGGTGATAGCCGATTTAGGCAAGGTAATGATAGAAATATTAGATTGCTTGCTTCGATTATTAAGTAGATCAGTTCGTGTTTTGCATGTTTTGTTAGACTTTTCTGTTGCTGACACAAAGTTAGTTATACCCTCTTATGGAATTGGCTAGTGTGCTGTGAGTGTGCATACCTATTATTTGATGTTAAATTAATAGTTTCTGCGGACAGCGGACCCAAACTGAAGCAAGACAAAAGGGGTGATCCCAAATTTACCGAAAAGTCTCTGCTTCGGCGTATTATGACGGAGGCGGTAGCTTTAGAGTTATACCAAAACCGAGGTAACCCCTAATTGCTAAGTCGCAAACAAAAATTGCTCGTACGACCACGTCACTACGTACATTTTGTTGTATGTCAGTGTGTATTTTAATAACAACAGCTCCATACAGACCCTGTGATTTAATTTTGTCGGCCTGTTATGTCAGCCAATTAGGACAAATCACTAAGTCGTACGTGTACGCACGGGTTAAATTCGAACGAAAAAGCGTCCAATCTGAGCGCGGCACTAGAGTTTACTTTTCTAATATAAAGCGATAAAAGATGTATTAGAATCTAAGAAATATTAGATATCAAAACGCATTTTCTGCCCCGTTTTATAACTGTTTGATACTTATAAAGTAAAGTAAATTAATGGACCGCCTTTACTGATTCAGACTTTCATTTTATTAGAGTCGGAGAGCGAGCTGGCGTTTCTCGGTAGTTCTAGAAAATACTGGAAAATTATTGCAGAGAGAAATTAAACTTTAAAGAAGGAACTCATATAAAGTTGAAGATATTTTTAAACTTGCGCATGTATTGTAATGTTCGTCTTATGACAATTGAATATTCTTTTGAGTTTGAGGATATGCATGGTGGTATTGGCACTTATAACACTTTTATGCCCCACTGTTGAGAACGGCTCGCCCCCCACAACAGGAGTCTTGGGATGCTCCATGGTGGAGTATGCATTCAATCATGTAGCTACGACGCGGATTGGTGGAGAATCGGGTTAGTGGCCAACACTTGTCGGATGTTTAAGCCTCCGACAAAGTTTAACGACTGCTATCTTATTTAAACAACCGGAGGCGACGGCTTCACGTCCCCGATGCACGGAAGCGCGCATTTAAATTGCCACTAGCGGTCACCCAACCAGGTACTGACCGCGCCCGACGTTGCTTGTCAGTAACCCATTAATGACCCACTACAGGGTCGGGTCTCCTTCTCGTAATGAGAGGGATGTAGGCCGCCGTCCACCACGCTGGCCCACTGCGGGGTTGGTGGACTTCACATGCCTTTGAGACCGTTTTTTTTGTGAACTCTCAGGCATGCAGGTTTCCTCACGATGTTTGCCTTCACCGTAACAGCAGGTGATATTTAATTTTATAAAGCGCACATAACTTTTTCACAAAGTCATTGGTGCGTGCCACTGGGATTCGAACCCGGACCCCTCGATTCGAGGTCGAATTCTAGGCCACTGGGCTATCACCGCTCTCCGACGTTGCTTAACCTTTTGGATCGCTTGCGATCTACTCAAGTAGCGGGGCTATGTGTGCTTGTGGTGGTTAGAAAAAAATCCTCATCAACAATATCAAAAATCATCTCCTAAAGAGATACTCCTGACATGGAAAAAGATATATTATACTCTCTTCAAATTTAGGTGGAAGTAAGTTTATGTATTTCCGAGACGATACCTTACATAAATTATTGTAAGAAATTTAAAATATTAAATCCTATCTTCCACCCAGTGTTATGACTATTTGATATATATACTTAAAAAGAAGAAATTAATGAACCGCCTTTACCGACTTCCACGTTTTATTTTATTGGACTCGGAAAGACGAAAGCTAGCATTTCTCGGGTGTTCTGGAAATAACAGAAAATAGCTGAAAATAGTGGAAAGTTGTGGGAAATTATTGTGCACAGAAATTAAAAGTTTTAACTAGAGTCGGATGAAGTCATACATATTTTTTAAAGTGTGGAATAGTGCGGATGCAGTGTGTTTAGTATTGTAATTTTTTTAATGTGGAAAAATTTTGATTTTGTTTTGGTCAGGAGTGTCGTTTACGAAGAACCTTTGAAAACTTTTTGTATTACCGGTTTATTCGACTTTGATCAACTGGGTGATATCACCACTTCATAGAATGTACTGACCACTTGACTTTGGGTGCCACGCATGTTCATTTGTTAAAAATAGTACCTACCTAACTAAACAAAATCAAATCAAATTTCTCGCAAAGAAGCAAAACTAAATTCTTTCTCTTAAATCACTCCAAAGGTTAATGACTCACTAATTCTCATTTCAAAAATTAAACCCCAAGTACCTACCATCTGGCCGCAGTATGCATTTAATTCTATAAATCATCTGTGGCTACTAGGAAATGGCAACATAAAGTCAAATTTACGCGCTCATTACCACAGATAAAAAAGAGCGACCCGCTCCCACAGATTCCGTATCGATTTTGTTTTTCATTTTTAATCTGTTGTGGCATGCATAAGAATAATTTCACGTTCCATTTTAATACACAGATGTTCTTAATGGATATATTTGTACGTTTTGTGTTTTAATAGTGGAATTAATAGCTCTGTGTTTACAAACATTGACTAAAAGCAAGTGTGACAAATGTTTTCATAAGCGCGCGTAGAGCCGTGACTAAGTTTAAATGGATATAAAGCAATTTATAGGTTGGTTTTCCGCTGAATTTCGCCCGTGGAGGAATCATTTGCCGTTTTGATAACCCGCCGTAAAGAAGCCTTTTTGTTTCTAGCTTTCTGTGTCCGGTAGAGTGTTATTTATAGATAAATAAGTTTTAGGTTGGTTGTATTGAATTAAAGCTTTCTTAGCCACCTAACGATAGGTATATTTTTAAATGATAATAAAATGTATTCTTAACTTCCATTTTGGTACGGAACTCAAAACATGAATAATGAAAAATGACGAAAGTGAGACGACTGTACTTTGATCTTTTGAGAAATAGCAAAACTTAATTAAAATACTCAGCTTATTTCGCTATTGTTTCACTAAAATTTGGTGGGCGATGTAGGTAATATTTTAAGTAATTATTCCTAGTAAGATAATTTCTTATTGATGAAGTTTTATTCAGCGCCTTAAAATAGGCTTGGTGCGGGCTGAAGATAGAGAGAAAACCAAATTTTTTATCACAGGTAGCTCTCCCATAGTATTTCAAAGGTCGGGATGGTCGGGATTGTTCATGCGTGAAAACACGTATACGCACGAAGTGAATCCGTAAGAAATCGCGTCAAAACTGAACGCGGCCTAAAAATATAATCGTGTACTATGAGACATGTGGCTTAATATCAGCTCTTGAAACATCGTTGGAGCACTTATCGCGCCGGGCGTCAAAATTTGCTGAGAATTCGCTACGTTTCAGACACAATAACCTTTTTGATAAAGTTATTGAATGCCCGATTCTACATTAGGCAGATTAGTCAGGATTTAGGTATAACTTTTGCGTTTATATATACATCTATACATATAAATGAAGTTGGAGTGTCTGTTTGTAATATAAAAATAATCGCTTTTTACTAAATGCATATTATGTATGTACACACGGTACGTATACCAAAATAACAGGTTTTACAATTTTTTTTGTCTGTCTGTGTGTTTGTTCCGGCTTATTTCTGGGACGGCTGGCCCGATTTTGACGGGACTCTCACTGTCAGATAGCTGATGTAATAAGAAGTATCTTAGGCTACTTTTATTTTAGAATTCCACGGAGTGGTTGGCACAGCTAGTATTAAAAAATTATCTAATGTGTAGTGAAATAAAATACATAATTATACTTTCTTCCTTCCTTTCCACCTTTGGTAGTCCACTGCTGGACATAGGCCTCCCCTAATCGACGCCACTTCACCCGGTACTGGAGCCTCTGAATCCAACGGGTTCCCGCTGTCCGCTTCAGGTCATCAGTCCACCTGGTAAAAAGGCGGTTTGTGCTCCTTTTACCTAAACGTATTCGGTATTCGATGACCTTTCTTCTCCATCGGTTGTCAGTCCTAGAATGAGCATTTATACATTGATCCAGTGTTACCATTTAGACCGAGGTCTCCAGGCAATGACATCTCTCTTCTTACTCCAAATTACTTTAATGGTATTTAAAACAGCAAAATCATTAAAAATGTGTATAGTTGTTCTATTGTCAAGTATCTAGGTCAATCTGCTTGAATAGAGAGTAGAGCAAAATGTTCTAAAAAGAAAAAAGCAGGAGCGGTAAGTCCAAAATAAAATCCTGTACAATATTGTTGAACCGATATCGGGTATCGAGAGTGTTTGAAGGTTCGTGTTTCACTTCACAGTAGATGAATACAAAAGATAAATAGGTGGTACAACTATGGCGGTTTGTGAAATTTGCCAAGCGATGGCGTTACGGGTATCCTGAATCACGCTTTCGAAATTTTTTGAGATACTTGGCACGTGTATAACGTATTGTATTGTATTGGCTTGTATTGGCATATTTTGTATTATTTTGTATTGGCATATTTGGCATATTCTGATTTGGCGTGTAATTTTTAAATTTTTGTCTGTCTTTTCCGGCTAATCTCTGGAACGGCTGGACAGATTCTGACGGGACTTTCACTGGCAGATTCACGTAACTGATGTAATAAGAAATAACTTAGGCTACCTACTTTTATTTTAGAATTCCTCGCGGACAAAGTGACGGGCACAGCTAGTATAGAAATATATCACATTGTACGGGAGCCGCGCTATTTCTTCCAATCAAATTCCGCAGCGGGGTGAAAAGGAACAGGTGACATGACATCGAATATAAAATGCGAGTGGTGACGTCACCGCGGCGCGGGAATATGTCTGTTACATGCCAGGTGTAGAGCAGGAGCTGAAGACTTTTTTCACTATTTATTCGCCACCGTTTCTAATGCGTCTCTTCCTACTAATAATAATGTCAAGATCCTGTATAACAGTCAGTCAATGCCCCGTGCGACAGTTCACATAAATCTTTTATTTTCGGAGTAGATACTTAATGCCACACTGTTCAAACTATTTTAAATATTTTAGAACCCCTGTTGTAGTGCGCTCGAGTAAATATATGCTACAATTAGGCTCATATTAGCAAAATTATATTCGCATAATTATAATTATGTACTTCAAAGCATTTATTAACTAAAAATAATGTTATTTGATATCTCGTCCGCGGGAAAGAATTCGAAATCAGAATTCGAAACTTTAAAGAGAAACAATGGAAATGAACAATATTTTTGGCTACTTTTTCAGCTTTGCATAATACGCGGCATATCTGAATATCATTTGTCCGAACGAAGCTGTATAGATGGCTGTCGTAAATAAGTGTGCTTAAGCTAAACTCTTGTTTATGCTCGTAGGAAACCATTGTACAGATTCAAATTCTACTAAAGTCATTCTTTTAAGAGATACAAATATGTCGTTTTAATCCCGCGAATATTGGAATTGCAGTCCTGCATGAGACTTGAGTTTATATTGGAAAATCGGAATTGGTTTCTTGTTTGATAAATTTTGTCGTTTGCAACTATGGGAGCATGTTTCAAATGTATCTGAATCACCGTAAAATATTACAGGAACTGGTTATTCCATTTAAAAGATTTGAGGTTCATTTGGAGTTAGGCAAGTTAGTGTTTATTATGTAGAAATGCATTTACTTTGTTCAATAAGCAGACACAATAATTCATCAATGAGTACGCATCACACGTGACTCAAGGAACTGCTAATTGGTTTACTTGTTTTTTGATTGTTAAACTCTGTATTTGGTTTATGTTTAGTTATTGTCTGGCTGCGCCAGAGAGAAAAATGGAAAGTCGCCAGGAGGAAATGTAACGCTTTTCTCTTACGTAACGATTTCTGCTAGTTCACCTACTGGAAGCTACGTGAAGGAAATTCAATTAAAAAAAAAGACCATCAGCTCCTGCGCTATACTCAGTGCACTTGAGCCAGAATGGGTTTCCATTGAAGAGTGCCTGTACATGGCACGACTGCGCCAGATCTCGTCTCAGTCCAATATGATTGGATTACGGCGGGAGGTACACGCGCCTTTATCACTTTTCAAACGAATTTGATGTCAGTAAAGTCGTTTGAACGTTAAAATACAGGATGTTAAAATGTCGACAAATAATGTAGAGTTATTGTAATATAACTTTTCGATACCTATGTAAATAAATAAACAAAGTCGCCTCCCGCTGTCTGTGCCTATAATTATATGCTTAGATCTTTA
The DNA here is from genome assembly GCA_905147235.1 of Erynnis tages. Classification (NCBI taxonomy): domain Eukaryota; kingdom Metazoa; phylum Arthropoda; class Insecta; order Lepidoptera; family Hesperiidae; genus Erynnis; species Erynnis tages. The sequence goes on from LR990087.1 coordinate 9,749,794, forward strand.
AAATTACCCAACGGATTTTAATGCGGCTTTTTTAATATATAGAGTGATTCAAGAGGAAGGTTTCTATGTATATAACATGCATAAAAAGTTTGGATAATAGTCAAAATAATTGACAGAATGAAGTCTGCCGGTTCTAGTATATTATAAAAAATATATATATTTATGAACCAAAACTATACAACGACACAAGGAATGATTTTCACTCAAAAAAAGTATCTAACGCTGTACCAAATAAGTATATTCCGCCCGAAGCAATTTACTCGTAACTCACAAAAATCTTTGCAATATCGCTACGCCTTTTGGATGTCACCATACATTATTATGGTAATTTTTAATGCAGCCATCATAAATTGTTATGTATCCTGAAGACGGCTTATTTAGTAGGTATTTTTACCGACTGCCTCATGTTACGCGATGTATTTCGATCCATTGCAAATATGAGGGTTTAAGAGTGTGTCAATAGTTACTAACCACCTACAGGGCCGACCCTGTGTTTGCTCTCACAATGACAGGGATGTAGGCCTTGGTCCACCACGCTGGCCTACTGCGGGGTGGTGGACTTCACATACCTTTGAAAACATTTTTTTTGTGAACTCTCAGGCATGCAGGTTTCCTCACGATGGTTTCCTTCACCGTAACAGCAGGTGATTCATTGGTGCGTGCCACTGGGATTTGAACTCGGACCCCTCGATTCGAGTTCGAATTCTAAGCCGACGGGCTATCACCGCTTACTATGGCTTTACCACCTATAAAATGTCGCAAAATATTGTTGAGCACTGCCATTCATCTCTGTGAATGCCACATGCTCCGTTACAACGTTATTATGATAATTTTTAATGCAGCCATCAGACGTATTATGTAGGGGAGAAGATTTATTTAGTGTTTATGCTAAGCGCCTTTGTGACGCGGTTTCGTATAATAATACACTGTTTTATCAAAAAATACGAGAATTACTAAGTTTGGGGCATTCAGTATTTTTACAAGGTTTCTCGTTGTATTTTAGCGAGCTGCATTTATTTATTAAAACTTTATAATACCAAAAACAATATGGTACAAAAAGCGGACTACCAGTCAACCTTTGATCCAAGCAGAAAACAGCAAAGACGGTATATTGATAAACATGTATTATATCCAGTGTTTTGGTTGAGAGTCAATCATTAACTTAGTTTTTGTCTTAAACCTAATAAAACTCGACAATATTTTCATTGTTCAGATTCGATTAGTTACTAACAGTGTCTAAAAAGGGACAGTAACCAATTAACAAGAATTTGGTATTTTCTACATATTTTAGAGTGGCATTGCTATGACTGTAAATTTCAATAACAAAACTGTCCAAATCAGTAGTAGTATAGGTAATTTCAAAGCAATTAACACTCAAATGCTCAAAGTTCACACAACATTCACAAACTCCTGTCCACCACATTCGTCCATTTGAATATTCATGAACTCTGTTATTTGTTGATTGTGATCGTGATGTGTGATTATTTAAAAATATTATTTTCTTATAATTGTGTATTTGTATTTTGACGGAACTTCGATATCAGAATTAATAAATACTGTAATTTTGTAGGTATATTAAAACGCAACCAACCCTAAAACGCCGAGCATTCACACAGCATTAACAAACTCCTGTTCACCACATTCGTCCATTTGAATATGCATGAACTCTGTATTGAATTTTCATCTTTCCATTCCCCTGTACATGGCGATTAAATAGCTATCGATGAAAATTAATAGAGAACAATTTGCATCTATTTCATGTGATGTACGAATATTAATGGCATAAGTAGTGACTATTTCGAATTTGAAATTGACTTGAAAATGTACGTGAATTTTTTTATGACGTCATTAATGTCCAGTTTCAAAAATATAACGTCGGATGTGGATACTTGGAGAGCTATAGTTTGGCTGTTAGGCATCATATTAGCATATTTCATAGTAATTAATAAAAAAAATGTTGGCAACTAACTAAAAGCGGTGATAGTGGCCCAGTGGCTAAAAGTTCGGCCTCTTTTTCGCAATAGGCCAGCATGGACTAAAGCCTATTATTCTCATTGTGAGACGAGACCCGACACTGCGGTGGGTCATTAACGGGTTACACACAACTGTAGAAGGGCTATTCACACCGTTGAAACTAAACCTAATATGACGGTCGTCTTAAAAAGAAAACGTAAAACAATAACATAAAGAAAATAGGTAATAACGTAAAAGCGAAAAATATAATTCCAGGCGGTAGGTACCTGTGTAATTTATTCTGAGCCGTCTCAGAAACAATTTAAAAACAAAGCAACTGCCCCAAGTGTTGTTTAATAATTTTCTATCAATAACTCTCCAACCTGTAATTTTCTTTTGGTGAGCCACAATAGTATACGATAAGTCGTACGACTTTCATAAGTCGTACGATAATATGCTGGAAATTATCAGGCATAGCCAACACAACAGCTGCTTCAATACGATTGGCTTGCTGTAATCCACACCTTTTAAATGCAAGAGTTGTAATAATATATTATAAATATATCGATAAGGATTTCATAGATCGTTCTCTATATCGCAATTAACATGGACACATATAAAACACAAACCTAGAACGCTCTCTCATTCAAATTTGTGGTTCACACATGACATCACAATAATCATTTTACTATGTGTCGATCGTGTCGCCACTCAAATGTGTCGTGCGTTATAAAAGCGCGTATACCTTCTCCGGCAATTTCGTTGTTGATTTTCCCATAGTTTTTGCGACGTTAATATCTCAAGTTTTTATACTCTCGACGTAACACGAAGCCGCGGTTACATGAAACAGGACATTTTCTTGGAAAGCCGTTGCGAAATTGTATAATTCGATATTTACAGCAGTTATACGCCGTCTAGCAATTTAGTGTTGTAGTTTGACTAGTGCCTAGGTTATGGGTTTTATTTGGGCTAAAATATTTTCGATAAGTATAGTTTTTTTCGTTGTGTGAAGCGTTACTATTTATGTAAATGCTCCATATTATTTAACTCACCCCTAACAGTCTTCTTTCTGTTTCTGTTTTCCTTCACCGTAACTACTGCATAGTCTAAGTTTTGACCACTAGTTAAACAAGAACCTTAAAACTCAAGATATTCACCTCACCACTATCGGTCAAAATTAAATGATCCACTTACAAAAGCTCTGCTCTGCTTTGTAAGTGGATGGTGTTGATCTCCAACATTGAACCTCTTTTTATATGTGTACAAATTAAAAGTAATAATTCAAATTTTAAAACGTCATATTATAATATTCTATTGTTTTACTTTCCTTTCATATTCATCGCCATTGTTCTTTTTACTTTTCTTGCTAGTCTTCTATACAATTTATTATACAAGAATAAAAGTTGTAAAAGTGCATCCTTGTTTCCTAGATCGAACCGATACAGTCCACTCGGGCCACCAGCATCGGTCTCAACAGATGGTTTGCTCACGCTGAAAACAAATATAATTGCTCTTAAATAATTTGTGTCCAAAAACTTCACTTCTTCAACAGAATACAAGAACTTTCTGGAGAAAATTCGTTCATTCTCTAATGGTCGCAGAGGAAAATATTAGCTAAGCGATCACTCTTGCTTAGAGCCCAGACTAATAAATCAGTTTCGACGTGTCGTTGTTTATAGATAACAGATTTTACGAAATTAGTCCAAGTAATTTGATACTAGTTCTATAGATAAATCTTAGTTTAGACATAATGTCATCATTAATAATATCTTTTTTCGTGTTGAAAGTTTCTTTGACACGCAATAGAATTAATTTTTTATTCACTTGTGATTCATTTACTTATACCAATTAATGTAATTTTTAAATGCTGGCTATAATTCAGAGTTTGTAAATTCATTCCTTTCCCTGCGTCGCTTTGAAAATTGTCCCTTAAAAGTTTTCCAATTCCATAGTCAACGAATTGCAAAATTAAATTCAGTACATCTTCCACGCTCACCTACAACAATAAATTTTTAGACAGCAGACGGAAATAAATCAAACCGTTCATCCTCTAATGGTCGGCGAGTTACAATATTTTTCAAACGATCACTCTCGCTTACAAGAATCCTTTGCTTACAAGCTATCCAGACATACTTCCCAGACAGATAAATCAGTTAAGACATATCGCTGTTTGGCAAAAGGTAATAAATTCTACGAAAGAATCGAAGAAATTTAGTATGTACCAATAAAGGTTTATATAAATCCACTGCTTTCTTACTGAAAAATTTAAAGGTGCGTGAAAATATTTAATAATAGAAGATATTTGCTTGATATTTCAAACTTAAATTTATCGTTTCACTTTTTTGTAAATATGTTAAAATTAGAAACATTTTTAGTATGTTTATCAATTCTAAGGTCCGAGCTATATTGATGGAGTATCCTCATGACAATAAAATCCTTTTGTAATTACCCTAAGTACAAAAGTTTGAGATTGGTTTTTTGTATGCCGTTTGACACACTAAACAATAAATTACTAAACCAAAACAACAAAGCCTTATCCACTGTAGAATACAGACAGACCAGAATAATACAGCTCTAAGTTTGACATCTAATTGTCTATAGCCGAATTGAATATCCGAATTTATTGGAGGTTCCCAATTTCATATGGCAAGGATTCAATGCTTGGCGTACCTCCAGGTGGAAGATTAGGGCCAACTTTCTAATTGAATCGGTAAGGAATGAATCGGGCGTGTCTGAGGCGTGATTTATATTGGTGCATATTGTGTCTAGGATGTGGGGATATTCGATTACGGAATAACCACGTTCTGGTGGTAAATCGCTTGTTATCTTAGTGATTAAAATTAAATGAATGTGATATGAAAAATCTTGTTGGTTTTACCAAAGAGTTTTGTCCACGTGGACAAAACCATTCCTCCATTCATGCATCCTCGTAAAGTTTAGCATTAATATTAGTAAATAGGATGTCGTGAAGGTATGAAAGCTGGCAAACAAATTCTGTTTACATTTCTTCTTCTCCTTCGAAGAATCTCGTCCTCTTAAGTAGCCTCTGAAGCAGCGGCGAATATAAACAACTTTCCATATTATTTTTCACACAATATTGCAACTGCAAGAAATATAAATGAACATTTTAAAAAATAAACATTTACGTCTGTTAATGATCATTCCATTATGGACATATGTATGTAGCACATAATATACGTTTATAACACACACTCCATCTTTTGAGCGGATTGGTGGAGAAACGGGTTAGTGGCCAACTAGTGTTTGATGTTTTCAAACCGCCCATCCGAGGGCATCCATATTATTGATACGACTGCTGTCATATCAATAATAACCAAAACCGACAACTTAATAATTATGTTCTCCGAAGCACGGACACGTATTTTATTCACCACTAGCGGTCACCCATCCAGGTACTGACCACGCCCGACGTCGCTTAACTTTTACGATCGCTTGCGATCTGCTCAAGCAATCGGGCCTGGTGTTTTATCTATAAATATTATGTAATTCTACTGCAAGGGGTGCATGCAGTATTCGTTTAGTGCAATCAAAACTCAGTGGAACGCAATACCAGCTGGGTATGAAACAAGTTAGTGCAAACGCACGAACATTAGTTCCCGGCTTATTGCTGCTCGGAGCTTTTGCTTACCTATGCTTATTTCAGTAGAACTAGTTACTACTGTTACTAGGTACGTTCGTTTGTAAAGTAACCCCAGACCTAGTAACTTGTTGTTTTAACCCATTAATGACCCACTACAGGGTCGGGTCTCCTCTCACAATGAGAGGGATGTAGGCCGCCGTCCACCACGCACCACTACTGCGGGTTGGTGGACTTCACATGCCTTTGAGAACATTTTTTTTTGTGAACTCTCAGGCATGCAGGTTTCCTCACGATGTTTTCCTTCACCGTAACAGCAGGTGATATTTAATTTTATAAATCGCACATACCTTTTTTTCAAAGTCATTGGTGCGTGCCACTGGGATTCGAAACCGGACCCCTCGATTCGAGATCGAATTCTAAGCCACTGGGCTATCACCGCTAGTAACTAGTTGTTCTGACATAAGCACAAGTAAGATTTTTGCCTTTGATTGAGGTTCAGCTTGACCATGGTTTTGTGAACTTCACTATGTTGCGGAAAAATTATGAACTAATTTCTTTCACTGGCAATACTCGTAGCTCAAATAATGACAACTGAGTTGCGCCGTGGTTAAGACTCCAGTGCGCTGCGGAGGGTCCTGGATTCGATTCCCAGCAGAGCAGAGATTTGAATGATGAATATGAATTTCTGTTTCTAGTCTAGGTGTTTGTGTTCTTGTCTTGTGTGTGTCCATGACACCCACGACACAGGGAATTCTAGTCTATAAGTGTGAGGCGTTATTTTTTATTTTTATCAACGCGTCTTCGACTAGTGCTAAACTAAACCCCTTTCAGCTGTCATCATTACGTCATTAGTCTTCTATACCAAAATTCTAATATTTCTTTGCAACCTTTTGCATACGTTTTCGTTTAGTGGGTGTAATGAAAACTCAGTGGAACGCAATAACGCCTGATATGAAACAAGTTCGTACAGCGCCGCGGAGCATTAGTTCCAGGCTTATTGAAGTTTGCTCCTGTTAGTACCTACTGGCTAGGTTAATATAAACTTTTTACACATAGTGCCGAATACTTACCCCCTAATTCTATTTTTGACGTGAAAACTACTTTAGCGGCGCTGAGCACTTTTTGGGATGAGTAAATTGTTAAACTCGCGACAGGACACGTGACCCTGATCTTTGGCGAAAATGCGTAAGATGGTAACTATGGAAACTGTCAAAAGGAAACATTCATAAACAAAGTGCGTCTAATTAGATTGTAACTATGGAAACTGTCAGAAGGAAATATTCATAAATAATAAGTGTACTTATTATTTATGGATACTATGTTATAGAAAAAAGCTAATAATTAAATTATAATTATTGTGATTCGAAATTGCGATTATTAGTATTAAATGTCGTTTCTTTTTTACAGAGAAACTCAATGCTATCTGAGGTTGTATGCTGGTGCTTTGCTACTCATGAGATAGTATAAGTCAAACAAATTATATCCGGTATAATGCCTTATCTATCTATAATCTATTAGTGAACCCTTGCAGGGTCCTCTCACAGTGAGATGAATATAGGCCTTAGTCCATCACGCTGGCCTAATGCGGGCTGGTGGACTTTACACGAATAATTTTTTTGTAAAAATCTCAGGCATAGGCAGCAATATCGTGGCGTATCCTCCAGGCCGCCCGCGGCCGTGGGGACAGACCTGTGCCCAGACCTATGCCCAACAGTGGGCGATAAAAAGGTTGTAGCCAAGCCATTGGTGCTCAATCACAACGACCGAAGCACAATTTTACCCTTTAATATTCTTTTCCCCGCCCTCCACAAATCAAGCCGTATCGGCACAAAGTAAATTCAAAATCGTTATTTATTCAAGTATTTACGGAACGCTTTGTTTATATTGGGATATAAATGTGCCTTTCGGTGTACTAATAATAAATTAGTCGCCTGTACCGCGTACGCAGTTCCGAGAAAGGGTTTATTTGTTTCTGGATTCCAATACAAAAGAAGGTGAAGAAATTTTTGAGTTAATGCACCTTAAGCGATGTTGAGCGGTGATAACCCAGTGGTTAAGACAGAAATAGGCCTCTTAGACGGGTTCGAATTCGAATACCAGTGGTTAATATATTCCAATTACTTTTTAAAAAAAGCTTTGTGCGTTATAAAATATTAAATATCAGTTGCTTTAACGGTGAAGGAAAACATCGTGAGGAAACCTACACGCCCGATGTATACACCAAAAAATTGATTTCAACGTCATGTGAAGTCCACCAACGCGCATTAAGGCAGCGTGGTGGACGGCGGCCTACATCCCTCTCATTGTGAGAGGAGACCCGACCCTGTAGTGGGTTATCAATGGGTCACTGACTGGTCATTAACTGTTCACCATCTTAGTTCTTTAAAAGAACATATCCACTTCTAATTTGAGGTAGCCCTATTTGAGGTCAGGGCATGTAGTGACCGAGTAACATTAGGTGGCCACGCTCTTGCATCTATTAAAAAAATCCGACTAATTCACGTAAAAGTTAACGTAACAAACAAAGGTCTGTATTAATTCCACATAATAATTAGTTGGAAAGTAAAACATAATTGAATAATATAGTCCATAACAACGGTTGAACTCATGCGATTTGCTCATTTGGTGCTATAAGCCGCTTGTATCAGTTAGAGAGATAAGCTATAAACGATCGTTTACACTTGATTTTGTATTTAGCAGCCAGTGATCATTAGGAAAATTTGAATTTTTTATTGAGGCGTATTGGCATTATCTCTATTACTAGGAAAAAACGGATCGAAGCCGAATAGGCTATAAAGTTAGTAGTGGGTTAAAGCAACTTAGAAATATATTCTACGAACTTAATTTATTTAACCCAACACACTGGTGTGTGTGTGTATAGATAACGATTACCACTTTCCATCAGATAGCCTGATTCCTTGGTTTTACATCTGAAAAGTTTAGAAATAGATAACTAACATAATAATTAAAAAGTAAAACAATATTATTTGTCAGTACAATATTGTTTTTCAATAAATATTAATCGAAATAAATAGTTAAGAAAATAACAGGAAGTTTTAAACATTCGCATTATTTAAAGTTATAGTTCAACGTCAACTATCAAACATTCACTTTCATAACACACTTTTTTCGTTAAATCACATCGATGTCGTTATGTTTAATAGTTAAGTTATAGAGCCTTTAATTAGTGTGTTAGTAATTAAAGATAGAACATTCTAGAAAATTCTTATCTAAGGATAATTTTAAACTTTTTTTCGATAAAAAGTAGTGGCAAGATTGTTTACCAATTGTAACAAAAGAATAACAATGGACTATACAACTTCATATGCAATAATTTTTATAATATAAATCAGGTGACCCGTCTATCTGTTTGCTCAGACTTCTTATATTTATCTAAAAATATATCTAACAGTCTATTAAACAAGGAATTTTGGGCATTGATTGTATCAATGGCATTCCCCAACAGGTGAGTTTATATGGTGATAACACATGGCCCCCATAAACCGAGGCGCCATTGTAAACCAACACGTCAATAAAGGTATTGTTTACGAGACAGACGGACAATTTATTTTCAGTTTTGTGTATTCACGTCCCTATTGTTACACGTTTAGTTCGTATGTGTATCTAGTCTATCATGCTTTATCTGATAGGATTTTTTTCTCTATTCTCTCTATATTCTATCTATCTCTCGATTCTTTGAGGTTGGACGCGGGCTTCCATGGGCTTCAGTGACCATTCAACATCAAGTGACTTGCATGCCCTTTTGTACTCAAATATAAAATAACAAGTCTCTGTACTCTGTACTTTTTTAATCTTTTTACTAATTATATTCGACTTTGAGATCAAGCACTCATTATCTTCATCTTTAAACGCAGTACTTATCATTACAATATTTGCGAAGACATTGTAACAATTGGTATAATCTGTCGTAGTTAATTGAGCGAGTCAACACAATGTTACCCGATACTCGTGTAATTGAAGGCAGTGGTAGTCAAATTGTCGTCATTTTTATTAAGCGTAACTCCATTTACGTAATTTCAGGAGGCCTAATTATAAAGAAATAAATAAAAAGACCTCTCACTGTATAAAACGTAACAATTCTTCAAAAATAGAAATAATGGAAAAAATTTGCTATAAAGTTAAATTTATGTAACGATTATTCTGACAATTTGAATGCGCAGGCTTATCGTCTAAAAAATTCAAACCGAATTTCTCGGTCTTTAATGTGTCTACAAATATTTTTAAAATATCTTGTCAAATGCAATATAATTAATAATTTGTCACTGTCATGTTCGATCACCTGACACATTATGTTACTCGCATTTTGGTAGCTATTTTTGAATTTGGCTCGCTACCAAAAAGGTTGACGGCCACTGACCCAGCAAAAGTATGTCAATAGCTAATCAACAAGTTACTTTGTGGAATATTTAGATTTGGCCGATTAGAAATCTTGGATCTTAGATTATTAGCGGTAAAATGCGGTGATAGCCTAAGGCTAAGAATTCGGCCCCTACTCGAGGGGTTCGGGTTCGAATCCCAGTAGCACGCACCGATAACTTACTTTAAAAAGTTATATGCGGTTTATAAAAATCAAAATATCATTTGCTGTAACGGTGAATGAAAACATCGTGAGGAAATTCACGCCTGCCTGCGTGCCAAAGAGTTCACAATAAAAATGTTCTCAAGTGCTTGTGCAGTCCACCAACTCGCTGGCCAGTGTGGTGGACTACGGACTTTATCGATGTTATTGTTAAACCAGACTCTGAGAGGGTCACTAATGGGTTACTAATTTTATTTTATTTTACATTTCATAGGAAAACTTACTGTTAACGTGACAGACAGTGGTATGAACAATGATAATACGAAGCATTGATAGTTTTCACTTATATACATACATTTAACATAATTGACGACCCGAGTGGCGCAGTGGTTAAGACACCGGTGCGCTACGCGGAGGGTCCTGGGTTCGATTCCCAGCAGAGCAGAGGTTCGAATGATGAATTTGAATTTCTGTTTCTGGTCTGGGTGTGTTGTGTTCATGTCTTGTGTTTGCCATGGCACCCACGACACAGGGAATCCTAGTGTGGGGCTATGAGTGTGAAGCGTTATTATTTTATTTATATTTATTATAATTTCAATGGGTAGTTAACAATAAATAGATAATGACACTGGGTACTACAATGTGTAACATTTTAAGGGCAGTTTTTATCTTCGCTCAAATAAAATTATTGTATGAAATAAATACCAATCTGAAATAGATTTCACAAGTTCTCAACGTACAGTTTTGTTATTAGAGTCGAGCGTTATCATTCATAATGTTTACACAAAACATTCCGAGCCGAAGAAATATTTGATCGGATCAATCGATCGGCGTGGAGGGTTGCCAGATGGATGGATGGTTTCCGGGATTTTATAGAATCGGAACTCTTGAAAACACTACAGGTTTGCCATAAATATTACTTAATAAAGAGTGAAACCATAAAATTCCAGTTTTATGTATGCTTCATGGTATACAAAGTAGTAGGTAGGTGAATGAAGAGAAGACGTGCCTAATGCTAAAAGCAGTTTATAAGGTACTTCCTTATTTATTTAGCTTTCTTATGAGGTGTTAAATAATAAAATTGCAAATCAAGTTTTACAAATTTAGATAAAATCCCAATCTTATTAAGTGGTTTTTTTATTATGCCATATTGTCGACCTGAGTGGCGCAGTGGTTAAGACACCGGTGCGCTGCACGGAGGGAACCTGGGTTCGATTCCCAGCGGTGCAGAGATTTGAATGATTAGTATAAATTTTTGTTTCTGGTCTGGGTGTGTGGTGTTTTTGTCTTGTGTTTGTCCAAGGCACCCACGACACAGGGAATCCTAGTGTGGGGCTATGAGTGTGAAGCGTTATGAGTGTGAAGAGTTATTATGGCATATTAGTTGCCTTAAAAGTGACATTTCTTCAATTCAATTCAATAAAACTCAAATATCTCGAAAACCGTTTAGTTTTAAATAGAGTTTCACATAGCTTAAACGATTTATTTTTGGCTTATCTACACGCTTTTAGCGCGAATGCGTCGCATACCAATTTTTTTTGCAATAATCGGCACACATGAATTAGCATCTACATCTAGCATCTACATCATAGCTTTCATTAACTACTGACGGTGGTATACGTTGACAATAAATTCAGTTCATTCACAGTGGCTAATCAAACAAAGACAGTACCGAACGCCCTAACTAGTCGTCAAAGGCGAACAATTAAATTATGATGAAAATAACGACACACTGCGCCAAAAAATCCTAGAAGCAGCAAACAAGTAAAACCCCGTTCCAAACATAAAAATTTTCGAGTCATACACAGCTGGGTGGGTGTTTTGAAAACCCTGTCTAAATTACTAAGTAGTTTTCAAAGGCGCGAGAATCGCACGTGTCCCCTGTATGGGACGCGTCGGCCTTTTGCCTTTTCGTTAGTCCGGCCTTTTGAGCGGCGCGCGTGGAATTGACGCCGGTGAAACTGTACCACTTTGATTTAAAACATTCGATATTTTTATTTGATTGTAAAAATAACTGCTGGAAGAATAATTATAATATTTTTTTATAAAGATAGAAAAGAAATTTTATTAAACAATGAAAGCAATGTTATAAAGGAACAAATTAATTATGATGAAAATAACAACACACCGTAGCATGCAGCATAAACTCGTAATAGTAGGAATACAAATAAAAACAAACATAAAAATTTTCGAACCATACACAGCTGCTGTTTTGAAAAGCACGACCAAATTACTAACTATGTAGTTGTCAAAGGCGCGAGAATCACACGTGTCCCCTGTATGGAACGCGTCGGCCTTTTGCCTTTTCGTTAGTGCGGCCTTTTGAGCGGCGCGCGTGAAATTGAGGCCGGTGAAACTGTACCGCTTTGATTTAAAACTTTCGATATTTTTCTATGATTGTAGAAATACAACTGCTGGAAGAATAATTATAATATGACATTTTTTTAAAAAGAAAGAAAAGAAATTTAATTAAACAATGAAAGCAATGTTATAAAGGAACAAATTAATTTTATGAAAATAACAACACACCGTAGCATGCAGCATAAACTCGTAATAGTAGGAATACAAATAAAACCAAACATAAAAATTTTCGAACCATACACAGCTGCTGTTTTGAAAAGCACGACCAAATTACTAACTATGTAGTTGTCAAAGGCGCGAGAATCGCACGTGTCCCCTGTATGGGACGCGTCGGCCTTTTGCCTTTTCGTTAGTGCGGCCTTTTGAGCGGCGCGCGTGAAATTGACGCCGGTGAAACTGTACCGCTTTGATTTAAAACATTCGATATTTTTCTGTGATTGTGGCGATACAACTGGTAAATGGATTTCCTTCAAATTGGTATATGAATTTGCTTAAATGTGAACGGTAACGATGATTTTGAGAATTGTCATACATATAGTATTTTAAATATCACAATCACACCTACAAATTTAAAATTTATTAATGTTTTGAGTCGTTGAGTACGAAAACGAGAGATTTTTTAAAATAATTTCACTATAATTACGCCTTTTCATATTCATATTAAGAATGAAGAGATGAAGTAAACAATACACCAGGTTTTAGAGAAGCACCAATCATCAAACAGCTAAATTTATCCTTTTTATTTTATCTATTTGTTTATCTATCGTTACGTTACATATATTTAATGTAACGTAACGATAGATATAAAATGATCTCAAATTCAATGTGATCGTCAAAAATATTCCCAGAAGCCAAAAATGCAAACTAAATTCCGACATAAAGACATTCGGCCCTCACACAACTGGGTGGACGTTCTGAAAAACGCGTCCAAATTACTAACTAGTTTTCAAAGGCGTCGGAATCGCACGTGTTCCCGTGCGGATTGCGCTGGCCTTTTCGCCTTTGCCCTTTTTGCTTTTTAACTTTTTGAGCAGATGCGTAAAATTGAGGCCACGATGAGGTCGAACGGAATGCTTTGCTTTGAATCAAAACACCGAGTATTGAAGATGGTCGATATTACTGAAATAGATAATAAAAATACCGCGCTTAACAACACAGAGACTTAACAATAATACAGACTTGCCGAAGTCTAGAAAAGACGGAAAGTTTCGTAATCTGACCTTTTGGGTTTGTTTTTTAAGTCTGTAAGGTAAGCCTGACTAGAGCGGAATTAAGGGTTTTACGGGAGTTGAAAACATTTTTCTAATTTTAGAAGAAAAAAATAAGAGCCTGACCAGCCTGAGCAGCTCATATTTATAATTTAAGTATCTTTACAATAGGATAAGGGCGGGTAAAGAAGGTGGCGGTAAGGTGCTTCGCTGGTCGAGCTTCTAAACCTACCATCTATGTTATTGGCCCTATTATAGTACCCTGGTTTTAAACCACGAAGATAACTCAAAAAATTCTCCGTTGCGAGTTGCGAGTTATAAGTAAATATCTCCCAGTAACGCTGCGAGTTACAAATAAATATATCCTCAGATCATCTACAAAGATATTACCTGTAAAAAACAAAAAGTATTTCAAAGTTTGTTTATTATTATTTTTGAAATAAAATCGTTGAAGTTGTTGAAATCGAAATGTCAAATAACTTGTCTAAACTTGACGTTGATATAGGCGTAGAAATAGAACATGAGTGTAACTATTTAAAATAAACATAAGAAAACTAAACGAGAGCTCTATTCCAGCAATACAGGAAAGATGTATAAATTTATCAAATAATACTTTTCCCAGAACTCAACGAACGTCACTAGAGTACTCATAAAAAGTAAGAATAATGTTTGCACGTTTATATGTTTGTATGTTTGTGTAACAACCCACTTGTTTAGCACTCGCCCATCTGTTATATGTTTTATCGAGCGACTTATTTGAGTAAATAAAATGTGAGAAATTTATCAGTTACCTCAAGTTTTTTTTTCCTTATTGGGTTTCAACATAGTGTAGGCAGTATGGCATACATGTTTCCTCGCGATGTTTTTATTCACAGTAACAGCAGGCAATGTTTATTTCTATAAACCGCACATTACTTTTTTTAAACTACCACTTGCCACTAGGATTCGTAGCCAGACCCCTCGATTAAGTAGTCAAATTCTAAGCCACTGGGCTATCCCGCTGTACTGTGTTATCACCGCTATACCTAATCCTTCTAAAGAGCTTTAGAAGATGGCTTTAAAGATTGTTACAAGTCCATGACCAATTAAGGGGTATTTGCCAAGATTGACCGATGCTGGCCAATTGGGTATTTCAAAAAAAATATTATTGATTTTTTTTATGTATTTTAAAACTTTATTATTAATAATATTGATATTTAATGCAAAAAACTTAAGAAAACATTTTTTTCAATTAATTATAAACAATTAAAAATTGGTGAAATTTAAATAAAGATCGCGTGCCTATAAACGCGCCATGATTGGTCACCATAGTTGTGACGTCATAATGTTTTAGCTATCTAATAACAGTACAGCGTTTAGGGCTATTACACGTGACTAGACATTAGACATGAGACATAGTTTGTCATCTTGGGGAACATTTTTCTATCAACTGCAATGAGTGAAAACTAACATTATGACGTCACGTTTGTTTGGGAGTCGTCGGCGTGTCTTCGGTACTGGATTCAAAACTTAATTTTTATTTTGAAATAACTTTTGTATTATTGCGAAAGAAAAAATATTTTTGTTATAAAACTTATATATTATGATCTTTTCATTTATCACAAAAAGAAATTGTCAAATACCCAATTGACGTTTGTTGGTCTCTATATTATTATGGCTTTGAGAAAATTATGGAGAATAAGGCATGCAGATTTCCTCACAATATTTTCTTTAACCGTCACAACAGCCATTCCATTATTTTGAAATGTCTATAACTTTGAAAAGTGATTGATGTGTGCCAAATATAATACCCGGATCTCTGCAGTAAAATACTGAATTATTAGCCACTGGGCTATCATCACTTATTTCCAGAAGTACTGATCAGCATTTAAAAATACTCATAAATCATGTAAAGATCATTAATATGGAAATGATGTGTTATTAACGATTATAGCTAATTAAACATTAAGAAATTGACAGTTATGTGTATTTAAATGCTCCATTATTAAGGAATCAACACAACATATTAAAGATGATATATAAGGCACCGTTTATCATTTGCAATTATAATTTCCATTAATTATGCAAAGGTCTTGTGTTTGCCCTTTACTTAAATTATTCGGAAGGTAAATTATATTGAGGTATAACTTTAAACGCGATGGATATAATATCTTAATAATTATGTATTTTATATTTCCATTAAATAAATGCTATATCTAGTTAAATATATTTACCAGTCATTTTGCACATCCCAAAAATAAATTTCAAATTAAAATGAAAATAAAAACCTCAACAAACAATAAATTCACGTAAAATAAAAATAACTAATTTCAGGGTAATAATACGTCGGTACGACGAACATTTGTCGCAGTTCTTGGTATGACGACGAGTAATAATTATCTATTATTTATTCATGAGTTTCATTGAGGTGACTATCTTAATCCTAATAAGTTCTACAATTCTAAATTCTACAATCCTACTTTTTTCCTTATAAAATAGTCTTATCAGGGGGCAGAGTCACAAACGTTCGCCCGGGGAGGTATCATACCGCCAGCCTCTTAACCCGACGTAAATCAGTATGTATTTAGTCGTGAGCACAGATAATTAGGGGTAATTTTCAGCTAAGTCCAAAAACACGCTAGACAATTTCCAATAGACAACGTACACTGACTGACGAACCAATCGCGTGAACCAACAGCGCAGTCATCGTCATAGCGACCAATAAAAATTGTGCTCACGACTCGTGCCGTCTACTATACTCATTAGTAATTCAAAGGGAAAAATATAGGATATAATAGTTTTTGTTTCAAATTTATTGCCTGTTGCTGTATTAAATACGTAATTAACTAGAGAAACACTTTTTGTGGCCCGCCGTTAATAATACTCCGATCCGTCACTCGCTTTTTGTTTCATTTCCATTGTTTTCATTTTTGCGGTTTTCTTTTGTAATATTCAGCGAAATCTCTTTATTTTCCATCGGTAAATCTTTTTTCGCGGCCAAGTTACATCTACCGTTCCCTAAATATGTTTCACGAAGATAAATTAACAAAATCAAAGTTTTTGAATGGAACTTCGTGGCTCGCTAAAATTAAACATGAATTCTTTTGTGTTTCACGAATGGCTCTTATGTTTTTAGTGTTTAGGTCTATTTTGGAGTTCCTTGTTCTGAAATTTTATTATTTTGATAAGGGATTGTTTTCACTCATTTTGGCGTTTTTAGAGCGCTGTTTTCAAGTGTTGGGAGGCTTTTTCTCTTTTGTTTGGACTTAATATTGTTTTCACTATTTTGACAAGAATTTCTCTTTAGTGTTTTTCCTTTTGGTCTTATTTCAATGAGCTAATTAATTATTTTTTATAAATAGCTTTTGTCGTGAATAGGAAGCTATTAAAGTATTGGTTTCAAAAAAGATCTTTTGATTTTTTCAAAAGAAATTTATATAACAGTGACCTGAATACGTTCAAAACAACTCATAATAAAGTCATATACAGTTAACTTAGAAAACATAAAAATCTAAATATAATAAAAAGAATCTAATCTATATATAATAAAAATGAATCGCCGTTCGTTAGTCTCGCTAGAACTCGAGAACGGCTGGACCGGCTTGGCTCATTTTAGTTTCGAAATGTTCGTTTCGGTCCTAGAAAGGTTTAGGCGCTGAGAAAATCTGAAAACAATGTAAGGAACCCGGGACCCCTCGGTTCGAGGTCGAATTCTAAGCCACGGCTGTCACTGTTTTAGTTGCTGATTATCCCTTAGGGATTAGCTTTGTTGAACAAGTAGGATAATATTTCTACCCAACACATTCTCCTTAGAAACATCCTCACATTCTTTGATTTAATTACGTGTGGAAATGTAATGTATACGTATGATAATTGCTCAGTATGCCCCGATGATTTACCCGACAAATTCGCGCTCATTTTCATCGAATCAAGGGTCGTTATGCCCTCAGGGCAAATTTACAATTTGATTTCGTAAAAGCCGAGTGTGTAAAAGATATTTGGTTTTGTTTTTGCAAATTATTCCTGAGTCGTGCCAGTGAAATGTGTTGATCCTGGAATTGAATTTCCATGTTACAACTTTTCCTACAATTTTTCTGTTTATTTTGAAATTTGAATTTGTTATGTTGAGCTCCACGTTAACGTTGATAATTATTATTATAATTTATTGTTACTCAATGTTACAATTGTATTCATCTTTTCCCTCTCCTTGTAAGTTAAGATGTAGATGGGTATCTTGGGAATTACTAATTAGATTTGCGAAATTGTCTTCAAGGAATTGTTTTATTTTAATTCCGGGATCATTTGAAAAATTCTACGTCAATAATTAGCTATGATATTTCGATATTCTAACTTGTGTTTGTACCATCTATGCATGTATCTCAAAAACCCATATGACCAAAATACTCGTATACTCATTCTGTTTGCAAATAATCAAATCACATCTTAATGGAAGACACTGAGTCTCCCGTTGCTTCCACCATGGTTCATTTGTCTAAGAGCTTCTGGATTCGTATAAAAGCCTCGCAATTCCCATCAACCTCACATTCCACATCAGCTCCTCAGTCTACACCAACCAACTTTACTTCAACATCAAAATGGCCGGTAAACTCATCTTTGTCTTTTTGTTCATCGCCGTTTCCATCTATTGCGTCGATTTCGTTAACGGGAATCCTGCTATCGTCACTGGCTATGACCCTATGGAGATCTGCATTGAAAACTGCGCTCAGTGTAAGAAGATGCTTGGAGCTTGGTTCGAAGGCCCCTTGTGTGCTGAGTCCTGCATCAAGTTCAAAGGCAAGCTCATTCCTGACTGTGAAGACTTCGCTTCCATTGCTCCTTTCCTCAACAAGCTGTAATACTAAAGTATTGTCATCTTATGTACCGTGTCTGGATTCCTTCGAAAATGATGCTGTTATGTTGCAATTGTTTCTCTTGTATTTATTATTAGTTATTGGAATAGTGTATTCAAACAGTTAAATAATAAAAAGTTTGTAACGAGTTAAAAAATGTTTATTTCATCACCCATCCAGAGAACATTATTAGGTATTATTTTTACCTTAGCGCAGGTTATATGTGTGGTTAGTCTGTATTTCCTGTTGATAAAATTTTAAATGGTGTTAATAATTGATTTAAGATGTTTTGAATATTTTAAAATTTTGTAATTTTTAACTCGTACCTACAATGTTTTGTTCTACAATATAATTCCCCATCATAGTTACTTTTAAAACTTCATTAGTACTAGGTTCTACTTAATTTTTTGTTAGTTCTTGTCACCTTCTGCAAAAGCGCTATCCAGCTAATAGATCCGAACAAATACTATCATCCCGGAAATCAAATTAACAAATTACCATTACTACCTTTGGAACTTTATCTCTGTGAGATTATCACACATGGCTGCAATCAACTCCTTTCTAAATGATATTAGTGAACAGATTTGCAAAGGCTGATAACAAATACGAATGTTTCATCATAAAGTACAATCAGATGTACTTTTTTTTATCTACGAGAGATGTTTTATTAAAGCATATTTTAGTCTTTGGGGGATTGTGATATAGTACTGATATTATGGTGCGGTTGTTGTCATTAAATATTTTTATTTGTCAACACGAAGTGTCAGGATGTCAAAATGGGACAATTTTTAATTAGCGGTTTTCTATTTTGATGTCGTTTTCATTTTGGCGGGAACATGCCAATGGCCGCGCTCAATTTGAACGCGTTTTCCTACGAATTTAACTCGTGTGTATACGTACTTACATGCGCGAACAATCCCGAAATTAGAAGTAGGAACTATGGAAATGCTCCCATAGTACCTACTAGTAGTGGTAGTATTATTTTCGTATCAAAACGACTTCAAACTGAGCGTGACCCAAGTTTAATTTGAAGATAATTTTTTCTTGATTAATGTGGGCTTTATAGATTATTTAATGTTGTGCTATGTATGTAGGTATTCATAACATAACAAAGCAATGATACCCTCGTATCCCCTCGTCTCGTGTAAGGAAGGCCGGGAACAGTTCAATCACAATCGTTTCCTAAACAGATGTGTTACAACGGGCCTCTGGAGAGCCATTAAAACAATTCGTCTGTGCACGTTATAATTAAACATATTATGTTTTCTGTTTAATATATCTTATAAGGTTTGCTTAGTTGTAGATATACTAGATACGTATATAAATACGTGTACTCACAAGATAGCTTCTATATACTACTATATACTATATTTGGTACTTGTTTGGAAGCCGTAATAGACCAACATAATATGTAAAATAGTGCAGTTCTGAGAATATTACATACATACGTGTCGAATTGATAACCTCCTTTTTTGAAGTCGGTAAAAAGCACAGTCCTAACTGCCATGTCGCAGCAAAAGTTGCTTATACGACAACGTCATTGCATACATTTTGTTGCATAGGTACATTTTGTACAGACGACAAACAGATTCGAACCCAGACGTCAATCAAAAGATAAATCCGTTGACTTTCTTGGTACTTCGAATCTACAAAACGAAATTCTTATTTATGCCTATCCCATCATGATTCTTGATTGATTGGGACAGAAAACTTTACTTACAATCACTTTGCGATAACATATTCGATTGTATTCATTCACATTGGAGGACAGTTCGATCAAAATTGTTTTGTACGGAGATGTTCCTAACACAACGGGAAATCCCCGGGGAGCCATTAAAAGAACAATCCATCTGAACCGTCTTTATCTTCCTTTTATGGGATTATTTACCGCGTAGTTGTATGAGAGGAAAGTTTTTGGTTCTCGTAAATTCGTTGGAATTTCTTTTATTTATGGATTAATATTTCGCCTATGACCTTAGTAAGGGACCTACTGCGGGTTGGTGGACTTCACATACCTTTGAGAACATTTTTTGTAAACTCTCAGGCATGCAGGTTTCCTCGTGATGTTTTTCTTCACCGTAACAGCGGGCGATATTTAATTTTCTAAAGCGCACATAAATATTCTACAAAGTCATTGGTGCGTGCCACTGGGATTCGAACCCGGATCCCTCCAGTAAGAGGCCGAATTCTAAGCCACTGGGCTATCATCGCTTTAAAATTGTATATATATATATGCGTAAATTCTCCATAGGGTACGGTAGCTTTTAAGTCTTGGCAAAGGGAGATCTCCCATCAGACTAGGTGATTATGTCTGGGTAGCGGCCGTGCTGCGATTAAGTCATGTCGGAGTTTTGTACTTACGCTAGCGAAAAGAAAACTTTGATAGCGTGTTTCAGGGTACGTGGTGCCATCATTTGACAAGTGGCGGAAGTCACCATAAAAGCAATTTGTGCGCTGTTAAAGCTCTTGCGGTGATAGCCCAGTGGCTTAGAATTCGACCTGGAATCGAGGGGTCCGGGTTCGAATCCCAGTGGCACGCACCAATGACTTTGTAAAAAAGTTATGTGCGCTTTATAAAAATTAAATATCACCTGCTGTTACGGTGAAGGAAAACATCGTGAGGAAACCTGCATGCCTGAGAGTTCAGGAAAAAAAAAGTTCTCAAAGGCATGTGAAGTCCACCAACCCGCACTAGGCCAGCGTGGTGGACTAAGGCCTACATCCTTCTCATTGTGAGAGGAGACCCGACCCTGTAGTGGGTCATTAATGGGTTACTGACAAAGCTTTTGCAGATTTTTCTATTGTTCTTATATTTGAAAGCTGATTGATTTTTGTATTTTGTTTTATACAACGTTCATTCATTTTATATAATTTAAAGCACTTATAACTTTACGACTTTTAGTTTTTCTGTTATCAACTTACGACTATTTTTTAAGGTTCTGCAAGATGTATGATAATGAAAATACCATTAAATGGTCAGGTGTTTGGTTCTATATACATACCTACTGATGTAACCAGTCAAATGAGGATTTGACCTAATACTTCAACATGTTTGAGATATAATAAAGTGGATTATGCAGATTCAATCTGGTTAACTACAATAATTATTACCTTCCGATAGCATACTTTATGTGTTATCATGGATATGTCAACTGGTTCAGTAGATCAGTGATTCTCAACCTGTCGATCGTGACTCTTAGAACGATGGACGAAATCTAACTAGGTACCCATACGAGCTGGGCAAAGGAAAAAATAATAATAAAAAAATATTATTAAGAAAAACTTATTAAGAAAAACTTCCAATTGAGAATTAATTTGGAAGGAAATAAATGAGCTGTCATTCTGATCGTTTCACTGCAATTGTTGTTAACCGCTGTGTTGCCAACGTGTTGACGATACAAAAGTTTTCATTTGTTCTTTGGTACACCTAGACTCAGATACACAAGGTCATCACAGAATCTTTTGTCACCAACATTTATTGACAACACAAAAATTGGCCATTATTTTTAATTGAGACCCAGCTAAATAAGGTTGAGAAACACTGCCATAGATAATTACGTGTCTATTGCGTGTCAATAGCTAATCTCAACCGATATGGAAGTGTGGAAATGTATGACGCTAATCTGGATCGATAGGCGTTAAAAGCTCCCAAGAAGTCAAAGATATTATGGTGCGATTAAATTTGACGTATTTAAGTGTCGTATGACCGATGAGTTCTTTGAGATTTCAAAATGATTATAAGGAACATTACTTTTAAAGTGAAATGAAATTTATTTAGTTAAATATAGCGTTACAGTATAGAATTTAGAACATTATTTTAATTGAGATATTTCATTTTTGCTGCGATAAAAGATAGGTTAAAAAGTTTTTTTGCATAGCAACTGCATTAAATTCCTTTGAGCTATAAGCTGGCTGAAACCAATCCAGCAGCACCCATTTTACATTAAAACTCTTCATTACAATTCTTCTTTCCATTTTTCGTTAAAATTTTTATTTGGGAATCATGCAATTCACCTTGAGACAATTTATTACTATATTCTCCCGTTGTTACCACATTGTCAAGCACTGACGCGATTTCTATAATCAACCTCCCATAAAGGGGGCACACAATTCGTCTCTGCTCTTATTCACATGACAAATGTCTGCAAGCTGTTGCGAGTAATGCATTCATATTCTGTTGAATTTCGTTCTCGAGACGCGAACGTGTTACCGTTGTCGTGAAGGGATATAATGAGGTAGACAAGCATCGTGAATAGAATGGAATAGAATAAAAGTTTATTTCTCACAAAACATAGTACTGCATGAAAATAATACAACAACAACCTAAACCTAACCTAACATTACAATCGTACTGCTTTCATCAGCATTGTTTTCTGCCAAAATTTTAATTTCTCAAGAACAAGTATAAAAATTTACATAACATTTATTAAAAACATTTAATTTTGCGATTATATAATCATAAAGGTTTATAATTATAACGAATTATAATGGTTCCCCTCTAGATACAATGTCATGTCAGTACCCATTAATGACCCACTACAGGGTCGGGTCTCCTCTCACAATGAGAGGGATGTAGGCCTTAGTCCACCACGCTGGCCTACTGCGGGTTGGTGGACTTCACATGCCTTTGAGAACATTTTTTTTGAACTCTCAGGCATGCAGGTTTCCTCACGATGTTTTCCTTCACCGTAACAGCAGGTGATATTTAATTTCATAAATCGCACATAACTTTTATTACAAAGTCATTAGTGCGTGCCACTGGGATTCGAACCCGGACCCCTCGATTCGAGGTCGAATTCTAAGCCACTGGGCTACCACCGCTGTCAGATACAATATAATCCTAAAAATATTCATGATTCACAACTTTATTTCGTGATTTCTATAACGTGGCCTTTGCGTTTACGAAAACCCTAAAAGGCCCTAAAAGACCGCCATTATTTTATTATGTATCGCCATTAGCGAGATTGGGGCTTGCGAGCGTTATATGCGCCCAATAAACACCCTTCTCTTAGGTCTTATTAATGTTGCTTTACAACTTTCCTTCAGTTTCACATTGGCGTTAAAAACGCTGTTAGATTCTTTATGGTACTTATAGGCTGTTTTGATAACGCAATTAATATTTACCAGCCATACTAACAGCTTTTGGGACCAGAAAGTGTGAGTTGTCCACTCAATATTTATTTATTTACTAAACCCTGAGCAACTGTACATACAACACATTATATTATTAGTACTTTATCATGTACCCTTCTGCATAATTAATTCGCAAGTCCTTTATGAGCGCCCGCGATGTATTAATAACGTTTCGTATCGCGTTGCCTAATTTAATGACTTCATATCGCAACGGCGAAGTTGTTAGTAGGGATGTGACGGAGTTTGGAAGATATCGATAGTTAAGTGTGAATCGCGTACGTATAGCCCCGCTGCTTGAGTACCTGAGTCAGTACCTGAGTGGGTGGATTGCTAGTGATGAATTATATACGCGCTTCTGTGCTTCGAAGGGCATGCAGGGCCGGTCCCGGTTGTTATCGATTCGATAGCAGTCGCTAAACCTTATGGAAGGCCTATAGGCGGTTTAAAATCATCCGACACGGGTTGGCCACTCGCCCATTTCTCCATCAATTGACATTGTTGTGACAGAGACCGGTGCCCAACAGTGGGCCATAAATTACAGCCATGTGTGGAGCACGCTGGCTAGAGGTTGGCATCGCAAGCTTCATAAAACAGGCCACAGAGGCAAAAACAGTGACCATCGATGACAGCAACCTGGCTACCGCCATCAGCCACAGGGACGAGCTAGTCATTGAGAAAACTTTGAAACAATGCCCGGGACGATCTGGAACAGGCCAACATCTGTCTTAAAAGACTTTTCTTGCGCAAATATGGAAAATGCAGATAATTAACTTTACGCAAAAAAGTCGATATCCATTGCACCCCATGCCTACGACATCTAAGACAATCTCGCCTTCGTACGTACTGTTATTATGAACAGGTTGTTAGAATACCAAGATGGGATATAGACAATAGCTCCTAGCACTAATTACTTGGAATAATTAGTGATCGCTTCAAAGACTTCGGTAACGTAACGTAACCTGTTGGAGCTGTGGGAATGGGAGGTATTGTGAGTTAAACGTGTACTTCTGCTGTTAATTGTCGACTAATTTAATAGGATCTACGAGTAACTTTGATAGAACGCGTTGTTCTATTGATATTTGGTAAGATACCGATTTGAATGTTAATTGGCGCGCCACTGATATTCATAGATAGATAGATAAAAATAGATGATAATCCCCTTTTTAAATTAACGAAAGTTTTTACCGAAAGTTCGGGACATCTAACGAAAAGTGGTAACCGCGGCTTATCTTATGTCTACATTCCAGTGATCTATTGTGAGGTTGGTTCTGCTGTCACAATGAGGAAGAGTCATAGTCCATTTTGCTGGTTTGACTCTCGCCTTTGAGAATATTGTAGAGAATTCTCAAGCATACAGGTCCACATATAGTTGTGTTCTCCGTTAAAGCAGGTTTATATTTTCTAAATGTATGCGATTTGAACTCGGACTTTCAGGTAAAGATTAAATTTGTATTTTGCCGCCGCTGTTGACTTAATTCACAACTCTAATCGACCTTAAACACTATGATTTAGAAATACTTTTTGAACTTGTAAAAATATTTAGAGCACAATAAGGTGATAAAATCATTCCTTCTTAAAAATCAAATGACGAAACCTACAAGAAAATTAATAAGATCTAGTAAACTACTGTAGGAAGGAGTGAATCCTTCAAAACAAACAAACCAAAGCGAATGCCAATGTTTTTTCCTTGAATAAGAAAAATATCTGAAATATCCAATCAACGCGCCTGTGAAAGCCTGTAGTCGTGCGAATGACAGCATTAAGGAAATTATTGACGGGACCGCAGACCAACCGCAGTGACGTAAAAGTGAGCTGTAAAAGAGTGTCGTTATTTTTGTAAATTGAACAAGACAGCGATTCGTTTTTTTTTTTTGCAAACAGTGGCCTAGTTTTGACCGAGTAGGTTTTCACCCCCATAACTCTCCTGGTCTGTGTCATTCAGTCTGTGGTCTTTATATAGGACGACACGATGTCCTGCGTTTTTTAATGTTGCATGTCAAATGTAAAAGGTTATCAACCAATGTTTTCTTACGTGTAAACGTGTCACCCATTCATGTAGTGACCGCTGCCGACGTTAAGGCTATGCGCGCTTCCTATACACTACTTAAAAAGGTTTTGTTAAGCCAAAATATTCCGCTAGCAATGGCCCAGTTAGACGGAGTTCATAAACATTTGCGTCGCGTCCATATTATGCGTCGAACAATTACTCGAGTCGAGCGGCTTCCGAACGGATTTCAGACCGATATTACCATTTCAATGCCGTGATGAGACGTGTGTACAGAGTTTACACTTAAGTACACGAACAACCTGTATAAACTGTGTGTTTCTTATACTTGTTGCGGTGCCTACTTTACTCGACAAAATATTAATAATGTAAAACTATCTACACCAAAATGTATCGCTTATATTATTATTTTCCTTCAATATGTATTGTACTCGAAATAAAACGCGTAAAACTCCCATTAATTCCTTCAAAGAATTAACAGCGATAGGTGGTGGTTTTACAGCACACTATATGTGGTAAAACCATAATAATTCGCCCGGGGAGGTATCTTACTGCCAGCCTGTTAACCCGTCTTTTGTTTCGGTTCAGAAAAATATGGTCACCGGAGAAACTTTATACCCAAATAGGATTTAATTATGTTCTCTATTTAAGGTCGGATGTGGGTGTCCATTGGCTGAAGTGACAACTTTATAACAGCTTGAATGCTACAGTAGCGAGCAGAATATCGAGTATTGAAGAATAGTCGCAGAACCGTTGAAACAACTATTCAAAACAAAAAATACATACTCGAACCTCTGTAAAGTAGTTTAATGAACTACCTTTACCAGTTAACTTTGACGCAAATTAGCTGGTCGGATAATCAATTTTCGCGCCTAATTATGGACAGTAAAGTTCCTTTTCCTATTCAATTTTCACTTCTGGACAGTAAGTGTTACGTTGGCGCATTTCAGAAGTGTAACTGTATTTTGTGACAAGAAAAGGTCAGGAGCAAAGCTTTTGTAAAGAAATATTCTTACGTTAGGAGGCGTTCAGTTTGTAACTCGTCCGTTTACGTACGTTCACGCACGAACAGTTCCGACTTTTACTATGGGAGCGATTACACTGCGCGCGACTACAGTGCGTTTTTTAAATCTTCTCCTATTTGATAAACAATCATAGTTACTAGAAATCTCTATCAGCATTAAATGACAATTTGTTTTTAAATCTTTATAATTTTGTGCCTGCGTTATTTTTAAATCGCAAATTAAAGAAAGACATGCTAAGATTGTTTGCCAAATTGGACAAATGTAAAAAATGGATATTGAGTTGACGATTTTTAAGGTTGGGATTGTTCGCGCGTGAACGAACGTAAACGCACGAGTTGAATTCGTACGAAGTCGCGTCCAAAGTGACCGCGGCCTAACTCTGTGGGTTTTTCGGATGATCATGTGGTTGCGAACGGTATGCTATTTGCATTATTGGATGAATTAGTGTTAAAAGCATTACAAAGGAGTACAATTTGTATGCTTGCCTGCTGCTGAGTTATGTATGCTTCACGATTGTGCTCAAAAATTTTGATTGTTGAAAGTAAATGTTGAGGAATAGGTAGATTTAGCGAAAAGTAAAATGCGATAAAAATCTAAGTCTTGAGTCTAGATAAGTCGCCGTAAAAAAGAAACATCGTATCATAAAATGTATTATTAACAAAACACAACAAATTAAAAAAAAATCATAATAAAATAAAATGGATTTTTTAAGACCTACAGATGATTTTATATATTAAAGTGACTTTTAATTGTTTATAAATATATAACATTTTACCAATAGAATACTAACATTATAAAATCATTTTGAAGTCATAAAAACTCCAGTTTATGTACGTAATGTACTTAGGTACCTATATTATACTAAGTGCTTTCATAAAACCCTCAATATGAATATGGATGTTTCGGCACTTAAAGGTGAAGTAATATTCCACGAACAAAACTTGAAAAGAGTCTACTCTCAAAATAAAAAAGATTTTATGTGTACTTCCAAAGGATTTCGTGTAACAGAATATCTAGTTGTACATAATATTATTATATTGTGTCATGTACTCTATTAACATAAACTATTCGTGGAAGATTTTTATGGACAAAAGCTAATTGAGGCTGTCAATTAAGAAATTATTTTTTTCCATTGGCAAACTAATTTCAAAAGTACTTCGATATCACGAAAACAGAAAAGTCGTGAGACTGAAAAAGTAACATGTTCAATAGGTAACTAATTTGAATCCACATTTTATTTTCCATATTATTATAATATTTAAGAACTTCGCATGTCCTCATAATCCTCATATCGATTAAACACTGAGAGAGTAATTCATTACCTACTGGATAGTTTATATACCTACGAACTTAATGTTTTATATGAAAACGTGAATCATTATTCCACAAACATTGTGATGTCTACGATATTCAATTCCAACAAAAATAAATAAATAGCGAACTATCGTACGCGTTAATGTGTTATGTTATGGGATAATTTTTCGGCTAATCTTCCCACAATGACAGTAGCAAACAGTAGCGCGGGATTTATTTTTATCACCAGTCACCAGTCACCAGCCTCAAACATGAGGAATGAACTCTAGTTGTGTTTAGAACGCGGCGCGCGCGCGCGTATTATCAAATATGGCCGCCGCTCGGAGTGTCAAATGTGTGTTCGACTTTTGAATTTGTTTGTTATTTTGTGTCTGTGCCCGATATGGATTTTGTTTTTAATCTTTTGTTGAGAGGTACAGTATAAATATTATTATGACATTTTGTTTGGTTTTGTTGTCTTTATTTTGTGCGTTATTGAAAAACATTTATTCAGGGAGTTCAGGACATGAATTATTTTTCTCGATTGGCCTAGTTAAAAAATGTTTTGAGCTTTTCATTAATAACGGACAATTATAATGGAATTTAACAGTATTAGTAATCCTTTCGTAATAATATGATAAATCCCATTTATCGGTAAAAGAATTTCCCTGGTTTTAAGCCTAGTCAAGATCTCGTGAAATTAAGAGTTTTTAAAATACCTAACATAAAACTTACCATCATTTTTACTTTTTTGATTTTCGTTATAAAATGTTTATTTTAATATCCAAGGACTGAAATTCTTTTTTTCACTCAGGTGTCTAAAATGTATAACTTTTTTTTAAATATTAAAAATATTTCAATAGGAGCTACATTTTAAACCAATTTTCATTTTTATTACCTAGTCAGAATAAACTGAGAATTTCTAGAAATTGACATAAAAATGTTTATTTGATAATTAAGGTCTTTATTTCACCCCCTGTTAGACCGCAATGCCTCTATGTAACATAGGTTATGATTCGCAAGTGACAAAAGTCGAAAAAAAAAATCAATTAGTCCGTTAAGGTATTAGGTAGATACCTACACAGATAGATGATAACACGAATTAACGTATAGGATACTGTTCATCCTTCATTCTCTGCACAAAATTCTAAAATCCACGCGGGCGAAGCCGCGGGCACAGCTCCTATCATCATAATGTTATCAGTTTATCTGTCCTATGCGGGCGGAATCATCAAAGGTTCGTATACAAAGCTGATAGGAACGAGGAATCTTAAATCATTGAGAGACGAGACCCGACCCTGCAGTGGGTCATTAATGGGTCAAAGAGATTGCAGTTCCAGCAGCCATGATGAATGGGATTGGTACTCACATGTTGTGACATTGTAGTTTATGCGTCCGTGTTATGACCAATTGAGTTAAGCGTGATCTATGACCTGTTGGCCTTCGTTTAAATTGGGCTATAGAAGCGCCGGTTATTGGCAGGATGGCAGATGGAGTTGAAATGTGTGATTATTTTGGGGTACGTTTAAAATTAAAAAAAAAGACATAACACAGCGTCTCGTGAGTAATGCTGCCTCTATTATTCAAAATCAAAATTTTCATTTATTTGCACGAATATGGGTTAGTTATTGGTTTTACAAGGTATCAATTGATCAATCCATATTCACCTTTTCAGGTATGCAAATATGAAAAAATTAAAATAATTGTGTTACGTCCGGGGAGGTAATTTACCACCAGCCTCTTGTCAGTAACCCATTAATGACCCACTACAGGGTCGGGTCTCCATCTCATAACGAGAGGGATGTAGGCCTTAGTCCACCACGCTGGTCTACTGCGGGTTGGTGGACTTCACATGCCTTTTGAGAACATTTTTTCTTGTGAACTCTCAGGCATGCAGGTTTCCACGATGTTGTCCTTCACCGTAACAGCAGTGATATTTAATTTTATAAATCGCACATAACTTTTTTACAAAGTCATTTGTGCATGCCACTGGGATTCGAACCCGGACCCCCCGAATTCTAAGCCACTGATAGCCCAGTGGCTTAGAATTCGACCACCATTTTGCCACCAGCCTCTTAATACGTCGTAAAGCAGCATGAGCTTCATGCCGTGGCGGCAGTGAACACTTAACATCATCACTATAAAAATATAAGTCGGACCCGGCTAGGCCTAGTTGTAGCTTATTCTAATGCTAAATATAACCAAGCGAATTCTGGGATAAAATGTGAAAAAGTCCAGAAGTTAAAATTGTGAATTGTCTAGCTGTCATGGTTTGTTATAATATATTCGAATGCTTCTTATGTAAAAATTGTGGAGCTTTAAAATGTTAAGGGTAAAGTTTGTCACGACTTATTCATAAACCACTCTCTGTATTAGAAAATAGCCATGTATTGGAGAATAGTACGAATAATGTCAATAAACATTATTATATCGCCAAATATGAACCATTGTGGGATTGTGTATAAATAAGTACATAATATCTTAATGCTATGAACCTGCCTAAAACGTTATAAAATTCAACACTTCACAGACATAATAGTATATAAAAGACAAGAGAATTAAATGAAAAATGAACAGTACTTAACACAGACATAACTGATTTATTTTCTTAATTTCTCACAACTATTGATGCCAACAGTAAAAATAAAAACATACATTTTAAAACAGAAATTCCGTTAAATTACCATAAGAATAAAATGGAAATGAACTCATTAAATTTCAATACGAAAACATTACAATACAAAACGAAAATAATTTACACCAATGAAACGTGGATATTTTGAGAGGAATCAGAAGAATGATTTACGAGACACGCAATAATTAATATTCGTCTCACTCAAAAACTGCGCCACCGTGTCCCAGGCTTCCGGTGTAATTAATGGTTTAAGCGCCATCTCTGTTTATAGTAATGCAACATTATTTCCCTACGAATAATAACGCCATTCATTTTCAATTTATTCTGAGAACGATGCGTTATTCTGTGAATATTTTATGATACTTATAATAATATGCGTAAATGTTATAAATATGTTACTTAAAATTTCTTACTTAAGATTCCTTAAGAGACTGTAGAACCATAGTAGCTCGTCCAGGGTGGTACCAGCCTCTTAACCCGCCGTTAAGCAGTATGTTCTTCATATCTTGTGTTTCGGCTGCGGAGGTGTGGTTGCCGAATATATTTTCTTTGAAGCGAACAGCTTAGTCCTCGTGAGTAGCAAAGCACCCGCATACAACCCCAGGTGGGATTTCTTCTCTATTTGATGTTTGAAGAGGGTGTCAATGGGCCACAGTGACCAAGCCAAGCAAGATGCGTGGTCACTGTAGCATTAAGTAGCTTATATACTCGTTTGCTACTGAATTACTATAAAAAATTAACGGTTAAAGGCAGTTCAAAGTTAGGTACCTTAAAGGTAAAGGTAAAGTTACCGAAAGGTAAGGTTACCTAAAAGGTAAAAGGTACAGGTAAAGGTAATGTTATCTTAAAGATAAGGTAAAGGGTTGGCTCTTTATCGCTTGAGTTGGTTATTAAAAGAACACAGACATCTTTAATGAGAGTGGTATTTTTACAACTTTATTACAACAGCATTTTAGTAAATGCACAGAAGTTGTAACTTATAACTAACATAATCAAAATTAAATGTAGTACCTAATACATACCACTACGTTTAAGCGTTTCAAAGCCACAACATATCATCATAATGTTATCAGTACATCTGTCCGATGCGGGCGGATTCATCAAAGGTCGTATACAAAGCTGATAGGAACGAACCCTTAACTAACTATAGGAAACAAACTGGCTTTTGCCTCCAAATTCATCTGCGTGAACTCTAGAATTTAGCCAATTTTATTTTGTTTATTGGAACCAAGTAGCAAACGGCAGGCAGGCCACTTGGTGTTAATGGTCACTGCAGCCGATGGACACCCACATCCAACCTCAAATAAGACAGATATCTTATCTAAGGTGAGGACTAAGATGTTCGCCTCAAATAAAGTATCTCCGTTAACTATACCAGCCCAGCCGAAACACAAGACATGAAGAACACGCTGCTTTACGACGAGTTATGAGGCGGCAAGTTATGTGCGTTTTATAAAATTAAATATAACCTGCTGTTACGGTGAAGGAAAACATCGTGAGGAAACCTGCATGCCTGAGAGTTCATAAAACAAGATAAATGTTCTCAAAGGCATGTGAAGTCCACCAACCCGCAGTAGGCCAGCGTGGTGGAAGGCCTACATCCCGCTCATTGTGAGAAGAGACCAGACCCTGTAGTGGGTCATTAATGGGTTACTGATATGATGACACGACTTGCTCCTTGCGACGAGGACGATGTACTATGGCTCTAGTTCTAAATATACTCCTCTAAAGTACTCCACCAAAGTAATAATATCCGATGTGAATGATTTAATCTCCCTTCGTCCAACTATTTACCTAATCCGTTTAACTGAGGGGGTCTGGTGGACTATTCTGGACATCAAAGCGATCGAACAAAGCAGATGCCTAAGCACACAATCGCGCATACAAATAAAATGAAGACATCGCGAATCTCTTTACGACATCGTTGTCTATAGTTAACATCGGAATCCACGACCGGAATAGACATCTGGAGTAGGAAGATAATAGCCTGTTAGTTCGCCGAAAGCTCTATTTTGTTACTTTACGTATTTTCATATTAAAAATGTCATGTCAGTACCCATTAATGACTACAGGGTCGGGTCTCCTCTCACAATGAGAAGGATGTAGGCCTTAGTCCACCACGCTGGCTTACTGCGGGTTGGTGGACTTCACATGCCTTTGAGGACATTGTTTTTGTGAACTCTCAGGCATGCAGGTTTCCTCGCGATGTTTTTCTTCACCGTAACAGCAGGTGATATTTAATTTTATAAATCGCACATATCGTAACTTTTATTACAAAGTCATTGGTGCGTGCCACTTGGATTCGAACCCGGACCCCTCGATTCGAGGTCGAATTCTAAGCCACTGGGCTATCACCGCTTAATTATATATATAAATATCAAAAATACCTCAACTAAATTTGACCGGAGTTACTTTACTTATCATACACTTTAAAATTCTGTTTAAATTCTAACAATAAACGACAAATTGTATTATCATCTACAAGGATCATAATATATTACAATACCCAGTCATCTAGGCACTAGTGCGTAGGCGGCACTCCGTCTAGCCAGCGGTCTCACGCAGGGGGACCTACCTGATCAATTCGATACATCCTCTCATCTACGTGTCAGCCCGTGTGCGAATATTTGGTGGTAATCTGCAGCATTATGTAATGTTACTACGACTTTGGTGTTGTCGAGAAATATCTACAACTAAGGCCTGTAACCGACCAAACAATGCGACAAAATTTAAACACTGCTCTCTGTAAGTATGACCTAACTGACAATACGCAATGACATGCGAAAAATATACGCAATGTTGTCGTACAAACTTGACGTGAGCGACGGAAGACACGGGGTACGTCGTTTTCTTGAAGGAAAGCTCGATAAGTTTTAAACAAACTGACGGGGTACGTAGTCGTAGGTATTGACTTCAAAATCAACTACCGTTGTTTAATCATCAGACAAAGAAACGTTTAATAAGCTGTAATTTAAAGCCCTAAAAAGAATAAAACAAAACTTAAATCATATTGAAGACGTCAAACCATTACATTCCACAATTCGTATGCCATTATTTACATTACAAAATCTCATCGCGTCATCTATTTTCTCTCTTAATATTCTATAAATTAAATCCCAAACAAACTATGTATCTTCACGAAATATTTTCAATTAATTAAATTAAAAAAAAAATTGAATCAATCTTCTACTCAGAGATAAGGGCGTCAAAAAGAATGTATTTTTTGCCTTGTCTAGATAAATAATTAAAAAGTTGGACAGCGATTTGAGAATTTAATTTGTATTTTCTTCACAAGACCTTTTAAATCCAATGGTTTTCCCAAGACTTGCCAAAGCTTTGAGTCGTCAGAATCCAAGATGGCCGCTAAGACTTAGCAATCGGGCGATAAGCATCAGAATTTCAACGGTACATTAAAAATTACACAGCTAAAGGCGCCGGCATATTATGACACTTGAAACTTTTTAACGGAACGTAGAAGACTTTCCTGTAAATGTATAAACTTCTAGTTCAATTTGCTTTAGTATTATTTATAACATTTACAATCATCAACGTAATATTTTAAGTAGGTAGGTTGAAAAAAGTGCACTTAAATTGACAATGATTTGTTGTGATGCCCAACTCAGCCCCACTATCTAACTTCGAAACTCGTTACTTTATTGTTACAGTAGAGCGAACTAGCAAAAATCGTCACATATGGAAAAAGCGTTACATCCCTTTCAGGTAACCTGTCTCTCTTCCAATCTCTTTCTTTATGTTTATTTCCATTACATCTTCTATTAAATCGTATGTGTGTTCTTGAGTGAGAACGAGAGAAGAAAAGACTCTCTCAACGAAAATAATCCGGTATATTCGTTTCTTTCCTATCCACGGCACCCAAAACACAGAGAATTCTAGCATAGGTTTATAAATGTGCGGCGTTTATTTTGTCATGAATATTTATGACAATAATATAGAAAATTATTTGCACGAACATGAGTTATTTTTATCAATTCAGGCAAGTGTGGCGTTCCCATAAACATAAGGCAGTCTCATTCGGGATTTGTCGCTTAAAACAATTCTTTTGTATTTGTTCCCGGTTCCACGCTAATGGAATGTCCGAATTAACATTTACTTTTGATGGCGAATCAAAGAGACGCAAATATTTGTTTGCCATTTTACGCTCGTGTGCATTGTAAGTAGTATAAATTTGCAATATTGATGTTCGAATCAGATACGAGTAGAATGGTCCTCAAATTGTTCAGTTTGATGGCAAAGTTTTTGTTAGAACTGGTGTCGTAATCGGTAATTGTTTCTAAATAATGAAAAACATAGCGGTGATAGCCCAGTGGCACGCACCAATGACTTTGTAAAAAAGTTATGTGCGCTTTGTAAAAATTAAATTTCACCTGCTGTTACGGTGAAGGAAAACATCGTGAGGAAACCTGCATGCCTGAGAGTTCACAAAAAAAATGTTCCCAAAGGTATGTGAAGTCCACCAACCCGCAGTAGGCCAGCGTGGTGGACTAAGGCCTACATCCCTCTCATTACAAGAAAGAGACCTGACCTTGTAGTGGGTCATTAATCGGTTACTGGCAATGAAATATAGTAAAATACTTTTCGCTCGTTTTTATCATTAAAACGATTATTTAATAGGGT
This sequence comes from Erynnis tages, assembly GCA_905147235.1. Lineage (NCBI taxonomy): Eukaryota > Metazoa > Arthropoda > Insecta > Lepidoptera > Hesperiidae > Erynnis > Erynnis tages. Next base: position 9,785,012 of record LR990087.1, read on the forward strand.
TTGGTAAGGTTTGTGACGTTTGAAAGAATTTTTTGCTAGGTACTTATAACATTCACGAGTCGTGAGCACAGATGATGATGATAGCATGATTAATATAGGAATACACTAGGAGTAGTTACACTTTCGGCCAATATACAAAAAGTTAAAGAACACGCGCTAGACCAATAGACAACGCACACTGTCTGACGAACCAATCGCGTGAACCAACATCAAACCGACCAATAACGATCGTGCTAGCGACTCGTGCGGACCTGCAGCTATACTTCTTATTTATTTTGGACATCACATGACGGTTAAAAAAATCTTTTTAGATGATTTATGTAGTTTTTAAATCAATACAATTGACATAAAAATCTCCAAAAGCTATCCCTATGCTTTATACTAAAAATATCCCGTTTAGTTTTCATGATATTAAATAGAAATTCAAGATTTTAATTAACTGTTTTTGTCTTTCAGAGATCAATCAATTTTTTTCTGAAACGACATCGTGTGTATAATTCATTTATACACATTTATCGTTCAACATTTTCCACGAAGTTCCGTGACAAACAAGCCGGCTATTGTTACGGGGAAATAATTATTATTGATACGGTTTTAAAACTTCCTTTATTGGAAAATTTTATTTCATTTCGATAAGCGCGAATGCTGATTGCTATCGATTGTCTTTATAGGTGTGGTGTGGTCATTTGTCTGTTACCCATTTATGACCCACTGCAGGGTCGGGTCTCCTCTCTCAATGAGTAGGATGTAGGTCTTAGTCCACCACAATATTATGGAGAAATGTCAGGCATGCAGGTTTCCTCAGGATGTTTTCCTGCACCCTTACAGCAGGTGATTTAATTTTACAAAGCGCATATAACTTTTGGTGCGTGCTTACGGGTTCTTACTACATAGGTACTTACTGCTTATTAACTAGAATTGATAGAGCGATTACGAGTCGAATGAGTTGTGTGGTCTATGACATAAATAAGCAATTAATAACAATAACATGACGAGACGGAAGCGAAGGGTGGGTTAAATTGATGATTGATGACCGATTGTAGCCCATTGTAAAAGTAATGGATACATAAGGGTATATAGGTAATTGACGGTGCTCTGAAGTGAAGCGCGCGTTGCTTGAATAGGTCTCAAGCAATCTAAAAATTTTAGCAACGTTGGGCGCGGTTGTTACCTACCTGGGTAAATGCCTTCGGAGGGCACGTTAAGCCGTCGGTCTCGGTTGATATCGATAGGATAATAGTCGTTAAGCATTGTATGAGGCCCTCTGTAAGAGAAGACCTGACATCTGAGTCATTATTACCTTTTCATTGTTTATTTATTTGTTATGTGAATCTGAAATAATAAAGCGAAATTATACAACTTATGAGTTTTTGAACATAGACTAACATAAAGGACCTACCCTATATATTAGTTAGTCTATTTTTATTCTACTCTGGTGTCAAAAGTCGCCGGCTAATCTTAATAGGAATACAAAAGGTGGCGGAAGAGACGAACTAACATGTTGGGATGTAATTTAGTGTATTGATAGTTATGTAGGTAATTTTTGAATATAGACTAACGTATTGGGTAACGTATCCCATTTGACGACCCGAGTGGCGCAGTGGTTAAGACACCGGTGCGCTACGCGGAGGGTCCTGGGTTCGATTCCCAGCAGAGCAGAGGTTCGAATGATGAATTTGAATTTCTGTTTCTGGTCTGGGTGTGTTGTGTTGTTGTCTTGTGTGTGTCCATGGCGCCCACGACACAGGGAATCCTAGTGTGGGGCTATGAGTGTGAAGCGTTATTTATTATTATTATTATTTATTCTGGACTAATATCAAAAATCACGTGCACGTGCAGTTTGGAATGCAAAAGACAGCGGAAGTGAGAACACACTCGCCAATGATAAACAATGCCAACCGACAAACACCTCCAGATATTCGCGACGATCACACAAGTGCTTCTATTAACGTAATTGATGCACTGAAGTGGCGACCACGAGTTTTGTTGGATTGCGGACCAATCCCGACGTAGTTACAAAGTGTATGAACACATCTTCAAGCAATCGGTCCAAGTCCCGTCTAGGCCAGCGTGGTGGATTAAGATCTACACTTTAGTCCACCACATTGGTCTTACCGTGAGAAGGATGTACATAATTATAGCTTCTATATGTATTCTTCTCGTGGTAAGACTTGACTCGTAGATTCACTAAGAGGTAACTATTAGTGATCTTAGTGGCTATTTTAAGAGGTAACTATATAGCCACTAAGATCAGTGGCTATTTGCGCGTTTCATATACATTGGCTTGGCTTGGACTTTATGTCCCACTGTTGGGCACAGGTCTCTTCCCACAAAAAGGGGAGGCCTGGAGCATACTCGACTACGCTGCTCCAATGCTGATTAGTGGAGAAACAGGCTAGTGGCCGACCTGAGTCGGATGTTTTCAAACCGCCCATAGGCTATCCGACAAGGTTTAACGACTGCTCTCATACCAATAACAACCGAGACCAACGGCTTAACGTGAGCTACGAAGCACGGAAGCGCGCTTTTTTTCGCCACCTGCGATAATTCATCAGGTACACCGCAACGCTTCGATCGCTTGCGATCTACTCAAGCAGCGGGATTATGCGGCCACCACGCTGGCCTACTGCGGGTTGGTGGACTTCACATGCCTTTGGGAACACTTTTTTTTTGTGAACTCTCAGGCATGCAGGTTTCCTCACGATGTTTTTCTTCACCGTAACAGCAGGTGATATTTAATTTCATAAATCGCACATGACTTTTTTTTACAAAGTCATTGGTGCGTACCACTGGGATTCGAACCCGGACCCCTCGATTCGAGGTCGAATCCTAAGCCACTGGGCTATCACCGCTGCATACCATACCATACCATACCAATCCAATTAATACTTATAAAAAGGAAATATGATCTGTCCCGACTTCCATCGTGCGGTCAAATAATGCAGACTCCCTCGTTGTAATAGATCTGGTACCGAGGTCAACTGGAATGATAAGTAAACATAAACATGTTAGTATGTCTGCAAGCTGATTGCAAAAATTTAAATATCGCTCAGAAGAAATAGTACAGTTGCTACAACCTCAAGAGTTCAGATCGCATTGGCACGTTTTTGTTTCAAACCTTAAAACAAATTTTCATCTCTAATAATAGATAACTAATGTCCAAAGCCTTTATGCATATGACAGAAATACATTAAAAATATAAACTGACACCAGAATTCTTTAAAATTATAATTTCTTAAAAGACACAAGAGGTCACTTGTAACGGTGAAGGGACACATCGTGAGGAAACCTGCATACCTGCGAGCTCATAAAAGTGTTCTCAAAGGAATGCGAAGTTCACCACCCGCATTAAGTCAGCGTGGTGGACTAAGACCCACATCCTTCTTCTCATCATGAATGGGTCATGAATGGGTTACAGACATATATCATCACAACATCGTTATACGAGTACCTACAAACAATCCTTCAGCGACTATCCGACAATCCCACATTCGTCTGTCCATCAAATCACACATTCTAAACAAACTCATCTCAGTTGTCTGGTTCCTTTCTGATGCAAATTCCGATGTTTCTTCCAATGGCTAGAGCTATGGCATGGATAATTGTAGCGAAATTGTTGTGTACGTTTCAAGGTGAATGATGATTTGTTGTGAGATCGAGTAGCTAGTGATGAATGGTTCAAGATTTTCAAATGAAGGTTCTAGTTATTTTGTTGTCTACTAGACTGCGCCCGCGGCTTCGTCCACGTGGATTTTAGAACTTGGTGCAGAGAAGGATAAAAGGTATCCTATATGATAATCCAGGTTATGATCTATCTGTGTACCAAATTTCATCCAAATCTGTTCAGCCGTTTTTGCGTGAAAGAGCAACAAACATCCATCCGTACGTACAAAATATTCGCATTTATAATAGTAAAATAATAATTATAATAGTAGGATGATTACAGAGCAGCAAAGGGACATGTAGGCAACCTGATGGTCACTGGTCACTGCAGACCATGGATACCCACATCCAACCACAAAAAGAGAAGTAATCCTATCTGAGGTTGTATGTGGGTAATTGACGACCCGAGTGGCGCAGTGGTTAAGACACCGGTGCGCTACGCGGAGGGTCCTGGATTCGATTCCCAGCAGAGCAGAGGTTCGAATGATGAATTTGAATTTCTGTTTCTGGTCTGGGTGTGTTGTGTTCTTGTCTTGTGTGTCCATGGCACCCACGACACAGGGAATCCTAGTGTGGGGCTGTGAGTGTGAAGGGCTATTTATAATTTGCTACTCATGAGGACTAAGATGTTCGCCTCAAATTAAGTATCTCCGGCAACCATATTACCTCCCCAGCCGAAACACACGACACGAAGAACATACTTTATGTTTTAAAAAATCCATAAAAACTAGCTCTAGGTAGGTACAGTATACCTAAGTAGAATTTGTATTTCAAAATTTAATGACAAATATGTTAATCCTAATGAAACGTCTGCAAACTTAAACGAAGAATATTAATTTGTAGGTTTGAAAAATAGTTGACGCCAAACTGTTTAATTACGAAAGGAAATAAAAGCAGATGGATGTGTTACATCGAAAACGAGTAAAATACAAGCGAGTAAAGCTAATAAATAACAATTTTTTTGTACTACGACCTCAAACTGGACTGAAGTACAGTGGAATGGATGCCTCGGTCAACACGCTGCTCAAATGAAATGAAAATCGGTGCCGACTATCGACTTATTAAACCCATTTCGGATGTCTTTAAATTTGTAAGGCTTTTGACGAAGTAGCCTGGCATCTTTGAATACTAATTTGAAATAGAGCACGGTGTCAAGCAAAGAAAGACATTTACTTGCACGAAATTGTGTACAGAGCATTCATACCGATTATACAGAGTAAAGTTAACGCAAGCAGTCTTAACTAAACAAATACTAACGACGCTTGCCAGGTAATTTTAGGCGTTGATCATGTGCCTTAACGATATTAATAAATCTTTAATCTTCACCGATGAAACACGCGTCTAATGAAATAATAAACGGTTTTAATATCATAATTTTAGAGCTCCGACGAAATAATGCCCAATTAATGGCATCGTAAAGAGGTAGAGCGAGCCAGCGAATAAATTCATATTAAATGTCAGAGATGGAAATATTTACCATCCCAATTTTATATTCACTAAAGTAAGTTAAAAAGTGCCCATTGATGACGTGGCTCCAAGTTTTTAGTATTGACTTTGCCCGCGGCTTCGTCCGCGTGGAGTTTAGTACTTGTTCCAGGGATGGAAAAAGTATCCAGGTTTCCAACTATGTGCATATCAAATTTCATCCAAATCTGTTCAGCCGTTTTTGCTTGAAAGAGTAACAAACATCAACATAATTATATCCATCGGTCTATCTTGAGAGATTCATCTATCCACCGTCACAATGGCGCAAATGAATGAGTTTAAATTTCGGTATCTGCTCTGGGTGTCTCGTGTGTGTCTTTGGCACCCACGACACAGAATCCCAAAGTGGCGCTATGATGTGAAGCGTTAAGTAAAGAATCTTAATCATCATTTGACTTGGATATTTTGAACACAAATACAGTCTGAGCATCGGAGATAAAAAGTGAGATTGACAAAACAAATCCTTTGATGATCTTGCCACAGCTGCGTACAGGAGCCCTAATCCATAAAGTTCGCGATGACGCGCGCATTCCACAACGTCCTGTCATTAGGGATGCCCAAAAAATGTGTTGTATCGATATATCGTAACTGTATTCCTCTGTACCGCTACGCGAAAATATCGCTTCCCTTTGTATCGATATATCGTATGGTATTCGTATCGCATGTTTTTTTATTGATTTGCGAATTTTGCGATTTAATTTGTGTTTTTTAATGAAAACGGTATTTTTTATGGTGTTCTTTAATTTTTTTTGTTACGCAAAAAATTTATTAAGAATTAAGAATAAAAAAGTTCAATGGCACTATTTATCATCATTTCGCAATGATGTTATAGGAATTTTCAAGTTATAAAAGTAAAAAAAAACATCGTAGTTTGATAAGATACGATATTTTATAGTATCGAAACTTATCGTGTGGTCAAAATATCGTAATTAATATCGATATATCGTAGTGCGCTGTATCGATACTTCGCTATATCGTATCGTAATGGACATCCCTACCCATCATCCTACCTACCCGTCATCTTCGACTCTAATTGCGACGGCGCCGACTGCACTGAATATATTCATCTACCTCCAGCATTCCGAGAAACTACAAAATAGATCTTTGTAAAAGGAAATTCTATTAATGTGACTGTACGGCGCGGCGTGACTGACCGACTTTACTTGTTGCATTTCTCTTATAAAACTTAACACTATTACAATTTTAATTGCGAAAGTTTGGATGGATAAATACTACTAGTCAAATAAATATAGAATGACACAGCAGTTTAATAGACTTTTAACTACCGAATTTCCGGTCCTACTTGCGTGTTCATAAACGATAAGTCACCAACGTTAGCTTACTATAATAATAAATATCTCTATTTTGGATACAAACTGATCTTATTAGTACATTTTATGGCGTGCCTGAGATAGGAATTCCTGAAGCATGAAGTACGTTAAAAGGCATCCCATAAAGTGGATATATTGTCCCTTTGGGGAGGGTTTCGTTAAAGTTCTAATAATACAGTCTTGTAAAGGACGAAAAGTAGTTCACGGTATCTTTTTCGATGGCGATGTAATTGTGTCTTTGTATTTTTCAGAGAACGTTTGAACATAAAACCACATATCTTGTATTGTTGCATGAACTTCAAAAGTACTGCTGTGTTATCATTTGTTTAAAAAAAGTGTTTAAAACATACACGTACTAATCAACCGTCTATCATCACTGTTTTCATTGTCGCTTGACTGCTCATTTTTACCCTGCCATGTATTTTAAAAGCGACATATATCTTCGTTTATACCTTTGGAACGATAAACCTTTCAGCCGACCGATATATCTTCAGTTTGTGTTTGTAATGAATCTCCTTTATTTATCTCTTGTTATTCTAAATCAATCACCCTTCAATCGTGGTTTAAAATGCTTTAATTCATCATATTGGTAACTTCTAATTTTACTTCAGCTCTCGGTACCTTTGTCTTTCCTCACATCATTAGGTGCGCTCACTAAAATTCTTTCTATAATTAGTTGAACAATGCTAACAGCATGCGGTATATCATCTGTACACTCGGGTTCCAAGTGAAGCGAATCATCCATAGTTTACAAACCGTCATATAGATCAAAGGGGATTACATCAAACATTGCAGTGTTGTACGACAAACGTGCGTGTTCATCTTAGTCGTCACCTCTACCTTCGTTTGTTTGAGGAACTCTTAGTTCGGCAACAGAAGCGTTAAGTTTGTAAAGACCCTCTTTCATACGATTTACGCAGTCTTTTTTGTACTGACGGTAATTTAAGGTAGATGTCCGACTTAAATAGTAATAAGTAGCATACGTACTTAGCAATAAAATTGATAATATAATTACACAGCACAGTTAGAATCTGAAATTCTCAGATTCAGATACTTGTTTAACTATTTTGTTTTGAACAATTAATGAAAATAGTGAACGTTTCAGGCTTCTTCAAATTTTTGTTAGACGTTTGTGAGCAATAAAAAGAATAAATATTTTATCGGCGTTTTTCATGTGCTTGTGAGTGTAAAAATAAAAGTTACTTAAAACCATTTCTGAACTATGGTAATGAATAACACAGTAACGAAATTTAAACAGAATATCCAATTATCTTATCAAATTAGATTAAAACTAGACATCCAAATTTAAAATAATGTTTCAAACATTTTGTAAACTTTAAATTTTGTTATAATTCATATTGTTCGCGCCTTTAGTTTCATCGCTTACAAATCTAAGTAGAGCCGTACACTAACGTTCCATTTTTAACTTAAAGACAAACTTAGACTCCTTTTCAAATCCTCCCCCTAATGATACAGGCGCGTTGTTTGAATACTTTGACGTTTATTTTCCAAATGGTCTTTTTGCGTCCGATTTATGTTCGTTCCTCACGTTTCTTGAAATAAGACTCTCATTAATTAGGAAGCAATGGTCAATTACTAACGTCTCCAAGGATAGCGTTTGTTTGATAATGTTTAACTTTCAAATCATCTTCAAAGGATCTAATAAAGTTGTTACTAGTATGTTCTATGTTAACAGATTGGATAGGTGTTTTGAATTAATACTAAATACATACGATATAGAGCAGATTTTAACACCAAGTGTAATGTATTAAGGTAGAGGAAGGTATGTTTCAGTCGCAGAGTAGTTGACAAAGCTTCACTTTTTTAAATTGGAACTATGTTTATTTAGAACTAGTTGGAGGTACAATAATTTCGTTTATCACTTTTATACTCATTTTAATCTAACATTTTCATCTCACATGTGTAATTATTATTGCAATAACATTACACTTGGCTTTACTAACATTATTCCCATGTTTCACGGTTTTTGAATGTTTGATATAATGTTTGATAATTTTTAATAACTAAATTGTATTAATACAATTCATAACGACAGGTCCATAAAGGAACACCTTAGAACCAAGTTAGTTGTTTACACAGGAATAACTCAACCTCACCTAACTCAGCTCAAAGGAAATCTCCAGGCGTTGCTCAGCGCTAGTTTGGATAATTTAATGATTAACTGAGCGCCTTGTCGTTTGAACTGTCTGTTTGTGCATTGAATAGTTTGAGGATGATTATCATTGTGTGTAGTGAAACGTCTGTTACAATGACCTGTTTGAGCACCTGTTAATTGTGGAATGATTTCCGTCTGATATATTCCCTGAGGATATTGAGGTTCTTCAAAAAGAGCATGAAAATTCATTAACTTTGAATCGACAAATATACGCAGTTGATCCCCTAGTGTTACCCATATCTATTATATCGACCACACCGACCACTTTTCCATTTGCTTGCTTCCTTGAAGGGAAAACCTTCAAGAAACAGATTAGGTTTATTTGCTACAAAAGAATAGCCTCTAGTCCATCGCCGGTCTTTTGCAGATTGGTGGACTTCACATTCTTTGAGATTATCATTAAGGGCTCTCCGGCATGCAGTTTTAGTTGCGATATTTTTCTTTACTGTTACAGCAAGTGACATTTGTGTATTAAAAGCATACGTACCTGCAACTAAGTTTTTCTTAGTAAAACCAAAATAAATAAAAATAAAAAGGACTTTTGATAAGGTACTTTAAATTGGACTTTTGATTAAAATCCGTATGATTTACAAATCCTGCTTCAAAAGACGAGTGCCAGACATCACCATCAACTTAATTCAATTAACTAGTTGATAAAAAAATCTCAAAAATTAAAAACAATTTTCGACCTTGTTACTTATTTAACGGGATCTGTAGCTACCCTCATAGTACAAATTAAAATTAAAGCCGAAACACCCCCATGATCGCTATCTAAAGTGGGTTCGGGAAAACGAAAATTAATAATACAATACACCCCTGAATCCCTTGATAACTTGTAATTTATGTTTGTGATAAGATCAGGCTCTTGAACATGTAGTTAAAACAATAATAATAACAATAACAAAAATTCTGTTTGTCGCCCTTCTTTCACTAAGGGGGAAGAAATAGATCACGATGTATTCAATTGAGATCATTTTTGGCCGGGTGATGTGATTCAGATTCCTTCTATTTTTGTTTAAACATTAAATGCATTGAAAAATATGATTTAAATGGTTCTTTATTTGTAAAAATGGAAAAATGGAAAAATGAAAGGATAGGATAACATAATAAATTAAATAATGTTACACCATCATGACAACGCAAACGCAAATTTTATTTTATTTTATTATTTATTTATTTATTTATTTATTGTTAATTAGAACGGTTACTACACCACTTACACTAACTAACACAATTTAAGTTAAATCAGCATTAAACATAATTCATTTGTCAATTTATAAATATTCTTAAGATATAATAACTAAAACTAACTGAATAAGCAATAAATCATTATGTATACGACAAGAAAACACAGTAGCAAAAGAGAGTGAGAGTCTAGAGGAGAGAGGCAACTATAAGAACAGAAAAAATTAACAATAACTTAAATATAAAACAATAAATAGTCTCATTGAAAACATACAAAATATGAGCACATACAAAATACACAACAGTGATATTGTTTTAGTCAATAACTCTCACAAAATCTCAAACATACAGTTAAAATTTCTTTCCAATCATCCGCAAATAATTGTCGAAGTCGGGAAAGGCCACTAGAAGCGCGTTTAGAGCAGCAAGAGTGCGCGGTATGGGAGAGTTGGCGTGCGCTACTAAATGAGCAGTCATATTCATTATGCCTGTAAAGGTCAAAGTATTTTGTTAATTTCAAAACGTAACAAAATTTTAATTTCAGCTTCCACTACTTATTAATAAATGGCTAGTGCAGACTTATAGAAAATTATAACACCGGAATCATAACAACCGGAAACCACATGTAATATTTTGACCAACATTAAAATTAATACTTTTTACATTGCTGTGAATAAAAATACATTATTCCTTACTATTCCTGGAAACATTAAAGATTTCCTCCAGTTTCAAACCAGAAGTGAACGACCTGTCCGGTTCCTATCTCAATACGCTAACAAAAATACCAGTTAAATTTTAATAACGCCAACATCCTCCATACATTAGTGACAGTTTAAAAAACATTTCATTTAATTACTCAAACTGAACGTAATTGAATCAGAGTGAAATTTTCAAGGCAAAGGAAGTACAACATCCGCGGGGGGATATTATTAGAGTAACGGAAGTATGACGCATGGGATGACCGAAATAAGCTGAGCTCTCGTTTCGTATAAACGGTCCTAGACCAACAACAGGTAAGTAATGCCCAAAAATGTGTATCGATAAATCGCATTTAAAACTGTATCCTATTCGTTTGTACGAAAATATCGCTACCCTTTGTATCGATATATCGTATGCTATTCGTATCGCATGATTTTTTATTGATTTGCGAATTTTCGATTTAATTAGTGTTTTTTAATGAAAACAGTTTTATGTTAGGTATTCATTAATTTTTAAGCGCAAAAAATTCAATTTACCAAGAATAACAAAATGTTCAATGATACTATTTATCATCATTTCGCTATGTTGTTATATGAATTTTTAAGTTATAAAAGTGTTTTTATTTTTGTTAATCAAATTAAAAAAAATTCGTAGCTTGCTACGATACGATATTTTAAAGTGATACGATATGTCGAAAATATCGTATTAAATATCGATATATCGTATTGTGTTGTATCGATATTTCGTTATAATATTGTATCGTAATGGGCATCCCTATAACAGGGGTCAAGTTGGCTGGTTAGGAAGCCATTAATTCTGCACTGGCAATTTCAGGTGTACCAGCTATTAAGGGTGGAAATGAAAGATGTCTAATTGATATTGTATTGCGGTACCTATGCTGTTCTATTTGTTTCTCCACAATTTTTCTTTAAAATTTGAAACTTCAATTTTTAGACGACCCATATGTTACTTACTTTAACGACCATTGGAGGAAAAGGGGAGATCTCCCGCCAGGCGATGTCACTGCCTGGGGACCGCGGTCTTAATGTTAACTTCAGACCATCTGTATATACTACGAGTATATGCAGAGATTCTATGCGTATGACGTGTTCTATTGTTTACAATTTTCGCTGCTTGCGTCTTCGTGCGTGGTCAGCATTTCATGTGAGGCGCGCGCTCATATTACTGTAGGTATCGCGCCGCTACAGCACCTACTGCTGGGCTTAGATCTCTCACCAGATTAGGGTAGGGAGCATACTCTTCTGTAGTACTACTACCTAGAGCATACTCCACCCTACTGCTCCAATGCGGATTGGTGGAGAGAGAGAATTATATTAGTAGCAAACGAAAAAATATGATTAAGTAAATAATTGTTACTTACAAATATGTATGACAAAGACTTAAATTCATAACTTCAAAGTTTCCTTAACTCTTGCAAATTTTTCCTAAGGATTAAAAGACACACACATATCAAAGGCCAGACTTTACTTTTGTTAATTAGTGTTGCTGCATGCATGTCAGTCACTGTCATAATTATGTCCTAATTGCTTTAGTTTTTAGCTTGCATATAGTACTAATAATATTACACTGTAGCGTAATCTCAATGAAGGTTACAACGCATTAGCTTTCAAAATACCGTTACGCGAGAAACTAGATCAATCAAAATCATTCATGTCTAAACATCTAAATTCTACTAATATTATTTACGAAAAGGTCAGTGTAAATCTAACCAAAGTACGTAACTGTGTATGTTATGAAAAACATTATTTCTTTTCAGATTTCGAGTTCCGGCTGCGCGCAGAAAATTCAGCGGAAAAAATATCTTGGATCGCTTCCAAACATTATGACACTTTGAGACTTATAAAAATAGATTCATATTTCCAGCAGGGGGTTGCAGGAATAGATGAGATTGGGAAAACGAAAACTTTTTACATATAACACATTCGTAATCGCTATCTAAATTGACCTGACGAAATTTGATATTTATAGTGATGCAGCATCAAAGCTAACCAAAGTTTGAGGATCTTGAAATTCAAAACGGTGTTTTGCCAAGTTTATCAACGAAATTTCAACGGAAGTAAGCTATAGTGCCAAGCAATCTCGATGTGTGCCAAATACAATCAAATATGCTCCAAGCAAATAAATAAGTGCAAAAGTGAAGTGGTGTTTACTCGGACGTTGGTTCGCGTCTATGGTGAATATGGCGTTGGATAAAAATTTGTGTGTGTTTGTGAAGTTGATAGTGCTACAAGCGCTGATACGAACGAGTTTGGAGATTGTTGATGCGGGTAAGACTTACAACTTCTTTCTTATGAGTTAACCAATACATACTACAAGAGACGTAAGTTGAACGATCTTCTTACGACTACCACTTTCATTATTTTACATATTTTTTCTTCGTTAGTAACTGGAGTTCTTCTTCTTTTATTGGTAGGTGCGTGACGGTAGAGTATATAAACTAACCAATATACGCTCGTTTTATTTGAAATACCTACATATAATTTAAAGAAAAATTCCATTTTCATCAGTATTTCTTTCATCGTCATCATTATAATTTTTATTATTATTTACTGTTTCTTATATTTTTACGTTATCAAAAGGTTTCAAATATTGTACATCATATTCATCATTAGTCTTTTATACATTTAAACTAAAAGAAAATTTTGAAAATTCGCAAAATTTTAAATAGTTTAAAATATTAAATGGTCGCACGTCATCACGTTGCGTTACAAGATTGTTTCACATGTTTCAAAAAATTGTGTTCTGTACTTTACTCGTGTCTTCAATGTTTACATCATAAATATAGCCCAAGGTCTGAAATACATGTGTTGGCAATAAATTAAACTATTCATCTTAGAGATCTAACAAGAGTCAAAAATAAATTTACTCATATTTACTTCCTACCGGAAGATTTTGAATGATTCTTTCAGACGATTTTGAGTTTAATAGATTTTAATTTTAGAATCGTCATTATTTTTAGTTATTTTTCATCAACAACGTTATTTTTAGATATCCAAGAGTATTAATCGTTTGTGCGTGTAATGTTTAACGATGAAAGTACTTCTTTTATTTTATTACAATTGCCATATAAAAAGGTGAAAAACTTATTTTATTATCTATTTGAATGTGTTAACCCTTAGCTTTTATAAAAAAAAATTGTAAAGTTGTTACCTTATACATTTATTAAATAATTTTTCTTCATGATTAAGAGCACAATAACTCCCGATGCGCTCTACATTTAGTTCTTTGAGAAAAAAAACAAGAAAAAATATGAAACCTTTTATAAAAATATTTGCTGTTACTGACACATCTGTTACATCGAAGATATTTTTATCGTTTCTAAAGTATGAAAGTGATGTCAACTGAGATGTCTTTTGCAGTTTCGTCGGATAGGAGATTGAGAATCACATAGGAATTTTTTTGCTACTTTTATTGTACATCTGAGTAGTGATATTCTAGTGGCTACTGGCTAATCTGGATGAATAATCAAGCAGAATTTGTATTATCAAAGATTTTTCAAAGTTTGTCTTGAAAGAAATCAATAATGGCTTTATCCGATTTTAAGGCTTTTCTATTGTCTTCTCCAAGTCATTGCTATCTTTATATAATTTTTCAAATCGTCGTACCCATCTATTCGTCCCCATTTATGAGTTTACCTTTATTTCCAAATAAATCTTCTTCCCTTTTCCTTTCATATATTTTAAAAGTCTTTTCTTTTTTTTTATTTCGATGACCTCGTCACTTAGTATTTCATTCACTATGCTTTCGGCATCTCTGAATTTAATCCGTACAGATGTTTTATTTAGTGGACTTAGTTGCATTGCTCAGTCTGAGCTGATCGCAGACGGTACTGTTAAAATATTTATGGAAAGATTTGCCTTGGATGTCTAGTTCTTAGCGGTTGAAGCTTAGTGGCTTAAATGTTGATGAATATTAAGTAGAAAAATGAACCTACCTACCTGTATGGAGAGTAGTGGACTGTACGAAATAATAGGCCGGTTCTGCGTCGAACAATTTAATAAGGAGGTGAAGATATCAAGGTAGGTGTGAACGGTGGCCGGTGTAGATGGCGAGTGTCGCCCCGCTGCAGTGTTGCCGGCACCGCGCCGCGCCGCGGCTCGTACTCCACGCCGCGCGCCGCGCTCCCCGTCGACCGGTTCCAAAGCGGGGTCCGTACATGCTCCCCGGGTTGAAGTGTAGGAAGACTTCAAAAATCTGGAAGGGGGCAAATATTATTAAATGCTCTTCTTATGGTCCCCCCTTTGGTCTTTAATTCCGCGACTCTAGAGACGCCGTCGCTGCCAGGATACAGTTGGGTGACCCTTCCAAGAGACCATAATAGAGGGGGAAGAGATTTTTCCTTTATAAGAACAAGCGCGCCAATTTTTAGCTCTTTGTATGAGGTACGCCATTTGGTCTTCTGCTGCAACAAACCAATGTATTCCAGCGAGAATCGATTCCAGAAGTGCTGCTTAATGACTTCGATTCGCTTAAATCGTTCGATGTGCGATATGGGTTTGTCTGGCAATGGTAGCTGCGGCACAGAAGTAAGTGGCCGTCCAATCAGGAAGTGAGCCGGAGTAAGAGCGGATAGGTCGGAAGCATCGGAGGAAAAGGGTGTAATGGGACGAGAATTCAAAATAGCTTCTATTTGAGTGAGGCAAGTAGACATTTCTTCATATGTAAGATGAGTTGAATTAAGGATACGCTTAAGGTGGTGTTTAGTGGAGCGGACAGCTGCTTCAGCTAAACCATTGAAGTGAGGAGAATAAGCAGGCACGAATTTAAATTCAATGCCTTCCTGCGCTACTTGACCTTCGATATCAGAATGAACAAGAAGTCTAGAAAGTTCATTGGATGCTCCGACGAAGTTAGTCCCATTATCGGACGTGATGCTTTGGGGTTTCCCTCTGCGCGAGATAAAGCGTTTTAATGCAGCCATGTACGCTTCACTCGAGAGCGCCGTAACGAGTTCGATATGACAGGCTTTAATCGAATTGCAAATAAAGATTGCCAAAAAAGACTTTAAAAGTTTGCAACCTCTACCTTTTTTATCTGCTATCAGCACTGGACCTGCATAATCGACACTACAGTGAAGGAAGGGAAACTCTAGATGAGTCCGTGATGTAGGTAGCTGTCCCATTATAGGCTGAACTGTATCGGTTTTATATCTGAAACATCGTATGCATTTATTTACAATTTTTTAGACAGATTCTTACCACCTAACGGCCAGTAAGTTTGTTTGATGATACCCAATAAAAGTTGTGGTGGAGCATGTAAATGTTTAAGGTGAAAATGTTCAAAAAGGATTTTCGTAAAATGATGCTTGCTGCATAACAAGATTGGATGCTTGGTATCATAACTATATGGAGAATTATGAAGCCTTCCACCTACTCTGATAATATTATTTGAATCTAAAAATGGAGTATAAGCAATTAATCTATTTTTCTTGGATAAGGGTTTCCCATCTTTTAAAATCATGTATTCGTCGGGAAACATTTCTAATTGTGATTTAAGGATTATAAGATTTAATGAATTTTGAAGTTCTTTAACAGAAAGGTGACCTGTTAATTTATTACTTTTATTTTTGCAATTGTTGATAAATCTTTGTAAATATGCGATTGTGTTTTGTAAATATGTTAATTTTGATTTTTTATTAATTAAATCACTTATTAAATCATTGTCAGTATTATTAAGTGCCAATGAACAATTAATCGTTTCCGGTAGGTCCACATTAACGTTGGGCATTCGAGGCCACTGGGACTCACTCTGTGTAAGAAAGTTAGCCCCTGACCACCACAAGGAAGAAGAACTGATGCGATCAGCCTTCACCCCCCGCGAAATCAAATCAGCTGGGTTGTCCTTCGACGGTACATAGCTCCACGTGTGACCCTTTGTGCTTTCTTGAATTTCATGAACACGATTACGAATAAAAACTTTTAAATGATTCGTTGGAGTACTTAGCCAACCTAACACAATTGTTGAGTCACACCAGAATCTACATTTTTTAATAGGTAGGGTTAGAGAGGCTTTTACCTTGGTGTAAAGCCTTGCCGCCAACAAAGCTCCACAGAGCTCAAGACGTGGAATCGTCGTTGGCTTAAGAGGCGCTACCCTACTCTTAGAAGTAAGAAGTTGTACCTTGACTGCGCCTGACTGACATAGGGAACGAATGTAAATGCAGCAACCATAAAGTCGTTCAGAAGAATCTGAAAATATATGAATTTCATGAATTATGGATTCATCTGCGAGAACCCAACGAGGAATTTTTAATTGGTTAAGAAGAGATAATGTTTCAGCAAAAGAAAACCACATTTCTTTGATTGGTTGCGATACTTCTTCATCCCATGTACATTTATCTATCCAAAGTTTCTGTAAAATTAATTTTGCCTCTACTATACATGGACCTACGAGACCTAATGGGTCAAAAATTTGGCTAACAACTGATAGTATGTGACGCTTTGTGACTTTTTTGTTTAATTGAATATTAATTGCAAACGAAAATACGTCTAAATCACAAATCCAATTCAAACCCAAAGTTTTGGAACAAATATGATTAGTGGTATTTGAAATATCAAAAATATTATTGGATTTAGAACATGGGGATATTTGATTAAGAATTTCTTTACTATTTGATTGAAATTTTCTTAAGTTAAATTGTGCTGTCTTTAATGTATCTATGACCCCTTTGCATAAACGTACTGTTTCGTTGATAGTCGATGAACCACTCAAGTAATCGTCAACATAAAAATCTCGTTGAATCGATTCTTTGACTTTGCTATCCACTGCAGTGGACGCCAAGCTAACCAAACACTTAGTGGCAAGATACGGTGCTGACGCCGTACCATACGTCACTGTATTAAGAGTGTAGGTCTTTAAGGGTTCTGAAGGATCATAACGAAAAATTATTTGTTGTAAAGAGCGTTGAGAAGGATTAATTTCAATAGCTCTGTACATTTTTTCTACGTCACCAGTAACAACGTATTTGTGCTGTCGGAAACGAAGTAATATTGAAAAAAGATCTTCCTGCACAGTAGGACCTACCATTTGGATGTCGTTCAACGACAATCCCGAAGAAGAGGTAGCTGATGCGTCAAAGACTGTGCGAAGCTTTGTAGTAAGACTCGATTCCTTTATGACACCGTGGTGAGGTAAAAAATAGTTAACACGATCAGAAGAACTATAAGATGCTGATTTATTGAAAGAATTAAGGGTCATATGACCAAGACGTTCATATTCATGCATGAACTCTAAGTATTTGTCTTTAAAGTCTGGGTCGCGAAGAAATTTGCGTTCCAGTGACAAAAAACGACATTTTGCCATTTGATATGAGTCGCCTAAGACGGAAGGATCTTCTTTTAATGGAATGGTAACGATAAAACGACCATCACCTTTACGTGTCGTATTTTTTAAGAAGCTCTCTTCACAAGCGCGTTCTTCAGGAGATAAGGAATATATGGGTGCAACTGTATCCAGTTCCCAGAAACGAGATAAGTCTGGATTAGTTTCCTCGTTTAAAAAATGACAATGAGAAGACGAGGGACTTGACTTTGGACGGGCGACATACCCAGATACCAGCCAACCAAGTTTTGTCTCGTATAGCTTAGGTTGGTTTTTACCTAAGTCTATGGAATTGCTACATAAGACTGACCAGAAGACATCTGCCCCAACTAAGATGTCAATGACTGATGGGACATTGAAAGAAGGGTCAGCTAGACTTATTCCCATAGGAAGAGGAATATTGTCTATATTGATGAACGACGAAGGAACTGTTTTAGTTATAGTGGGTAAAATGAGACAGTCAATGGTACAACTATAATCGTTATAAGACGATTTGATAGTAAGACTGCAAGACTGCGATATGTGAGAAATATTGTCATTGATACCTGTCACCGTGGAGCTAGCACTGCGTCGCGACAAACCCAGCTTACCGCACAGCGACTGAGTAACGAAGTTGGCTGTGCTGCCATTGTCGAGCAGCAGCCGCGCGGAATGCACGTCGCCCGCGCTATCGAGCACCTTCACGATCGCTGTGGAAAGCAAAACATGCGGAGGAGTAGCTAACTGCTGTGAACTATTTAAATTAGCTAAATGGTTAACGTCGCTAGATGAAGGGATGGCAGGTTCAATTTTTTGCGTTTCGTGCAAGTGAAGCAAAGTGTTATGCCTTTTCTTGCAATATTTACAAGATGAAAGCTTGCAATGGCTTTCTGAGTGGCCCGTTCGTAAACAATTAAGACAGACCTTACATTCTTTGGCCTTTTGTAAACGATTTTCAATAGAAAGTTGCTTGAATGAATCACAGTTAAAAAGAAAATGATTTTGATTGCACATCGGACACGAAAATGGTTTTTTAATATAATTATTACGATTTTTAAATTTATTTTGATTATAGTTTTTATTGTTATTAGTTGCTATAAGTAAGTTTGCATTAGATTTATAAGATTCTTTATTATATGTTTTATTTTTACTTTCTTGTATTGTCTCCAACAAATCTGCCCTACTACTAAGAAATGAAATAAAAATATTAAGAGAGGGAGGATCTGTCAGAGTATTTCTATGCTCTTCCCACACCCTATGAGTCACATTATCAAGTTTTTCAGACATCATATGAATTATAAGCGTGTCCCAATACTCTGTCGGCTGATCTAAAGTCGATAACGCTCGAAGATTTTTATTAGTGACATCTATAATACGACGGATGGAAGAACATGATTCACCGCGCATGGGTTCTACGTTAAAAAGTTCCCTAACGTGGTTATTAACAAGCAATCTTTTGTTATCATACCTACTGCACAATAAATTCCAAGCCGACTCATAATTCTCAGCCTTGAAATCTAAATTGTCAATTACAAGCAAAGCGCTGCCTTTAAGAGAAGCACGAAGATAATGCAATTTATTAATGCTATCGATGTCTTGTCTAGAATGTATCAAAGAGACAAATGTATCCCTAAACTCAAGCCAGTGCTGATAGTGACCATGAAAAACAGGTAAATCTATTTTTGGCAACCTAACGCAATTGGATTTGAAAGCACCTGTCTGAGCGTCCTCGAAGCCCGACACGGAGCCCTCCAGCGTGCGCCGATGGCCGGAGTGCGAGCTGAGCAAAGTGCGCGCTGACGACACCAACATAAAGTAGTGATTTTCAAAGTGCTCACGCTCCCTTATCTCGTCGTCGGGATCCTCCGAAAGCACCTCGATGTCGCACTGTAATTTATCGAAGTCAGCGTATAAGGCATCAAATTTGGCAAATCTACTTTCTAAATCTATAGCTTGCGAAGGGCTGAGCTTGTCATGGCTAGGAAGCGTATTTAAATAATTATTGAAAATAGTAAGCTTAGATTTCATACAACTGCGCCTTCTAATTAATTTTTCAATTTTCTCTTCGGCCATAATGAAAAAAGTGAATAGGTAATTAAGAGATTAAATGAATAAAATGCGTAAACAGATGTTAGCAAGTAGGCAATAAAAGATCTCAAACAGATAAGCGAGGGTCATTAACCTTGACCGAGAACAAAGGATGCGCCGGCGACGCACGTGCCAGGTGTGCAATAAATTCTAAGAAACACTAATCCTATTGCATAAGCGATAAGCCTATTAATTACCGTTATTCGGTAAGAATGATGTAATAAGGAGCTATGCAATTAAAGGACGATTAAATTTGTATAGATGAAACAAAAATGAAGATAAAGGTTGTCAAAAAATTTTAAGATAGACATAAATTTTAAATGACTATCATATTTAAAATCACTTCGATTATTTTAAAATGGATGTAAAAATAATGGACTCGAGGTAAAAAAAATATGTGGAGGCTATGATGAAAACGAGCACTCACTCAAATAAAACTGTTTTAAGGTTTTGCAATGTAAAAAGACGGGAAAAATAATACAAGGAATAATTGGAACGGACTCACAAAACTTAGTTCTTGGTTCCCTTTTTGCTGACTCGATCTTGTTCGGTCCGAAGTCCGCCACGTGGTGCCCTTGCTATGACCTCTGCGTAATCGCTTGAGCGCGTGCGGTTGCTTGATTTCGGTGGAGTGAAGAATAAAGAAGTCTCCCCGAGGTAGCTGAAGACCACAACTGAAGTGCTCCGATGGAGGTTTCTTCAACGATGCTCCCAAAAAATTCTTCGGCGAGATCCAGAAGGACCAAAATGCCGGCTCGATCGACCAAAATGTATGGAGAGTAGTGGACTGTACGAATAATAGGCCGGTTCTACGTCGAACAATTTAATGAGGAAGTGAATATTATAGCAAGGTAGGTGTGAACGGTGGCCGGTGCAGATGGCGAGTGTCGCCCCGCTGCAGTGTTGCCGGCACCGCGCCGCGCCGCGGCTCGTACTCCACGCCGCGCGCCGCGCTCCCCGTCGACCGGTTCCAAAGCGGGGTCCGTACACTACCCAATGAGCATTTATTTTGTCACTGAATAACTGGAAAGTCTATGCAATTGGTACAGACTTTAAGCACCGTCATTAGTACTATCTGGGCAAAGACGGCTTCCTCTGCTATAGAAAGGTCCTCGACCACGTTTAGGAAAAAGGAGTACGGGCCACCCTCCAACCAGGTGTTCTGACGACCTAAAGAAGAAAATGGGAAACTGTTGGATTCAGAGGGCCCAGGATCGGGTGGAGTGGCGTTGAATGGGTGAGGCTCATATCTAGCAATGGACTACCGAGGGCTGAAACGAAGGAAGGATAGACGGTTTAATAATCATCTAATATGGATAGCCCAACCGTTGTCAATAATTAAAACAGCAAGGTTAAAATTTAGTAGGAAGGAAGAAAGCATTGGAATAGTTCTAAGGTATAGGAAGGTTTCGCTATCACTCGAACCCAAGACCCAGCGCACACTACCAGAAAATTCCTCAAAAACATTTAATATAAATTACGCAATGCGCATCGATATCCCTCATTACACCACCAATATTTTATAGACCGGGGGCGTGTGACAAAATCGTACGTGCGCTAACAAACACACATTTAATTTGGCTGGGGTCCAGCACAGAAATGGGTCGGGCGACCGCCTGCTGCAATAGATACTGGAATTCAATGCGGCTTCATAGGACAACGGTTATTAACTTAATGTGACGTCATTGAGGAACTTATCCTTTTGTATTCACTGTACCTACTCGTATCTACCCCGACACGTATGTATAAATGTAATACTATCGGAACTGCACAAGTTTTGCAGGGTGGGCTTAGTGCGGAAAGGCAGTGTGCAGATAAATATGATGAGAATACAAAAATCGATGAGAATACAATTATTGTTACGTAATAAAAAAACTAAATTATGGCTGCACCTAAAACCTCTTGATTAAGGTGGTGTTCACCATTTGTTAGGTACGAGGTATAAAATATCTGTTTACCAAAGTTCATTCGAATCTGAGAAGCAGATGATGGATGATGATGGTGATGACTGATGACATAGATTAAATAGAGTTAGTAAATTTGCAAAATACTGCTGACACGTACAGTTATATTTAGATGTTCGAAGTTATATCAAAATGTAACAAATTGTAGTGGAACTCTGAAAACCTGTCACTTCTACTAAAACCTCTGATAAATCGCAATATAAGTTTGTATCGTAAAGTTGCCGCTCACCTTGAAAGTTGCCTCACTACAACTTGGACTGGAGTAGTGTTAATCTTGTAATTAGAAAAGTTGAAATACTGCTAAATGATTACTTTTATACTTTACTTCACTTCGCCTGATTTAACCATTACAAAGTTGAATAGATTTGCTACGAAATTAATGTAAAGTTTGTGGTTGAATAATCTTTAGAATGGTGCTTTGTTTGACTCGTCTCTGGTAAGGTCTGGGTTCAACTCCGAGCAACAGAAGTTTAAATAGGAGTTCTGTCGTCAATCCCATTAGTAACCCTCTGTAGGGTTGCTTTCTTATAGATTAAAACTAAATAAGTTTAATAATGGGTGTAAAAGATAGCTATTAAACGTCATAATTATTATAGATAGCAATTTATCAACTAACATCGGTCGCGGTCAGTAAGAGGTGATTTACCTACGTGTGCCCCTTCGGTCTTTTGAGCGAACATTAAGACGTCAGTAGTCAACATTTTACGTACCCTCTTTCAGACTTTCACGTTAAGAGCGCTTGTATACGTCCGTTTTTTTACCGGACAACGGACCGTTTTTTTCGCCGGACTCGCGGTGGCGTATGGCTTATAATGAAAGTGTGTACATGCACCGGACATCTGTCCGGCGAACAATTTATGCCGGATGCACCACGGCTTCCCCTCGGCGCGACGAACCGGTCCGGCGTAAGAAGAGCGGTCATCCACGCCAGTGTATTGGTGCGTGTTGACGCTGCCGGACTTACTGCCGGTTTTCTGTAAATTGAGTGCCGCCTAGCTCATAGTAAAAAAATATATATGTATGCAAGGATATCCGTTTATTGACGGTCCGTTGTCCGGTGAAAAAAACGGACATATGTATACAAGCGCTCTAATGTCAATTGGTACTAATTATTATTTATCATTGATCTTTAATAATCGTCAACCTTTTCAAAACCCTGCGAATAGGCATGATGACAGTAATCAAGTATCGCCAAAATATTTATCTGATCTAATGAAATAGGATTCAAAGATTTTGAAACATGTATTTATTCTCTTATTAAAGTCGAGATTAATAATTTATTTGTTAAAATAAATCTACAAAATACAACAATCCGCCATGATAGCTAAAACACCCGTCAGATCGAATTACGTCAATTTACGTCACGTCTTAGTAAACGTCATTTTTTTCGTAAGTATATTATACGCGATCTGGCATTTTTTACTGAGCCGTGGCGCAATGACAGACGCCATGACACGGGCGAGCGTTTTGGAATGAATTTGAAACTTAAAATTTAAATGTACTTTTATTGCACAAAAACCTTAATTTTCTACAAAAATATGATATATTTTAGACATAATAGAAACTTCTGAATATCATAGAAGAGTTTTTGAAAATTAGTCATCATGCCCATTGTAGGATAAACAAATCCATTATTGTAGTTTTGATACCTCTCAAAGTTTTTGCTTTATATGGGTCATAGGAATAGAAGCTTTCAACATTCTACTACTTTAAACTAGTTTAAACTGCTTCAAACTGATTAATACCAGTATAATGTAAAGCAATATGAATTTAAGGTAATGAAAAGTCCATACTTCGGTCAAAGAGCATTTTATAACGAGGTTTCGTCTCAACCGATGCAAAGCCGATGTTTTTTTATTGAATCGTGGTATTTTCCGAGGACGAAATTGAATCCGGCTTATGCCTTTAATTCTGCAACTTTTTCACTAAGGAACGTGTCTTATCGATAGCGAAGAGCGGATGAAATAACTTTGAGATTGAAATTATAGTAACAAAATTGAAAATACCTACATAATTGTTGAAAGAATGAATCGCAAATTTAAGAAAACATTAAAAATAGATTGATCAAAATATTTTTTAACAACTCTATACATGTTTGTGCAAATAAACGTTTTGTCTTTATAAACAACTATGAAAGCTACTTCTATTTCGCTCGCTAAGCTAAGCTAAGCTCGCTCTCACTATTTTGTAAATCAATCGCTTATACTCATAGCATGTCGTCACTCGCTTGATGTTCAAACACATTGGTTAATTCCGTAACCTTTTCCACTGTAAAACCGATCGGGATCGATCCTAAGCCGGATTCAGAGAAACAATGGACGAAATAAACTGGTGTTCCGCTTTTTAATAGAAATACGAGTTCCTTTTTAATTATCTTTGTGCGATTCTTTCTGCTGTTTGGACTAAAACAGTAACTGAAGCAGTAGGTACGTACTACAATGAAGTTGGTTTGTTGATTAACTAATTATTGTTTTAACAATAAAATACTGGACGTTTACCTTACCTAGTCCAGTCTGTGGGGCGAAAAAAAGACATTTGTTTTAAGAACGATGGTGTAGTTACAATTTTGAAATAAGCTGTTTAGGTTTATAATCTGATGAAAAATCCAAATTTATGACCTTGAGAACTGACCGCTCTGGACTTAATGAGTTATAGAGAAATCCCGCTATGGTATTTTGTACACTCAAATGAGTCAAGTGCCTCCTTAACGTCTGTTTATAAACGCACATAAGTTATTCCATTACAGTCGATGATAGATACTTTACACGAGAATTTACCACCGCAACGAGAATAGCTGACGGCTGAGCCAAGCACCTGTTGAGATCAATAATTAAAGGCAGGAGATATAAACAGCGCAGCGGTGATAGCCCAGTGGCTTAGAATTCGACCTCGAATCGAGGGATCCGGGTTCGAATCCCAGTGGCACGCACCAATGACTTTGTAATAAAAGTTATGTGCGATTTATGAAATTAAATATCACCTGCTGTTACGGTGAAGGAAAACATCGTGAGGAAACCTGCATGCCTGAGAGTTCACAAAAAAAATGTTCTCAAAGGCATGCGAAGTCCACCAACCCGCAGTAGGCCAGCGTGGTGGACTAAGGCCTACATCCTTCTCATTGAGAGAGGAGACCCGACCCTGTAGTGGGTCATTAATGGGTACTGACATGACATATAAACAGAGCATTATTATTTATTTATTATTGACATTCCCTCTCTTGTAGTAATTTGCTTATGTGAAATTGATTTCATTTTGTTCCTTGCCTGATGGATAGGCAGCCGATGAGTTCGAGTAGGTAAAATAACAACTAAATAATATAAAAATGAATATACTTGGCTTAATTGACAAATATATTGTGCAAAACATGTCAATCAAATTGTATATTAGTAATAAGTTTTAATATTTTATAAGTTTTAATTAATTTGTATAACTAACATTAGTTTTATTTGTTTCTTTACTTTTTTAATTTGCATACCTGAAAAGGTGAATATAGATTGATCAAAATGCCCTGTAAAAACAATAACTAATCCATATTCGTGCAAATAAATGATTTTGATTTTAATTTTGGATATTTGAGTAGACAATCCTGCTTCTTCTTACAATGTTAACTAGTACGAATACCTGTTTGAGCTTAGATACGGTTTGCAACTCTTCTGAAACCCATTGAGAGTTTGAGAGTTTTTGTTCGGTCGGGTATTTTATCACAATGAGACGGATCTGGCCTTGGTTACGTATTGTTCTATCTATCTAGGATATTACGGAGAAGTCTCAAGCTTGGTTTCCTTGCCTTTCCTTCAGCGTTATAGTAAATGAAAATTTATTTTGTAAAATTAGGATCCGAACCAGGATGTAGTAAGAGACTGAAATCTTAACCACGGGGCTATGAAATTATATTACATTAGCTCATTTACAGCTATTTTATAGGAAATATTGATTACTCTGGATAACCAACCACAATAACATGTAGGTATACAAAACCACAAAGAAGACAGAAATACTCATTGATATTGTAATTGGATAATCTTCACCGATATAAGGACTTGATTCCTTCACGGTGGCTTGAATGAATGTCACAACTTCCTTGAATAATTTTAAATGTGCTATTTTTGAAATATCTAAAATTAATCTCATTTGCACAACGTAATTTCAATGTTAAATCAAATCTTACACGCCTTGTGACAAATAACAAAGAGTTTTCTCCTTTATTAATGAGAAAACCGTGCCTATGTTGTGGAATATAAAAGTTTTAAAGTTTAAAGTTATTATACCTTTACTCACTCATAGCCCCACACTATGATACCCTGGGTCGTGGTTACCATGTACAATTACACACTAGACAAGAACACATACATCCAGACCAGAAACAGAAATTCAAAGTCATCATTCTTATCTCTGCCTGACCAAGAATTGAACCCAGCATCCTTCTTACAGTGCAACGGCATGTTAATCTTAGTGACGAGAGGCGACGCCGAATATTGTCAAAGGAAACATGTCTAAATGTCTTCGAATACAAATGTAGAGCACATCCGATATTAGCGCGTGCTCAATCTATGATGCATCAAAACATAATAAGGCAGGTGGGAAGTGTATGGACCCGTTCCAAGTTGTAGGACATTAACCTCGATAAGTATGATCTTTCCACCGCTCATTTGTCACTATTGCGCTAATTGCGGACTCAGTAGTAGCTGTAAATAGATATGCAGAAGCTTAAAGAGGAACTAACGAGATTAAAGGATGAGATGGATTTATGGTGCGGTAAGATGTAATGCATTAGGCTTATGCAAAAACTGATGCAAGTAATGCATAAAATAAATGCAAATTTAAGAGGCAGTGGCCTGGCTACAACGTTCGCAGACCTGACAACCAATGGTGAAGAAATGTCCTCGAATAGCGACCACGTTTAGGTAAAAGGGGCACAGGCCGCCCTCCTACCAGGTGGACTGACGACCTGAAGAAGAAAGTGGTGTTCCATCAGTGGACTACAAAGAACTGAAGACCCTCCTCACGACCTCACCTACTCAGAAAAGGCATTGGAAGGCTGATGGATTCAGAACACCATACAGAAAATCCAAGCGTATCCACATTTTTTATTAGAGCAGTTTAATTAGAGAACAAGCTTTTATTTTTAACAGACAACTTAAGTGACTCGTAAGCTATGCTATGTAGCGACGTGCCGTTACGACAGTGGATATTACTATTTTAATATCACAAAGTCATTGACATTTCTAACCACATAACAAAAGTGTTGCCAAAATGAAAATATTTAGAGAATCTCAAGCCTTTATCTCTAACAAAGACATCGCCACTATTCGCCACGAGCTTCAAACTCAATTTTTATCAGTTGGTGAGGTTCCAAAATACATTATCTAAAAGTGTACTTACAGAGCTGTATCCATGACAACCTCAGTATGCGATACAAAAAAATTAGCAGTGCAGCCCTTGAATAAGGGTTACTAAGGTGTCCTGACTAACCCATAATAGTTCTATATAAAATGGCATGATAACATTCGACTGGTCTAATGATGGAGACAATGTCAGAAAATGTATATCTGACCGAGCATTTGAATTAAAATACTATTTAAATTTTTTGCATAAGATTTGTATAGGTAAATAATTGTAAAATGTAGGTTTAATTTGGAAAAATTAAACTGCCATTTATATTAGAAAGTAAGGTCACTGTGAAGTCAGTTTAATTGACGGGAAGTCATCTTTGGAATATAATACTAACAGCATCCCAACTACAACGGACTGTAATAGCACAAAGCCGCTGACATCTAAACCCCTGACACGCGCCAGAGAATGAAGTGCCAAAATGGAAATATTTCCAAAATTTTAAACTGCATTCTCCAACAATGGCATCTGCCACGTGCTTGTGTATAGTTGGCGAAATTCCAACGCGTATTTACGTTAATACTTTTTGCATTATTTTTGTTTAAGCTGAATTTTTTTTCGTTAATATTTTACTTTGACAAAAAGAATGGAACAACTGAGGGTTGCTTAACTTGTTTTGTTTTAAGTGACTGAAGCTAAAGCGGGACTTAAATGATTTCTGTTATATTGAAGTAAAGAAAATTCCAAAGTTCATTTATTCAGTCAGAGTGGCGTCGATCAAGAGAGTCCAATTCAGCGGCGGACTACGAAGCTACGAGTACTATCGACTCCACCCCAACTGGTCCTGGGCCTTTGAATCTAATGGTATCCGGTCGTCTTCTTTAGGTCATCAGTCTATCTGGTCGGAGGGTGGCCTTTACTGCTTTTTTCTATTAGGGGTTATTCCTTATTAGGAAGATTATTCCTTCGCTTAAAAGTAAAGCCCTATTAGAGATTATCCCCTATTTGCGTAGAGATGCTCAACAGTAGAATATAAGAGGTCTTCAGGTCCTCAGTACACCTGATCGGAGGGCGGCCTGTACTGCTTTCGACTGTTCGAGATTATTCCCTATTAGGAAGATTATTTCCTCTGTATAAAGTAGAGACTATCCTCTAATATAGCCTTGCGTAGAAATGCTCAACAGTGGAACATAAGAGACATAAAAGCAGGCCGATACAGGATGTGATAGTCGAGGATCAGGTCACAGAAAGGCTAGCAGTGAGCCAAGTATAACGTAATAAGTTAAAAAGCCCAGCACTTAGTATTAGCACTGGCACGCTGCCAGCCGTCATGTGTCAACTGCTACCGTGCTGCAGATGTTGCTTACACTTTAAAAGTTGATTCTCTGAACGGGATTAATTTTTCCGTACGAACCTTATATGTGTCATTTAGAGAGATATTAGTTCAAGGGGGAAGTCAACTGCAAGTTAAATCAATGACGATAGGACTAAGCGACGAATATCAGTGTAGAATACACGGCTACATGTATTCTGACTATGGCGTGTAACGTTACCAAATAAACTAGTTATGTCGTACTTTATGTACGAGTAATACACACTCGAATATTCCCATGAAAGGGCCTGGTTGTTTTTAATATCGAAAATTAAAAAAAGGAAACTTTTCCAGCTCTCGACACACAGAAATATAGATAACAATAATAATAATATAATAGCCTTGGCTCCTCCGTCTTCGCCAGCAGCTTTCTGGAGTTGGTACAGTCCAGAAAGCTGATGCTCTACACCTTTCACTCAGAATCCATATTATATTATTATTATTTTATACAAGATAGTTTCCTCGAATCTAGTTATTGACTACGATTTGCTTTTAAGATCTTAACTTTGAGAAAACACTTCAAGAAATGATACCACCAAATTAATGGGTGCTCTCCAATTAGGACAAACGAATTGGAAAAAGCTTCTAATGGCAATAAACTCCGCAAGGATCGGTTCCGGTTACTGGCGAGCAGCCAACGTCAGCATTCATGGGACTGCTGTATGACACCTCCAAATTTACGGCCAGCGTTTACGACCTAACAATAAAATTGCAGTGCATTTATAAAAATATTTCTGCATACGAGTATGGTCACGTAATAAAGGTGCGTTTTGAAATATGGACGTCATTCGTCATTTAGACGGGAATATTTGAGCCTATTTGATATGTTCCACGGACCAGTGACCGGTGGAAAGTACAGTGAACTGCGAAGGGCTGAAGTGATGATGATGATGAGAAAAAATCGAGCAATGCTACTCGTAGTTTATCTGAGGAGTTTCCACCGGCGCCCTGACAACCCGTTGTGGAAAAAGCAATTTTACCAGTTTCTTAGGCTTCTGTTAAAAACGTGGTACGAGAGAAGGCCTGAATTCAAACGGCTCAGTACCGAATGGCGTTTCTTGGGGGAGGCCCATATTCAGCCTACTTCAGCTCATAATTATGTATATTATACAGTAGACTACGAAGATTTGAAAGGAAGACACTTACTTTTGTTAGCTTTCTTGCTATTACTTGTAAGTACAGTAACCAACAAAAATATGTTTCGTCCACTCCTACAAAACCCGGAAGCCTTGAAGACGACTTGATGCATTCTGCGAACGCAGTAAACGACGCATCACGTAACCGCATACAGTTACGTTAGACGAGTTTAATTCAATTCGAGCTCATTTGAGCAAGCGCGCAAATAAAAGACGCATCAGTTACGCCATCAATGATCGTCCGACTTCTAGTCGCCGGCCATTGCTTTCATGGAAACCTGAGATGTCTCGTTGCGTTGATCATGTGTGGTATGCATTTCTTCCTTATGATATGCACTACTCATTTTAGCTTCTCATTGCTGGTTTAATAAATGATGAGTATGAGGCATTATTTGAAATCATTATCACTAATTTAGAGTGCTACGTATAATCAGCATAGTCATAATATTATTATGGAGTATGATGGTACATTTCTGTACTTATTGTTCCGACCCGGCGAATTATTTTTTTAAGTTAGGTACATACACTTGACAGCAAAAAATCCGAGCCACCCGCCATCTGCATCTCCTAACACTTATCAGATTTTCTCAGGAAGTATGAAACTTACAGCGATCATATGTATATCTACAGAAAGTGCGTTTTATGCTCATTATCGCCTGTAAACTCGTTGCACCGAAGATCTGCTGATTCGAAGTCTGCGAGCGATCTCGCGTTCGAAGCCTGCTTGAAGTAATGTAAGCTTGAGTTGCTTCCTGAGGTGTTGTATCAATTTTTAACCGATCAAGGTTTCATAAGAACACGCGTTTGAGCAAATGATCTAAAGAAAGTATGTTTTCTACTTCCTGAGAAAATCGGATTAATATTACAAGGTGGCGGGTGGCTCGGTTTATTTGCTGTCCAGTATACATACATAGATTTGATGGCTTTATATCGAAGTAATTAAAACACTATTCGCAGCATCTAAATTATTAATTCTCTTACCATTAAAATATGGACACGATTCTTTACTTTCTCACATGACTGTTTTTCGATAGGTACCAACGAGCTGTGAGTATCGTTAAGTGGCATATGCACGTAGGTACATGTACGTCGATCATCCACTTTACGTTTACAGTGCCGTGACGTGAGCATGAACACTATTGTCAACGTATTCGTACGGTAAACGTCAGTCATTAATATATCTTATGGCAGTCTGTCTAAGATCTTCCCATACTACTGGCACACGGTCACTATACGAATACTTTGACCATAGTCCGTGAATACTCGCTGCACAAGTATTAAACAAACATTTTAAAAGTCAGGGGGTCTAATGAAATGCTGAATTCACTACGGTTTGTAAATCCACACCTACGAATCTAAACGAAAACTCGGACGCTGCTGTTGTTGCTAGCGGCACAGGTATCAAACAAACGTCAAAGTAAGAAAAGTCCGAGGGTAACACACCTATCGCAGTCCATTCAAAAACACACCGAATTAAATACCGTCCCCGATTCTAAATTTAACGGATAGTAAACCGAAAGTTCTTTCAACCGGGTCTATAAATATACGGGTCCCCCAACAAAAACCGTCCTCAATACAGAATTGCACTCGACGACACCCGATATTTAGAGATCGGCACGCGTTGGACCAAAGCCAAAGATCAACCCGATTTAGGGAACTAAACGCGACTGAAAAAAGGTAAAACTACTACTACGGACTGTGGGTTGAATCTATATTGAACTATAAGCTATGGCAACGATCTGTTAGGCCACGCTCAGTTTGCAAGCGATTTCATACGAATTCAACTCGTATTCAACTCGATATTAGGGGAGCGCTCATACTGCGCGCGACTAAGTTGACTAACTCGCACGCAGAGTGAGCGCTCCTATTGGTGTGATAATGGGAACTCCAAATAGATCGGGATCAAACAGGCAGACGGGTCACCTGATGGTAAGTAGTCCTCGTTGCCTATTGACACGAGCAACACCAGAGGAGATAAGTTACCTTTTTATGCCTCCTTCCTTCTAGCCTTTCGTTGCTGACATTTGCTTGACATGGGCTTCCCTTCTCGACCCCATTACACCTGATCCTGAGTTTCTTCAATCCTACGATTTTGTCGATATCATCTTCAGATTTGCCGAGACGCGGTCGCTGTTTGAGGACCCTTTTCCCTTTAAATTATAGGACCGATGTGGCTAACTCATCATCACCAATTTGCAAATTACGAGAAATCTGTTGGTCGGTTAATAATTTAGAAGTCTGTTAAAAAAATGCCAAGCATAGTTCTTACCGTTACCCGCTAAGTGACTTCGAATGTGGATTGAGCTCACAGTGAAGGATAACAGCTCTGCGCCGTAGATGGTCACTGGTTAACGATCATCATCATCATTTCAACCCGTCGTAGTCCACTGCTGGACAAGGGCCACTCCTAATCAATCGACGTCACTCCACCTTGTCCTGAGCCCTTTGAATTCAACGGTTTCCCGTTTTCTTCCGTCTTCCACTTGATCGGAGTCGCCCTTCAACTCTCTGTGGTCCTTTTGTCAAGACCCGGTCAACATTCGAGGAGCTTTTTTCCACATTCAACTATCGGTTCTTCGACCGATGTCGCCAGTCCCTTGCTACTTTCATTTGCCTGCCTCGAGTTTTTTGCTATGTTGGTTTATTTTCTCCTTGACTGAACTGACTTACCATCGTGATCTCGTTTTCACTCCTTTAATATAAAATTCTTCCTTTAATTATTTACCAAGGTCTCATAAAGTCGGCAAAAAAACTTGAAACAAATTACTACTTTAAACGGTTTCCTGCCATTATTGCCGGCAAGTAGGTCATTTACCCATAATTGATTATTTAAATAATTATACACGTGAGAACCGCTTCTAATGAGACGTCCGACGACTAACTTTATTATAGTTTTAGTATTCGGTTCAAATATTTCATGGTTACGAGGACCAAGAGAGACTGGTTTTAATTTTAATTGTTTAACGTTACGGTTAAGAGAGACCATTATACGACATGACAGGTTTTGTGATTTTTTTATTCTGCGAGTATATCGATATTGGGCGTGGTCCATAATTTAATCCGATTGGAAAGGTGAAACCCATAATTCGAATTACATGCGTCAGATAGCATCTTTTAATAAGGTCCCAGTTGTTGCCAATAGAAATCTTAAAACTTTTTCTGAAGCCTTTAAGAACGTGTATTAAATTAACCACTAGTATGTACTGGTATCACCACCAATCCAGAACCTATGTAAAAACTTCCCAGTGTAAAACATTACCAGTGTTAAACCGTACCAGTGTAAAATCTCACTAGTGCAAAACATTACCAGAGTAAAACTACACCAGTGTAGAATTTTACCAGTGTAAAACCTTAAACTAACCCATAGTTGTGCAAATAAACTTCTTTGTCTCTGTCAAATGGTATTAGCGGCGTAATGTGAGCTGTAAGCCTGCCCTTATTTCTAATTCAAACCGTAAGTAATTCATAGCATTTTCTTAATACAGGGTGAATTTTTAAAGTGTACGTGGCCAACGAATGCCGTAATTTTGAATGCTTAGTAATCAGTTAAAGTTTGTTAAAAAACCTATTTAGTTAAAAAAATAAATTTGCCATAACTATGTCATTACTGTCTAGAATTCTTTGCTTACCAGCGACACTATCAAATACTGTAATAATACAGGTTGTGCTTTTCAAAAATCAGACGAAACCAATAGTGTTCATCAAAATCGGGCCACAGGCTCCTTTGAGTATTTTTCGCAATTCCTCATAGTTTCGAATTGTCTCATCCACGCACACTTAAAACATTCACCCTGTATATTAAGGTATGGAGTAACAGAAACCCCTTAACATCAGGCATTGTTTGACAAATTACAGTAAGATTAAATCACAATTAAAAACCTTCATAACAAAGCTTACCTACTCGTTTTATTTTTCAGTCACTCTTCCTTATTTCTTTGAACTTATGTTTTAATACGATACGTCGCTTACCATGAGCCCTCTGTAATAGGACACCTCTCATATTTGTCCACGGCAGGCCTGGCCCACTCCCCGTGTCGGTATCAAAAATGTACCTAACAGCGGCCCCGCTTAAACGGCTAGAAAGGAAAGTGGAATAGGTAACATTGACGCGCTAGAAAGAGACGCAACAGGTAGCGAGAAAATGGAAAAGGTAAGGCTTATGCGCTAGAAAGAAACGCAACATTATCGTAGGTGATTAAGCTGCGCGATCTGAATTGAACTTAATCGTATCGTAGCTAGTCAATATTTCTTTAAATGACTTTTCGAAGTGGGCCTTCTGTACTTGTACTATTAATATTATGTATTCTGTGTCCACGGTTAGAAAAAACCTAGACAATATAGGTTGCGGGTCGTTATAGCGGGACGCCGGACGCCACATACATAAAACATAGCGCCTCTTTGCGCCGCTATGATCTAATAACGTGGTGCGTAGGGGGCGCGCGGGCCCACTGTTTGACACGACACGAGTGAACGCGGGAAAAGAACTGATAAAAAGCCTTGGCTTCAAGCCTTTTATGGCCCACTGTTGGGCACAAGCCCACTGTCTGACACGACACGACTGGACGCGGGAAATTTTTTAGTAAAAAGACATTATTAGTAAAAGACATGTACATAATGGTGCATGTGGATTATGTTGCCAATTATGATTAAAGAGCATTGGCTTTGACTTTTTGACTGGCAACCCTTTGCACGGGCACGGGTCTCGCCCCATAAGAGGGGAAGGTCTGGAGCATACTCCACGCGCTGCTTCAATGCGAATTGGCCGAGAAGTTAGTAGCCAACCCGTGTCGGATGTTTTCAAACCGCCCATAAGGCCTCCGACAAGGTTTAACGATTGTTATGTTATCGATAACAACCGGGACCGACGGCTTAACGTGCCTACCAGAGCACGGGAGCGAGAACACTCGGTGGCCTTCGATAATCTTCGAAATTTTTGTACAATAGTACCAAAGTGAGTAGAGTATCATTTCTTGAAGATTTCGTCTTTCTTAAAAAAATGACCTCTACCTCTAAACCGGTGCCAGGTGAGCCTATGGTAGGTACGATTCATGATCATGTTATATTAACATAAGCCTTCATTATGAGAATAAGTAGGAACACAAATATGAATACTCATAACTTTATCAAGAAAAATGTTTTGGCATTATAATGATTTTGTTATTTAAATTAGCGTTAAATTGATTACGTTTATTTTTACGGTTGTCTGCCAATTTGCATATTTAATTGGCCACTAATCACTAATTTGGTTTTACAGAACAAAAAAGGTTCCCATTGAGTGGTGAACGTTTTAATTATAAAAGAAAAAGAATCCGTTAAAATATTACCGATTCAAAATTGTTTATTGTTTTTATTTGAAGGAAATTTTCATTCATAACTTATTTATTAGGTAAGGCAAGCAAGTAAGCAAGTAATTAAACTCTATCTGTATATTTCAGCGTTCACGCATATTTTTTTATAGTAATTGAGCAAACGGGCACGCAGGCGACCTGTTGTTAAGTGGTCATTGCAGCCCATTAACGTTCGCACCTAACCTCAAATAGAGAAAAAAATCCTATCTGAGGTAATAATTATCTACTTTGCTACTCATGAGGACTAAGATGTTCGCCTCAAATAATGTATCCCCGGCAACCACACCTCCCCAGCCGAAACACAACACATGAAGAACATGCTGCTTTACGACGGGTTCGGAGGTATGGCCCAACCAGCTAAAACCTGACTCGACCACAATTTTGTGGTATGTATGTTGGTATCTCTTTTAAAATATAAGCATTAATTAATGTGAAAGCTGCATAAAGTTGTCGTGCGTGCATCGTAGTGCTTAACAGAACTTCACCAATACTTTAATTCCTTTTAAATTTTTTTTGTCTTTTTCAAATGCCGTATGTACATGAACAGTGGACCCGCTCTCACTAACTCAATTCGTAGTGCTCGCCTCTTTTGATGTAACGCCGTCTTTAGCGCGGCCCTCTGCGCCGGTCCTAATACCCACTCCAGTTTTCCTAGTTTACCTGTTTTTATCGCAAACCTCAAGCTTCTCGGCCAATAGAATTTAGTTTAGCCAAATTGACGGTCAAAAAAGCGGTCTCATTTTTCTAATTCATGAAATATATTTTGCCTTAGCAATATATTGTGGAAATACACGGGTACGATCGCCATCGTGGATTGCCATACAATCCATCCCTGAATCACGCTATCGAAGTTTTCTACATCGTTCGCATATATAGAAAATTCCGTGACGTAATTGGAGCATGTCGCTTCTCGGGCAAAATCGCCAAGCCTGATAATCCGCTTTTGTTTTGGCTGATTTTTTTTAATAGAAAATTAATCTGGACTATTTCCAAACCTGGAGTTTACTTTTGGAACTTTAGAGTACTAAATATTAGAGGGCTGATTTCTGTAATGCATGTAGTCGGCTATGCGTTTGTTACATGTGTGTGTGCGTGTGTGTATGTGTGATAATGCTCAAAATTATATGGGAGCGGTGTGTACTGATTGCATACGTGATCAACAAACAGCATCCAAAATTGCCGATAATGTTTTAAAATCTGTTAGATTTAAACACCGAGTCAAATCGATAGATCAATACAAAGCTAGGTTCACAAATTCTTTTTGCGTTCGTACCCGGTGCTACCAATATTTATGTATGAAAGATTTTTTTGCCCAACTTCATTCCCATTCGTTAAAAACTGCGGCCGCTATCCCGTAGACAAATTGTTTTGGGGCGGCTCGAAATTTTTCGAAAATATTTTTGGCTAGACTGGAAAGATAAAGGTTGGTTTGTATGCCCACATGTTTATTTTATACTTCAGTGATAGGTAGTAGAGCCATAGTAGCTTGACAGAATAGGTACCTTACCGCCACCCTCTTAACCCACCGTGAAGCAGTATGTTTCCATGAAAGAAAGAAAGAAAGCAAGAAAGAAAGAAAGCAAAAAAGAAAGAAAGCAAGAAAGAAAAAGGAAAGAAAGACCGAAATAAAGATAGAAAACGAAAGAAAGAAAGAAAGAAAATTGGATAGCTCATTTGAGGTGACAATCTAATTCGACCATATTGATCTACTGCGGGATATACGGTCTCCTCTCACAATGAAGCTTGAAGACCACTATCACGCTGGTAATGCGGGTTGGTGGACTTCACATGCAGGTTTCCTCACGATGTTCTTCACCGTAACTGACGACATGTATGTTGCAGAACACGCACTTCACAAAAGTATTGGTGAGTTCCTCTGGGACTCGAACCCGTATCCCTAGGAAGAGACGGTGTTGACAACCCTAAGCTATCTCCGCTTTTCGAAGGCAAATATCTAAGTTTAAAGACAACGAAACGTACTGGCAACAGATTTCGTCATCATTTTTCTTCGAGTGAACTGTGACCCTCGGCAACTCTTGGCCGCTAACTATTTAAATGAACATAGTCGTGTCATAGAGTTTCTGCCGAGTCACCACGTAGTTGATGTCTTATTTAGTGTGTGCTAATTGCTCTATTTTTTCAACACATCATCTTGAAGTAGGTACTCGTTGATAGAGGGTTATAGACTGGCGTTTTTTGCAGACGTGTAAACGCGGCGTTTTTGCAGAATTTCTAACAAATTAATGTTTTAACTGTGCTGACGCTAGGTATAGAACAGTAGAAAAAGCAAGCAAAAGTATCTCGGTAGGAAATGGGTTATATCACTATCATGTGCCATTTTCTCTCTCTTTTTCTCTTTCTGTTAAATATGAGTGAATGTAACAGGATTGATAGTTAGCAGACGAGGTGATGAGATAAAAAATCTGTAACAATAATAGGGTAGGTACGTGATTTTTTTGGTAAAACTCATTATTTGTATTTCGCTAGCACTATACTTAATAGTTTAAATCTTCACATTTTACAAGTTTTTGAATAGTTAGACATAATTATCGGCGCGTGTGTAAGTGTAGCCGCGTTTTTTAAAATGACCATGCATACTCATAACCGCTAGTCTGAAGCCGTAGTCGGTAGTTAGTCATAATTCATAGAAAAGCTACGAAAAGATCAAAGGACGTGATCATTTTTCCAAGAAGCTTTATCTACTCCAGTCAAGTGTTCTGGAGATTACGTCAATGCATTAATGACTGGAGATGCGGGAATTAGAATATCAGAGAGGTTTCATAAATAATTCTTTATTTTTAATGAAACGAAGACGTACTTCAAAGTGTGGTAAATTGAAACAGATTTAAAAAGCCCTATTTTTCGGATTGAAGTTGAATGATATGAAATAAGAATACAAGTGTTTAAAAAAGTAACATGTACTTAGTACTACTAAATCAATATTGATGATGATGTTCTTGTTTACAAACTAGAAATGCCTAATGCAAACTGAAACCAGCTTGTTAGTAAGTAACTATCAGTTTCAATAGTAAAAAAGACCTTAAATAGTTAAATAGTTATTTCGTCCAACAGCAAAAGCTCCATCAAACGAATTAAGTACACGTAATTAAAAATGTTTCTAGAAACTGAGGTCCAAACAGAAACAATAGTAACTCTTCGTGGAACCGAACTGTGGGCTTGAAATCTCTTTGATCCTGTGTTAGAAAAATACATTGATATTGCCGAGTGCATTGGCTCTGAACCCTTTTGTTTGGTTCCTGATAAGTCTGTTGTCTTTAAGCAAAATGGTTGGTGGGTGATGGAATTTAACCTGAAACACTTCTCAAAAATGTCAGTTTTTAAATAACAAATAATAACGCTTCACACTCATAGCCCCACACTAGGATTCCCTGTGTCGTGGGTGCCATGGACACACAAGACAAGAACACAACACACCCAGACCAGAAACAGAAATTAAAATTCATCATTCAAATCTCCGCTCTGCTGGGAATCGAACCCAGGTCCCTCCGCGCAGCGCACCGGTGTCTTAACCACTGCGCCACTACTTGGGCTACACGAGTATGTGCCGTATTAAAATACAGTGAAAACTCCAAACAAATTGTATTCAGATCGTGTAAAAGGAGACATGTACGAGGAAGGTTGCCGTCGACGAAGTAATTTAGTTAATACGGTGTCGTGAAAATGAAAATCTGTGACGGTGCTAACTGAATTATATTGTTCTGTCAGCGTGACAGCTTCCGCTCCGTGAGGTAGCAATATAAAGCTTTTTGGTAATCTCGTAACTAGAACTGTTGAATTTATTTTTGGTGTCCTTTTTTTGTAAATTTATTGCCCAGTGGCTTTGTGTCTCTCAGCTCAGTGTCTCTCACTCGAGCGGCCCGGGTTCGAATCCCGGTGGCTTTCCAATGGCTTTCTTAACTTCACCTGCTGTGCTTTGAGAAAGTCAGATAGGATATAAGAAACTATAATATGTACGAATCAGCTTAACAGGATAGAAGGAAACAGGTATAATGTATATTTGTACAATGTTAAATGTATGACGTTCATTAAGTGTGCATAAATTGTACCTAATAATGAATAAAAGATTTTGAATTTGAATTTGAATTTGTTTTGAATTACACAAATGCCACGTTAAAGTTTGACAACAATATGCATTTTTGAAGAACACTTTAATATTGTGTTGAAACTCCGAGCATATTTTATTCAGTTCACGAAATGCCAGCTGCACTCTTCAAGGGCTTCTTGAGAATTTCAGAGACAGCATAACGAATACGAAAATATATGGGGATGGTCAGTACTTGGATGAGTGACACTGAACGAAGAACATTATACACGCAGTCATGTCAGTACCCATTAATGACCCACAGGGTCGGGTCTCCTCTCACAATGATAAGGATGTAGGCCTTAGTCCACCACGCTGGCCTACTGCGGGTTGGTGGACTTCGCATGCCTTTGAGAACATTTTTTTTTGTGAACTCTCAGTCATGCAGGTTTCCTTACGATGTTTTCCTTCACCGTAACAGCAGGTGATATTTAATTTCATAAATTGCACATAACTTTTATTACAAAGTCATTAGTGCGTGCCACTGGTAACCAGTTCAAAGTGATGATTGTCCAGGGGCTAAGGGTTCTTACACAAAAGACCATGGGTTCAAATGCCAGTGGCTATACTACTTCAGGGTCAGGTTTTCCCTTAGAATAAGAAGGCTATTTTGCGTTATGGATAATAATATTATACTTATTTTTAAAAGAGTGCTGGGAGTTTTTTCCGCCCGCTTTTTTTTCCTAGTCTACGTTTTGCCTGAGGGGCGATCAAAGCGGATGTTTGTATAGTGTTAAATGTATGACGTTCATTAAGTGTGCATAAATTGTACCTAATAATGAATAAAAGCTTTTGAATTTTATTAGAATATCCTACTTTTTTACTATTATAAATGGAATGTTTGTGAGTTTGGATGGATGTTTGTTAGTCGTTCACCCAAAAACGGCTCAACAGATTTGGATGAAATTTGGTACACAGATAGATCATAACCTGGATTAACACGTAGGATACTTTTTATCCTTCTCTGCACCACGTTCTAAAATCCACGCGGGCGTAGCCGCGGTCACAGTCTAGTATACGATATGTGGTTCAAAGAACGTGAAAGATTGAATTTTTTGCAGACATGTCATGTCATGTCAGTACCCATTAATGACCCACTACAGGGTCGGGTCTCTTCTCACAATGAGAAGGATGTAGGCCTTAGTCCACCACGATGGCCTACTGCGGGTTGGTGGACTTCGCATGCCTTTGAGAACATTTTTTTTGTGAACTCTCAGGCATGCAGGTTTCCTCACGATGTTTTCCTTCACCGTAACAGCAGGTGATATTCAATTTCATAAATCGCACATCACTTTTATTAAAAAGTCATTGGTGCGTGCCACTGGGATTCGAACCCGGATCCCTCGATTCGAGGTCGAATTCTAAGCCACTGGGCTATCACCGCTGCTTGCAGACATAAACAAACTCATTTCAAGCTTTAACAGTTGAAAATCAAACGCCTCATTCTACGAATACCCTCGTTCCCTCCAAATGTCGCTGGCCGTTCGTCTTCACTGAGTCGATGCACTGCCGATAGCGCTCGCTTTATTGCCTCGTAGATAGTAAATTACTGAAGTGATTTGAGAGTTCTACCGGATGTAGGAGCGTTATAACAGAGATTCAGCCCGTTATTGAAGTCCGTGTGTGTAATACGTTTAACTGGACCGTTTATTTCCATTTCATGTTCAAGGAAGTTGGAAGCCGAATGGTTATACTATTAAATAATATGGTTTAAATAATAATAATATTATTATGCCCAGAGGGCAATGGAGAGAGCTATGCTTGGTATTTCTCTTCGAGACAGAATCAGAAATGATGAAATCCGTAGAAGAACGAAGGTGACCGACATAGCTCTCAAAGTTTGCAAATTAAAGTGGCAATGGGCTGGCCACATCGTTCGCAGGACTGACAACCGATGGGCGGAAAAGGTCCTCGAATGGCGACCACGTTTAGGCAAAAGGAGCACAGGCCGTTGGATTCAGAGGGCCCAGGACCGGGCGGAGTGGCGTCGATTAGGGGAGGCCCATGTCCAGCAGTGGACTAATAAGGGCTGAAAGGAAGGAAGGAAGGAAATAACATTATGGTATATAATGGTTATGGTTATACTAAAAACTATTTTAAGTAAGATCTTGTCTGTAACTATGATCATTATTGACTGCAGGGTTAGGTCTTCTATGCTAGTAAAATAGAAGAATTTGCTAACATGAAATTGTTCTGCTATAGATAAAAAATATCAGAAATTAATCCCAAGTCTACCTGTAACACATTAATGACCCACTACAGGGTTAGGTCTCCTCTCACAATGAGACTGGTCTAATGCGGGTTGGTGGATTTCACATGGCTTTGAGAACATTTTCTTTGTGCACTCTTAGGTATGCAGGTTTTCTCACGATGTTTTCCGTTATAGTTACAGCAGTTCATAAAGCACACATGACCTTTTATTTTATTTATACTTATAATTATATTTCTCAGGGCACTTAATAAAACGCATTCAAGGCGCGAAATTCGCTTAACGCCATCTTGCGCGGCGGAAATTGCGAAATTGTTCCGCCCTCTATTAAATTAGGATTAATATCGCTTCGATGTACGTATATACAAAATTAATTTAGGAACGCACTTGGGTGGGTTGATAAACATGTATATAATTACATTTTACGAACAGATTATGTTGCTTTTCATTGTACCCACAATTTTAATAGTAAAGTTAATTTTAATAGAAGCAACAGAATCAAGTAATAGGTATCTATAGTGTTTGCTAGAGATATCTATGAGAAATAGTGACCTTATTTGATGTTAACGGAGCAATAAATAAAATATAAGTAAAGAACAATAACTGTTCAAATTCTCATTGAGAAAGTTCTTTAGGCTTTAGGGAGTGCCTCAAGGAACTATTTTGGGTCAACTCTTTTTATTTTAAATATTAATAAAAATGATGTCCTTAAAACAACTTATGCATATACAATACTTTTTGATTACGACGATAAAATAAAGAGTACTAATAATACTTTATCTGTAAGGTGAAATGCCAGTCATACATTTTTAATACTCAAAGCATACATTGGACAACAATTTGATTTTCGCCCAAGAAGACTCTAAAACACATACAAAATACAGACGTACATAAATATATTTCTACAACTATTAAGATAAGACAAGAGACCTTTGCCATTTTAGTATCAAAGGAGCATTCATTAAAGTTCCTTAAGGAAAGACGTAAAGGCCTAAACAAATAGTAATTAGTTCCGATTTTGTGAAAATATTTGATGGTCGTTATAATGAACGTTGCTTAAATATCCTTCTGGAATACGCTTCGAGGTTTGAGCAGGAAAAATGTGTATTGACATAAAATTACCTGTTTTCTTCGCTTAGAAATGGAAAATTACAATTTTTATAGTAAGTAATATAGGAAAGGAAATGATGATGATGTAGGCCATTGTAGGCCAATATATATTCGGTGCGCTGAAAGAACTAGCAACATGTTACAAACAACAAACAACAAAGTTACAAACAACAAATAACGTACACCTTTTAGTGCCGTAAGCATGAACACTAAGTTTCGTCAAAATATTCGTACTGTAAACGTCAGTTATAAGTATGTCAATAATATGTTAGTCTCTCTGACATCTTCCCATACTGATGGCATACGTGTAAGAATACTTTGAACAGTGTTCATACTCGGGGCAACGATCAATGATGAAAATACATTTAGAATGCGAACATAATAATTTAATATTAAAACACTAACTAACAATTTGCTAACAAATAACTTTTACATTACTCGAAACAAAACAAAAGCAGTACAAAAGGGCAAGAACAAACAATCAAGAACAAAACATCTACAATCGATGGAGCAGCCATCACTTCATTGAAATGCCCTACTTAGGTGCAAAAATGAGTGTTGCAGTATTGTTGGGCAAACAGAATGCGACTTGGAAGTGCTCGGGACAACTGTATCGAGCCACAGAATTTGAAACGGTAGAAAGGTCACAATTTTGCAAATAAAGCTATACAAAAATTCAAGAAAAAATAACAGAATAGTAAATGAACACAAAGAAAAATAGAAGCATAGGTAATCCAAAAATATACAAGACAGTAACTTCAATAACCATAAAATTAGACTTCAAACATCTTATAGCTAATAAAGTTTAAAATAGAAAATTTTTGTCCACGATAAAATAAAGATTTTTGTATAATTTGCTTACTTGAAAAGTTTAATATAGATTGATCAGAATCGGTTGTAGAAACACAAACAAACAAACGTTGTTTTTCATTTCATTTCATTGATAATATTGATTGAGCAGATAAATCTTGTTCATTCGTGATACTTTTGTTCTTTAGTCAGCAGAACATAATAATATTTCATTCGCTGGGAAAATAAAACATGCCCTTTATTTATAGTGTTCCCGTTATGTTGTTGTGTTATTCATAATGTTCTGAAAGACATTTCATTCATAGAATCTTGTTCCTTTCTTATTTTCGTACATAGGCATGTCTATACTGCGTCGAATCTTCACCACTGGGACAAAGATATCGACGACTGAGCAAGTTTGAATGCTATCTCCGTAAATGAACCGCTCGTATAGATATAACTCGCTCATCTATAAGCATCGAACTGCTAGGTTTCATCGGAAGTCAGAACTCTGCTTTTATTCCTCTCGCCGTTTTTATTTGCAGTTTCAATATTTTCATTTCTAGTTTTAATATCTCCACCTCAGCTGCGAGCTGCGTTTTTATAACTTTCACACTCCATAAACTGAGTGGAATGGTTTCATCTGGAACTGAAATTATTTTATTTTAATTTTAAACTAGACTTTGCTTTGCTTCGCCTTTCTCGAGATCGGTGCTTTCGTCTTTGTAAATATTAGTTACATAGGAAATCCTTTTATAAACATCATAACTATCTTTCATTTATAGATTTCGTTTTAAAGGAAATTTCGTGTTTAGGTTTTCAGACGGGTATCGGTCGTGGTTAACAATTACTGAGTATCACAAATAAGTTATTTTTTTTAGATTGTGATTTTACTCCTTTAATAGTCGAGAGACCCGTTGTTTTGGCGGGAGAACCTCTGTGTAATTTACAAAAATATACCTATTAGTTTCTGAAGTGAATATACAGTCGTGAGTAAACATACATACTTGAAAATTTTTCATACAACATTAATGCGT
Organism: Erynnis tages; assembly: GCA_905147235.1. Taxonomy (NCBI): domain Eukaryota; kingdom Metazoa; phylum Arthropoda; class Insecta; order Lepidoptera; family Hesperiidae; genus Erynnis; species Erynnis tages. The sequence continues at coordinate 9,829,357 of LR990087.1, forward strand.
AACTTTCAGACCTACTTAAAATAAATTTGTCATCCATCAGTTCTTGATAAAATATTCCTTATATAACCCAAAGTAAACAATGTGTATTATTGGGGTGTCATCGTATATTTAAGTATTAAGATATTTTGCAGCACACAAAGGGAAATTCAAAATATTTTGCAACAATTTTAATTACAATAGAAACACAATAGCAAAACCGAGATAATTACCCTCTTTCTCAGCCGTTGGAGATTCGGTTTTGAAATTCCCAAAAGCAAACAAATTAAATTGCATGAAGCAGTTCCTTGTAATTTAACACTTGAAGAATCTTGGCATAAAGTTCTACCAAAATCTATTCATACTTGTGTCTTGACGACTAAATGTTTGCAGTTTGTCGTTTGAGTATCCTTGTTATGTGTTTTAAAATGTTAAGTTAAATCCTTGAAGTGATATGTTAAGATAAAGGCATTTAAGTTTATTAGAGTAAGTTAAAAAAGACAAGTAGAAATAAACAGATTCATCAACCCGCATTGAGCCGGCGTGGTGGACTATGGCCTTCATCTTTATCATCGCCGACGCTACAGTGGGTTATTTATGGGTTACCGACAAATAAACAGATCAAATAGGCTTCAATTTTATTACATTCATGTTGAGAACTTAACTACTGTTCAGATGGAATGATGGCCTAAATAAAACAGTAGAAAACCATTAGGGAAGGCCTATTTCCAGCGATAGACTACGAAGTGCTTAAAAGAAAAAATACCGCGCTGTTCATATTTAAGTTCTTCAGAATAATGAAGTAGTTAATGAAAAAAATAAAAATTATTCTTCAACACTTTGCAGAGAAACACCTCCACTTTCATTCGATAAGTCCGAAACCAAACAATGAACTCACGAACGAATCACAAATCGATGTTGATGCATATTCAGTGAGAACGCAATTAGCGCTCCATAGTTCTGAGCCGCCAATTATTGCGGAGTTGACGCCGCACTTTTTGCTGAGTTCACCGCATTTGAATGGTGAAGTGTGACCGAAACCGCTCGAGTTGCTCGCAAATCACCAGCCTCGGAGGATACTTGCCAAAAATTGTCACTTAACTTGGATATTTCGCTGCAAGACTGTCTGCGACCAATAATGAGGTCTTGAAATTTAAGACTCTAATTGAGCTGTTAAATAGAAAATTCTAAAACTTAGGTTTCCGTGAAGGAATCATTGTTTTGTAGGTTTCTACAACAAGTTATGTTGTACTAGTTACTATATATATTTATATTAGTATTTGTTTTGTAGTATAGGTACCTACTTGCATTGATATTAAAAGCAATTATGACCCAATAAGAGACCCGAACCTGTAGTATGTCACCAATGAGTTGCAGACAGTAAAGGTAGTATACCTTTACTGGATACCAACTCTTTAGCAATAAAAATGGCCTGACATAACTCTGCCATTAAATTAGCTGAGGAATCACACATGTTCGTTGTAGTAGGTATATCTTTTGAATATAATACTAATAGAAATCTTTCACCTTAGATCAAATTGGCTTAATAATATGATGTGTTTTATTTTATACAGCGTTGTATAAAATAAAAGTCAAATGAGTACACCAGTAGAACAATATAGTAGCACAAGTAAATTAGAAGACCGAATATCTATGTACTCTACATGAACCGCCGAAGGCAATATTACCGCCGAAGCGATATCAATGCGCTTACATTAATTACGGCCAATCCTATTCCAGATGCGCTATTGTTTGAGAACCTTTGTGCAAAAGACATCTTTAGAACAGTAGTTTAGAAACAAAGACATGGTAGTAATGGAAGCAAAATGGCATTAGATACCGCTGTTATGTTCTAAATACGATTTGTTTCGAAAGCGTTTAATGTAATCAATAGAGGGGAGATTAGAGTTCACCTGAAGAAGACGTCTCTCCTTTTGGTTTTGGTTTGGAATAAGTGGTTGCAGGGGATTTTTTATTTGAGGCAACCATATCAGTCTTTATGATAGCAACGTAAGTATGATTTTTGATACGGCCTATATCTATTAGAAGTAGGCCGTGGGTGTCTATGAGTGGTTCCACCGTTACTCATACAGTCATACATATAACTTAGGGTCTCTAAGCAACTTATAAATAAATAAAATAATGTTTAATTGCCACACAAGTTACAAATTTACAAAAACTAGAGGAATAGTATATTAAATATAAAGTGGGCAAAAGGAGTGACTCAGCCTTTGCTACACGGAGCCGCCCCACGACTCTGTGCAGCGCTGTTTTTCATGCACTCTCTCTCCCTGAGGTGTAGAGCGGGAGTGGAAGTACTAGTGCCGCTACTATTTGTGCCGCTTATATTATGCAGTGATTCCATGTGCTCCTAAAACCTAACCTTATCTAACTCAACCGGATTGAAGAAACTCCAGCTTCATCCTAGAATGATTTCTTTAGTGTTTAACGTTGTCTAAACCTTGGTAGGCTGTAAAAAATTACCCGTGGTCCCAACAAATGGGTGTTGAAGGAACACCGGATTTTAAGGAGGAGGAGGCCCTGCAGGAGGCCCACATTACCCTCTGTTATGTTTGCATCTTGTGTCCATGGGTGGCAGTGATCACTTAAGATAAGAAGGGCTTTTCGTTGCTGAATACCCTTTACTACTCATCTACAATATATAAGTTGCTGTTTCAGCAATCGAACACAGAATCTTCCGCAAAGAGCACTGGCGCAATACCCACTATCCCACGTCAGTGTAGTCGCGTGAACCAACAATTAAATTTGATAAGCGAACCAGCCTGTTAGATCCTGATTTACGATCAGCAGATAATATTAGTCCAAACGCAAATAGCTCTCCAGATATCACATTTGGACGACGGTTGACAAATCATTTGTCACCGAGGCACGGCGAAATTAATTTCGGGATGAACTAAATCCGAACTTTGATTTTGCACCGACAATCCGGAATCCCGATGCGGATTTGGAAGCCCGAACCGTATGTAAATCGTGCGGATTTCGGCGGACAATGAGTGCGGGATGTTTCATGAGGGACGATTCGCGACAGGTCAGCATGGATGGGAATTAAAGGCGTTTTCCACACGTCAATTTATTTTGGTCCATCGAAAATTAAGAGAGATGAATTCGGAGTGTCAGTAACCCATTAATGACCAAAGATTTTTTTCTAAGTTTCATTAACAAACGATATTTTATAAATCTACATTAAAATTAAATGTTATCGACTCATGACTCAACCCTTATTAAACTGTTACTTACATGAGTCATGTAAGTAATAGTTTTTGTATCATTAAATTATTGTGTTCTGAATATGTTAATGCCTAACAGAATCTCCAGGAATTTTTAACACATTACCTTTATTACTAACGAACAGGTTTTTATTCAGCAAAGTGTAAAATCAGTAAAAGTTAGTTCAAAAGTCGCGTTCATAGTTAAAACATTTTTGCAATTGAAATAATTGTTTTCATAATTGGAATTAAAATTAACTATGATTTCATGTCTGTTAGTGACATTTATAGCTTTATTGCGTGTTTTAAACCATTAAACATAACTTCGATTAAAGGACAGGCTACATTGAGAAGCGGTAACGATAAAACTATAATTAACAGATAGTTGAGCCATTGTAGATCAATTAAGTCTTTACCATGCTTTCTATTTTGGTTAGGTATAGATAGATTTGATTACCGATGATTATATATTTGAGGCTGCCACATTACCCGTCATGTGTAACAACACGTCTAATGTGGTCAATCAGGTGACCGGTACGCTCTTTTGCTGCTTTTTGGTTTCAAAATAAATTAGCAATTCGTTAATGACCCATAGACCCTTGTAGAACAAACAAATTTAAGTATGTTTCACGTCTTTGACCTGTGTCCCAAACATGAACACTCGACAACGTCATCGTATAGATGACCCTAACTATACGAATACTTTAGTATAGTATATGTACTGTCGAAGTTTGACGATAGACTTCATGCTCGGGGCACAGATACAAAATTTAAATTTTAAATTTACAGATACAAAATCTAAAGTAGGTACGTTTCATGACTCTAACGTTTTATCATGTCGAATTTTTGTAAATCAACGAATCATAAGCAATAGCTTTTCAATAAAATGCTCTTTACTCGCTAACAATGAAACACCATCAGAAATGTTCAAACATTTTTGCACGATGACAGTCGAGAATGGTGACATGGTCCTTAATGAACACACTTCGTCTTTATTAAAATTAAATAGCTAACTACCATGAAGCGAGTACCTAGTACTGTTTACGCGTCTCAATTAGTGGCGTTAAGTCGGTTGGATTTAACAGGCCCTTCTGTTAAACGTGTTTGCAGGATTTACAATTTCGTTTACTAATAGACAAGAGCCTGACGTTGATTCGGCTCGAAGGACTATTTTTTTTTTCAATTGCAAAATTACTTAAACATGATCTTGATTGAATTTTATTAGATTAGTTTTTCCAATAAAAATAAGTAGTTCACGTATTTCATGAGAAATTTAATCCAATGAAACCAAATAACAAGACCGTTTTTTAAAAACAATTGCTTTTAAAAAGGATTTTATTTACTCTCTAATAAGAGGATAATGTGTAATGTAATGGTCACTGTCTACGCGTCTCAATTATTTGAGTCAATCAGTCGGTTGGATTAAACAACCGCTTCAGTTATTGTTACAAATGTTTGTTTAACTACACTATTAACTTGTCGAGATGATTATGGTGTGCTGATTTGGGTTTCGTAATTGGGGTGATGATACCATACATAAGTTTAGACAGAACTCCAAAAAAAGGGGGAAACTTGGAGCATAGTCCACCACGCAGCTCCAATGTTCACAACACAGGTTCACCATTTGAATTTATTGTTGGAGAAACGGGCCAGCACCCTTAGTCTGAGTTTTAGCAGTTCCGAAACGAAACGCACACATACACAGCTTACCAGACGAAAATGCACAGTGTAATAACCAACACAGGTAAAAGGTTTTTAGATGAGTTAATAAATCAATAAAGCATTAGATAAATCATCACAAAAATTGCTTTATTTTTAATTAACACTCTTTCAATGTTTAATAATATTAATGAAACATAATAACCGTGAATTGGCCGTAATGCACTGTAAAATTTCGAACTAATATTCTCCCGTAGGTATTAAATATTTGTTAGTATAATAATGTCTAACGATAAGTATTCATATCTTTCACTCCATACAAAAATTTGATTTTAAATTTTTTAACTCCTCTAAAAATCTTTTACCTCTATTTGTTATTACACTGTGGACTCTTGTGTAGTAAGCTGTGTATGAATTACGTATCTATCCGAAACGAATCGCACAAACGTTTCGTTTCTGTATCGCTAAAACTCACACTAAGGTTACAGGTAGTAGCCCCTGTTAGATACAAGGTGTATACTAGGTGGCGCAAACACATTTTATCTATTTGAGAAAATACAAATTGAAAACAGAGATCGCATTGAAATGAATCAATCATTTGCTCAATTAAAGGAATACCGTCTGCATGAAAACACCTTAAAACTACAATAGCACCCGCACAGATCATTCTAATGTGTGTATTGCAGTATGTCATGTCATGTCAGTACCCATTAATGACCCACTACAGGGTCGGGTCTCCTCTCACAATGAGAGGGATGTAGGCCTCCCACCACGCTGGCCTACTGCGGGTTGGTGGACTTCGCATGCCTTTGAAAACATTTTTTTTTTGTGGACTCTCAGGCATGCAGGTTTCCTCACGATGTTTTCCTTCACCGTAACAGCAGGTGATATTTAATTTCATAAATCGCACATAACTTTTGTTACAAAGTCATTGGTGCGCGCCACTGGGATTCGAACCCGGATCCCTCGATTCGAGGTCGAATTCTAAGCCACTGGGCTATCACCGCTGCAGTATTGCAGTATAAATGAGGGTAATTCGAAATAATTTCATGGCTCTCCGTCACGAATAGGCGCTACACGTCTGATATGAGCACTACGCAGAAACGTGCCGCGTATGCCGTTATTACTATTAGGAGATAATAGGATCGTGGTGCAAGTTACAAGAAGTCAATGAACTTATACCAATTATTGCCGGAGATTTTTTGGTTGTAGAGTTGTGTACAAGCGGTGATAGCTCAGTGGCTTAGACTTCGACCTCGAGGGGTCCGGGTTCGAATCCCAGTGGCACGCACCAATGACTTTGCATAAAAAGTTATGTGCGCTTTATAAAATTAAATATCACCTGCTGTTATGGTGAAGGAAAACATCGCGAGGAAACCTGCATGCCTGAGAGTTCACAAAAAAAAGAATATACGTCCTTCTCATTGTGAAAGGAGACCTGACCCTGTAGTATACTGATGGTTTTATTGCGAAATTTGGTATTATGTATGTACTCGAAAAGACGTAGAGGAAGGCAGATTAAAAGGTGGGAAGACGACTTGATTAAGGGCTGGAGGAGAACTGCACTAGATCGGCACAAGTGGAGAGAATTTGAGGAGGCCTATGTGAACCGGTAGCTGAGGATAAAATAACTAATTAATATGTATGTTATTAAGTTCAGAGAAATAAAGGCTATTTTTATTTTTATTTATTTATGTACTCGAACTTACTAGAGACTTTCAGCGTCTTATGAATTACGCCAGCCGCCCTCCATAAGTGCCCTCGCCAATTTCTGTTACGGCTCATTAATGGCAAAGATAGCGCTACATCACTTAATTACAATACGAAATTTCTACACCGACATTTTTCAAATATTATCTCTTTACATCCAGCTACGGCGCCCATTGAGTGCCCGATCTTTGTAGGGTGGTCGTGGTATCTACCAGTATCTACCAGTCTACCCAATGTACGTGAAAAAAATCGTTTCTCTTCACAATCCCTTCATGGCTCACCGTGGTCCACCACACTGGGCTTGAGCTATACCTAACTGGCTGACATAATCGTCGACCAACCAACACGACTGTCCTAATTGTACAGGGCCGTTTTAGTCTATGCTGGGGACCTTGGGCACACAAGACTTCAAATCAAATCAAATCAAATCAAAATTATTTCCAAAACACTTTTCACAAACATAACATAACATATTGTGGTAAAACAAACTTCGGGGCCTTTGGAATGTAAAGAAAGCGAACTATACAAAATTTCGCTATGATCTTTATTAATCAAATATATTTTAATAATACAATAATTATGTTATTAATGATATTAGTACATAATAAAATGTATTGATTTGAATAAATCTGAAAATGATCGACGTTCGAGCAACGAGAAAAGTGCAATGCGCCTGACCATAATATTTTGATATTAAATGTGAGAGAAATTGTCGGTCCTTCGGGGCCCTCTGAGGAGGGCCCTGGGCACTGGTTCCGAGTGTCCTTATGGTAAAGACGGTATTGTAACTGTACTACTATTTTTTGTTATCACCTCCTTTTTTGAAGTTGGTTAAATATAAATCGGGAATGAAACTGCAAAGTGGCGAAGTCCACTTCTTAACGTTTTCCTAAGTATTCCTGAAGTCGTTTAGCGCAAGATCAATTACTAGACGCCTTCAAACGGGAGCAATATAGGGGGAACTTGAATTTAATGACGGTTCAAATGACCTTTTGTCCGGTCCCCTTACGGCCGTACTAATCGACTGGTTTCACCTCAATATTCAAGCGATAAGATTTTTCTCGCTTAGGTAAAGGAAAGAAGAATAGATTTGCTTATGATATCAGGCGGCTCGGCTTGCATTTGAGATCAAGCGATATAAGGTTTTGCTTAAATTTTTTTGATGTGTGGATTAAAAAATATAGTAACGTGCTTTTATGGATGAAGATAAAAATATGTGTGTATTTAAAAAAAATATTTTTTACAAAATCTGTAATTTTTTTTTCATGACTGTAAGTAGGTACCCTATTCTAAGTACCTACCGTCCCAAGCGCTTAGAGTTTCCTGTCAATGGATATAAACTATGTATTTCATAATTTTTTTGATGTTTGTATTTCAAAATAATAAATTATAAATGTATTTTATGGCTTATATTAATATAGTATTAAAAAGGTCATAATATCTTCAAACTAAACAGCATATTTTTCAGTACTAAAAGAGCCCTATTCAATACTCCTACCGTCATTCAAGCAAGTCCCTAACTAAGTCAGTTCACACGTTTCTAAAACCTTTGATCTGCCCATTCCGTTTTTAAGGATTAGGGCTCCCTCAGCGGAGGCTTTAGATGGATCCTCGTTAATGATATTCCACGCCACATTATGTTTTATGCCCTTCCGGTTCCCTTTCACCCTTCAGCCGGTGTTTATGATTTTTGTAACGTGAAAAGTTGGTTGTTAGATATTTTTTTCTAGGCATCCAACCGCAAATTAGAGAAAAATAAATAAAAATCTTATCTTTTGGTTTAGTTGCTGGCGTTATCTGTTTTTTAAGTTTAACTTAGTCCTTTTGGGTAACGTAAAAACGAACTCAGACAGTATTATTATAATTATTATTATTACTTTGCAAAAAAAAACGCTATTTGAGAGTTTTAACTGTCTCATTAAGATATCGAAAAAATACTTACAGCCATTTTGATGCTCCACTGGTTGGTCGTAGGTCTTGTATTATCGAAGTCTGTACTTCTTTTACCCAGACGATTTTGCCATTCGACGATTCTTTCCAATCGGTTACTGGTCCTTCGGCGGTGATAGCCCAGTGGCTTAGAATTCGACCTCGAATCGAGGGGTCCGGGTTCGAATCCCAGTGGCACGCACCAATGACTTTGTAAAAAAGTTATGTGCGCTTTATAAAATTAAATATCACCTGCTGTTACGGTGAAGGAAAACATCGTGAGGAAACCTGCATGCCTGAGAGTTCACAAAAAAAAAATGTTCTCAAAGGTATGTGAAGTCCACCAACCCGCAGTAGGCCAGCGTGGTGGACTAAGGCCTACATTCCTCTCATCACGAGAAGGAGACCCGACCCTGTAGTGGGTCATTAATGGGTTACAGCACAGCACTGGTCCTTCGAATGATGTGCCCATTGCCACTTAATCTTGCTTACACTTTTCAATACATCCAATCGTTTACAGATTTCGATACAACTTGCTATTAATTCCTGAATGGTTTCAACCATCTTCAATTGCAATGAGCTCTGTCATTATGACATCTAACACAAGTATGTGATTACATTACGATCTAACACCTTGCGTTTGAGGTGTCGGCAGCGGGGTAATTGCATTCCGTTTGCGCTGAGAGCTGGCTCGATCCCGGTCTTGTGCAGTTACGTGTCAGGGTTTAACTAGAAGTCATAGTTACAAAGTGGTTCAAGATAAAGGGTTAAGAATAAATGCAGAAATTATAGACGACACTGGGAACATTCTACTACAATTTAATTTTAACTAGCTGTTAGATAGATCATCATGAAAATTAATCGAAGTCGCGGGCACAACTAGTCGCATATCTTTCGAACAATGTGGCCAATGCCACTTTAATTTACGCACTTTGCAAACTTTATTTAAGCTTACCCCTGAATCGCGTATCTATACTACTGGTAACAACCTGCTCTTTCCTTCAGGTAACGTAATCCAAGTGTGGTCAGCGCCGGGCGGCGAGACGCGGCTGCCGTGCAACCTGGCGGCGCCAGCCCACGACGTCGCCATGATGATGTGGTTCAAGGATCGCGACCGCATGCCGATTTACACGTAAGTTTCAATCCAAGTGTGGTCGGCGCCGGGCGGCGAGACCATAGAGGTATTATACTAGAGCAGGGAAGCCAGGCCTCCAACTGTCCTTCGGTTAAAAAGGGAGAGAAGATTGCGGCGCCCTCTCGATCTCTCTTTTCTCGCGCATGTGCAATTAGCGAGAAACAATTTAAGGTATCGAAATTGTTTAATGCGCATGCGCGAAGCGTGCGAATGCGCAAAATTCTTTAATGCGCTTGCGTTAGTAGAGAGTGACAGATAGGGCACCATAATCTTATATCTCTTTCTAAGTGGCGGACATTTCCACTTAGGTACAGGCAGCATGTCTCCCCTACTCTAGTATAATACCTCTATGGGCGAGACGTGGCTGCCTTGCAACCTGGCCGCGCCAGCACACGACGTAGCTATGATGATGAGGTAGCGGCGCGATACCTACAGTAATATGAGCGCGCGCCTCACATGAAATGCTGACCACGCATGACGACGCAAGCAGCGAATGTAGTAAACAATAGAACACGTCACACGCGTCATACCGAACTGGCCAATCGGAACACGTATCATCAAACGCGCTATCAAAGTTCCATAGAATCTCTGCATATAGTATATACAAATGGTCTGAAATTAACATTAAGACCGCGGTCCCCAGGCAGTGACATCGCCTGGCGGGAGATCTCCCCTTTTCCTCCAAAATGTGGTTCAAGGATCGCGACGCCTATTTACACGTAAGTGTTATTTGTCTAATCATCACTAGGTACATAGTATAAAACAAAATCGCTTCCAGCTGTCTGTCCCTATATATGCGTAGATCTTTAAAACTACCCGACGATTGACACGAATCGAACGTGGAGACACCTGATTCCCACTATAAGATATAATAACTTTTATATCTAGAACTTTTTGAGTTTTCTTGGGGAGGTTTCGCCAATAAAAGAACGTCGGCAACATTAGAAAAATTGCACGATATTTTTCTTTAGAGTTTATTCACCAGATCCACATTGGTTATTTGTTACTTTCATGACAAACGCTCTACCCATTTCATGTCCTCCAAAATATAAATAAACCACATCAACGTCTGTTTACGCCGAGTGTATAATTGCCCTTAAAACAGTATACATGAAATTGATTAATCGTTCGCCCCTGCTCACCCCATTATCGCTCTTATGTCAAAGTGATAGTGCCTATATCAGCGTGCATTGTTGACAGCTTGCAACGCACGTCGGGTTGATGACAGTCCCATATCTTTATTAATGTTCGGGTACCGTTGAGGGCATAAGCTAACTATACAATTATTTATGATTAACGGAATATGTAATTCTGGCAGTAATATACGTGTACCTAGGTGATAGGTAGGTATTGAGCTCTGAAAATTCCTATTAACTCCTATGTTTTTAAAACCTGGAAAAGATTTATGAGCGATAACGCTGCCATTAGTACATTTTATTCTTTTTAATGTATTCTCGTTGAACATACTCGTAACAAGCGATTCCTATTATGGGTTTCAATAATCTATCTTTGGATACTGATTCAATGCCAAGATTTTCTTATTTAATTTCTTTGAAATAATTGCAGTTGCCCGCTAGGGCTTTCCATCTACGATTGATAAAGTATTAAACCAACCATTGATTCTGGTCTTTAATAGATGAGCAAATGCTAGTCTATAAGCAAGTTTTAAGGATTTTATTTGTGTTCAGAGGGTGTGATTTTCAGAGAGATTTTTTAAAACCGAGTACAAGTTAACCCTTTTCATATCACTTATAGTTTAACCCGTTCCACTAGGCACTTGTCACACCGCTCGGAGCTTCATCAATCAAGCGCCTGTAATTAATTACAAGCAGTTCGTGTCACCATACCCATCATTTACGAGTTCAGATTCTCAGTTTGAACACTGATTATTTGAAAAGGAACTTTTTACCGGTGGTAGAGAGTAGGAGAGAGGAGAGAGATGTATGGACTACCTGGACGGGTGACCACTAGTGGCGAATTCGGAGGGCACTACATGACCAACTACAGGGACGGGTCTCCTCTCACAATGAGAGAGAACATTTTTTTTGTGAACTCTCAGGCATGCAGGTTTCCTCACGATGTTTTCCTTCACCGTAACAGCAGGTGATATTTAATTGAATAAAGCGCACATAACTTTTTTATAGTCATTGGTCACCATTGGTCACCACTGGGATTCGAACCCGGACCCGGACCCGGCTATCACCGCATATCGATACGATAGCAGTCGTTAAACCCTGTCGGAGGCCCTATGAGTGAAACAGGTTGAAAACACCTGTTATGATAAAATTTCTGGTTCTGGTCTAAATATGGGAATTTTGTCTGGCATATGTCGATGGCACACATACAACAGGAAATAGTGCACACTTATGAATGTGAACCGTCTGTTTTTTTCATTTTCGTTATTAATTTTACAAAAATTCTCCAACAAATGTTCGACAATAAAAATTATTGTTCGACGATAAGAATAATTGTCGAACATTTATATCATACGTCATACATTAATATTAAGCCTTACATTCCCAAAACGATCTGTACAGACAGAATATTTAGAATTACCAAAAAGAAACATCTCCAATTTAATCAACGTGCCAGCAGCAGTGTACAAAAATTGGCCGGAGCGCGATGCGCGTTCCGCGTTACAACAGTGGATTCTTGCACAGAGAGTATCTACGAGTATATTATAATATTATAAATATTATATGCCACTTGCTAGTAACCCATTAATGACCCACTACAGGGTCGGGTCTCCTTCTCGTAATGAGAAGGATGTAGGCCGCCGTCCACCACGCTGGCCCACTGCGGGTTGGTGTACTTCAGATACCTTTGAGAACATTTTTTTTGTGAACTCTCAGGCATGCAGGTTTCCTCACGATGTTTTCCTTCACCGTAACAGCAGGTGATATTCAATTTCATAAATCGCACATAACTTTTTTACAAAGTCATTGGTGCGTGCCACTGGGATTCGAACCCGGACCCCTCGATTCGAGGTCGAATTCTAAGCCACTGGGCTATCACCGCTTTTTAAATATTACATAATAACTTTCATTTTTTTTCATATAATTTGATCTTCGAAATCTCGTGAGTAATGATGCCTTCGCTCACTTCACTGCTTACAATATTTGCTATCCTAAAAATGGTAAATATAACTTAATATAAGTATATTGATCAAAATAATTTGTGGTATATTATGATACAAAGTATCTTCGTCTTTCTTCGTCGTCGTGCGTCAGTCCTTTTTGTTGGTGTTGGATTCAACAGTTCATGAGCAGTTCGAACCCGGACCCCTCGATTCGAGGTCGATTTCTAAGCCACTGGGCTATCACCGCTCTGCCATGACTATAGTGAGTAGAAATCTCATCGAATTAAGAATCCGGCGTTAGCTCTCCAAATAGGCCTCTTTCTATTGTATGAAGGGATCCGTTTACAAAAGTAGGACATTTAAATTTGCAGTTTATTTTGTAAGAAAGAAGTGAACGTGCAAATTTTATCTTTTACTCAATTCCGGTACAAATTCCCTAAAACCGTTCACTTTATTAGGGTCCGACACGGCCTACAGATACTCCGTTGTTTGTTAATCCATTAAGTGCATGCGAGGAGGCTGTATCTACAGACGGGAAGTAATCAAATTAAGCAAGGAAAATAATCTTTGCTATCTTAACTCGTTGTCTAAATTCCTTCCCTCATTTTGCCCTTAATTCACTGCTGGACATTGGCCTTTCCTCATCGATGACACTTCGTCCGATCCTACGCCCTTTGAATTGAATAGCTTCCCCTTGTCTTCTGAGGTCGTCATTGTTGAAATTCATCAAAAATGACTCTGTAGCGATGAACATAAATAATTGATCGGTGTTGAGCTGTCACAGACTTTGTTATAACAGAGTCGCCCAGGCAGTTCAGCCTGGACCGTACTCCACCACGCTGCTGCTCAAACTCAAACTCAAAAGCTTTTATTCATTATTAGGTACAATTTGTGCACACTTAATGAAAGTCATACAGATAAATACAGATAAATTATACATTCTACATTCAACCGCTTTCATCGCCCCTCAGACAAAACGTAGACTGGGAGAAAAAAGCGGGCGGGAAAAAAACTCCCAGCACACTTTTAAAAGTAAATAAAACTTACTCTATAGTGCGTTATGACTAGGTCCAAAAAAGTAACACACGTGACAGCTATCGCGTGTGTCAATATCGTTCCAATTGCCATCCGCTCACAAATAAATATTGATAGGTAGGTACATGGTGTATAGAAATAGCCTAGTGAAGTTATTCAATCCAACGCTTTCTTAACTTCTAAATAGTCCTTAGTTGCATAATAGGCCTTTCTGCACAGGAAAATGCTGCTGTGTGATTTGGTGGAGAAACAGGGTAGTGGCCACCCCATGTCGGTTGTTTTCAAATTGCCTAAAGGGTCTCCAATAAGATCTGGCGATCGATGATCATTTGAGCTATTTACAATCTAAAGACTGATCATTGAAATCGGGCGTTAGTCAGTCAGGACCAATTATAATTATGATTTTCTAACATTTATAGATTTATGGAATGTTTCTCTTGATAACCAAAGCACATTATCACCACTAGTATCCAACAGCACTCATGTCCCGTCGACATATTAGAACACTGAACTTTTGACACTCGACTCAAGCTGGTTCGGGTTCAATTCTGGCGCGCTGCCGAGCTGTTTTGTGCTAAGGACTTTATTTTGTAAATGTGCTTTAACAGTTCTCAGTATAAGTCGTGTTAGCTAGCATTGTTCCTTTAATCCGCCGTTCCAAAACAATGAACAAACATGTTGACGTAACTTGGTTGCAGAAAAATATTTGTCCTCTTAAACCGCCATTCGAAACGCAAGAAAATAACTGCTTATGTATTTTGTTTGCCGAAATATGATTGTTCTCTAGCGATGAAAAAACAAGTAACCACCATTATTGAACGCAGGTAGATTATAACTTCGACTAACATAAAATAATGCTTTTAATCCCCCCTGGATCAAAGTCTTGATAATTTCCTCTGGAAATGGAAAATAATTTTCCTAGCTGTCAATTTTTTCACAGATAAAATTTCGGGTTCATTTAATTTTAAAATCTAAGGCAATAAAAGGTAAGCGGTACAAACCAAAATGGAGTCCTGCACAGTAGAGATAATTTCGACTTTATTGTTTAATTTTTATACGAACCATTAAATTTAACTTCGCTCTCTCATCGCGAGTTTAACGCCAGAAGTTAAAACTCGCGAATTATTTTAGACGTAAAAGTAACTGTTCCAGATAAATTAGTTTTGTGGTTGACATTTTGAATTTTAATTAAATGCTGCTGAGCATAAATTGTTTTGCTGCCACCCATTTTATTAACCCCATTCTGCACTTAACTGGCCTGAAATGCTGGCCAATAGCAAACACTGGCCATAGTCAGCCACGCTGTTCCAATACGGTTTAGTCATTGCAGAAACCCTAAAGGAACGCCCGGGACGATCCAAGGAGACACCGGGCCAAAATTAACAAAGAACTTTTTCTGGAGCAATAATATTACTGGTAACGTGATGCAAAAAAAAGGCACGAACCTAGAGTCTGTGGATAGCAATTAAAGATTTGAAAAAAAATACGGTTTAGTGGAGATACACTAGGATAGACACCAATAAAGGGCCTTTATGGAGTTTAACGACTGTTATGTAGTAGTGATAGCCCAGTGGCTTAGAATTCGACCTCGAATCGAGGGATCCGGGTTCGAATCCTAGTGGCACGCACCAATGACTTTGTAATAAAAGTTATGTGCGATTTATGAAATTAAATATCACCTGCTGTTACGGTGAAGGAAAACATCGTGAGGAAACCTGCATGCCTGAGAGTTCACAAAAAAAATGTTCTCAAAGTCATGCGAAGTCCACCAACCCGCAGTAGGCCAGCGTGGTGGACTAAGGCATACATCCTTCTCATTGTGAGAGGAGACCCGACCCTGTAGTGGGTCATTAATGGGTACTGACATGACATGTAGTAGTTAGTGTTATCTACAGTACACAAATAGGTGCTAACATCGAAACAATGCTTTTATTTTTTCGATATAGCAGTCTATCGATAGTTTAGTGCTGTGTGCTTAATGGTAATTAAAGAAATGTATCTACTTTTTGTTTCTAGACTTCAAATATCAAAGTCTGTGTGGAACAGACGACTTGATGTTAAGTAGTCACTGCAGTCCATGGACTCTTCTATCCAACCTCAAATGGAGAAAACACCTATCTGAGGTTTTGCGGGTGCTTTGCTACTCATGAGGACTAAGATGTTCGCCTCAAATAAAGTATTCCCGGCAGCCATACCTCCCCAGCCCCAGATATGTGTCAGTAACCCATTAATGACCCACTACAGGGTCGGGTCTCCTCTCACAATGAGAGGGATGTAGGCCTTAGTCCACCACACTGGCCTAATGCGAGTTGGTGGACTTCACATCCCTTTGAGAACATTTTTTTTTTGAACTCTCAGGCATTCCGGTTTCCTCACGATGTTTTCCTTCACCGTAACAGTTTTTTACAAAGTCATTGGTGCGTGCCACTGGGATTCGAACCCGGACCCCTCGATTCGAGGTCGAATTCTAAGCCACTGGGCTATCACCGCATGTATACAGCCCCAGATATACAAGACATTAAGAACATGCTGCTTTACGACGGTTTGAGACTGGCAGTAGAGTGGGATTTACACGGGTCGATTTTCGCCGTACGGCTAGTCGCTTCACAAATCGCCAGGGGGATTTACACGGGTATAGTCACTTGCGACCTACCTGAATTCGTGCGGCTTTAGTCACCCATGTAAACCCCACATTATATTATGTGCGGCTGTCATGTAAACCCCGTCGGTACCACCCCGACCAGGCTTCTGGCTCTACTACGTATAAAATTCAATAAACACACCTATAAACTATTTAATATCAATTCAATTACTTAAATAACTTTTACTGCAAACTAAACCAAAGTAAATAATTTTATTGCAAACTAAACCAACTGCAGACTACGCTCTCAATAATTTTAATATTCTTTAAATCCAGTTACAAATAAATAAAACCAGTTACGCTATTCAGTACCATAACAGCCGTCTAGACTTATTTCGTGCGGCACTTTTGGATTCATTTATGCGTGTCTAAATCTCGCCGATTCTTTTGTGTTCGGCGATGCTTCCTGGATAGTGGCCAAGTTGCTCTAACTTGCTATGTACGGGATGTAACTTGTTAGCGAGTCGTGTATCTTATTGTAAGCGATGGTTCTTTGGACTAATGTACTCGTATTTCATCGATGTGGCGGCTTCCGCCACTCATAAGAGATGGCGCTATGTGATCCTGAATCACGATATAGAAGTTTTCTTAATAGCTAACATCTTTATACAAAATTCCGATATGGCGTAAATTGGTGCACTACCGATCTCCCTTTGCCAAACTACTACCATAAATAAGAATGTTTGTGGGGATAGATGGTTGTTTGTTGCTTTTTCACGCATACGTTACAGCTGTAAGCGCACTTTTCATCCTACAACTTTATACTAACTATGAAGAATTTGAAAGTTTCTGAGGATAAATGCGTGGATAGACGGGTAGATGGATAGATGTTTGTTGCTCTTTCACGCAGAAATGGCTGAACGGATTTGGATGAATTTTGCTATGCTTGTAGTTTATAACCTAGATTGACATATAGGACACTATTTATCCCTCTCTGGACCAAATTCTAAAATCTAAGCGGACGACGCCGTGGGCAAAGTGTAGTATTGCACTAAGTATATCTTCATAACAAAGAAACCATCGTAACACTTCCTATTTATGAGTTCTGTGGCAAATCGTGCGGAATCGTCTAGAACAATGTTCGGGAAAGCGTACGAGTACGAGTGGCAACCTTCCGGAAATCGCTTCAGAACTGATACATCGAGCGATGTATTTATTTCAAAATGTGTACTTACATTACCTATACATTAATTTTTCAGATGTAGGTATTAAAGGTATAATTTTTTGTAGGTGGTAGGTCAAATGGAAGTCATTCAATTTGTATTTATATTTCTTTGCAACAATCCGCATACGTGGAACTTGTTTTGATACGGACCCACCTTCGCTTATCTCCATGTAGGTAGGTATATACCATCAACCGGTTAGTTGGCTCGAGTCTCCTCGACAACCAACCGTTATAGAGTCCCCATCACCTGATGATGCTCCGCTTTGGAGCGAAACACATCTCGTGTGCTATTGGAATAAGTTGTGATGAGCAGGTGATCAGTTTTTTTATAGTAGTTGAGTAGTAAAGGGCGTGCAGACCACCTGATGTTAAGTAGTCACTGCAGCTCATGAACACCCGCATCCAACCTCAAATAGATTAAAAATTATTAACGTTGAGCATGTTTGATATTTTGGAATGGTTAGGGAATAATTTTGCACCTAAACTTACTTATAAAATTATATTAATGAATAAATGAAAATTAATTAAACCTAACCTAACCTGAATAATAAAATTATATTAATTAAAAATTAAAACTTATTAAATTTTCATCTAGTATATTTATAAAGTACTCACTCATTTTCTTTCGCTATTTCTTCATCACTTTTATCATTAATAGATGCACTTTGTTCAATTTCCATATTTTAAGCACTTTACATTCACGAATTTTACGAATACACAACAATGTGATCACTACACAGACGGTCGAGCCATCAGCTGTCACCATCCATGGATGCGCGTGGCACGCTGTAACATACACGAACATTCGCGCAAGCGCCCTGCGCTGCCTAAACGAAACAGTAGGCCCAGGCATACATTTTCGCCGCGCCGTAGAGAGGGGATAGCTGTCTACTCGCCATCCGTCTTACGCTTTTTCGATCAGGTCACGTGTCCTGACGCGAGTTTAAGATTTTATACCCATTACAGAAAAGTGCTCAACGCCGCTAAAGAAGTTTTCACTTCAAAAAACTATCTGGGATTGTATGTGGGCGCTTTGCTGCTCATGTGGACTAAAATGTTCGCCTCAAATAAATTATCCCCGGCAACCACACCTTCCCAGCTGAAATACAAGACATGAAGAACATGCTGCTTTACGACGGGTTAAGAAGCTGGCGGTAAAGTGTCTGCCCGGACGAGCTATACTATAGTTCTACCACCCAAAACAACGATGATCACCTAAATATTTGACCTTCGGGTAACTGCATCGCCTTTGATAATAATGATTGTGTTTCAGAATAATAAATCGGTTAAAGGCAAGAAAGCAATACAGTCGAAAAATTTGCTTTCCTCCTTGGAACCGTTCCAGAATATCTGAATTTGAAACGTTCTAAGACGCGACTTCTTATTTAGAAGCGGCTACTTTCGTCTAAGACAAATATGGTGTGGCAACTATTTGTGTTATCTTCTTAATACGAGTTTACGTTTGATTTGTAACGCAAGATTTGATTTAAACTTTTACTTTTACTTTTCGTTAGCCTGAAGTTATTTTAGAGAAAATTTGAATGGCGACCATGTTTAGGCAAAATTTGCATATGTCCACCAGGTGGACTGACGACCAGAAGAAGGCAACAGGCAACCGATGGATTCAGAGGGCCCAGGACCGAGTGGAGTGGCCCCGATTAGGTGGCGTCCATGTCCCGCAGTGTACTACCAAGGGCTGAAAGAAAGGAAGGAAGGAACATCAATTCTTGTCTGACACCGCCTACATAATTGCAGGCTTATATGGATTTTAATTAAACATATAAGAATTCGTGCATTGTACCCCATATAAACTAATTGACAGTAACCCATTAATGACCCACTACAGGGTCGGGTCTCCTTCTCGCAATGAGAGGGATGTAGGCCTTAGTCCACCACGCTGGCCTACTGCGGGTTGGTGGACTTCACATACCTTTGAGAACATTTTTTTTGTGAACTGTCGGGCATGCAGGTTTCCTCGCGATGTTTTCCTTCACCGTAACAGTAGGTGATATTTAATTTTTATAAAGCGCACATAACTTTTTAACAAAGTCATTGGTGCGTGCCCCTGGGATTCGAACCCGGACCCCTCGATTTGAGGTCGAATTCTAAGCCACTGGGCTATCACCACTCTTGATAAACTAATTAACCCCATATAAACTAAAAATGTGCTAAACTTTAAACTACACCGTTCGCATTGTGAGCTATAAATTATACGCAAAATGTTTGATTCACGTATTAATGTTTATGATTGTAATATATTTTTTGTCCCCAGGGTAGACTTCAGAAATGGCGCACCAGTCCACTGGGCGGTTGCTGGCGAGTTCGGCACTCGAACCCACTTCGTACTGAACGAGTCTGATCCAGCATCAGCTCATCTCTCCGTGGAGAAGGTGGCGCGGTATGACGAAGGCATCTACAGGTGCAGGATCGACTACGTGGATGCACCCACCAAGAACTATAGGGTCAATCTGACAGTGATTGGTAAGTGAACTCGGTTGGAACCAGAAGAACCACCGGTAGGAGAAAGAAGTAAAACTGCGATAGTAATTTTGTTCCGAATCCACTGTAGCTAGCGGCATTCCCGTCCCAAATTAATTTCATCACTCTGACTCACGATCGCAACGAGAGTGAGAGTTAAAATAATCTAGAGTCTGTCTGCCCACGTAGTCATTCTATCTACTTCCTATTTCTATGGTTGGAACCCTTATTAATAGCTACTGGGCACCAGCACCCACAATAAGACAAGACCTGGACCAAACTCCACCGCGCTGCCCCTATATTGGTGGAGAAATAGCCATACTTACAGTGGATTATAAAAGACTGCAAGTAGACAAATTGTCTCACTTTCTGCAACCTATAAGTGACCCAGTGCTGAGATGGATCTTGTCTTAGGACAAGGAGAATGACAAGCCTTAGTCCACAACTTTTGAAATAACGCGGGTAGTAGACTTTAAATGCCTTTGAGGAATATTACGGAAAATTTTTGGGCATGGTGGTTTTTTGCAATGAGTTCCTACATTATAATAACAAATGACCTTTACTTTTTTAGCTCACATTACTTTGAGAAGAAGAGAACCTTTGAAGAGAGAATCTCAACTGGCATTCTAACAAATTTCTGTTTACCGAATAAAAAACTGGTAGTCTCTATTTATTTTCGCAAAAAAGCGAAACTGATCCGGCTCTCAATTTAAACCCTGTCAGAACAAAAGGGCTGAACTCTGACCTTAATTTACATGGGCTGTAGCAACTTCAGCGACACACGCGCTAACGAAGGATTTCGGTAAAATCCTACAGATTGGGAGAACTACGTCGCAACAAAATGTTTTCCCGCTTAGATTACATCGCGGATGAAATGTCACCTTGAACTCGGGGGTAGATTGTTATTTGGGCAGAGAAGAGATAACTCTCTCGGTGAGCGGTGATAGCCCAGTGGCTTAGAATTCGATCTCTTTTTGAGGGGCCCGGGTTCGAATCCTAGTGGCACGCACAAATGACTATAAAAAAGTTATGTGCACTTTATAAAATTAAATATCACCTGCTGTTACGGTGAAGGAAAACATTGTGAGGACACCTGCATGCCTGAGAGAAATTTGTGAACACAATAAAACTCCTCAAAAATATCTGGACTAAGGCCTATTCTTCTCATTGTGTAAGGAGACCCGACCCTGTAGTGGGTCATTGATGATTTACTGACAAGCTGTAACTCTCATTACTCAGCGGGAAGCAAGTGACCAAGTTTTGGTTTGATAGTGGAAAGTATGGTTACCGTCAGGAGTAGTAATGCATCTTAGAACAGACTCAGTTTGTAGGTGTAAGGATAAGTGTTTCATTTATACCAAGTCATGAAGAACATTTAACAATCTCCTGAAAAATTATCCTTTGATATCATTACAAAATTGATGTCGGATTCTATCTATGAATATCTTATTTAAGGACATGTGTTATGTACCTACATATTTCTATGCATCCATGCCTCGGCTCTTTCAAATCCACTAATAATGGACAAAGGCTTATCCAATTGATACCTCTCAGGATATTTGAGTGAACGATATGTTTTGACCCAAAATATATAGTCCACAGTACCACCTTTATTAAATCTTGGGCATCTGATTTATAATTTTTGTTTGATCCAAAATATTTTGGCCACAGTTCCACCAGACTCGCCTCGGATATACGACTCTGAGGGCCGGGAGATACTGGGGACGATCGCTGGACCCTTCAGGGAGGGTCAGGATTTGCTGCTGTCTTGCCAGGCTTCAGGAGGTAAGTGCTAGTACGATAGTAGGGTTAGCGAAAGAAGAACATTAGTCATGTCAGTACCCATTAATGACCCACTACAGGGTCGGGTCTCCTCTCACAATGAGAAGGATGTAGGCCTTAGTCCACCACGCTGGCCTACTGCGGGTTGGTGGACTTCGCATGCCTTTGAGAACATTTTTTTTGTGAACTCTCAGGCATGCAGGTTTCCTCACGATGTTTTCCTTCACCGTAACAGCAGGTGATATTCAATTTCATAAATCGCACATAACTTTTATTACAAAGTCATTGGTGCGTGCCACTGGGATTCGAACCCGGATCCCTCGATTCGAGGTCGAATTCTAAGCCACTGGGCTATCACCGCTGCGAACATTAGTACGAAAGAATAACAAAAGTAAACAAGGCCGTTACAAGTTGTGTACACTTAATGTACGTCATACATGATAGAGTATTATAAAATATGTCTTACATCCGCTTTCGGTGCTCCTTAGGCTATCGTAGACCAGGAGACAAAAGCGGGCGGAAAAAAACTCCATCATGGAGATTAACACGACCAATAACTACAATTTCTTCCCCAGGGAAACCACCTCCAGACGTGTCCTGGTACCATGGTGATGAGAGGCTGGCCATCACGAAGGACGGCTCCGTCTGCCAGCTCCACATCCAGGGGATATCCAGGGAGAT
Organism: Erynnis tages; assembly: GCA_905147235.1. Taxonomy (NCBI): domain Eukaryota; kingdom Metazoa; phylum Arthropoda; class Insecta; order Lepidoptera; family Hesperiidae; genus Erynnis; species Erynnis tages. The sequence goes on from LR990087.1 coordinate 9,851,854, forward strand.
GTCCGGCACCAAGCTCCAGTGCCGGGTGGAGCCGCCGCTGCTGCAGGCTCAGCATAGAGACGTCACTATCAAGTTGTTTCGTAAGTATCAAAAGGGCGCCGTGGAAGGGCCTGCCAACCTCAAAAAGAAAAGAAATTCTCTCTGAGGTCTCTGAGGTCGAGGAGCTACTATGGCTTTTCCTTGTTAAGTAGGTATATCAATAAATTACCATCAAAACTTTGAATTATTTTATTACAAATTTACAAAATCGTATCCAGGGCGATTATATCGATCCTTATTTAAACCCTTGAAAAACTATAAAATTACACTTCTAACGGTTAAATTGAAGTTATTTGATTCAGAATATTTAAAGGCCGGCTACCAACATGGCCTAGTACTAAACGTATACAATTTACAACAATAAAATTGAACAACAAAAATTCCTCTATCATACTATGGAGAGTGAAATTTAGCTACCAAAATTCAATTTCAATCGAACTCTAGGTAACAGAATGTTCACATAGTTGGGTTCGAGCAGCAATAATCCACAAAAGCCTACAAAGGCTCCGGAGGCTTTGTCCAACAGTTATGTCGAGTTGTGTCTGTTCCCCTACTAAAATTTGAATAGAATACCTATCATGTCAATTAGTCAAACTATGTTCGTTACCTAACGCGTTAGACGTCAGACAAACGCTTTCCTAGGCTCACATAAGCGATTGTAGCTTTATACCTTTTTGTTTTGGAAAATTCTATGATGGAAAAGTCTTGATTTTTCAGTAAAAGCCTTTTCATTTCAGTAAAACCTCAATTCGTAAGAGTGACTGGCACCGGAGCAACGAAGGCCGGTCAGGAGAGGGCGTTTGTGTGCACCACCAGGGGGTCGAAACCACCCCCCAATATCGACTGGTTCATCAACGCACAACGGATCGACTCTACATTGACGCAGGTGACTTTCTTCTGAGGTGACTCAGTCTTTGAAATGAAATTGTCATTTTTTTCTCTAGTCATTTCTTTATCACCCCGTCTTCTTTTTAAGCTTTTATCACAAGCTTTTATTATTGGTATTAAGTACTTTATCATTGTAAAGATGTAAAGTCTGTATATTCAACTGTTCACGCTGGTTTTCGCACACTCATTGTTTTAGTTTCCTTAAGCCATTATTATGTAGAACTCAAGTTGTGATGTTATTGTTTAGGTAGCAATATCTTCTAGACATACTTTGGGCAATAATAACCATACTATTTGTTCTCAGGTGGAAGTCGACGGTGAAATCACAAGGAGCGTACTGACTTGGCGAGTGAGACGTGAAGACAGTGGACGGCAGCTGGTATGTCGGGTCTCCAATCCTTGGTTTCCTGCCTACACCCTAGAAGATTCCCTGACGCTCGATGTTATGTGTAAGTTGCTCAATCATTGCTCATAATATTTAGTAGTGAAAATGGCGCCTAGAAATCTTCTGCTGCCTTCAGCCGTTGAGAAGTAAAATCAATATAGATGACTGTTATGATAAATTATTTGCCGAGAAAAAAGAAACTCTGCAAAATATAACTCGATCTAGCTTAAAAAGGTTAACTCAAACTCAAACTCAAAAGCTTTTATTCATTATGAGGTAAGTACAATTTGTGCACATTTAATGAAAGTCATACAGATAAATTATACATTCTACATTCGTCCGCTTTGATCGCCCCTCAGGCAAAACGTAGACTGGGAGAAAAATGCGGGCGGAAAAAACTCCCAGCACTCTTTTAAAAGTAAATAAAAGTTAGATGAGGCGCAATGAGTCTCAGATATTAATATGGATGGGGGTTCGATTTAACCACCTGAGTGGCGCAGTGGTTAAGACGCCGGTGCGCTGCGCGGAGGGTCCTGGGTTTGATTCCCAGCGGTGCAGAGATTTGAATGATGAGTTTAAATTTCTGTTTCTGGTCTGGGTCTGGTTCTTGTCTTATATGTGTCCATGGCACCCATGACACAGGGAATCCTAGTGTGGGGCTGTGAGTGTGAAGCGTTATTTATTTATGTCGGCCTGATTCCTTCAAAGGTACTTATTATCACCTATAAGTTAAAAAAGCATAATTAGTGACCATTACAAGTTCTGATAGAAATACATTGAAAATAACGAACGTGTGAATCTATTTACCTAATCTACGAGTGTTTACGAGTATACTTCACAAACCATAATTATCTCGTGAAAAATATACAAAGTACTGTTAAAGAAAAATGACCTTAGGTTCGACACTTACATGAGACGGCGAGTTCTTTTTTTGCGCAAATCTGAATAAAAAGTAAATGCAGACGCATTCAAGTGTACGCACAAGTAAGAATTTCAAAATGTGACCGTTGGTTCGGACGGCAACACACATATTACGTACTTGGTATTCTGAGGGAGGACCAATATTTGCGGAGTCAGACAATCGAAGATTGTGTGTTTACGCCGCGTTTACTCAACGAGTATAACTTACATTTACTTATCGTTTTTGTTTTTATACTACTCGTATTTTCTTCTAGCTATTGACAATGGAAGCTAGTTTCTATATAAAATATGGAGTTCCATCGTTCCCAGTTTCTGGGTCCCAGTGTTTTTGATCAAAGTTTGTAATATAAATTTGACTCAGTATCATTTTGCACACACGTTTAGTTTGTTTGACCGCGTGCCCTATTTCAATTTGGTTTTAAATTTTGTAGTATTGGTTAGCCGGTCAGTTATGTCAACCAATTAATACCATTGTCGTGAGCACGTAGGTACACTATAGTCAAAGTATTCGTACGGTACTCCGACGATGAACTAATGACATAGAGATCAATGAAATAGCTCAATACGTTTTTGTTCTTTTTATTGACAGCTAATAGAACAATCTAACATTTATAAAAAATACTCGTATCTCGCTATTTACCTACAAAAATAGACCTCGCTTATTATGTATACATTGTAAGTCCATAAACTAATAAAAAGTTTTAACGTCTAGACGCTTGTTCGAAATTGCAAGGTGCCATAACACTTTATGGAGTCTGAAATTGTAGTTTTCTTTGTTCGGAATTTTAAAATTATTATATTGTTAAGTTGTAACCTTTACAATTCAGTGTTTTAGTGGTCGAAATCGTGAGGAATAAATATTAAGAACATTCTCCTTTTTGTCACATTTTTATAAATTTCCTAATCGACACCTAATAGAGCCTAATAGTTCCTAATAGAGCGGTGATAGCCCAGTGGCTTAGAATTCGACCTCGAATCGAGGGATCCGGGTTCGAATCCCAGTGGCACGCACCAATGACTTTGTGAAAAACTTATGTGCGCTTTATAAAATTAAATATCACCTGCTGTTACGGTGAAGGAAAACATCGTGAGGAAACCTGCATGCCTGAGAGTTCACAAAAAAAAATGTTCTCAAAGGTATGTGAAGTCCACCAACCCGCAGTGGGCCAACGTGGTGGACGGCGGCCTACATCCCTCTCATTACGAGAAGGAGACCCGACCCTGTAGTGGGTCATTAATGGGTTACTGACAATCGACGCCACTCCTGGTCCAGGGCCTTCTGGATCCAACGGTTTTCCGCAGTCCTTTTCGGGTCGTCAGTCCACCTGGTCGCCCTCCCTCGTATTGCCTAAACTCTACTTGTGCGATAGCGTAACAATCCTTTTAGCACTCTGTTACATTTTTAATATCTATTGACCTTTGTTCTAGACCCACCCGTCGCCCAGATCTCTCTGATCGAGCCCAAGGAGCCGCATCTATTGCGAGAGGACGAAGATGCTGAGCTACTGTGTTCAGCAGACGCGTCCCCGCCAGCGTACAACTTTACTTTCTATAAAGGATTGGAGGTAAGTTTCACTCACCAATAGATGGCGCCACGGGTACCCTGAATCACGCTATCGAAGTTTTCTAAACACATCTAACTAGCTTGTAGGTCAACTGATTTAAAGTGATCAGTGTAATCTTGTATGTATGTCAGTAACCCATTAATGACCTAATCCTCTCACAATGAGAAGGATGTAGGCCTTAGTCCACCACGCTGGCCTAGTGCGGGTTGGTGGACTTCACATGCCTTTGAGAACATTTTTTTTGAACTGCATGCCTGAGGGAATGCAGGTTTCCTCACGATGTTTTCGTTCACCGTAACAGCAGGTGATATTTAATTTTTATAAAGCGCACATTACTTTTTTGCAAAGTCATTGGTGCGTGCCACTGGGATTCGAACCCGGACCCCTCGATTCGAGGTCGAATTCTAAGCCATTGGGCTATCACCGCATCTTGTATACAAACAAATATTAAGCATGCAGACCTGATTTAAAGTAGTCAGTGCAAGATATATACGAGTATATCCATATTCTTCGGACAGTATCGCCATCCTCTTTACCCGTCGTAAAACAGAACGACTGTCTCATGTCACCATGTCTTGAGGCATGCTTTCCCGAGATACCTATTTTGTTTGAGGCGAACATCTTAAAAAATGGAAAGAAAAGTTTTTAACGATCCCATTGTCAGTAACCCATTAATGACCCACTACAGGGTCGGGTCTCCTCTCACAATGAGAGGGATGTAGGCCGCCGTCCACCACGCTGGCCTACTGCGGGTTGGTGGACTTCACATGCCTTAGAGAACTTTTTTTTTGTGAACTCTCAGGCATGCAGTGTTTCTCACGATGTTTTCCTTCACCGTAACAGCAGGTGATATTTAATTTTTATGAAGCGCACATAACTTTTTTTACAAAGTCATTGGTGCGTGCCACTGGGATTCGAACCCGGACCCCTCGATTCGAGGTCGAATTCTAAGCCGCTGGGCTATCACCGCTCATCGATCGAATGATCCCATTGAATAAAGGAAACTTAAATATTTAATGAACACTAACTCGAACTGAATTTGTTACTGTATAACAACTAATAATGAAGTTCCAATAACCGCAACCGCTGATAGATTGCTCCTCTAAATAAATCACAGTTAGAGAGAAGCTGTTTTTCTTAGAAACGCTGACTTGTCGTATGAATGACGAGGAACGGAAAGTATAAGCATTAGTTAGCATTGAAAGATTCCCGAAGAAGGATTACACTTCTTGAATACTGATCAAAATTTTACAGCATTTTTATGAGCAGTCAACCAAGTGCATATTTAAGTTAAAATAATTATGTTGTAATGAATATTACTAGAGATTGCCAAGAATATTTTTTGACGAATTTCATATATTTCCAATGCATTATATTTAAAAATATTAGATCGTGCATTTTTCTTCATATAAACTGTAATTATGCGGCTGCAAATAGTACCCAAAATTTTCGCTTTACGTATACGAATTCTTCACAAATAAGAGCATTGAAAATATATTTAAATTAGGTACCAAAAAGGCGACCATGTAAGTCTTCAACAGGAGTAGCAATAAATCCATAAATTAGTAATTCGGTCTGTTTTGAAATAAAAATGAATTTTTTATTACCTGAACTGTCTATGCAAATATTTGTTGCTCTATTTAATAGTTTTTAATCGGTTTCATCGTTTCGCAAAAACCATTCATCGTCGTTAATGAAACAAGACCTTATGAAGATTTCTGTTCGAGAGACGTCACGTTTTGCATTCGCGCTTAGATTAGTTTGAGGTAGATATTGCACGTGGCTCGGGTCTGTCAACAATTTGTTGTTATAAAACTGTTGCTGCTCCTGCTACTCTCGGTGCCGATCTAGATTTTATGATCTAGATATTGGAAATAGTGAAAAAGTAAGGTTTTTAATATCGATGGAGACTGCCATCTTAGATTTATAATCTTAGAGAGAATTCGTCGATGCAGTTTTTAAATGAAGAATTCTGTTTTTGAAATTTGATTGAAGAAAGATCGCAGGTTTTGTTTTATATTCTCTTAGTCTTCATTTAAACGAAAATAACTATACTTTTTGGCAATTTTAACTAGCAGTTTCTAATGTATCTCTGCGACGACGTAATCCCAAAAAATCCGAAATAACCGTCACAATTTTCAAAAATGCTCATGGGGCCTCGTACATGTATAACTATTGTTCTGATTACGACCGGTACCGCTTATCGTGCGTTCCGAAGCTCGGAAGCGCACATCAATTCGCCACTAGCCGTCACCCATGCAGGCACTGACTGCGCCTGAATTTGCTTGACTTTTTCGATCGCTTGCGATCTACTCAAGCGGTGGGATATGCGCGCTTCGGTCATATCCCCGCCGCTTCGGGCATAGGTACCCTTGTTTAAAGAGAAAAGTACATAATAAACTATTTGATCAAAATAAAATTGTTTTACCAACAGGACCGTCAAATCCGGGATGATCCCATCGGAGGCATCGCAGTGGAAGGGGCGAAGCTGGTCCTCCGAGGACTGAGACGACACCACTCCGCGAGATACAGATGTCGGGCGCGGAACTCTGAAGGCAGTGGACTGAGCGAAACCTTGACGTTGAATATACTATGTCAGTATGAGTTTGTAATAGGGATGTTAGGGAGCGCCGTAACCGTAACCGAAACTATCGGATAACCGATATAAAAATATATCCGTGACCGTAACCGAATCCGAAATAACAGTTTCGGATAAGATAGGATAGGGGCGGAGCCTTGAGACGCGTAATGACAAGTTATTACAAATAGTTCGGAAAATTGAAACAAAAGTGTTGTGTTTTGGAATTGATTGAATTGGTACAAAATGCGTCCTAAATCGAGTGTAATTTGATCAGTTTTTGATGAAATGACTGTCGATTCCGCAAAATGTAAACAATGTGGGAAAAGCTTAAAAAATTAATATCCGTAACCGAAATTATCCGAAACTAACGGATAATCCGAAATAATTTCATATCCGCATCCGTATCCGTATCCAGTATAATATTCATTCCTATATCCGAAACCTATCCGTATCTGAAATTTCATATCCATAACATCCCTGTTTTGTAATTCATTAGTAACTAACTGCTGGGTCGCTCCTCTCATTGGAAAAATGTAGGCCCTAGTCTACCACGCTGGCCTAAGGCGGGTTGTGGACTTCATCCTTTGAGAATGTTACGAAGAACTCTCAGGCGTGCAAGTTTCTTCACTTCGCTTGTATGTTTGTGAGTTTGTATGTAGTCTAAGCGCCGTATTACCATTCGATAAAATTTTGAGGTCGTATATGATTATTTTTATGTATTTTCAAAATCATTTATTTGCATATTTCGAATTTCGCAGTTATTTATACGAAATCCCGGGCTATCAATTGTTTATAAACATTTTATTTTTATAATTGCTTATAATTATTTTTAACATTCGATGTGCTTCAAAAGCGTGTTTTTTGGTTTTTATATTATAGCAGTTAGTAACTGCTATTTGTCCATATTACTCGTGTACATTTCTTAAAATTTCCATAAATGAAAGGAAAAAATCTGTTGCTTTATTCTACTATTGTTCCCGCGCGTATTAACACCTATACTCTATGATTTGAACCAAATAATTTCGGGCAAATTTCTAGAAGAACTTTCTACCTTTTCTCGATTAAGTCGAAAGCTCCAAGCAGAAAATTAAAAGTTATTACTTAATTTAATTGTGTTGCCGTCTGAAATTCTCTAATTCTATTTAATTATACTTCCAAACCTTCGCAACAACTAAGAACATAGTTTAATTAGTTTGAGACTCTCAACAGGAATAAATTCTAAAAAGCTCATAAGTATTAAAGTATTTCGCTTTAATTTTATTAAATACGAGTAAGTAGGTACGTTAAGTTTTAATAGTCTGTGAAAATATGGAACAATATTATAATTTTTAACAATCATGTGGCCTTTGTATTTTCATAAATTTGAATTTTTTATTTGGAAGTATCGTACATATCGTATCTATTGCACCAGTGACATAGATAAAAAAGGAGAAAAAAAGAAAGAAAAACGTTTATTTTCCCCGAAAAATGGTAACGTACGGTTGCTGTAACGGTGAAGGTAACGATGTTTTCGTGAGGAAACGTGACACTTTAATAATAAAATTCTCAAAGCCACGTGAAGTCCACCAACCCGTCCTAGGCCAGGGCAGTGGACTAAGGCCGACATCGTTTTCGTATGAGACCCGATCCTGTAATATATCATTTATTTATCTTTTTGTATACGGTCCCTCACACTGATTGGTACGAGGGTTAACCAAGAGTAATTTGTTTTTGTTCTGTAGCTCGTCCAGAGTGCTCAGCCGGGAGTGTCGTGCAGCAGCTGGCTGGTGCTCCAGGGGGGGAGATCAGAGCCAGGTGCTCCGTGTCAGCTCCGTCCGCCAGGGACGCTGGACCGCTAAGGTTCTACTGGACTTACAACGGCACGAAAGATGTCCTGCCGGTGAGTAGGTTGCAAGAGATTCTCTTGATTCCTGATGTTCTTGCGCATAAAATAAGAATTTTGTGGGATTTACCTATAATATGAGAGGGAGGGGAGCTGGAGCAGTATGGCAGAAACGTAATGGAGTATACGTTTTTGCTATACTGATTGGTTGAAAAACGGACTAGGCGCCAACCCGTGTAGGATGATTTCAAACCGCCCACAGGGCGTCCGACAAAGGTTTCAAGACTGCTATCTCATCGATAACAACCGGGGCTGTTGGTTCTCCGAAGCACGAAAGTGCGCATACCTAGACGATTCTTAAATTTTCGATCGCCTGCAATCTAAACAAGTGTAGAAGAAATTTTACCATGTTTTGACTATTTTGCTAGAAGAAATTTTACCAAGTTTTTTGCCTCCAGATCCCAGCAGCGAATGTCACAGTAATGGGATCCAGTAGTACCGTCATCCATGGTCTACCTTCCGATGGCGACGAGGACCTTGGATGGCTAGCCTGCTGGGCCAGCAACGACATCGGGAACCAGAGGGAGCCTTGTCTGTTTAGGATTATGGCTGCGGGTAAATATTCTTGATTTTCTAAATCATCACTTGTGAAAATGAGTTAAGGATCTTTATATTGCACAGTGTCATAAGCGTCATTGAAAAAAAACGTTTAAATTTTAATTGTCTCACTGCTAAGTATCAGTCAGTCTCTACAACAGAGAAAGACAAGTGTATTATTTTCAATGCTGTTCCAATGTGGAGAAATGGGATATGGATACTGATACTAAGATAGACACTGATTGATTGCCAAGATACCCTTTAAAGACTGACTTTGAAATGACACTTTTCCTTGGCAATCTTCTTTAGGCTAAATTCATCTTTAGGGCTAAATTTTGGAACGTACTTACGGGATATTCGCCGCGATGCATTTCGTATTTTAGGTCCCGATATTACGATGCACGATATTACGACTTACCGGGAAGTCTTAGGAAACAAAACCCGTAGGTATGTCTCCAAATTAATGAAACACGGCGAATGTTCAAAACAATATTCAGGGCTATCCTTATCCGACGATGCATCACTGAAACCGGCTGTAAATCCGCATTGTTCCCCAGCCCTCCCCGAACCGCCCAGCGACTGCGAGATAGAGAACGAGTTCCTGCACTGCGAGCCAGGCCACGACGGAGGCCTCCCGCAGCGGTTCATCCTGGAGGCGCTCGAGGTACGCCACGCACCGGCGCGGGACGAGGCCACGCTGAACGACCAGGTGAGGGGGTGCTTGGTACTGGTACTGTGATGTTATCGATACTGGATCATGCTTCGAGCACTGTGATGTGCTCGATACTGGATCATGATACAATGCCTGGGTTTTGATGTTATTTATGACAGGATATTGCTTGGTTTCGGAATGTGAGGTGGAGGTGCTTGGTTCTAGTACTGTGAAGTTATTGGAGCTTAGTACTGGATCTAGATATAATACCTAGGTTTTTATGTTGTTTTATGAAAGGGTATTGCTTGGTTTGTGTAAAAGTGAGGTGGTGGTACTTGGTCACGGTACTGAGGTTGGTAATATTTCTGTTTCGATGTTGAAAGAGCTTGGTACTATAATTATGTTGATGTGATGGGGTTTGCCCGAGTTTTGCTTGGTTGAGGGTTTTTTAGCTTGGTACTGGATCATGGCTGCATTGTCTGGGTTGAGTCTTGCTTGGTTTCGGAATTTGGAGCTTGGTACTGGATCTTGATGTGATGCCAGATTTTCTAACATTACTTAACTATTTGACAACTTTAGGGAGTGCTCTCCGGAAGAGGCCTCACAGAGGCGGTCTACAGGGCCAGCAACGACGTGATGCCTCAATTCCCCCTCGACGCTCTATCACCAGGGCGGTACACCTTCCTGGTCTACTCGGAGACTCCTCGCGGCAGGTCGCAGAGACCAGCTGCGCTGCACAGCATTTCGATACGATCTGAAGACGACCTGGATAGACCAGGTTAGTCAGTTTTTTTTAGTATTGAATATCTTTTAATTTGCAGCGCTTCCGCAGAAGTAGAACGAAAAATGGATCCATATAACTACTTTAGTATACCCTCAATATTGTTAATAGGTTCGCTACAAACGATGACACCAGCGCCACCGCTACCTCCGCCACCAGCGAGCGACAACAGCGTCGCTCTCGTCGTGGGAGCAGCGTTGGCTTTGGTGATGCTGACCATTTTGACCACCTTATGTGTAGCGCTGGTGGTCATGTGCAAGAAGAGAAGCAGACCGAGACGAGACCCAGAGCAAAAGTAAGTAAAATGAGGCTGCTATTTATTTCTGTCTATTTATCTGTCTTTGGAAGTTCACTGGACATGTATCACCTAATGGATGCCACTGAATCCAGTCCTCCAATCCGGTCATCAGTCTATCTGATCTGAGGGCGGCCGAATGCTCCCCCGGTCCTGGACTCTTTGAATCCGGTGGCTTCCCGCTGCTTTATTCAGGTCATTAGTCTACCTGGTCGAAGGGTAGCTTGTACTCCTTTTACTGAACCATGGTCTTCTGGCATTACTTTCTTTAAGAGGTGTTCCTCGCCTTTTTAATAATTTTATGAAGTCCTTGGATTAATTGAGATTGAAACGCAATGTAGGCGAAATACATTAAAAAAGGCAGTTTAATAAAAATAAGAAAATTAACAGTAGAAATTACAACTATGGCTGTCCTGAACTGTGGCTTTTATTATATTTCACGATATTCGTCTGCGAGCCTTAAACTGTTAACGTTTGTGCCCTAAAAGTCTTAATTACTGTCCCGTGTGTCACATATGACTCACACCAATTTTTGGTACTATTGTGCCTTCTTACTGGAAAAACAAAAATTTAACGTGTTTCTTTCATTATTACAATACTCCGAACATCAATAACTGTTATCAGTCAAAGCGACTTAAAAGTATTTTGAATAATTTTTTTCAGTACGATTTTGCGCAGAAGCGTCGGCGTATCAATGTACAGTGGGTCTTCCATAAGCCAAAGTGTGATGCCAACAGTCGTGGTGAGAGGACACAGAGGGTCCAGGGTGCTGGCTGCGAGGTGGTCGGGAGTGCTTGACGAAGCACCGCTAGCTGTCCTGGCCTTAGACACAAGGCCACATAGTGAGTACGATACAAAACGTATTTACTTTTCCATACTTTTTAGTACAACTGCAGTTATAACCCGACCCGACCAGGGTTTCTTGACCCTTGCTTTTAAAATAATTTTGAGCTCGTTTAATGACAATGTCATGTTTTTGAGTCAATGAGCTTGCAATAAAGTGACATTGACATAGAAGTTACATGGACAACGTCTCGTCTTGTCTCGTATCGTATCGTCGAAGTATTCGTACAGTAAACCTCAGTCATTAGTATAATTATCATACTCGTATGCCAGTATGTCTTGACATCTTCATATACTAATGGCAGCTCGATACGATTGCTATACGAAACAGAGTTAGTTCGTGCTTGAGGACTAGTGCCGTGAAAATGAACCCTACAATTTTATAATAATGCTAGTATATTTAATAATACTGTTTTATTATTCACAGCTGATACAGATTCAAATAACAGCGAAGGTGAATTGGAGACGTCTCTAACGAGGCATGGAGATGACATGGAGACCCAAACTGATCCTTGAAATTCGTGACAAAGAAGGAATATATCACTACCAGGACATTGCTGTCAACATTCTTGGATATAATGTATTTATAAACATTAAAGTCATACTTAAGCATTTTATAGATTAAATTTAAAAAAATGAAGAGGTCGTTATAGGAGTAAGGCTTTGTCCTAATTGACGACACAGCTGACCGACCATGTAACCCGACAAAATTCAAACACAGGTTTCTGAATGGAGCTGACCTAACTGACAATACCGCACTGACATGCGACAAATTTAATGTACGCAATGACATTGTCATACGACGATTAGGACAAGGGGTTACAGCGCAAAATAGTGCCGTTTATAGTAATGTGAACGCATGCAGTATTATTCTTATAGTGATAAATGTAACCATTAATGAGTGTTTTGTACATACAGATATACGAGAAGTAGTGGAAGTAGATATTCATAAGCTATAAGAAATTAAAAGTAATATTGAAGTGTTCGAAAGCTAAGCTTACTCTTTAGCGTAAATTAAGCGAAAACGTATATTGAAGAAGTGTGAACATTTAAATTATAGAGAGGAGTGACTGTTGATGTTGATAGCTGTATTTTAGTTTAAAATAGGAAATTTTGGACTTAAAAGAAGCATATACCTCAAATTGATTGCCATCGTATTGTACATGCACCGTAATGATATCATGACTGAAAGGAAAATAATTAAATTGGTCTTACAAAATCAAAGCAATGAAGTAAAAAAAAAACATTAACGATATTTTTAAATAATCAATTCAAAACTTTGTTAAAAAAACATTATTTTAATGTTGTAATTAGAAGTATTTATAAGTATAATATTGACAGTCGTTATCAATATATTGGTGACATGTGTACAGTACATATAATTGTTCTGTACATATTATTATCATCGTTATAGTATTTTAAACATGGATCAAAAAGCCCAAAAGCGAAGAGAAAATAAAATTATAAAAAAAATATCAATGTATTATAATATATCAAAAGATTTAGTAAAAGAGAGTTCATAGTTTAAGAAGGCACGAATTTTGTAAATTTATCATCCAAAATGATAACTTTAATCTTTGCATGAAAAAGTTCGGCTACTTTTATTTTGGAAAAAATTTGTCTCTTTGGGCTTAGTTTATGATTTAATATAATACGGGTATTAAGTTAGACAGTGTTATAAATATGTCAAGTTATTTTCACATGAATTTGTAGATTAATCTCACCGAATAGAGCTTTACATTAATAAGAATTTCTTTGAGGGTTAATCTCAAGTTTTTCATTACTGATGTCTAAATTGATATTTTTCGCTTTATACCTTCAGTTTCTTTATGATTACAGTTGAAAATATCAAATCAAGTTTGATCTTTAATCTAAAATCGTATTATAAGCGGAATTGTATTTGTATCTTAAGTTTAAATAGAAACCTTTTTATTAAATCTTATATATTTTTCAATCATCATATAATGTATATTTTTTATTTTGCCTATTGATATTTGTAGTCATAACCAAAAAATAGTTTTAGTGGAGATAATTATATACTGACTTACATAGTAATACAGAAATTGTGTATTTTTATGGTAAACATTATCAAAATTTTCATAAACCAAAGCGTTTAGCTTCCACTTACCATTAGTCATTACAAAGCCAAAATATTTATGGTTAATCATGTTAATTTATTTCAGTATTCTATGGTGTTTAAAAGTTGTGCCATTTATTAAAGTTCTTTTCTTCTTTTAATTTTTTTTTCATTATTATATTAAAAAAATCTATTTTTTTTATTTTTTAATCTGTCACTTACATAGATTTCAATCATGTTTATAAATATTTTCTTAACAACCTTTTGATTCCACTTTTTGTAGCTAAACAGATATTTTGTTTTAATATTTTCAAAACCTAAGTATCTATCTATCTGTACCTAAGTATATCATCCTCGATGAAATAAAATTTTATTTATCATAAATTATTACCTACTTTTTGAACTCTCCACTAATGTATTAAGTCGTATAAATTTCGTTGCAATTTCGCAATTTCAAATGTATACGTTTTAGTATGACATTGTATTAAAAGTATTGAAATAAAACCAACTTTATATTTTTATTCGTCTGAAGTTTTATTGTTGTTTTACTCAGATTATATTATGTACCAGACATATGAGTATATAAGATTCCAACTGCCATTTTAATTATTTCACCTATATAGTTTGCTTCATTCTCTTAACCAGAAGTAGAAAACAATTTTATAAATGAACTTCGAAAATGCAAAACAACAATAATTTAACACTCATTTTCAAACGTTCGCTCGTTTAAGAGTCTTGGCTGCTGAGTGACTTGGCTCCATGTAATGATGGCATTTAATCGCAACAAATATAAACTAAAAAAAATCTGTGTATAAAATTCAAACCCGATCTCGTATATTGGAACGTCTTAGCCATTAGAGCAAAAATGTCTTTCATAATACGTTGTGGTTACTACCTATAAGGTAAATAAACATTTTTCGACTTAATGTCTAGATTTTCGCAATCTCTTAAAGAGCATTAAGTCTTTTCGACTGAGTATTGTAAATATTTTTAATTTTTGTATACACACACACACACATAAAAACTTTCCATATGCAGAATGCAATTATACAAATAAGACACACTCATACTCACAAACATACACATACACACACACACGCACAAACACGCACACACACGCACATTCAAACAATTAAAATCAAAAGTTTCCTAACAACCCATAACATCTGACTTGATTCAAGCGGACGAAACCACTAACTCAACTTTGCTCAGAAAATTTTCAATTCCGAGCAGTATCTAAGTAATAATAAAAAAACTGCGGTACCGTCTTCAATAAACAGTACAACTGGGACAAGATCTTAATATCGTCGTAAACCATCAAAGGCTGCAGAGACGTCTTCAAAGTTATTAACTTTGGATTGCAATAAACTAAAGTGCGCTATACTTTTATGAGAGAATTAAGGACGCTCCGCAGTATGGAGGCACCACTATACCACATAGTACAAAACAAGCGAAACTGACCCTTATTGCGCTACCGATAAGGTCGATGGTGGGTGAAGATGAAAATTGCGGAGTATTGTGTTTATGGTATGGGCTTGAAGGGAAATATCCCTTTTTTACGAGGTAACAACAGCCAAGCTTATGTATGGAGACGTATATTAACAGTGTTGATTCAGTCTCAAGCACCGAAGTTTTCGACCTTGGCTGGTTAATTTTGTAGTTCCCTTTAGGGGACTGCGTTTCTTGCGACTAATTGGTTGGGCAATTGTTGAGATGCAGTAATAAAACTTGAACTTAAGGAGTTACAAATGAGTTTTGTGTATTATTTTCAGTATGTCGCGCATGGCAGCAGAGCGGCTATCATCCTACTACTAATATAATATGTATATGCTAAAGTTTGTGTGAATTGATGGATGTATGTCTGCTTTCACGTAAAATAGCTGAATACATTTGGATGAAATTTAGTATACATGTACATATTTAATAACCTATAGGATCTTTTTTCCGTCTCCGGCAAAGTTTTGTACTTATAATATAGCATTACAGCTTACAATTTGAAGAGGCACAATATTGAAATGTGTCACTGAAAGTTCAAGAAGAGAAGTATTCAAATATTCATTCACGATCAGTTTCAAAATGTAATTCTGCTAAAAAGCTGCATTCACGGTTATCTAAAATTCCAGATCATCTATCTTCCAATATGTCAAAAAAATCAATTTTGCTCACCGCGTAAATGAATTAGTCAGATGACTCGAAAATTCGTTCGTACTCGCCATACATAATGTATGAAAGAGAAGTGTTTATGACAGTTCACTAAAAATATCTCAACTGACTCGTAGGACACAACCCTATTGTGAAATAGCTACGACTGAGACACTAAAAATCCACCTCGCTTTTCATAGTAGATCAGCACCCTTAGTCTGAGTTTTAGCAGTTCCGAAACGAAACGCACACATACACAGCTTACCAGACGAAAATGCACAGTGTAATAACCAACAGAGGAAAAAGATTTTTAGAAGAGTTAAAAAATTAATAAAGCATTAGATAAATCATCACAAAAATTGCTTTATTTTTAATTAACACTCTTTCAATGTTTAATAATATTAATGAAACATAATAACCGTGAATTGGCCGTAATGCACTGTAAAATTTCGAACTAATATTATCCCGTAGGTATTGAATATTTGCTAGTATTATGTCTTACGATAAGTATTCATATCTTTCACTCCATACAAAAATTTGATTTTAAATTTTTTAACTCCTCTAAAAATCTTTTACCTCTATTTGTTATTACACAGTGGACTCCTGTGTAGTAAGCTGTGTATGAATTACGTATCTATCCGAAACGAAACGCACAAACGTTTCGTTTCTGTATCGCTAAAACTAAGACTAAGGGTACAGTTACAGACAAAAGCGTTACCCAACTGAAACTTTGTTGTTGTTCGACGCACGGCAATATGAACCGCAACTGGTTCAAACTGGTTCGTTCCAACAAACTGTTGGATGCTGCAGTTTTACTGCGACCACTAAATTTACATATGAGCGAAGTTGCTGTGATGTCATTTTGCGTTTAGTTTATTTACACTTTGCAGTAACGTTTTGACCGCCGCGTCATATTACGACAGTGATCCACACGACATACATAACAATAAACTCAAATAAATAGTAACAAAATAATAATAAGTCAAAATGCAATAAAAATAAGTAATAACGTAAATTTACATTACAAGATAAAGAAACGTCACTTCTGGTATAAAATGATCAAAATTTATTACCGCATAAAACTAAAAAAAAAAACTCGTCCTGAATGAAGTGATAACCCGTCATGGCGTATCTACACGGCACGACTGTCAGTTATTGTCGGTTATGGACGTCTACGGCGATCAAAAGGTTAATAGTTAAGGTATTTAGAATAAAATTGTAGTTTTTATTTTTAAGAAGTGTATTCAAACCGTCGCTTACCGCCATAAGTAACACCAAGGGAGTCGTCATTGCATTACCGGCTTCAAAGGAGACCTTTTTACAACCTTTTTGAAGATTACCGGCTTTGAAGGGGAGTTCTTTTTACGCCTTTTCTAAAGAACTCCATGTCATTGTATTGCGAAGAAGTGCTATAGTAGTATATCATACAATTTGTTGAAACCGAACTGCGTACTTTGTTGAAGCCCAAACTTTGTTGTTTCGCAGAATTTACAGCAATATGACCGTAACCGGTTTAAACTGGTTTCTCTCTAAACAAGCGGATAGTTTTACTACGAGCACTAACACTAAACAGCTGTTTGTCTACAATTTGCAACAGTTTATTCAAAATAGCATTGGTTGGGTTAAAGAAATCCTTAGTCTCAATTTCTAGGAAGAAGAAATAACACTTGACATTTCCAGTAATCAGCTAAACTGCTGCGCTAAAATTAAATGTATGTACGTAGCATTTCAGCGGCTAATGAAGAGAGCTTCGAGTATGTTCGGTATTACTCTATGTGACCGAATCAGAAATGACAAATTTTTTATGCTAATGGCGCACAGGCCCTCCTACCAACTGGACTAACGTCTTGAAGAAGATCGCGGATACTGTTGGATTCAGAGGGCCCATGACCGAACGGAGTGGCGTCGATTAGAGGCATGTTCAGCAGTAAACTACCAAGAGCTGGAAGGAAGGAAGTATGTATACGTATGTAGCGTGATGATATGAAAATTCCACTCTGCGCTTATTCAACCGATCGGTCATCTTGAGTCCTTTCGTTCTGATCCATGACATTCGTAATGGGTGATCCTTGTGTTAAGATCCAAGTGTAAAATGTTATTTATTTAACTACAAAGACAAAGACAAAACGTTTATTTGCACAAATATAGGTACGATATAAAGTTGTTACAAATTATTTAGATCAATCTATATTTACCATTTTTAGGTATGCAAATATATTATAAAGTAAATAAAACTAACAAATTCAATTCATAAATAGCTTAATTACATTAAATTAAAAACTTTAATTATACGATCGTTTCTTTTTATTTAGATTTGATTACTTCAATTATAGACCACTTGGCATGTAGTGTTAACAATTCATTTATTTAGTTGTTTTACCTAATCGGTAATGTTTCTACCACCAAAGAAGTTCCCTTTAACTTTAAGTTCACTTTAGTCATTGAGATTGTCATGTCAGTAACCCATTAATGACCCACTACAGGGCCGGGTCTCCTCTCACAATGAGAGGGATGTAGACCGCCGTCCACCACGCTGGCCTACTGCGGGTTGGTGGACTTCACATGCCTTTGAGAACATTTTTTTTTGTGAACTCTCAGGCATGCAGGTTTCCTCACGATGTTTTCCTTCACCGTAACAGCAAGTGATATTTAATTTCATAAATCGCACATAACTTGTATTACAAAGTCATTGGTGCGTGCCACTGGGATTCGAACCCGCATCCCTCGATTCGAGGTCGAATTCTAAGCCACTGGGCTATCACCGCTGCATTGAGATTATGACGGTATAAAACACAATACAGTTGTTAAACATTACTACACTTGCTTGCATCACTGCGAGTAAAATTGTTGCATACGTTGGTTTACAGTTCACCAAATGGATCTAAATTAAGTGACGTCGTCCTTTGTTTATTGTGTGTATTGCTTAAGAATAATGTAGAATGAAGCGTACATGTCTTCGTAGCGTTTGTTTATGGCAAGCGAAATTTGCCCCCCGCTGCTTGAGTAGAACGCAAGCGATCGAAAAAGTAAAGCAACGGCGGGCGCGGTCAGCACCTGGATGGGTGATCGTGCGAATTAAATGCACGCTTCCGTGCTTCGGAGGGCACGTTAAGCCGTCACTTCCGGTTGATTTCGATACTATAGCAGTCGATAAACCTTGTCGTTAAACTGACACGGGTTCGCCACTAGCCCGTTTCTCCAATCCAAATCGCAAATCCAACCATTCCGCATTGGAGCAGCGTGGTGTATGCTCCAGGCTTCGAGCGGTTGTGGGAAGAGATCCGTTCCCAACAGTGGGCCGCAAAAGAGTTGCAGCCAGTGGCTAAATTTTTTCGGCGCCGTAGTAACCATTTCTCTGTCCCACGAGCCACATGTGACCATACCAATAACTAATACTGTCTATTAAAATTTACTGGACAGGTAAAGTGTTAACTACAAAGCCCTCCACTTGCGAATATAATTAAAATTTAAAGGCACAGGGCCGTTATCAGTGTCTTTATCATTATTATTCTGTTGCTCCATATTATAATTCACGGTGGATATTATTGGATAGGTAGATCGGGCGAGGAGAATAAAAAGTAGCCTTGTTGTATTACAAACGATAGAATCACTGACTAATACTCAAACAAAAGTCACAATGAACTAATCACACAAAATCATTGACACTCCACACGTAATGCACTCGCACGACACCACCGAATTTCTTATTTTTTAGTGCCATCTTCATTTTCGCGCGCTTTTGTGCACTAGCGCCCGGAGTTGCGTCAGTGCGGGAAACGTCAATATCATTCATTTGCGTTCCACTCACTCTATGATTTATGGAAGCGCCGTCAAATTTATTATCACTTTTCTTTAAAAAAAATGTAAATGAAAAGTTACGTAGTAGATAACATCAAGTGGCCTGCATTAAGAGTTCTAAGGTTAATATTAACAATGATTAAAAATCCCATTCGTCAAAAGTTTTCTCATTTCGAGTTTTGACTCCCGACGCCAGGGCGAAAGTTCTTAACGCTTTTTTGTAAAGTATTTTGAAACAATGGTGTCTTCAGAGGTCACGGTGGTGAATTTTGAACATTTTTTACGAAAGATTTTTTAGAGATTGCTCATTATTTTTTATACGAGAAGTACGAATACGTGTTGGAGACATATTTAGAATTAGGCCGGGTTTTATTAATTTGACTGGTACACCCAACCAAGCAACCAACACAGCAAAAAAAGAGATCTAGAATAGAAATCTATCTAAATTGAAATAGACTAGAATGACACCTAATTTCTCTTTCCTATTTCAAAAATCACCTTTAATTTTGACTAATCTCCCTTGATCAAAATTAAGGACGGTGTGATCGGGTATCTATCGAATTATCTATCGGCCTATCGGTTCAGTAAGTATGAAATAAATCAAAACCCATAAGTATTTGTCGGGACAGTGTATTTACTTCGTATTTCTGTGCGCCATTTCTCACAATAACGTCACAGCTAAAAATTTACGGGAACGAAACGAAATGCAACATAACTGGTGGTTCGATTGGTTATGAGTTACCCCGACTTTGCGATTTTGCGATTTTTCGATCGAATTTTGCAGTCAATGAAATATTATTATTATTAGGTGGAAAGCATTAAATTTGACTTTTTGTTGGTGCAATGATTATGTTTACAAATAAATAAATAAGTAAGCACTAAAAACTTATGTGATAATGATATTGGATAATCTCTGAAACTGGATTAAACTGCTAAGTTCACCATAATAGTGCGTTCACTAAATTAACTTGATTGCTTTCCAACTAATTTTTTCTACCAAACTCGTAAACATAAAGTAATTTAGACCGATGTCCTCTTTTCTCCAAAACACATACACACGCTCATGCATAATTATATTTCATCTGCAAGCCGCCTTCCGAATGTGCATACAAACCGCTAATGCAAAATTCATCGCTAATAGTAGCATAATCGCAAAGTCGCAGTAATATATCAGTTTTAAGTATGAACGTGGGCGAGTCATGAGGCTCGCACTGGCGTCGCGCCAGCCAAGTCACGTGACGTCACTGTTACTTATAAAGGGGTTTACATGTAACATCTTATAATTGAGCGTTGATGAAACAATCTGAGGGTTGTCTATGAAAGTCTTCAACTGATGGTCGCAATAGTGATGGTAGTATCGTTGGAAGGGTAGGTAGAAAGAAGTTTTTGGAAACACTTTTGTACGGAAAATTTCATTTACTTAGAAATTGTGTGAATGGTGAAAACATCTCTATTACAAGAATTTGGACTCAAATTTATAAAAAAATTCTTTCAATCAAATCGATCTTTTTGAATAAAATATACCTACTGTGTGTTATTCTGACCACTACTTAAGCACTACGAAATTCATCGCTGATTAACAGCGGCGACTTTGCGACAATGCGACATAATCGCAGTGTCGCGGCAGTAAATCAGCGTTAAGTATAAACATGGCGAGTCGTGAGGCTCGCTGGCGGGACGCCAACAGAGCTAACGTCACTCTTTATAGCGTTGAAGCCTCAATTATAGATTTGTTACAATAAATACAAATACACAACAATACATAGTATTAAAATAAATAAAGTTACAATTTAAGTTACGTTTAAGTTACAATAAATAGTACCTAAATGAAAAAATACCTAAAAACAGTGTGTTTGGCTTCTAAGTAGCTAACTTAAGAGCATAAATAGACGAAATTTCAGTGACAGAACACTACCCATATAGCGGTCTAGCCCCACTCTTCTCATAATTTGAATTTCACTGGACGTAAATGTTCCACAGAGTTCAAAAAGGTGTTGTTTGATGGTTAATATTACCACCCTTTAGATAAAAAAAGTTTTTTTTTTAATCATCAAATTTATAATCACTTAAAAATGTTTTTACTGATTTCAAGCAAAGATCGAGATTTTCAGATTTTCCTTCATAAATGATGAAGTTTGGTCCATTTTATATACCAAAAATATATTTTTTTAAGAATGGTAACACTATTTTGAATGGTGATAAAGTAACAAAATATAAACGTCACCGACCTTTTACGTGACAGAAACTATAAAGGCAACACTGGCAACACACTCTAATAGTCGGATAGTATTTAATTACTCACTTCTGTTACAAATAAAAACAAAAGTAATCCAAGTTTTAATGAAGAAAACAAAACTGAACTGATCTCATATTTCAACTTCGAAGAAACGAAGCAAAATAATCAGAAGCAGAGTGAATAGCGACGAGCGGCCGGCAAATAAAGAAATGTCCCGAACGGCTACTAAGGCTGTATTCAAGTGACTTTTTAAATTTCAAGTGGTTTTTTAGTATTAAAACTTTAATAAGTAGATGACATAATTGTCATCTCAGAGTTTTGTCATATAACAGCGTATAAAACTTCAATAGCGTGATTCAGGATCCCGTTTCGCCATCTCTTGACAAGTAGTGGAAGTTGCCACTCTTAAATAACTATGTCACACGGGCACCAATACTCAACCCAAGGAACTCAACGTGCGTTCAACAAGAACTTTTTAATTTATCAGCTTGTTTTAGTGTATGGTTATTGGTTATCGAACTTGTTTTTATCTGTCTGTAACTCATTAGGGACTCACAGCAGGGTTGGGTCTCTGGTAATAAGGCTGTAGGCCTTAGTCCACCATTCCTTTGATAACATTTTTTTACTCTCAGATGCAGGTTTTTCACGATGTTTTCCTCTACCGTTACAGTAAGTGAAATTCAATTTTATAAGGCGCACATAACTTTGTTGAAGAAAGCTCTGTAAATCCTGTAAACGTAATGGACAATTTTAGCAACATCAAAACGTAAACGGTGATGACAAATGCAAATTAATGTCGTTTTGTTTATTACCAATTAAAGAAGCAACAAATCGCGCCATCTAAACAGAGCCTTAACATTTTGATTACGCCTGGTCCAGCGAGAGATGGCTATTTTAATGATAGCCAATGACGGGCAAATTAAGCTTTATCACCAGGCAGTAAAGCTCAGTTTACTGCATAAATTAGGTTACTTCCCAGCAAGGTATGTAAGGGCAATTTTAAGGAACGAATAAACTTAAAACTGGAGACGTTGTTCAGTAAACAGATCATGATAGCTACTTTAACGATTCAATTACGATTTTTCGGGGAGCTTTTAGTACACTTGAATTTAATACATTTTTTGTCCTTATAGTGATGGTAACGTTTTTTCTAATTATTTTGATTGATTAATTGATTTTATGTGTTTTTAATAATGTGGAGAATTTTTTTAATTTATAATCAGACAGCGAAGTCTGCCCCAATTTAAGAGTAAGTATATATTTTTATATAAACAAAGAAATAACTTTATTTTTTTCATGGTTTCCGGCATGGAAATCATTGCTTAGAAAGATAGAAGTATCCTAATCATCTCTGGAATGTTATACTACCCATCATCACTCTTCCCTACTTCGTCAGGTTCTCACATCGGTGTAAGTCTGAATTCAATTCCCAGTAGCTTCAATGTCTAACTAGAAATATAATGTGCGCTTTAAAATCAAATATCACTCGCTATAATGGATATGAAAAATATTGTGAGGAAACCTGCATGCTTTAGAACTCTCTATAATGTTCTCAAAGGCATATCAAATCCATCAAACCGCACTAGGCCAACGTGATTGACTAAGGTCTACTAAAGATCTATTAAACTAACCTACATCTTTCTTATTGTGAGATCAGACCCAACTCTGCAACTCATCAATGTACAGACGATGTAAAATAAAAAAAAAACTGAATTAAATATATCTCTAGTGTAACATTGTGAAATCATTGCCAGTGCAGAAAAATGGAATGGAATATCCGACGAGTACCTCGATGTGACGGCGAAGACGAGCGGGGCATTAAAGAGTCGCCCGACGATATCAAATATCGCTCCCACTACAGTTTGAAGTTCCTCCGACGAACGATTCATGACGTAAAAACGAGGGGAAAATCGCTGAATCATTTTGAACGATGGGTGTTACAATAGATAGGTGTTTATTGTACTAAAGAAAGCTAGCTGAAGTTTTGTACTTTTAGATATCATAATTATAACAGTATGTGTTATGTGATTTTAGCGTATTGTCCACATAGTAACTTCATTATTTGCTTTTGATCATTTTAATCTATCAGAGGAATTAAGCATCTCCATTACTACCGTGCCGGAGGAAAGTTGCTGAGGTAAGTATCATCTTAGTCAGAACTGTGAACTGAAAGACTTGAGGAAATAGAACTCATGTAGTCACTTACAACCTAATGGGAATTTGATCGCATCATATCGATGTGATTGTCTATAGCCAGGTACCACTTAACATTAGGTGGTAGGACCAACATTAAGTTGTATTGCTAGAAGTAATTAAGCTGTTCTCAAATACTTGTGAACTCCACCAAGTTACTAAGGCCTACGGCGTATCTTCTCGTCACTAACGGGTTTCAAACAATCAATTATGTGACGATGGTTGCGTTAAGGTTTATGTAAGGGGTTCTAGAAAACTAAAACCAAAACTTAGGTGAAGCACGCAAAAAAACATAGTACATGGAGCCACTACAAATACAAAATAGAGTAGCTTCAGCTCTATCCTTGATTTATTCGCGGGTCAGATCGGTGAATCAGATGCACTTCGCTACGTGTCTACCGTGACTCGCAACTGAAGCGCTGTGTGTCTTTCAACGTGTTGGCTGCAATACTGTCTGTGATCCACTATTGCACTGCTAGGAATTTGCCCTTTAGAAGGAAAATATGAACCAAATTAATCAACATCAGGACATCTTTTATCTTCATGCAACCTTCTCCTTATTTTATTTGCAAAGAAATGCAAGAATGCGACCCACTCTCCCTCATCTCCAGGTATATAACGTCACAACTTATTCCAACAGCACGTAACGTGTTTTGCTCCAAAACAGAAGCATCTCCTTTATCATATCTTCATTACCGAAAGTCTCAGTTCCTGAAAGTTTTTTGTCGTCTGGTGAACCAGATTTTTCTAGTGCGTTACGTTCTCATCTTATCTCACGGCAGTTGTTGCGGAAAGACCAGTTTTTGAAGTTTTTTAGTCACACAACCGGTTAGTTGGCCCTGAGGTCTTGGACCTACGATTTTGCCCAACACAACCAGCTAGTTTAGGTTATTTGGTCGTCGACGACAATGTGACCAATCTTGCGTCAGCATATTCTCGAAATTTTGTTTTTAATTTAATTTCTACAGGAGCTCCCTAGTAGGACAGAACCTCACACTGGTGTGAGGTCGTATGAGAGTAGCGTTGCTACTTATGAGGATAATGATCAGGATAATTTAATGCCAATAAAACATCCTAGATCCTTCCATTACTCTGCCACATATTTGAATGTAAAAAGCAAGAGTCCGAGCCACTCCCTTAATGACCATACAGGGATGGATAACAAAGGAGCCCTCAGCGAAATGTATCGACTTGGTAAATGGAGGATGGAGGGGTTATTTACGGGGCATTCTTAACAGCCTATGTTAAGGCGGTGATAGCCCAGTGGCTTAGAATTCGACCTCGAATCGAGGCGTCCGGGTTCGAATCTCAGTGGCACGCACCAATGACTTTGTAAAAACTTATGTGCGCTTTATAAAATTAAATATCACCTGCTGTTACGGTGAATGAAAACATCGTGAGGAAACCTGCATGCCTGAGAGTTCACAAAAAAAATGTTCTCAAAGGTATGTGAAGTCCACCAACCCGCAGTAGGCCAGCGTAACAATATAACAACAGCAGGAACCGAAAATGGTAAACAAAACACTATTTACTGAAATATGTAGTTAAAACTCTTAGTAGCTACTGATTCCCCAGATTTGATGAGTTGATTTGATTACTCGTATTTCCCAGGCATCAAACAAAAAGGTCTCTAAAAACCATACAAAATTGCCGTTTCTTTTACAGACCGAGGAAATAAAGATTTTCCATTCCATTCTATTTCCGAAGTGAATCAGATACTGCACTTCGCGGGAACGACCTGTCGTGACTCGGAGCCCGTTGATAATGTGTCTTCCCACGTATCGAGTGAAGAGGACACTAGGAAACTTTTTTTACAGTCCTTAAGTATTTATTACCTTTGAGCAACGACCACAAAACCCAAAAGACACTGCATGTCATAGTTTCTTCAAATAAACAATTCAGTCAAAGCGTTGAGGTGAGAGGGAGCGGAAATAGTTGTTAGTAACCCATTAATGACCCACTACAGGGTCGCGTCTCCTTCTCACAATGAGAGGGATGTAGGCTTTAGTCCACCACGCTGGCCTACTGCCGGTTGGTGGACTTCACATACCTTTGAGAACATTTTTTTTGTGAACTCTCAGGCATGCAGGTTTCCTCACGATGTTTTCCTTCACCGTAACAGCAGGTGATATTTAATTTTATAAAGCGCACATAACTTTTTTTTTACAAAGTCATTGGTGCGTGCAGTGGCAATCCCAGTGGGGATTCGAACCCCGACCCCTCGATTCGAGGTCGAATTCTAAGCCACTGGACTGTCACCGCTTTTAGCGGAAATAGTAGTAAATATAAAGTCAGTTTAAAATCGCGATATCCCATTTGTTTCGAACTATTTGTGTTTTGAATGTTTGTGATTATGGATGGATGTTTGTTACTCGTTCACGCAAAAACGGCTGAACAGATTTGGATGAAATTTGGTGCACAGATAGATCATAACTTTTATCCTTCTATACATCAAGTTCTAAAATCCACGGGCGAAGCCGCGGCGACAGTCTAGTCATCCATAAATCCATTGCGTTCCGTATTAAGTCCTCAGAGTGTTTGCCGCCACCCAAACTGCCCGACAACCGAATACATCAATCTAAAGAACAAGCAGGGCCCGTGTATCGCTTGAATTATAGACGCAATAAAGAACCCGCCGTGATGTATGCACATGTTGCGGTTCCCGGAAAAATGTCCTTCCGCGGCCGCCATTTCGACAAATGTATGTTTACTAGAGTGCCCGCGGCTTCGTCCGGGTTGAATTCGCGAATTTCGTCCAGGGCGGGGTAAAAAGTATCCTATATGTTAATTCAAGGTATAAACTACATGCACACCAAATTTCATTCAAATTTGTTCAGCCGTTTTTGCGTGAAAGAGTAACAAACATACATCTATCCTCACAAATTTTAACATTTAAAATAGATGATAATCTCTTCTGACCACTTAGTCTTCAGAAAGAGGCTTCTTTTTTTATTTATTTATTGTAATTAACAGTATCAGAACAAGTACTTTCTGATAACTAAATGGACCGAACTTTACACTAGAAAGCATTAGTCCATACTACCCACACGTTCTACTGCGGATGTGAGCTCGATATGTTTTATTGCTACCGGCGGGGGTTTTACGTATCCGTTCGATATCTGTCCAATATCTCACAATCTGCGCTTCCTGCTACAATAAAGGTAACGTCTAATACTTGATGTATGGGGACCGCGGACAATGCCAGTGTACTTAGTGATTTCGAAGAGAAAACTCGTTTAATAACTAAGGGCGTTTTTAGGGGGTAAATATTTTGGTCAGTCACCGATATTTAAAATAAATAACACTCATAGCCCCATATTAGGATTCCCTGTGTCGTGGGTGCCATGGACACACACAGGACAACAACAACACACCTAGACCAGAAACGGAAATTCAAATTTATCATTCAAATCTCTGCACTGTTGGGAATCGAACCCAGGACCCTCCGCAGCACACCGGTGTCGTAACCACTGCGCCACTCAGGTCGTAAAAATATGGGGTGAGGAGCGTGTAGAACAACTGTTGTTAAGTGGTCCAGCAGTGGGCTATGTTTGGCACGAGCACGTAAATCGATACGATAGCAGTTGTTAAACTTTGTCGGAACCCTAGGAGCGGTTCGAAAACGTCCGACATGGGTTGGTTACTAACCGATTACTCCAACGACCCGCGTTGAACCAGCGTGGTGGAGTATGCCCCAGGCTTGCCCCTGTTGGGGGAAGAGACCCGTGTCCAACAGTGGGCCTTAAAAGGGTTGCAGCCAAATAACACGTTTTGCAGGATCGATTTATACACAAGCTTGTCAGTAACCCATTAATGACCCTCTACAGGGTCGGGTCTCCTCTCACAATGAGAGGGATGTAGGCCTTAGTCCACGCTGGCCTCCTGCGGGTTGGTGGACTTCATATGCCTTTGAGAACATTTTTTTGTGAACTCTCAGGCATGCAGGTTTCCTCACGATGTCTTCCTTCACCGTAACAGCAGTTTAATTTTATAAAGCGCACATAACTTTTTTTACAAAGTGCTTGCCACTGAGATTCAAACCCCTCGATTCGAGGTCGAATGCTAAGCCACTGGGCTATCACCGCTTTACAGAAGCTTAGCTAAACAATATCTTGGATATACTTAACTAGGAAATGAGGTCAGAAATTCGCTAAACATCACTCGACCCCTGGCTTAATCCGGCTGCAATTTGAAATTCCTTCGCCGACAAATTTACTCGCACAATATGTCATGTTGGAAACTATTTGAGATATAAGGTCCAACTATTCCATATTACGCATTCCGTTAGAATATGGGCTATATGTATTTAGTATATTTTATGGTCGCTGTGGTGTGTTGCGGTGTATTGCGGTGATAGCCCAGTGGCTTTGAATTTGACCTCGAATCGAGGGGTCCGGGTTCGAATCCCAGTGGCACGCACCAATGACTGTAAAAAAGTTATGTGCGCTTTATATAATTCAATATCATCTGCTGTTATGGTGAAGGAAAACATCGTGAGGAAACCTGCATGCCTGAGAGTTCACAAAAAAAAATTCTCAAAGGTATGTGAAGTCCACCAACCCGCAGTAGGCCAGCGTGGTGGACGGCGGCCTACATCCCTCTCATTGCGAGAAGGAGACCCGACCCTGTAGTGGGTTATTAACGGGTTACTGGCATGGTCGCTGTGGATGTAGTATTGTCTTATTAAATAAGGGTCAACTATACATGTATTGTGATTTTTCACATATGAATTTTTCAAGAGAATTTTTGAAATGCAGTTTTAGTTTTCATCAAAATTTGTTCCCAGACTCCTTTCAGTATTTTTCGATATTCCTCATAGATTCGGATTTCCCATCCACGCACTCTTGAAATTTATCCTGTATGCTATCATAAAAACCTACTTACTACATACTATTATAAATGCGAATGTTTGTGACGATAGATGGGTCTTTGTTAATCTTTCACGCAAAACCGGCTGAATGGATTTGGATGAAATTTGGCGCATAAGTAGATTATAATCTGCATTAACATACATGATACTTTTTATTCATCTCTGAGTCAAATTCTTAGGTCCACGTGGACGAAGTCGCTGGGCGAAGCTAGTATGTAAATAAATAACTCGCTGTTCGAATCGTCAACAATCCTTAAACGATCATTATTGTAAAAAAAAAATGATTTATCTGATCTAAATTGTACTATCATACTACTAATAACGCTTTGTAATATCCGACTTCTAACCATAGCCCCATGTACTTTACAACTCCTCAGAACTAAGATAGTCGCCTCTCCGAACAAGAATAAATAATAAAGCAAAAAAATCTTACGATCCAAAAGTATAGCGTTACCAAAAATCCATCATACAACTTCCAATAATTTCCAATCATGGATAATACGTCGAAATTTCTTACATTATCTGACAACTGATATTTCCGAGGTCTTTTAGCACAAATGGTCTAAACAGGACACCAACAATACCAACTCATTACGATGTTAAAATGATGCAAAATTCAATTATATTAATCGTACTGTGTATAGCCAGCGCAGCGGTCTACGCGAAACCGAAAAACCGTTGTTAATTCGTGCTTAATGGCGAATTGAATCCGTTTTGAGGATTTTAATTTGGTTATGGGCATAACAATGGATATAACTGGTATTTTTCGATGCCGATGAAATTAATTTAATATTTTGTTACCAGCAACAGCGGTTCTCAAACTCATTTTGTTTACTGCGCATGAATTTTTCAATAGCACCCAAAATTATACTTAAAATAATTTTTCTGATAGCTTGCACGACTACAAGTAGAATGATAGCTTAGGAGCCCAATGTTATTATCAAAAATAAAGTAAATAAGTAAATAGAAACATTTATTTTAAGCTAAACAGAATAGTGTTGGGTATCGTTATTTATAAATAAATTTTGGGATATAAATAAATAAATCAATAAATAATGGGGACAACACACGGCTTTCTGTTTCTAAGCTAGCCGGTAAGCCTATCTTTTAAATACCTACGACCTGCGTACTACTCGTACATTAGACCCACTAACCAGTCAATAGAGATAGCTATAACTTTTTCGTAATATTTACTTTTTCTCTGTGTGTACTTCGTGTACAAAGTGATTTTAGAGATTCACGACAAAAGTCTACGTACTCGTAGCACAAGCAAGTGTACAAGATCAAGCTAAGTTGGCCGGAACAACTTCG
This sequence comes from Erynnis tages, assembly GCA_905147235.1. Lineage (NCBI taxonomy): Eukaryota > Metazoa > Arthropoda > Insecta > Lepidoptera > Hesperiidae > Erynnis > Erynnis tages. The sequence goes on from LR990087.1 coordinate 9,881,850, forward strand.
GCAACTCGTGTTTGAATCAACGTTGTTATCGACTGCTATTGAACTGCGCACAATGCGGTGTGGTAGCAATGAACTTTGTATTGTTTTTTTAATTAAAATATAGGTACAACATTTATAGGCAATCTAAAAAGTAGTGCATTTATAGATATAATTTATAGACCATCTAAAAATCGATTTATTGAGAATGTATATATGTATGTATGTAGGTAGTAAACGCATGATTTGTATACTGTATGTCGCAAAATTCCAGAATACCTAAGCATATTCCACGTACGCTTAAAAGCTGGAAGTGTCGAACTCCGAAGAAATTGATCTACGCTTACAACGAACGTAATGAGTAAACTTCGGAGTCTCGTAATATCAAATACGTTGTTTTATATAACAAGTTGTGCCGCCTTAATACGTGAAATACACTACACAGTATAAGTTTTAAGTAGAAATAAGCGGTTTGGGCTCGCTACGTCTCGGAGGACGCGATAACACGACGGAGCGACCCGAGCTCTGGCGTAAGGCTTAGGAGGGTGGCGGGAAACACTACAATATTGGAAGTATTTATGACACGAATCGTGACGCAATAGAAGTCACGACACGACATGGATCATGACGTGACAGGAGATACGACATGACTAGAGGCGCGACGCGACCTACTCATGACGCGACACGAAGCACAACGCGGCACGAATAACGACGCAATAAAAGTCACAGCGCAACAATAGGAGTCACAACGCAATGGGAGTCACAACGGTTCAGGGATCAACACGCAACAGGGGTTGTGTCGTTGACTCCTGTCGCGTTACGCCGCGACAGGAGTCACAACGCAACAATAGTCACGATGCTACGTGAGTCATATAACACTTATAAGGTGATAGCTGTCAGTAACCCATTAATGACCCACTACAGGGTCGGGTCTCCTCTCACAATGAGAAGGATGTAGGCCGCCGTCCACCACGCTGGCCTAGTGCGGGTTGGTGGACTTCACATGCCTTTGAGAACTTTGTTTTTTTGAACTCTCAGGCATGCAGGTTTCCTCACGATGTTTTCCTTCACCGTAACAGCAGGTGATATTAAATTTTTATAAAGCGCACATAACTTTTTTACAAAGCCATTGGTGCGTGCCACTGGGATTCGAACCCGGACCCCTCGATTCGAGGTCGAATTCTAAGCCACTGGGCTATCACCGCTTCGGTGATAGTTGATGAAGGTGAAGGTGAAGGTGATACTCGTAGTTATCTAGTTGTATTCATGTCACCATGTGATCTTAAAAATATATGATCCTGAACACCCGTGGTGCCATATCTTGACGGGATCTGGAAGTCGCCAGACATATTTTTGTGCTTACGGTACTCGTATAGGTAATTAACGTCCTCTCCTGAAACTTGAACCCTCCGAAACTACCACCGACTAAAACTTACCAAAGTGATTTCGAGTTCGAAGTTTTGTAGCGAAAATAACAATGTGGCAAACTATTATATTCATTCTAATCTATACTGATGTTTAAAATTACGACGTAATGTAACTTTTCTTCTCTTCTGTTCTGTGCCTTAAATTTACACTGTAAGTAGCAAATTGTAAAAATTTGCTTGTTTTTCATTAACACCGTTGAATAAGCAATATTATTTTTTTGTATTTAAGTAGTTAATTGTCCTTAATATTATTATGTATGCAAAGTTTTGAGTAAATCCGACATAACAAAAGGAATCAAAATCTTGTTCAAAGTTTCCGATACATACATAGTTACATAGGTACGTATGAAGCTTATGAAAGCGTGTTAAAATGATACTTTATTGTGAAACGGTGCACGCAATAGATCAAACAAAGTAAAAGAGAACATATTTAAACAGAGTACATAAAAACCTCATATATGAGTTTGCAGGATTTAATTTAAAAAGTTAAACAACTTTTACACTCACACTTTTCGGGCATTAATACACGACTCCGAGATTCGTAGGTACAGTCACGGCTCACGTAGTATATTAAAGTTGTTTCTCCCTCAAATTGCTAATGCGCTAGAACCTTGTCACATCAACTTTAAGACGTATTGAAAAATAAAAGGTGGACTGATGACCTGAACACTTGAACAAGTCAAGGTTTTAATTTTCATATTATCTTCTTGTCAGCCCTTCGTAGGCCACTGCTGGACATATGGATTCGATGCCACTCCGCTCAGACCTGGACTCTTTGAATTCAACGGTTTCCTGCTATCTTTTTGAGGTCGTCAGTCTACTTGGTCGAAGGCAGCCTGTACTCCTTTTGCTGAGACTAAGTCGCCATTTGGCTTTCATTCAGTCCCATGAATCATTTTAAACAGAATGGTACTTTTCAGAGAAGAAAAACCACTGAGTTTCAAATATTTCCTTTGCAAGGAACATCGTAAACGAATAATATTTAATGTGAGCGCATAAAAAACCGAGCTAAAAAATGTAAAATGAACACATGAGTTCGAAAAATGTAATTTAAAAAGTTACACAAATTTACAGTCATACTTTTCCGGCGACACTCCGAGCTACGTACAGTCACGTAGAATATTACAGTGACACATCCCCGTTCTAATGCTGACTACTCACCTGTTGTGCGCGACTGTTCACTGTACACGCGATTTTGTACTTTGAGCACAACATGCGGTATTGAATAAGGGTGATAGTCGCTTGAAGTGAATTAAGAACTTACTTGAAATCGCTTATTTCATTGTTTCGTATTATGAATATCAAACTAATCGCAATAAAAACATTTTCATCGAGTACGAGCGCTTATTGCTTAGAAGTCCACCAACCCGCACTAGGCTATCGCTGTCGACTAAGGCCTTCGTCCATTGTGAGAGGAGACCCGACCCTGTAGTTGGTCATTAACAGTGTTATAAACTAATAACGGTAACCTTTTTTGTTTTAATTATTTTCAAAAGCTTTCACGAATAAGTGTGCAACGCGCAAATTAATTCAATTGTAAAGTCTCAAATTAGTAATCCTGTCACGATCTTGGAGCACGTACAATATAGCTAGCTGCGGTCTACCTGGTCGTCTCTTGGGAATATCAGAGAGAATATCAGATTTTGTATTCAAATTAATAATTAAAAAAAAAATTGTTAAATATTTTAATTTGTTAACTAAAAAATCATCAATGGCCTGATTCTTGTTAGCTGCCTAAACGTTACGGAGTTAGGTATGTACACTTTTATCATTCTTTCGTTACTACTAATAACTATTTATCGATCGATTTACGAAAATTTTTGAATTGTTAATGCAACTTCAAGTCAATACAAAAACACTCGTAAAATAGCATTTTTAAATACCTATGCATTACCTAATTTTAGAGTAATTCATAGTAAAACTGGGTAGCTCATATTATTATTACGTTAACACATCAATAACAATTTATTATTCGGTAACGATACACGTTAGTAGGTAACAAATCAGCTTAATCAGCTGACATGAAATAATTTACAGTCCGACGCCTGATAAAATAAATTAGCAACAGATATGCCATTGCATGTAAGCAAATAATGACATAGATACTAGGCGTGAATGTGAAATTGATGATTAAAATTACTGCCATACAGAATCCATGTCGATCTATCTTAGCTTTCAATTAAATGATAACAAAGATAATGTTTTTAATTAAACCTCGTGAGATATACGATACTACCGCTGTCTTGTATATAATTCACGTAATTGCTTTGCAGCGATAATAATCGGGCCCGATGGCTTAACTGACATCAATATTATGTCATTCCCATAAAAAAGTGCTTTCAGACTCTAGCTCAGCAAAATTCTGCTAAACTCTCAATGTTCTTAACAAAGATTTTTACTATGTGGAAAATCCCTTAAAAACTCAATCACATGACCGAGTCCGCCACGCAAAATGTACCAAAATTTGCATTTCTGAAATACCATAAAATTCTGAGTTCGTAAAGTATAATGCATGCAATTCACCTATCCAGCTACTGAACGAAATTGCTGAAACTTTTTCGATCGCTTACCACCTACGCAACGGCTATACAGGCACACTTCAGTTATATTCTCATTGACATTAAAACTGACTACGCAAATTTATCAAACTCGTTATCAACATAAGTTCCGAAGTTCCAAAGCCTTACCTTGAACACTTACTTCTCTCTAACTTCAGAGATAAAGCGTTCACAATTAATTAGCTAACTTAGTTTATTTACTATTAATCTTTTTGATGAGCTAGAAACTCGCTTGTTAATCGAAACTAAGTGTTTTTATTGTATGGATTTTAGTTAAGATATAAATTTATCGAACAAATTCGTTGGACATAAGCCATAATCCATCAATCCTATGTTGGTTTTTCCTTCTTCTTTTTATTTTCAGCCCTTTGTAGTCCACTGCTGGACATAGGCCTCCCCTAATCGACGCCACTCCTGAACCTAAGCCCTTTAAAGCTAACAGTTTTCTGCTGTCTTCTTTAGGCCATCAGTTCACCAAGTCGAAATTCCTGTGCCGAGGCGTGGTCGCCCATTGAGGCCCTTCCCCACAGGTTATCGGCCCTTCTAAAGTCGTGGTCAACCCATTGCCAAACCTTTCTAAATCTTCCTTTAAACTTTTCTTAGCTTCCTCTTAGGCTCCTTTATGTGATGACCTGATCTCATCATTCTAACTAGTCGGAAGGGCTCCCCAGTCGGTTATCGGTCCTTTAAACGACGTGGCTAGCAAATTTGTACACTGTTGGATACTTTAAAAATAATAGGAATTAAATAATAAACAACAAATTAACTAAAATAAATCCTTATATGTTGCAGGTAAATAAAAAATCTTATAAAATATAATATTAAGTCCAGTCCATTTAACATATGTTAATAAATGCTCACGTTATAGAAAAAAGAAATCTTAAAAAAATACCTAAAACACTTAAAAATAATAGAGCGAGCAATGAATAGCCATTAAATAAAATTTACCACCACTTAAATCTTCACTCATAATTAGCACTAGAAGAGTCTGACGACAATCCAAATGATTCAACAATAGTCGACACAAGGCTATCATACTCCTTAGCTGAACATAAGGGAGTGTCTACTCTTTTCATTTCAGACAGCTTCGAAAAGTCCACAACATACGACAACTTGTCTGCATCATATCCCACCATTGGTAGAAATCTATGTCCCCACAGAATATCGTTTTCTGTAAAGCTCGATCGCGCTTGGACGGGCTGTCCAGTCGATTCAATAATCCCCTCAAATACCACGAGTATCTCTATTTTGCTGCAGAGCAAATCTGCTGCTGAGATTCCGTACAAAGGGCTGGTTTGATTTATTCGATGTACCACCGTCACCGGCCACAGAAAGAACGTCGACTCGCATTCGTCGATCTCCACTTTCAGTTCTATCTGCCTCTCCTCATCTAAGTACTCCGTGTCTGAGTTGCTACGAACGATGAACGCTTGCGGCATGATGTTCAATATTCGCGACGTCCTCATATCCCCTACTCTGAATATCAGACAGTACGTGTCGTTCCTTAAGCTGAGAGCGGCATACTTGCTGAAGAGTATCGTCTGGGTCCTTCCTCTAGGGCGCGTCAGTTTAACGAAGAGTATGCCCACCATAATGGATTGGAAGATGGAGCTGACCATACATTGAACACACATGGCGATTATCGTCTGCGGGCACTCCAACGTGATCGCACGCCGTCCGTACGCGACAGTTGTGTGAACCTCTATGCTGAAGAGGAAGGTGGAAGTGAAGCCATACGTATGCCTGATGCAAGGTACGAATGTGCTATTGTGGTGTAGATTTTCCTCGTCAAAGTCGCCATGGGTGTAGGAGATTCCCCAGTAGATGACGCCGAAGAACAGCCAATTGATAATGAATGCGAGCACGAAGTTTGTAATCGTCCAACGCCATCTAGTTTCAACGAGAGCGATGAAGTAGTCTGAGAGCTTGAAATTGGGGTTTGTGCTGTTGTGTATATTGATTTCTCCTGATTTTGAAACTGCTCTGACTAGCTTGTGACGTGACAGCTTCTGGTGTTGATCACCTGTAAAAATAGATATTGATATGGTATGTCCAAAATCCTATAATACTTGGTTATTTTAAAAGGTAGTAGACCAAGAGCTCATTCGGGGAAGGTACTATTCTATCAATGTCATTTAAAATTTAATTTTCATTTAAGTAGGCAACGGTGACCACTTACCATCAGGTGGCCCATCTGTCTGATTGCTTGCTCTACTTATAAAAAAAAACCCGCCGTGAAACATCATGTTTTTCACGTCATTATGATTGAGCAGTAGTGTACATCCATATACGATCTCAAATAGGACTTCTACCATATTTGAGGTTAGATAGACGTGTCCACGCGCTGTTGTGCTCACATAACATCAAGTGCATGCACGTTTTTATTAAAAAAAAGTTCTAAATGTTATTTAAGACCAGGTGATGTCTCATTGTGCAGCGAAAGTCTATAACTTCAGATTTTAATGAGACCTCGCTTTACCGATATCTACAGTAATAGAAGCGTTTCAGTTGTGAAATCAAAATCAAAATACTCACGATTTTTGGGATAATAAGTGCCAGGCGTGACTGGAAATGGGTCCGTGTAACAATCATTCATGTCCTCGAATCTTCTTCTGTAGACGCCATATTCTGTCATAATCTGTAATTATTATTTGAATATTAAACACACTCTTATGTATTTAGTGATAGTAAAGCAACCAGCAAACAGATAGTAAAGGAAAGTTTGGTAGTAAGTATGTAAAATAACCAATTAATTTTGCGTACGTTCGTAGTACCTACTACCGTCTTTCTAAATCACCGAGCAGTAGCATTCGTATTTAGTTCATGTCTCTATAACAAGGATATTGCCTGAAAAATTAAATTTGAGAATCTTTTTAGCTTGCTTCTGAGCTTACACACTTATACCGCCGAACTATCAATTATCAATAAATTACATCGATTCGATATGGATATCCATAGGCTGTAGTGACACCTTTACACCGGTTAGCAAGCTCGTTCTACACTCCTGTATTGAAAACGATTGATTTATCCGACGGAAGATATACTTGCCCCAAAGTCCATAATTAAAAACTTAGCAATAAAAGTATTTCAACGGAACTTGAATAAGAATGTTGTATTAAATTAAACTGCTATCTATTAAACTACATAGTCTGAACTCTGCTTTAAATAAAGAAGTGAGACAATATTGTTGTAATTTGTTGGTTGTTTGTGATATGACCACATTGTTTGCTATGTTGTAGGTACTGTTATATTACAGTGACAGACATTTGTTATTGTTTGAAATTATTGTTTTGTAATTTAGCATAATCTGGTTTTAACTAGAATGCTACTAGTAATACTAAGCATGACAGCTGTCTAAAGCCTTAATAGAAAGTGCGAAATAATGTGTAGTCTATTTGAATAGTTCTAAACATTATGTTACTCATATTTTAGAACTAGAGTGATTTTTGAGGACTAGCAGAACGATTTAATTTAAATTCAAATTAAAAAAAAACTTGACGACACATGTGGCGCAGTGGTCAAGACACCGGTGCGCTGCGTGGAGGGTCCTGGGTTCGATTCCCAACAGAGCAGAGATTTGAATGATGAATTTGATTTTCTGTTTCTGGTCTGGGTGTGTTGTGTTGTTGTCTTGTGTGTGTCCATGGCACCCACGACACAGGGAATCCTAGTGTGGGGCTATGAGTGTGAAGCGTTATTTATAAAAAAAAAAACTTAAGTTTTGGCCTTAATAATTATGTTCTTGGTTTGAATGCTCAGACGATTGTAGCATTTTTATTGCAAAAACACGAACTGACGTTAACATTTGAAATAGGAAAATTAAATGTAGAATACATTATTGTATTTAAAAGTTTTGAAGTTTGAAGTACTGATTGAAATTTAACGCCACACCTGAATAACTGTAAAATAATTACTTAACATACATAATTACGTTTAAAAACATATTCCCTTAAACAACAACTAAAAATATCTTAAACAGCTTACCTATAAATCCTTGAGTTTCTTCATCAAATTCACTCAACAGCTGAATAATTGATATTCGAAAACAAAATGGCGGACATCGCAAGCCGTTGCATTCTCTGAGGACTAGTGCTGTGAGGGAGACGTAATGAGGTTATTAAATAACTCATTATTGTCTAGAGATAAGATATAATTATAAAGTTTGCTATGTGACGCAGTACTACAAAAATAAACGGTAGACTATTTCCGCACGCAACATTGTTTGCGGTTAATACAACGTTTTAATTAAAATCACCAATGGACATAGTTCTCGAGGTCGTATATATGTAGGTATATGGTTGCTTTGTATGTAGCGGTGATAGCCCAGTGGCTTAGAATTCGACCTCGAATCGAGGGGTCCGGGTTCGATTCCCAGTGGCACGCACCGATGACTTTGTAGAAAAGTTAAGTGCGATTTATGAAATTAAATATCACCTGCTGTTACGGTGAAGGTAAACATCGTGAGGAAACCTGCATGCCTGAGAGTTCACAAAAAAAAATGATCTCAAAGGCATGTGAAGTCCACCAACCCGCAGTAGTGGTGCGTGATGGACGGCGGCCTACATCCCTCTCATTGTGAGGGGAGACCCGACCCTGTAGTGGGTCATTAATGGGTACTGACATATGGTTGCTTTGTTGGACATGCTTAGCGTGGCGGGACGCGATTTCGTACGAATTCAGTTCGTGCGTATACGTACGTTCACGCACGTACTCAACGTCAACATTCACTTCGTGGCCCGCAGTGTGAGCGCTTCCATAGTGTATCAAAGGGCAGGATTGCTCGTGTGTGAACGGGTATACGAGTATGTGGGAACGATATACACACGAGATGAAAGCGGCCTTCGGCCGACGTGATGATCTAAGGCCTACGTCCTTTTCATTGTGAGGAGACCCGACTCTACAATGGCTAACTAATGAGTAATAACTCACAGTATACGGACTCTCGCTTTGCCTGAAGTTATCGTCGCTCCTGACCCAGGAGCTCTCCATCTTCGCCTCGTTCTTCCTCCTGAACAGCTCATCGTACTCCAGAGACAGCTCCTCGAACTGCTTGTCGGGGATGAGGTTCTTCAGCAGGACGTAGCCGTTGGCCTTGTAGAACTCCTTCTGTTCTGGAGTCAGTTTCTTCAACTTCATTTTGAGCGTCTGTTTCACTGTCAACGAAACGGATAATGTTTGGCCGCGTTCAGTTCGGCCACGATTTCGTACGAATTCAGTTCGTGCGTATACGTACGTTCACGTACGAACTCAACGGCAACGTCAACTTCGTCGTGTCAGTGTGAGCGCTGCCGTGGTATTTAAAGATCGGGATTGTTCGTTCGAGTTCGTGCGTGAACGCACGTATACGCACGAGTTGAATTCGTATGAAATAGCGTCTAAACTGAGCGCGGCCCCACTCATGAGGGCCAAGGATGAGGTAACCGTGAGGTGAGTATTTTTGGCGATCGTCCAAGGCCACTTCTGAGGGCCCAGTGAGTTAGTAACTCATGACCGATATAGTGACTAGCATTAGAAAAACACGAAATTCATCGAAAAACACGCCACGCCATAAGTTTAAATACTTTGACATGCACACATAGACATACATGACATGTACGTACTTTTTTATACAAAAGCTTTTTAATACTTCAGAGAATAGTTATAACCTACAACATAATTGAAACGTTCTATTTTCATCTAAAAAGTAGCTACGCTTTGAATGAATCATATTTATTTAAGGTGGCACAGTAGAAACGTTTATTAGAATGGAATTATTTAGTTTGCGGATAAAATATGAGTAGCGATCATACAAATCTTAGCGATCAACATTATCAACATAACAATATTATAAATGTAAGTCTGCAAAGCTTTTAATTACGCATAAATATTGTGTTACTTTATAATACCACGTGGTTAAATTCACTAGTAAAACATTATACTAGGGTAAATGATATTAAAAATCACCTGACAGTTACCTAGCTCTGTCTCTGCGACTGAAAGAGTAAAGATTGAGATTCTGAGACAAAACATCTAATATTTAAAGATTTACTTCCATAGTGGGGGGCAGTTAAAAAGTAAATAAACAATGATAGTGAAATCAGAGTATTATGTCCATAGATATAATAACTAACTAACTAGCGTTATATTATATTATAATATATCTATGATTATGTCATAGCAACATAATAATATCATTATCATCTACAAAATAAATTTCACTAATTTGTTACCAAAAAAAATATTTAAGACCAGTTTCAGTGATCAATATATGGATTGATCTTTTGATTTTGATCTTTGATCAAATTTATTATTTCTAAGTAAAAAAAATAGAATATTGGCAACCAAACAGTATCAATCACAACACGACAAAATAATATTGTCCTAATTGAACATGACACCGACATAATTATCATACCTACTCATAATACGAATGTAACGACATTGTCGTACAACCAACGTTTACGTACGACATGGCATTTAGGACACAAGGTAAGTGGTTTACGTCATCAACTAAGACCGGGTACCTAATATCCCTAAGACCGTCATCATTAACACTACGAACCTGTCGGCTCAGCGAAATTTTCCAGCAGAAATACTTCGCGAAATATCTTTTCAGTTCTGATCCAAAAATATACTGAGTGGCTGTCAGCGCGTCAGATAAAGTAATCCGGTGGCTAAAAGAATGACATCTTGCGTCTTACGGTATTTGAGATAACGTTTTATTGTGATGCTGCGAAATATCACATTACAGGCGATAAGCGAGAAGCTACAGACATTTAATCGTTTTAACAGTAGATGATGGATGATAGGAGATACGAAATTCTTTAAACCCCATCTAATAAAATTGTTAAAAATAAAATACATACCTAGAGTTGTTACTGATATATTGTTACATAACTCTACTATGTTTTAGGCAAACAAAGGACGAATTAAATTTAATTTTGCTTTTTCTATAATACTCCTAAATGGAATTTACGAACATTTGAAATTTTCTAAAAATTTTTATTCTGAAATTCACATTTACCTTGATTCCGACACATTTGTGCATGTTCTGAATTATTCAGCAAATAAAATAGCTCTTTAAAACTAATATCGCCTCCGCAATTCGTAAGCTATATGACCAGCGAGTGAGCAGATTCGTTTTAATGAACCGATAGTAAGTTTACACAGCCCTTCCTTTTCTACTTTTATCCTTATCCCTTTTCCCTTAATGTATTCAAATACGGAGGGAGGAATTATAGCGAAAATTATACCGGAAGAGCTTAATCTGTGCTGGTTTGAAATTTGGAATTATTTTCCGAAAATGTTTTGCTATATTATAAAGATGCGTTCTACATGGATGTTTGGAGTTTTGAAAAACCACGTGATGGATTTGGGAAAGACAATAAATATTTTATAATTTGCACAATAATTATAAAATTTATGTTTATTTTTGTTACTGTTTCAGTTTAAACGGTTGAAAGGATTTTGATGAAAGCTAGTAAAACACTAGTTTGTACACTCGCTGTCATTAGTATGGGAACATGTCACGACGAAACTGACAGCTGACATACTGATGACTGAAGTCTACAGCGAATATTTTGACGATAGTGGTCAACCTCACGGCACTGATTTCGTTTTCAGAAATTATATCGGGAACCCAGACAAAGTCAGCTGCTACTGATAGATCGTTGAACTGTCTCCATCAGGTTTTGAACTAAATATTTAATTTCCTTCCTAACATAGCAACTTAGTACAAGAGCCTACACAATGTTTATAGCTTCGGATCTGGTGATAACAAGTTATGACGAGATAGAAGCTATTTTTAAGAACTTTATATTTGGACAAAGATCTCAATTGTAAAGAGAAAGTATGTGTTTTGTGATAAGGGAATCAAATTATAAAATTGGATATCGCAATGCTAACAGTTATATCCTTCTGAATTTGTTTTGTATGCGAAAAATTGTCTACAATGATAATTAAAAAAATAATAGTCTGTAAGTCATTTTCTTTGTTTTATTGATAAAAACCGGACGGGCGGGTTTACATGCCCTCTGAAGCACGGAAGCGCGAATTTAATTTGCCACTAGCAATCACCAATCAGGGCCCTGATTATGTATGATTCACACTCGTATTGGCAATATCGTGTCTTACCCGTGATAAAAAGTCAAAAAAGGCTTAAAAGTCAAATATCGTGACGATCTATTGTGTGCCTTATAGAAGAGACATTAAGGTTCCTTGTCGTGCCGAGTTCATGAAATACGTCATTTCAATCACGGTTTGATGTCACACGATATCGGCACGAAATCTTTTGGGTCATTCAGAATCAGGGCCCAGGTTATTTAACTTTTTACGATCTACAGAAACAGCGAAGTTGTGCTCTATTGAAAGTTTATTATTCTTTATTTCAGAAGGAATTAGAACACAACACCACTGTGGAAAGAACCTCAATTTTTTCCGATACGAAACCCAACCAATAAGTACCTAAAAACACAGCACACAAACGTAACAAAACAACAAACAAACAAGATGTACCAAATTACTCTTCTCCGAAGGGGGAAAATCAATTATTGTGTTAGCTACCTTATTTCATCCCTAAGTGGCTAGACAGAACAACCCCTAGCTATCATCGCACCCTCCACCCTTGGTATCCGATAATTCATTACAATATCCAACATAAGAAATTGTTTGGAAAACAATTTTATCGGCAGTAGGTAAAGAGATCTAACTCATAAAATTGGAATTTCATTTCCCAATATAAAACAATTATGATAGTAGGAAAAACGTTATTAAAAAAATTCTGCATGCCGGATAAATAAATCAACAACGCGGCACATTCATAGAACCACATTAGAAATCCTTGTTGCGTGGTTGTCATAAACACATACGAGACAAAAAAACCACACACCTTCACTAGAAATAGAAATCTAAACTGATCATTCTCTCTGCCCTGCCGGGAATCGAATCCAAGACCCTCCGTGCTGCGCACCGGCATCTTAACCGCTGCGCTCTAGACCGTCACGTCACACCGCTTTATATCCTGTAAAAATTAACTTGAATTCTCTAAAATGTGACTTACATCATTTTTACAGGTGCGTGAATAAACTTGTTTCTAAGAGGCTGAATCTGTAGACTTTGTTTGTCAATCTATTAGCGGACAGATGATATCAGCAATACGTGGTAGTAATAGCTTTGAAAGCGGTGATAGTCCAGTGGCTTAGAATTCGACCTCGAATCGAGGCGTCCGGGTTCGAATCCCAGTGGCAGACACCAATGACTTTGTAAAAAAGTTATGTGCGCTTTATAAAAATTTAATATCACCTGCTGTTACGGTGAAGGAAAACATCGTGAGGAAACCTGCATGCCTGAGAATTCACAAAAAAATTCTTAAAGGTATGTGGAATCCACCAACCCGCAGTAGGCCAGCGTCGTGGACTAAGGCCTACATCCCTCTCATGGCGAGAAGGAGACCCGATCCTGTAGTGGGTCATTAATGGGTTACTGGCATAAGTGAAGTGTGGCTACCGTGTTGTTTAAAGGGAAACCTGTAATTTACTTCTTGATAAATACCAAAAAACGCATCACTTTACGCATATCACGCATCATATTTTAACAGTGATAGCTCATTATACCTAAATCATGTGTAGGTTGTTTTCTTTCAAAATTATTCATGGTTAAATTTACATGCTTTTTTGTCAGTAACCCATTAATGACACACTACAGGGCCGGGTCTCCTCTCACAATGAGAAGGATGTAGGACTTACCAGCACGCTGGCCTACTGCGGTTTGGTGGACTTCACATACCTTTGAGAACATTTATATTTTATGAACTCTGAGGCATGCAGGTTCCCTCACGATGTTTTCCTTCACCATAACAGCAGGTGATATTTAATTTTATAAAGCGCACATAACTTTTTTACAAAGTCATTACGTGCCAGTGTAATTCGAAATCGAACCCCTCGGTTCGCGGACGAATTAAAAGCCACATTATCATCGCTGTACTTACTTCTTTTACAGGTTTAAAATTTCATTGTAATAAATACTCGTCTCTTATTACTCAATTCGAACCACATTAAGGAACCTTTTATGGACATGGAAAAAATGAAATTTTAAACGAAGATAATAGATGGGAGCATCCGCGTCCGTAATGTTGAATAATTGATGAGTTCTGAAATTTTTGTGGACTTTGTACAGAGAAATGGGAGTATTTTTCACCAGAAAATGATTTTGCACTAGCTCGCTACTCGTGTTTTCCTTTTTTTATCGCCCAGATTATTTTGCAAGCGTCTATTTAAATGTCATTTTATGTTCAATTCAAAAATCATACTAACATTAAAAAAAATAATGTGAAAGTTTGTGAGGATGGATGGATGCTTGTTACACTTTCACGCAAAAACGGCTGAACTGATTTGGATGAAATTTGGTACGCACGTAGCTTATAACCTGGATTGACATATAGGATACGATTTATCCCTTTTTGGACCAAGTTTTCCACAAGGACGAAGCTGCGGGAGGCACGTTTAGTGACGTGTGGCCGTGAAACTCTACTGCCACCCTTCTTTATACCATCAAAGTAGCTACCCGAAGAAGCCTGACAACCTGAGAAAACTTGACGAGCTGAGTGGCGCAGTGGTTATGCCAGTGTGCTGCACGGAAGATCCTGGGTTTGATTCCCAGCGGAGTCACAGTCGCCTATTGACACGAGCAATATCAGAGAAGTTGTAATTGCATTTATAAATATTTATTTTTAGTAAATAAATGAGTAACGAGCATCAACATAACCACCTAACACAGGATCGACCGAACATGAGAGAGCACTGATACATTCTACATAATATGACCTTTTAGCAAAGCTTTTTCCTACTTCCTAAGAGTCTGCATCTCACAGAGAAGTTCGAAATTACTTAACTATCCTTGTAATTAGTAAGTATTCCGTTCTTTCAGTCAACCGACACTCGACCCCGAAAGAAGCAGCATCAAAAATTCAATTCAAAGCATTTCGCAACAAACAACTTTAATGTAATTGTAATGAAATTTTAATCAAACGCCGGAGATTTAGAGCTGCGCCTGTTCATTTATTATTTAATGTATTAAATGAGACGCAGGAAAAATTGTTGTGGGACTTCGTTTCAATTGAGACGTTCTCCGACGTCATCTTGGAGTTTCGTACGATATTTATACGTACATAAGGAAACATACAGTGATCTAGAAAACATCGATAGCGTGATTCAGGGTACCTGTGGCGCCATCTTTTGATGGGTGGCGGAATTTCTCGAAGAATAAACAAAAAGAATGCGAAAAACAAACCCTACATAATTTGGTTAGTGAGTACGAAAGGAAAATGGAAAAAAAAAGAATTTTGAAATCAATTCCGATCGATTGTCATTGGAATTGTTGTTGTATTTGGAGCGAAACACGTGTCGTGTGCTATTGGAATAAGTTGTAATGTACATACCTACCTTAAGATAAGGGACGGTGGTGGGTCCGTACCAAAACAAGTTCTACATGTGCGGATTGTTGCAAAGAAATATAAATACAATTAAATAAAAACGGAGCTTATGTAAAAATCTCTTGCCAAGTTAAAATCCGAGTCCTTCAGTATCCGGTTGGATGGATTCCTGAGTTACTGCGTCTGCAGGTAATGGCGGCAATTTCTAAGTTATGTGAAAAATCTTCCTCAAGTTGAGCCTTTAAACACACCAGACTGCGGTTGAGTCACGCTCATACTAACGTATTACTTTGCGGTTATCTCAACTTTCAAGGAGAGGGTGAAAGTTTCAGAATCAATAAAATGGGTGATTTAATTACATATAGTTGTAAAAATGATGTTGATTTTTATAAGGTTTTATAAGTGGTACTATTGTGTTTTGGTTGGGGAGTTGTGGTTGCCAGAGATATGTTGTCAGTAACCCATTAATGACCCACTACAGGGTCGGGTCTCCTCTCACAATGAGAGGGATGTAGGCCTTAGTCCACCACGCTGGCCTACTGCGGGTTGGTGGACGAGAGATATGTTATTTGAGGCGAACTATAAGAGACACTTTATTGCCAGCCTTTTATCTCACCGTGAACTAACATTTTTTTTATGTCTTGTGGTTCGGTATGGGGCGTTTTTCTCTATTTGAGGTTGGTTACAGACGTCCATGGCTGCAGGGACCACTTTTATTCCTCATGAGCAACGCATTCACACACGACCTCAGATAGCATCCTACGTTGTACGCACTCTATACTAATTAATTTATGTTGTAAAACTGTTTCCTTTGTAAGTGAATTGTTTAATTCTTAAGGAGGAATAATAAAGATCTTAAACCATAATTTGAGGTCGGATTATCTGAGGCCGATCGTGGGCGGAAATGCTTACGATGGCTCTACCACATAAAGTATATTTTAGTCATCATCAATTAAATTGTTTTCCCAGTCAAAATAAACCTGTTTTACCAAATTGTTTCATACTTTGTTTTACGTAAATAGTACCCAATATATCTTAGTCTTAAAAAAAGCACATCTCCTTTCGCAAAGTATATCCGACAAAGCAGTAAAGTTACGACTTCTCATTCTAGATGACCAATGAGAGTGTCCCCGACTAAAGAATTTCATTTCACTTCTGAATTATTTCATCTCGTGCTAGCGACGCTCTGTCGTCACTCGTTTCGTGAATGCCTCATATCCGGGCCCGGACATTGTTGGATGACGGAGAGAAAAGAAAATTGATGTTAAACATGAAGCTGTAAACATTTTTTTAAGAATTTTCTAGAACTCTCTTGCGCTTACTTAATGTTAAACACGAAGTTATAAACATTTTTTAAGAAATTTTTAGAACTCTCTTGCGCTTACTTGATGTTAAACATGAAGTTATAAATTTTTTTAAGAAGCTCTTAGGCGGTTTAATCTTGAGTTTTTAAACTACGAGGATTAATTTGTTAAGTCCAGTTGGACTGATAAAATAATTTTGTAGATATACAAAGTCCTTGTGTATTATACATACGTACTTGTATAATCTTGGGTAAAGTATACATTGTTCACATAAACTTTTTTAGATCCTTTTTTAAGTTTTTTATTTTCTGGACCTCTTTTTCTTAACTCTTAGATGTACATAATTCTTAGCTTCTTTTAAAGGAACATCAAAAACTAATATTTAGGTATCTATTGCAATATTGTTAAGTTGTGATTGTGCGTTGTTTTGCATTGCAGTTATGTAACCCACATTTAAACGGCATTTAACTGCATTTTGTTGTAATGCAGTTGAGATGCAGTCCGTCTGTAAAACACCCTAAGAAATGATCAAAATCTTCTAACAAGTTAAAACTCAATATATTTCAGTATCCGGTTGACTGGTTTCCTGAGTTACTGCGCCTGCAGGTAATAGCGGTAATTTCAAAGTTATGTGAAAAATCTTCATCAACTTTAGCCGTTAAACAAATCATATACCTACTTAAATTATATTATTTTTTATTGGTGTAGAGCAAAGCACCCGCATACAACCTCAGATAGGATTTCTTCTCTATTTGAGGTTGGATGTAGGTGTGACATTGAAAGATGAAAAAAGAAACAAATTATTTCATTTTTTTTTTTCTAATTTCGCCTCCACTTTAGTTTAGAAACTATCTGGCGTCGAAATAAGAAAAAATAGTCGAGTTATTTCCAACAATCATTTTTACTTATTCATTTTCTATTTGAGTTGGCACTTACGTGTGTATCCATTTTGTTCCATAATAATAATTGACGAAATTTTTCGTCAATTTTTTGTTCTATTTCGAATTTCTCTCTATTTTTAATAAACACGAAAATATACAGAGGTTGTGTCCGCATATTAAATTAATGTCCAGTTTCGAAGCTAAGTGGAGCCGGTGCAAGCCAGTTGCCGCCGGAAATAGCCGGATACATCCAGAAATTTCTGGATATTCCGCGTTACGTGCGGTTTAATTCTATTTAACTTGGGAAATAACGTCGTTATTTTATTTTCTTCGTAAGTACCTTCTGTGTTTTTGTTTGTCAATTGTTACGAAAATAGTTTGCTAACAAATGAACAACAAGTTAAATATCGTTTTCGCGTTCATAGTGTGCTAAAGGGCGGTGATAGCCTAGTGGAAGGCTTGGGCCTGAGGGGTCCGGGTTCGAATTTCCAGATCAAAATTTTTCTGACACTAAAAGTGCCGAAATTTACAACCCCCCTTGAACCGCCCCGGCTACAATTTTAACCCATTATATTTATTACAACGCTCATTAATATAATTACAGTATAAAAAATATGATTGAAACAATTTTAACGTTACATATTTGAAACATATTTAGTTATTATTTCATTCTCACTCACTCTCATTCTCAATTACATATAACATCATAACATAAACAAAAAAAGAACAAATCACCAGAGTTACATCATAAAATAAACAAAAAAAGAACAAATCACCAGAGTTACATAATACTGTTGTGTTGTGTTGTGTTTCGTTACGTTGTGTTGCGTAGCGTTGCATTGCGTCGCGTTCGTTACGTTGCGTTTTGTTGTGTGGTGTGGTGTGCTGTGTTGTGATGTGTGTTGTGATGTATGTTGTGTGTTATGTTGCATTGTGTTATGTTGTGTGTTAAATTAATTAATTAAATCAATATAAATAAATAATTAAATAACGCTACACACTCGTAGCCCCACACTAGTATTGTGGGTGCCATGGACACACACAAGACAAGAACACAACACACCCAGACCAAAAACAGACATTCAAATTCATCATTCAATTTATTAACTCCTTTATTGTTTCACATAATGGGCGGACCTAATGGCGGTTTAATCATAATATGTATATGTATCACGCGTCTCAAACAGTAACTTACCCACTTAAAGCCAGACGGCTCCTTCATTCAACGTCGATTAGTGACCCACTGTTCGATATAGCATGAAACTTCTAAGTATTCATAGGTATATCCTTCTTGAGGGTTTCATGGCGTAAGTTTTCATATTGTTTCTGCGTTATATTGCGAATAGTGATGGCAGTGGCGAGTTATAAGCGCATAACCAGGGTGCCACCCTAGTCATATCTATCGGTTATTATCTATCTATATAGCTTTTTAAAATGCTTTAAGCTCGGAATTAATAACCGATTTTCAGATATACGAGTAGATTGAGATTGATACTGTTTGGTTGCTAACCAAACGTAATTTAGGCAATCCGTAATCTGAAGATCGTTTCTGATATTACCTGTTGCCATGGAAACACACAATAAAAGAACACACACACCCAGACCAAAAACAGATATTTAAAATCGTCATTCAAATCTCCAGGACCACCAACGCAGAGCACCGGTGTCTTAACCACTAGGCCACGCAGGTCGTACTTAAATAATAGTTGTGCAACACCGTGGTAGAGTATTTAACGGTTATGCTCCATGGCCTTAGGAGCGACCCATGTATAGCAGATGTTTCTAAACATTAGATTAGATTAGATTCGACTGTATTGTAAAGTCCATGCGAACGAAACTTTAGGCAAGAATTACTATCTAATAATAAGGCTTAAAGTTTAATAATAGGCTTATAACAGACTAACACGGTAGCGTCTAATCAATAAATACTAATGTCCGTCATATAACTTACTGGCACAGCTGCCTTCTCTACTAAACATCGATTATGCCGCTCCATCTCGCGTGAAACTTTGCAACTATTCATAGTCTAACATTTCATGATGGAAGTTTTCACATTGTTTCTTCATTATATCGGATCCACCACAGAGTCGGTTAACATTCCAAAATGAGAGGAGAGGGCTTAGTCCATCTGCTGGTCTATTACGGGTTAGTGGACTTCACATGCCCTTGAAAAGTCTTTTAAAAGAGAAAGAAATACGAGTAACCGTTACTGTGTCAGCTCGATTTGGATTGACGCAGTGAAACCTGTGGCGCAGTGGTTAAGACGTCGGACAGCTGGGTTCCTGGTTTCGATTCCCTTAATTAAAATAATGAGTTTCCACTTCTGTTTCTGGTCTGGCGTCTATGTTCTTGTATGGGGCTACGAGTATAAAAATTTATTCTTCATAGTCTGAAGAAGTGAGGCATGATTTCACGACAAGCAATTAGAACATCAATTCCAATTACAAACTTCAAGAAACGACTTCATTTCCTCCGAACCGGTAGTAAAATAGGGATTTGTGACGTCACGGCGGTAGTCTAGTCTATCTAGTTAAATAATAAAACTAAAGCACTAAAGTGCGAGTTGGCTGCACAGTTTATTTTTAAAGTACTCGACTGCTTTTAACCATTCGAAACGATACCCTTTGTTCAGTTTTATTTCGTTTCACGTACCGTTCGGTAGGTGTTGGATAGCGATGCGGTGGCGATATGTCTGTCTAATTTCCATGCCGCACGCAAAAGTTACTCGTAGGTCAATTTATAGCAGAGTCAGAAATTGAAATCCGTAGACGAACGAAAGTGACCGACATACTCGTTGCTCTCAAAGTTCGCAAATTAAAGTGACAATATGGCCACATGGTTCTCAGGACTGACAATCGATGGGAAGAAAAGTTCTCGAATGGCGGCCACGATTAGGCAAAAGGAGTACAGGATGCCATCCGACCAGGTAGAATGAAGAAGATAGCGTGAAACCGTTGGCTTCGGAGGGCCCAGGACTGGGCGGAGTGACGGCGATTAGGGAAGGCCCATGTCCAGCAGTGGACTGCAACGGGCTGAAAGGGAGGACGGTTGGTCGGTCGGTTGTACCGTATTGTCATAACGGTGGTCTGACGACCCGAGTGGCGCAGTGGTTTAGACATCATTACGCTACGCGGGGGGTTCTGTGTTCGATTCCCAGCAGAGCAGAGATTTGAATGATGAATTTGAATTTGTGTTTCTGGTGTGGGTGTGTTGTGTTCTTGTTTCGTGTGTGTCCATGGCGTCCACGAGACAGAGAATCCTAGGGGCTATGATTGTGAAGAGTTATTTATTTATTTTATTTATATTATAACAAATTAGGACCAGGACCTTAGAAACAGTCTTCGGAACTATATGTCCCTAAGAAAAATGCTACTCTCTGTTTGAAAGCTGGTGTAATCGGTGGGTAAGTTTAAATCAAATCAAATTTATTTATTGTGGAAAGGGGTTCAGTTTACATGTTGTTCATAGCAAAGCGGTGATAGCCCAGTGGCTTAGAATTCGACCTCGAATCGAGGGGTCCGGGTTCGAATCCCAGTGGCACGCACCAATGACTTTGTAAAAACTTATGTGCGCTTTATAAAATTAAATATCACCTGCTGTTACGGTGAAGGAAAACATCGTGAGGAAACCTGCATGCCTGAGAGTTCACAAAAAAAAAAGTTCTCAAAGGTATGTTCGTCCACCAACCCGCAGTAGGCCAGCGTGGTGGACTAAGGCCTACATCCCTCTCATTACGAGAAGGAGATCCGACCCTGTAGTGGGTCATTAATGGGTTACTGGCTGGCATAGCATAAGAATGAAATCGCCCAACCCTGCCATTTTGGCGTACAATATAAAAGCGGAATATTTTTGTTTACTTTAAAACAATATTTTATAGCCAATAGCTGTCAATGAAACAGAACTGAAGCGTTATGTACAATTAAAAAGCGAAAAAGGGAACGGTCCACCCATAACGGTCATTTAGGAAAGCAAAACTAAAATCTCGAGTGCTCCCACTATGAACAATACGTTAAATAAAATCGAATAAAAATATCGATGTGGACTCGAGCGAAATAGACTTTTGTTTTGCAGTGAAGTGTTTGAATTTTTTATAGGTGATGGAAATTATATAAATAGTAGTAAAGCGTTACTTTTTTTTTACATAGCAGTATAATTTAAGGCCGCGCTCAGTTTTGACACGATTTTAGAATTCAATTCGTGCGCGCGCACAAACAAACCAGACCTTACAAATTAATCGTTCGTCGACTTACGGTTACGCACGATTTGAATTCTTTAGATATCCTATCTGAGATCGTACGTGGGTATGTCGCTATTCGTGAGGATTAAAATATTCGCCTCTCTAGCAACCACGCTACCGTAACTGAAAAACAAAATAAAGAATGCAGCTTCATGGCGGATAAAGAGGATGGCGGTAAGATGCCTCCTCACGCGTTACCATGGCTTTACCACGTACGGAAAAATATTGCAAAAAACTTTATAAAAATTTAGTGCCGTCTCCACAAACCCACATTACTTTCAATAAAAGACCAGCACAAATAACATCTACAACAAATACATATCGGCATTGATAAACGCGTCACACAGGGGAAATCAGGAGAGTCGTAATGTGTGGAAAATTCTTGGGTAACGTATTGTTGTGTGTATAATGGTATCGATTCGTTTCGTTGGATACATATTCAACACATCACTATTGGGAATCGGTGCCAAGCAGAGTTCATGCGTAGTTATAGTGTTTAATGGAATCATTAATAATACAATAATTAAAAAAGGAAAAAAGAAAAATTTGGAAAAAGATAAAGCCAATATTTATCTCTTAAAAAGATTGTAAAAATCTAATGAAGGGCGTATAAGGTAATTACATGAGATAATTTGACTATATTTACGGAGCGAAAACTTTATTCAAGAGTTAAGGCATAGTTTAGTAAGCGTATAAAATCTTACAACGTGTATCACTTTCAATAACCAAGTTACGCGCTACGAAATGCCTACACCGATCCATAATTCGTAGCAATTCCTGCCTACGAACGCTACGAGTAACTTATTGTACCCCATTGTATTGTACATTTTGTAGCCGAGTCAATATTGGAATTTAATTCCGTTATGTTTTACGAGTACTAATCTATTGCGTAGGCCATTTACCAATTAGGTATATTATTGATTTGTTGTATCTATTGATAAATTACATCCAACTTTAAGCGATATCCTATTAGGTACTATTTTAAATGCAAAAATTTGTGATAATAGATGGGTGGACGTTTATTACTTTTAATTTTTATTCTGTTTTTTCCGTTACTTCTAGAGGAGCCGACACAAAACGTTAATATAGCGGGTTAAAAGAGTAGTGAAATGCATTCAAATTAAATTTTAAATAACTTTGTAATACCTCAATAGTCAAACCTTAGTAAAGCTGGCTGGAGAAACTCTAATCGTTTCGAAATCTATTTTTTTAATACACGAGGCTATTCTCATCGACTATACTCTATCAAAAATGTTTCAAGACCCATTTACATTATTAATTGAACGTAATCGTGTGATATCATATTTGTTTAGGTTATCTATATCTATATACTATACCAAATCGCTACGCTTTAGTACCTATGTACTAATAACTTAACCCGCACGCAGCGGACCGCACGACACAACACAACACAATTAAAGTGTAATTTGTCCGCCAAATTCACGCGACGTCTGTCGGAGCGCTCCATGTGTGTTGCGAACTTTCGGCTACCGAGTCTTGGATTTATATAAAGCTCTCTGTATATTGTGAACATACGTAATTCCATTGTAATACATAGTATTTATATTTAGTCACACGTAGGACTTACTTGCGCGATTGTTCGTACGTGTACGTACGTATGCGCACGAGTTAAATTCGTACGAAAATCCGTTCAAACTGAGCCGTTACGTCCATCAAGAAATTAATTTCATACAAAAAGATCATTACATTCAATAAAGAGCGCCTTTCTCAGTCAGCCCTAGATTTTAGTTAAGTACATAAAATTATGCTCAGTTCATTCAACCGGAAGTTCGAAACTCAAACAGTCCGACTTCGAGAGAACAAGAAGTCTGATCTGTTGCTCGAATTCCGAAGTCACACAAAGTCTGAACTGACTCTACTTTTCAAACTACCCGTTTTTGACAGTCAACAGAAGTGGTTTAATTTTGGATATCGATGTGTCAGTAGCCCCGTGTCGTAATTGACATGTCGCACGCAAACGTTGCTGGTACGACAGCGATACATTTTGTTGCATGTCAGTGTTTATATAATTTTAGACAGCTTTTTATAAGGTCCTGTGTTTAATGAAATTTTGAGACATGAAAATTTATTGCTTAATAACATAATTACAAAGTCATCGTTATATTTAATTTAATTCTTTTAGGTTCATGACTGTTTTTTCTTTTTGAACACCAAAAGAGCCAAGAAACCTTAAAACACGACATAAGTATTATTTAAAATAAGTGGTTAGTGTCAAATTATAATAACTGAATATATGTATTATCTGTCCATTCATATTCACAATAATTAATATTGTTGCTACTATTTTGTGCATATCAGCATTAGGTTAAGTACTGTTTTTTATTTTTTGTATCTTATCTTGCCGTGACTTCACTTAAAGGATTCTGCGGAAGACCAGCGCTGGTTGCCCTCAGCTTCCAGCTTAATGCTGAGTAGGATCCTTTTTGTGACGTGCGCGCATACCGATTTTAGTTTTTATACATTTAGTATAAGATAGGGTATATAACATTTTCTGTCACAAATTTGTATGGGTGCATTTCGCAAATAAACGATTCTTATTCTTATTCTTATTCTTATACTGTAATAAGTATGAAGAAATAAAACTTGCGTCAAATAAACTGTTTTTGCTTGACTTTTCAAAGAACAGGAGGTTTTACTGTGTTTGAATTTACATTTTTTTAATAATAAAACTAGTGGCATGCCATGAAGATGAGTGCCTGAAGCAAGGCTTTCTATTTCTTACACAACTAAGTATGTTGCTATGGAAATCGCCAGGCGTTTGGTACGTTCCTGCGCCCTTACTCAAACACGCAGACATTTAGAAACTCATTAAGTATTTAAATTTATTTCAAATAAAATAAAATATATAAGTATTTTAACGAAAAATATGGCAAAATTAGTAAACGAACTTAGAGACTAATAAAAGAATTGCAAACTGCAAACGACTCTAGGTAGAGTTCGCTGTTGAAACTCGGTACAGAAGTGCTTGCATCGTAGAGTTCAGTCCTAGTTTATAACGACACACTTACACACATACACATTTAGAAACTCAATAAGTAAGTATTAAAATTTCACTCAAATTCAAATTAAAAAAAAATATTTTAACAAAAAATATAGGAAAATGAATAAACGAACTTACGGAACTAATAAAAGAATTGCAAACTGCAAGCGACTCTACGTAGAGTTCGCAGTTGAAACTCGGTACGGAAGTGCTTGCTTCGTAGAGTTCAGTCCTAGAGTATAACGACACACTTACACACATACAAATTTAGAAACTCATTAAGTAAGTATTAAAATTTTACTCAAATTCAAATTAAAAAAATATATATTTTAACAAAAAATATAGGAAAATGAATAAACAACCTTACGGAACTAATAAAAGAATTGCAAACTGCAAGCGACTCTACGTAGAGTTCGCAGTTGAAACTCGGTACGGAAGTGCTTATTCCGTAAAGTTCATCCCTAGTTTATAACGTAACCGCTTAAACTGCTAAGTTGTTTATCTTTTTGAACAATTTATCTTGATGAGGTGTAATATATGAATGTTGGGGTTATTGTATTCTGCTTTATACTAAACTACTAATCTACTAACTTACTAAACTAAACTAAAACTATCGTATGATGTGAACTCCAAATAACCGAGAGTATCTCCGGTAACAGAAAGCCGTTACTCCACCGATATCATAATTTTTACTACATACATAATAACGTTTTTTACAATTTTTGTTTGTTTGTTTAATGGGTTACTGACAATTTTTGTCTGTCTGTCTGTTTGTTCCAACTAATCTCGGGAAAGGCAGGAATAACAGTATTTTCTCTTTTTAGATTCGCTCTCCTTAAACAAGGTGATTTCTGGTACTTTTGAATTTAAGCAGCGATATATACTTTTCATTGAACATACATAGTTACATAACAGCATATATAAGCTAGTTTATTTCATAATTACGTAAGGACATTTTCGCTTAAAGTACTTAGCTTTTACAGTTCGGGTTATGGTCTAATTGGCAAGGTTATCAACAGGGGTATGCAGCCTTCGCAGTAAAGTGTTACTTTGTACGGTTTATATCCCACAATACCTGAGGAATTACGTTTTATTGCAACGTAAAAAATGTTTTAAAGTAAATTGAAAATGACGTATGTAGTTAAACTTAGTAGGTGCTGGTGAATAAGGATTTAGGATTATGGAATCCCACTACTATTTATAAAAATGCGAATGTTAGTGAGTATGGATGGATGTTTGTTACTCTTTCACGCAAAAGTCACTGAACAGATTTGGATGAAATTTGGTACACAGATAGATCATAACCTGGATTAACATTAAGGATACTTTTATCCTTCTCTGCGCCAAGTTCTAAAATCCACGCGGGCGAAGCCGCGGGCACAGTCTAGTAAACCATAAACCATAGTCATTTATTTATTTATTTATTTGGTTTGATTAGCACGGTTTAACCAATTACACTAATCATACAAACAATATACACAAACCAATTACAATAATCATAACATAATAATTATCACACTATTACAATTAAAATAATAATCAAAAATACACTACAATAATAAATCGATAAAAATTAAAATAATTATGATACAAAAAAAAAAAAATATATATTAATTTGTCAAAGAGAAATAATACATGACATAACAATAAAAAGCACACTAAAACAACACATAAAATTAACTAATCACACATTCACTTCGCAATAACGCAGACACTCTGACAATATCAACTTCCATTCATCCGCAAACAGATCTAAGTGCGGCGCTGCGGACAGGAGAGCATTAAACGCGTTTAGAGCTTTATAACTTAGAACTTTATATTGCGATCAAACTTAAGGAATCGTCTAATTTATTGTATCAGACGTTACTTTGCCGATTTACTTACACGTTTCCTTAGTTATTTAAATAAAACAACTAAGGCATCGTGTTACTTAATTATTTAAAAAATGAAGGAGTACACCGTTACGTTTTGAATCCGTATCAAAGTTCAAAGGTTTGTAAATACTCGTAAAACGGCCGTGAAAACCGGACTCAATAGACTCCACAAAACCAGGGTGGAATATTAGTCTTCGGAGGGTGAACTACGTACTATGCTTGAACATATTACCACGAGACACAAAAACAAATTACCTACTTTGCTATTTTTAATCACTAATAGGTACTGCAACTTTTGCAGAACTCTATGAAAATAAAAGGGTACTTTGATCGCAAAAAAGGACCAAAGTAGCATTTTATTGCCGCAATTACTTTCCGGATGGTCTATAAAGCGAGTGGGGTGAACTGTTTTATTTTACTACATTCACTCTTTATCATTAGTATTACGCAAACTATTAGCAAAAGTTCACCGGAGTACTTACTGCTGATTTTGTTTCAATTTAATTTTCAAGGTTCCGCGTCTTAAAAGTAAAAGTTTAACTCTCTAATGATTAGCCATTCGTGTTGCAGATTTTGAAGCTAACGCGGATATAAATTAAAAACAAATCCACCCTATATTATCCCGTCCACTGCTGGACTAGCCTCCCCTAATCGACACCACCCAGTCCTGGGCCCTCCGAATCCATAAGTATCCTGCTGTCTTCTTCAGGTTATCAGTAACACACCTGTTGGAGTCGTAAGACGGACTGTAGGTACTCCGTTTGCCAATTATGTCAGTCTAGGTAACACAATCATGATGCTTTATCCTTATTGGCTGGCATAGCCGACCGACCATCGAAAGTCATGAAAGGCCTAAAAAATATTTTAAAAAAATGAAAAATTATAAACTTTTCTTTTTTATTTTCCTGGTCTAGCTATATGTATTCTTGTCGTGTATACATTGTGTGTATATTAAATTACAAAGAGATAATAATTGAATTTAACGTAACTCGTTAGTCCCATGGCATTATAAAAGACAAAACGAGGCAATACAAAATAAAAATATAAAAACATTTATAAGAAAAAAGTACCGACGCAAATTGAATAAAAGAAAGGCAAATGTTATCAAAGCAAAGTCCGTATTTTCTTAATCCCGGAAATTAAAATATTCATCGTTCGAACTCCACCATTTTGTTTCAGGCGCGATTGCGTTCGGGAGTTTCTGAAATTCAGATCGCAATTCTCCTTTCACGCCGCAGAAATATATCAATGTGGCATAATAATGCCTTTTATGATTTTGGAATAGGTGAAAATAACCCGACTACTGAATAATCAGTCTAAAATGTAGTGTGTAAATGTACTAATATTCTCATCCGAAATTGTTTTGTCATAGTGATGTTCCAACTAATTAATGCTTCAGGCGCTGCTTGCATCCATTTGGTGCCTAAGAGTGGACCTAACATGAGAATCGCTGGATCCTTAAGCAGTCAACAGACTAAAACTTATATTTTAAGAACTTTATTGTTCATAGCTGAACAGTGTTTACATGAATTTACTCGACAAACTACTAAATATCGCATCCACATAACACCAAGTTCCGTCTTTAAAAAATCTTGGCTAAAAATTGTAACAGGACTATCCATATCGAAGTTGGTGGACTTCACATTCCTTTTAGAATATTATAGAGACCTGTCAGGTATTTAGGTTTTCACACTAAGTTTACCTACAGCAGGCGATTGAATTTAATAAAGCGTACATGACTTAACCGGGATTCGAACCCGGACCCTTCCTATAAGAGGCCGAGTTCCCAGGCACTGGGCTATCACCGCTGTTATCTATAGTGTAGCCGCGTTGCTATACATACCTGACGGTTACTTAACCGAACTGAAAATAACATTAAACCCTTCTGAAAACGTCAAGATTGTCAAAAATGTTTTCGCTGAAAAATCAAACGTTTAAAACAACAGCCACAGGATAATTTGAAATTATCATAAGCATAGTGATTCCAACTCAACAGCGTGCCGTCAAATTAAACATTCAAATATTCTTAAAACAGAGCAAGATAACGTTTTACCGCTCGTTTCCTAATGTACCTTAAGTACACACACCATTCGTTATGTTTGAATCGGGATATAAATATTATTATTATTCAATAAATGTTTAGTTATAAATTAGTAACTCATTATTTTATTAAATACATGAGTGTACTAAACAGTATTTTATTAAATACAGTTCAGTACACTCGTAAAGACAATTAAATCAAAAATGAATAGGTCCAATTTCCACACTCAATAAAATTAACAAATTTAAATTTCAGAGCAGAAAGTAGACCCAATTTCATTGACGAAACACCCCCTATTTATCTAGCCCCATTATTATAATACTTGTGATTCGTTTACAAGAATCAGTATTGTTATAATAATTACGATTCATTTGTGAGAAAGTGTTCAATCATAACTGAGCTGGTACAATTTGCTGAATAACTAGGCCTGTCCCAGTAATTTTGAATATTATGGTTAGCTTAGTCTTAGCAATTGTGCGTTATCTCCAGTTTTAATGTTAAGGAAAAACAAATTTAGCCTTCCTTGCCGGAAAATGGATTTAAGGATGACCCCGCTAATTGAAATTATCGTTAAAAGTTTGTTTTTCTACGCAACAGAATCGCGAAAGAGTTATAATTGGCAACTCTCGGGTTTGGAGTTGTTTAAGGGATATTAGCTGTTTATGATTTTGTTTTTGGTGAAAGTTTTTAAAGGTGAAAATATGAGCCGCAATTTTGAAATCCATGTCATGTGTCGAAAAAAGAAAAGTCTATAATAGAAAAGTATATAGATAAATAATTAATAGTCTTGTGTGGTTTGAGTGTGATTAAGGGTTGGAATAGCAAAAAAGTTTAATTACAGAAAAGAGTGCTATAGGTAGCACTCTTTACTACAAAAAATAATTTTAGTTCGTTACACAAATAATTATTTTTTATATATTTACAATAATGTGACAGTAACAAAGCCTAAGCTAACCAAGTAACTATTAATTTTGTCCTTTGCCTAATGTTTGAATTACTTATACGACCTTAAATTCATTTCGTGAGTACCTATTTCATAGATTCAATGCGCAAAATATAATTTATTTAAGTATTAACTGTACCCATACGGTAACTAATGTCCAATAAAGGCTCGCAACACAATAGGGTTATGTGTTAGCGTAAAAGCTATGTAAATTACCTAACCTTAGGTCCTTGCGACCCTTTGATGTAAATTGAATTAGGTTGACAATATTGTATGTATTTCAATATGGTAGAGTTACACTATGGCTGATAGATTATTTAAACTATTCATATATTATGAGTAGGTACTGTTACTTGACTTAGAAGGTATACAGTTACAATGGATCTAATACGACTTATAGTAACTGTCATGAATCGTGAGCACAGATTATCAGTGGTAGGGATATTGTATACTTTCGGCCAATGTACAGCAGCCGGAAAAACGTGCTGGACCAATAGACGACGCACACTGACTAACTGACGTTTGTCGAACCAATCGTGTGCATCGCAGCGCAGTCAATGTCAAACCGACCAATGAAAGTTCTGCTCACCACTCGTGACGGCAGCTATACAGGGTCACCTTCCCCTGCCACTATGCGAAGAAGTAGGCAGAAGATCGCAAGCGATCGAAAAAGTTAAGCAACGTCGGGCGCGGTCAGTACCTGGATGGGTGACCGCTAGTGGCGAATCACATGCACGCTTCTGTGCTTCGGACGGCACGTTAAACCGTCGACCCCGGTTTTATTGATATAATAGCCGTCGTTCAACCTTGTCAGAGGCCCTGCGGTCGGTTTGAAGACATCCGAAATGTGTTGGCTACTTTCGTATTGGAGTAGCGTGGTGGAGTATGCTTCATGCTTTCCTCTGTTGTGGATGACTCCATACTACCTCCAGGCGGCGAAAAATCCACGTTAGTCTAGAATTAGCGTTAATACAAGCAGTAGTATGTTATTCTATGGTAATACTAATATTATATTATTATTAATTTCTATGTTGGTTATCGGTCTAATTAATGCGTCAGTAACCGCAGTGGCTTATGAAATAGACATTATCTGTAATATAATAGCTATGGGCTTAATACCACGGATGCAATAATGTTATTTGGTTAAGCTCAATAATTGTATTTGGTTGAACAAAATAAAAATTGAAGAAATCCTTAGACCTCTTACACCTTTAATGACTTATATAAGTATTATTATTTAGAATCAAGTTTAAATCAGCTATTGAAAATAATTATATTTTACAGCTTAGAACCATCACGATCAAATAAGGTTTCGCAAAGACAAAACTACATCAAAATCTGCCCGTCAATTTGGAAGCTACGACGTAACACACAAACATGATGTACTTAGTACACACAGATGCACCGACCATGGTTCGCGACTCAGCATTGAAGTTTGTCTGCGACCCATTAATGACCCCCTGCAGTGTCGGGTCTCCTCTCACAATGAGAGGTATGTAGGCCGCCGTCCACCACGCGGGTTGGCGGACATCACATACCTTTAAGAACATTTTTTTTTCTAAACTCTCAGGCATACAGGTTTCATCACGATGTTTTCCTTTACCATACCAGGAGGTGATATTTAATTTTATGAAGCGCACATGACTTTTTACAAAGTCTTTGGTGCGTGCCACTGGGATTCGAACCCGGAGCCTTCGATTCGAGGTCGAATTCTAAGCCTCTGGGCTATCACCTCGTAGTCTTCTTACATAATTGTAACGAATAACAAGATCTGTTTATCAAGCAGACACCAGTGGGACGCAAATTAGCTGGGAATATTCCTAAGCGACACAAAGGTAGTCTTGCGTAAACATTATTAGTACTAGACTAGTCGAGCCAGACGGATCCGCCTTTGCATGAATTCACTTACATAATAAATTGACGAAGCGCTCATAGCCCTAAATAGATCATAAGCGATCGAAAGTTAAAAAAACGTCGGTACCATCAGCAAGTTTTGAAAGTATATGAAAGTATCTTTTGAAAAGTGGCGGGTCGTCACAGTGTAGTCGCCATACTTTTTTTTGTAGTGATATAAGTAGATAAAGGGCATGCAGATCACCTGATGCTATAAAAAAGAAATCCTATCTGAGGTAGCATGCGAGTGCTTTGCTACTCATAGAATAAGTTGTACTTTTAACCAATACTTTTAGTAGTTAAATACTAGTACAAAATTTTAATGACATTATCTTACGAACAGATCACGAATAACTAGGGACGTTATTCCAAGTGCTTTTGAATTAGCGCCGTTAGTAAGAAACAAATACTTAACAAACCAAATAAATTACAACCGAAATGCGGAAGCACTTACTTACAATCGAAATAAATTCCCGACCGGGAATAAATTCCCTCAAGTTGGCGACTACAACGAGGTATGCTCTTCGGACGATTCTACTTAATAACACAACTTGTTACTAATCGTTAAATTCCCGTCGTCGTCGTTATCGATTGCTGGGAATTTCGGAATTTTCACCGACGTTGATAGATCGCCGCGGCCCGGAATTTTGCTTCTACCGGTGATATTTGAGAATGGTCCAAGTTGTAAGATTCATCCATTTTTATGTTTATTGTATACGACTCGGCAAGAGGCATGCATGCATGATACTAAGTCATCACTACGGTTAATAGACACCGCTATCGAACCTCAAATAGGCTAGAAATCCTGTCTGACGTTTTATTTTAGTGTGTTGCGACTCGTAAGTCATGAGACGTCTTCCTCAAATCAACAATCTCAAGCCTCCACACTTTCCCAACCGAAACACAATACATGAATATCACGCTGCGTTACTACAGTTTAAAACACAACACACACACACACATATGCACACACTCAAAAATGAATCCTTTTTGAGGTCGTAGCGTTTAAAATTAGGATGAACGTTTTAGGGTTTCAGTAACCGCGTAATATCAGGTGATCGACACTGTCTCATTCGCGTAGATTTAAGAATTCTACATGCATACCAAATCTGGTCAGCAATTTTTGCATAAAAGAGTAACATCCATTGATCCATCCTCATAAAATTTCATGTAATAGTTCTTCTTCTTCTTCTTCTTCTTCTTCTTGTTAGTCGCTACATACTTGGCCGTGGTCGTCTGTTGAAGGTTTACTTCCTGCACCGCAGTGATATAATCCAAAGTTCGTAGTTAGAAAGAGAAGAGAGCGCTGTTGCCCACTCTCTCATCGGGCCCCTTAGTCGCCTTTTACGACACCCATTGGAAGAGTTGGGTCCGTCTATTCTAAAGCCGGGGACGGCACGTCTAATCTAATAGTAGTATAACACAAAACGCTACCCGCCTACAAATTATACCAAGCGTAAATCGACTTTCATTTAGGTACAACGAAAGTAAATATGGCACAGAACTTTTCTATTACTGATGTTTGTTGTCGGATAGAGAGGTCTGAGGTCCCGTCTTCGACTAAATCGTTCCCTCCAATATGTTCTTACGTAACGTAGTACGTTTCATTTTCTGTCTTAGCTAAAGTGAGCTTACCCAATACGACTAGGTCAGATATATATTATCTGCCAGTAACCCATTAATGACCCACTACAGGGTCGGGTCTCCTTCTCGTAATGAGAGGGATGTAGGCCTTAGTCCACCACGCTGGCCTACTGCGGGTTGGTGGACTTCACATACCTTTGAGAACATTTTTTTTGTGAACACTCAGGCATGCAGGTTTCCTCACGATGTTTTCCTTCACCGTAACAGCAGGTGATATTTAATTTTATAAAGCGCACATAACTTTTTTACAAAGTCATTGGTGCGTGCCACTGGGATTCGAACCCGGACCCCTCGATTCGAGGTCGAATTCTAAGCCACTGGGCTATCACCGCTTGATATATATATATATATATATATTATCTAGGAGTAACTTATTTAGGTTTTTGGCAAAGAGATATCTCTCACCAGGTGAGGTTATCATGTCTGGGGAGCGGCCGTGCTCCGATTACGTCATGTTTTGTTTTGTATATATGCCAGCGATGTAGAAAACTTCTATAGCGTGATTCAGGATCGTGTGGCGCCATCTATTGGTAATTGGTGGACGTCGCCACGGTTGTCTTTAGTGATCCACTGCAGGGTTGGGTCTCCTCTCACAATGAGAAGGATGTAGGATGGTGGACTTCACACGCCTTTGTATTTAGAATGTAGAATGAATGTATGTAGAATGTATAATTTATGTGTGTGACGTTCATTAAGTGTGCACAAATTGTACCTAATAATGAATAAAAGCTTTTGATTTTTGATAACATTATGGAGTACTTTCAGGCATTTAGGTTTTCTCACGATGGTTTCCTTCATTTGCAGCAAATGATATTTAAATACCTATTTAAATTATTTAGATTACTTTGCAACAATTCGAGCATTATCTTTGAAACATTAATGAATTACTGCAGGTTGGGGTGTGCTTTCATAATGAGAAGGCACTCCTTAGTACTCATCCCTAACAATACAAAAGACTCGATGAACTTGCTGCTTGAAGGCGGATTATTAGAGTGGCGGTAGGTATCCAGGTCTGGAGGTAGGTCTGAAGAAATTTAAATGGTTATATCACCAATCAAAACTTACCGTTAAAATACGTAACACCACCTACAGCGTTAAACAATAGCGGAGAAATCGAGGCGTCGAATTTCGTAACTAATTAATTGAAATCATACGCAAATACACCCCGTTCCGATTTCGATTAATTGATGTGTGTATCATTAATCTGGGAGGATATTAATTGTTTACAGGATTCATTAATTAGATATTTGGTATTGGTAACTGTTTTGCTGTTAGATTGCTGTTGTGTAGCTGTACGCAAAGCTTTAGAGTTTTAGGCAATTGATATTGTTTTTATAATCCCGTAGACCTAGGATAGTGTAGGTATTAGTCAAACTGAAATTCAACTGAAACTCAAACGCTTTTATTCATTATTAGGTACAATTTGTGCACACTTAATAATCGTCATACATTTATACTTACTTATACAAGCATCCGCTTTGATCGCCCCTCAGGCAAAACGTAGACTGGGAGAAAAAAAAGAATTTTAATTTAGTTTTTCATTTAATTAATTTTATTTGTGAAATATAATGATAAATGAGTAATTATTATAATTATGTGTGCAATACGACTTTGTTTTCACGTCGACAGCTGAGCCAGTGAACAGGATCGGTGAGGGGAAGCTACCGTTATTGACATAGATACGACGTAGATACCTTCGTAGCCATCCCATTCATCCCCTTAGGAATTGATGGAAAAATATGCATGTAAAACAATTTTTCAAATTCATACATATAATTTGATGTCTAATGTCTACCTTATAGTATATGTATATAGTATAATATTATATTTATTCATTTATTAACACAAAATTATATTTATTTAGACGTCCCCTTTTGGAATAATGGTGATCAATTTTGTCAGCACAGAAGTTTTTTTAATTCAATTTTAAAATGATTTTTAATTGTTTTCAATTTGTGGATTTTTTAATTAAAAAAAGTGACCTTAATAAAAAATAAGCCAACGCATACTAGAATTCTCTGTGGTTTACTTGACTCTATATCACTAAAAAAAGGTATATCATAGACTCTATCACAGAGATGATGCACTCCATGGTAGAGACTAGATCTCTACCATAGAGTATCTACAAGTCCTACATTAAATATTTATGGTGTTATACATTGCTTAACACAGTGAACCAATTTAGCCATTGCAGTTGTCGTCCAATGAAATGAAAAGCATTTTAAATTCCTAATGATATTTGATTTCGACAATTGAACAAACATTCGGAATATGCCCATCATTCTATGCCGTTTCTTCGAAAAAAATTTAATTCGTCAGTATGACATTTATGCAGTATCGGGGTTCCGTGTAAATACAAAACAATATTGTGTAAAAGGCTGAAAGTTCGTTTTTCTTTTTAAGTAAACAGAAGTTATTTTTCGGTTACAATCCCGTTAATACTTTAGTTGTTGTATAAATACATAATTTAATAAATTTTGTGGAAAAATCCATCACGTCCTCTCGTTTTCGATCAAAATTAAATAAAAAAGACATTATTAAATTAAAAAAAATATTTTTACTCTATGTATTTTTTTGCTACAAAATGTTCAAAACATTCACTTTTTTAGGCCCATCATCTTATGGTCAACATCCAATCACAAATCGTTTAGTGGTCCAACGGTTGATTGTCAACGCTCTATGACAAGGTCCCTAAATAAATATTTTCTATAGAAAACAGGTCTCCACCAAATGTTTGCTGCTACTGTTTACATAATTCTACGTGATGATGCTTCGGACATGACGTAAAGTAGCTGCACATTGTATTTACTACTACTTGTCCACACTGCGGGTTAGTTATGGAACTAATTATTCCCTAATGGACATTTCTCTAATGGACTCATATAGAGGTAGAACCAATGTTCGCGCTAGAATGTCTCATGAAGTAAGTCTTGTGTTTCGAAGAGGTGAGGGACTAACTAATTTAGGCTACATAATGTTAGTACTCGACAGCGGTGATAGCCCAGTGGCTTAGAATTCGACCTCGAATCGAGGGGTCCGGGTTCGAATCCCAGTGGCACGCACCAATGACTTTGTAAAAAAAGTTATGTGCGATTTATAAAAATTAAATATCACCTGCTGTTACGGTGAAGGAAAACATTGTGAGGAAACCTGCAAGTCTGAGAGTTCACAAAAAAAATTTTTTTCTCAAAAGCATATGAAGTCCACCAACCCGCATTAGGCCAGCGTGGTGGTCTAAGGCCTACATCCCTCTCATTGTGAGAGGAGACCCGACCCTGTAGTGGGTCATTAATGGGTTACTGACAATGTTAGTACTCAGAAGTTGTTTTGAATCCCTTCACAACTTCAGTTACTTATTTGTATTTTAATTACTTTGAAACAATCCGTGTATGTTGAGGCTGAGTGAAGCGTAGTCTCTACATTCTTTCTTATCTTCGTTTTGAATTATACAATTACAACTAATAGCAATAACACTACAATATTTCTGTTTAGCCAAACCCAAATCTCGTCATCACACACATTTTCTCACAAACGCGGGTTCTTTTTGTTGGTTACAGTTTGAAGTTGGATGTGATGAGTTGAACAGTGGCCATTTATTAAGGTGGCATGAGATTTTGTCCAGAAAACAGAAATATGAATTATACAGATTATTACAGATTATACCAGACTCTATTACTAACCCCAACGTCCATGACTATCTTATGAAGTATACTGTTACAAAAAATAAAACAGGTATGCGTAATTGCGTATAGGTACCCGCAGAACGCTGAGAAAAGAAAAAAAATATGCCACCTACTGTAGCAAAACAGATTCATTATAATGAAGTGCATTAATAAAATACAAATTACAAAAATCTATACATTGGACCATTGATAGATCCTAACCGCAATGAAATTATCTACATATTATTTATTTGACCGCAACCATGGAAGCTGCTCATCCCGTTTTCTGTATAAGCATTTAATACCTATCCCAAATTATCAATTCATAAACATAATTATTATATAACATAATACGTACTGTTTCAAGTAAATTATAAACGTGTCCGGTGTATTTTGTTATTATAATATTTGGGAGCGTATTTTATTTTTACGATTGAGACTAATCTTTGATCTTCGTATTTGTATACGAGATCAAACGTTTTTATAATAAACATATAGATAATATTAGATTTTAGAATATTTTTACAACTTAACGAGCTGTGTTTTATGCGCGAGTATTAATATTATTTTTGCGATAAAAATAGTTGAATGATGTTTTTGTGATTGCTTGCAGCGAAGGTAACGGATTTTAGTAACGGTATTGGTAAAATACAGTTTTGAATTTTTTGGGTCCTAGTTAGCAAAGAGTAATTCTTACCAATAAATGCAATTTAAATAAAATTTTCATCCATTTAATAATGTAAGCTCTACAGCTTTATGCATGTAGTGTTGTAGAATTGTAGAGCTTAAATAATAAAGCTTTAAAAATACTAGACTCTTAATATTTTTTAAGGTTTATTCCTGACGTGGCTTAGTTGTTAAATTGTAAAGCTTATTTATTAAATTAAATTCTCTTCTATATTGCAGCTACTTTTGTCTTTAATTTTATAATAACCTCAATTTACTAAAGTTTTATCCAAAAGTGAGTTAAAAATCAATGGTGACATATATAAACTTTATTTAAGCCAAATATCCTAAGAAATGTTATTCTAATCAACAAAAGACACCACTTACGCATACCAAGCAAAAAAAATTACAGAATTATTTCGTCTAAACCACAGGGTTATTATCAGATCAATTTTCTGACAGATCAACTGGAATACGGATATGATTCACAGATAACGAATTAAAAAGAAAGACAAAAAAGGCAAAAGGCACGCGTGGATACGGTGCTTAAAATCTCTAAGTTGTATTGTGTGTGTGTGCGTGGTCTGGTGCTGTGTGCGTGTCTCTGCAGGTAGTATGGCTCTCAGTTCCCTTCGAGCTGCGGAGCTCGGAGCATGTGTTATGGGGAGGTGTTGTTCTCCGTTTTTATTACGCGATTCGGGGCGATCGGAAAAAATTGTAGAGACTTTTCGAATGTTTAATCGATACGCGGTAAAAAGTTTTTTTGTACGAAAATTTTTTTCTGTTAATTGTGATTGATTATATCCATTTTTTTGTGCGTGTGATTTAGATTTTTATAAAGATTATGTTTTGCATCTGACAATATTAGTGCGATTGTCGAAAGTGATTGTTGATCGGATAATTTTCTGAAAAACTATTGTGCGTATAATTTTATTCATACTAATAATAAAATAAAAAACTACAAAATTGTTATCAGTGATATTTCTAAGTGAGTGTTCGTTTAAGCAAGTGAATAGTGTGAACCAAAAATAGTGTTTAAGTGGATTTTTGCAAACTGTGAAGAAATTTTAATAATCAAGGGACGCGACTGTAAGTGAAATTACGATTTATTTTTTATACTGAATACTACTGACCTATATTACAAAAAAGACAAAATAGAAAAACCATTTTCTATTTTTTACTTGGAATTTTTTACTATGTTCTACTGTTTCCAATTAAAACATTTTTTCCATAAAACAATTGTAGTCTATAGGTAATTAACAACTTTTAACCTTTATAAATCTACAATAAAAATGAACAGTACAATAAAATATAATAAAAATACAAGTTTAAATAAATGTAGAGTCTGATTTTTATAAAATCTAGGTAAAGTACCTTAAACTGGGCTGGATAAAGAGTACATATAAACATAAGAACACTTCTTACTTTACACACAAACACTGTTAAATGTTTATAATTAAAATATTGAAACCACAAATTAAATACAAAAATAAAGCACTCTATCATTAATTATTGCAAGTATTTTTCGAGATAAAAATTTGAAGTAATAGGTTAAACATTAATTTGTCACGGGTAGGTACCCAAACTCTATCATCGTCTCTACTATTGATACCACTGTTAGTATCGATGATACTTAAAATAACACATTTGAATATTCATATTCAAACTAATATTTGAAACATATATTCATATTAATATGTGAAGCTTTGAAGAAATTAAATTTACGTTATCGATAGTTCCTGCCTAGGTATAAATAAATAAAAATAATTTTATCTCATTGATTATATCTTAATAATAAGAAGTCTTATTGGAAATATCTTTCTTAGCTATAGAAAGATATTTCTTATATAAAACACTGCTGCATTTATAAGCTTCCTATAATTGGCTACTAATTTATTATTTAATGAAGAAAATTGGAAAATAAATTATGCAGAACTAATTGGCTGTATAAACATTAAATCTGATTGTCATATTTTACAAGAATTCAAAACATATACCTACAAGAATTTGATAATATTTTACATTTAATCTTAAAGCGGTACTGGGCTGGTAAGGGATTTTCGACTGCTTTTTTCAGCGAAGGGAAGTATAATATTCATATTCATAATATTCATAACGTATCTGTTATTGAATCTTAAACAGACATTTGGTCACGACAAATCAGAGATAACACTTTTCGTAGAGAAAGCATAAGCTCAAACAAATACTATGAAAAAAGAAAAAACCAGATAAGAATAAAACTTATGATTTGAAGCAAGCTTATTAAAAGGTTGAACGTGATGTTAAGACTTAGGCATTGTTGGTATTTCTCAGAATAATCAAAATTATGATGAATTATTGTAAGCTTAACGTCTGGATTATTAAATTTTTGGTTTCTATTATTTTGGGTTTGCGATTACGAAAAAAACATGCATTTTAAACATATAAATTAAGTATTTTTTTATAATTTGGATGTCCTTTTCGAGAAATTTGAGGAACTATTCAGGTAGTTAAAAGTTAC
Source organism: Erynnis tages (assembly GCA_905147235.1). Taxonomy (NCBI): domain Eukaryota; kingdom Metazoa; phylum Arthropoda; class Insecta; order Lepidoptera; family Hesperiidae; genus Erynnis; species Erynnis tages. Next base: position 9,921,864 of record LR990087.1, read on the forward strand.
TTAAAATAATAAAATATTTTTTTTTATTTCAATTTAACAAAAAAAAAAATTAACCAAAGGCAAGTTAACGTAGACGAAGTTACGGGTACCTACTAAATTTCTAATGCTAGATCTACTAATGATTCTAAAATCAATATTAGCCGAACTAGAAAGTCGTCAGCTGCTTCCTTATATTAAAACGTAATCTCATATTCCAGTAGCAAAAAGTAGCAAGACACATTGAAAGCATACCGTCCGAGAGCCATTAAAGTGATATTAGGCACGGTTACGGTAATGATGATATCACGGTTACTTTTTGCTCAAATTTGATCAACCTTGACCGAATTACCCAAGAAATCACCAAATTTCGTTGTATATTTGGAATAAAATAACTTTTTTGTTCCTAAAATAAATATAAAAAAAAGTTTGAGACAGGCGACGAGAAACATTACCTACTGATAAATATTTTGCTCGAATTATGTTATTATCTTAAATAATTATAATCACCAATACATTATAACTATCAATTTTGTGCTTGATTATAGAAATAAAAAAATTATTGAAATCGTTAGTAACAAAGTAATTAAACGAAAGCGTCTTAATTTGTTGTTTCTAGTTAAATTTGTTTTATAAAACAGGTAATACAGACTGTACACAAAACAACTAGATGAGGCAACGACAAAATTGCAACGGCTTACTCTGAGACCAATAATCCCAGCAATTAGCCGCAAACACGCAAGCAGCCTCTAACGCTACATAAATCTCGTCTTTTCTAACACTAAGCACCAACCCATTAGGCACTAACTACCCTCAGCATAAGCAGTCTAAATACTCTAGGTTAGCCTGACAAATGGACGACCTATTTCTGGGAGTAAATTCGCTTTGAAGAGAGTTCTTATCGTAATGTGTCAGACGGAATCTCTAAGTTCAGGTTTGGGTTTGGAAGATATCAAGTTTATGGACATTGAGAGAATTTTAGTTTAGTGTTGACTGAATTTAATGACATATTTGTTAAGAAGTGGCTGGAACTATGTTATCATTAACAGTTTCATGTTTATTTAAGAGCAATTTTTTTTAAGAAAAAGTTTTTTCTATTTTTTGTTTATTGCAAATTCAATGTATGTGTTATATTATAAGAACACATTATGATACATCCATTAAAGGTATACACGAAAGTGTATTTATCATTATAGGTCGTGATTGACCTATTTATTACTCTAGGTGATTATGGATTGAAAACTATTTATAAAACTGTAAATGGCACTATCCTACATTTAGCTGCTTGTAAGTGAATGATAAGTGTTCAAAATCCTCTATATTGGTCTTTCCTTCCAATTTAACATCGTGAGCTTTTAAACTCATTAAGCATAGCGAGTTGCTGACTTTGTGGAATTTCATTCCTCCACAGACCTAGTTGACGAGTTTCATATTACCTTACCGAGAGTTTGCACTAGTTCCTTGAATTCCGTATGAGAGCAATCTGGTTCAGATCTAATTCTCGACTCCGGAATGGCATTCGAGTTAAAAATGTAAACTAAGATGTAACTTATGTAACTAACAAAAGAAATAAATAAATTGGCTGTTGCCAATCCCAACCTGTTATTTCTTTTGTTTTTTCAATTTTGGAGTGTCATATTTTGTTTTGCTTATATGTCATTTCACTTTCGTGCGTAATTTTAAATTGTAATTTTATTTTTGGACGTAACTTCGATACTTTAATTTTTTAATGATGTAATTTTATTGTATCAGGCATCTTCAACACCATTTTGATAGTAGATTTAAAGAAAAATTCGTCTAAATAGTGAACATTTGATTTATGGAAATCTAAAGTTTTTTACACCTGCCTGGAGTACGAGTATGTTTGTTTTTTTCTATAATAAACACTATTTTATTTACATCACATTTTGAACATTTAACTAGAATCAAACTATAGAACAGTGCTTAATGTTGTGCCACGCTGTCCATTCTACCGACACGGACCGCGATCGGTTTATCAACGGATGCATCTAGAACGAAGACAGGAGCTGGAATGAGTCATGTGTATCGTAGTATCTGCTTGTCGAAGTAGGTTGCTTGAGTTGTTCTAATTCAAAGTTTCACTTTTTAACCAAATTCAAAAAAGGAGGATATCAATTCGACACCCATGAAGGTTGTCAGTAACCCATTAATGACCCACTACAGGGTTGGGTCTCCTCTCAGAATGAGATGGATGTAAGCCTTAGTCCCCCACGCTGGCCTACTGCGGATTGGTGGACTTCACATACCTTTGAGAACATTTTTTTCACCGTAACAGCAGGTAATATTTAATTTTATGAAGCGCGCATAACTTTTTTACAAACTCATCGGTGCGTGTCTCTGGAATTTATACCCGGACCCTTCGATTCGAGGTTCTATGCCACTGGGCTATCACCACAGTGACAATAGCATTATATTGTACCTATAGAGAATCTGTTCATTGCATCTAATAAACTCCGTATTTCATACTAATCACCTCATTTCACCCGCCCTTATCCCGTTTATTAACTCCAGTCTATTTACACCAAGTATTAACTGCACACCCATGAAAATGACGTAAACCTTTTTAGCACCAACAGTATAGACGCTTGATGGGTCGCTTCGAACACCTTAAAATTTAGTGCCTTCGAAATGGAGTATTTAGTACAACGCTCGTTTGTAGTCATTGATATCTACAGGATTTGGTAAAAGGATATCAAGATCATGATTTGATGTAGAAATTCAAACAAAAATCCTTGTTGAGTTGAAACCTATGAGTTGTAAAACTTAACTATATATCTTTAATAGTAACGACCTGAGTGGCGCAGTGCTTAGACACCGGTGCGCTGCGGGGAGGGTCCTGGGTTCGACTTCCAGCACAGCAGAGATTTGAATTTATGTTTCTGGTGTGGGTGTGTTGTGTTTTTATCTTGTGTAAGTCCATGGCACCCACGACACAGAATCCTAGTGTGGGGCTATGAATGTGTAGCGTTGTAAAAAAGTAAAGTGTTTGTAATTCCCTCTAAATAATCGTTGGGAGCTGGATTTTACTGATATGCGAATTCAGAGCGTTGTGGCAGTTTCTTTATTATTATAACGTTATGAAGGCTTGCAACATAATTATCCAATTTTGGTTCCTTTAATGATGATAAAATGGTTTTGATTCGACTAATACTAACGGAACAGCTGACTCGCTGAGGGACGTGGTTGCAATATGTAGGCACGAGACGTCGTAACTTAGTTCTCGGCGTCGCATCTGTGTCCGACCTCAAATAGAAGTTCCGTTTGTGTTTCCTAGTTTATGGGTTCAACTAGCCTTGCTGGCAAATCACTAGCAATCTGTCAAGTTGGTGATGATAGACTTGATGTGAGGTAGTTAAGGTAAATAAATTAAACGTAATTAAAGTAGCAATGAAAGCGGTGATAGCCCAGTGGCTTAGAATTCGACCTCGAACCGAGGGGTCCAGGTTCGAATCCCAGTGGCGCACCAATGACTTTGTAAAAAAAGTTATGTGCGCTTGATAAAATTAAACATCACCTGCTGTTACGGTGAAGGAAAACATCGTGAGGACACCTGCATGCCTGAGAGCTCAAAAAAAAATGTTCTCAAAGGCATGTGAAGTCCACCAAACCGCATTAGGCCAGCGTGATGGACTAAGGCCTACATCCCTCTCATTGTGAGAGGAGACCCGAACCTGTAGTGGGTCATTAATGGGTTACTGACAAAGTAGCAATAAGCTGGCTACACTACACACTGGGTCCTCGAACAGCGACCTCGTAGAGAAAAGGAGTAGTCACCCTCCGACTAGGTCGACCTCCAAGGAGACACCGGGCCAAAATTGACAAAGAACTTTTTCTGGAGCAAAAATATTACTTGTAACGTGATGCAAAAAAGGCATGGACCTAGAGTCTGTGGATAGCAATTAAAGAATTAAAAAAAGACTAGGTCGACCTAAAAACGACAGTAAATCCAGGCTTAAACTACCGGGAATTCTTCGTAAACCACTATCTGTCACTGAAAACAGGAATTCAACCAGTAGTTTTAGGAATTATAACTGTTGTAAACAGATCGAAACTTATCCTCTATTAATAAAACTTATCTAAGTTCCTTATTCTCAAACTGATAACTGTGATTTCTAAGTTAAAAGCAATATCTCCGTTATTCCACTCAAAACCAACGTTAACTGGAAAAATATTTTCTACAAAAATCTCGCAGCTTTCTGAATAGCGATTATATTAGCGTAAAACTGAATAATATTAAGCTGCGAATGAATGAACAAGCCTGAGCTGTAAAGGTAGCCTCCCACCGTAAGCATTCGCCTGTAACATGAAACTACAACAACCACAATGCGATTGCATTAAGCGGAGCTCCGCCTAGCCAAGTCGTGACACGCATCAGTGACAGTGAAGAACCAAACAGTACCCTTAGTCTGAGTTTTAGCGATACAGAAACGAAACGTTTGTGCGTTTCGTTTCGGATTACTACACAGGAGTCCACAGTGTAATAACAAATAGAGGTAAAAGATTTTGAGAGGAGTTAAAAAATTTAAATTCAAATTTTTGTATGGAGTGAAAGATATGAATACTTAATATTATTTAATACCTACGGGATACTATTAGTTCGAAATTTTACAGTGCATTACGGCCAATTCACTGTTATTATGTTTCATTAATATTATTAAACATTGTAAGAGTGTTGATTAAAAATAAAGCAATTTTTGTGATGATTTATCTAATGCTTTAATAATTTTTTAACTCTTCTAAAAATCGTTTTCCTCTGTTGGTTATTACACTGTGCATTTTCGTCTGGTAAGCTGTGTATGTGTGCGTTTCGTTTCGGAACTGCTAAACTCAGACTAATGGTACAGTCTTCATTTTAAATCGTAGACGAACGCTCAGCCGCAAATATTATGGCGGCGCTTCACAAATTCGCAAATTCAAGTAGCCAATACTTGAATTTGCGTATTCGCCGTATTTGATAAACGAAAGCCATGTGTGGGTGCTTTATACGACCATACGACAGCGTTGTCAGTTTTTGACGCAACACTGACATTGAATTTCACTGTAATACCTATGTGTTATTGTTATTTGGCTGTGTGGCCATGTGTTTACGCTGTTTTTGTCAATACATACCCATATGCATACAAATACGCAAACCAAATACCCAAGTGTAGTGCCGCCTTAACATTAAGGCGAATTCTCGTCAGTCAAATAAGTAGTGTTTGTAACGTAATCGAATCAAAAGTGTTACATTACAGGAAAATGCGCGCGGTGAGTGTCCACCCTAAGACGTTACGATGCTCTGCAACTTTCATCTCGGGATGATAATAAATGAGTAATTAGCACCCAAAGGTAGTCTTGGGAGATTAATCACTCAAATAAGTAGCGCTTCATATAAAGGATTTGTTCTATTCTTGGCGTCAATGGAGCAAGGAGAGATATACATATTTGGAAAATCTGCCGACCTGAGTGGCGCAGTGGTTAAGACACCGGTGCGCTGCGCGGCGGGTCCTAGGTTCGATTCCCAGCAGAGCAGAGATTTGAATGATGAATTTGAATTTCTGTTTCTGGTCTGGGTGTGTTGTGTTCTTGTCTTGTGTGTGTCCATGGCGCCCACGACTGAGGGCATTTGTGCATGTATGGGCAAATTAATTTTGTCTGTCCATTATGAGCCGTTTTTAGGTGGTAGAGTCATTGTAGTTCGCCTATTGTTCCTTTAACGCCACTATCATAAACCATCGTGAAGCACTAATACGTCATGGCTACCAGGTACATTTACTTAGGTACATTTTTTAAGGAGTATTTTAAATTATCTGTTAGCTCCCGTATCTCTTTTTTTAATTTTCAAGTGATATCTTATTTATCGCTTATCGCTACCCGTTCACAGTGGGCTCTACAGCCGCTGAACATTTCTGTTGTCTGGTAATTTTCATGTTTTCGTTGTTTTCAGGGGATCGTGAGAAAATTGTTAAGTGCCTGAATTAAGGGCGCTGGTTTTTGAGAGGCTAAGGATATCCTCTTTACCAGATATTATTTTTGTTAACACATTTTTGTTGATTACGATAAAGATTTTAGGGTATAATGAACTTGGGAAAAAAGGAACTGTTTTTCTTATAACATTTGGAAAACAGATCAGATAGGTAGGTATACAAGGTATTTTAAAATCTGATTCAGACAATTTTATAAAAATACCAAGAATTTGGTTTAATTACTTTATTATAAAAGTATCAAAATCTACGTGTACTTTTTGGATAGTAAAAATGAATCATAGACTTAAAGACCTAAATTAATTAACTTTAATTGTCCATTAAAGTCTTTGTACCTTATATTCGGTATTCTTCAACAGCCAAAACGATGTATTTTATGTAAGTAGTTTATTTATTTTTTATATAGTTTATTTTTTTATGCTCTTTAACTCTGATTTTTTTCTGTACTAAAGTCTTACGTTCACGTAGGTAGAATCACGGGGAGCAACTAGCCTTGTAAATAAAGCGACTTACGAGTATTAGTATAAACATAATAGAGTCATCACTGAAAGGACAATCAATCAAATGCATCATAGGATAATGCTCTTCAAGCCAGTAATTGCTTAATCATATCGCGGCTTAATTGTTTTTGTGAGGAAAATTAAATAGATGTCGTGAGAATGGACCCAAGGTCTTTTTTTATGTTTAAATAAAGGCTATACTATAAGCCACTAAGGCTATAGGACACTGTTTGATAGTAATTGAGTAGCAAACAGGCACGAAGACCCTCTGGTATTAAGCGGTCAGTACAGTCACATCCACTCTTAAAAGAGCAGAAATTTTATCTGAGGTTATATGGTTATATGCCTCAAATAAAATATCTCCGGTTACTATATCCATAATATATTATGTATACCTCCCCAGGCGAAACACAAGATTTAAAGAACATGCTGCTTTACGACGGGTTAAGAGTTGTTTTGTCTTTAATAAAATCCTACTCCTATCCTACTACTATAAATGCGAATGTTTGTGAGTGTAGATGGATGTTTGTTACTCTTTCACGCAAAAACGGCTGAACAGATTTGGAAGAAATTTGGTACACAGATAGATCATAACCTGGATTAACATATAGGATACTTTGTATCCTTATCTGCACCAATTTCTAAAATGCACGCGGGCGAAGCCGCGTGCACAGTCTAGTTATAAATAAGAAAGTTTGTGATGCATGGATGTATCCAATGGATGTTTGTTACTCTTTCACGTAGAAACGCCTGAACAGATTTGGATGAAATTTGGATTAACATGTAGGTTACGTTTTAACCCTCTCTGTTTCAAATTCTTAGGTCCACCTAAACAAATTCGCGGGCGGAAGACAGGTATTGATAAAACAGTCAGTTTTGCTTTTACCCTGCATTTATTTCAAGCGTTTCTCGCTCCAGGAATTCCTGTTGAAGTTATTCAGAGTACAGGTTCAATTTTACTGGCTCAATGGCCAATTATCATAATTAGTGTCGATCAACGGTCTGCATCCAATTAATGTTGACTTCGATTTTATTGTGAAAGCACTTGTATTCACTATTTTAACACTGTTTTTTGAAATGATTTTTAAGGCTAATTTTTAAAATGCAGCTAAATGTAGGAATTGTAGAGCCATTTGTAATATACAATGCTGTCTTTGGAATACCTCAAACTCAAACTTAAACTCAAAAGCTTTTATTCATTATTAGGTACAATTTGCGCACACTTAATGAAAGTTATACAGATAAATTATACATTCTACATTCATCCGCTTTGATCGCCCCCCAGGCAAAACGTAGACTGGGAGAAAAAAACACATTAGTACCTACATTGGTGGTTCGTGCATTCGGTCTTCTTTCAAAAGATATAGGTCGTAGTCCATGTTGGTCTGTTGCGGGTTATTCGACTTCACATGCTTGTGAGAGTAATATCGAGAGAGAGTAACTATACAGCTCCTCACAAAATTTTCCTTCACTGTAGCAGTGTCACTTTAGCCCAGTCAAATTTAATTTATTTTAATTTAATAGACATTTATTTCGGACATAATTACATCCATATATCGTTAGTACGTTAGTAACAATTATTCTTAAACTATGTTAGTATTATTAGTTACAAGTTAGTTACAAGTTAATAAGGGAATTACCTCGGAATGATCAAGTACCACGCTGAAAATTCGTACGCGCCTTTGTTATGGTGTTCTAAAAGTTGTCACTAAAATCACATAAAACCTGGCCTGGGGGTCGTGACTAGACTTATTCGTACGAAATCGTGTCATATCTGAGCTCGGCCTTTGTATACCTATGGCAAAACATGTATTTTTCGTGTAGACCCACCAAAACACTTGCGTCAAGAGAGCGCTTAACATAAAATTAATTATTAATTAGTAGCGCGCGGTTACATAAATGATTTACGAGCTTGTTTAGGGATTTCCGAGCGGTCGCATGTTTTACATTCAAATGACCCGTTATGTAGGCGAGTGCCTCAAACGTGTCTGAGTAAACGTCTTGATTTGGTATTTTGCATAATATGATCAACATTTTTAAATTGTTGGCGTAGAAACAGGCACGAATAATAAATAAATAATAAATAACACACACTCATAACACACTCACAGCCCCACACTAGGATTCCCTGTGGCGTGGTGCCATGGACACACACAAGACAATAACACAACACACCCAGACCAGAAACAGACATTCAAAGACCCTCCACGCAGCGCACTGGTGCCTTAACCACTGCGCCACTTGGGTGACAAATAACTATATGAAATTGATATATTATGATAAAATGAAATCTACCATGACCACAGATTCATAAAATCTGTGACCATGACATTGGTAGATTTTACAATGTTGCTAGATTTCCTAAAAATATGAGTTTTTACTACAAAATCTCGATTAAGGGCTGAAAACTTTTTAATGGCATATTATTGGTTTCAAGTCTCTCCTATAAATAGAGAGAAGTCTAGAGTAAACTCTGGAGGAGTTCCTGCTCCTGTGCTCCTGCTCCAATGCTCAAAAAATAGTAGGCCTTAAGTACGTAACAAATTATATCGGTTTAATTGTTTTTTAATTATTTTTTCTTTCTTTCTTTTAACAACACATAAGGACTATACTACTCCGAAGTAAAGAAGGGTATAATACACAGAGGTCAAAACCCAACGGCAATCCAATGAAACATTAGGAGTTTGGCAAAATCCACTCAAAGGAATTAGCTCGGATATTGATGCCATTCAATTAGTAAAGATAAACAGGATCAGGTGACGCAATATGCCGGAGGACAGTTTGCGGAATATGACACTGTCGTTGTAGACATGTCAGCATTGTTACCTAACAATTTGTTACATTTTGGCACCAACCTCAAAAATGACTAAGTAAACCTTTAGTGTAAATTTTATTTCATATTTTTTTTTGAAGTTGGTTTAATTTTTTTTTAATTATTTTTTGTCCTAATTTTTAGTTTGACTGAACCGATTTTGTTGAAACTTTTACCATTCCCTAAGTTGAACAAAATGCAAACAAACAAAAAAAGAACGAACACGATCCGTCAATTAGTTTCGGTGATATGCGTGGAACTGGACAAACATATCTACATACATACACATACACCCGTGAAATTTGGTATCCTACTTTGGAAGCCACTGGATGGTTGTCTGGAAGAAATCGCTTTTAGCGATAAGACCGCCGTTTGTGTTGTCCTATATTTTTATGTTTATATGTCTGCAATGTGTGCACAATAAAGAGTATAATAAATAATAAATAAGCCGTAATTATGTAAAAATTGTGCAGTTCTGATAATATTACATACATGACGTGTCGCTTTGATAACCTCCTTTTTTGAAGTCGGTAAAAAGAACGGGCCTTATCCATGCTAGCCACTCGCGAATTGGTGTAGGTACTAATGATGGAACGAGCCTAACAATAATTTTTACCTCACAACTCAAATTCACGGAAAGCTTGCTATGAATATGCATACGGACATAAATTTAGACGCTTGCACTGTTTGTTCTGGCCGGATTATCCGGGTTTAGCGCCAAAACAAATATTTGTTTGCTGCGCTAACTGGGCAAGGGGATGAAACTTGTGGTCGCGTCTACACCATAAAGTCGAAATGGTAATCGATTAATTGATTGATTAGTCTAGCCATGGACACACACAAGACAACAACACAACACAACCAGACCAGAAACAGAAATTCAAATTCATCATTCAAATCTCTGCCCTGCTATGAATCGAACCCAGGACCCTCCGCGCAGCACACCGGTGTCTTAACTACTGCGCCACTCAGGTCGTCGAAATGCTTAAACTTTAAAGATACGTAAATGCCTTCTATAATGTTTTAAAATGTAACCTGATATTATAAATAAAGTAGAAAGCCAAGCTTGTCTTAGCGCAATGTGTCAAAATATTCAATATCCTGTGAAAGTAGGTATCAATTATTGCAGATTGATACTGCTTATTATGTTAGTCAATGTATAAATTAATCTAGATTGCTGATAAAATCATTAAAGTGTTCCACACATCACACATCCAGTGATATTTTGCGAAAATTATAAGTTACCTACTCGTACAAAGTCGAACTAGAATTTCAATTACAGTTGAGAAGAGAGAATAGTTCTCCAATACTGAGATCTCTAAAGGATTACAGCAAAGCTTGATTACATACATCACACATGAGTTCAATGACATTTTCATTCGTCATGCGGTTACGATTCGATCAGCCGGTAATTATCTCGTTTCAGTGTTGACGGGACAAAGCAAATACATGATGGATTTGTTTTACGATGGTCGGGTGTAGTCAATGTGGTCGATTAACACTTTGGGAGTCATTTGTTTATATTGTTTAAGTATTACTTATTATTTGTATTTTGAATTGAAAAATTTATCATATCTATCTTCGAAGCGAGTCACCACGCGATTGACCCAAATCACAACGCGAACAGAATCACTAAGCTATTTATGTGTCACAACGCGGCCCAAGTTATCACCAATTGAATCATGAAGCTACTCGAGTCTTCACGCGACCCTAGTCCAGTTCGGAGTGAAGTGTGTTTACTACTCTACGCCGGTGCTGTAAGTGGGAAGTATATGCTGTTAATCGTGAGATGAAACCCCACCCTGCAGTGAAAATTAAATCCTCACAGACTCACAATACACTCGTTTACTTATTTTACTTGCCCCAGTTTTAAAAAAGGATGCTCTCAGGAACAGGACATAGCTATTCAAGCTTTCAAAATACACGTTTGTCAACAAAAACCTATCGTTTTCTTCCACTTTTCAAAAGGTGTTCAGCGTATTTTATTTGAACAGTGGCCTATTAGAAACGTGCTATTTTATCTGAAAGCAAACAGTTATTCAAAATTGATCGACGCATTAATTAAGTGAACGCCCACGAACCAATTAAACGGGGTAATGAGATCATTTATGATTGAGTTCCTGCGAAATGGCGTTAGAAACGTGATTTGAGTTTGATTTTAATAAATATTCGCTGTTGTTTAGGTTATGAAGAGATTATTTTAGTTCAGTTGGGAAGCGAACGGGCATGCAGACCACCTTGATAAGTCACATGAACCCCCCCGGTAACCCATTAATGACCCACTAAAGGGTCGGGTCTCCTCTCACAATGAGAGGGATGTGGGCCGCCGTCCACCACGCTGGCCTAGTGCGGGTTGGTGGACCTCACATGCCTTTGAGAACATTTTTTTTGTGAACTCTCAGGCGTGCAGGTTTCTTCATGATGTTTTCCTTAAAATTTAAGAATAGAAAAAAATACTTGATGATAAAGACACCAGTCATTCAAAACATTTTATAATTATGTATATGCCGGCACCTTTATATTAATTGTTATTATTAAGTGATATTCAACCTGTTTTTTGAAGTAGTAACACCGAGCTGTCTAGCTGGCTGTAATATGTTAAAAGTAAAAAGAGAAGTAAGAAATGTCAGAATGGATTTGACAAGCGAGCTTATAGGTTTTGGCGGGAAATGATATAGTTGAAATAATTGAATAATGGATAATAGCATTTTAGTTAGTATAATACACGGAAATTGTTACTAAAGTGTTGTCTTCTATTAATCCTGGTTCCCTCGCCCGATTACCCATGTCGACCCACAGTGACACTCACATAGCCCACACATTGTCATAATTAGTCAAGGCCATCATCACAAATTTAGTAGCGACGACCCCTTCTTCTACTTCTTCTACTTCTACATATACATATAGATTTAACGCTTGACTCGACTGCTTTAGTATATCAATTGTATAATGAAATGTACTCTTGAATAAGAACTCTCAATTTAATACTGTGTAATGAATGAATAATATACATCGTAACGGCAGTTAAGGGTGAAATGTTCTGATAAATTACGGAAATCATTTTAAAATCCTCGAAGCAACGTTTTATTTGGAAGTCATTACTTATCTTATGAGGCGTTTGATTTGTAAGTTGCTATTAATAAATTTTCATCGTAACGCGAAATTATAATTTGATTAAATTTATATACTTTTGCTTACTCTAAGCTAATCGTAATATAAGACTGGTATTGCCATAAAATGAGGTTGTTGTCTGTAAAAAAAATTAAATAACCTACTGAGTGAGTGAGTTTAAAAGAGTACTGGGAGTTTTTTTCCACCCGCTTTTTTCTCCCATTCTACGTTTTGCCTGAGGGGCGATCAAAGCGGATGCTTGTATAATTTTAAATGTATGACGTTCATTAAGTGTGCACAATTTGTACCTAATGAATAAAAGCTTTTGACTTTGACTTTGACTGCAGGGTCAGGTCATCTATCGCAATGAGAAGGTCTTAGTCCACCACGCTGTTCTTTTAAGGATTGGCGAACTCAAATGCCTTTGAGAACACTATAGAGAATTCTTAGGCTTTGGTAGAGAAGCCGAAGTGGCTAACCCGTGTCGGATGTTTTCAAAACGTCCATAGTGTCTCCGACGAGGTTCAACGACTGTTATCGTATCGATAACAACCAGGAATGGCGGCTTAACGTGCCCTCTAGCGGTCTCACTAGCGGTCCACCCATACAGGGACTGACTGTGCCTGGCGTTGCTTATATTAACTTTTTCGATCGCTTCCAATTTACTCAAGCAGCGATTCTATGCGTACCTACTGTTTATGCACTGTTTACTCACTTGTATATAAACTTACATAAGTTATATGGACATATAAATACATAAGTTATATGGAAATATAAAAAAAATTAAATATCACCTGCTGTTACGGTGAAGGAAAACATCGTGAGGAAACCTGCATGCCTGAGAGTTCACAAAAAAAATGTTCTCAAAGGGATGTGAAGTCCACCAACCCGCAGTAGGCCAGCGTGGTGGACGGCGGCCTACATCCCTCTCATAGCGAGAAGGAGACCCGACCCTGTAGTGGGTCATTAATGGGTTACTGACAAGTTATATGGACTAGTATGCAACCCTCTGTAATTTTAACAATTGTATCGTTTAAAGGATCCTCAGAGCTGAAATAAGGGTGGATGTCAGAATTGGACCCTCTTCTTGTCGAGGGGATAAAGTAAACGAAAGGAAAGGTTAAGTCAAGCTGGCTTCTGGCGTTGGGTCATTCGTCAATATTTACAAGGGCGTCGCACCATTGGTGGATGTGTGGTAAACGAGTGATTTTTCACTCGCTTGAGCCTGCACTCATAGCATGAGTATTTAATTCAATTGTCAGAAATAGTGCTCATATCATAATAATATACGGTTTGATGTATTCCGTAAGCATTTTTGGTATTAAAGCTACTTTATTTCTATCGGTTATAACAATTTAAGGGATGTAAATAATTTTAATTGAAGGTCATTTGAAATATATTAGATGAAAACTACTTATCTCATCGAGCTGCCATTAGTATGGGAAGTTGTCAAGACCGATTGATATCTGACTTATTAAAGACGTTGACTATACGAATACTTTGAAGATAGTGTTCACACTCAAGTCACACGTTACATGTATTCCCATTTGTTACTTATAGGGCCGGATAATATATCGAATGAATGTCTACAATGATCGATGAATAAACCAATGTCGAGTCGATAGTGTAATCGAATAATGAAATAAAGAAATTAGGTGAAAATGAAGTACGGCTACATTACTCGTATATCGATCACTATGAAATAATTCGTGATCAGTTCCGACGCCTTTCGCTGTTGGTCAGCAAAGTGGCTCAACATTCCCTACCTCCGCATTGTTCCGTATCCATGTGGAATGGAAGATTTTTGCGGATCCCTTTATGGTTATTTGTCTTCCCCGATTCCAATTTTATTTCTTGTTTTTCAAGGAGCGCCGACATTTCATATCTCCGGCTTTCTGATGTTTGAGCTTGTAGCCGAAGTTAATTATATTTTTCATCACGCATACCTTCCGCTTTTCGTTTGTTTGTTTAGGGCTTGCGTTATTTTCCATCGCGATGTTTTCATTTGTATTTGTTTTTGTTATGTCGGTATAATATATATAGTATTTTATTTATATTTTTAGTTGGATTTGAAGACATATTTTTTTTGTTTGACTATAAAATTAGAATTATCTTTTGAGTGTTGTCAATCAGTAACCCATTATTGACCCACTACAGGGTCGGGTCTCCTCTCACAATGTGAGGGATGTAGGCCTTAGTCCACCACGCTGGCCTAATGCGGGTTGGTGGACTTCACATGCCTTTGAGAACATTTTTTTTTGAACTCTCAGGCATGCAGGTTTCCTCACGATGTTTTCCTTCGCCGTAACAGCAGGTGATATTTAATTTTATAAAGCGCACATAACTTTTTTACAAATTCATTGGTGCGTGCCACTGGGATTCGAACCCGGACCCCTCGATTAAGAGGTCGAATTCTCAGCCACTGGGCTATCACCGCTGTTGTTGATAAACAAGAGTGTTGATAAACAAGAAATTAACAAAGAGTCGTGGCACGATGCATACATTACTTGCTGCCATTTGTATGTTGGGGGGAGAATATTGCGCTAATTCTTGGGAGTATATTTACTAACAGTTTCGTAAAGTATAGGGTGTCTTAATGAATGTGAACTCTTTAAATTTTGTATAATTTTTTTGATCGTGCATCCGGCAACTCTGAAATTTGACAGCTGTCACGTGTGATCCAGGGCCCTGATTCTGTATGGCCATTCACACTCGTATCGCGGCAATGTCGTGTCTTACCCGTGGTAAAATTAAAAAAAAGGCTTAAAAGTCAAATACCTATCGTGACAATCTATTGTGTGCTTTATAGAATAGACATTAATGTACCTTTTTATGTCGAGTTTATGAAATGACGTACGGTTTGATGTCACACGATATCGGCACGAAATTTTTTGTCATACAGACGAAACGAATACAGTCATACAGACGAAACGAATAACCATGGTTGTCGATTTACACAATAAATACAATTTTCAAGTATTTGTGATCCGTCTATTGTAAAATAAAAAAATGCTACACACTAAAATTATAATTATTATACCTACAACCTGGTATTCACACCTGGTACGTATTTTATTTCTCTCAGCCCACTACATCAATTACCCAAGTGACTGTTTGATATGGGGCAAGTCATGGCGAACCTGGCCATTATTTACCAGACTTGTCCCATGGCGTCGCGAAACGGGAAACCAATAAATTAAACGCGACCTATTTGGACCGGAACGTTAATTTGGGAAGCGTTTGTAAGTTTGAGTGGTAGGACCTTACCACCTGTCGTAACATGTTGTTCATGTCTGTGTGTGTTTTGGCTGGAAAAGTGTAGCAAAGCATCCGCAATAATCCGCATGCAACCTTAGATAGTATGTCTTTCTCTATTTGAGGTTGGAAAAAAAATAGAGCTCAACAATGCCCGTCAAAAAAATTCCACTCGATATCGCCTACAAAAACAAAGGTAGATACTTACTTGAAGTTATTCGACGGATTTGCTTAAGACATCCGAAGCAATTACCGTTGCTAAGCAACTCGAAATTTAATCTGGGGATAAAAAAAATTTGGCCGCGATAATGAAATCTCCTAAGAAAAATGTTTCTTTATTATTATCGCTGAGGTCTGTAAATATTGCGGTTAAAAAGATTGGCTGTAAAATAATATTAATTTTGCCTTAGACAGTGTTTCTGTTGGTCGATATAACACACCGACCGATCAACACGACAAAATTGAAAGACATGGCTCTGAATCGAGCTGTTCCTATTGAAATACGCACTACAAATTTTAAAAAGTGATAATTTCATGAGCATTGTAGTAATTCGCAAAGAAATTTCGTTTTACTTTTAACCTGTAATTCTTGCGACAAAATCGGCAAATACAATAAACATTAAGCGGTGATAGCCCAGTGGCTTAGAATTCGACCTCGAATCTAGCGGTCCAGATTCGAATCCCAGTGGCACGCACCAATGACTTTGTAAAAAAAGTTATGTGCGCTTTATAAAATTAAATATCACCTGCTGTAACATGCATGCCTCCCCGGAACTATGATGGGTAAATAAAAAACATTTGATTATAATATAATAAAATTCGTTTACCTTAGATCTTTGCAAACAAGATTTAATCTAGAATTTCTGTAATATAAGCACAGCTTCAAGCATGATCGTATACTGATAACCAAAATACAAAACGTATAACTTTATATCGAGGTCTGGATTACCTCTGTTCAAAACAAACATGGGAGTTTAAATACACTAACCATGTGTCGTCTTGCCTGCGATAGCTTACATCGCTTTTACTACATCGCTTTCACATATTTTTCTAGATAAGAAAACCTGAAAATATTACTAAAATATTATTAATAAACAAATAGCTGTATCTATCTACATTACACCATATTATTATAGAGTTGTAGTGACCAATTACCGTTAGCTGTCCTAATGCTTGTTTCAATATATTTAATACAATTTGTACAATTTAAAAAAACGTAATTCAAACTACAATAACAAAAAGTTGGTTATTCATTGGTGCCATGCTTTTTTTTTTTTGAATGGGGAAATCCATCATGGATACTCTGTATCGTGTCCTGGGTTGGCCGACACAGGGTTATGCCGGACTCCTACCGGCTAAAACCCCACTGTGTTCCAGTCTCCGCCGTCTAAAGTCGGGGCCACGGGTACACTTTCGCATTCTTCCGCGACATTGGTGCCATGCTGCTTCTACTAGAATCTCACTATCATCTTAAGAGAGAATGTCACAAGGTGTTAAATAAATTGGCAAGGTATTAAATAAATATTTAATAATAATATTAAGGTATTAAATTAAAGAAAGCCTTAATCCTGATGTGTCCTGATGTTTGCTAGAAATTCATGGGCATTCATATAAAAATTGTAAACATCGTATCAAAATTAATAAGTGCTTTAAAGTGTGCTGGAAAATTCTTTTAATTAAGACATGTCGCTCAGTTTAAATCCAAAGAGCATTCTAAATCCAAAGTAGTCCCGATTTTCTATTTTCCAATTCATTTTTTTTTTCTATTTTTTAACACAATAGTTTAACTATTGATAGCGGTTACCGCTATCTATAACGGTGTGCCAAGGGCCTTTCGAAAAATCAGGAGTAATGTTTAAGTTAAACACATTACTAGGAAAGTTGCCTCCGAACCGGGATAAACGGCCCTTTCTACCCCTACACGGATTATGCTAATTTAGGGACCAAATATTTCGTGCTCATTTCAAATAATTTCCGTTGAGTTGAAATGTATAATGGAACAACTTTAAATCTCCTTAACTACGTTTTGCCCGTGTCGGTGAGAACGGTTGAGGCCGTATCGCCGATGAAAGGTAAGCGATGACAGGCGATAAAATCTTTCTGTGTACCCCTTAATAAAAAAAATGTTCTCAAAAGCGTATCAGTAACACATTAATGACCCACTGCAGGGTCGGGTCTCCTCTCACAATGAGAGTGATGTAGGCCGCCGTCCACCACGCTGGCGTACTGGTTGGTGGACTTCAAATACCTCTGAGAACATTTTTTTGTTGTGAACTCTCAGGCATGCAGGTTTCCTCACGATGTTTTACGTCACCATAACAGCAGGTGATATTTATAATTTTATAAAGCGCACATAATTTTTTTTACAAAGTTATTGGTGCGTGCCACTGGGATTCGAACCCGGACCCCTCAATTCGAGGTCGATATCTTAGCCACTGGGCTATCAGATGATTACAGTTACTGGTCACCGTCGTCTACTTAAACGAGCAAA
Source organism: Erynnis tages (assembly GCA_905147235.1). Taxonomy (NCBI): domain Eukaryota; kingdom Metazoa; phylum Arthropoda; class Insecta; order Lepidoptera; family Hesperiidae; genus Erynnis; species Erynnis tages. The sequence goes on from LR990087.1 coordinate 9,939,993, forward strand.
ACGAGGGTTGCCGGTTCTGCACATAAAATCGTTCTAGCATATCTGCATATAGTTTATAGCCATATTTATAGTTTATAGCTGGCTGTAGGACGGTTGCCTTAATCCGTTGAACTCTATGCGTTACGGGGTTCGCGATGCGACTTTAATGAGGATCATGCTCGAATTAGCGAAACATATCGTAAGTCAAAAACAACGCAACTGTAACACGTCGTCTGACACAATCATACCATAAGTGACCCATTGTAGGGGTAGTCTTCACACAATGAGAAGGATGTAGGCAGTCCACCAAGCTGGCCTAGTGCGGGTTGGTGGACTTCACGTGCCTTTGAGAACATTTTTTTTGTGAGGTTTCAGGCATGCAGGTTTCGTCACGATTTTATGGTACATAACAAAGGCATTAATAAATAAATTGTTGTGTGAACCTGGTATTCCTGGCCTTTTAAGATGCTGGAACTATAAAGTTCTTTTTTTTTTAATCTTTAATTGCTGTCCACAGACTCTAGGTCCGTGCCTTTTTTTGCATCATGTTACTAATAATATTATTGCTCCAGAAAAAGTTCTTTGTCAATTTTGGCCCGGTGTCTCCTTGGATCGTTCCGGGCGTTCCTTTAGGGTTTCTGCAATGACTGTCGCGTCTCTGTGGCTGATAGCAGTGGCCAGGTTGTAGTCCTCAATGGCAGCTGTGTTTGCCTCTATGGCCTGTTTTATGAAGTTTGCGATGGCGTCCTTGCTGACATCCGAGTAGTAGGAGCCCGTGTGTCTGGTGATAGCGACGACTGCATGAGAGACGCTATCATGCACCTTCATGTATCCTTTTTAAGTTTATTAAATGTTGTAAGGTTATCGCGAAAGTAAAAGCGTTAAAGTGAAATTGGGACCTCAGTTAGTCACTCACTTCAAGCTGTGTCCATAATAAATAGTAAATTGCGTAGTAAAATACACAATAAACCTGTCAAAATTATTTGTACTGCATATTTGACGTTGCATAATAGAATACACGATGTTGCTATTATAACGTACATGCTGTGATTACGCTGACGTGATGACTCTTGACTTTCCGGACCGCAGATGTAGATGTAAATAGATCACGCAAATGTAAGTAGGTACTTGCCGTGGACATTTGAAAACATTGTGCAACGCAGGAGCATCGTCGATATTTCATTCACTTCGCAGTGTTCGTACTCCACCGTTCTTCACAAGGGGAGTCAGATTTATTATTAATCCATTCCAAAAGCTTTAATAAAATCGATATGTTTAAAACTCGTCATCATAATAACAAGTTCCAATCGATTGGAACGATGATGAATAATGAATTAAATAAAATTAATAGTATTCGTATTCATTCGTTCTGGCTCGTTTGATTTAGTTACGCGTTGATGTAACAAAATGCGGCACCCTCGGTATTTAGTTTTGATTGGTATGACAAACATTTGTTTTATTTGTTTATTTTTACTTTTTTTAATTTGCATACCTGAAAAGGTGAATATGGATTGATCAAAATGCCTTGTAAAAACAATAAATAACCCATATTCGTGCAAATAAATGTTTTTTTATTGTGATTTCATACTAATGGGCGAACTTGCGTTATCTGTTTAGATCTATATCTATGTTCTTGACCGTCAAGATAGTCAATGCCTGACAGTATGTTAAGTGACCCATTGTGAGTATAGAAAGGGTTTCAAAGTCTATTGTATTTTGTCAAAACCGTAATTTAGCTTGGACGTGTATTGTGTATATACCTAATTACAGTAATTGCAGTAATTGGTTTGAACTTTTCATAATAATCGTCGGTTACCCAATAATGACCCACTACAGGGTCGGGTCTCCCCTCACAATGATAGGGTAAATCCGCTGGCCTACTGTGGGTTGGTGGACATCACAATGACATGCCTTTGAGAACTTTTTTTTGTGAGCTCTCAGGTATGCAGGTTTCCTCGCAATGTTCTCCTTCACCGTAAAAGCATGTTATATTTAATTTTATAAAACGCACATAACTTTTTTTACAAAGTATTGGTGCGTGCCACTGGAATTCGAATCCGGACCCCGCGACTCGAGGTCGAATTCTAACCGCTTCTCTTGTTATTAAACACTAAAGTACGCACTTTCATGCACAAAATCATCGCATAACTTTTGAAAAAATGTTCGAAGCATGCCATATATTCTCATGTTTCTCGTCGCCATTTTTGTCGGTAATTTTAATATTTTCATTGGCAATTTTAATATCAGTAGCGCTCGCACCTCTTCCGCTGAAGGCCTGCGAATTATGAAATTTTAAATACTGTAGCGGTGTTGGTTTATTTTTCATGGTTTCTCGCGTGTTATTTTATTACCATCGGAGGTTTATTGCCGTGCTATTCAGAAACTTGAGCCTGTATTCATAAATGATGTAGGTATATTTTGTAAATATTGAAAAATATTTAATTATTTTTCAACATTTACAAGGGGGACTACTAAGGGGAAGTGGATGACTACCAACTTTAGTATTCAGTACTGTTGAAAGCTTACTTTATGAAATCATACCGTGATCTCTTTAATGTAATAATATTTTAGTAATGTTTTCGTTACAAAAAGGAAGTTCTAAAATCCTTTGTGTGTAGAACAACAACGAAATCGTCTGTCGCACAAACATTTGGCCTGGAATGGAGCCTTGACCCCTGTAATGGCAGTGTCAGTGCCAAATCCAATCCACTATGCCAATCGGTTGTAAAATTGCTTCAGGTCGAAATACTCGTAGCTTTGCAAGGAGTCGCACTGTTAGTGTATAAGCTATAACTTTTGTGCGAGTAAAAGTAGAGATAATAAATAAATAAATAAGTAAGTAAATAAATAAATAAATAAATAACGCTTCACACTTATAGCCCCACACTAGGATTCCCCGTGTCGTGGGTGCCATGGACACACACAAGACAACAACACAACACACCCACACCAGAAACAGAAATTCGAATTCATCATTCGAATCTCTGTGCTCTCTCTTAACCACTGCGCCACTTGGGTGGTGGCTAACCTATGTGGGATCTACTTTTTTTTGAGGTGAGGTTTCACGAGTGGCCGATGATTTATCGTGCCTTCTGAAGTACTAATTCATGGCTGAAAATCACTGCATTTACCAAAGTGAGGAATGATTCTAAAAGTGTTTGAAATCGCTTAAGTTTTTTATTAAGTACCTACTAGCTTCCATGCGCGACTTTGTCCTCGTGGACCTAAGAATTGGATCCAGACAGGGATAAAAAGTAACCTAAATATTAATCCAAATGATCTAAATCTATTTAACCGTTTTTGCGTGAAAGAATAAACATGCATAGGTACGTCTAAATTGAAATCATTGTTAAACTAATCCGATTAACATTTTAACTATCGGCGCTACGCACCTTCGACCCTAATTTAAGGGCGTGATTAAAAGGTAATGGTTATATGCGAAAGGGTTAGTGGGGGTGGCTGGTGTTATTCAGTACTAAGTTTAGATTATAGTACGTTCGCTTACATTGTAGCGACTTCAGGATCGTTATAGTCCGTTTTCTTGATGATTTAAGGCTGTAAAGACAGACGACATTTATTCCCCGAACACGAACACTATCGTCAAAATATTCGTATACATACTTACCTTATGCTATTAGTAGGTACAGTAAATGTCAGTCATTAGTATATCGTATGTCTGACAAAATGTTCATGCTCACGGCACAGACAAAAATGTTGGAAACTGTTAGTTGTTAAAACACTGGATGAAATTTGGTGTTAATATTTAGGTACTAACTAAAAAACGCAATTTTTATATACGATACAAAAACAACTCACAACATGAGCGCAAAACGTATCGAAATAAAACCACTTACGCAACACAAAGAAAAACTGTGTTTTTCATTATTCGGTAATACTAAACTATAAATGACTTGTGCAAAGCTTTTAAACACTCCAGGTACGTAGTCCAACAAACATTGGAGTTAATTATTAAGGCATGGACATTTACGTTATATCCAAAATAGAAGTATAATAATATTGTCGCGTTGTCAGGATGGTGGGGTTAGTAAAAACAACAGTTGGTTCCGCAAGTACTTTATTTAACGTCCATACAATAAATTACCACTATTTATATACAGTAAAACACGTATACACACTTTCACTAAACGCACTTAACTAACTCACTCACTAAGTCACAGTAGTGTCGCTGGTTATCCCCTGGATAGTTCGCTCCGATCGCTGATCAAGGAATGACTGACTCACAATACCCGCACGCATCTATTTATACCCGACTACAGATATACTAGAAATTTCTGGAACGTTCCCGAACAATATAGACTAGAGTAGAAGGTACCAAAGTTGTAAACAACTATAGACTAACCATGCTATTTGGAACCTTAACGTATTAGGCATAAGGTTGAGATTCCATTACAAAGTCATGTAGGCGGTCATTCAAGGTCATGTATGTAACGTGTGATTTATTGCCGTTATGTATTTCTCGATTCTTCCATCTGTCTCGCGTAAAAATATGAAAGCTTTATACAGGTGGTCTCCGTAGCTAGGATTTGATTTTTTACAGTTTTTGGAAAATCATTTCCTATTGATATCGCTCCCATAGTCCACTAAGGACCTCTGTGTGAAACCAGCAGGCATAGCTACGATATGGTATCATTCATTCTTCTTGAACCACTCACCTAAATCATCATTTTCTATTTAATGCTACCTATTTAAAAATTGTCTTTATGTTTTTGAAAATTTTTATATTTCAATACGCCCGCACCTTAACTAGAAATATGGCGACTGTAAACCAATTGCAAGTTCAAAGTGCCTCCGGCAACATATTATTTAATTTAATAGTTCAACATTTTAGTTCGTCAACGTTTTCATACGAGGAATAAATTGCTAGTTAGGGGTGAAACCACTATACGATATTTTATACAAGCACCGCTGCATTGCCCCAAAAATTGCCAAATACGCAAATTTTTATGTTTTTATCAAAAAATGTCTCTATAATAGCATAATAACATAGTAATACGTCTCTACGTTTTAATTACATATCAGTTTATATAAATGTCAGCTGTTGAGAAAATATCGAAATCGTTATTCAGGGTATAAGTTGCGTCATCTATTGGAAAAGTGTGAAAGATGCAACATGAAAACTTGCCTTCTTCACAGAAATTGAGTAGCAATCTCATGCAACCTCAAATAAATAAGAAATTCTACCTGAGGGTACTTTGCTACTCATGAGGACTATGATGTTCGCTTCAAATAAAGCATACCTAGCTGAAACACAAGACATGACGTATTTGGTGCTTTACAATGGGTAAAGAGGATGACGGTAACCTACCGGACGTGCTTCTATGGCTCTACCACCTAAAACCTGCCTTTACCGTTAATTCGCCAGAACCTCAAAACGCAGGTCCATTTTAAAAGTACTGCCCAATCAAACAGAACCTTTAGGCTTTGAAAAAAAGTTGCAGGAATGCAGGAATTTCAATTAAAAGACAATGAAAGCTCGAACAATGTTTACGGTGAGCCTGATTAAATACATCGCTGGTTGATATTCGCGTCGCGCTCTCACGTGGCGAGCTTACTCCACGATTTTCTCAGGTGCAAGATAGTAGCGTGAAGCGAGTGTGAAATGAAATAAAATTTAAACACTGTTCATCATAATATCGTATTTGAATCAAAATAAAATTAATAAAATGTTTTGACAAATGGGTACCTAAATATTGGTTGAAAAAATTTTCAAGTAGAGTTCTAAAAATTTCAACGTAAGGTCGTGCTTACGAACTTACTTCGTGCGTATACGATCTGCACGTGACAACGTCGATATACTCGTACGACTAACCTGTCCAAACGTACGAATACGCGTACAAATTAAGCGCGGCCTAATACTTAGATAATTCGATATTATTCCCTTTTTTCAGTTTGCAAAATATTTGAAACAGTTAAGAATACAGTTTTAATTTTACTTAAGGTAAAAACTGTAACTGTACTGTTAAAGTAAAAGTCATATATCCACAAATTTGTAAACATATAGTGCACTGAAGTACATTCCACTAAATCTTTCAGAACCACAGTATACCTATTATAATCACGGTATGTTACGTAATGATGAAGATAAAACGTCTTCAATCAAATAAGTATCGACAAAGTAAGTAAGTACTTATTCAGATTTTTATCCCAACTTAGCCTTTGAAGGGATAACTTTGTTTGCATCTGAATTATTAAGCCTTTGCGTGTTACAAACTCTATTAGGTATTCAGAAGAAAGAAAACAAATGGATAACGAATTCTTAGGGCAGAGCCACATTGGTACTTAAAATTATTTCTTACAAATTTGCATTATATAAATAGAACTCGTAACATTTTGCAATATTTTAACGATACCTAAATTATATTAATAATAATAAACTGTCGCTTTGTCAAATTTGTTTTGTGAAAATAATCAGAATGGATAGGTAGTCAATAATACCATTGTATTATTGCCAAATAATTTTGATAATCTAATAGGTATATAATTTATTCTTAACTATGTTTCTTTGAGAATACATATTATTATTTACATACATATTATTATTGTATTTTCCAATCTAAAAATGTTATTGAAATACAATAGGTAGATAACGTAATATTAATATAGAATAACTTATAACAAAATATTATAAATAAGTACTCGTATAACTAGACTTTGCCCGCGGCTTCGTCGGCGGGTATTTAATTTTAGAACTTGGTGGTAATCTAGAGAGGGATGAAGAGTATCTTATCAATCCAGGCTATAAACTACGTGCATACCAAATTTCATCCATATCTGTTAAGTTATTTTTGAGTGAAAGTAACAAACATAACAAAAATAACATAACAAACTAGCCATTCATCCATCCATCCACACAGACTTTCACATTTATAATAGTAGTAGGATATTTTAAAACATCAGAATGATGTGACTCAGCCCTTGGCGGTTTATTATTCATCTCCTATAACTTGGACTGAACAGCCGTGGGCGGACTACATCTTGTGAATTTTTATTGTTTATTAATTCGTTGTTAAAGTTTGTTTGGAAATTAACATTGATTTTTAAAATAAAATCCTTTCAGCCGTAATAAATAGCACATAATATATGTTCTTGATGCCTTTGATGATTGTGTTACGACTGGGAGTTGCCGGAGAGACTATTAGTGGCGAACATTTTAGTCTTCATGAATAGCAAAGCAATACGCTCGCAGACGACTTAAGATAAGATTTATATGTATTCTATTTGAGGCCAACTGCATCGACCATTAATATCAGGTGGTCTGCATGCCTGTTTGCTACTCAATTTCAAATTTAAAAAATGTTTAAAAGTTTCGGTACTTTCGACGCTATCAGGACTAGAAAAAGTTGCCTATATCGTCATGGTGCTATTAACGATGTTGAGACTTTGGGACCTTGGTCGGCTGATATGAAGAAATTTTATAAAAACCTGTCTGCAAAGCTTATCCTCGCTTCGGGTGACCAGAGGGCTGGCAGCTTTTTAGCTCAAAAAATTGATATTTGTGTTCAAAGGGGCAACGCTGCCAGCGTTCTGGGCACCATGCCACAAAATGATAATATTTTATATGGTTTGTTTTTATTGTAAATAGTTTTTCTTAGTATTGTTTTTATGTTTTAAATACTCCATTATATAATTATGTGTTTAATGTTGAAAAAAAAGTAAAAACAATTTATACTATTTAAACATTTAGCAATTTAACTTAAAAAAAGTTGCAAAAGTACGTAAACCAGTAGACCCAAAAAATCACCGTCGAAAAAACACAAATAGCTGGCAGAAGCTTGGCAGAAGTTAAGAAAATGTTTGTCATGTTGGTATAGTCCATTTATATCCTCTTGTCGTATTTGGTAAACAATATTAGCATGTCTGTTTATTTTAATTTGCGATAAAAAAATAATGCAGACACAAAATTATAAAAATTTAAAAACAAATTGTCATTTAATACGGAAACAGATTTCTAGAAACTATAATTAATTTTTTAAAGCAATTTTAAAAATTTTTTTCAATAAAAAGTAGTGCTGAGATTGTTTACCAAATAAGACAAGAGAATATAAATGAACCGTAGAAGTTCATTGGGACATTGAGTATCCATGACGACAAAAAAGATGATTCAGTATTATCTCTCCCTGTTATGGGGTAGTATGTATGATCAGCTCAACGACACATAAAAGGGGTTGCAGCCAATCCACCAATCCTATCATTTCGGAACACCACATTAATCAGCTAACCCGAAAAGCTTGAGCTCTGAAAGGGGCTAAAAAAGCACCCATATGTGTTCACTTCGATTAATCAGTCGGAACACTCTTTGAAAAATAGTTGGCGCAAAGCGAAATAGAAATAAAGGGATATCCCTAAAGGAACCAGGCCTAATGGCGGCGGGTTTATCCGGACCCTTGGGCCGCTAAACCATCTCTGTAAAGGAAGGGAAAATAAGAAATATGTCCGCTTATAACCGACTTACTGATCTTCAGACACATCCGTGTAAATAGGAGCATCTTTTCATTAATGTTTTAAGCTATTTTGGTATCGAGAAATTGATGTTCTTTCAATTAATACAAAGATTTAACCGAATACTTACAGTGTCCAGTTTTTTAATGGATGTCAACTTCCTCCTTCTAGGTTTGACTTTTAAAGGAAACTTTTGTGGATAACAATATAGATATAAAGGAACTCGTTTTATATTAAGTACATAGGAGTTACAAGAGTCCTGAAAAATATTTGAATGTAATTTTGTCAACGTGACAGGTTTATTATAACGTATGCATTATTATTCCGCAAGAAATTCTGGGAACAGAAGTAACTTAAAATCGCGTAATTTTACTGCATTCAGGAAAAAAATAACTCGCTGAATATATAAGTAAAGCATCAAGACATTATCAACAGCGACAAGTCCGCCCGGATGATATACCGACGCGTCCGGATAAACCGTGCGAAGACCGCCTATTAGACCCGGCCTGTTTGAGGTAGGTTTGTTTGAGGCTTATTCCGTTTTTTATTTAATACTAATAAAAGTGTATTACTCACTATAAGTAAGTAATATACCTATTTTTAAAATAAGAACAATATATAAGATTTTTTGTTGGTTTCAGCATAATGGTCAGGAAATGTATGGTCAGGAAACAGTAAAACATACATTTATTGGTATAAAAAAATTTAAAATTATAAATCTATGAATGCACCTAAATATTTATTATATTACCGAATTATTCAATACTTACTTGTTTATAAATTACCGAAGTGGTTGCTAATCTTTAAAACGTACTGCTATTAGCTAAGTTAATTAGTCGAAATTTTAAAAGTGATATACGAGTAATATAATTATGATAGTTTAACTGTATTTCCTAAGTATCTGATTCTTTACACAACATTAAGACAAGTAACATAAGACAAAAGTAATTGAAGGGACGAGTTCGTCTCAATGATATACCAGCGTGTCCGGATAAACCGTGCGAAGCGACCCGCCTATTAGACGGTCCATTTTAGGTATTTTCTCTGTTTCTTAGAAGCTTATTTCGCCTTCTGTAATATAATATAATAATATAATGTTTTACTTGAGGAGTACCTTAATATTATATTACCATTGAAAACCATTTATTAAGTAAACATAGACAAATACAAAAAATACATGTTTCGATGAGAATTATTGTATATGATTGGTATACGGTAAAAGATGTATAAAAATTACCGAAGCCATTACAGGAAAGTAAGGCAGCAGGGACTTTATTTTTACACAAGGGTGAGGTTAACATTTAGAAATTGCGTAAGATTTATAATATTTTTCACAACATAAGACAAGTCACATAAGACAATAGTAATTGAAGACGACAAGTCCTCCCGGGTGATATAGCAGTGCGTCCGGATAGACCGTGCGAAGCGACCCGCCCATTAGACCCTTTTAGCTTTGTTTCTTTGTTCTATATACTTAAGAAGCTATTAGTTTTTTATGTTTTCAAACAAAAGAATAGTATCTAAATTTCTCCTGCTGTGGGCATAATAGCAACCTACGGTCACGGAACGATAAAAAGTTAATGAATCGTCATTCAATATTTCAAAATTCGGAAATCTATGATTGATTCTTAATGCAAACAAAAATTGTTATAATCCTGCCATTCATGCCCTCCAAATAATCCTGCCATTATGACATTATGTCAAAAAACAGGGTGTTTTTCAAAATTTTCTTGCTTTATTCACTGTACACATATTACAAGTATTTCCCAAGACTAATGTTCTTCACAACATTAAGACAAGTAACATAAGACTCGACTAATTGAAGGCGTCAGCCGCGCCCCGGATGATATACCGTCGTACCCGGATAAACCATGCGAAGACCCGCCCATTAGACCCGGTCCCTTTAATGTTCCTACTTCTACGTTTCTTGTGATAACAAATTATATACCGGGTTTTAAAATAACTTTAATGTTATTATCACATTCTTTATAATTAAAAGACTTTATACTAATAGATGTTTCGTATTAATTCTTATTTTAATAAATGACCCAGTAAGGTCGGTAAATTTAAGCTAGCCTGAGTGTTGTTTTTCAATTGATTTCATTTAAAAAATATGATTGTATATTTTAATTAAAATAATATGAGAATAGTTGGATCTTATATTGATCCAACATTAGTTTGTTGAAACTAGTTTCGGATGAAATTTTTCTAGGTCTAGATCAAATTATTCTCGATTCACTGTGCCGTTGATTTTAACATAGGCAGGTAGATATCATTGAAGCCAATGAACCAGCCAATGAAGAAAAAACACCAGAAACATGAAACATACTGATAACACGTATTATAAAACCATAAAACCTCCTGTCAAAATCAGACTAACAGCGAATTAAACATAACTTTCAGTACTTTGAACCATTTCAAGGGCTTTAGCGCTCGCATTTGTTTTATTTTAAACTACAAATAGGGATGCCCATTACGATACGATATATCTAAATATCGATACAGCACAATACGATATATCGATATTTAATACGATATTATTATCATATTATGACACGTTTTGATATATCATAGCGAAATGATAATAAATAATGCCATTGAACGTTTTGTTATTCGTAATAAGAAGAGGTCACCAGGTACCGAAACATAGACGCATTTTTTTATAGAAAGATTTTTATAGATAGAAAGGGATGCGATATTTTCGCGTATCGATACAAAAGATACAAAGGAAAACGATATTGTTATGATGCGATATATCGATGGAAAACGTTTTTGGGCATCCCTAACTACAGTTTGTTTTGACTCCGCGCTGCATGCAAGTGCAAGACGATAATTATTTATTTTTTCAACTTGGCGTGAGAATTTACAATTTCACATTTAAAACACATTTTGTGTTTAGCTTATTGTTTGATGGATTGCTAAGTGATTTACAACAGTGTTTATGGGTTCAGTTATGTACTTAGTCATCAGTTATTGTTATGTTCTATATCAATTAGGTAATAGAGCTAAATTTCTGTCTATTATCTCTCTCTCTATGTGTCACACACACGCGTGCGTTTGCGCGTACTTTCGTGCGTACGTGAGTGTGTGCGTTCATGGCAACCACGACAAGAACTAAGGAATCCCAATGTGTTATTTTTGCTTATTTACGCAATCTACAAGCTTTTGTCTGGGAATCTAAAATAAGTTGTCTGGGAGATTATCTTATTATACATAGAGGCAATGAGCTAATCTCTGAGCTATTAGGAGCGCCCGCAGGCCTGATTGCAAGCGGCTTATTGAATGCCAGTTTGATTTGATAGCTATCGGCTTATTAGTATAGATTGCTTGATTGTGTTGGTCATTTCGTTATATCAGTTTAAGCATAATGTTGTCGGTGATAACCCAGTGGCTTAGAATTCGACCTCGAATCGAGGGGTCCGGGTTCGAATCACAGTGGCACGCACCAATGACTTTGTAAAAAAGTTATGTGCGCTTTATAAAATTAAATATCACCTGCTGTTACGGTGAAGGAAAACATCGTCAGGAAACCTGCATGCCTGAGAGTTCACAAAAAAAAATGTTCTCAATGGTATGTGAAGTCCACCAACCCGCAGTAGGCCAGCGTGGTGGACTAAGGCCTGCATCCCTCTCATTACGAGAATGAGACCCGACCCTGTAGTGGGTCATTAATGGGTTACTGGCAAGCATAATGTTACTGTCTGATATTTAGCATTTCGACATTTTACTTGACACTGATCAAGCTGTGTTGGTCCGGGTTCAAATCTTAGCACGCACTAAAAACTTTATGACCGATTTGAAAAAAAGAGGTTCAATGGAAATGATGATTAAGTATGTATTTTATATGTAAATCTATGTTACCCGATTTCTCCGCCAATCGTGGACGTATTTCTATTCGTTTTTGGTGAGGATCTAATGTTAGGTTCCGAAGATACAGTGGAATTCCTGATTGGGTAGGAATAAATAATTGATCCCTGTTCAGAGACATTTGCTAATTGTAGAGATTTATCTCAGTTAGTGTTTTTTTAAGTACATTCTCCTTGTATAAAAATGTATAAAAATTCCTCCAAAATGGTCTTGAAACATGTGAAAAACCTATGGCATCAAACTTGTTATGGGTTGGAAGTACCGACGGTAGACGGTTCCATAAAACTATTGACTGGCTTTGCCTTATCCGATTAATCTTATAAATAACATCAGAGTATTTGAACCATTTGATGCTTCGCCTTATTGGATTAATCTTATGATCTATACTACTAGGATAGTAAACATTGTAGATAAACTAATATTTCAAGCACGTGTGAACCCATAGACGCGTCGCGTGTTACAAAAAGTATCTTATATCGCGGTAAGTGTTGCCGAATATTCTATGGAATATGATATTGCGTTAAGCAAGTCAAAGGAGATAGCGGGTGAATGAACTGAGTTATATCTATAGCGTTTTGAAAATGTTCGGCTTTTTTTTAAACTTGAATTAAATCAATAACAATTTTGAGTAATTTAAAATAACAAAACACTCAAAATACCTATTTTTTATGAAACAGCAATATCTATGAATATTTACGACGTGTAAGGATATAAAATGAAAAATCATAAATTATACTGATTTTAGAAGTGTAATTTTCTTGAAAATGCTGCTATATTATGTTTACCCCCAAAATACGGGGTTTCTTGGGTTGTAATGATCGCTTGATGGAAGAAGAAGGATACATTCTTCTCCGCTTGCTACGTTAAATCATCTTTCTTCTTAGTTTGCTATTTTAAAATCATAATCTTACAATTACTAGGTATTACGAATGTGATCGCAATGTCGTCTTAGCTGTCTACGTACCTGTAGGCTGGGAACATATTCTACTATTATTTTGCCCCTTTGCCAAAAAATGCTAGTTAAAGTAAAAAAAAAAAAAAAAAAATCGCTTATCCCTTGCACCAAAACACTTACACGGCTCTCGGAGTGAAAATTTTGCGGAAAATGATAAATAGAGGCTCTGACGGCGCCGAATGTTGATGGGGACCTTTTGTGCGGTATCTTGTTTCAAAGTGGGCTTATCCGCCATAATAGTGGGCATTGTGCTCAGGGCTGGGCCACTCCCGTTTATCCCGCTAAGGGATGACATATTGATGCGTCATTGTGAACGGAACTAACAGATGGATGCGGAACTATCGCGGTTAGACTGACGTCACGATATCTTAATAAAAAATTTGCTGACCGAGCATTCTCTGTTCTAGCAAATATAGAAATTGCTACTATTTTTATTACATTCTTTGCAGAATTTCTCACCGTATAAACCTTCCTTGGACATATACGAACATATCAAAACTAAAATGAGCCAAATCGGTCCAGCCGTTTTCGTGTTTTAGCGAGACTAACGAACAGCGATTCATTTTTATTATATAGATTTCATACGACAATTATTGTGCTATAGAAGACAAAGAAGCAAACAAGCAAACCCCCTGATGTTAAGTGCTCACTGTAAGCCACTTCTCACAACCTCAGACATCATTCCCACTTCATATAAAAAGTGGTTTACATCAAAGAGTACGGAAATTTTATCTAAGATCAATGTGTGCACGATTGTACGCACATCTGCTCACATAAAGTGTCTCCAACAACCATACCTTTGAAAATGACCTTTGAATGCTTATTGTCACGAGATGGCGCTACTGGTATCCTGAAACACGCTATAGAAGTTTTTTACATCGATATCCAAAATCCCGAATTGACATATTGATATAAGTATGTCCCTCCTCTGGGATGATCACCTAGCCTAATCTAGGCCATCTAAATCAACCTAAAAAGTATTCTTATACCCAAAAAACATCAAAAGTCCAATTTCCATTATGTACCACTAGAAAATTTCTCCGAAACGGCATTATCGCGAATTCTGAAAAAGGGTACGTAGCAACGTAGCGTATCGTAAATATAATTTCGCCGGATCACCAAAATATTCATCGGAAAATCAAAGGGAATAAATCTCACTGGCCATTTCTAACATATTAACCGCTAGTAAACATAAAAGCGGTCCCCAATCTGATTTAAGATCAGTCGTCCGATTCGAAACGAGCCGACTTGGTTGAGATAAGCATCAAAAAAACTTTTTAAGAGAAAAATTCGTAAGACAGTCGTGGACCGCCTGAAAATGGCAGGGCCGATACGTCTTATCGAAAGCGAGAGACGAGTAAAGCGATAAATGTTTATACTTTTGTTTTACTAGGACGTCTTTAACTCATTAATGACCCCACTACAGGTCGGGTCACCTCTAACAATGAAAGGGATGTAGTAGTGGCATGCATTGGAGGTAAGCACTGAAGATCTAACTAGTCATAGGTACACCAAAATTTTCGTTTGATCTATAATAACTGCCAATGGTAGTGATTTTCTTGTCAAATAATAATAGAAAAATAATATTATGTAAAGCGAGACTAGAAGCTAGAGGCTAGGGTGTAGGAAGGCACTGCCTACATTTTCGTCTATGGTATGCACGCGCCTGGGATGTAAGCCTTAGTAGACTTTACATCTTTACGCAGTAGGCCAGCGTGGTGGACTAAGGCCTACATCCCTCTCATTGTGAGAGGAGACCCGACCCTGTAGTGGGTCATTAATGGGTTACTGACAGACTTTACATGCCTTTGAGAACATTTTAATAGTAGGTATCTATAAAATATTAAAAATCATTTACCTATTAACCTATAACCTATTACAATTAATTATTATTGTAACGATGTAAACTCATAGCCCCACAGTAAGATACCCTGAATATTGTAACTATACTACGACAAAAAGGGAAAATTGCAAGTGTCACAGCCTTTACTACAATTACAAAAGAACACACTGACTATTAAGATTCAACGTACTCATCAAAACTCATCTTAACACACGGGGAAAGAGACAACCTGATAAGATGACCTTCGCTCTCTTAAACACTGTGTTGGTGGTGAAAGTGGTTAATTTAAAAGGACCTTCCTTATGTCGCGGACAGTCACTTAGGATTTAGGGAGGATTACTCTGAACGAATGCTTAAAAGGCCACGAGCGAGACAGAAAAACGTGGTTGAAGGGCCAAGGACTTATTTACTTCGCTTATGTATTAGAGCATAATAAAATCATAATCTTTAAAAGCATAATTTCCTCGAATTTCGGCTTTACCTTTGAGCTTTATTCTGATAGATGTTGTGTTTTAGGTTTGATATTCCATTTTTAATGTTTCTTAAATATTATGTAAAGTCACAGTTGTTTATCTGGTGTTAACCTCATTTTACTCGATTTGAAGCTAGTAACTGGTATCTAAGGACTAAGCGGTGATAGCCCAGTGGCTTAGAATTCGACCTCGAAACGAGGGGTCCGGGTTAGAATCCCAGTGGCACGCACCAAATGGCTTTGTAAAAAAGTTGTGCGTTTTATAAAATTACATTGCACCTGCTGTTACGGGGAAAACCTCGTGAGTAAACCTGCATGCCTAAGAGTTAAAAAAAATGTTCTCAAAGGCATGTGAAGTCCACCAACCCGCAGTAGGCCAGCGTGGTGGACGGCGGCCTACATCCCTCTCATTGTGAGAGGAGAACCGACCCTGTAGTGGGTCCCTAATGGGTTACTGACAAGCTGGTTTCTCATGGATACAATTTTTAATGATCGTTTCTTTATTTTTTCTAGATGTGACACAACTCTCACCCTGTGTCCTAACTGCCATGTCGCGTGCAAAAGTTGCTCGTACGACATTAACATTCCATACATTTTGTTTCGTGTTAGTGTCGTGTTTAATTAGGCAGCTGCTTAGAGAGCCCTGAGTATTTTGTTGTGTTGTTTGGCCTTTGGGTTATGTCAGTCAGTTAGGAGTGAAATTTAGTGCAATCTCACTAATAAGCCACGACATAATATATTATCGCACATACTCATGGAAGATCTCAAGGGTCGATTTATTAGTGGTATAGGTACCATAAAACTTGATAAAATGCACTATCACACCAACAGTTACGTGCATCTGCAAAATATTACTCAACAACATCACATTCCTAGATAGACATCTCAAACACATTCTAACAATTTCACAGGAACTCGCAGTAGAAACTCAAAGGGAATTTCTCAAAGAAACTGACGGACAAACGATAGATTTCACCAGAGAAATCTAAAGTATCCACGTCTATTGTCGGACGAGGTGTCTTAACAATAAAACTTCCATTGTCACCGGTCCCTCGACGCGTTGGGAGATCTTCTGGAATAAGCTGTTCCTCAAATAGCCCAAGAGCTGTCAGATATTTTTCAAGAACTGTTTGAGGGCTCATAAGTGTGTTGACTAGCGTATTTATTGTATCGGATCAAAAAATGCAGACCTGGCTGGCGGGTGATGAAATTTAGCCAAGCCCTATATTATAAAGTAACGATTTTGTTATGCGAAAAAAGTGAGGGAAAGTTGAGGGATTTTGAAAATTGCAACAACATAAAATTTAGTATTTGAAGAAATTCAAAATAATGAAGCTGGAACACTGAGTCGTTTTTGCAACGTTACCAGGCGTCTTCAAATTTATTAAACAAAAAACCGAAAAAATTGTTTGAGACCCTTTAATAACCATGAAATACTTTTTAAAAAAGACATTCGATATTGGCGGGATTAAAAAAAAATTCAAAACGACAAATACTTTTTTTAGTTTGGCTAAATTCTATAACCCGCTAGCTAAATCTGCATTTTTTGTGTTTGTATAACAAATATTCAACGTGACTGAATAATGCCTCGAACATTAAAATTTGTCGAAAAATATCTGCAAGCTCTCAAACTAAAAGGATGTTAGAAGGCAAACTCCGTGAAAGCCTGCATACGGAACGGGATCACCGTATTAAAATATCGTGTTACGAAATATTTTACACAACAAAAAATATCAACGGCTCAATTTACATAATGGACGTGGAGGCTTCGGTCTGAATGGGGCAAAGGGAACAGATAATACCCTCTCAGTTTACAGAACTGTTTGACTGAGTGCTATGAACGATGAACTTAAATTTTTACAGTCAAAACATCTGTTAAACCCCTGTAAAATACTGAAAGATACTTTAGTGTTAGATGAACAATGATTAGAAAATACTACACATGTTAGTTGACGACAAATAAAATATAAAATTTACAATTTTTTGCTTTAAATGACAATGTTTAAACGAGTTTTAATTTACATCATTGCGAGCTCAAACGATAAAAAATATTGTTTATTTCTAGAATTTAAGATAATGAAATGGAAAGTTATCAATAAAAGTAACGATTAAACAAAGAACGAAACTAGTTTAAAAAAATTGTGTCATTGTTTCCATGTCATTTTAAAAATACATACGTGAACTTACGAACTCATATTGCACACCGAAACGCGAAGCATTGAGGTAGTGCTCAATACGTACAAAATTTTTATCTTTCTTACGTCATTTCATCGCTCATCTCGACATTCGCTTGCTATAGAACAAACGCCTTATCCGGCTATATAGTTCGGGTCCTAAAGAGGCAACGCAGATTAGTCCCCAGGTTCTTAATATAATGTACCTTGATGCTGGATTAAATCTGATCTTACACATTATACTCGGGTGGGACGAATCAGAGTTAAGTGACGATAAAACAGAGACTGAATTTTAGGCCTATGTAAGCGGTGATAGCCTAGTGGCTTGGAATTCGACCTCGTAATCGAGGGTTCCGGTTTCGAATTCCAGTGGCACGCACCAATGACTTTAAAAAAATACGTTCGCTTAGTAAAATTAAATATCACATGATGTTACAGTGAAGGAAACATCGTCAGGAAACCTGCATGCCTAAGAGTTTACAAAAAAATATATCTTAAAGTCACGTGAAGTCCACCAACCCGCATTTTACCAGCGTGGTGGATTAAGGCATTCATCGTATTCCTTGTGAGATAGATGCCTTTGAGAATATTATAACGACCAGACTCTCAGGTATCGGTAGCTTTCAGTGCGATAATTATTTAATCTTGTAAGTCTCTTTTTGTGTTTTATTGCTTTTGTATTTTTGTGTGTTGGTGAATAAATGTTTTTTTCTTTCTTTTCTATTTGAAGGACATTAAAAGGTTGCCAGGCCAAGTGCTATCTTTGGCTTGTATCTCATGTCTGTGTCTTGACTTGCGTTGCATAAGTACGAAAATACGATGCCTTCATAAAGATCCGCTATCGGGATATCGCGAGATTGCTATCGGTAGACTACGTATGATCGTATTTGAAGGACAATCCGGTTTATTTTGTGGTACGTGAGTTATTCATTCGTTTATAGCATAACTTAGATGGGACCTAAAAAGTTGTAGACTATTTAATTTTGATAGAGGAAAAACAAGGGGTAGATTTCTTTGAGAATCCTTCACTTTTAAAGGTAAAACTTAAAGCAATGAAACTATATTACAGAGCTATGGAAACGATGTTAGAATGAAGCAAAAATCAGTGAACAATGAAGTTAAAATTTCTGTTTCTGGACAGGGTGTGTATGTTTTCCTCTACAGGGAACAGACGCAGTGGTGCGGGAGCTCGAGGCTAAACGTATAGTTACTCTAGCGCCGTTGGAACTAAGTTCACTTAAAATATAAGATTATGAAGACATAAAAGATCTTTTTTGTTTAATTTAACCAGTTGGGCAATGTCACATGAACATACTCGAGAGTGTCAGGAGGCGGCCCTAGATGTAGGTTACATCCATGGGTTGCAGTTACATTTAAACGTGACATTAAATGCCATAGTAGTTAAACAATTCTCTACCAAAGCATAAAATCTCAAAAGTGCCGTCAAAGCGCTGGCAAACTAAATATCCCTTCACCTATTCATTAAGTACATAAACGTTATGTACCTCCCATCCTGAGGGCAAGTCGACGACCTCAAAGGCTTTGTGCCAACGGGAACAATAGTCGTTGACGTAAATAATTTTATTTTAGCCTGAACATTATCGCAGCAGTCTACCACTTTGCGGAAAAAATCTATTGTGTTCTGGGAAGTCTTACTGTATAGAGGTAAACTATAAGCGACCTGTGTGCGACTATGAACACTATTGCCGAAGTTACCGTGTACCATTAATTTAGGAAGATGTATTGAGTATCTAGGATATGTACTGTGAGCTATTGTCAAAGTATTAGTACGGTAAACGTTAGTCATTAGTATGTCATATGTCAGTTTATCTTCGCATAATCATGGCACACGTTAGAAATAGATGTGAGTGAAATAGACGTGAGAAAGAGATATCATCTGTGCCCCGAGAATTTACACTATCTTCCTCCGTGCCATTAGTATGGGAAGATCTCACGCACTAGTTTTTATCAGTGATCCCCGGAGACAAATGTAGTTTAGACCAGAGACTTTTGAAGTTAAATCTAAAACACATCTTCAAACCCCACCATGAATTGCCATGTGTTTCATGTTTTATTTTGGTTTGGGAGATATGGTTGCCGAAGACACTGTACAAGACGCTGTTGCTATATTTTTAATTTTATATCTTTCCTAGCTTCTCTCTATCAGTGAGACGGGTAAGCAAACAACGAAATTATCGCAAAACCTTAACATTAACTCCGAAGAACTGTTATAATGTTGCGTAAAATTCTACTACCCACCAACGTTTTAATCCTTCGCTTGGAGCTTTGTTGAATTTAATTCAGCTCCATTTGTACGATAACGTGACGCACAAACAGGTAAGGTTTTTGTTTGACTGTGTAATGTTATCATTATACCTACGAGTACCTCTAACTGAATTGTTTTCTTTTGCAGATTCCATTACGGGGGACGTGAGTAGATACCTCTTGTTTAAGGTTATTTTTAATTAGGATTCTCATTGCGTGTTGCGTGGTTGATAAGGTGTTTTACATTTTGACAATGAGGTATTTTTATGGTAACGATAATGATAATGATACTGTGACAAATGTAGACAAATTATGTTCGTCTTGATTGTGGTACAAATAATGTATGAAACGTTCTGAACGAAACGAAACGGAAAACATAAAATGATGGATATCTGATGAAATCAATTCTGTTTATAATACCTAGAATTCAGGCCGTCATTCCATTCACGTATTAAGGCAATATTAATAATTAATTTCAATGGAACTTCTAAAAAGGAAGCAAAAAAAATCAAATTCACTCACGACTATGATCTTTATGCTAATTCAAAAGAAAAACCAGGAATTAATTACTAAACGAACTTATAAGTTTGACCTGCCAGATGCACCTCTAAGATGAATCAACGATCACCACAAAACTCCATTTATCACTAAAACTAAAAAAAGATAAGTAGCAAGAACATACCAAAACATTGCTTACAATTTTTCAATCGGAAACAAATCATCGACCACCGGAGTGAAGTATTATTTCTTTATTTTTGTAGTTGTTAATCAGGCGTTCAATCGAATGAATCGAGTGACTTGACCGCTCTCGGTCAGTAAAGAAATTGAGACGAACCAACGCGTACCGTTTATGATCCAAACCAAATTAATTTGCCGTCATCGTAACGATTTCGGTGCTGAAACCAAAATGATCCTTAACGCTAGAGAAATAGAATCTGTTTTGGATAGACAATTGAATGTATACTTGAGATAGTTGGACTTGTTGAAGCAATGAATCGTGTTGGGTGAGGAATTGACTGAAAGCAATATTCTGACTAATTTTTGATCGTTGGAGTATCTGTGTTGAAAGCAATATGATGAATACTTTGGATTTTTAATACAATAAAGTAAAAACAAGGACAGAAGACCCTCAAAAATTGGAAGCTATTTCTTTCTAAACATTAACGATGTCTCTAATAAGAGGAAAAAGGAAAGAAGATAATATAAGATACCGAATCGTATAGTCCTTATAAGGTAGAAGAAGGCAACTAATTAAGATTATTCTATAAAAAAGGTGAACAATATAGAAAACCTGTTGTAACCAGCTAGACAGTATACACACAGAGGGTGAATCGACATGTCGATGCATATCGATGCAGACCTAAAACTAAACATTTCTATTGTTCGAAGTACCACACAATTGCTTCATCCAGCCCAAAGAAAATCCTTATTCATCATCTTACAAATATATATTATATAAATTCATAATACTATACAAACTGACGTAAGAATGTTATGGTGTTGTGGCGATGAGTTCCGCTGTCTGGGTGGTTAATGAGCATATCTTGATTACAAATGTTTGTGCTGTAACTATTTCATGGTTTTTGATTTCTGTAATCGCTGTCATGCCTAATAGGTTTATGGTTTCAATTTTCCGTAATTAAGTGTTTCCATACTTGGATGTATCTTTCCGAATGAAGATATTTTGATGCTGGATACATTCAATTGTGTTCAGCTATTAAGTTTTATTGAAGGCTATAAAAGGTTTTGTCGTGAGGCTAGTTATTGATTTCCATGATTAAAAATACCATAATATTGTTTTGTTGTAGGTAGGTACTATGTTTTTGTTATTTTCAATTCTTAGTGTTATCATGTTTATTTTTATTATTTAGTTTAAGTATTTATTGAGATTGATATATTACGTTCAACGGCACATTTGCTTTTTCAAATATTCCTTTATATAATTATATTGATCATTTATATTGTACTATATTCATCCATTCCTAAAAAATGTATATTAATAAAATTTTTGAGCCTTATTTTAACATTTAAACATATAATTTAAGTCTATTATTTCTGGATGTGTGTTACAGTCTAGTAATGACATAAATCTTTTCAGAAATGCAGCAAATAATAAACTGATCCTCAAATAAAATACATTCATTTTCTCATCACTAAAGCTAATTACGTTAATTGAACAATAATTGAATTTGAGACTTGGTTCTCTCTCCCTTGTTCGCCAACGCTATCATATTTTCATGGAGGTCACTAATTCCGAAAAGCTTCGCCTGTTTTCCTTCCGGTATGAGTTAACTGATAAATGAAAAGCGATTTTCAGAAAATGGTCTAAACGAATATTCTTTTCATTACTTATTCTTCTTTTCTAATCATTAATTTTACTAGTATTTTTTACTACTTATTCTACTTTTCGTATTTTACACTACTACTATTCAGGTTTTTTCAGATGTTATAATTTTGTGTTATCTATTATCGACACAAAATTATTCCATACAACGTTTAGTTTGAAAAAAAAAACTGGTTCAAGAAACAGATTTTTTACGTTTCCGCTTTCTCTTTTAATTTGCTCCTATTCTTCTAATTACAACATAATTCCACTTTCATTACATCAATTAGTCAACGGAAAATAATTACGCTCAATTTTTACGGCTCTTTTCGAGCGTGCAAAGTTCATAAAGAGTCATTAAGCAAAATGAAAAATATAAAATGTTATAAGATGTTAACTAAGCGACAAATTCAATTTTAAAAGTTTACCACAAGGTATTGAACTAGAAAAAACAAATTACAGGTGATTTAATAAAAGTATTAGAATTAAAACTTTAAACATGTTTACCTATGATTAAACCGTATTTATAATTATCGTATGATAACCTTGCAGTAGGTATGAAAAGGTAAAAGGAGCACAGGCCGCCCGCCCTCCTACCAGGTGGACTGATGACCTGAAGAAGACAGCGGGAAACCTTTGGATTCAGAGGGCCCAGGACCGGGTGGAGTGGCGTCGATTATGGAAGGTCCATGTCCAGTAGTGAACTACCAAGGGCTGAAAGGAAGGAAGGAAGGAGGGTATAAAAAATTCAGAAATCCAATAAATCAAACCTCTTACTCGTTAGTCCCAAATAATAAATGTCTTTCCATAACGATCACATTCTGTTCAATTGGCATTTTTTTCGAAAATATCATCCAATAGGGCTTCCAAGTTTAAAACATTTTCCGATCTGACCAATACAGCTTGCGCAAATTGTCAATTTGTTTCTGATATGAAATAACTTTCTTTTAATATAAAATCGCTCCCAGTCCAGAGCTTTATTGTTCTCGTCTCTTTGTTTATGAAAGGTGTCCGCAATTTTCTCTCGCTGTCCCGAGATTATTTTCAATTAAATTGTGTAGATATACCTATTCGTGTTGCTTTTTGCAAAATTTGGTTTCTGCTCGTGATTCCACTACGTGTTTTGATGTTTTATAGTAGTACTTAAAAATATGAACAATAGACCCAGTACTACCCGGGTCTATTGTTCATATTTTTAAGTAGGTACTTAGTAAATGCTGCTAAAAAAGATAATTAGCATCCAATAGTAAAGAAATATATTCCTAGTTCTGTTTGGTACTTTGCTTAAGGACTTCTAAAACCTACACGCTGCTTCTGTATTACTTTTTCTTCTTTTTATTCCTTTGTGGTCAGCTGCTGGTTATCTTTATTTGGTACTTACTTTTTCATCTTTATTGTTTAGTGTATAGATTGCATCCTTCTTTCTACTAGTTGTAGTCTTTCCTCAATCGATGCAATTCGTTTATTCTGTTCATTCAGGATTCAGGATCATCTGGCTACATAATTTGTAATCCTTTTATCTGACCACGTGATGTAAACGCCATTTCACAGTTTTAAAATTAATCACATTACAACCCATGCAAGAAAACTCACAAACCAGAATCAGTCGTGGTATACATCAAATTGCTTCCGTTAGATGGTTTCGCTGTTGTTTATGAAAGGTGCCCCGATAATTAGTTCTCGGTACCCGGGGATTGTTTTCAGTTTAAATGTTCGCTATTTCAACCATTTTGTGATTTTAAGTAAATGGCAATCGCTTGTGTCAATTTTCACCCTCAAAAGGTTAGACTGAATAACCGAAACCATTCGTATGATACCGTGTCCATAATGAATGAATCACGAATCTAAAAAGTTGGCCGTCACAAGGCACCCCTATTAAGTTAATGTTGGAATTCATAATAACCAATAGAGAAATATTAAGTACACTGTCGCACACATGGGAATAAATAAATACAACAATATATAAACACACACTAGGATTCCCTGTGCCGTGGGCGCCATGGACACATACAATACAAGATCCAACATGTTATGCTACCTATATACACCGATTATACTGCCACACTTGTTTCAGATCAAAAAAAACCACTTCATCTTGTCGAAATAAGTGAAGAAGTACACTAGTTTAAAAGCTCGGTTAACTTAGTATTGGTTAACTTACAAGTACAATAAGTGCCTACAGTCTCCCAGCAAGGCGGTTCTGTTGGAGTTACCCTAATTCTACTGTTTAGTCAGCGTGAAACTCCGGCGCGGGCTGGAAACTTTTTCCGAACGTACTATTTGTCTTTGAAATCAGCACCAGTGTAAGATGTCGTGCCGAGGAAAGGTAACCTACTTATCCGACTACGTTAAGTATTAACTTAAGTAATAAATTTGTAATTGATCAGACTTTTTGGTTGAGTTACTGAAAGGTTACAGTTTGATAGTAATAAGGCTATAGATTGCAGTGAGTATTGCCCTGATGGTAGGGCCGTAGCTCGTTTGCTAATTTTTATTTAAGGTTTAAAAGTTCTTTAATCCTTAGTGCTATGTTACAGAAATGCTGTCACTCATTAACGGGAACAAATAGAACTAAAAAATATCAAAAGTTAGGATTTATCACGATAAATTGATAAACATTATACAATGAAGAACTGAAAAAATATATGATCATACAACTCGCAAATATACTACTATACCAATCAGGACAAAAAAACTTGCTGAAATATATAATTATATTGCGTGAATAATAAAGACGAAAATGTGTATTTTTCGGGGTAAATTTAAAAGGAGCTAGTTACGCAACACGACGACAATAATCAGAAAGTTTCTTCAAACAAAATGGGTTATCACCAACAAACACAGCAATAAAACAAAATCCCACTAGACTTACAACTTAAGAAATAAACTTAGAAAGCAGTTCTTGAAGATCATATTTTAAGTGAAATTGTTACAAATTTAGATGAAACGAAGGAATGAAACGATAAAACTGAATTTTGAAACGATGTTACAGTTAAATGAAGAAAATAGATTGGATCTCAGAAAAGATTCTTGCTTTAAACTGTATTTGTTTCAAAATCAAAATCTATTTATTTTTTCCATAATTTTAATCTTAATCAAGTCTTTACAAAACAGTGTAAATCATAACTATGTTTACATAAAGCGATCTAATTTAACACCTTTCAACTGTCTAAAATTAATTTTGAAGAGATTTTTCACAAATCAACCTATTTAAATCAATCTGTAATGCAAACAAAGTCGTGACAAACCCGGATGGGAAGTCAAAGGAGGAGCGCAATCAAAAGCCAAAGTGCATGGAAATGAATTCAGAAAACGTTTCAAATCAGCTGATCAGACCTCATTTTAATTTGCGCTGACTCCACAAAAGCATTTCAGTTCTAAGTGGAAACAAATTCAGACAGCGTTTCAAATTAGCCTGCAGAGGTCGATTTTGCAATTTCTGTATTCACTATTTCAAACACTAAATCTTAAAATAACTGTAAAAGAACAGGAATAGAAATTTATTACGCTATTCCATAGTTGGTTTAAAATTCTAGCGTTTTTATTCAAAGGATACTAGTTCATTCTTAGTTCCAAGTTCCGAATATGTTATGGGAATTTATTTTGTGCTAATTTGGTTCCTATAGATGTTGTAGAGTAGGTATACGTACCTATATGTTGTGGACCGGTTCATCTATTAGATATGTAACGGTTTTCTATTATCTACTTCAATTTAAACTACAAATATTCAGTAGATATAGCATTATGGGATAACTACAAAAAGTTGATATGAAATAGAAGTTTTAAAAAGAAGACATTAAAAACACTTAATGCAATGGACCCAATTGAAAAAAATCACATCAAAGATGAAAAAAATTCTGGAAAATTCGAAAAGTTTTTAATCACTGCATGATTCATTAGCAAAACTCTTGCATCGAGTACCAGGCAAAGATGGAAAGCAAATAGGGCATCGTTATACAAAATCTGCAAACAAAGTTCTGAGTACGACAAAAAGAAATTCCTGAATGTGCTCGTAGCGTAATTCCTGCAAACACTGCTAATTTCAATCAAGCGAACACCACACAAAGTCCCGATGTTTCCGCTAAGTTCGAAATGAACTTTGACCACAGACCGTATAGTATTTGATTACTCGGGTTTTCAGAGAGTGAATTAACTTTATATTATTGAATAATTAAATTTATTTTAGTTGAGGAAATTTAAAATGGAAATAAACTTGTCTTGTTCTTCGTACCTTGCTAGTAAACTTCTATTTATGTTAGATGTGTTTATTTGTTCTTATAAATTTAATAAATAAGTCAATTTCAGTGTTGGTTTACAATCGATGTATTTAATAATATAATCGATTATTTGGATTGGATTTCGATCACGTAGTCAATACAGCTTCGAAATATTTTATCACTTACACTTTGAAATTCAATTTTTACAAGGATGAAACCATGTCACATGTTGTGTTAAAAACAAATTAATAATTAATTCATATTAACCCACAGTATCCTTACTAATTTGCTAATCTGATAATATTAAAATAAATTTAATGTTAGCTTTTCATTTGTTTTCGCATCCACGTCCCTACAAACTTTCAGATTGTTCAATATTCATACTGCCTTTAATATCTTTACGATGATTTCATTCGTTTTGTCCTAACCTGCTTTGTTTATATCTTCATCTTTCTTGATAGTTTGGTAAATATGTAAAATTTGATACATAAATTGTTTATTTGAAGGCAAAGTCCCTGTTCCAAGTTCGGGCTGAACTTTGTCCGCTCCGACCTTTGTGTGGCGTCTGATTGCTCTGTTCCCGAGGGAACAAGCTTTGAATTTATCATTAGCACTTCTTGCTACGCCGTAACCACTGAAATATTCAAAAGGAATAGGTTTTGTTTAACTGAAATTTTCTTAGTATTCGCATTATATTTTGATTTAGGTCTAAATTTACACTTAGCAGTCATATTTAATGTTGAATCTTTTTCTTTACCTTTGAAGTTTGGAGCCAGGTATAGTTCTTTTGAAAACAGCCTACTAACAGGGAGCTCGTTATTATAGACGTGAAGAATTTCGTTGTGGCTGGGTTGAGATAAGATTGAGTTTTACATTAGTTATAGTTACATCTTCATTGATTTTTTAAATTCTGCTTGTCTGCAACTCTTTTATAGCCCACAATACCTCCTCCCAATTGTGGAGCATACCCCGCTGCTCCAATGGAGATTGGTGAAGAAACGGGTTAGCAGCCAACCCGTGTCGGATATATTAAAACCGCCTATAAGCCAACGACAAGGTTAAGCGACTCCTATCGTATCGACAACACCCGGGACCGGCGGTTTAACGGTCACCCATCCAAGTACTGACCGCGCCCATTCGTTGCTTAACTTCTTCGACTGCTTACGATTAACTCAAGCAGCGGGGCTATGCGCGATTCAATCTTCGCGTCTACCTAATTTGAGCTACTTAGAGCCTGAAAAACAAATGGTTCTATTCGGAGATGCAATGTGGGGGCTGATAACATAAAGAACAGATCCAATCAACGGCGGCAATTCACCGCGGAGATTACGCTCAGCCGCCATGGATTATGGCGCGAAACTCACTCATAGACATTATTTTGGGGGCACGAAATCGACTTGGCTACAACCCTTTTATGATCCTCTATTGCAGGTTCTCTCCGCACAACAGGGCTGCTCCAATGCGGATTGGTGGAGAAACGGGCGAGTGGCTGACCCGAAATCTGTTTATCTTGGTGTTAAAAACTGTTTAGGTAGGTGTGAAGTTTAAACTTAGGTACTGGGTAACAGTGTGTATATTCGTAATTACTTTTATATAATGGCAAATGTTTACGGAGTACCATTAGTACACTTTAGCATCCTTCCTTCCTTCCTTCCTTTCAGCCCTTAGTAGTCCACTGCTGGACGTGGGCCTCCCCTAATCGACGCCACTCCGCCCGGTCCTGGGCCCTCTGAATCCAACGGTTTCCCGCTGTCTTCTTCAGGTCATCAGTCCACCTGGTCGGAGGGCGGCCTGTGCTCCTTTTGCCTAAACGTATAGGATATTAATAGCCACTTTAGCATACTAATAGCCATTTACAAAGCTAAAAAAATTCAAGCTGTATCAATAATGTATTTTTCTGCAGCGCTCATGAACATTTCAATGATCGCCAACGCTGATTTGACCGAGACGTCCATACACCCAGAAAACACATCCATCCATTTTACGTCACCAATCAAAGGGCTTCGCTTATCGCCATCGCCATTCTCCGGGCCCCGCCAGCGGAGATAGGGCCGTACCTAAACGGTTCGTTTAACCTTCGATCTTTGAATGGAAATGAGCGGAAGTGCCCCGGAACTTATAGATCGCAGCCCTAAACATTCGACGCGATGAGTTATTCGCATGCGACGAGTTATTCGCATGAAATAAGTTATTTATGCGTGAGGAAGTTATTGGAGTTCGGGTGGAATTAAGAATGTTTGTGATTCTGATTATTGAAAACAAGTATACCATACGTAAGTAATAGTAAGTAGACTATACCAGTTCACACTACTATAAACCACGTAAAGTAACATCATGCCACTAAATTAGTAAATCAAAAAATCTAGCAATTAATAATAAATATTATCTAATAATAGTTTATCAGATTACAAATTTACCTACAGAATCATCTTTCACCACATTTATGATGTTTTTTTAACAATATTTAATAAGTCAACAGCAATCAAAAACCAATGCCTGCTTAAAATATCTTCATTGAAACTTAATACGTGCATTATTAATCTTATGTCCAATAAACTGTCGTGGATTCGAGATAGGTAATCGGTTCACTAAGTATTTTTGAATTAAAAGCACTCGCTATAAAAATGTCTGTTTGTATAACGTCAAGTTTGAAACGTATGTAAAAACTTGGGCTCTGT
This sequence comes from Erynnis tages, assembly GCA_905147235.1. NCBI lineage: Eukaryota > Metazoa > Arthropoda > Insecta > Lepidoptera > Hesperiidae > Erynnis > Erynnis tages. The sequence goes on from LR990087.1 coordinate 9,969,226, forward strand.
ATCTGGATATTTATAGTCGACAATTTTTTCTGATATAAATAATAATTAATGGGTATGCTAGCTACTTTTTCCCCGAGCGTGAACACTACCGTCAAAGTATACCGTCAAAGTGAGCTTTTAGTATAAGAAGGGGATGTACAGATGCTATCTCTTTCACACACTAATGACTCACGTTAATCGTACGAATACTTTGACGATAGTGTACCTGCTTAGGGCAACGATATTTTTGTGGTTACCGCAACCTATTAATGTCAAACTTTACTATATTGCCACCTACGATAAAAGATTGCTTAAATAAATACTAGTGCCTCGATCGTAAACACTACCTTCAGAGTATTCGCATAGTTAACGTGTGGCATTAGTATGGGAAAATGTCCAACAGACTTATATTTGACATATGTATGACTGACTAATGACTGAAGTTTACCGTACTAACGTGAACACTACCGTTAAAAAACGATAGTGTTCACGCTCACGGAACAGACAACGTAAAAATTTAAAAAAATTAAACCGACTTCAAAAACGTATGAAATAACGTTTTGTGACATACTTTAGGTCCCGGCCAATACAGTCATACAAAAAAACGGAACTCCAAATTTCAAAAGAAGTCCAGTTCCCACATTCTCGATAACGTCAAATTCGAAATATACCAAAATGCTTTCAACTTTGTCTACACGAATCATTATGTTCTGTATAATCGAACGAATAAAACACAATTAGATACTTAACCCAATAAATATGTATTGTATATGCAATCTAATCGTACACCATTTATCTTTTATTTATGGTATTCTCATAGGGATGAACTAGATGTTACACACTCAAATTTAGAACTAACGTGTGGGGAATACGGTTGTATTTTACGTGGAGAAGCGTTAATAGCAATTTGATACAAAAATATTTACTAGTTAGGGACTCGTTCGACTGTTATAGAGTAACGAGTGAAGAAGGAAGACTGAAAATTGTATAAGCCATGAGAAGATATTTTAATAAAAATCAATGTACTTTTTTTCTAAATCAGATACACTTTGTTATCCTAGACTCGCTTTTGCTAAAAATAATATTACGTTCGTTCATATGAAATTACTTTAACTGCGTTCAAAAACATATTTTAAAACGACAATTACGTTACCTTATTTGTTAAAACTTATGTCTTTCAATACTTATATTAACTAAGTAAAGGAAAATGTGAAGGTAATGAAGCTTTTCACAATTATTATTTACACAAATTTGTGTCTTTATATTTCTAATATGAAAACGCTTATTTGTACTTGAATCAAACTTGTTTCTTCATGATTTTGATCTTTCTTGTTTTTATGTTACATTTATATTTATTTTTTACATTTCAAGAGAGAAAATGTACATCGTTCACGCATTTCTAGTTTGACAGGATCCTAATATCTTACAAAAACGTTTATCGTGCGTGGATCCCTGGGATGTTCTCCTCGGTCGTAGCTTAAAGATCTTGTTTGCGGTATTATTTCTATGATAATGAAGACGATTTTATCTTGAAAGAAGCCGATTACTGAAAACATGTGTAATAAAGGGGTTGACAAGATTTTTACAAAGATAACACAGTCATTGTTAAAAGCTTTTATTTCATTTGAGATAGTTTTGCCTAATCGTTAAGTTTAGGTGACAATATAATATGTTTATTTAAATTACGTCATTATAAATTCAATATGGCGGCTGACGCAAAATAGCAGAATTTTTATTTTTATGCACTCCTATGATATGGACAGCAAATGAAATGGCTTGTGCGGACAACACACAAATTTTTTTTATCTGTTTTTAATATAAATTCATTTGCTTACAATTGCGTTAAAGGCTGTAGAGTTATTAAAGCTCGTCGGAAATTGAATCGGGAATTGCGTCCTGGTGCCGCAGATAAATTATAAAAAGCACCGTCTATAAAACTTATAAAAGATCCTCGTAAAAGAAACGTATTTTGACGTTATTTTTGTACTGAAAATCACTCACAGATAATCGGTTCTTTATTATAACGCAACTGTTTTAAGACAGTTTAATTTCTTATCAATAGTTTCTATATAACCATTAAAATAAATGACGATGACTGTGATTTTAGATAGTAATAGTTAAATTCTCAATTTATTTAAGAAACCGATCATTCTACTAAAATACGAAATAATAATTACAAAGCCATAAAAGAAACGAACAAAACTGAATCGTCGTTTAACGAATTTTCCGTTACTTTGTTTCGGCGCCGTTCATAACGGAGTTAATGACACTATATTGACAGTTTAATGACGTAGCCATCATTAATGATGGCAAACCGGTGGAATGTTCATTAATATTACTTTTATGGTGATGGAGATGAAATTCGAACGCATAATCATATTTATGTGTGGCTGCAAAATGTAATTGAGAATCCGACAGGCTGACAAAAGCACCTGTTATTTATAACCATAAGCTAGTTTTATCGCCATCTTGATAGAGTTGCCAGTCGCTATGGTAGAGCTTGTAGCGGTGATAGCCTAGTGGCTTAGAATTCGACCTCGAATTGAGGAGTCCGGGTTCAAATCCCAGCACGCACCGATGACTTTGTGAAAAAGTTATCCTGTTAAAAAGTTAAACCTGCTATTACGCTGAAGGAAAACATCGTGAGTAACCCATTAATGACCCACACAGGGTCGGGTCTCCTCTCACAATGAGAAGGATGTAGGCTTTAGTCCACCACGCTGGCCTAGCGCGGGTTGGTGGACTTCACATGCCTTTGAGAACTTTTTTTTTCTGAACTCTCAGGCATGCAGGTTTCCTCACGATGTTTTCCTTCACCGTAACAGCAATTAATATTTAATTTTTATAAAGCGCACATAACTTTTTTTACAAAGTCATTGGTGCGTGCCACTGGGATTCGAACCCGGACCCCTCGATTCGAGGTCGAATTCTAAGCCACTGTACATATGTTAATATTGTGCAATTCCGTTAATATTACATACAGTGTTGAATTGATAACCTAATTTTTTGAAGACGGTTAAGTTAAAAAAATACTGTCGCGTGTTTTGTTAATTCGATGTTAAGCCCTGAAAGATTGTTGTTTCGAGAACTCATATGATTGCTGCTGTTCAAGGCTACGGTTACCATGGTAACGCTAGCATGTGGGGAAATACGAGTAAGGTCACATAACTTCGGCGACCTTCGAACGTTTGTCATCTACTACTCTTATTAAGGAAGAAATAAACGTATTCGTTCCAGATCATTCTTTAAAGTTCTGTACGTCAGAGATAATATCAATAGCAACTCCATTTTTGACATGACAAAATTCTGTTACATCATTGGAACCATTAAAACCAGCACTACACAATGGTATACAGCTTTTATTCCTATTACGAATACGATATCGATATAATGTCTTATTAATATTCAGCGAAAGATGAGTTCAAAGTTGGATACTGCGTATTTTTGCTCGTCCCCTAAAATTTGTGGTTTGGCGCTTACTATCTTTGAGGTACATAATTATAAAAGTAAGTAAGCAGTAGAATGTATAGAATAGGATATTATCTCATACAAAACTCATCCAACCATACAACACATGTCACCTTTTAGCATTTCAATAGCCCTTAGATTTAGATTTAGATTTCAGATGTCATCAGGTCTTCGAATAAAACTTCAGCAACTATGTCCTACTACGCCCTCGCACAAATTCTTTAGGGTTAGAATCGTTGCAACTTTACAACCTTCGGCTACACCCTCGTTCCCACTTACCATTACAAAGTTTTTTCATTCCATCACGCAGTCTACGAGCAACGGTTCCCACGGGAGCGTTTCCAAGTTTCAGTCGTAACTTGATATTCTACCTTCCCCTAGCGGACCATGTTTTACGTACCCCATTTTGTCTGCCTTTATTTTAATCTATATGTTTTAGTTACGACTGTTCAGTGTTCAAACCTACTTTCACTTTTATTGTAAATTTATCGTTCGGTGATTTTGCGAGTTTTAAAGTTTTTTTTTTATAGTAAGTGAAGCATTCAGCTGATGATAAGTGGTTATTGCAGCCCTAATCCTATTTGAGGTTGTATGTGGGTGCTTTGCTACTCATGGGGACTAAGATGTTCGCCTCAAATGAAGTATCCCCGGTATCCATACCTCCCCAGCCGAAACACAACACATGAACAACATGCTGCTTTACGACGGGTTAAGAGGCCGACGACCTTCCCGGACCACTAAAATTTTATTAGATAGTTGCTTATCATCAACAGTATTATTATCTACTACCTCGCCATTCTGCAGATGTCAGTAACCCATTAATGACCCACTACAGGGTCGGGTCTCCTCTCACAATGAGAGGGATGTAGGCCGCCGTCCACCACGCTGGCCTACTGCGGGTTGGTGGACTTCACATGCCTTTGAGAACATTTTTTTTTGTGAACTCTCAGCCATGCAGGTTTCCTCACGATGTTTTCCTTCACCGTAACAGCAGGTGATATTTAATTTTATAAATCGCACATAACTTTTTTACAAAATCATTGGTGCGTGCCACTGGGATTCGAACCCGGACCCCTCGAATCGAGGTCGAATTCTAAGCCACTGCGCTATCACCGCATTCTGCAGATAATTTCGAGAGTTCTTAAAATATTTATTTCATTCACAGTAATATATTCAGATTTGGCTAAAATTTTATGATAATTTCGTAGCCGTATACGATTGTAGAATAAATTTCAAACAAGATCGATAAACCCAATCTTGACCTCTGACATCATTAAAAGATCCATATTTTATAATAATTAAATGTAAGTACATTAACTTTGATAAAACATTTTATTATTTAAAGCAAACATGAATAGAAACATACAAAATAAACAAAAAAGGTTTTAAAGACGTAAATTTATGTTTAACATAAATACTTTAGTAGGTTTGTACTGCCTAGTAGTGAAAATGTTAGCTAAGGTCTGATTTATTAAAATATTAAATTATTAATAATAATTGTTTAATTATTAATAATAATTGTTACTTATTAATAATAAAATTATAAAATTAAAAATTTAATAATAATTATTAATAATAAGTTCTGAGTATCTGTGTTAAAGATACCTACTGCAATAAGAAGATCTGACCATGTCCACAAATAAGGATTGTGAAGGAAAGAGAAAGAACCATCGAATTATTACGATTAACAAGGAATATAAACGAAAACATACATACAAACATAAATGAGTAAACCTTACGGTCAGGTATCCAAGTAAATACAATAAAACATCATAATATAATAAAGCAAGCAAATCTAAAGCAAATAGAATTCGGCTCCAACTTGTCTGCGAGATATCCAATTCGAATATCTAAGATGGCAATTCATATGGAATACAAGGAAAACAGCTTATTGTAACGTCAAAATCTCGTTTAAATTTATTTAAATCGTCATTTGATTCAAAACAGATATTTACTGTAAATGAAAAAATGAAAATTAAAAATACTTTATTTGTTACATAAAGTGAGTACAATAATTAACTGTTATTGGGACATCCTTTTAAATAAAGTCAATCTATCTAATATCTTTCCATAGGTACTAATGGTACACGTTAACTAAATACAAATGCTTTGACATTCGCGTTTATGTTGAGCACAAAAATGTACTCAGCATTGCGAACTAAAATGTGTGTCAAAGAAGTATTAATAATACCGCTTGCTTTTAATATTACGGCACTAGTTGGATGTATAATATAGGAAAATTAAGATTTTATAGATGTTATGAAACAGGTTTTTAAAGAGAAAACACTTTCATTTTCTGTTTCATATATAATCGGGGTTAGTGAACTACGAATGTGTGAAGTATTATTTTTATTTTTGTGCAATTATGTAGGTATCATTAAATTGTGTGAAACCAATTATTTAAAAATTGATTTTTATGTAGATTTATTAAATGATTTAAGTGATTGTTTGTAACGAGGTGAAGTCTGTTTGGATTATTTTAATCCAGAAGGAATATTAATATTTTTAAAGTCATAGCTTGTTTAGGTTACACTCATTTATACCGTCAACAAATAAAAGATAATTCTTACGGAGAGAATAATTATGACCCAATTCTGTCTCATTTTAATTTTTAAATGAACGCAAAGATATTATTATAAGAAAGAAACGTAACAAATAGGATAACATTTATGGTAGTATATCGAACAAGCGATATTCCTAGAAATATTCTCATTAATCTTAAATTATAATTATAATAACGACAACACAGCCGCTTTAGTTATGAAATAATTATTTACTTATATCTTTGAAATTTGACCCAAATAACTTAAACTATGTCAGCGAGCCGTTCGAAAATCGAAACCACAAGTTTTGGTAAAGCACGTATTTGGTAAATCTTCATGTATTTATAATTAAACTTATATGTACGTGTAGGATCGTGTTATGGTAATATAATTATACATAACTATGTGTTTTCAATTTAAATCTATTCAAATTTGACTTTATAATCAGTATTGTGTTGATTTTTAAGCGAGTTTCCATTGTATATTTAACGATTTAATTGCTGCCAAATATAGATTTATTGCTTTATTGTTAAATCAATAATTTTCAATTTGACTATTGATTTGATGTAACTTAATTACTGTAATGGAATTTTGTTTCACTAGCCTATTAAGTAACCGATTTGAGTTTCGAATTATAGTCAAAATTAATTATATTATTAAGTTATTCATGATTTTATCTTTGTTGTTGAATATCAACTTCGATCTTCAGTTATTGTTTTTACGAGTAATAGGATTACAATGTTTAAAAAGTCTGTCGCCTATATTTATCAATATTGTTATGAAAAGTATGAAAGTTATCGTCTATTATTATTAATTTAATGAACATTACAAGTTTCACAATACCAGTCATTGCAAACTACACAGAGTAGTTAGTAATAGAGTAGCAGTAAATGTAATAGTTAACGTCAATCTTAACTCGTATAATAATTTAAATCTTTCATCTTTCGTTAAATGAGAACAAAAAGAAACGGTAGTCTATACAAATATTATAAAGAGGAAAGGTTTGATTTTTTGTTTGTTTGTTTGTATGAATTGAATAGGCTCCGAAACTACTTGGCAGATTTGAAAAATTCTTTCACTGTTGGAAAGCTACATCATTTCTGAGTGACATAGGCTATATTTCATTTTCAAAAAAAATAGGCATCCTTACTAAAATTACGATAACGTAATCCAAGGTGTGAAAAAAATATCAAAAAACTACCTTACATCGCGTGCGCTGCGAAAACTATTGATGATAGAACAAAATGATATACTACATTTTTTTAGAACACACCATTATCTACAAAAAATCAGCGGCAGCATATCTCTAACTATTACAGTCATGTCACAATAAGCGTTTTTTTATTGAAAAAAAGAAATTAAAATACCACCGCTACAAAAAGCTCTTTATTTGTACCTTGGTATTAACCCTTATTAAAATAAATGATGTATTATTTAAGACTGCTTCAATATCTTTATATTACTTTTTGAATTATTCGATTCTGACAATCCATTCAAAAGATATCACGAGTTAAAAAAAAATTAAAAAATAAACTGTATTCGGCTAGCTATGCGTTGTAGGCGTCACTCGGGCAGGGGTACGGGCCCCTGCCCGAGTGACGCCTACAACGCATAGCAAACAAATCATACAAAAAAATCATTAAATAATATCTGAATTTAATTATTCTTATTTTTTTTTTATTTACTCTTTTTTAGGAGCTCGACGCAAAAAGGGATGAATATGTGTCATATTATTATTATTATTATGAATGTGTTAAAATTAACAAATCTAAATGTAATTTATTATAAAGCGCACATAACTTTTTTTACAAAATCATTGGTGTATGCCACTGGGATTCGAACCCGGATCCCTCGATTCGAGGTCGAATTCTAAGCCACCCGGCTATCTGTTACTTCTGTTATTCATACTTTTGCTTAAATCCTTATCCAAATATTTTTTGTTGTAACTAACGTGTTGAAGTTGTTTGTTTTTCGCGATGGACTTGGTGGTGAAAGGTTGACTGTGTTTAAAAAAGCTTTTGATATTAGTCAAATTAATTGGCAGAGCGAAGCCTGCCGGGTCAGCTAGTTATTGATAAGAAGAGTGTGGATCCAAATAATTCCGACCCCGTGATTGATGGAAGAATTAAAAACGGATCAATCGAAGAATCGAATTGGCACTATATCCCATGCAAATTGAATTTGAAATTGACAGCATTCGTTCAACCCAAACTGGTGACAAAATTGGAAAACGGAGGTGCTACAGAAATTGCGGCTTTGATTCTTGCGGACAGTGACGAAACATAGATGAGTGTGATTGGCGTAAACAGGCTTGATAGACGGTGTGCGATTAGCGTGCGATTTGTGAATTTCGACGCTAAAATACACGTACAGGCTGGTGAAAAATTCCTTAAATCGCATGATAACAAAATATTGGCCTTTTACTATTCTTTTATAGAGAACATTAATATCTACTGACGAGTGCGCGATGTTTTGTCTAAATATTTAAGCTATGTGTCACAAAATTTTTCCAGTGTAAAAAGTAACTGAAATTGCTGACAGAACCTAGACTAATTTATTAATGTACACGGTGTTAATTTTTAGGTGAATAAGTGACTTCACATTTAGGGTTGTTTCAGTACTTATAAAAGCAGTTTTTGAATTACCTACTAAAATCCGACAATTCATTCACAAGACATGACGATATGAAATCGTGGTTTTGTATTTTGATGGAACATTTTATATGGAAAGATTCTTTTTTGTTCTTTGTTTGTTCTTTCAGTGTAATTCAGAGTTGGTGTCATATAAAAGTAGTACATTACAAGTATTACACTCAAATTGGGCCAATCCATTCAAAAGATCGGACAATATGAATTTGCGGCTTTGATTCTTGCGGACAGTGACGAAACATAGATGAGTGTGATTGGCGTAAACAGGCTTGATAGACGGTGTGCGATTAGCGTGCGATTTGTGGATTTCAACGCTAAATATAGGGCGGAAATTTGTTGGACAAGTAGAGCCTAGTTGAAATTAGAGGACTTTTATCGGATCAATGAGTGGTGTAATCATTTATGCATCCGCTATATTCACGTTTATAGCTGGTACATTGTTGCTGTCGTGCTGTATAATGCACGTTAACTGTACTGTATAGCATCAGGATGTTAAAAATTGCTAAAGATTCTTCACTTTTTGTCCACCAACTCGCAATAGGCTCGCGTGGTGGACTACTGATTGTTTTGACTGATTCTTTTGATTGATTCTTCTCATTGAGTGAAAACTCCGACCTTATCGTAGTCACAATAGGTCACTATTACGCTGAAAAAAGATTCTTCACCTCTTTCAGTGTAATACATTGTTGGTATTATAGTATAAAAGTTGGCATTACGAATTTCTTCCAAATTCTTAGTCTGCTATTTTTTTTTAATGCTAAAAATAACTTTGAAATTTAATTTCTTTTCAAATAAATTCCTCTTGAACCTAACTACTTGAGACACTTTAATGTGTCTCAAGTAGTATGTTTTTCGAAGAGAATTGCATCAAAGTTTTTTGACGTAGTTTAAGATAAATTATTATTATTCTATTCGATGATGTTTAGACAACAATAGTGTTAAAATTAGTTTAGGTACTAATTTTATGATACCGAGTGGTTTTATAATACAAAAAACTATTTTATTTCGTACCTACACTTAAAAGACAAATGTGATAATAAGATATAAATATAGATGAATAATAAGATAACGTGAACCTTCATGGCAATGAAACCCTTACAATACTTTATAATATTGCTACAATTATTGTAACACTTACAATTCCAAAACATTTAACCTATTGACAACAGCTTAGCGTCAAAGCACAAAGGAAATGGTAGTTCAAAAACATTTCGGATTTCACTTAGCAAATACAGGCTACACACGAATCACTAATGAAGCCCGTCAATCAGTCCGTTTGTCCGTCTGTCACTCAGCTGATACAAATTAGTGACAACGGCGACGTCCGAATCCCTGTTAATGATCTTGTCTATAACTCGTATACTGGACGAGTTTGTTCACACCCCAAAAGGGTTTAACACGCAACGAACGGCAACCCATTTTGCACCTTCGAGCTTGGAGATAGAACTCAAATTACCATGAAACGAAATCACGGATACAACGTGTGAAATTTGAAGTGTGGAGGACGCGTTGGTTAATGAAGGTCCTAACTGTCTTGATGATACACTCGACGTTGGATCTAATGCTATTCGTTTAGGGTTGAATTTAGGTTGACGAGAGTGCAAGGATGAAATGTGGGCCGCACAACGTTCATACGATACTCATTCAACGCGGGAAATAATTGATGATGTGTCGTTGTTGCTCGCTTTATAATTTTGATGATATTGAAAACAAAAAGGTGTATTGCTATGGTCGATAAATTTGGATGATGGAAAGGCTTGACGTTAGTATCTGAAAAGATACTAGACCTGATAAACACCAATTTGTCTTATAGAAACGCAGTAGGAAGTACACAATGCACATTAACTTCACTGTTACAAATAACATCGAAAAATACCTAACTGGTAACATACCTAATCAAATCGTCAATGACCCAAGAGTGACCGATCTGTTAGAACTACTGAGCCTTCGCCGTGACTTTGGCTCCCTCTGTTCTACCAACATTACTTTGGTGTTTCACGGAGCTACGCGAAATTATGCTGACATCACACTTTTGTCATTTTGAAGAGACTAAAGTTCCACCCCCACCACCTGAATTTGTGGCGGTCCTCCACAGTCCGTTTTTCACGCACGTTCTTGCCTCATACGTGAAAACTTTGGAACGGTCTGGCTTATGTGTTTTCGCAGGACTATGACATGGAGTTCTTCAAAAAGGGCGTAAAAAAAGCTCTCCCTCAATCGACAACGGACTGGCGACTTCTCTGGTGTCCGGCGTTTCAGTAGCTGACAGTGACCACTTACTACCAGGTGGCCCGTCTGTCTGTTTGCCTGCTCTTTTTATAAAAGAAAATAAGAGGTAAAATAATAGATAATTCTGACCGGAGTTTTTATGTGCGTCGCCATGTTGCGGAAAACTCATGATCTAATTATTTTAATGGCAATTGTGCAAAAGATGACAATGTCATGATTTGAGCCAATGAGCTTGTATAGAAGACAGATATTGTGTGGGCAAATCAAAAATGAAAGTGGCATCAAGTATGAATTTGTATATGTATGTGTAACTTTATACTCAATTCCTTCCTTCCTCCTGGAGGAAAGAAGGAAGGAAGGAAGGAACTTTATACTCAATTAGTAGGTACAAAAAACGAAATTATTTTTGGGGAATACGATATTGTGGCCGCTATTTCTAGTTTGATTGAACAACTGAAATTCAAGCATTCATCCAATAAATTTGGTTCAACAGAATGGCGGAACGAAATGTATTTAATTAAACACTCGGATTTCAATCAACACCTTCAGTTGACGAATAGAACTGGCGGATCTAAGTGACGGCTATTTAACAAAGTTTGGTACAATAGGTACAATAGGTAGCAATTTTTTACAATTTTCTGCTCTACGAGGATCTTGTATTTTGAATTTATTCTAAGTTATTTCAAATTTTCCGTTAGAATTTATTCTAACGGAAAATTTGGGGCCAAGTATACCATCACAATTTTTAGTCCAGATCATGATACAAATGATGACAATATGACTGCTTAACTCTCATATTCGACAGTTTCGGTATCTAATGGAGTTATAAATGCATTATAACTCCATTGCAATTTTCCGACTGAGTTTTATTGGCGCACAACTTTTGGGATAAAACGGGTAAAGAGGTTGGCGGTAAGGTACCTCGTCTGAAGCTACTATGGCCCAACCACCTATATGTTTAGAGTCATTTGGCGATGAAGGCGATATTAATCTTTGAGCTGTGATTAATGCCGTAGAACACACATAACACGCATCAACATATTACAGCCGCAGTAATAGCCTAACCGCAGACGCGCACATACATACATTGAGATGACATAAATGCTGTATTAATGTCACCAAACCCTGAAATGGCAACATGTTTTGGTTAGGTACTTAAAAATTAAGGTGATCTAAAGCTATTAATGAATAATGAATAATATGCCTTATTCCTCACTTGTTACTAGGTTTACTTCAGAATTTTACGCTCGGTTACCTATCTTCAACCTTTAATGCTGAAAAAATAAAATATTTATTTTTATCATAACAAAAACTTCATCGTTGATCATCCATTGAATTCAGATGAAGTACGTTCGATTCCAGGAATGAAATAAAACGAAAACCCCAAACAACTCGTTCCATTTACAATCAAGAGTATAGCCGCGAAAATGTTCTGGAAAAACTTGTAAGAAGACTCGGATTTCCGATTATACGGGAAGCTCAAGCAGAGTTCAGATATCTTAAGAACATACTTTGTTACAAGTTTCGAACTTCGCTTTTTGTTACCCCGTTATGTTTTTGTTTACCAACAATTTTACCCGAACGCAACTGCTGTGGATAGGCGTTTTGCATAAAACGTTCCGAACTCGACTCTTTAAAGCCGAAAAGAAAGGGTTTTGGATTAGATTGACAACGCAAGTACTGCGATTGTACTCGTATTTCAAAGCTCTTAAAAGTTCCAAAGTGTCTTCGTTCAGATCAGTTACATAAGGTTGTTTGTCAATTTTTTGTTGCCTTCTCCTGAGCCCTTCTTTGTTTTTTGATGCCGACTTGAGCCGTACTTTTTCTATGTCAAGATAAGTTACGTTTTAATACACTTAGAAGCCTTATGTAAATCCTAGACCTTCTTTTGTCTTTTAAATGTCCTATCTGTAACACACACTACCCAGGTCTTTTTTTCGCCGTTTCTGAACAAAAGTTTTTGGGTATTTTGTCCTATATGAACTGAGTATGTCACAGTAATTCTATTTACTGCTATTTCTTGACACCGATCCACTAAAATGGATAGACCTGTAGTGATAATACTTATTGGCTCGTGAGCACAGTAATGGGAGGCCTAGAGCATATTCCAGCATGCTGCTCCAATGCGGATTGGTGTAGAATCGGTCTAGTGGCCAACAGGTGTCGGATTCCAAACCGCTCATAGGGCTTCCGACAAAATTTAACGACTGTGATCTTTTCCACAGTAACCGCGACCAATGACTTAACGTGACTTCCGAAGCACGGAAGCGCGCATGTACTCGTAATTCGCCACAAGCGGTCACCCATCCAGGTGCTAACCGCGTCCGGCGCTGCTTTACTTTTTCCATCACATGCGATGTAATCAATCAGCAGGGCTATTGGTATTCAAGCGCGCTTACGGTAACGGTTAATTATGCTAACAAAAATAGTAAAGCAAACAATTCTTATTTACCAAATAAACCTAATTTCTCTTTATCACAACAACTTCTCCCATAAACTAGATTATAATGATTAATATTATATTGTTTCTAGGGAGTTTTTATAAAATCAAGGTGCTCATTAACCAGATATCAAACAAAGACTTATGTTTTGATCGAGCTATTGTTTAATGAATAGGCTTAAAACAAAAGCCTGGTGTTATGTTGCCTCATCGAACTCTTCATTAATAATTGGATTCATTGTAGAATATACTTCGGCATCAGTTAAAATTGAACAATTGTCTTAGATTTACTATTCAATGGCATATTTTGATAAAATTAAGACAAAAACCAATTTATTTGCTTTGTTTGTATTGATTAAGAAGGTAACGAGAATGATGATTTTAGTGTTATGTCAGTTTATGATGCTGATTCTAGAAGATTTTGAATAAATATTCGTGTTTTTAAATTTTCGATAGCATTTAAGTAGCAAATAAGTCAACCTTCTTCTATATCTTTCGTCTACATTGTTCGTGCGTGATCGCACGCATACGCACGAGTTGAATTCGTAGGAAATCGCGTACAAACTGAGTGTGGCCTAAGTTTACATCTATCTTAATACGCATATAGACAAGCAGCCGGATACTACAAAATTCATGATGGGCCAAATTTCAAACCAACCAAATTCTATACACTTACCATACAACCCTGTGATTTACGTGTAGTAACATAAAAAGGTCACACGAACCAGCCCCTCGAGTCAAATTTCAAACAAATTCACTTTTCCCACGACAATACAACGCTACAACAAGGTCAGGTCTGTTCGGCCAACACGCCACTTGACCCGGCGGGCATCGAACCCCAAACTTTTGGTTTGCTCCAGATATTTGTAGATGTAGATTATGGAAAATCGAGTTATAGGGAAGTATCGCGAACTTTACACAAAACTTGACGGGTTTGTAATTTTGCCGGCGGCTTCACCTATACTTGAGCTATTTTCACCTCTACAATATGTTTAGGAATTTCCAATTTTGAAATAAATTTCCTTCCCTTATTTGAGGGTTTGAACTTTCAAATGTCGTCTTTCCTTCCTTCCTTCCTTCCTTTCTTTCAGCCCTTGGTAGTCCAATGCGTGGCATGGGCCTCCCCTAATCGGCGCCACTCCACCCGGTCCTTTGTCGTCGTATTTAATATTATGAAACTATTTAATTATCTTCTCCCAGGGAACCTCCATGGGACTTTAATGGTGGATCCGTAATCCGTGAACACTGCATTTTTTAGAAACGTCAGGATTTGGACATCTCACAGGCTAGTCTCTTCTTGTGACCACTGAGAAGCAAGTTTAAGAAACAAAATTTAAATAAATAAAAATATGTATTTGATTAACACATTATGTTGCTGTTGGTAAAATAAAGTTTTTAATTACATCGAACACACGCGAAATATCCATTATCGATATTATCGCTATCATAACAATTGCGATCACTTTCGTATTTAATACATAGATATACCTATGTATTCGTAATAGATAGTTCTGTAATATTACATATTGAAGACCACTGGACATAATCGTACCTACCTTATAATGTTTGAAGAATCTACCTTTTTTCTGACTCCATCAAAAATAATTGACAGTCAATTTGTTTTTGTACTCGTACCATCAATATTTGTGGATTTTCCTGTTAACTGACCATACAGAGAATTTCAGTGTATTTTTATTTCCATCACAGTATTTACAGTTAGTTCAGGCATAATAGTCACTTCCAAAGAACACGATGATTCTATAACAATTATTATTATTGTCAGTACCAAGAATACCTTTGGTTTTGAATTTGCATTGGCTATCTCCCATCACTATTATAATTACCTGACGTTTTTAGGGTATAGTTCTACCTCAAAAGATGATGCGAGACGATTTTGTTTGCTTTACTTTCAATTAGAATTTGTTTGCGAATGACGTCCGTTATAAACTACGTGCATAGCAAATTTCATCCATCTTCACAAACTTCCACACACCTTTCGAAGACTCTGAATCATCTATAGCCTTAAACTGAAGAACTGCTTCATATATTTTTTATTATCTTTCACTTCATTAAAATTACTTTGTAAGCAAACCTTTTCCATTTTCAGAGCAAATTACAAGATCGTTTCTCGTACTTAGTGAAACAAGTCCCTCATTTTTAATCACCGCAATCAAATGCTTAAACAAAATCGAAGTTATCGATCGTGAAATGCTTACAGTACCTAGAAATATACCACCACTAGTAATTAGGTCGAATTCACATAGTGACTGAATGACTGTATCACACTGATGAGTTCTTTGGTATATGTGTTACCCGACGTAACTTTTTTTGCCAAGAAAATATGTGACACAAAGCAACCACGTACCATAAATTTCTTTTTAAGGAACCCTTGTACATAGCTCTCACCGCGGACGTACCGCCGTTCTTATAATTCGACGTGAAAGCTCATGTTCGTTGGTCATGATTTTAATGTCTTGTATTCTATTAGATTTGGTCGACCATCTTAGTCCTCTATGTAACGCCTTCGATCACAGCCCCTGGGTTGACTTCTTATGTGTTTGAGCGTGGACGTGGGTGCCATTGATTACAGTACCACATTGCATCAGATTCTGATATTACTTATTTGTTTACTATAAAATTATTTAAAAAAAAGAAATTATGTGAACAAAACCGCATTCGCAGTACTCCATGAAGCATGTTATTAGCTGTTGTCTATCAACAAACGTGCCACATGCCATTACTGAAGGCTGATTGTCGTTGCAAACAAAAGTAGCACTATGTTTTTTTTAAACTAAAAAATTCGTGTATTATGCATAGAGCAGACAAACTGGCAGATTAAAACCCAGTGATACAGTCGATATTTTTTTCCATCTCTGGATCTAATTTTTAGGTTTACGTGAACGAAGTCGCTGACAGAAGCTAGTAATCAATATTACAAGATATCTGATTTTCGTGTATTCTTTTTTTTTAATGGAAACCCTTTAAGATTTAAAATCACCGAAGCATCAAATCAGGTCGATTCGTGTGAAGCTTCCACGATCAGGCGTGGTTGGGGTTGGAGATCAAAGCGGCAAACGAGGCCCTCTCGTGACTGGTTTACGCGTGTCGACGAAAAGCTTCCGGAAAGTTCTGTGGGGCTTTGATAGATTTCCACCGTATCAGTGCCAACATCGCTGGCATTGATGACGAATCAGTTTTGGAACCGTGAATTTTATGATACAATGTTTTTCAAAGAAGAATTCCGCAAAGAAGTTTTATGAAAATGATTTTGTATAAGTAAATCTGGAATTAGTTTTGGAAAAATATATCGTACAATTATTTAATCGATTGAGACTTATGGTCGTGTATCCATGGATCTGACGACACACAAAATTCTATGAGTGTTAATCGCATTTATATAAGAAAATTTTAAACGCGGTTAGGTATTCCCTTACGATGTTGATCAACTTATTCTGATCTTCTTTTGTTGCATCAACTATCAAGACATTCCGAAAAATTATATACTAATTTTAGATAAGGTCGCAAATTTTACACCAGAACTAAATAAAAATATAGAAAAAGTAAAAAAAACATTTATTCCTACTTCAGAATTCCATTTTAAGAGCTATTAAAGGCGCTTTCAATGACTGAAATAACTTATTCATATGCTAATAACGATGACGATAAATAAGAATTAAAACGCGTTCCCAATTCTTGAGGGTGAATTTTAAATGTGATAGTCTCTTTGGGAAGCTGAAATGTACACCTCTAGGCTTTTCAATATTGGTCGGCTAATGGTAGCCGTTAATAGGAACTGTGTTTTATTGTGCCTTGCAAGTTACTAGTAGTTATTTTATTTCAACAGGAAGTATCCATATGTCTTTGATAAGCCTAGATTCATCAATTAACTGATTTATGGGAAGATAAATGTATCGCATTTTTTAGTCATTCCTTGTGTGAAATCGCAATCTTTTCCTTACTACCTAATCCACTGCTGGATCCATATCCAAGAAAACAGCGGAATTCAAAGGGTTCAGAAGTGGGTGGAAGGATGGACCTTCCCTAATCCACGCTGTTCCACCCACTTCTGAACCCTTTGAATTCCGCTGTTTTCTTCAGGTCTTTATGTCGCTTGACGGCCTGTCCTGCTTTTGTTTTCCGAAACGTGGTTATCATTCAAAGACCTTTTCCATCGGATATCGGTCCGTTGAACCATATTATGGCCAGCTAATTGCCACTTTACTCACTCTTAGTTAGAGTAAACTGCTGAAAAAGTAAAATTCATATAGTTTGGACATAGAACCTCTGAATTTTTCCCAAAATACACGAAATTTCTAAAAACCCTGTAACCACAAATCGCTTTCCATATAAAATCTGCCCCATTTGACTATGCTGTAT
Organism: Erynnis tages; assembly: GCA_905147235.1. NCBI lineage: Eukaryota > Metazoa > Arthropoda > Insecta > Lepidoptera > Hesperiidae > Erynnis > Erynnis tages. Next base: position 9,986,910 of record LR990087.1, read on the forward strand.
TGGGTTTTCATAACAATTCCTTTAATTCCGACCTGGCCTGCCATTGGCCCATTGTGCTATATCTGGGTCGCGGGTCGACGGTTAAAGGGAAATACTGCCTACTCGTATTACGAATCATTTAACTACGCTCTAGTATGTTTTTCTGTATGTATATTTACGTGCTCATATGCTCATATTACGGGCTTGGAAAGAAGTTATGTCTTGCTATTATTGTTATTCTACTACCTATTCTCTTCTATTAATTTATTGAACTCTTGATGTTATTTTTTTGGAATGATGTTACTGAAAGGTACCTACCAGTGTGCTTAAGAGTATTGAGTAGGTTTATTTTCTGTCGTCTTTCATTTGACCACCAACCTTCCACTTATCAGTGGCAGCCTACCTGCAGTGTCATGTATTGCGTATAGTCATGTAGTACATGACATGTTCAGTATTTATATATGTTACAAACTTTCTTATTTTAAAAAATGTCTTTAACTTTTGTCTGACTACGTGCTTCACCTGATACTTACTTTGTCGTTAGTAAGTATATGTGTAGGTACTAATTATTGTGGATAAAGATACTTAAGCTTTATATTCATATTGAACAAATGTAGTACTCAAAAATTTAATACCATTTTCGCAGTCAACATAACACGGAACAAGAAAAGCAGATGAAAAAGCGGATAAGCCCACTTAAACAAAATGTTCTTTAAACTATTTGTTTTTAAATTTAACTATTCTCGTGTATTTTCTATTCACAGAGGAATAAACACACATTCGCATTCCGTTTACTAAACTGAGTCCTGTTCCGCATTCGTAAGATATTCGTGCAGTGAAATTGAAGGGAAAATGTTTCGCTTAATTTTAAACGATGCAGGTTGCAAGCGCAGTGTTTTATCGACCTCTAGAGACAGCTACAAGTATGTGGAAACGTTTGTCAGTTAGTTAACAGAATTTACGTATTCTATAATACGTAAATTACCTTTACCTAATACCCCTAATACCTATTTATGATGTACTTTTTTAAATAAAAAATTCTTGGTGGCATAAAACTTTGGTAAAAATTTAAATTATCTTGTAGAAAAGTAGATTTGGAGTTTTTTTATCTTATCTAATTTACGAGTATCGTGACTTCAAAAGCATTCGCTTAAAACTAAAAAATAGGAAATAAAAATAATTTTATAAATTGAAACCGACTTCAAAAGAACTGTCTTTTGTATCAAGTATTTTGTAAAATTTTGGCACCAACCTCGAAAAAATGGTAAGTAACAAATTTTATTTCATACTTTTTTGAAATCGTTTTAATTTTTGAAATTATATTTTTTTCGTTTGAAACATAGTTCAATAACATATTGAATAAGTTTCCAACTATCACCCAGATACCTACCTAAACGAGAAACATTCGCTGCACGTACGAGCTTCACTGGGAGAAATTGAGTGTAAAACGTTCCGTTTAATTTAATTTTAAACGCAGGTAGCGGCTGCAGTGTTTATCGTCCTCCGGAGAGTCACTGCGGTGGCAACTTCTGTCAGAAGTTTGTGTAAAGTTTAAATTTGTGGGTGATGCTTTTTGGACGTGTTTTAAATTTTTGGTTTATTACACCGCTCTCTTACAAAAGTTAATATCATCTCTTGTAACAGTAAAAATATGTAGAAAACTGCTGGGTTCTGAGTTACTCTTGATGTGTTATTCTTAGTTCCTAAAGGCATGACTTTGACATACACCAACTCGCAATTACCAAGCTTAGGGAAATAAGCAGATAGGTCATCTGATGGTAAGCGGTCATCGCCTATTGTAATGTATATCGCCTAAACAAAAGCAACAGCCAGAGGAGTCGCCAGTGGGTTGCTTTGAAGGAGAGATCTATGCAAGTAATATTTTCCTAAAACCTCAAAAAAATTTTGTCACGATTCCTGATACAAAACCTTCGTCGTTTCCACCAAAGAATTCAGAGTAGTTCTTTTAAAATTTAAAACACGCTTTATGGCACCGTAATTTTTTAAATATAATTTTAAAACCACACAAGCAAGAACACCACTCCACTACGCCTCTGGGACGTACAACTGTTACATTTATCAAAGTAAAGTACGCGCGTATGCATTTGGGATTGTGGTCGGTGAAATTCAAAATTGTGAAACCATTTTTTTAATTTTAAAATTTTATAACATTGGATGTTTTGTAACTGATTAAACCTTCGAAACTTTTAGTGCAGTAGTTTAATTTATCGTAACTTAGCGTTTTCATTTCGTCCTAAACGAAATATAGGTACACTTTTATTGTCTGGTGCAATATCTTGTTTTTTTCAGTTATTTAAGAATATCATCAGTAAGTAATCAGATACCTTGCTACCATCAATTCTTAGGTTGTACTGTACAATGTACACAATAAATTATCTACCCAGAAATTCACATCCTACGTCTTCGTCAAGTCCTACGTCTCATAATAACACTTCCTGTGTTTTTAATATCTGTACCTGAGATATAATTTTATCATTAGGTTTAATGTAAGGCAACTACTTACCCGTAATGAGTAATCGAGTAGCAACAACCTTACCGACCATCTTAATTCTCAAAACTCTATCTTTATTTATGCGCGACCGATATTCTTCGTATATATCTATTACCTACTCGTATATTTCTTCCTTATTCTTACATATTTTAGATTCGTTCAATCGTAAATTATGGCTTCGGTTCCAACATTGAAAAAAGTCATATTTGACCCTTTTTATAAAATGTAACCCTCAAATAACTTCCCGTGACAAATGAAGTAGACGATTGCTAATAAAACGGCATCCTGGTTCGGCATGCGGTCCGGTGGCCGATATTATTATCGGTCGTAAATTAACCCCCGCATACACAATGCGGTCAACTCGGACTCCGGGGGAAATTACCATGATGCGGGGATGTTATTTATTACGATATCTGTTTCATTTGAAAAATTACTGGGAAATAACTCGTTAAAAACTTATTTATTGGCATTTTGGATGAATATTTAGTTAATTACAACACTCATTATTCAAATTTACTAAACATTATTACAACAAAATCAAACAAAAACATATTTGCATTTTGATCAACCCATATTCACCTTTCACGTATGCAAAATAAAATAAACTAATATTAGGCTTAATTAGAAACGTATTGATGGTGTCGTCTTAAATACCACTTGTCCTAATTGACAATCAGTTGGTCCGCAATAAGTTGGTCGTACGATAATGTCACTTGGACCATTTGTCGCATTTCCGCGCGAATCGTCAGTAAGGACAGCTTCATTCAGAGACCTTTGTTTAAATTTTGTCATGTTGGTTGGTCTGTCGATTGTGTCGTATTGCGACAGTTAATAAGGATAAGAATTAATAGTATTGAGCCTAATATTATTACCGCAGTTATTGGGCAAAAAGCTTATAAATTAGCAACATTTTAAACTAATACAAACTTTAAATACTTACCTTTACTTACAGATAAAAATTCAATAAGATTCATTGTTTCTGGCAAATTATAAATTACCAACATTTTTAAACTTCCTTTTATTATCTATCCAAATTTTTAACTATAACGAACTTTAAATACATACCTTTAGTTGAAGGTTAGTAGATTTGGTAGTTGAATTTAAAATAAATCAAGGAGGCGCCTTGTTTCTAGCAATCAGTGTTAAGACAGGAACTGTTTGAGTCTGCTTTCGATTCGAGAACTACTCTCTAAGGCTATAAATTTACTCCAGACTCCTCTAACAACACGTGTAAGAAATACTTGATTGAAGTATACTTTGATACCGTTTCTTACATCTACGTTTCTTTCATGGCCTGGCACGGGCTTTCCCCACAAGAAGGAGCATACTCCACCACGATGCTTTTCACAAACACAAAATACACTCGACTCCCAAAATTAATTGCAAGAATTTCACAATTAATTCCCACAATTGAAACACATTATGAAAATGATTTTCGCTACTCAGACAATGAAATTTATAATGCTCAGTCAATATTCCCCATCGCACCCGCTCTGATGCGGTTCACCGCATCCTGTGGTGCGGTTAGCGGGTGCGGTCAAACCGGTCTTCCGGCCAAATGGGTATGCGGTACCTGTAAATTGTGCATTATGAGAAAATATATTTTCACTGAGCTTTGAACTGTTGAGATATGCATATTGAAGGTACATTAAGGTACACAAAATGAGTTCGTGTACCATCTTACCTAAAATAAACTTTCGTGAGGCTTATGAGAATATTTTTATATTTAACCTTTTGCCTCTCCAATACGGCAATAGAAACATTAGGTATGTTTCACCTGTGACTGTGACTTACTGTTTAAGTTTACAAGTACGTAAATTAGAAATTGAAGGTAAAAGACAATTTTTGTTTTAATTGAAGATTTTCCAATATTTTTCCAGATCTTTACGTAGTATTTACAAACTCAGATTTCTCGTTAACGAAATCAGTATTCCACGAAAACCTACTCATCGAAATGTCTTATGAAATTTTCATTCATTATTTCATCATTTTAATGTCTAATAATCCCTGTATCTATTATTTAGTAAGACTCACAATATTGAATTTCATAAATCCTAGTCAATTTCCTCCATCGCCCCGCTGGTGCGGTTCACCGCGTCGCGATGCGGTCAATGCTTGCGGTTAATCGCTTCTCAGAGAGCAAATAGGTGTGTGATACCTTTGAATTATATATTGCATTAGGGTACGCGGGAACTCGGGTCTTATAGAAGAATTATTTTGTTAGTGAAATGGAAAGGTCATAGAGGATTGTCTTGTTTTTAAGGTCACGTGATCTGTATGGTAGCTAACGTGTGGCATTAGTATGGGATACTAATGCCACGCGCCGTTAGCTATACTTAGTAACTGGTACTGACTTAAAGCGGGGTCGGGTATCCTCTTACAATGCAAACGATGTTATTATATATGTACTTATTTTTACTTTTAGAATTTGCATACCTGAAAAGGTGAATATGGATTGATCAAAATGTCCTGTAAAACCAATAACTAAACCATATTCGTGCAAATAAATGATTTTCATTTCATTTCATTTCATCTCATTTCATTTCATGTTGGTTTTTGTTCACCACTTTAGTTAGCCTTATAATTGACTTTATCTTATATTTACTTTATCTTTAAACTCAATCGATCTGAATTTTTCGAGAAACGTTGAGTTTTGGATACGGCTTCACATGACTATTTGTTTCGAACTAATGTACACGCCCTTAGCGGGAATACGTCACTTTACAAGTCAACATGTATATTTCGGGATTATCTGACCTACTTTGGACCTATCTGAGGGCACTCTGTTTCACTATAACTGGACTAGTTTCGGACCTGTCCGAGGTCCATAATCATGAGCTCTCAGCGAGGCGGGGGCGGCGACATAATTGCCCAGGAATCCGCCAATAATATTTGAGTAATTACTACAGGTGCTATTATTACATGAATTTAATTATAAAAAATCCGTCACCAATACCTTCGCACACAAACACTGTTAAGAAGGGACCAGGATATAAATCTCTATAATGAAATATATTTACTCAGATAATCCTGTCGGAATCGCTCCGACGGAAATAAAGCAATGGATCACCGTAATTGAAATTCAGGCGATCCGCGTTTATAATTTAATCAATTTTGTTACAAAATTATACATTTTATTCATAGCATCCTGGAATAATCGTGGTCCCGGGTCCAGGGTCTCATTGTTAGGGTTATGTACCCAAAAGGTACCAACGAGACCCTTTTTAATAATAAATTCACGCAAACGGGCATGCATAAGGTCTACACCATTCTGTTAACTATTACCTATAAAAAATAAATACCTAATTGTTTTTGAAAATTATAATTAACAGATTAATTTTACTGAAATACCATTGTTGTAATAAAAAATAAATGTCAAATAAGCCTCGGTGAGCGCTGTCGCAAAGAGTGAAAAAGAGCGGCAAAAGTTGTGTACGTCATGGTGCTCTCTCTTCATGTAATGGCAGACGAGCTGTGCAAATTATGCGAATGAATATATAAAAATGTTAATAAGACATGGCTATCCTTTACCTGAACCTTTTCTTAATAATTCTCATTGTGAGAGGAGACAACACCCTGAGATGGTCACTAATAGATTAAAGACAAACGGGCGTAAGGACCTGTGCCGTGAGCATGAACACTATATCGTACGGTAAGCGTACGGTAAGTCAATGTATTCGTACGGTAAGAGTCAGTCATTAGTATGTCACATGTCAGTCTGTTTGACATCTTCCCATACTAATGGCAAACGTTAACTATGAATACTTTGACGATAGTGTTTATGCTCGGGGCATTGATGCTCAGCAACCCGATACTTAATGCAGGGTCGAGTCTCCTCTCACAATGAGTTGGATGCAGGGTTAAGTCCACCACGCTGGCCTAATGCGGTTTGGTGGATTTCATATGCCTTTGAAAACATCCTGGAAATCTCTTAGACATGCCAGGTTTGCTCAAGATTTCCTTACATTACCAAAAGGAATATGAAATCCACCAGCCGCTTTATGCCAGCTCGGTGGGCTAAAGCCTGCATCCTTCTCATTATAAGAGGATTCCTTACAATGGATTACAGACACATTAAGACCGATTAAATAAAACGAACAGCAAAAGACTACCATATTATTTAAGTTGTATTTATATTTCTTTGCAACAATCCGCACGCGTGGAACTTGTTTTGGTATGGACCCACCACCCTCCCCTATCTCTCTGAGTAGGTATATACCATAACAACTGATGGGTTTTGAATAAAAACACTTGATAATAACTAGAAAATATAATAATATTGAACAGACTTGTCGAACTACGGCACATAGGGAGCAGCGAGAGCAACGGAAGGAAGGAGCGAACGAATGTTGCCAGGAAGGCGAAATTTACATACAGATGCATAACATGACCACAGATAATTTAACAACAACTTATTCCAATAGTACACGACACGTGTTTCGCCCCAAAACGGAGCATCATCAGGTGATGTGGACTCTACAACGGTTGGTTGCTCAGTTGCTGAGTCAACTCAGCAATGGATTTCCGCAAAGTAACGCCTGATACAATATATTAGATTACCATATAACAAAACTATATATTTTATTCACAGGGCCCGAAGTAAGTCAGCTTAAAGTGACCTACATCGCGTGAAGCTACGTAATGAACTCCTATTGAAACGAGTGCAAGTGGCGCAGTAGGACAGAACGCAGCGCAATGCTTATATGCACATCGTTGCACTATTTGTACAATGAATGTGCCCTTAACAATTTCATGTACCTAATGAATTGTGGAATTATATGAAATGGATTAAATAAATAATAAATAACGCTTCACACTCACAGCCCCACACCCCATTCCCTGTGTCGTGGGTGCCATGGACAGTTGGACACACACAAGACAAGAACACAACACACCCAGACCAGAAATAGAAATTCAAATTCATTCAAATCTCTGCTTCGCTGGGAAACGAACCTAGGACCTTCCGCGCAGCGCACCGGTGTCTTAACCACGGCGCTACTTGATTCTATTCCTGAGAACGTAACCAAAATAACTTTTCCCTGTGTATTTTTCGCACTTTTTCGTTCAGATAAATCATTTTATTTCTTAAGCAACCATTTATACCAAACAAATTCAGAGCCCTGGTAAGAATAGTTGAAATATAATTAACATAGTTTCACAAATCGCTGAGAAAGCAAAGATTCTTATTCAAATACTTTTCTTATTTAAATCTGCATCGCCAATGCAGTGGAGTAGTTTCATTTCAAAACGCGACGTTTACTTTGTTTGTGTAAGTAAGTGAAGAATGAGTGAACAAAATATACTTAAGTGTAAGTAAGTGAAGGACTATGTAATCTTTGTTGTAGAAAATCATGGTTTGAAGTGATAATGTACATAATTATGTCTTCAACCATTACATAATGACCTCCACTGCAGAGCATAATAATGAAAAGTTTTTACTTATTATTTTTTAGTCCACCACACTGGTGAATTTGCGGTTTGTGGACTTCACAAGTCTTTGAGAAATTAATAAAAGACTCAAAGGCAAGTATACTTACGAAGATTATGGAGAAAACGTTTGCGCATGAAGAACATTTTGTACAACCCTTTTTTTCCAGTGTTGGAAAAATTGTACAGGCTATCCGATCAGGTGTGATGAAACTTCAGAATTGAGTTGGAAGTCTGTTGTTAATTTTGTAAATATAAAGATTGAAGTTAAGGCCTATTGCGACCATTTAAATCTTCATGTGTGTGCTTTACTTCTAGAAAATATCAGAAAAAATAAAGAAAGAAAAGTGACCATAATAAAACAGTTATACACACACACACTCGTTCTGTTTGCTTTACTTCCAGAAAATATCAGAAAAAAGAAAGGAAGAAAAGGAAAGAAAGGTACTGTTGGGCGTGTAACCACAAACAAAAACCGCGAAACTTCATGAGATAAAAGTACCGCATTCCTCGCAATGCAGAGACAAATGCAAATTCTCCTAAGACACGCTCTATTACATCTGATTTATATTTTATTTTAGAGTAAATGGTATATAATGGCTTTATATAACAACTCCTTATATTTTTACAGTGTTCGCAAAATCACATTAGCAATTTTGTTTCACGAAGAGCACTCCGAGCGGAAAACTAGTTATGAATATTTATTATTTACTCTGTAGGCTGGACGGGAAATTATACGGTAAAGTAGTAATATGCAAAGCACTTGCGATCTAAAAGCTGGAATTTTGGCGCTTTTTGAAAGAAAGAACTTTAATTATGTTATTTTGCTTTATTCTTCAGAAGCGCGCAATTTCTAGCGTTAACGACCCAGGACATTGTTTACTGTCCCCGATGGGGTAGAAAGGTCCTCAGACGATCACGTTTAGGCAAAAAGAGTACAGGCCACCCACCAGGTGGACTGACGACCTAAATAAGAAAGTGGGATACCGTTGGATTCACAAGGCCCGGGACCTGGCGGGGTCGCATCGATTAGGGGAGGCTCAAGTCCAGCAGTGGACTACCCATGTCCAGCTGGACTAACTCCAGGGCAGAAAGAAAGTAAGAAAGGAAGAAGTGGATAGCTCAGCTCTGAGTTGATTCGAGATATGACCTATTTATGACTATTCAACGTTTTGAACATCCGATACGGGTTGCTCGTTTCTCCACTAGCTCGTTTCTCTACCAATCCGCACTGGAGCAGCGTGGTGGAGTATGCTCCAGACATCCGACAGTGGGCTATAAGCCAGCGAAAATCAAACTTAAACACGAGCAAAATTCACGAAAATCCCAGAAATTAATTCAAACCAAACCCGTCTCAACTTCTGTAGATGCGTATTAAAATCTGAATAGTAGTGTTTCGACATTACATTTCTAGACCTTAATCCGAGGTCAACAACTACTAAACACACAAGTACACTCGCGTGTTCGAAAGGGTTTACACGTGTAGTGTTTGCCGGGTTTCCAAATTGACTAATTTAGTCCCAAACAAACAGCGAACGTAAACAAACAATAACAAGTAATTTGTGAGACGAGGCACAAATGGATTTTTTGGATGGAGTGGGTGGCAGATTTTTATGGGGAAATCCATAATGGGTTTTGCCAGTCATTCCCTGGTTATGGCAGACTCTTTTTTATAGTAATTGAGCAGCAAATGAAGTTATATGGTCATTTTGATGTTATGTGGTACTGCAGCCCATGGACGTCTGCATCTATACCTCCCCTGCCGAAACACAAGACATGAAGAACATGCTGCTTTACGACGGGTTAAGAGGCTGGCGGTAAGGTGCCTCCCAGGAATATCAAAAGCTGTGTTTTCAAGTGATTCGATATTCACCATTTATTTCTCTCGTGAAAAAGGTGAAAAATCTCTTATAAAAGGTGATAGCCCAGTGGCTTAGAATTCGACCTCGAATCGAGGGGTCCGGGTTCGAATCCCAGTGGCACGCACCAATGACTTTGTAAAAAAGTTATGTGCGCTTTATAAAATTAAATATCACCAGCTGTTACGGTGAAGGAAAACATCGTGAGGAAACCTGCATGCCTGAGAGATCACAAAAAAAAGTTCTCAAAGGTATGTGAAGTCCACCAACCCGCAGTAGGCCAGCGCGAGCATGAACACTATTATATACTAAGGCCTACATCCCTCCCATTACGAGAAGGAGATCCGACCCTGTAGTGGGTCATTAATGGGTTACAGGCATTTCTCTCGTGAGTCACGTGTATTACATACGAGTACCTATTGTTTTACAAATATGTCTACTGTTGGATTGGCAAAGTGATAACTGTATTGATACGTCTACGCATTTGCGAAAATAGACACCAGCCGCTGAACTTAATCACATCTTCGTCTATTAGCGCTTCTAAACTTCAGACCCGTTGGGAACCTATTTCAACTGAAAGTTCAATGACCACTAGACACTGTTTATTATAAGTTGTACTATTATGTATTCTGTGGTGTTACTCAAAACCATTGTAACCAACATCCACAGATAAGATATAAATAGATGATGCAAGTTCGGCCATCAGTATAAAAACCAGGTGTGCCGCTTTTTTGTTATCTACTAAGACAAAACAAAAACTTTTTAGTGATGGGAATCCTATGTATCAACGCGACGCCGAATCAACAGTGTCAGTATGAATAATATCAATTATTCTATACACTATCCATCGTCATTCGAATGAACTCGAACTCGTCACATTAAAGACGAAATTCAAACAAATCGATTTTATTCGAGTAATGAAACTATATTATAAGAAAAATAAATCCGAACTAGTGTAAACAACGGTTGGAGTGCGGATTCAATGCAACAGCGACGACGTCCGCCAAATCATTTAAAATATTTTGAAACGGAAATATTTTGAGAAATACATTTGCGTGATCTATTCAGACCTATAACTGCGTCAAAATCATTGTTTAACAATCTCATCCAGCCCGGCCTTTGTCTCCCATCCCAGGAGCTTCTCCTGTTCCGAACCAATAAATCATCCGGTGATGACAAGGCTGATTCGTCGAGATCTAATAAAATGCGAGATCATTTATCATCGCGTCCATTTGGCACAGATGAGCGCTTTTAACAATAATGTTAGTTTCGTGTTGCGGAGTAAATGTTGCGTGAAAAATACGATATACTCCGTATGTTCGATATAGGTAGGCACTTGGTTATACGATGTTTGTATACGCCTTTAGTGATGTTGTTTTTTTTTGCTTCGAATGACGTCATTTGTGTGAATTATTTCTAAATGAATTGAAGCGATTTTCGTCAAAGGATAAGCAGGGCATAAAAGGTGCAATACAATACAATACAACACACAACCTGTAACAAATTGTTCACTATGAAAGAAAAATTACATAAAATCTGAAAGCCTTCAAGACCTTCACGGTCCATTCAAGAGCTGAGACTGGCCACGCAGAGGAAGAAAAAGAAGAACACGGATGTTTAAAATAAGAACTGCCATTATTGTAACGGACGTAATGTAGAAAAAAATCATACGATATGTATTTTCGTTTTATTATCCCAGTTTCCCCTAAAACGTTCTAAATTCTGTCAGCTGTTCCGAAAAAAGGGTACTCGCATAATATTTTGTGAAATAGTAATCCATCAATCCATCACCATAAACGTCCACATTTGTTACATAATAACTTCAACATACATATTATACAATACTTGTCATAATAAAATCTCAGCCTGGATTATTTTATTCGAAGGCTGTATTCCCTTTGCACCCTTACAGCAAATGTATCGTGCAACCGACAGCTGTAGTGACACTCGCTCGTAAGGGTTGCTGTCAATTTCCGGTCGCGACAAATATTTGCATTGGCTAGGGGGTGTCATCCCCCGAGTACACGCTGAACGTTAGTGTGTATACCGTACCTACCTATCGTATAGCTTGTACGTGTCGGCTTTAGAATAGATGGAGTTTCTCTTTTATGTTAGGTACCTACGTTGTTTTAAACTCAAACTCAAAAGCTTTTATTCATTATTAGGTACAATTTGTGCACACTTAATGAAAGTCATACAGATAAAATATACATTCTACATTCATCCGCTTTGACCGCCCCTCAGGCAAAACGTAGACTGGGAGAAAAAAGCGGGCGGAAAAAAACTCCCAGCACTCTTTTAAAAGCAAATAAAACTTAATCTATAGTGCTTAATCCATACTGGCTAGGTCCAATAAAGAAACACACGTGACAGCTATCGTTTGTGTCAATATCGCCCCATTGCCATCCGCTCACAAATAAATATTGTTACATGGTGTATAGAAATAGCCTATAGTGAAGTTATTCAATCCCACGCTTTCTTATCTTCTAAATAGTCCTTAGTTTCATAATAGGCCTTTCGGCACAGGACTAATTTGATAGTTTGTTTAAATTTGTGAAAAGGCAGGGATTGAATTTCTATTATCTTAGTTATTTACTTATACAATTTAATAAATTTTCGGTCAAAACATTTGTCATAAGTGACCCCAAATATCCCAATCTGTGCCGGGCGGGAAGCAACTGGGAGCTGGGAGACAACTTGGAAGACACCTATGTCCAACAGTGGACAAATGTTGGCTGAAGGAAAGAAGTAACCCGAAACAGTGGTATTTAAGCCAGAATTTCCAATCAATCAACCATAATAATATGAAAGTTCCGGTGATATTAAAGTATAGGTAGGCAATCGGTAGAAACAAAATATTAGCAATAATAAATAAATAAATAAAAGATACGGTGAGAGTCAAAATTTAACCCTGATTTTCATCTAACTCTCATTTCCAAAGCTAATAAAGATTAACATGCAATAAGAAAATTTGTTGTAAAACTTATTGGATAACCTTATTCTATGTTTGTTTCTAATTTTTTTTAATATTGTGGGGCAATTCACATATTATTATGGTTTTCTAATCCCAAAGTAAGCTGTGAGCTTGTGTTATGGTAACCGGCTACCTGAAAGAGTACAAAATTATGCAACTGTAAAAATTAGTTGAAATCGTATGAATTCACTTTTACATGACCGCTCTAAACCATAGATTACAAGTATTTCACCATTAGAATTTGTTTGTCATGAATTTAATCATTGAACCAACATCGAATGTGAAACTAAAATAAAATAGCTGTAAAGCGTCGCCACCATTATTCAATCCGAACAAAACACTGTCAGCTGAAAGTTGCCGCGGTCTGAATAATGGAACTAACAAATGAAACCGAAGACGTGGCAAATACATTTCGAGCTGTCATTACAAATGAATATCGAAATGCATATGACACTGATACTAACGAGTCTGTTGAAACTGAAGATCTGGCGAATGTAGTGTGCCGCTGACGACAGCGGGAATAAAATTAATGCGGTGAATCCGCTGAATTGTGACATGTCACGAGCAAATAACGCAAGCGATAGTTCGGTCCGTGATAATATCGTATCATCAGATCAATTTCAATTGACTGATGACTGTACTCGTAGCAATGAGCTTTCAGTGATGATCGATCAATGTACGGTTTAGAATGGTTTAGATGATGCAAAATACGGTCCTACTGATAGACGATCCTAATGATCGGAATAGGATAGAATTGAAAACCTAAATGGTTTTCAATTCGCATGTCGCATGCAATTTCCGATAGAATTTCTTCTCTATTTGAGATTACATGTGGATGTCCATGGGCTGCAGTGAATACTCTACATCAGGTGGCCTTGCCAGTTTGCTACTTAAATATTATATTATTATTAAAGAAAGTAAGGAGAAAAGAAGAAACTTACAGTTCAAGTGAAGACACCTTGTCGAATAATCAAAATGCACCCAGCAGAAATATAGCGTAAAGTTACACATAATTAAGAAAAGTGAAGGTACTTTTCTTCTTAAGGAACTATTCTTGTTCAAATTTACGGCACCGGCAAAAAACAACTGAAAACCCATACATCATTTCAGCTCACCAAAACATTCGCCTACACACCACACAGCATCTCCGTCTAGACGTCATAATCGCTATAAAATCGGGATCAAAGCGGGTAAATCGCGCGCCGCATAGATTATTCATGGCATCGAAGATCGTAAAAAATGGGACGAAACAATAAAACGGATAGTTTTACTGCGTTTTTATGAACGGCGATGACAGGTGAGGATCACACCCTGGAACGGTTTACGGTGCTGAAGGGGTCCCTCGTAAAACGCCCTCATCTTTATTCAGATATGACAGGTGTTGATGGTGAATATGGAGATGTGGATACCCCTTTATGTGTTGCAGCGGCTCAGGCTTTATTTTATGTTAGGGTAAAGAAGGCAAAGAATTCGTGAGCAAGTGTCAAGTAGTTCTTGATTCTTCAAACTTAGTGATTGCAGGCTTCTACGGTTATCGATATACAAAAGTATGTCTCAAGCATGAACACTATCGTCAAAGTATTTGTACGGTAAATGTAAATCATTAGTATGGAGAACAGATAGCATCTGGACATGTTTCCATACTAATGGCGTCTGTTAACTATATGAATACTTTAACGATAGTACTTCATGCTTGGAGCACCAACCTATTCATTATATATCGTATGATATAAAAGTAGCAAATGATTTTAAATCATGATTTTAAATCATTTTAAACTCATTAAAAATCATCATTTTTGATGCTTTTATTATTATTATTTATTTTCAGAAATAATTTCTAAAGAAATGCTACTGTTAACCAATAGGTGACATTAAAATTTGTTACACGACGTGTGTTTCAGTAATTCAAACAAATGTTCTATATTTTTTTATTATTTTATATTTTTATTATATTAAATTTTACATTTATAAAATGTCATACTAATTTCCATCAGCAGCCTCAAAGTAAAGCAGTAACAATCATACACTTATCCAATTTGACGGTACCCGTATTCCGATTTCCTCATATCTCGTAAAAGGAATTTATCTTACGAACTATTTTGAGGAAATGCAAATTGGCTCACTTTGATAAATTGCAAGATCAAAACAAGTGAGGACTCAAAACTTGTAACCAATATAAAAGCAGGATCCGCCAATAAATAAGGATTTACTGCCGGTTCCAGCGACGTATAAATTGGATAAAGATATTTGGAATCGGTCTGCGCGAAATGCTGGCCGAATACTACTCAGTATTTGTATTTGTATAATAGTTGTCCCGTGCGTACGGAGAGATCATTTGAAAACAGTGTCGTGTAGTTGAATTTTTTTCTCTCTCATCTTCTCTCTTATCTCAGACCTTGTCCTAATTGGCTGATATAACCGACCGAGCAACTATCATGACAAAATTTTAACACAGGGTGATAGATTTTTCACGGTTGGTTTCGACGGTTACGGTTAAATTAATTCTCGATCATTTGTCTCCAAAGTGGTTTACGGTTACGTTTACGGTTAAATTAAATCATCACTTCGCTCTAAAATTATTCATCAATTGATCGTAACGATTAATTATTTTTATGATGCATTGTCTCAAAACAGGATTTTATAAAGGCTTCGTCAATTTATCGACTTTCATGATTTTTATGGATTTTAACGATAACTATCCTAATTAGCTATCCTAACTAATAATAAACTGTCTGTCTGTCTTTTTATAACCCATTAGTGACCCACTGCGTTATCATTTACCCATTAATTAAATTAATTTAGGCCTTATTAAAACTTATTCCTGAAATGATTGTTTGTTAAAAAGAACATTTTCGTGTTGTTATTCAGACGTGAGTACAAACCAAACCCAGGCTTAGTTTAATAAAAAAATATATATTGTTGAAATCCAACCAATTCAATCGAAGCGCAGAATGAAAGAGTATTTTTTGTCTTTTTCCCGGCGCTATTGAGACCGCTGACGCACAAGAACGAACATTCCAAATCCTTCCCTTACCAGCGCAGCTATACCGAATTTACTTTGTACGGTTGGCTGGAGTTAAATTGTGGGAATGGGCTCCTTGGTCCAGATTTATGGTTACCCCAGTATCCAATAAAGCAAATGTTTTGAACGTTTTGCATTTATTTCATCCGCTACCCCGTTTTTATCCGGCTTAAATATTTTATTTTTTGGCGATTTTCGACGGATTGATTTTGATTTTCGGTTCAATTTAAAACTTGAGTGGTAAGCGAAACATTGAGTGTGTGGCGTGGTTATGAAAAGTGTTATTAATTTCAATGTTAATATACGCTGTCGAAAAAAGTACATACTTGAAAATCTTCTGGCATCTTCTAAAAATTCATTTTTTTAATAACACTTCAAACTTATAGTCGTGGGTGGCATTTACCACACGAGATAGAAGACTCTACTTCCAAGAGGTATTTCAATTTCAACAAAATATCATAAAATAAAGAGTTAATAATTTTTTTTTCAATAAATAAAAAATATTTAATTATAAGTGCCTATTTATTCAATTTCGTGGTTAACTACGAGCGATTTTGCTGAACAAAATGTATTAATATTTAAATTTTATCCGCTTTTGGTAGGGTTAATCCGGAATATATAATACCTATATGTAAATAATGCATGAAGTTATAACCCGGTAGTTTCATAATGTTTGAATGTAGTTTATCTTTTATATTAAACTAGCTGACCCGGAATTGCTCTGACCCTATTATATGAAATTTAAGGAGAATCTGAAATAATAGAACGAAATTATGCAACTTATGAATCTTTCCCATATTCCATTACAATAATGGCAGTTCTTATTTTAAACATCCGTGTTCTTCTTTTTCTTCCTCTGCGTGGCCAGTCCCAGCTCTTGAATGGACCGTGAAGGCCGTGGCTTCAGCCATCTGCAGCAACCGCTTACGAGCTCCAAACTCCATCTCACAATACATAAACATGATTGATGAAAACCACATCAGAGTTCTTTGCGTGTAGGTATTTTCAATGTCACCATTCGAATTGCTTCTCTTGCAAATAAAACCCATGACTCCCATTACAATGCACTAGCGTAAACCACTGCACGCTTACCCACAAAACGCGAAATTTTACTAATTAAACAGTAAATTGGTAAACCAATAAATTCAGCAAGTCCGTCATGCATAAAAAATTCACTAACAATAACGTGAAGCGTTAGGATAGCAACAGCATTAATTAAATGCCACCTAATAACAATTCAAAAGCTTCCCTTGTGTGTTGCAATGCTCAGTTTACAATTAAATATTAATTAGTATGAGCGGTCACTGAGCTGTCCAAATTCGACCTTAACTATGGAATTTTCAACCCAAACATCCAAGGTGAAAAAATTACAAATTCTATAAATTCATTGAGTTCAAAATAATTAATGCACTGTTGTGACATTCGTAAGTCTACGAAAGTATGTTTCATTCATGAATGCTCGCATGACCGACGGTTGACTGGCGGGCGAATCGGGCGAATAGTCAGGTCACAAGTTGTTGCTTATGGTGTCAGCTACCTAGTGCTGCGAGGTTGCTCATGTTTTACGGGTAATCCTGTATTTTTAACTATAATTATAAATATTGATATAATATAAGGTAGCTTGAGGCAAAAAAATAGTTTTTTCCCTTTTGATTCGCTCTCATTTAAAAAAAGTGAAAAATTGATTTGTGGCACTTTTAAATTGAAGCAGCGGAGTGTTAAGTACCTCAACAGATGTGCACATAAAGCTCTACCAAGAAAAATTCTGAACCTTTCTCATATGAAAATAACGTCGCGGAAACGCCTCCATCATAAAGATCCACACAATCATAATGCTCAATAAATTTTATCGCTCCAAGCTTCCGTTTAATTTCTAATCGATTATCGCCCGGGGTCCGATTCTAATCGGAGGGCCGATCGGGTCGTGACCACACGCAGACACGAAATATACGGGGTACTAAGGGCGGCGGTGACGTGGCTTTATGTCGCTTTATTGTGAAAAGGTATAAAGAATTATGGAGGTTTAAAAATATTTATTTAATGTTAATTTACTGGTGTTAATGTGTATCATTTAAATATTGAAAGAAAAAATGAAATAAATAATTTATTCACGGATATAACGAATCTAAAAATAAGACAGATTTACATACATAAACACACGATATATAAGATATCGCTAGATAGCAATATAAGATACCATAAATATAATCATTTTTGACATTATTCTTTGACAATGTTTGAGAAAAGCTTCGCGCAAGTTTTGTAACAGGAAAAATTCTAACACCAACGTCAACGTCATAAACTTACAGAACTTTTAAAATAAAAAGAAAATTAATATTGCATATTGTAGACAACATACAATATATTTACATGCACAGATAAATTTACGAATTATCATGACAACTTTATCGTAAAAGCATCGATAAATTAAAAAAAAACGCGAACCGCCACAGATTTTCGCCCGTGTGTCCCCACCCTTTTGGTACAACAATTAAAAACTGATCGTATCTTCCGCGCCGTGTAGCTGAATCTCATCTATTGCCTCTAATAACGTTAAAGTTTATTTATCAGATAACCGATATCGTTTAACTGTATTTTACTTCCGCACGGTGTTAAATTTTACGATAATATTGGGTCTAAGTTTTATTCGTAACATGTTATTGTAATCGAGATAAGGATATGGATATTGTTAATTGATTTTATCTTTAGCGGTGATAGCCCAGTCATAGTATAAAAGGGGGAAGTAGGCATCTCTGGCCCAATCCCGTGTAAATCGTGTAATTGAACGATAAAAAATAAATAAAAAGAGCTTTATTTATCACTTATTACCATTTTTATAATACTTCCTCTCAAGTGCCAAATTTACATTTTCTCCAACAGGAATCTACAAAGACGACGGCAGAATCTCCACTTTCAATTCCGGAAACAATGTCCCGAAATTCTTTCGTATTCCATTATTTATGTCCCACTTCCACTGTCGAGAGTTGTCTCAACGCGAGTAGACAAGCGATTAAATATTAACAGGCTATATTAAGAACACTGTTTATTCAACAGTGTTCTTAATATAGTTCTTAATATAAACTACTTGAGAGCATACAGTTGTGTGAGAATTTTTAATAATAAAGAATAAGAAGCGTGAGAAAGCTCTTAGGTTTGAGGCGGAATTATTTACTGATATATTTGTTTAAAACGCCATTTTGTTGTTAAAAAAAAAACTAGATCGACTGAATAGAATCAAATAAAATTAAACACATGTAGGTATTCGTAAGTCCACGCCGAGGAACTCGAAGTCACCGAGCTATTTGTGAAATGTTTAAATATTAACTAATTTATTAATTTTTAGCTAAGCCATTTGCGAGAAATAGTATCAAAGATCCACCCGAGGGTGTTTTTGGAAAGATCCTCGCAAAATTTCGCATTTAAAATAGCAGTAAAATAGATACCATAGTTATCATAGTCTATACTAATATTATAAAGAGGAAACATTTGTATTTTTGTATGTTTGTAACGAATAAACTTAAAAACTACTGGGCCGATTTCAAAAATTCTTTCACCATTGGATAGCTACATTCAGCCTGAGTAACATAGGCTATTAAATAAAAATAAAAAAAATTAAAAAAATTCATTGGCAGAGCGAAGTCTGCTGGGTCAGCTAGTATACTAATATAACTGTAACGGTGTGTAATAACTGTAACGGTAACGGTTGATTATTCAACCCATTATAGTAGTTAGTTTAGTAGCAGTAGTTAGTAAGAGTTAGTTAGTGTTGTTATTTATTATTTTATTATTATAATAATATCTCGTTGCTCTTTGACAATTAGACAAGAACCGAATTTAGCGGCGAATTCTGAGTGTTTATTTATTAAACAAGTATATCCTCGACGGTCAGAACAAACGGGGGTCCGAATGAATGGAAAACAGACGCTGTTCTCGGCTGATATAAATATTTTTATTCTTCATTCTTTTCTTGACTAACTTGGTGGTGAATGCGAATAATTAAGCCTCGGGTAGCAAGACTTTGCATTAATTTAGCGACGCAAAGGGTTTGAGTGCTCCATTTTTATTTTTGACCTAATTTTAAAATGAAATTTAAGATGAACAAACACATTTTTGCCTATCCTTTTTGTATTTACATTTGAGTGGCAAACGAGCGTGCTCCATCACATGCCGTGAGCGTAAACACTATCGTCAAAGGATTCGTACGGTAAATGTCAGTCATTAGTATATCATACGTCAGTCTGTATGCCATCTTCCCATACTAATGGCAGAAGTTAACTAAACAAATACTTCGACCAAAGGATTCACGCTCAAGACACTTATGTCACTGCATCTCACAGACACCTACGTGTAACTTCAAATTAGGTAGAAATCCCATCTGAAGTCAAATATGAGTGCGTTACTACTCATCATTTTACCTGAAACGTTACCTGGGGTAAATTGTCTCCAACAACCACATTAACCGAAACACAAGACATGAAGAACACGCTGTTTCACGACGAATTAAGAGGGCGGCAATGTCACCTCCTCAAACGAGCCACAATACGATACTATGGCTCTACACTCTACAGACTAGAGAAATATATTATTATCAACTATTGAACATAGAGATGTAGTAACGCGCGCAAAAATAAATAAATTAATAAATTAAAACTGTGTCGAGAGTTTTTTCCTCCGGCTTTTTCTCTCTTTACCCAGAAATGGGTGGCACCTTGCATAGCCGATGAGTTCGATTAGGAAAAATATTAAAATAAATAAATAATTGGACTGCTAAACGATCACAACTTATTTTAACATAATTATAATATAAAATTAAGTTTTAGTTATTTAAGATATAATTCTTGTATGCCCGCATAGGGTAGACTGTTCTTAACTTATTATAATTTTTGTAACATCTTTCTCGTGTAACAGTCAACAATAAACGCATTCTTTTCTTTTCTTTTCTTCTTCTTTAGACTGCCACATTTCTCTATTACAGATTGGAGTAAGCTGAATTGCTTGGCTAATAGGATAAAACGATCTAACATAAATAGCGCTGAAATATTTATGGTAACTTGTTGTATTATAAATATGAATGACCCTTAATATTTCGCTACGGAACAAGCAATAACTTTCAGCCCCCACCTGAATGTATTATTTTTGGAAACGTCATCGTTATATTGGTAAATCAGAGATTGGTAACTTAGATTGGATCAACAAATATTTATACTTTTTCCGATACAATAACAATAAACATTTTTAGGTGAGAGAGCCATACTACCGGATGAAAATTATTACGTTATTTGTTATTAGAAAAGATTCTGGTAATTAAATAAATATTTAATTGTTTCAGGTCATTGAAGTCCGAAGTCATCAGTATGTAGATATGTAAGTATGATTATTGTAAAGTTTACTCAGTTTTTAACTAATTTAAAAGAAAAGAAAAAAGAAAGAGTTTCTAGTTTCTATATTCGACGGGTAACTCCCTATTTTTTGTTTTATGTGCAACGATTTCTCCGCCAATTTGAGAACCGATTTCTATTTATTTATTCATTTATTTATTTTTAAAGTAACATGCAAGCGCAACGTTACAACCATCAGTTCAGTATTTTTATTGTAATAATTGAGAAGCAAAATGCAGGCCACCTGATGCTAGGTGATCACAATAACCCAAAGTATTTGAAGTTAATACTGTTCCTGTACCAATACTAACGACTTTTTCTTCGTCCTTTATCAGGTCTTTAAATGTTTCTATATAAAAACTCTCCCTTATAGAGCGTTTTAAAGATAATTGTTGTTGTTTTAACCCATTAATGACCCACTACAGGGTCGGGTCTCCTCTCACAATGAGAGGGATGTAGGCCTTAGTCCACCACGCTGGCCTACTGCGGGTTGGTGGACTTCACATGCCTTTGAGAACATTTTTTTTTGTGAACTCTCAGGCATGCAGGTTTCCTCACGATGTTTTCCTTCACCGTATCAGCAGGTGATATTTAATTTTATAAATCGCACATAACTTTTTTACAAAGTCATTGGTGCGTGCCACTGGGATTCGAACCCGGACCCCTCGATTCGAGGTCGAATTCTAAGCCACTGGGCTATCACCGCAAAGATAATTACATAGATATTATTTTAGACCTACTCAAAGGTCGTAGTTACACTTGTAGCACAAATTGCTTGTAGAATGTAGAACTTCATAGTAATTTCGAATGTAAATTGCCAATTTGGGCGAACGCGACGATTTTCCAACTAACCGGTGTTATAGATTATTCATTTCACAAAAGCATTCCTTATCGTTCTTATTGTTTGGGTAATAAGATCTAAAGTTGCCTAAATCCTGTGTCGTTGTTGATTCTCTGTTCAATATTCAACAGATCGGAAATCTATGTATAGTTTATTGGGAGAAAAATTTTCATGTCCGCTCAAATAGCTAGTATTTTTCGATAAAATTTTGTTTAATGTAGCCAGTTAGTTCAGATTTTATTTGGTTCCATCGACTCGTTGATTAAACGATTGAATATTAAGTTTATCTTGGAACTGTTTCACTGTCGACGTGTAGCGAGAAAAGCGATAAAATAAAAAAGAATGTAGGTATCGATCAGAAACGCTCTCTCTTAAATTTAAGAGTCAAACTTATGTTTATCTTTTCGTGTATCTTTTCGTATCGTGTGTATCTTTTCGTTTGCTTTTGCTTGTTTTTGCTTTGCCGTAGTCGCGTAAAAAAATGTGCAAAATGATTTTTTAAAGTAATTTAATAATTAATTTAAAGTAATTAAGTTCAGTGCAGATCTATGAGCTGTATTAGTACTTTATTTAAGAAACACACATAATAATTTAGCTTTAGCTCTCTTTATTTAATGTAAGAAAATAGTGGAGAGCTCTTGAAATTAGCTGCGTTTGCTTCAGAGTTTATAATGTTTTATGGTACGTACTGAAATTCAATGTTTAGTGCCTCTGCTCTATTTTGCTTTAAAATTCTTTACGTGAACTATAAAAATATGTCTTAAAACTTGGTTAACCACTTGTCAAAAAAATTCTCACTCTTAATACAACATGACTTTAACGATACATTTCAAATCTAACCCCAGAATTTCAAACTTAAAACTAAACGCTTGTCGTTCATAGCTTGAGAGGGAACAAATACCTAACGCAAACGCGATTTTTCGTGCCGATGCAGCATTCGTATGGATTTTTCGAGCTTTTACTGCAGATGAGTATATTAAAGCTATTCGAGATTCCGTTTATCATAAATCGGAGCCATAAAAAGTTTACGACCGTTTAGACTTACTTAGTAGCCTACTGTTTTGATGGAGAGATTATTCATTTATCGATTAAGGTCCGTTTTAGAGTCTTTGTCTAAAACTCTACCTTAAGCAATAAATTTTGAAAAAATCTTTTCGAGACAGAGCGACCGCAACAGCCAAAGGTGGCGATATCAAGATAATTATGATAAAATTACGATTTTGGTTGTAAAAATAAAAATAATATTTTAGACTCATTAAATTTTGCACCCAAAGTTGGGAGTTGGTTGGAAGATTTTAGTTAGTTTTTACCCCTTGTGATTGAGTCAATTGACGCACAGGTTTTAAAATGATATACAACATAATACTAATTGTACACTAAAAGTTTCGCAATTAAATTAAAATCCAGTTGATATCTGACAAAAGTTCTAAAAATACGTTTCATTCTTCAAGTCTCTTAATAACTCGTTAACCTAAATCGAAAACAGAGACAAATTGAAACACAGACTTTAAATTATACATTATTTAGCTAAGTGTCCCTGACCCGAAATAATTAGGGAATAGTCCCTAAGGGTTGCAAATCGTTGGAACTACTTATGTTGGGCGAACTACCGACCTAACTTCCAAGAGTTGATTTAGTAGTTTTTATCTTATTTCGGTTTATAGCGGTGATAGCCCAGTGGCTTAGAATTCGACCTCGAATCGAGGGGTCCGGGTTCGAATCCCAGGAGCACGCACCAATGACTTTGTAAAAAAGTTATGTGCGCTTTATAAAATTAAATATCACGTTGAAGTTACGATGAAGGAAAACATCGTGAGGAAACCTGCATGCCTGAGAGTTCACAAAAAAAAATGTTCTCAAAGGTATGTGAAGTCCACCAACCCGCAGTAGGCCAGCGTGGTGGACTACGTCCTACATCCCTCTCATTACGAGAAGAAGACCCGACCCTGTAGTGGGTCATTAATGGGTTACTGGCAATCTTATTTCGTGATGATAAATCATGTCGAGCCCGATTTCAAACGCCTAAGAGAACCTCATGAAAAACTCCAAGTAACGTTGCAATTTTCTCTAGTTTTCTCTTACGCTCACCTCGGTTCACTCAGTGAGACCTCCTGCCCCATTTTACAAGCATAATGAGCCATTTACTACAATCTTACGAAACGTAGAAAAACGTCCTTGACACAGATTAGAGTTAAACCCCGAGCGTGATTATAACCTATGTTTAGTTACATATTAAAGTAGAAGAAGTTTTTCTCTCTTTACCCAGCGATGGGTGGCACATAGGCAGCCGATGAGTTCGATTAGGTAAAATTATAACTAAATAATATAAAAATAATGAATATACTTGGTTAAATTGACATTAATAAATGGTACAAAACATATCAATCAAATTGTGTATAAGTAATAAGTTTTATTATTTTAAAAGTTTTAATTTGTATATGAAAAGGTGAATAATATGGATAGATCAAAATGCCCTGTAAAACCAATAACTAACCCATATTCGTGCAAATAAATAATTTTCATTTCATTTCATTTCAAGAATGGTTTTGTGAAAGTTTTGTAAAAGGTCTGTGAATGCTTGTTCTTAAAAGCTACGGTTTAAAATAAAACTGTCTGAGCCATGGCTATTTTCTTAACATCAGTGTGACACCAATTTTAGATCAGAATATTTTTTTACGTCTTGTCCTAATTGGTTACATAACTGATCGAACAAAATTTAAAAACTTGGTATGGAGTTCCTAATTGAACATGAAATTTTTAATATTAATTTAACCATGCTGCTTAAGTAGAACGCAAGCGGTCAAAAAAGTTAAGCATCGTCGGGCGTTGTCAGTATCTGGATAAGCTGTCGCTAGTGACGAATTACACGCGGAGCTAGTGACGATTACCTTCGGAGGGCATGAAGCGTTGGTCCCGGTCGTTATTGAATAGATAACATTCGTTAAACTTGACAGAGTTACTCGACTTACTCGTATCTAAAGTAGGTATCCGACACATGTCGGCCATAAGCCCGTTTCTCCACCAATCCACATTAAAATAAATAAATATAAATATTGTGCGACAACTCACACAATATGGCTTTCTGATCCCAAAGTAAGCTGTGAGCTCGTGTTATGGTAACCAGATAGCTGACAAACCTACATATATATAGTTAAATACATTCTTATATAGATAATTTACACCCAGACACAGAACAAACACTCATGCTCATCACACAAATATTTGTCCTGGGTGGGAATCGAACCCACGACCTCCGGCGTAGTAGATAGGGTCGCTAACCACTAGACCAACAGGCCAGTCTGACATTGGAGCAGCATGGAGTATGCTCCAACCTATCTGTTGTAGGTTGAGACCCGTGCCAAACAGTGGGACATAAAAAGCGTTGGGCCGTAAACGTTAGACTAATGGTTTTAATTCTTTTAAACTATCTACAGTCAACGTGATAATTATGTGACATATGAGATCGAGACTTATTGGACAGCACCCTTGAGACAAATCTATTAGGCGAAGTCCCGAACGGCGCAAAAAGTCGGAATTACTCGCGTTCCGAACTACCTATTGACTTAATTTGGGAAAGTTTCCCCCATAGTTTTTGTCCAGGCAAATTGGTCTGCCACGACCCGTGTTCTAGTTAATAAGTTTATATTAGAAAAGTAGAAACACGATAATATGAGAGTTTTAAAAATACCTTACTTTAGTTTCAACAATAAACGCTATTTTTATTAGGTATTGTTCTGAGTGATTGAAGTTTCAAAATTATCTTAAAAAGATTCATTTAACTACTGTTGATAAAAATATAACTTACAATACTTTTTTATTACATTTAAATTGTACCTACGTCACTTTTGGATGCATTTAAGTAGTTAAGTGGACGAGGTACTGAAACGGCACAAAAGTCGAATAAATTGCGTTCCGAACTACCTATCTATTGACTTAATTTGGGAAAGTTGCTCCCATAGTTTTTAACCAGTCAAATGGCTTCGTGTCCTAGTTGCGAAGTTTGTATCTGGAAAGTCAGGAACACAATATGAACTACAGTTAAACATTGCTTTTCGGATTGATTGAGGAATTCATAACTTTAAAGAACTGAATTCAGGGCGCCCTGTAATGTTTGATTGATATTCAAATTCAAATTCAAAAGCTTTTATTCATTATTAGGTACAATTTATGCACACTTAATGTACGTCATACATTTAACATTATACAAACATCCGCTTTGATCGCCCCTCAGGCAAAACATAGACTGGGAGAAAAAAGCGGGCGGAATAAAACTCCCAGCACTCTTTTAAAAATAAGTATGAATTTTATATTAGTGACCTTTGCAGAGCCGGGTTTCCTATCACAAATAGAAAAATGAAGTGCTTAGTCCACCACGCTGGCCTAATGTGGGTTGGCGGACTTCACATACCTTTGGGAACTTTATGGACTAATCACAAAGATTTCCTTCATCGTTACAGCAGGTGTTATTTCATAAAGTATTTTATTGATAGTGAAAATTACTTATTTTTATTAAAACTAAAGGAAAAGTAAGTTAGGATTAGGTGCTCAAAATTATTTAAGATCTGAATTTGATTAATACTTTAATTGATAAATAAAAATAAACATTGTAGCGACAGAACAGTGGGGTTACTCTTGAAATCAATTCCGATCGATCGTCATTGGAATTGCTGCACACTAGCGTCTTATTTTTCCACTATTGAACGGATAATGCAGAACTTAATGAAATTGTATCATTTCGTTGCAATATTCTTAATGCCAAAGAATAATGACAATTGCGTTCAAGAGTACCAATCATGTGACACATCAGATGGGATCGGAATCGGAATTGAAATTGAGATTTTTTTTCAAGAGTGAGGCCACTGATGGGCTATATCTAGTAAAACATAACAACACCAACAGCTATCAAACTATTAGTTGTTACCTAATACGCCCCCGGCACGGCAACACCCATTTTCTTCCATCACAGGGTGGATAAAAACTATGGGACCAACTTCCCTTAATTAAGTCCGGGGGTAGTTCGCCAAACATAAATAATTCTAGCTTATTGAGCCCCGAGGGTTTATGTTGACTGTTTTTTTCTGAATCTCGTCAAGACCTTCTAATGCTTGTAATTAAATGACTATTATTATGTATAAAATAAAATATAAAATAAAATAAAATAAAATATCGTGGACTAGCTGTGCCCGCGACTTCGTCCGCGTGGAATTTAATTATCTAACTATACCTAATGTACAATATAATTCGAAAATAAAAGTAGCCTAAGGTACTCCTAATTACATCAGCTATCTGCTAGTAAAAGTCCCGGCAAAATCGGTCTAGCCGTTCCAGAGAATAGCCGGAACAAACAGACAGACAGACAGACAAAAATTGGAAAAATTGTTATTTTGGTATATGTACCGTGTATACATACATAATACATTTAGTAAAAAGCGGTTATTTAATATAATTAATACATTTTATCATTTACTTTATACTTCTATACGAATGTATTTTAATAAACAGATTGAACACGGAAGTAACTATAACAGAAGTTTTAATAGACTTCCGAACTCCCATACATACTTAATACCAAACTTGCTACAAAGGAAACTAGAGTCCAAATTATCTTCGCAAAGAGAGAATTAATATTTATGTGCAACTCAATTTGAGTCATCCGTATTAGTTCCGAAGTTATCTAGTCTACTATACGTGCTGAATTTTTTAAGTGTGCGTGGATAGGGAAATCCGAAGCTATGAATTAGGGAAAAATGATGAAAGAAGTCTGCGGACCGATTTTGATGACAGCTAAAACTGCATCGTTGGAATTTTGAAAAATCAATACGGCTAGCCACGAATCGAACCCATTTATTTTAAAAAAATCACACCATTCGATAGTGTCACTATTAAGGAACGAAATCTGGAAAGTAATGATATGCGGAAAACTTAAGGATTGAGCTCATTTTAACATGTATCTTTTACTTTTGAACGCAGATAGTAAACTAGACAATGTGCACTCGACTTCATTAGCTTGCATTTATGGATTTTTGTGAGCTTTCATATTTGTGAGCGGACGGCAATGGCAATATACACACACGATGGCTTTCACATGTGTTCCTTTTTTGGGCCTAGTCATACTGCACCATAGGATAAGTGCTGGGAGTTTTTTTCCACCCGCTTAAAAAGTCTGACTAAAACTCTATTTAATTTAAAATTATTCTTTAGAACAACTCTTTCTTTCATAAGATAATCACCTCTCAAAGTTAATTGAAAACGACCGTGCTTAACAGAGGTACGTGCTTGACTGCTAACTTTAAAAAAAAGGCAAATAAGAAAAACTAGAAAACAAAAGTATTGCAAAATGATTATAGGAAAAGAAATAAGTGACATTTTTTAATTAGACATGAACAAATGTTTGAAGCAACGGCTTTAATAAAGCGGAAATTGAAATTTAAAATGCAAAGTAGAATGTACTTTTGTGAGAATTATTATTGGATTGCATTTATAGCGCAAATGGACGTCGATTAAGGGACAGATGGATTGATGGATGAACGGTTTAAAATGAAGAAGGTTAAAAATCTTTAACACAGTATATTAACATTAGGTTAACTTACTTAGCTGTATAATAAGTTCATTCAAAGACAAACTATAATAACAATATAAACTAAAACGTTTATTAGTTTATCGCCTATCCGCTAATAGTGAAACACACGAGCAGCGAACTTCCTACACAATTGGATTTCAATAGAGTTTGGTCCCATTTTAGTTTTTTCTTCATTTAAATTCCCAATCGCTGAAATTCCTTAGCGGAGAAATATTTAAGTTTTCATAACTGTTGCGAACTCCTGAAAAGAGCTTTTGTTTCAGTTGAAAAGCAGTGAATGGGTTAGGTTTTCATTTAACGATAAGTTGTTTCACTTTGTCATTGAATGGGTACTTTGTTCCCGGCTTTGTATTTTAAAAAGTTTTTAATATTACAGCTATTCAAGTGTAGGGTTTCGTTACTACAAAGCTTTTGTGACTAGGAAATTGCTTATTGTGTCACCTCTTGTCCTACATGAAAAGGTGAACATGAATTCATTGGCTACAAGGGTTACAACCCTTTTTGGCCCACTATTGGGCATGGGTCATTCCCGTATTTCCCGAATATAATCTATGTTTATATTGCAGTGACCCGACCCTGTAGTGAAGTCACTGTAGTTTACAGACAATAACCAATGCTTTTATGAGCAGGTATTTTCAACAGCACATAAATCGCACACATCTTAGAAAAGGCTTTGGTGCGTGCCGGATTCGAACCCTGTTTGGGTTGATGCTGGTTTCTTAGCCACTGGGCTATAACTGCTGTCGTTTTAGTAAAGGAGGTATAAAAGGTAGTTCTCTATGATACGAAAAGAATACACCGTATTGTGTCCACTAAACTACGTGATGAATACAAGTCCTCATAAAATACACCGTATTTCTGCGACATCCAATTTGTGTTCCGAGATAGTGTGTATATGAAAAATAAAATCATGCGAGCGGAAGCTTGTCGCAAATAAATTACAAAGTTGCTCCGTAGGGCACCGCGAGCTTAGAATACACAACACTTCGGGAAAGGACCGGTCTGACCAGGGGCGAGAAGAGTTGGATCGATAAAATCGATTTAAAAATAACACTTCACAATAATAGCCCCACATTAGGAAGTGTGAAGCGTTATTTAATTTTAAAAACTTTGTCTCAAGAACAAGGATTTCCAAAGTTGCCAGATGAAAATATAATTATTAGGTCCTGTATAAAAAAGGTTTGTTTTTAACATCCGTCAGCGTACAAATGCTTGCGTCCGGCTACGGCCAATTTTTCGGATCGGATTTTTTTCATTTGTAATTTAATAGTATAAAATACCAAGCATACATTCAAATTAGCAAAGGGTCGAACCATTGAATTCTCATTGAGTTGACCGTTGAGTTAATTTAAAATCTCTTCCACAATCTGAAAAAGATACGAAAAATAATAAAAGCAACCTCAATAATGACTTTGACATTTTGTGTATTGAATATTTTTACCAACTGACCATCGCTTCTTCGCTCGCGGTGTGACAACCCTTCGAGAGTACGTTATATATGATATTCGTTTAAAATTCATTGAAAATTTTTCATAGGAAACCCATTTTATAGTGAAACTGCACCTGATATCATTCACTAGGTAACAGTGCCTCGAGTTACGCACTTTCCTATAGTAATCGTATCGACTTGCTATTAGTATGGCAAGATGGTTGACAAACTGATTTAATATATGACATAAGTAATAAGGTAATAACTCACGTTTAGCGGGTAGCTCGCAACAAATTTGCCATCCAACAATGTCAACTGCTTACATTTATCGCATGTCAAAGGGCCCAGGACCGGACGGAGCATCAATTAGGGAAGGCCCATGTCCAGCAGTGGGCTACGAAGGGCTGCAAGGAAATAATGCTGGAAAAAAAAGCTGGATGAAGGAAGGAATGCTTGATTATAAAGATAGTATATTAACAATTTTAACAGATTAAATATGTTGAGTTTTTTTAAGCGATTTTATAATATTGTCATAAATCCTTTTAAGCAGTATTGTAACAAAAAACGGTGATTGCCCAGTGGCTTACAATTTAACCTCGAATCGAGGGGTCCGGGTTCGAATCCCAGTGGCACGCACCAATGACTGTAAAAAAAGTTTTGTGCGCTTTATAAAATTAAATATCACCTGCTGTTAGGGTAAAGGAGAAAATCGTGAGGAAACCTCAAAGGCATGTGAAGTCCACCAACCCGCGTGGTGGACTACGGCCTACATCCCTCTCATTGAGAGAGGAGACCCACAGGGTCGGGTCATTAATGGGTCACTGATATTGTAATGATGACCTGGTCGACACTGAAGTTATGGCGTAAGGGCGAACTAGTTTTATATTTTACCAGCTCTTAATTAAGACTTAAACGGTATTGACCCGTTCCCAGCAGTGGGACGTAAATAGGGTTTTAGCGAAAGGGTTCAAAAGCGGCATTTTCTATTTACGGCCCATAGATCAAAGTAACGAAGGCTTCATACAAAGTTTTGAGGCCACTTACAAACTCTTGTTTTGATTAAATTTTCGCGTCGCTACGGGCTAACTGTTCATTCTGTGAGGTGGTAGTTTATTTTGAACTAATTTAATGTTAGGGACTACGTAAATTTAGTTAGATAAACCTAACTGTCTTTAAATGAAGGTTTGAAGCGGCGATGGCTCAGTGGCTTATACTTTGGTCTTTTACCCAAAAGGCCAGGGTTGGAATGCCTAATATCTATGACTTTTCTGAAATACTCGTAGGTATGTGAATACTCCCAAAAACATATGAAATCCACAGATCCAGAATAGCCTAGCGTAAAAACTGCCCACTGGCAGGCTCACGCCCACGCTGGCCCACGCTTGCCTACTCCGGGTTGGTGGACTTCACATGCCTCTGAGAACATTTTTTTGAGCTCAGGCATGCAGGTTTCCTCACGATGTTTTCCTTCACCGTAACAGCAGGTGATATTTAATTTTATAAAGATATGATCTCTGTTCATAACAAGGGAAGGGTTGGAGCATACTTCACCACGCTGCTCCAATGCAGATGGAGAAATGGGCTAGTGGCCAACTCGTGGCCGATGTATTAACGATTGCTATCATATCGATAACAACCGGGACCGATGGCTTCACCTGCCCTCTGGATAACGGAAGCGCGTATTCAATTCGCCACTAGCGGTCACCCATCCAGGTACGAGTATTGACCGCGCCCGACGTTGCTTAACTTTTTCGATCGTATCTTCCTCTCTTTGTATAATATATTTAGTACATAGACAAAAACCAAACATTACAATAGTAGTAAACCACAACACTACTTTCCATAGTGATGTAGTCTCTGTCACGACTGGACGACAATGGTGCCGCTGATATTTCCTTTTTTAAATTTCATAGAGATGTACTACACCCCTATCGTATATTGATTAACGATTACGAAATCGATGTTATCGAAGAAATAGGCAAAACACAGATAATAGAACAATGTTACGATCTTATGACGACAAGGATTTGAGATGATGCTGAGATAAGTCTTAAAATCGATAATATCGACCTATGCGTATTGCGTATATCTACATCTTATACCTACATATACTTCCTTTATTACAAAATAGAACAGATATTAATAAAAAGCGTGTTTACTTGAGAATTTAATTCGGAACGGTGGGTAATCAAGCTGTGTTGCGCGTCGGTTTCATTCCGGAGGTTTTGAGTGCTGGCAATATAATGCCTCAAAGAGCTTTGTGAAGAAAGAATGTACTGCGCTTTCCTTCTTGTGGAATTGTGACGGATTGTTTAATTATATGATCAACTGTTTGGAAACCGGAAAAGGTACAATTCATGCAGAAATTAAAAAATATAATAAAAAAATTGATTAAAAAAAATTTCGAAAATTTAAAAATAAAACTGAAATGTTTTATTTTCTAAATTTGGAAGTTTTATAGTAGTAAGTATATTTCACGATAGTTGCTAAATTAAGTCCTTGTCTTGGAAAAAAAGTAGTAAAAAGTAGATATTTAACACTAATACTAAGAAGTAGTATAACACAACTGCAATCAAAACTTAATAATTAGACATGAAAACCATTCCACAGAAAAGTCGTTGACTTCAATAATGAACCAATCGTGGCGCAGAAATCAATAAATTTGCTTTAATTAAGAACTGAAGCAGAGTAGTTTTCTTATAAGTTTTGAAAATTAATTTTCTCTTTGATCTATTATATCTCTCTTCAAACTTATATTTTAGAGTAAAAAGTTTTTGCGACTGAATATGCATAGATGACTTGTCGGATCGCGAAGGCTAAGCTACAAATTGAAAAAAAAGTATAGCGACTGATGCGTTTAATTGAAATCTACTAGCAACGTAGTAAGGTAGGTAGGTACCTAAGTATTTTTTTGATTTTGAAGTCATTTCATCAGAAAACTTAAGCGGGGTGAAATTGATGAAGTACTTAATACGAAGTGTGAAAGATATGAAATAAAGCGTTTTTGAAAATTTCTCTGATATAATAAATAGTGTCATTAATAAACTAAAGCCTATTTCATATAGTTTTTATTAAATCATACTAATCAATGCGTAGAGCAACATTTGAAGTTACTTTTTATTTACCGAACTAAATATTACCATACCAATCAATGCGTAGAGCAACATTTGAAGATACTTTTTATTTACAGAACTAAACATTAACTTCGCCAATCAAAAAACGCTTCACTTTAATCGCTGTTGGTAAAACAGGTCATACACACAGAATATTGAAAATATCAATCCGAGAAATAAATAAAAAAGTTTCCTACTCCCAACTTTCCCAATTTAAACTTAAATTCTGACGTTTCAATCGGGAAAGAATTGGGGAGTTTTTTTGTCTCTGAAGATAATTTTTATGTAAATACAGCGAAATCATAATGCCCCTCATTTTTATTTGGAAAACAGAGCGCCTCCAATTATTTCTTTTCTAAACGCCGACGGTAATTTTTGTAGGCCGTTGAAAACAAAATGGACGCTAATTACGATTTGTGTTGTGATTTAATTTAACTAGCATTATTTTTTTTATTCAACGATGTTGATGGTTCTGATGTTCAAAATCTATGCATTGCTGTAGGTAATTTTTCGCCTATTTGTATGGTTTTACTATAAAAATGTTTTGTTACAATAACCCCATCTTTTGGTGTTCTTTATAGATTAGTTATAGACGCGCGCCAGAATAAGATATGGAGCTATTACCAACGTTTTTCCGTTTCGACACCAGTCTGAGCGCTATAGAAAGAGACCTGGATGTAGGAGCATACAATTAACATTAATGACTGCCACGTAACTACAGACATTTAATTTATATATAATTTATATTTACTCCGAGTTAAAACTCCGTCCGTGCGTCCCTGGATCGACGTAGGTACTTATTTTTTTAAATAGATAAAATGAAATAGAATTATAAAAATATTGTCAGGAAATTTTAAAATGCTCTAATATTACAAACGAGGTCAAAAGCCCATATTTTCCCATAGCTGTAGTTGTAAACCAGCCAAGTGTTTCTGAGGAACTCTCAGGGATATTGCGAGGGTCGTAAAATTTCTTATTTATCAAGATGCGCCGATTCTCATAAATCCGCCCGCTGTTTACCTTGCGAGCAGATTTATCATTCCGCAGCTCTCTGACATTATATGACCCATAAAAAGATTTCCGTCCTGTACAGAGACGTTAAGGATCTGAACCTTCTTTTTGTAACAGTCATCGTTATGGCAATCATAATATTTTTGATTAATTGGTTTTTTTAATCGACTTCAAAAAAGTGGTTATTTTCTCACTGATGCGAAGGAAAGAAGGGATCGAAAGAGGCATTTTATATTTAAAGAAAAAACTGTTTACGTAGTCAAAGTCAAAGTGAAAGTCAAAAACTTTTATTTATTTTAGATACAATTTGTGAACACTTAAATAACGTAGACAGCAACTAACACCGTACGCGTAGTCTGTAACAACTTTAAGGATTGTCTTTTTCTTTTAAATAGTAAGGACTTGGATCCTTTTTAAGGTCCGAAGTGACAGTAAGATGCAACCTTATTTCATCCTCCTACATTATAGATATAGAAATCTAAAGAACCACAAGCACAATTATTTTAAAGAACAATAAAATAAAACAATGCGAGTTTTCGTCGTCGTCCAAAAAAGTCTAAATACCTCCTTAATTTTTCTTCCATTTGCCATTCACCTTAACAATGGTACCCCGAATTGTTCTGTTTTAAAATGTACCTACAGTCAACAAAAACAAAACATGAAAAGACTTGCCTCAATATTGTTCCCGTCCGTCCAGGAGTTAACGGTCCTAAAGCTGGCGGAGTGTCCTCGGGTGAAAATATATAGCTCTGAATATTATCACATCGCACACACCGAAGATGGTGGAAAAAGGTCGGCAATGGGCCGTGTAGCCTAACTGGAAGGATTTTGTGGAATCCGTTTATGGCGGTAAAATGTGCGTCTGACGGTTGGAGATGGACCGATGTTAGCACAGTTTATAAGTTCAGTTGCTACGACTAACAGCAACATGAAATTAGTGAAATTGTGTGATATTGCAATCCAGGAAACACCTGAAAATAAAGGAATCTTTACTTGTGTCCAGTAGTGGACTTTAAGAACCGAGATGTTTGGATGGATTCATTTATTGTATAAAGCTCTGTATATGGCAGAGTAGTTATTAACGAAAATAATTCAATTGGGAAGGTTCAAAATCGTATGAAAAAACAAGCAAATCTCAATATTTTGAGGACCAATTACGGTCTCTATCCTTAAAATACGACTTTGTCCAGACAAACTATTAGTCACGAGGATAGGCCTACATTCACTTTATTTATTCCTTTAAATCTTATAATATTCAATATCTATAAGACTCTGTCCTAATACATAGGTACATCCTTTCTACAGAAACGCCTACAAACCGCCATTTCATTGAAATTCGAGCAGCACATAAAGAGAGACGTAAATTCCAGATACTAACGCTGGTTCAGTAACGCGGTTCACTTTGTTTTTATGACGTCAGCGGATCCTGTTTGCGGCGCCATCTTGTTTGCTAAACGTTTTAGTGCCGGATTTGTCGTTTTATTTATCACTTAATGTCCTAACACTTTCAACTTTGTATGTTAAATAGTCCTTTTCGACGGTTAATTCGATCTTAGTTTTTGTTAGTGACATTTAACAAAAAAAAAAAAACAAAATTTAAAAATACTTTGAAACCGTTGCTGAAATATCATCCCAAAATCGTTGCATGATTTTCAAAATATTTTTTTTTATATTTAAATGTAGATTTATAAAAACTGTTTCCTGATTTACGATACACTAGATTCTCAAATATTTGGTGCAGTTAAGAAAACGTTTGACCTGATTTTTTTACCATAATAACCGTTATAATTTAGCAGATATCACGTTTATTAAGAAGCGGTCACTAATTTCAACCTCCATAAACCATTTTTGTAATTATCGCCTCATAAACTCACTGCCTTCGGGATCCCCTGGCGAATTCCTTTCTAGATAATGGCGTCTGTAAAATTCCTCTTTATGTGCCACATTGCAAAAAAGGTTATTAAACCGGAGTGGATCAGCGGGAAAAGGTTAGGCAACAATAAAAAAGGTAAGGCTAAGATCCGAGGTCGCTGCTGACCTGTCGCACTGTCAGCGGTGAAGCGTATACGAGTAACAACAAGGGCAACGGAAAAATCAGAAAACAAAGGCATTAGGTAGTTAGGCCTAACAAAGTATTGTATATCTCGACATGTTGTGGAAAATTTGTAATGTCGCTTTAGTGTGTATGATGACTATCTCATGCTTTTGAGCTAACGAGTGTGTAAACTTTATATCGATAAAGTTATACGTCAGATTGGTATGGCCCTTTGGTATGGCCATATCAAAAACGAATAAACAAAATTTTAAATGTACAGATACGAAATAAATTGTTACAATTAAACATAGTTTTGAAGATTATCAAAATCTTATTTTCCTTTAAGTAAATAGCAGAATAATACTTATTTATGCTTTTTTGTATTCTTGTAGATATTTCAGATTTTGCTGAAGGTCTAACTACAGTTTTTCTAAGCATTAAACTTAAAGGATTCGTTTCATCTTATTTTTTTATTAAGTCTCGTGTTTCAGCTGGGGAGGTGTGGTTGCCGGGAATACTTTATTTGTAGCAAACATCTTAGTCGTCATGGGTAGCAAACTTCAGACAGATTTTTTTTCTCTTTTTTAAGTTTGGATGCGGGCGCGTCCATGGGCTGCAGTGACCGCTTCCCATCAGGCCTGCATGCAATTTTGCTACTCGATTACTATAGTAACAGAAAGTCGTCCATCTCTGGTGTTCCAACAGTGGCCTACCGTAGTGGTCGGAGCCTTTGTTTCGTCCGCCTTTGTTGGCCGGTCCCGCTCCGAATGCTTTCAATGGCAACGATTTTTCAGTTGGACTAACTGCTGGAAATTATACTAATAAAACGAGTGAAAACAATCGGGCTAAATCGGCCCGAGGGTTGCTTATCGACAATAGGAGGCAAGTAGCTGACGACGTGTAAGTACATGGTGGAGTTTTTGTTGGAAGGGTGTCACTTACCGAGCTTCTGTTTTTGGAGGATGGTGCCATTTTAACAATACATAGTTAATACAAAATACAAAATACAAAAATACAAAATACCAATCTCAAAAATAGTAGGCCTAAAGTGTGGAACTAATTTTATTTCATACTTTTTTGAAGTCGGTTTAACTTTTTATATTATTATTTTTCTTACTTCGCGTTTGTAGTAATTAACTTCTCTTACTTAATAATTACCTTGCTTGCTCTTTTGAATATTGCCACCACTATCCAGTAGAAAGCCACAATAATCGACAACGATCAAATAAATATTTAACACGTATTAGACATGCAAGAATATTGCAGCCTGATGTCAACCTCAAACAAAACAAGACCTCAAAATCCTCCTCTTTACTCTGCGGGGCGATACCTACAGTAATATGAGCGTATGCCTCATACTACTGTACACGTCATGAAGTACTGACCACGCATGACGACGCAAGCAGCGAATATAGTAAACAATAGAACACGTCACTTGCGTCATATCGAGATTGGCCAGTCGGAAGACGTATCCTCAAACGCGCTATCAAAGTTTCATAGAATCTGTGCGTATATTCAAACGATCCGAATTTAGCATTCGTGCCGCGGTTCCAGTGTTTTTTCCACATAACAAAACTAAAGAGATTGAGGTTTTAATGGTTCTATTAAAACCATTAAAACCTCAATCTCTTTCATAAAAAAAGCCAACCTACCGATAGCCAACGAAGAACTTATAATAATTCTGCAAAATTTCTATCGGTTACGTGTTCCATGTTTTTATATTTACCAACAAAACGTATCGAGATAGCCGCGGCCGCCCTATATTCCTATCGCTGATTTATTCGAGAACCGATAAAAACATTCAGTACCACCGGCTTAGGTAAATGTTATACTGGTCTGACAACCCCGATTGAGATTAAAAAACTTTCCCTGGGGACCAAGATGCTGCGTCAAAAGCTATGCGCGATTAACGGTAAAAAGTAAATGACAAAACACGTTATTGTGGGATATCCATAAGAGCTAGACATATACCATCGCGTAGTTTTCTATAGACCTTTTCAATGTGTACAATACTTAGTACATTTTTTTGATAAATCTCGTAGGGTTCAGCCTGCGTTTGCAATGTAAGCGGAAAAAATGTAATTATTTAGGACATCACATTAGAAACCTCAAAAATAACAGTATTTCTCCACTATGTAATTAATGTTATTAAACACATAAACCTTTATCTTCAATCACTCTATCTATTAAAAAAAACCGCATCAAAATCTGTTGCGTTGTTTTAAAGATTTAAGCATACATATGGATATAGGGACAGAGAAAGCGACTCTGTTTTATATTATGTAGTAATGATATGAAAAAATTTAACTACTAACTAATCGCTACATCATATCGCTAAATTATTATTTTTATTTAATATTTAAATCAGAGTAAGTAAAGCCTTTCTTACTTAATATCTTGTTTAACCTTTAGTCACATCAATATTTTTGGTACTTTAATTTTAAACACAAATTATGCTCTAAAAATTGAATGTTGGAGATTACGAGTATATTCTCATTGTAAACATAAATTATGCTCTAATCATTACAAAAGAATTTTGGTGATACAATACCTACAATCATTATAAAACTATACTGTTTAGGTAATTATTCACATTATTTAGCTTGCTCGCTGATGGTACAACAAGGCCTGAAAGCTCAGAAAAAATATTATCGGAATTTTCGCGAGCCGACAACGGCCGAGAGAAGTTCATCAAGCTGTCTTCTGTGGCAGATAGGCAATTAAGAAATTCAATTTTCTGTTACTCTCCGAGCTGAGGCTAGTTCGCTTTAGTATCAGACTTGACAGACACGAGTGTATCTGCTGCATTTGATGCGGTCAGGCCTCTGAGAAGGTTTTAAGTAGGTTATGTTTTTGTTTCGCTAGTCGAAATGTGCTTTAAGTTTTATTACAAGACTATAATCTAAAATGACATTTTTGTTTTTTTTTTTTACAATCCAGCTATACAGTTTTAGCAATTATGTACTATATATACCTTTTTTGATAATTTTGCTCTTGTTTTGTGCTGACATCACCCGAGTCCATCATTTCATGGTTTTTATGTGTAAGCGGTGATAGCCCAGTGGCTTAGAATTCGACCTCGAATCGAGGGGTCCGGGTTCGAATCCCAGTGGCACGCACCAATGACTTTGTAAAAAAGTTATGTGCGATTTATAAAATTTAATATCACCTGCTGTTACGGTGAAGGAAAACATCGTGAGGAAACCTGCATGCCTGAGAGTTCACAAAAAAAAAATGTTCTCAAAGGCATGTGAAGTCCACCAACCCGCAGTAGGCCAGCGTGGTGGACTAAGGCCTACATCCCTCTCATTACGAGAAGGAGACCCGACCCTGTAGTGGGTCATTAATGGGTTACTGACTGACAAGTGAAACTTTCACTTATACAGATACTTTAAACAGTCTTATTTGTAGTGCAATAGAGTTTTGGAGGTCGCTTCAATCCTACCATTCTATAGAAGGTAACGAAGGGGTCTAATGAATACTCGTAGAAGGAGCCAAAAATGTTGGTAGTAACAGTACTACATTTTTAGTTCTTTAGAAAGTCTTTGATAAGCGCAGGAACTTAATATTCATAAATGTTACTTTATCAGAAATGAGAATTTTACAAACAAGGTATACGACTACACAAAAGCATGACAAATAACATTTTTACACATCCATTACGGGAAAAATTGCAAGCGGAAGAGTCATACCTAAAATAAGACCGAAACAAAGAAAGATACGTTCTCATAAAATCTCCACGATGATAACAAAAAGACAGCACAACATTGAGGTAATAACGTCATTTATTACGATAGGAACATTATGATTTATTTCAATGTTAGATACAGAAAAACCAACGAAGTAGGTGAATGGGCATAATTGAAATGGCATGATTTATACCTTTTCGCACCTTTATTTCCTCTTGTTATATTGCAAGCTTTGAAATAATAAGCTTTGTCTGCAATTTTTTATTGATTTTTTTTATATTGAAGGTGCAAACGTGCTTGCAAAAAAAGAGGCTCGAACGTGCTTATGTTAACAAACTACTATAAGCTGCACGGAAATCTCTGTCTGAATAGTGCGAATAGATTGGGTTGGATCCATATTTGCTAAGTTAAACCTGTGTATGTAAGTATACGAGAAAGTCTATAAAAATACATTTCGTCGGCCTAATTATCAGAATTCGGAACTCCATTTGACCATATTTTACAGGAGAGACATAAAACTGTTTAATTTTGTTACTATTTGAATTATTTCAACGTTTTTATGAAAGCAAGTATAAAATTGGTCTAGGAATGCATTTTTATGATTTTTTAATATACATTTTGTTTTATATAGTATGAAAATGGACTTACGAACTTTTCTAGCAATCGTGTTTGGAGTTACGTAATATTGCATGTAGTTACGAATTTTATTATTAAGATTAACGTTGATTTTTCAAATTACGCAGTTTTACTACGGTATGTTTTCAATGGAAAAATAATGAAGAGACTTAAAAAATAATAAACATTATTTATTGGTAACAAAATCGCTTCGTAACACATAATAATATAGTTAAGAACGTTTAGTGTACATTTATTTCTTACAATTCTTAGTATATAAAATCAGTCTCAAATTAAGTACGTACTTATATTAAGTAGAAATTAATACTTTTGGTTTAATTATGCCTCTACGTATTATTAATAAACTTTTAAGACGTCTAACGTAAAAAAACAATAAAATTAAAAAATATAAAAAAGTTAAAAATTAAAAGTGAGGCAAGTCATCATAAAATTTGTGATAGTCTTTTTCCATAGTACTCTTCAACGCCTGAAGGTCTAAGTATTTATGTTTTTTAATTTTCAGCCTTGAGGAGTATAACTGAGGTATATTATCCCACTATACGAAGGCTGTTTTCGAGGGTCCTTACTAATCGTCTAGCGCGCAGACTCGACGACTTCCAGCCTCCCGAACAAGCCGGTTTCCGAAAAGGCTATAGTACCATAGACCACATACATACGCTTCGGCAGGTTATACAAAAGACCGAGGAGTATAATCTGCCGCTATGCGTAGCGTATGTGGACTATGAGAAGGCCTTCGATTCTATCGAGACCTGGGCGGTGCTTGAGTCTCTTCAGCGATGCCAGATCGACTATCGGTACATCGAGGCGTTGAAGTGTGTATACAATGCCGCCACCATGAAAGTCCGAGTACACGACAACAGTACGAACCCCATCCACGTGCAGCGCGGCGTACGACAGGGGGATGTCATCTACCCAAAACTCTTCACCGCTGCACTGGAAGATGTGTTCAAGCTGATGGAGTGGAAAGGACGTGGTATTAACATCAACGGCGAACACCTCTCACACCTCCGATTTGCCGATGACATAGTGATCCTGGCGGAGTCGCTGGAGGAACTCGGCATTATGCTCAGCGACCTCAATAGTGCCTCACAACGGGTGGGTCTTAAGATGAACATGGACAAGACGAAAATCATGTCTAATGTCCATGTCACACCCGTACCGGTGGTTGTTGACGGCACTGCTCTCGAAGTTGTAGACGAATACGTTTACCTAGGACAAACGATCCGAATGGGTAAGTCCAACTTCGAGAGAGAGGTCACTCGAAGAATCCAACTCGGCTGGGCAGCGTTCGGGAATCTACGACACGTCTTGACGTCCGATATACCTCAGTGCCTGAAGTCGAAAGTTTTCGAGCAATGTGTGTTGCCAGTGATGACCTACGGTGCCGAGACGTGGTCCTTTACTGTGAGCCTAATTCACAAGCTCAGAGTCGCCCAGAGGGCAATGGAGAGAGCTATGCTTGGTATTTCTCTACGAGACAGAATCAGAAATGATGAAATCCGTAGAAGAACGAAGGTGACCGACATAGCTCTCAAAATTTGCAAATTAAAGTGGCAATGGGCTGGCCACATCGTTCGCAGGACTGACAACCGATGGGGAAAAAATGTCCTCGAATGGCGACCACGTTTAGGCAAAAGGAGCACAGGCCGCCCTCCGACCAGGTGGACTGATGACCTGAAGAAGACAGCGGGAAACCGTTGGATTCAGAGGGCCCAGGAGCGGGCGGAGTGGCGTCGATTAGGGGAGGCCCATGTCCAGCAGTGGACTACTAAGGGCTGAAAGGAAGGAAGGAAGGAACGAAGGCAAGTTTTTTAACTCTAATTGGTAGTTCTTCCCACACCGTACTTGGATGTCGTAATTTATACACATTTTTTCCATCTGGAACATATTTCAGGGCTCTTAAACGACCTAAAAATAAAACTTCGTAACTCCATTTTAAACTCACAGCATGTTCATTGACCAACCAACATAAAACTCCGTAACTCCCAAAACACATTTTTAAGCCTCATATATCGCATACTGATTCACATTTTAAGTTATATCGTCGTAAATTACTAATTAACATTATTTATTATACCATAATTGTCATGCGTTAACAGTATTTTAATGAATTTATGTACCTTTTCTTCATAAAGTAAACAGGACCTCCCCACACTGCGAACGACGCCGTACTGAGCGCGGGAGTTAGGAACATTTCTTAATACAAAATGGCGGCGTGGATATAAGCATTCTTATAATTCACTCTTAGCTCTTTATCCAATTTATTTCAGGAAATAAGAATTATTCTATCCTTTAGATTACAAAAAAGGGCACCAGATGGCATTAAAAGCCAGATTTCGTATTTTTTGGAGTTACGCATTCTGATAATTAGGCCGACGATTTATAATAATTATTATTTATATCCAAATTACTTACCAACTTTTAATCATGAACAGAGTGCACCAAGACAAAACAAATTTTCCGATTTCATGAGAGTGGAAATTAGCCTCCGGGAGGGAAGAATATACCGACCATATTAATAAAAAAACATGCAACGCTAATTTGATTTCGTCAGTGTGTAATGTAACCTCAACCAGGGGTCGAGTCCCAGCGAATCAGAAATTGAAATTTATCTCAAATTTATGAAACCATAAATTTTGTTTCCTTTAAATCCACCGCACCTACGATGCAAGGAACCCCTATTTGTAGAGCAATTTAAGTGTTGCATTATTAACTACAGGTAATATACATTTGTGATTAAAATATTTTCGCGTTACTCGCTTGTGATTGTACAAGTGATTAATTTTTTCGCCGGAAGGGTTTCGTAGTGGGGGCTGGGAGGGTGAGTTATGGCCTTTTAAATTCTTTTTTCTTTGTTAACGTCGTTACTTCGCGACAAAAGAGATTACACCATCTATCTTAGGGTACAGTAAATTGGTTGAGATACTATCTCCTTTTGTAAATTATGGTAATATCAATGGTTAATTGAGAATGTTGGTCAATGTCGAATTAAAAACATTTTTGTATCTATAGATTTTTAGCTTTTAGATTCTCTTTAATTACCCAGAAAGAAATTCTTATTCTGCAATATGCCCAGTACTAATACAAATGTATGTTTTGTTTGCGATATTATCAACTCGTATACATAATTATTATACTTAGACAAACATAATACGAGTATATCTATCTTAATATACCCCAGGGCATTGACCCCGTAGACCTGAATATAAGCTGAAATTTCAATACACATATTACATAATATGCGCGTGCAAGATAATACATTATGCGAGCACAAAGGATAATAATATGGTAACTAAATAACAAGCCCTTAGGCTTCAACTTACATATTACTAGGCTTTGCACGTGACTTTACCCGTATTGTCAGTAATCCATTAATGACCCACCGGCGGGTCCGGTCTCCTCTCACTATGAGAGGGATGTAGGCCTTAGTCCACCACGCTGGCCTACCGCAGGTTGGTGGACTTCACATGTCTTTGAGAACATTTTTCAGTGTGTTAATCGTCTTAGTCCTCATGTGACTGTATTAGCTAAAAATATGTACAATATTATTATACATTAAGTCCACCAAACCGCAGGCCAGCGTGGTGGACTAAGGCCTCCATCCCTCTCATT
This sequence comes from Erynnis tages, assembly GCA_905147235.1. Taxonomy (NCBI): domain Eukaryota; kingdom Metazoa; phylum Arthropoda; class Insecta; order Lepidoptera; family Hesperiidae; genus Erynnis; species Erynnis tages. The sequence continues at coordinate 10,031,007 of LR990087.1, forward strand.
GCGGGAGGAAACCCAACCCTGTAGTGGGTCTTAATGGGTTACTGACAAATATCATAGGTACCTAATTCAAGCAAACATAGACCCACTTACGACGTATTAACCGGAAATATTGGGAGATTATTAAAATGCGCAGACTGACCTCTCAAACAACGTGTGCTCAGCAAATATTGGTGCAATGGACCCTATTGATAATATGGCGCCATCTGACATACACTCCCGTTAACCAAACCCGGTTCGGTTGCAACCAGTCGCCACGACATCGATACTGGTACTCGTGTTCACGGCATAGATAAAACGGAAGTTCAACTTCGTATAAACGTGTGATGCATAAATGCGTTTGTCAGTAACCCACTAATGACCCACTACAGGGTCGGGTCGCCTCTCAGAATGACAGGGATGTAGGCCGCCGTCCACCATACTTTTGAGAACATTTGTGAACTCTCAGGTATCGTATGTAGGTTGCTCGCGATGTTTTCCTTCACCGTAACCGCAGTTGATATTAATTTTATAAAGCGCACATAACTCTTTTACAAAGTCATTGGTGCGTGCCACTGGCATTCGAACCCGGACCCCTCGATTCGAGGTCGAATTCCAAGCCTATTACCGCTTTTAAAATGCGTTTACCTCAAAGGTATTATTACACTTCAGTCCATGGTTACTCAAGACAAACAATTATAATAATAATATAATATATTATGATAGGAATACTGTATTATGTATGATATTTTTGCGCTGCGACTCTACGGATTAAGATAAGGAGTTTAAATAGAATTTATTTGACTACCACGCGTCCCCATCCAAACCACATGACATGTAGAACATGTTTCTTGACGGGTAAAGAAAGTGGGAGGTGGTAAGGTAGGTACAACCCCAATCTAACCCCGATCATAGAAATACTATGGGGGCGCTCACACTGCGCGCGACTAAGTTAACGTACGAGTACTACCGCAGTGTGAACGCTCCCATGGTATATCTAAAGCGATTAACACACACCCCGCATCACGCAGCGTAGTGCGTGCGTAGTCCATTTGTATAGAAAACGCATCCACGCGCGTACATGCAGATGCGTTTTCTGTGTGTTGGACTGTGCATGCTTTTATACAAATGGAAATACATACAACGCTAGACCACGCATTCCCGCGCTACGCTGCGTGATGCGGGGCAGTGTGTTAATCGCCTAAGATCGGTTTTGTTCGTGCGTGAACGTACGTATACGCACGATTTGAATACATTACATACGGAATCGCCTCCAAATTGACCCCAAATAAAACATTGACTTCTATGTTCCCTGCTCTTTGTGTGATCGTCATAAAAACGGTAATACCACTATTAGCACCTGCCTGTTAAGTGTTACTCATGATTGATGCTACATAATTCAGCTTCCGATGCTTTTGTAATATCTGTCGAGTATGCTAATATTTCATTGATAGATGTTATTTCATTTAGAAAGATACGTTATTGAGTTGAGTTGTTCATCATAAATGTTACTCGTAAATTGCTTGAAACTTAAATATTTTGTCATGTCGAATTTTGATTAAAAGCGATTTAATTCAAATAGTTAATCTTATTTCACACAAGATATGGCTCAAATTATGCTGATAGACAGTGACCTAGTGAATAACATTCGGCCTTTTACTTTGTGGGTCCAGATTCGAATTCCAGTGGCTTTTTAAAGTAATTAGCCTTTAACATAACAGCAGTAACAGATAAGGAAAACATCATGAAGAAACTTGAGAAACAAGAGTTCTCGGTAATGTTCTTAAAGGCATGAGAAGTGAACCAAACCGTAAGAGCTAAGTGGTCTACCACTTAGCTCTAGTCTACCACAATTGAAGGCCTTAGTCTACTAAGGCCCTCAATTTTCAAGAGTATTTCTAATCGTGAAAGGAGACCTAACCTTGCAGAGAATTACTAATAAGTTACAAGTTAGTAGGTGTTTTCTTTGGTCTCCGTTCAGTGGAAAAACAAAGAAAATCGCTGCCTACAAAATATCTTTGTTACCGGTATTTATAAACATTAAAGGCAAATGTATTCTCGTAAATTCAACAGTACAGTAATTCTCCTTATAATACAGTAAGTACTTACTTCAAACAGAAAGTAAGACAAGTACTAGATACAGTGTAATGATATACAGAGGCAAAAACTTCATTCTAATGCGACGCTCGAATGGCGGATCTCACGGTACTGTGTACGTTGATAGATGTGTGTCTTACTGCTTGCGAGAAGCGAAAGCTTCTATAGAAGTCGGCATGAGTCGTGACCACAATCTTCATTGGTCGGTTTACCAGTGACAGCGCTATTTGTTCACGCGATTGGCTCAGTGTACGTGACGATGACTTAATGAAGTATAGCTCTAGTGCTTGTTTTTCGACTGCTGTAATTTGGCCGAAAGTGTAATATTAGGGATATTACCACTGTGCCATCTTAAATTGTTGTAACGAGATTCCCACAAAAATATCCGCGAATAATCTAGGTAATCTTGCATTGTGGACGCACATTGCAACACATGAAAAACTTTCAATACTGATACTGGCCCAATACAACTAGAAACGGTAGCGTGAGTATAGAATATTCGCTCCAAGCCCGCGTTACAACAGCCACCTTAACCCAATGTCCCTGTATCCATATTCATCGGGCGGCCATTTTGATGAGTTATTGCGATAAACTTCGTTAAATATTAAAGGTAGGCTCGAATACGTTTTGAGTGAATAACGAGCCAGAGATTTGCTTTTATGCCCCTTTTTGTGGAAATCAATTTGGATTTCACTGCGGTAGTGCAGGTGTTTCTAAATCATTTTTGGTCCATAACTGTCGATTGCGATTAGTGGAATGTTGCAACTCTTTTATAGCCCACTGTTGGGCACGGGTCTTTCCCCACAACTGGGGCAGGCCTGGAGCATACTCCACCACGCTGCTCCAATGCGGTGCGGTGGAGAAACGCGCTAGTGGCGAACCCGTGTCGGATGTTTTCAAACCGCCCATAAGGCCTCCGACAAGGTTTAACGACTGTTATCGTATCGATAACAACCGGGACCTCCGGCTTATCGCGCCCTCCGACACACGGAAACGTGCATTTAGTTCGCCACTAGCGGTCACCCATCCAGGTACCTACACTCTTTCAATCGCTTGCGATCTACTGAAGCAGCGGAGCTATGCGCGCTGCTTAAAAACATAATAATATATTAAATAAAAATCATTAAAAAAATACTTAATGTCATAAAAATAAAAGTCTGCATGTCAGTTACCCATTAATGACCCACTACAGGTATGTAGGCCTTAGTCCACCACCCTGCCGTTGCGGACTGATGGACTTTACAGTGTAAAGTTTACACGCCTTTAAGAACATTTATTTTTTTTGGACTCTCAGTTTTCCTCACGATGTTTTCAACATAACAACAGGTGATATTTAATTTCATAAAGCGCACATAACTTAAATACAAAGTTATTTTATAAATTAAATACAAAGTTATATGGGATTCGAACCTGAACCCCCAATTAGGAGGTTGAATTCTAAGCCACTGAGCTATCACCGCTTTGATATCATTAAATTTGTCCGAGATACGGCATTCAAAAAGCGCGATTGGCGTCGCAGCTGGCAACCAAATCGAACGACACAAATAATTCATACGCATGTAAGTAGGCACCTACATATTATTTTCTAGAAACGTCGCCAGCCTCTGTCGACGCTCGACGCTATTATAAACAGTCGTTCGAGCTGGCAGCGACGCCGATTTGGCGGCACGGCAGCTGGCCGGCGGCGCGGGACGGTTTGGCAACGTCGCCAATGGACGTACACGAGCATGCGTGCGTCTCACTCACTCAGTATCCAACTGGCTGCCAAGACGACCGTACGCTGCTTTAATTCAAAAAAACAATGAGTTTTGATACTGAAAGATTCATTATGGAAGTCAAAAATCGTCCATCATTATGGGATCCCGCAGTACCAGAATACTCAGACCGTAATATAAAGAAAAGGTGTTGGTACGAACTAGTTGAATTGTTCAAAGTCAATGACGATATGAAACCCGCAGAGAGGAAGGAATTAGGTAAGTGACTTTTATGTTTATTCCATTTAATTTTATCCGTTTGCCATAATATGAAGTTTCAGTCTGCCGCGCTTCCGTATACGAGTTTAGATAATAGTGACGTATCAGTGCTACTGGAAAGTAATGGTGTATTCATACTGTCGTTAAATTTAATTAATATTAAATTAAAGGCATTTTTTAATCTTTTCGCAACTTTTTCCTCATCATTCTATTATACATAGGTCGTAGACATAATAGCTATGCTACAAGTTATTTTTGCTGTTGACAAAATAATATAATATAGCGGTCTTATTGCTGTTTATCGATAAGACCGCCTTTTAACATGTACTATATCTCATTTAATTAATTTATTTTGTAAGCTTTACTAGGTTTGTGTACAATAAAGAGTTGTTTACTTCACTTTTTAAATTATTGTGCAAATTATTGCATAGCTAATTCGTAATAGTAATAAATATAATAAATATTAAAAATTAAATGTAGGTAATTAGTTAATTACCCATTTTCAGTAACCCATTAATGACTGACTACCGGGTCGGATCTCCTCTCACATTGAGAATATGCCTTTGTCCGTAATTAACCATTGTGTTTAATTATTTTCAGCATTTTCATTGCAAAAAAGGTGGAAGAGTATCAGAGGTTGTTACACACGAGAACTTAGTCGGCGAAGACTTGCGAATTCCGGATCCAGCGCTGGGCCTCGTAAAAGTGAATACGTTTACTTCAAACAACTTAAGTTTCTGCAAAGGGTCGTTTCTACAAAAGAATCAGATCCGGGTGCAGCTTCTGCTGAACCTGATGATGATTCCACTACGAATTCTGAAGATGACTCGAAGACACACTTAGAAGTAGACCGTCGAAAAAGACCAAAAAAAATTGAGACTTCCGAACACGATAATTTTGTAACAGTCTACAATGACCCTATTGACGGTAGAGAAAAAAGCGACATTAGTAATGAAGATGAAGACAGATTATTTCTGTTGTCGTTAGTTGAAACATTAAAAAGAATTCCTCCGCACAGGAAAATGGCAACCAAAATTAAAATAATGTCTATTCTTGATGAAGAAACAAGCAACTACTATCCCTACTGAGAATGCACGAATTTTGAACCACCGAGGTGAAGCTATACTATGGGTGTTTCACTGGTGGACCAATAACGAGTCAGATTACAATTATTTGACCCCAATTCATGAAATAGCGTCTCAGAGCTACCTACAGCCACGTATGTCATCTCTTGAAAAACAAACCCTGGATTTTTGCAAGTTTTCGAACTAACTGGCATTATTGTTTCTAACGATTCCTCTGTTCCATAATATTTAGTCATAGGTGTTATATTTAGTCATAGACTAATAATAAACTACGATCCCAAGTGTATGTTATTAAACTGCTTTCCCTAATTTCAGTAGTTTTTCTGGATAGATACTATGCTTAATATCCAGATTTTAATAGACGGTTTATTTCTAACTTCGAATTAAATAGACGATTTATTTCTAACTAGACTTTTAATAGACTATAACATAATTCTAACTCATAAGTCATACTGTACACACGTAAAAATGCTATTATTTTCTACATAATTCGTAGAAATTTTTGAAGAAAGCTTTTTGCAGTCACGTGTCGGACCCTTCTCTATGGCCGTCAGACACGCTCTAACGCTTCCCACCCTCAAATAGATTTCGCAGAAGTTGCATGAGAGTCTATATTACCTATCCTATCTTGATTAGGGTTTTTGCAAAAAAAAAACTTTTTAGGTGGAAGACCATAGTATAGCATATCAGTGACATGCAACTAAGGTATATCAGAATAACCTCGTATCCTAATTACAATGACTATGTCATGGCATCTTACATAATAGCCCGCCCTTTAAATCATTTCTTAAGTATTGAAAGAGCCAAAATAGTCTGGTTACTTTTAAACGCACCATCTATTGAAAATCATTTCTTATATCTGCATCTATAGAATGTTAATCTAAAATTTACACAAATTAATAACATATTACGACACACGGCACCAAAATGGCTCTATCACTTACAGTTATATGTAGGTACAGGTACCTATTAGATATTTTATTCCCCTAATCTCTTCTCGTAACTTTCTAAGATTCAAAAGGAATCCTTGCGTCGCCTTCCTAATCTATCTATCGTTCCACAATGAGTATTTATCACCAAATTTCTAAGAATAATCCGCAATTACTGTCGTCAGTCAAAATTTCACTTTATACCGTCTCCTTTTTACATGCGGAAGTTAATCTATTTCTTTTTCTGATAAAATTGTACAACCCGTATGGGACCAAACTTGCCGCAGTCACGTGTAATACTTGCCGCGCCTACGTGTAGACCCTAATCTATAGTCGGTCACACTCCGGTGCTTACAACCCGCAAATAGATTTAGTCAAAACTACGAATACATACCATAATTATGTAACGATATCAAATCCAATTCTATCTGATCTTATCGTTTATTCATATACTTATAGTAATTAGCATATTTGTAGTGGTGCATAATCTTTTTCTTCCCTAATAATATATCGTAGGAGTCTCGGGACCGAACTTGCCGCAGTCACGTGTCGGACCCTTATCTATAGTCGGTCACGCTCCGGTGCTTACAACCCGCAAATAGATTTAGTCAAAGTACGAATACATACCGTATGTAACGGTATCAAAATCCATTTCTATCCGATCTTTTCGTATGATAATACGAGTATATCTATAAGTAATTAGCACATAATTGTAGTTGTGTATAATCTTTTTCTTCCCTAATAATATATCGTAGGAGTCTCTGGACCGAACTTGCCGCAGTCACGTGTCGGACCCTTATCTATAGTCTGTCACGCTCCGGCGCTTACAACCCGCAAATAGATTTAGTCGAAGTTATGTTCAGGATCTTTGGGATATACGGAGTCCTTGTTCACAATATTATTTGTTTATTATGTAAGAAGCTTCAACAAACATAATAATATGAGCAATCTAATAGCCACTGACGCACATACAGGTGACCCTTGTTACCATGATACCATGACATTTCCTTAAAAGAATATCCGAGAATACAGGTATTCTCATTATAGGTGTAGTAATATTTATAGCAGCATGGACGTTGCCATTTAATAGTTTATTGTGAACCCTTACCTATTACGTTTATGATGTATATTTTCTATTTTTCTGATCAAAACTGATCTTGTTGGACATAACATACATCCTATAGATGACATTTTATATCCTTATGGATCCAGGCATAATTTGGAGAGACATACTCGTACTATACTACAGAGTGGCTGCCGCTGCTCAACTCATCCATGGAGCTACATCTGACGATCACAAGCTTCTAATTTCTACTCTTTTAAGCATTCTACAAATTTTATTGAACGGTAGGAATCTACGCCATGAATCAGACATACTTGTCAAAAAAGCAAAGTATATTTTGCCCCAATTATTACACACACAAATACAACTGTCACTTATATCCGAAATTAATAACCGATCTTCAGATTATGGATTGAGATTGATACAGTTTCGTTGCCAAAATGTTTAAAATACTCTATATATATATGTTATTTCTTTGAAAAAAAAAAACAAATGTAGACAACAAGTATTATAGTTTTTCAATGCAACCAAATGTCATAATAATATCCATCCATAATCTGAAGATCGGTTATTAATTTCGGGAGTAAGTCAGACTTACTTCTCAAAAAAGCAAGGCATACAATTAGGTATGATCCAATTAATTCACAAACAGATATAAGTGGCTGTCACTTGGTGTATAGGTACGTCTAATCTCTACAAAACATGCGGGAGTGTGACGGACGGTTCACGACAAGGGTCCGTCACGCACGTGACTGACTACATGCCCTCTGTCGCCTGTTGTTGTAATAGTCCAAGATCCCAGGGCCGCCAGACTCACGTATTTTCTGACGAACGAAATGTGGACGATTGGGTAGTTTTGGCTTAGATAGATTACTTGACTATGAATTTTGCCCCCCGTGTACTATACCGCCGTCATCACCGCTCTCTATACTCTACTCTCTCTAACACTCTATACTCGCTATACCCCTCTGTACTCATATTATACTGTATCGCCTATGTACCGCTATCAAAGAAGCCAATGCCCTAGAAATACAAGTAGTTTGTAATACAAGTACTAAAGAATATAAATTCACAATGCAAGCAAATGTTCGATATAAATCTAGCGGATGGTTCTCATATTTCCTGGCAAGAAACGACGCGTCTTAAAATAAAACAATATGGAGGCAGCCGTCGAAGAACTTTCAAACAATAGCTTCAAAAAGTACAACACTTAGATTTAGGCTCTTGTTGTAATATCAGCGAATAATTGAAAACAAGTTTAATGGACAATGGAGTTGAATTTGAAAAAGTTCATACCTTTTATGGATTCATTTATCTGACAATCTGAGGCGTGAATAACCTCCTTTTTGCAGTCGGTAATCGTCGTTTGTCTTTGCCTATTTAAGATAAAAAAAAAATAAGATGGGACTTTTATTTGGATTGGGACATAAAAAGTGTACCTACCTAAGTATTTTTAAATATGTCGCAAACTTCTTTTATAAAAAACTCCAGAACGTGCTTTCTTTAAAGTGATCTGTTCGGGAGCGTAGATACATTTTTCAAGAGAGACTATCAAACTCATATTTGAATGACATTAGAGCCGATGCAGCGAGGAAATCTGCCATCGCTTATCGTTCCTCACTAGCGATAGAACAAGTTGACAACTCCAGAGTTATATGATGGATTTTTCATGTCAATTCTCGTAACTGCTGTTGTTTTCACAAGGGCATCTCGGAGACGCTGTCTTTGAAGAATTCGTCTTTTTATGCCTCTCGAACAACGGAGTAACGGAAATATAAAAAACGAACTCGGAGTCAACTTATAACGATGTTGTCAAGGAATATGTGTTATGTGAATATGTATGCTTTTTTAAACTACAGGCAAACGAGGTACTCTATACAGCTATCTTTAAGTTATTTTCGAAGAACTCACGTGTTTTTCCCTTTAAAGATACTGCAAATCATATTATAGTTTAAATCGCACATAACTTTTTAAGGGCGTTATTGGTAAGTGCCACTGGCATACCTATATTTTTAACCGACTCAAAAAACGAGTCAACCTCAGAAAATTGTAAGTAGTTCATAGTGTAACAAATTGTATTTCATACTTTTTTTAAGTCGTGTTAATTTTTCAAATATTTTCTTTCATTTTCAGGTATCCATTATCTAGGTATGTGTTACATGTACCTACATAATAAAGCCCGCCTTTCTTGTTCCAGGTACAGAACATCAGCAGAACGGTTGAGTGTTTTGTGAGTGTAGTGCGGTGTAGTGATGTTATGAACGTGACCATGAGAGGGCCGAAGCGGAGGGCTGGGCCTTTGAGGCCTAGGCCTTGGAGGCCTGGACCGGCGTTCTGGGCCTTAACACTGCTCGTGCTGGGCCGGACCACCGCTTATACGGACACGGAGGACTTCCTGAGTGATTTGGATAAACCAGGTAAGATTGGTAAGAAGACACGGCTTTGTTTTATCCAAAAAAGATGCACAGAAAATCACGATTTGTCACCGAAATGGAGATAGAAAAATAAACCGTCGCGTTTGCTAAATATAGCAAAGAATGCTTTTCTACTCGTATATTTAGCAAATATTTTTCCTATCGATCAATTTCTTGTTTATTATTTTCACTTGATGAAGCGGTGATAGCCCAGTGGCTTAGGATTCGACCTCGAATGGAGAGGTCCGGGTTCGAATAGCAGTGGCACGCACCAATGACTTTGTAAAAAAAAAGTTATTTGCGCTTTATTAAATTAGGTATCACCTGCTATTATATTACGGTGAAGGAAAACATCGTGAAAGAACCTGCCTGAGAATTCAAAAAAAAATGTTCTCAAAGGTATGTGAAGTCCACCGACCCACATTAGGCCGGCGTGATGGACTAAGGCCTACATCCTTCTAATTTTGAGAGGAAACACGACCCTGCAGCGGTCATGAACGGGTTACAGACAAGTACCAATCTTGTAACCAAATCTTGTTTGTCGAGTGCTGGCTGACTCACTATAACTGCATCATTCTAACAACCAACCCTAAACAAAGAAAACACAGCTTCTAATTTCTACTGGACATTTCAATTAAAGCCAGATATCTCACGACGCAGCGGGCGTGACACTCTAATCTTCGGTCTCCAGGCGCCGGAGACCGGGCTTTGCAATTATACCAGTGTACTGCGAATTGTACTGGACTGGAGACCGCATTGATACAATGGACCGATTTGAAGCGTCTCTACCCAAATAAATATATAACGCTTCACACTCATATCCATACACTAGGATTCCCTATGCTACGGATATACACAAGACAAGAACAAATTCCATATACTATGGACAGAATACACAAGACAATAACACACACCAAAATCAGAAACAAAAATTTAAACTTATTATTTAAACAAAAAAAGGGGTGATATCCCAGTGGCTAAGAATTCGACCTCTTAATCGGGGGGTCCGGGTTCGAATCCCAGTGGCACGCACAAATGACTTTGTAAAAAAGTTATGTGCGCTTTATAAAATTACTTAAATATCACCTGCTGTTATGGTGAAGGAAAACATCGTGAGGAAACCTGCACGCCTGAGAGTTCACAAAAAAATTTTTTTTTCTCAAAAGGTATGTGAAGTCCACCAACCCGCAGTAGGCCAGCGTGGTGGACGGCGGCCTACATCCCTCTCATTGTGAGAGGAGACCCGACCCTGTAGTGGGTCATTAATGGGTTACTGGCAAGAGCCATAGTAACTCGCCGGAAAGATAGCTTGCAGCCACTGTTATATCTCTCCGTGTAACAACATGTTCTTCATGTCTTGTGTTTCGGCTGCGTACGTCAATTAATGAACTCGGAACGACAAGGAACCTTAATGTGTGTTCTGTAAGGCACACAATAGATTGTCACGATATTTGACTTTTAAGCCTTTTTTTACTTTTTATCACGGGTAAGACACGACATTGCCGCGATACGAGTGTGAACAGTCATACAGTACCCTTAGTCTTGAGTTTTAGCAGTTCCGAAACGAAACACACACATACACAGCTTACTAGACGAAAATGCACAGTGTAATAACCAACAGAGGAAAAAGATTTTTAGAAGAGTTAAAAAATTAATAAAGCATTAGATAAATCATCACAAAAATTGCTTTATTTTTAATCAACACTCTTTCAATGTTTAATAATATTAATGAAACATAATAAGCGTGAATTGGCCGTAATGCACTGTAAAATTTCGAACTAATACTATCCCGTAGGTATTAACTAATTGTTAGTATCATATTGTCTAACGATAAGTATTCATATCTTTCACTCCATACAAAAATTTGATTTTAAATATTTTAACTCCTCTAAAAATCTTTTACCTCTATTTATTATTACACTGTGGACTCCTGTGTGGTAAGCTGTATATGAATTACGTATCTATCCGAAACGAAACGCACAAACGTTTCGATTCCGTATCGCTAAAACTCAGACTAAGGGTACAGAAGGGCCCAGGTGGCTACAACATAACGTGAAAACTTATCCGACCTTTTTAAATGAAGTGAAAATCAATAACAATAATGAACATCGATTCACCGTTCCACAATTAATTTAATGATTTACCTAAACCAAAACAATTCTATTTATTACTTACTTTATTATTTTATTGTTATTTCCGTTGCATACATTAATCTACTGGTAATAATTCAAATTCCCAAACTGTATTAGTATAGTATACGAGGCGCAGTTTTAGGAGTAATGGGCTCACTAATGTATATTCCCAGCAGGGAATTAGTGGACGAGGTTCCTATGCTGTGTTGTGTGATCAATAAGGTATAATGAATTGCTTGGGTTAGTTTCGAATTAAAAAAGTAATCGGGAAACGAGAGATAGAGTTAGACCGTTTTTAATCCATCAAATACTGATTGGGAAACCATTTTAATTTCTTACCTCATCTTTAAACTTAATCGTTCTTCTTTTTCTCTGCAACTTATTAGTGCAGAGTGAGTGCTCCTCTCAGGATGAGAAGGAAGACCTTAGTCCACTATACTGACCTAATGCAGGTTGGTGGACTTCATAGGGCTTAGAAGACATGAAGAACTCTCAGGCACGCAGTTTTTTACAGGATGTTTTACTTCATCGTTACAAAAAGTGACATTTAATTTTGTAAAACGCAAGTATTTTTTCTAAAAAAAGTTATTGGTATGTGCCACTGGGATTTAAACCCGGACTCCTCCAGTGAATGGCCGGATTCTTAGCCACTGGGCTATCACCTCTCTACTTTTATCAAATATTTTAGAACAAAAATCTGAAGCTTGATTACCAATAACAAAAATTGTAAACCGATGGTTTGAGAGACCTTTTAAAAATAACCAATATTTGTTTTTAATATGGCAATTCTGTTTCTAGATGATTTATTCGGGGGGGTTCGAAATTTACGGTCTCATTTGAATAAGGGTGTTTAAGGGTTAATGAAAACATCACCAGGACCACGACGGATGGCTGGGGGTTAATTAGTTTTCAAAACGCAATTATGGACTGATGGGAAAGAGAAAAATATAGATTGTGTTGTTTAAAAAATTTTTTGCTTTTTGTTTTGAAAAAATTAAAAAATGAAACTATTTTACGTTGGTAGAAGTTATGTATCAGAAAAAAGTGTCATAACAGATCATATCCTGCAAAAATAAAAGAACCAAAAATAAAACTCCTCTATAGTACTAGGAGGTGTCTCATTCTTGATGCACTGACAATTCACCCTAACAATTAAAAATCTGTGGGAAAAATATTATACATACTTTTTAAGTCTAATAACACAATATTTTCTTACCAGCCAAAGCTATATGAATAAGCTTTCACTGTTTGTTTATTGGTATCTTCATTACCATAGACAAACATAGACAAAATTCCTAAAGCATTCCCACCCACAACAAAGGATTAAGTACAAAAATATCATGTTTATTACAAATAAAAATCGACTGACGTAAATTACGGCTATAATCTCATAAGAGTCGTATTATCGATGCGCTCGTATGTTAAGTCTTTGATGTATTGTTATTTCTTGAAATAAAACCCCACTTATGGAGGGTTAGGGCTCCGTTAGTGAATAGGGTTCATGACAAAATAGTTAAGAAAATAAAAAAATATTATTTTTTGTTTATCACATTCATCTTTTTATTAAATCGGCAAGTGAAATATTAATTTCATGTTTTTACACGCTACTTTTAGAATATAATAATCTCAATACTAAGCTCATTTAAATGTTTAACGTTTATATTTGCCTCTGTCTAGTATTATTAAAAAAAATAACTTCGTAATACCTACTGCTAAGTACTGCTAAGCATCGTTGCTTGAGTACATCTCATGCGATCGATTTGGAGTAGCTTTTAGTATACAGGCATCCCTGTTGTGGGGAGAGACCTGTGCCCCACAGTGGGACATAAAACGAGTTGCACCGTATACATGTCAGTAACCCATTAACGACCCACTACAGGGTCGGTTCGCCACTCACAATGAGAAGGATGTAGGCCTTAGTTGGTGGACTATATATGTATACAGAGTATACATATCTAACGATAATACGAAAAGAATTGGATGATTTCAAATCACCTTAAAAGCGCTGTTTCAAAAAATGCTAACGTATCTTATAAATAAAATTCAATATTAAAATTTTTTTTGTGAACTTTAAACATTCCTACGAAATTTAAAAAACAAAACCCTTGAAATTCATACAGAACCCATTTCATTATTCTCCATAGGTACAAAGCGTGTCAATCCTCCATAAACAGTGGCTAGAAGCGACATAACCCGTCCGTGTTCAGCGCTCATATCCCACACAAGACATCGTTTGTGACTCGGTTCTGTACAGCCAAAACCATTTGCAAAATTACGTAACATGTCAAGGTGAAACTTTTAAGGTCATATCAGAGATAAGAAGACAGTAACATTTGTATTTGCGATGTAGGGTGTCAATTGTAATAAATTTAATGACAGATATTCTTGGTTCTACTCAAAGACATCTGAAGCGCATCTAAACCGCATTAGGCCAACAAAGTAGACTAATGCCTACATCTCACTCGTTGTGAGAGGAGAGCCGATCCTGCTGTGGGCCACTAATGGGTTACAGAAAGATGTAAGGCTGAACAGATTTGGATGAAATTTGGTACACAGATAGATATAGGATACTTTTGATCCTTCTCTGAACCAAGTTCTAAAACCCATAGACGAGGCCGCGGACACAATCGAATATACTATAAAAAACTGACTCCTTTATTAAAGTTGATAATAGGATCTCTCGATCAAGCAAGTTCCACTTATAACCCCGCAAAGATTTTACTATTCACGTAAATAAGGATTTCTATATTTTAACGTAAATAAGTAGTTGTCCCATAGCAATAGGTATTCTTTCAAAAACTTTCGTTTTCAAGCCATCAACGTCAAGGAAAAGGCCAGTAAAGCAATATATTTGGATTTGACACGCTAATGCAATGTTTGTTTAGGAAGGCAATAATATGAGGAATTTACATAATATACCTATAAATAAAATAAATAACGCTTCACACTCATAGCCCCACACTAGGATTCTCTGTGTCGTGGGTGCCATGGACACACCAAAATATATATACATACATGCAAGACCAGAACACAATACACCCAGACCAGAAACAGAAATTTAAACTCATCATTCAAATCTCTGCTCCGCTGGGAATCGAACCCAGGACCCAGAGCGCAGCGCACTGGCGTCTTTACCAACTGGGCTACTCGTGTCGCCAAATAAGACTTAGATTTTCTATTTTTACAAAGCTTTGTTGAATTGACTTCTATCTTTCTCACGTATTGTAAAGAATTCTATGCCGCACTGTCTTCAATGTATTCGTATAGTTAACGTGTGCCATTAGTATGGAAAGATGTCAGACAGACATGTCTTACTAATGACTGACGTTTACCGTACGAAACTAAGCAAAACTCATAGGTTATATAGAACATTTGCAAAAACAAACATTCGTTCATAATAAAATATTATAGTATAATTATAAATTGTATAATAAACTGTCCCTATACTTCCCTACTATCTCTCTTCCTTCCTCTCACTTCCCTACTACTCAATTTCAACTTGCATCAACCGCCTGATATCCAAAAATCAGAAACGAACTTGAAATTCAAACGAACGGGAATATTAACTTTAATTAACCGAGGAAAACAGACGGAATTAAATTCAATTAAATTAAACTTTAATTAACCGAAGAAAACAGACGGAATTAAATTCAATTAAACAGATGCGCAAGTTCAATCAAGCGAAGAAGTCAGTCCGCAATTATGGTCAGGGGTTGATTGCCGACATTGTCGACCAAAACGCAGCTATGGGGAAATTAGGAGGGAACCTCAAATTTCAGCCTCTAAAATGCCCTTATTTATGTTTTATTAGTTTATGTGTGTATCGAGATGGTTTAGTTGAGAACATTATGTGTTTGTATGTGACTGATTTTGGTTTGTTTTAACAACAACGATCAAGTTTTCTCTCGTACTACACGTGTAACGAGTAGTTACAGCTATATATTTTCGTAAAATAAGTTTATTAAAATAAGTGTAAGTTGCATTATTTGACTGATGCCCATCAGATTCGCAGCTATGAAAAAGATTGCTCAAATTGCGTCTCTTCAAATAGCTTTTTTTTTAATCGGCACAGAATAATTCTTGTTCGTCTAAAGATGTATATTATTGTCACCCTTAAAATCTTTCTATAGTTTAGCGCACATTGAATATTATGCAATTTACCTACTGATAACATTGTTGCATCGAATGTCATAAGGAAATTCCAAATTAAACAAGAATTTGTGCGTGGTTCCGCCGAGATTGTCCCGTCACCTACGAATTAATGAATATTGAGGAGAATTTTGCACAGGAAATTAGGCATGCGAAAATTGCTACCTTGTTCGCGAATTCTTAATGACATCCTTATAAATCTTGGTTAGTTAAGCCTGACAAGAGATTCCGGAATTATGTGGGACATTTTGAACGAGGCCAAAAATATTTTCACCAATCTTTCTTCATAAAGTGAAGTATATTAACCATCCAAAATTATATGTTCATGATTTATGATTATTTTATGTCAAGGCTTTTAATAAACATACGAGTATACAAGTTGCGTATATAGTACTGGAAATTGTAGCAAATGTTGAAAGCAATGTTCTAAAGGTATAAAAAATGTTTGACAACTATTATCTTATTGCTTCTTAGTAAGATAAAGAAACACTTCGACCGAAAGAAAAATCAGGAAGTTTCCACATCAATTAACTTTAGCAAACAAAAAAAATTAATAAAGGAACCATGGCTTGCTGAAGCCGTAAAGTGTTATAAACAAGTTATAAATGAGAGAAATGAAAAAAGTCAATGTTTTTATGCTTTCTCTTGCAAAAGAGGTTTGCAAAAGAACAATGTCCCATTTGAAGCCAAAGGTATTTTTAAAAAAAGTTATGAATGAGTGAGGAAATGTCAATTGATTTGAGGCATTTCTTAATGAAAATGGCATTCCTTAACGTAATGAAATAAAAATTGACGATATTCAATTCAAAAGATCGCTCTTAGTGAATAATTAATTAGCAATTGAATAAAATCAGTTAATTGTGAAAACAGTTAAACTTACATTAGTAATTGTGAAAGACAAAACAATCATGAAACAAAAGCATTAATTTATAATGCATATTCCCTGAATTCGTAATGAGAGTTATGAATGTAAATTTTATTGTGAAAGCAGTTTATCAGATTTTAAATAATAATTAACTTTACAGTAAAACTGAAAGTAAGAAATTCTTATGGGAGAAATTTACGTAATAAAATCTGTTGGCCTAAGAACCCATCCTTCTAGTAAATTCCTCCAAAAATTTGACAATAATTATGACAACGTGTAAATCAAACCTAATCCATTTTTTTTATTTTGTCCTACAAAAACTAAGAAATTCAAAAGAATTCATAGATACATCGAAACAATTTTTATTTAATTCTGTCACTATCATAGAGTACTAAAATACCAGATTTTATAAGTAAAATTTGAAACAAACACAAACAGAAAGGAAATTTAATACACGATTAGCTGCAAACCACAGGGCAAGTCTTGAAGCAACTTACTTGGAGCTCTTGAAAAGAAAGTTTAATTCGCCGATAGTCTTGCACCTTTAGAAACTTTTCTCATACTCATTTAGGTTCACCCTCTTTACAACTTTACTGAGCGGTTGTATGCTTGACAACCGCTGTCGCGTAAGTAGTTAATTCTACAACTGTTTTAATCACTTTCGACTTGTTTGAAGACGCATTCTATTTGAACATCTTTCTACGTTTTAAGTTTTAAATATCAATAATGGTTAAGTTATTTTCGTTTATTTTCAAATTTAACAATTGTAAATAATTATTTATTCGTATTAACGGTATAAATTTGATACATTTAAAAAACGATTTATTTACACGCTTAGCCTGTATATTGCAACAATTTGGATTTATTAGTACCTACATACCTATTTCTGTCTACTTATTAATATACAATCGAAGCTGTTTGTAACTAGCAAGAAAACATTCATTTGAATTTGAATTCATTTGATCTGCCACCTGTAATTAGTTACTACTCCTAGCTTCAAGTTTGTTCTCCAACACTGCTACTAGTTACAAATTAATGTGACGTGGATACCAACAGAAGGGAAATTAACTCCGTGACTAGCTAACTGCGAACTACTGTGGAAGTCTCGAAGTAATTTACTCGGCTCTCTTAAATAGAAATTTTTATTTGCCGCCCATGTTGCGCTTGAGAAAACTTCTCGCGTTCGCATTTATAACTCTCTTTACAGCGTAGAGCCGTTATATTGTTGGTGACTGCTCTGGCTTCATTTACCCTTTTATGTCTGTCTTGTTTAGTTCCTGCTGTAGAGATTGGATATTTCGTGAAGAAAGTAATAGTAACAAATTATCTGAGTTGCCTTTGAAAATTTTAGATTAGTTCGGTTTGGAAAGGATTATCCCTTTTCAACGTTAAAAAAAGGATTTTATTAGTTCGAAAAATAAAACAACATAAAATACAATTAATTGGTTTTGTTACAAATAGCCGGTTTATTAGAGAAAGAGAATTAGAAGGTAGGGTTTAGGTCAACCAATTCTTCTTGTCATTCTTACGTCAGTCATTAAGACTGTGGTGTAATACAGGGAGGCGGTAAGTTACCCTGGATCCGCAAGTTTTGGCAATTATTAATATTGTTTAATTTCATATTCTTAAACTTTAATTAATCTTAAATCACATTACGTTTATTGCAATTATAAAATACAATCGGCGAAACCACGTACAAATTCTTCCTTAATTTGAGATTTATTATGAGATATCAAAGACATGTGAAGTTCACCAACCTGCATTAGGCCAGCGTGGTGGACTAAGGCCAACATCCTTCGCCAGCGTGGTGGACTAAGGCCTACATCCTTCTCAGTGTGAGAGGAGACCCGACCCTGTTGACTCACTAATGGGTTACAGACAAAAGTTACGAAAAATCGAAACGCATCAAATTTTAACGAGACAGTGACTGTCTTAAATGACTTTTTACCAACAAAAGTTTTAGAAGCTTACCCAGTTATAAAGTTCGTAATTTCATTCCTTGCGGCACCTCCGAAAAATCGGCCTAACTTTTTTACAGCATCCAAGTTCACGGATCTAAAAAATCGGAGGGCAAGTAAAAACGTTTACATAAATCTCGGGAGCACTAAAGGCTGATAGATAGCTGGACCTAGCTTTCATTGGCGGTAAAAAATGAAGGTATGCGGCCCTAACTTAAAATACGCAGCCGTCCTCATACATATTCAGCCAGATTCCATAATAATATATTAAATGCCCGCCTGATATACGACCACTTCACCAACCTACGCATTGCAAATTTTGCTTACCGACTTCGCAAGGGTCGTTAATATATCATGGGGCGAAATGATGGCCGGTCTTTGAACTATGTCGTCATAATTTGCCGAAAATGTATGGACATGATGTGTCTACGGCAGTTTTTCTTTGTCGACCGAAGATTTTCTATAGCCTTTGTCCATTCTTTAAGAAAATCGAGCCGTATTTATCGTTGGGGAATTTTCTTGGTATAAACTTGTAGTGGACTTAAGTACTTAATCTATTTTCTGAGGATTACCTTTACTGTAATTACATCGATTTAGCTAGATTATGATCTCAACAATTGGCATTAAGATTCCAAGAGCACTCCAGACCTCATTCTATCCTGGAGACCTGGCTGTGGGGTATAAAAAATATAAGATATAATTAAGAAATATGACTGAAAATCAAACAAAAAAGCACATGCTTCATAATTGCGCGTGAACTTTTTATAACACATATTAACTGCTTTGCGTACATCTAGCTAGATGATGACATTCTATATCCATTACAGTATCGCTAATATAAGATGTTTTAGAAAGTAGTGATTCCTTACTTTAAAGGAAACAATAAAACTTGTTAAGCATTAACTTAATAGGGCCCAGTTTAGAACCCTGTGGGACTCCAATCACAACTACATCTCGTATATCGTTATCTTCCGGATCGTATTAAAACGCGTCAACAAATGATATACCGACAGAATGGGCCGGAATCTAAACACGATCTGAATTATCTTAACAACGCGCGCTGGTATCGTCTTATCTCCATAGATACGGAGATATGGGTAAAGCTATTACCAGATATTGGATCGCACACGATGCTGCCACTTTATGTTTAACTAGCTGTGTCCACGGCTTCGCTCGTAAGTAATTAGAGTAATAGTGTAATTGACACTTCGCTTCTTGATATACAATGGGGAGATATGGAACTCAAAAAGTAGGACCTTCATCAAGGATAAAGTTATCTTTGTTAATGTCATTATCATCAGATCAGTCTGATACGTAAGCTCGTTTGCAACTGAGAAGAATTAAGAATTAAAGAATTTAATTCTGAGAAGATGTCTGTCTGTAACCCATTAATAACCCACTAAAGGGTCAGGTCTCCTGTCATGAGAAATATGTAGGCCTTTTGTTCACCACGCTGGCATAATGGGGGTTGGTGGACTTCATATGCCTTTTTAGATTTTTTTTGTGAACTCTCAGGCATGCAGGTTCCCTCGTGTTCCTTCGCCGTAACAGCAGGTGATATTTAATTTTATAAAGCACACGTAACTTTTTCACATGTTTCAGATATGAAGAAACACACAAATAAACAAACAGACAAAAAGTGTATAAGTCTGCTAGATGCTGTTAATCGTACAAGCAGATGGATTTGGTATTCTGAAAATGATAATTAATGAGACGGTGTTAAACAACATGCGGACTCAGAATTATGTCAATGTCATGAGAAGTCATGAGAAGTCATTAATCCTATTGACGAATAAATTTCTTTTGAGATTAGTATGCGATTTGATTATCGCGATCAACCATCTGATTTGAAAACGGAAGCAATTTAGACTAGACAGTTTAATTGGTAATATTAATTGCCAGACATGAGGCATTAACTATATCGAAGCTCAGACATTTGTATTTCAATGCTCCAAAACTTGTTTTCCTACGACAACCATTTCGGAGAATTATTTGATTTTAATCTTAAGTTCATAAAATTTATCTAAACAATTCAAGATCAAATTTTGGTGCGTATTAGATTGAGGAAAATTACAAATACAAGTTTATATTTGGATTCATAATACATTTAACTCCAGGCGGTACAGGCAATAGAGATCGCCCGAGGATATAAATATAGCTAGTATCACAGCCCTCATTGAAGTGAACATCTATAGCCTTGTGGTTGATGAGGTATACCTAGTTGCCAGAGGAGCAAATTTGAGGTCATATTAGTCCTCTGAGTTGGTTTTGAGGTACGGCCATTTTGTAAAACAGAATGTTGTGTTTGAGTTTTATCGTGTTGGCTGTTCGGTCGGTTCTCCCTGCCAATACGGACAAGGCAGCCTAAAATAATGTGCCCCGAACACGATCATCAAAGTATTCGTACGGTAATGATCTGACCTTCCCAATAGCAATATTTATCAATACGAATACTTTGATGATGGCCCCAACGTGCGTAAGCAAAAATTAATAAAAACTTCTCAATTTTTTTTTTCAGAAATGACAAAAGTCAAAAAAACAATTTTGTTCAATTTTTATTGTTTGTAATTATTTCTTTTATTTTTTGCAATCATTTTTTTTTCTTTTGTTAGAAATCTTTACCCTTCCTAAGGGCCCCAATCCAATTTTTATACGGGGCCCCGCCAACACATGCTACGCCACTGAATGTCGGCTTCCTTATAATCAGTTGTGACACAGAAGCGACTTCGTTAGCGAGTTCTTTAAATTCCATCAAAGATGTAAAGTTTATTGTTATAGGCTCAACTTGAGTGGCTCTGTGAAATATTCCTCTTAAATCGTACCTTGTTAGAGTGCAAGGTGATCAACGTGTAATAAATAGGTTTAGTGATGTTGATTGAAATAGTCCGAATATGTAATATATGTCCGAATATATACTCTTGTAAATGTAAGTATGTGTACATTTTAAGCGGGAACAGGTGTTTCATTTTATAGAATCAGTTCACCGCGGAGATATCTACCATCGTTTTTATAATTTACCGTGAACTGTAAAATTAATACGATTCGGGCAGAGAGGTATAGTTGTTAGAAAACTTCTATGTGTAATTGTAGATTATGAAATCTTTCAATATTTTTTTGCATACACCTACATTTAATTTGTTAAATTAAATTTAGTGATTACTGTTGATGTGAATAAAAGTTTTAGAAAATAAAAAAAAAACTTTCAAATGCTGAATAATCAAAGTTGATACTCGTAATTTAGTATTGAGTGATTAGCAATTAGTAGCTAGAAATCTTTTATATTAAGACATTTTTTTCTTATTTATGCTTAAAGCTCAGTGGTTAAATATTAGGTCTCATTCTCAAGAGCCCCGGATTTGAATGTCTGTGGAAGCACCAATGACTTTATTGAAGTAATGTGCTGTAACCGTGATGAAAACCATCGTAGGACTGTGAAGTCCACCAGCTTCAAAATAGGCCAGCATTATGGCCTAAGGCCGATATCATTGGGAGAAGAGACAAGACCTTGCAGTGGGGTTAATGTATTTCAAATACCCTAGCATCTTGAATTGCGTAAGCTATACGTTCTGATAACGACTACTTCACACTCAAGACCCTGTAATTCGTACAATATATCACTCCGCCGTGGCGAATATTCTCGAACATAAGTGCTGTACGTCTAAAAACGGCCTAACTTGCTCACCGCAATGCGTCATAATTCAAACTCTGCGGTGACCATGGGTTACGCCAGGATTAGGTACTATTAAACGTACGGTGATAGCGGTGATAGCCCAGTGAGTTAGAGTTCGACCTCGAATCGAGGTGTCCGAGTTCGAATCCCAGTGGCACGCACCAATGACTTTGTAAAAAAGTTATGTGCGCTTTATAAAATTAAATATCACCGTAACAGCATATTAAATATGCTGTTACGGTGACGGAAAACATCGAGAGGAAACCTGCATGCCTGAGAGTTCACAAAAAAAAAGATCTCAAAGGCATGCAAGTCCACCAACCCGCATTATGACAGAGTGGCGGACTAAGGCCTACATCCCTCTCATCGGAGACCAGCCATTATTAATGGTTATTGACTATATATAAAAAGATAATCATAATCAACCAGTTTTTGTGGTCACGCTACATAGAAATAGAAGCTTAGGTAAGTTGCGTAGGTTTCTGAGCACTTGAAGACGTGGTAGTTAAATTATTTAACAGCCAGGAAATGGGTTAAAGTAACTCTAATAATTTGTTAATTTACCCAGCCCCAGGCTATTTAGAAAGGGTCTGCTGGGATAGGGAATTTTAGAGCTTGATCTTACTAAGAGGAAGTGAGGATCATAAACAAATTGTTTTTGATATCTCTTTCTATTATGGTATTTTTTATAATGTCAGCTAAGAATCAATGTGCTTCGAAAACTCTGCCCCACTCTGCGAAACTTGCCCCAGGAGGAATAATTGCTTACATTGAAAATTGACAAAGTTCGATTGGTAATAAGAGAAGAGTGAGCTCTCTGGTATGTAATAACCTATTTACATTAAAAAAACAAGATATTTGCACCTTAATTAAGTAATGTTTTAATATCTACAGAATCCTATTGGGTTAAACGACCTTATTTCTTCACCGTATTTTCCCTTAGACCTTAAAATACTGATAACAGAGGTAATCTCAAGCCGCAAAGCTGTTATTAGCATATCGATAAGAATCTACAAGAATTCTGGTACTAATGAGTTTTTTGCCACACTGTTATTCGATTTCGAGAATGTGGTTCGTTACCAATTAAATTCCTAAAGGTAGGTATTGTCAGAGAACACATAAAAGAGGTTACCTGTTCTGTGCGTATTATCTACTTTATATTGTACGACTTTTTATATTCTGCGGTGTGTCTGTCCGTCCATTTGGTATATAAAAGAACATAGTAGTACAAAAAAATTACTCAAATTAAGTAGGATCATCTCAGGTCACTTTGAAACCCTATGCTATCCTTGAACCACAGCATAAACAAAGGAATTTAACGGTTTTCTCAAAAATGTGGTGGAAGTTTCAATGTATGTCAACTATTTACTACTATTATAAATGCGAATGTTTGTGAGCATGGATGGATGTTTCATTCACGCAAAAACGGCTGAACAGATTTGGATAAAATTTGGTACACAGATAGTTTATAACCTGGATTCATATAGGTTACTTTTTATCCCTCTCTAGACCAAGGTCTACAATCCACGCGGACGAAGCCGCGGGAACAGCCTAGTAGACAATATGATATATTTTAAAGGTGATTCAAAGTAAAGTACCTACTCAAAAATGTTCAAATTTACCATAGTTGACCCTACATTTTTTTAAATTCTTTTTCTATAGTCCGATCTTTTTCCTTAGGAGTTGCAACGAATCACTTACGATAATTTGGTTTTGTTTGACATTTGAAGTAGACAGTGGACTTGGACACG
Organism: Erynnis tages; assembly: GCA_905147235.1. NCBI lineage: Eukaryota > Metazoa > Arthropoda > Insecta > Lepidoptera > Hesperiidae > Erynnis > Erynnis tages. The sequence goes on from LR990087.1 coordinate 10,055,069, forward strand.
TTTTGGTTTTGGATTCTTTGCCATAAAAATATTAAAAAAATATTTTAAAATCCCTTCATTGCGAATCTGAATCTCACTTTCCCAACTTATTCATAAAAATTTCATTCCATTCCGGCAAATATTCGATACTGATCCTTTTTTATTTTTTATTTTTATTTATTCAACATTCAAAGTTTGCGTTGATTTATCGTCTGTGTATTTTTTACTATTTTTATTCTGATTGCTATTTAACACGTTGGCAATAAAAGCAATATCGTGTTTGGGATCTGTTTTTATAATTGGTAGGAATCCGGATGAACATTTTGTGTAAGCTTTTTAACATTTATTGGAACTACTTTTCTGATATCTGGAGTAGGTATAAAGTAGCACTTTTTAAGTTTCAGCTTTCCAATTTTTTCCAGCTCCATACTGATGATCCCTGGTGTTTAAGCATTTTTTTAAGCCAGATCGGTTTTGAAATAAATCAGTAGGTAAAGAGTTCTAAAGAAAAGTATTAGGTACTACAGTCTCATTCTATCATTAATTAGAAATGATAGTTTACAAATATTTTAATAAAATAGCAACTTCAAGATTTAGAACATCGATGAAATTAATCGAGTAATAACCGTGTGGTTTGATGTATCGATTTACCTACACGCCCAATTACACAAGGTCGAGGTTAAAAAAAAAGGCTAAAGTTCAGCTTCTTTTTAAAATGGTCGTGTAAATTATTTAAATGTATAAAGGCCGTTACATAAATTGTATGTTCTAAAAATAAAACTTTTTATGTGTTCTCCGAAATCACAGCAATAGGTGTTTAAATCCTATTTGTTCTCATATCAACCAGTTTTATTATATAAAGAAGATTAAAGTAATAAATTTAATGTTTACGATGCGATATTAGACATCCATTAAATGATATCGATTTTTAATCATAATTATTAGGTTTGCCAAATGATAATTATGCACATATTTAAGTTTTGGAAAACCTTGATCAAGATATAAATCTTTTTTGAGATATTATCATCTCACTCATATCTGAAAACCATTGCGCTATAGATGTATAATTGTATAATACTCTAGCAAAAGAACAACTTCGAGGGGTCCGGGTTCGAATCCCAGTGGCACGCACCAATGACTTTGTAATAAAAGTTATGTGCGATTTATGAAATTAAATATCACCTGCTGTTACGGTGAAGGAAAACATCGTGAGGAAACCTGCATGCCTGAGAGTTCACAAAAAAAAATGTTCTCAAAGGCATGTGAAGTCCACCAACCCGCAGTAGGCCAGCGTGGTGGGCTAAGGCCTACATCCCTCTCATTGTGAGAGGAGACCCGACCCTGTAGTGGGTCATTAATGGGTACTGACACATGACACATTTAAATAACTGTTGTATAGGAATCGTACCTTCAACAGTACTATAACACTGTGCAATACGTAAAGTATTAGGAAGAATAAAATAAATAACAACATCTTTACAAAAATTACGAAAGTACTTACTGTTGGTTACAAGGCCTATAATCTGCGAATAATAAAACTACCTATAATGATCATCTGTTGTTCGACGGCTAGCGACATTAAAAACACGTTAGGTAATTAATTTCAAATAAAGAATTCGACATGGCTTTTAGGGTTAAGTACATGTGTCAAAACATACAACCATACGATCGTTTATTCTTTTCCATTAGCACAATTTGTGCACAATTTTTTTGATTATGTAACCCACTTGAATATTTATTGCTGGTAAGACATTTAATGATCTGAGTGGCTATGTCTTTTTTATAGTTGTCAGTAACCCATTAATGACCCACTACAGGGTCGGGTCTCCTCTCGCAATGAGAGGGATGTAGGCCGCCGTCCACCACGCACCACTACTGCGGGTTGGTGGACTTCACATGCCTTTGAGAACATTTTTTTTTTGTGAATCAGGCATGCAGGTTTCCTCACGATGTTATCCTTCACCGTAACAGCAGGTGATATTTAATTTTATAAAGCGCACATAACTTTTTCGCAAAGTCATTGGTGCGTGTCACTGGGATTCGAAAGACCCCTCGATTCGAGGTCGAATTCTACGCCACTGGGCTATCACCGCTTATTTTTATAGTTATTGGGTAGCAAACGGGCATGTACCTGGTGTTAAGTGGTCAGGCAGTCCATAGCCAACGTCAAATGGAGAAGAAATTCTATCTGAGGTTGTATGCGGGCACTTTGCTTCTCATGAGGACTAAGATATTCGCCTTAAATAAAATTTCTTTTGCTACGATACCTCCTCAGCTGAAACACAAAACATGAAGAATTTTATGACTCGCCCGAGGGCACCTTATCACCAACAACTCTTGGGAACGGGTGACCATGGAGTTCGGTGACCATTTAAAATCAAATGGCATGCGTGGTCATTTAAAAAAAGGTTTGTCTGTAACTATTAATGACCCACTGCTGAGTCTCACAATGAGAACGATGTAGGTAAGCCTTTATCCACCAGACTGGCCTAGTGCGGGTTGGTGGAGAATTTTTTTTTGTGAATTCTCATGCATGCAGATTGCAGGTTTACTCGCGATGTTTTCCTTCAATGTTAGAGCAAGCGATATTTAATTTTTATAAACAGCACATAACTTTTTTTTTAATTTATTGGTGCATGCCACTGGAATTCGAACCCGGACCCCTCCAGTAAGAGGCCGAATTCTTAGCCACTAGGCTATCACCGCTTGTGGCAAAAAGACATTATTTACAAATAACCTTAATTTTCTCTCAGTGCCTCTATATCATCGGCGTGACCCTACAAAAAATTAATATTTATTTCCATCATAACACCTGGTCTAAAACTCGTTCGGAGTTAATGACATTTTCACGGAATCGTGTTGGTTACGTAAAGGACCTTGGTATTACAACGTCCACATTTCTACGCGAGCTGTGAATAACTACGAAAGTTACGCTGTTTGGAATTCCGATATTTTTTTTTAAATCTTTAATTGCTATCCACAGACTCTAGGTCCGTGCCTTTTTTTGCATCACGTTACTGGTAATATTATTGCTCCAGAAAAAATTATAATCCGATCTTTTGATGAGCATAGAAAGCATAAAAAGTGCATAGCAGAATGGCTACAAATCTTTATGGCACGTGTCTTTCCCAATAACGGGGGAGGTCTGGAACATACTGCACCACGCTGCTCCAATACGGATAGTGGAAACGAGCCAGTAGATAACCCGTGTCGGTTGTTTTCAAACCGCCCATCCTTCCTTCCTTAACGACTGTTATCGTATCGATAACAACCGGGACCGACGGCTTAACGTGCCCTCCGAAGCACGGAAGCGCGGTCACCCATCCAGGTACTGAACGTCCCCGCGTTGCTTACTTTTCGCTTGCGCACGTACATCTACTCAAGCTTGTACATCTACTCAAGCAGCGGGGCTTGGAATGGATTGCAAAATTGAGGCATTACAAAGTTCTTGCCTTTGTAAAATAAGATAAAAACAATCTCGAATCTCAAACGAACAAAGCTAAACTGACTTTACGTAAATTCGATACATAACTAGTTCTCGTTTCAAACTTTTTCTCTTATTCTCTTCTTCAGCACCCTTCCTTATTAGTCTGTTGGAGCTGATTCTGTGATATGGAAGTTGCTACTCATTTATTCGAAAGTAAGCAAGAAAAGTTTGATAAGAAAAATCATGGTTATTCCTTTATTCTCCTCTCCTTTGTAAGTGCACCTGGAGTGCTTTACGTTTGACTACTATTGCTTGAGTTTGCTTTTCTATTACTTTATTATTAGTATTTCTTTCTTTTGTGTCGTAAGCATGAATACTATTGTCAAAGTATTTGTATAGATAGTATAAACGTCAGTTATTAGTCATAGGTACCTACTTATTTATTCTATTATAAATGCGAATGTTTGTGAGTACGGATGGATATTTGTTACTCTTTCACGCAAAAACGGTTGAACAGATTTGGATGAAATTTGGTAATTACACAGATAGATCATAGCCAGGATTACCATATAGGATACGTTTTATCCTTTTCTGTGTGTAAACTTGGTGTTAATAGTACTTGCTTGTTCATAATGTCCTCAAAGGTATATGAAATCCACCAACTTGCGATAGACGAGCATGGTGGTCTAAGGCCCGTTTCCCTCGCAGACAGGCATCATAATAATTTTTCGTCAGGTTTCATAATACCACAGACTCTATAGCATGGTAATTCCGCTATGGCATAGAGGCTTTACGGTTTGATAAGGTTTAAAGGTCATCGAAACAACTATTCTCAGTCATATTGACATATTTTTCAAATATATACCTATAAGTATACGTGTGATACCCGTGAATACCATAAGTCCCTGGCACGTAACAAGACTCTAATGATCGCTTTGATGTAAGATTCGGTGGACCGAACTACTAGTAATTTTCGGTTAACTGCCAGGCGACACGCTAACTACCTTACACTACTTTTATAGATTTTATGAAGGTTATTTTTGGTAAATTCGAAATTTCGAAGATATTCCCAAAGTATAATTTTTTGTTATAAGCATTGTGTTTCGGTTAAGGAGATATTTTATTCGAGGCGAACAGCGTCGTCGTCATCCGCATACGACCTCACATAGGATTTCTTCTCTGTTTGAGGTTGGATATGGGTATCCATGGGCTGCAGTGACCAGTGACCATCAGGCATAACTAAATAAGTAGGTTAGTAGTTGTTATTTTTTATTATCATGATATTATTGTCGTTTGTTTGAATTTCTTAGAAATTTTTTAATAATTTATATTATCTAAGGCCCTCAAAGTGTAATATTGAGGTAAATTGTTTTAAATAAAAATAAAAAAACTTAACATCAGGTGGCCTGCATGGCCCTTTGCTACTCAATCACGAAAAAACACGTACCTGTCCGTCTATGCTATCTAGCCAAATGTAAAATGCAGTCCATCCCATCTTTGAAAGAACCTATCTGTCTGAAGTATAAGATGATGTAACGTGGGACTCAAAATTAGTTACAATCATTGCTTTAATAGTATTTTAAAAGGGTATAGGACTCGCTCAAGGCGCTGCACTGAGCCTATGGGGCTCAATTCCTAAACAAATACAATGTCCATTTCAGAAATTGCGTTCTAAAACCAAATGAAATTCAGTTTGATCTTAAAGAAAATTTCTTTTGTTTTCTAATGCATTGAGATTATGTAGATAACGTAATAACGTCGAACGTTCGTGCTAAAGGCCCGAATGGAGTCATTGGGCGTCTCGCAAAAAACAACTCTTTTAAAGCCAGCCTTGTAAAGGGTTAACGTTAAAGTAATCGAGTGTCATTACTCGACTATGAATAAATTACAGAAGTTCCCGGTCCGCTCTGTACTTTGGCGGGTGGGGGCAGGGATAGGATTTAGCGGGAAGAAGCTAGGTAAAGCCATAGTAGCTCGCCAGGGATGTACCTTACTGCCAGCCTCTTATCCCGTTGTTGAGCAGCGTGTTTTTTATGTCTTGTGTTTCGGCTGGGTAGGTATGGTTGCCATTAATACTTTATTTGAAGCGAACATCTCCTCATGAATACCAATTCACCCACATACAACCTCAGATTTGATTTCTTCTCCATTTGATCCTGGATGTGGGTGTCTGTCGGCTGCAGTGACCGCCTAATATCAGGTAGACTGCATGCCTTTTTTCTGGTCAGTACCCCGTTTCCTAATTGCTATATCGCACGCAGAAGTTGAATAAACGCCATTGCATACATTTTGTTTCATGTCAGCGTATTTTTGGTGATAGCCCAGTGGCTTAGAATTCGACCTCGAATCGAGGGGTCCGGGTTCGAATCCCAGTGGCACGCACCAATGACTTTGTAAAAAAGTTATGTGCGATTTATAAAATTAAATATCACCTGCTGTTACGGTGAAGGAAAACATCGTGAGGAAACCTGCATGCCTGAGAGTTCAAAAAAAAGTTCTCAAAGGCATGTGAAGTCCACAAACCCGCACTAGGCCAGCGTGGTGGACTATGGCCTACATCCTTCTCATTGTGAGAGGAGACCCGACCCCGTAGTGGGTCATTAATGGGTTACTGACAGCGTATTTTAATTAGGAAATCGTACAATACAAAGCCCTGTGTTAAAATTTTTGTCGTGTTAGGTGCTCGGTCGGTTATGTCAGTCATTGAGGGCAAGGCCACGGGCGTGCATACCATATTGGCAGATGCTACCTTTACGCTAGCCTCTAGCTTCACTCTCGCTTTGTATTGATTTACTATTATTATTTGACAAGAAAGGGCTGAAATTAAGGAAGGAAGGATTTGACGAGAAACTCACTACCAATCGTTATTATAGGTAAAACAAAATAATGATTAGGATGTAGACGTGTCTATGACTAGCTACAGTGCCTACCTCTTATGTACCTACGCCTTGAGGCAAAACCTAACTGTATGAAAGTTGATTATAAAACGCTCTTCGCTTCTGCCTCAATCTGCAATTCACGCCACGCGAACTCGAAGCGAGAGCGAAATTCGCCATTATACCGCATTTGCGCCCGCCCTCTGCCGGCGGCAAATTAACCTCGTAACTTTGAGACCTTAAAAATATGATTATGGGGTAATGCATGATGTTATCCATATTTCACGTAGCCGGGTGACCGGTCACGTGACCCGGGAATTGGGTTCGGATGAAATTGGAGGTGTTTATGCAATATATCATCGAGGATCCTCTTATTGGGCTCGACCGTTGTGATGTAACATGAAAATGTTTGCTCAACCGTTTATGACGAGTTCAGTTTCTTGAGGGTTTTTAATGAAGATAGGTGAGGATACTTATATGGTGTGGAAATTATATAAGAATATGAAAGACTTATTATACATATTGGCCTTAACCGTAGTGGTAGGATTACATTAAAATATGTTCTACACACTCCATGACATTCAGTTTTGAGAGGGTTTTCACGAAATTTGATATGTGAAGATGTATTAGATGTAGAACACTTTAATGTGAAATGTTTAGGTGGATCGATCAGCATTTACGAGCATATCCATCTCGAACTAAGGAAACATAACTATAAAGAAAGTCATTGGTACCACTGTGAATTTGTACTCAGACTTTAGCCTCTGTGTTATCACCGCTTACATTTTGCGGCATTTTTATGTGACATCTGCTATATGCTTAAGATATTCAAATATCAGTACCCATTAATGACCCAATACAGGGTCGGGTCTCCTCTCACAATGAGAACAATGTAGGCCTTAGTCCACCACGCTGGCCTACTGCGGGTTGGTGGACTTCGCATGCCTTTGAGAACATTTTTTTTTGTGAACTCTCAGGCATGCAGGTTTCCTCACGATGTTTTCCTTCACCGTAACAGCAGGTGATATTTAATTTCATAAATCGCACATAACTTTTATTACAAAGTCATTGGTGCGTGCCACTGGGATTCGAACCCGGATCCCTCGATTCGAGGTCGAATTCTGAGCCACTGGGCTATCACCGCTTAAGATATTATTAGACTTATAATTCAATCGTCATATAGAATTCCATCTGGAACTTGGACGGTGCGTTCATTCCCGTGTTTATTCCCGGCTTATTTCCTTATATCTCCGGAACATATTACTTCGGTCCAAGTTTTGACATTCCCGAGCGCTTGCTTAATAACTCATGTACGGATCTAAGGGCCCGGATCATGGTTTGATTGCCTCATATTCCCTTCAACTTTTACGTATTTGTGCTGTAAGTTGTTTTTTGTTTTTGGAACTATCAGTAGTTTAGTTTCTTGCGGATTGTTTGACGTTATCGATATCTCTTAACTTATAATTATATCGATGTGGGGGTGATTAAAGTATTTACGAGTTACGATTTAAATGCGCCTCGAGCAGGAACGTACGTAGTTTCGTATAGTAATAGTATCTAGCTGCCATTAGTAGTGGAAATGTCAATACAGACTGACATATGACATACTAATATCTTACGTTTACTATACGAATATTTTTACTATAGTGTTCGTACTCACGGCACAGACTCCGGAAACACATTTACGTGTCGTGGCATGTCGTGACGCGCCAGAAGCACATCGGTTTCATACATTTATTATGGTTAGAGACATATTTGTAGGTCGTGTCGTGTCGCGTTATAGTAAATGTATGTATGAAATCGAGTGCTTCTGGCGCGTCACGACACGCCACGACACGTAAATGTGTTCCCGGCCTCACGGTGTTGAAAGGAACACTGCAGGATCGGGTCTCCTCTCACAACGAGAGGGATATAGGTCTTATGTATTTTTATATCGTAAACATAATAAACTTGGGTTATTACATAATATTCTATGTTGCTGATATTTCCACTCTTCGTTCAAATCATCTTTTCCGCCGGGAATCGAACCCAAGACAGCGCTTAATACAACATCTAACCACTGAGCTATGCAACCACGTATTCTTCTTTCGCTTCTTTTCTTTTTTATTATTGTAATTTGTATAACTTAAAAGATAGTTATGGTTTGAACAAAATGCCCTGAAAAACTATTAATTAATGTTTAATTGTCCAAAGAAATGGTTTTTTTTCTTTTCTTTCTTATTTCCCCGTATGACCTATTTATACCTGAAATTCTATGTATTAGAGAATTTCTAACTTCAGAAGCATATGACATCATTACAATTCAAAGGAAACGTACCTATGTAGCTTTTGCAACAACTATAAACCCGACTCTACATAAAGTCGGTTGTGAAATGCGACTCTGTATAGCTCTACGACGCTAGTCTGTATTCTACGTACTCTACGTAGAGTCAAAGAGATGAGCCGTTGTAACACTAATTGAGAGTACTAACGAACTGAACAACTTTGTGACCTAATTAGTTGGCTAATTACTGTATCGTAGTTTTAAGGACGCTGATTAATGAGAGGAATAAGAAAAATAGTCCTTTTTAATTAGCAGCGAGAAATATTTCGGAAAATGTAGATTGGTGTGGAAATAATTTTTCATCCTGAATTAAGAAATTAATATTCTTTTGAGTTTGTTTATTCAACTTGAAAAATTATTTTGGTGATTTAATAAAATTTTATTTTTAGTAATTAGTTTGAGCTTCAGTGTCAGAGCTTCAAGCGTTAGGGACATAGCAGCTTACCCAGGAAAGTAAAACCACTATGGTAAAGACCAACACTATATTAATCCGTCGTCATGAAGCAGCATGTCCTCCATGTGTTGTGTTTTGGAGTTGTTGTTGCCAAATATACTTTATTTGTGCATCTCGTCATCATGAGTAGCAATGCACATACGACCTCAGATATAGTTGCCGTCACGAGTGGTGAGCACAACTTTCATTGGTCGGTTTGACATTGACAGCGCTGCGGTGCACACGATTGGTTCGACAAACGTCAGTTCGTCAGTGTGCGTCGTCTATTGGTCCAGCACGTGTTTTCGGCTGCTGTACATTGGCCGAAAGTATACAATACACTACCACTGATAATAATCTGTGCTCACGACTCATGACGGTTACTATAAGGTTTCTATGCTATTTGAGGTTTGACATCAGTGTCCATGAACTGCAGCATTTAACATCAAGTGGCCTGAATGCTTCATTGTTTGGTCGAACTAAGATTACTTGGGCGAGCTAATTAAGGCCTATCAAATATAATATTAATATGTAAATTAAATAATATACATATAAACTAAATATAGTTTTTATAGATTACTAGCTGACCCGGCATATTTTATTCTGCTAAATATACAAATTTGTACTATTTTGTTTTCGGCTTTTCTCACCGTTAAAAGCTTCCTTGGACTTATACGAACATATTAAAACTAAAATGAGCCAAATGGGTCCAGCCGTTTTCGAGTTTTAGCGAGACTAACTAAACGAACGCCGATTAATTTTTATTATGTAGATATTGTAGATAAAAGCACTGTAGGAATTCAGACGTACATTTTTACCTTGTAAGTTGTAATAGCAAAGGTATTCTGGTTTGTTTGTTTACATCAAGATCGTCGGAAAGTGCACGGAAATTGAGCTTGAACCGCTACTCTGCTCTTAAAAGTAACCATGAATCTATTACACTAAAGAAATCCTGTTGTACCAAGCATTATTTTGTACATAAGTGAAAAAGCAAAAAAAAACACATATTACACTCTTCAGTGTACAAAACATCATAGAGTTGACATGTTTCTAGCGTCAACACTCGCAGAGGGAGTTGTCTTAATAAAATACTTAATAACGTACACTTCTGTTACAAACTTTAGCCGCTTTGGGAATTTCAAAGTGAATGCTTGAATTACTTTCCAACTCGGAATGTTTCGTTCCAGAAATTATGGGAATGTTTCCCCCTTACATAAAGGAACAATCGATGCGGATTGTATGTGTTTAAGCAGAGTTAAAAGTTAAGGATGTTTGGTACACGGTAATATTTATGTTTGGTTGATGTGTTCGAATTTTCAGAGTTTGAAAAGATTTGAAATATTTTGAGTTTTAAAATAAAACAGAATAGTATGATCTTTATCATAAATAGTAATATATTAATATTTTCAAAAATCGATGCTAAAAACAAATAAATAAACATTATCCAATTATTGTTAGTTGGTTAGTTAGTTAGTTGATGGCGTGAGGACCCAAATTCCACTTGACCTGTTCGGCGCAATCTGCCAGTCGTCCAATTATTGTTAGAGTGTATGTTTGTTTCTCATAAATTCCTTTTATTTTTTAATCGATTGCAACAAAACTTCGCTAAGTTGTTATAATATAACTTGGTAAACATATTATGTTTACCAGTTGAGGTTTCTGGCAAGATAAAAAAAATGATAATGTAGGCTAAAAGTTATCTATGACTTAAAAAAATACTAAAACTGTTAAGAAGAATAATGGCACTCAATACAATTTATGAAATTTAATCGATTACAAAGGAAATATTTCTTCAGACTAGGTACTTATAATCTATAGTGGAAGGCATAAAAGAACAAAAACACTAAACACATCAGCATTAAGCTTCAAAATTACACGTGCACCTAAAATCATCTCAAGATACGAGTAGGTACCTAAAGATACCTCAGAACCGAATTTGAACGAGTTTTTGCATAATAACCTTCTCACACCGTTATAGAACGTATCCCATTATGCATTCAAACCAGAGTCACTCTACTCAAGCACGCTTCTACGATATTACCCTCTTTCTGGCGTCCTCGGTGCTTTTTATAACAATATTTCACTCTCATCTCTATGGGAATTTAGCCCTTTATTTTAAGGAAATGGTTTTGTCTTGAAAGGGTGGTACTCGAGAAAAATATGACACAATTATTCTGGTACGCCTTGCTGCCTTCGCGGTTAACCGACTTTCGACTTGTTCGTTACAATGAATAAACATGAAAAATAAATAACGCTTCACGCTTCAGACCCACAGCCCCACACTAGGATTCCCTGTGTCGTGGGCGCCATGGACACACACAAGACAACAACACAACACACCCACACCAGAAACAGAAATTTAAACTCATCATTCACATCACTGCTCTGTTGGGAATCGAACCCAGGACCCTCCGTGTAGCGCACTGGCGTCTTTACCAACTGAGCCACTCGGGTCGTCAATGGGTTACAAATAAATGAAACGCAGTTTTTTTTACAGAAATTGAGTAGCAAACGTGCGGACAGACCACCTGATGTTAAGAAATGGTCACTGCTCCCCATGGACACCCACATCTAAATTTAAATAGAGAAGAAATCCTATCTGAGGTTGTATATAAACGCATTACAACAAGCACCTTACACACAACAACACACAATACAATGTAATTATGTATTTATGACGACGTGAGTGACGCAGTGGTTAAGACACCGGAGCGCTGCGCGATCCTGGGTTCGATTCCAGCAGAGCACAAATTTGAATGATGAATTTGAATTTCTTTTCTAATCTCAGTATATTGTGTTCGTCTTGGGTGTGTCCATGGCACTCACGACACAGGGAATGCTAGTGTGGGGCTATGAGTGCGAAGCATTATTTATTTATTTTAGTTAGTCCTTTTTGACACTAAAATCTATTGGTATTCGTCATTCCATTAAATGAAACTTCTTAAAATTTTCTGACTTGTAGAAATTTTACCGTCTTCAGAATTTCTTCCAGTCCTTAATCAGACAGACAACGACGACAGACAGTTCGTCGTTGTATCGAACCTTTGAACTACATTTGGGCACACTCGACTAAATCCCAGAGCATTGTGCTTTGTACTGCGCCATATCAGATCCATACGTCAAGCTATTACAGATTTCGTACAATTCATGTCCTAACATAAAACGGCGAACAATAAAATTTATTATTCCGTCCAGACTTATATAAATTCTATTCCGGCGAAAGTACTTTGAATATTCCACGTTATAAGACTGGATTCTTGAGACATTTGACGGAAACCGTGAAATCTGTGACGTGAAGACCTGACACCGACAACGAAGAAGCGATTTTATTGCTAAGCGAAATATATCAATCATTCCCTTCGGTAAAGCGCTTTATAGATAACCAAATAAATGTTGATTGGTTAGTAAATCACAAAATGCTACTGACGGCTGTTTATTGGGTGGTTTACATATAAATAGGGTATTACGGCCTATGTCAAAAAGCTTTTTATATGAATTCGTAAGTCATAAAAACCCATAAAAAATTGGAAAAAAAAATTTTGCCAACAAATATTATGTAAAAAAAGACTTTTCAATTTGAATTTCAAAAATCCCCGCGAAAATACGGTCTCGGCCGTCTAGGCGCTGCCGCCATGCTTGTGACGTCACTCGCAGTATAAACATTACATCTCAGTAAAGGAAGAAAGTTATACTCCATTGTTTATTTACACTGCTAATGACGTCACGCCGATAGTTTGCATGGCGTATAGCGTATATATTTGACATTTGAAAAACAGATTAAAAAACCTGAATTTTAAAATTGAAATAATAAATGTATACTGACTGAACCTGAAGTGGAAAGTCGATTCAGAAAGCACAGGGAGCTGCGTCAATTAGGGGAAGACCATTATACCTTGAAAACGTGTGAATACAAGTTGTATGAATTTTATCAATTTTAATTAAAGCCCTGACAGGTTTAAAAAAGACAGGGGCTAATCACGACCGCCCCAAATTCGTATTAAAGCAGCGCTGAGTAAGCTAAAAAAATGCAATTTTTTATTTGTCATAAATAACACACTCTCATCTGGGCTTAAAATACCCCAAAAATGCAAAAATGCACTACAAAAATGCACTACAAAAACCATGAGAAGGAAGACAGTTTCAAAGTAGCAGAAACATAAATATTTGTTGTAAATTTTCTTCCCTGCTGACTATAAACAACTGCCTATTTTCCTTTGACATTGAAATCATTTCTCCGTCCTAACCTCGCCCCTAAGGGCATCTTCATAAAAACGCAAGATTTATAATATTGCGACATTTATAAACGCGTGCGATCGACAACCGAGACTGGATATTATTCGCAAGTGGAATATATCAATCATTTCCCTTCCGCGGAAAATCCAAGCGACCTCATTATTTAAACCCGTTGGAGTATGAAGGTTTAACGTTCCAAATATATCCGTAACTCGCATTTAAATGTTCTGAACCAAAATACTATACGAGTTTTACTACTGACAGATTTCCCAGTGGTGTTTCGGATTAATTTACGTTAGAGCTGTTGTGCCAGATATGGAATGGATGCAACACTTGATGCACGCCACTTCTGAACACTGGTTTTTGGGCAAATAGATTCTAGAAAGTGGCAAATATCGGGCTGATTTAGTGTAGATTTATAGGCATATGCTTTAATGAATATTTGCGAATGTGTGAAGTACCAATCGCTCTCAAATGTTTTTAAAGTTATAAGGGTACGATTGAGATTTGGTTTGGCTTTGGAAGAACTGTATTTCTGCGTCTGGAACGTGTTCCACCTTAGTGCAAAAGAATCAGTTTATTAGATGGGTGGCTTTTTTAAATGTCAATTCACGTCCCATTGCTCGTGTCAATAAGTGATGATGACCATTTATTCCACCATAGTGCTCCAGATTAAGTTAATTTGATCGAATTTTGCATCGATAACCTGGTTTCTTTGATGTGGCAATTCATGTCGTATTACTAGTCAATAGACGAATAACATTGCGTGATAATCGATTGATCCATCTATATATCTGAACGACCTGCTCTAAAAACTGGAGCCCCTTTTTTGTAACGGAACCAGCCATACACTAGATGAAAAGCTCTTAGCGGCTTAAAATTGAAACAAAGGTAATATTCAGCCTTTACTGGTTTTTTCACCCTTGCCTTTTTTCTATATTTTTGGGTCTCAATTCATACATGCCTCTTTTTTCTATTTCTTTTTTCCTCCTCCTCTTCCTTAATCTGGCAGATTATTTGTGTCAGAGTCAAAAGCCTTTGTTCATTAGGTATAATTTGTACATACTTAATAAACGTTATACATTATTTTATAATTATACAAGCATCCGCTTTGATCGCCCCTCAGGCAAAACGTAGACTGGGAGAAAAACGCGGGCGGAAAAAACTCCCAGCACTCTTTTAAAAGTAGTAGTTTTATAGTGTCATCAGCCGTACACCATTGCCCAGTTTGCAATGTCAGCTATATAATATGTATATCAGTAACCTTCGAACTTCTAGTATATACTTATTAAACACGTTCAAATGTCTACAATACATCAAGTTTTAATCTCGGACTAGATGTAGTTAAGGACATGAGAATTCCACCGCAACTCAATCAGTGGAACAGCGGGTTTCTCCTAAATAATATTTACGTTCCAACCAACAAATGTGAAACACATTGTACCTGGTACAGTCAGTTTCAATATATTTTCTATAAATGTTGTAGTAAAAAGCTAATGAAAAAAGTGAATCTGGTTGATGAGTTGCGATATGAAGTTCATCTGCAACCCCTTGAAACCTTTTTGTTTTGCCCGCTAAATACTCGGCATGAGAAAAGGCTCCAGAAAACAAACAAGCATCACAATCTAAAAGAAACTATTTGACGACGACCTGAGTGGCGCAGTGACGACCTGAGTGGCGCAGTGGTTAAGACGCCGATGCGCTGCGCGGAAGGTCCTGGGTTCGATTCCCAGCAGAGCAGTAATTTTAATGATGAATTTGAATTTCTGTTACTGGTTTGGGTGTGTTGTGTTCATGTCTTTTGTGTGTCCATGGCACCCACGACACAGGGAATCCTAGTGTGAAGCGTTATTATATATATTATTACTATTTACAGACTGAATATGCCATCCAATAGCTACAAAAAGTTAAAGTAGTTATTTTTTCTCATTATTATGATTTTGATGAGGTTTTTTTTTATATGTAATGTTATATTTTTGTAAATTTCTGTTTTTTTTTCTAATCTAGATAAATCTGCCACTGATCCGTTTCTCCATCTATTCACATTGGAGCAGTGTAGGAGTAAGCTCAATGCCTCCCCCTGCAATAGGGAGAGACCCATTCCCAACAGTGGGCCAGCCAGCCAGAGAACCTTTGACGATATGACATTACAGTTTGAAAGTCAACGGTAAATTGGAGATATAAAAAAGTTTCTATGTTTTCCACTTAGATCCTCGAGGTAATTGCGTCTAGATCTTAGCCACCCTATCTTAGTTGTCTGGCTGTTAGCGAATAACTATAATTTTCATTAAATTCATGTAAAGTTAGCGTGGAAGGGTAGATGGACACATCTAAAATAAGCATCTTTAACAGTTACAGACATAGATTAAATCAAAAGGGGAAGATACGGCATACGCTTACTTGTATCAATCAAAAAGTGAGTCCGACTCAACTACTTAATTATGTAACTTACACACACACGCCTATAAATGAAGTGTCAATCGGGCGAGCGAGACAGAGCGGTAAGTTTTATCATTAGCGGGAGCGAGCAGGAGAGTGCCGAGTCATCTCGCGCGCGACCGTCTCGCTCACACACAGATATAATTGTATTGCTATCCTTTTTTGATAAAAATGGCGAAGTACATTCAAAACCATCAGTGATTTTGAAGACAAATTAAGTTTAAAGTGTACTTACGAATAAAAAGAGATGCCGTGGAATTTGTTTTTCGTTTTTGAGCTGTTTGTGCACCTTTTAAAAGCACACGAAGGCATTGTTTTACCTTTTTAAACACAGAAAATCCGCAATTATTGTGTTCTAAGCGCACATAGCATAGTTCAATAGCTAGCCAAATTCCGACTAAAGTGAAATTGTGTGCATGAACCTAATTTTAGGTGCGCACTCACGAGACTCTAGTGCCGTATCTTTACTTTTTGATTTAATCTAAAGTTATAAACCATCTTTAGTAGAATAGCTTATTGACATTTTGCATGCCTTTTATAGGTAGAACATACATGCAATAAATTATTGTTACTACCCCTGTACTATGTTGTATTAAGAACGAGAATGTTCTCACAAGTAAAGAATTTGTACGTTTAACACAATATCTTATAAATCTTCTCTCCTGCAGTAGAGCGTGAGACTGCAATAAGATGAACAGTGTGCAAACACTTGTGCTGTTATCACGAAGTGTTCTTGAGGGGACTCGCTCTAACTCCAGCCGTCGCTAAGTGTTCTTAGCCGCTAACACGTTTCCCACACAATGGAGGCTTCTTCTGGAATCTAGTATGCCTTTAGTATTTAAGCACATTCAAAAGTTTGAATAACGACCTGAGTGGCGCAGTGGGTAAGACGCCGGTGCGCTGCGCGGAGGGTCCTGGGTTCGATTCCCAGCGGTGTGCAGAGATTTTAATGATGAGTTGAAATTTCTGTTTCTGGTCTGGGTGTGTATGTTCTTGTTTTGTGTGTGTCCATGGCGCCCACGATAGGGAATCCTAGTGTGGGGCTATGAGTGTGAAGCGTTATTTATTTATTTATTTACCGAGGCATAGTTTAATTAAAAAATATGTGTGCAAATGAAACTAGATTTTCGTGGATTTTAGAATTTAGTCTAGAGGGGGATATAAAGTATAAAGCATGAGCATCCCAAATTTTATTCAAATCTGTTCAGTATTGCGTGAAGGAGTCACAAACATTCATTCATCTTCACACACTTTCGCATTTATGATAGTAGTCGGAAGTACTTAAGGATACTATAGGACGGTAGGATATAACA
This sequence comes from Erynnis tages, assembly GCA_905147235.1. NCBI lineage: Eukaryota > Metazoa > Arthropoda > Insecta > Lepidoptera > Hesperiidae > Erynnis > Erynnis tages. The sequence goes on from LR990087.1 coordinate 10,072,092, forward strand.
GTAGATAGCACGTAGGACATTTTTATTTACTAACAAAATTTAAAGAGACTCCTACAAAACATAAATGAAAATAAAATCTACAATTTAAATCAAAAGTAAGACTAACACGTCGAAACGAAGTGCTGTAACTTTGAACGCGTTCTAATTTAAAATTTTGTCAAATGCCGCAACGGAAGTACAACCGAATAGCATAAACCATCAATGGCGCCACAAAGACAGCGAAAACAAAAATAACACAAAAAATTTGTCACAAATCTCTGCAGAATTTTTTTCTACCCATTAGTAAATCAATGATTGCAAATTAAAGTGGTAATGGGCTAGCCACATTATCTGGATTTCCCACTAATCCACATTGTAGGCCTTCTTTTTGTAAACCCGTGTTGTAGGCAACAGTAAGTATAGTCCATTTTTATTTTCTTGCCATATTCACCAGCTCACCGCTCATGTGCAGTTACATTGCTTAAATTCGCAGCGCTGATTTCATGGCTCCAAATGAACTTTTCTAATTTATTCATAACACGAAGCCTCCTTGTAAAGTTGGTAGAAGTTGCGTTAACAATAAGGATGAGCATTTCAAAGAAAAAATATTTGTATTCGACGTATTGCGTAAAACAGTCGAGATTGAGTGTTTCGAGATGTTTCATGATAATGAGGTGTCATCTCCACGAGTTATAAAGTGGCTATAATCCTCCTTTAGCATATAACTTATCATGTATTATATGTATAATAACACGTATACCCGAAAGACTTGTGAATATGCCAACTTGTGTAGTCTATACACTTCCAGCAGCCATTTGTCCACTGACTAATAATACTAATAATATTATAATAGGCCGACTACATCGAATTTATGAATGCACAATTAATGTAGATGTCAATTAATTTTGTCCATATTATCAACTAGTCGACTCGGCAGGCGTCGCCCTGCCATTAATTTAGAATGTCTATTGTCTATTTAAAAAGTACTCATTATCAGTGTTTTTTTTTAACGCTTCACACTCATAGCCCCACACTAGGATTCCCTGTGTCGTTGGCGTCATGGACACACACAAGACAACAACACAACACACCCAGACCAGAAACAGAAATTAAACTCATCATTCAAATCTCTTCTCCGCTGGGAATCGAACCCAGGACCCTCCGCGTAGCGCACTGGCGTCTTTACCAACTGAGCCACTCGGGTCGTCATCAGTGTTATTATCAGTGTTTCGCTACTATATTCTGCATGTTATATACATACTAGCTGACCCCGCAAACGTTGTTTTGCCATATTATAAGTTATCGAGCGTTAAAAATCGACTATTATAAAATAGGGTTTGTTGATAGAAGGGTGAAAATTGAGGATTGTATGTATTTTTGTATGTTGTATCATAAAAAAATAGAAATTAATAATTTTGTCTAAAAAATAAAAAAAAAATTTAGGGGTGGACTACCCCTAACATTTAGGGGGATGAAAAATAGATGTTGGCCAATTCTCATAGATACCGGATAAGCACAAAAAATTTCATCAAAATCGGTCAAGCCGTTTCGGAGGAGTATGGCAACGAAAACTGTGACACGAGAATTTTATATATTAGATAAACCTTCCTCTTTAATCACTCTATCTATTAAAAACACCGCATCAAAATCCGTTGGGTAGTTTTAAAGATCTAAGCATATGGGCAAAAACAGCGGGAAGCGACTTTGTTTTATACTATGTAGTGATGATATTCATGGAAAAAACAGACCTGCCGTTTTAACCATTATCTCCTTTCATTCTACTTTTTATTTAGTACCTTCGAGAACTTTTAAAAACAATTCCAAAACCGTGTTTAATTTCGTCTCGCCAATACCACAGATGGCGGGGTGCCCAGATATTAAAACGAGTCCAGAACCCCGACTTTGAATATTTACAGTGAAAACTTTTACACTGAAATTATTCCTGGAAATCAGCAACTCACCCGCCCTTCTTTGTGTTCGTATAGTTACCGGTACCATTAGTATGGGAAGATGTCCGCACTCCGAGCATAATCCTTATCGTCAAAGTATTCGTATAGTTAACGTGTGCTATTAGTATGGGAAGATGTCAGACAGATTGACGTTTACCGCACGAATACTTAACTACTGGAACGTTACATTACAGGAGATTGCTCGCCGTAAAGGGCCGTCTTTACAGCAATCATTAAATTTTTAGTTTATTTACGACCTGAGTAGCGCAGTGGTTAAGACACTGGTGCGCTGCGCGGAGGGTCCTGGGTTCGATTCCAGCAGAGCAGAGATTTGAATGATGTATTTGAATTTCTGTTTCTGGTCTGGGTGTGTTGTGTTGTTGTCTTGTGTGTATCCATGGCACCCACGACACAGGGAATCCTAGTGTGGGGCTATGAGTGTGAACCGTTATTTATTTTCATTTGATTTCACCTAAACAAATTCACTTACGAATTTCATTTCGTACAAAAAGATTTTCTTTGAGATAAATTATAAAGATATCTTGTTAAATAGTACTGTGATTTATCATTTCTTTTTTTCACTTTCTTTGTAGTCTTCGACTAGATTATATCTCTACTCTCGGCATTTTACCAACAAAGGATGTATCGATGTCTGAGCCGAGTTGTCATGGAAACCATAGAACTTTCGAGAACTTGCTCGATCCTTTGTCAGACGCTAGAAATTATATTGAAATCTTTTAGCTGTTATTTGTCGGGATTTGATGCTTGCGAGGGACTTTGTTCGGAAATGTTATCAACTATCTATGGGAAGAAAATACTAACAATCGCATCGTTACTCTTGACAGTGACTATCCATTCTAGGTAAACGAAACTTAAGGAACGCGGGTATCGGATGAATAAGCTTTCTAGAAAACCGATCGTCGTTAAACAAGAGAAAGTAGACGTCTTTTCTACAACCACTTCTTTCGTAATATTCCAAGAGCCAGTGACATGTTCTCATGACCAACTTCCTCCCAATCGAAAATCAGTGAAATGCATAAGGGAATTATACTATGAATACTAGTGACCGTCAGCTGCCACTCCGTTGGTGGGGTGGGCAGTGGCACCCTCCCAAACATGCAGAAAAAAAAAAGTTTTTTCAGTCATTTCCTCTCATTTGAAAATTTGTCAGATTATAGTTTATCTAGTATTTTGAAAGACAAAACATCGTCAGCTGACCATAACGCGGTGGATTATACGTCAGCTGGCTCCTTGAACACGAAAAAAAAATTTTTTTTTCAATGATTTCCTCTCAACTAAAAATTTACCTGGTGATCGTTTATATGCTACTATGAATGAAAATTAATGTCAGCTGGATGTACCTCGGTGGAAAGTTCGTCAGCTGGTACCTTGAAAAGTGCAACGCAACAGCATCTTATGTATTTAACGAAGTTTCTCTCGAGAGGAAATGATTGACCGAAAATGCACCTGGCTCCCGGACTATAAGTGATCTGAATATTTGTTAGAAATAATTATGATAGAGAACAATGTAAAATAAACTCAGAATTCTAAATCGAAATAGCAAAGACCTAGAGCTCAAAGTACCAGGCTCTCATGGCACGGAGGAGCGCAAGTTGTCACGCAATCTCCGTGTAATCCGCAGCGGGATTGCATTTCACCGCTTCAGTTTAAGGACTTTGAAATACAATGAAATAGCTCTAGAAAATCACAAATATTTTAGTTGATATTTATAATACTAATCCGATAATAATGATTTAAGGACTCTCGAGTTTTCGAAAGGACGCTTCATGTTTCGATATGTCTTCATGCAGTGTTTTTGACTTTCTTTTTTACGGTGAGTTATTAGCGTGGCGTGATGTTCTTTCGGGACCAAGTAATACTACAATTGACTCGTAATCGTATCGAAATGGTTTAATTGTGACTACATAGTTGTCGTAATAGACATTTTTGGTAATTAATTGAGCCTCAATGATGTAATTATGATTTTCTTCTAGAGTTTTACATGTTTGAATATGTTATTTTTGACAGTTTAACATAGAGTAGACGACCTGAGTGGTGCACTGGTTAAGACGCCGGTGCGCTGCGCGGTCCTGGGTTCGATTCCCAGCGGTGCAGAGATTTGTATGATGAGTTTAAATTTCTGTTTCTGGTCTGAGTGTGTGTTCTTGTCTTGTGTGTGTCCATGGCACCCACGACACAGGAAATCCTAGTGTGGGGCTATGAGTGTGAAGCGTTAATTAATTAATTAATTAATTAAATAATTAATTTCATTTGAATCCTCTCTTCACCACTACCATATCACTATCCTTAACTTACATCACTTTACTGAAATCACTATCCTTAAGTACATTTTAAGAGTCACCGTACTGTCACTTATCAAGTAATTCCTCCTCCTTACCATACACAGAGCGGTGATAGCCCAGTGGCTTAGAATTCGACCTCGAATCGAGGGGTCCGGGTTCGAATCCCAGTGGCACGCACCAATGACTTTGTGAAAAAGTTATGTGCGCTTTACAAAATTAAATATCACCTGCTGTTACGGTGAAGGAAAACATCATGGGGAAACCTGCATGCCTGAGAGTTCACAAAAAAAAAATGTTCTCAAAGGTATGTGAAGTCCACCAACCCGCAGTGGGCCAGCGTGGTGGACTAAGGCCTACATCCCTCTCATTACGAGAAGGAGACCCGACCCTGTAGTGGGTCATTAATGGGTTACTGACTGACCATACACAAGAGCATTCATACACAAAAAAGTCTAGATTTGTTTGATCTGAAGAATAGTTAACGAAGTACAGTCACCGCGCATAAAATAGTTTTGCACAACGACACTCTCGTAAGCTTCACCAAAATTGCATTTCTCAGTTCGTTGCATACGTAAGTTTCCGATCTGTGGGAACGGGACTTGGGGAAGGTTTCAGCGATGAAGTTTAAAATATGCTGCCAATATAACAGAGCTGAGTAAGGATGGTTGGTTCGGAGGGTTTGCTTCAATGCAATATGTTTCAAATTAGACTCTCATTAGGTACTTGTTGTTTTAACCCATTAATGACCCACTACAGGGTCGGGTCTCCTCTCACAATGAGAGGGATGTAGGCCTTAGTCCACCATGCTGGCCTACTGCGGGTTGGTGGACTTCACATGCCTTTGAGAACATTTTTTGTGAACTCTCAGGTATGCAGGTTTCCTCACGATGTTTTCCTTCACCGTAACAGCAGGTGATATTTAATTTTATAAATCGCACATAACTTTTTTACAAAGTCATTGGTGCCTGCCACTGGGATTCGAACCCGGACCCCTCGATCGAGGTCGAATTCTAAGCCACTGGGCTATCATCGCTGTCATTAGGTACTTAAGACCAAAATAGTTGAAACAAACAAATTAGCCGACGATACTAACATTTTGCTATCGTTAATGTGTTTAACAAAAACAGCAGTAGAAAAAATAGTATTTTTTTGTTTATAAATTAAAAGACACCACCCCAAATGGTGGTCCCCCAAAATCTCATTCCTTCCTTTGTTCCGTCCTTTCAACCCTTAGTAGTCCATTACTAGACGTGAGCATCCCCTAATTGACGGCATTCAACTGATTCCTGGGTCTTCTAAATCCTAGTTAGGAGGGCGACCTATGCTTTTTGGTATGTGGTCGATATTCGAGGACTTTTCCAATCGGTCAGTGCTGCGAACGATGGGGCAGCCCATTGTCACTTTCGTTCTTCTACGAAAACCTAATAAAAGTTCAGACCGATATTGTTACTTAAATATACTTATTTTATCACATACAATACACTATCGGTATTATAGCCGAAGTACCAGGCTCTCAAAGAGCGGAGGAGCTCGCTGTTATCGGCAAGCTGCGTGTAATCCGCACCAGGATTGCATTTCCCACTCCGATGCATGTATAAGCTCCACGTGCGGATGGAAGCTGTTTCTAATAAAATTTGAAATACGCTGCCGCTATTGCTCGAAATATGACCCGTGTGAGAGATATGATAGAGAATTGAGCAGGAATTCAGGCACGAAATATTTTCATGAAACGTTGGGTATCCGCAAGGCGGTATGTATAAAGGACATGTTGCTCCAGTACCCCGTACTCAAACACTATCCTCAAAGTATTCGTATAGCTAACGTATACGAATAAATATCGTGAAAACATTCGTATTTATCTATACGAATGTTTTCACGATAGTATTAGTAAGGAAAGATGTCAGACGAATTGACATATGGCATACTAATAACTGACGTTTACTGTACCAATTCTCACGACACAATAATCTCGATATAGGTGTATTTGTGCTTCGATCATAACCCTATCGTCAAAGACAAGTATTCATATAGTTAACGTATACAATTAGTATGGAAAGGTCAGACAGACTGATTTATGTATAGGTACTGATGACTGACGTTGTCTCGAGTCCTATCGTCAAAGTTTTCGAATAGTTAACGTGTGCTATTAGCATGGTACTACGAGCGGTGATAGCCCAGTGGCTTAGAATTCGACCTCGAATCGAGGGGTCCGGGTTCGAATCCCAGGGGTACGCACCAATGACTTTGTTAAAAAGTTATGTGCGCTTTATAAAAAATAAATATCACCTGCTGTTACGGTGAAGGAAAACATCGTGAGGAAACCTGCATGCCTGACAGTTTACAAAAAAAAATGTTCTCAAAGGTATGTGAAGTCCACCAACCCGCAGTAGGCCAGCGTGGTGGACGGCGGCCTACATCCCTCTCATTGCGAGAAGGAGACCCAACCCTGTAGCGGGTCATTAATGGGTTACTGACATTAGCATGGGAAGATGTCAGACAGACCGACATATCACATACTAATGACTGACGTTGACGATACATTTACGACAATTCATGTTCACGACACAGTACTCTCGACCCGATGTACTCGATAAAGGTGTATACGTCTAGTCCTTAATATATATAATATATTATTATTGTAGCATAACAATTTATCGACGACCGCCAAGATACCCATAAATATTACATTACTCAAAGATGCCAACGTTGGTGATTTTAATTACCAACATCGTCGGAATATTAATAACGGCACATCGAAAATCAATAAACAAAGAAGGCACAACGATACCGTTATAATATAAAAACCAATTATGTTTCAAGCTTCGTCTGAAGAGGATGATAATAAAATTCCTGGCACCACCGTTGAACAGGCTCTGCTATCGAAACAAGTAATAAAAGGGTTTTGAGAATCAATTCACGACAACGGTAATTGTTACCGTTTGCGAGCAAAACGATAAATCTAGAAGGGATCGTGTTTACAATTAAAACAATAGGACCCGAAGTGAATTTATGGAACGGACCCTTGAGGGCGGAATAGGTCGGATAAGCAATAGGGTAGCGGCGGAATGCGTTATAGACCTAGATCGGGTTAAAGTTACAGAATTGTTGGCTGTAGTTATCCAATATGGTGGGGCCGTTGTAGTTGGTTGCCAAGCAATTTCTAGATGAAGTGCTGTAGTTTTTGTATACACCAATAATTTGTGTTTATTCACTCCTTAATAAAATTGAAAAATTAAGGCAACCTCTGGTACAGTCAGTATCGAAATCGCTAGTGAAATTACATTCGCGCGCTTAAACCATACCAACCCGCTGTCCTTATTAATAAACTAAACTAAATTTGCTCGTACGACAACATCATTGCATATTATTATATTTGGTAGTATTTCAAGGCATGTTCCAATTCGGACAGCTCCATATTACCCTGTGTTTAAATATTGTCGTGTTTGTTGGTCGACTTTGTCAGTCAATTAGAACAAGGTCTTAATACCATCGCACTTCACTTCTATTTCGGTGTCCAAAATTTGATTTTAATCAATTTTATCTTTGATAGGCATCAAAACCGATAATTCCCCACAAACTCCTACGATTACACACGTATAGGCACATTCTGAGAATTAACATAATACGATTTGCGGAGATCTGGTCGATAAAAGCAATTATAGCAAAAGCGGTTTATTTTAAGTTCACACGAGCACGCGATAAGTAAATTAGACTACATTTTTTAAATAAAGACTTAAACACTTGTTGTAAGTTGTATTTACAAATGTCCCGTCATTTTGAAGCCTAATTGCTTTTAGTTAGGCATTCTCTTTCGAATTTCGGTTAAGATTTTTATTTAATGGGAATTGGTTTTTGAATTTTGACCCATTTTCGTTTTTACAAAATTTAAAAAGGATAGACAAGGAGGTTAGGAGGTTGAATCTTCATATAAAAGTATTGTTTTCTACAGGCTTACGTAGAATCCGAAAATGTAGAAAAATCGTCGACCAAATTTTTAAAATTTCTCTAACATTATGTTATAACTGTACATCACTACTATATATCACACTATTAGTACGGTAAACGTCAGTCATGTCAGTCTGTCTGACATTTTTCCATACTAATGGCACACGTGAACTATACGAAAACTTTGCCAATAGTGTTCACACTCAGGGCATTACGCAAAGTATCATCTATTGTTAACACTTTGTCAGTTTTATCTTTCTTATCAAAGGGAACCAATAATAAACCCTATGATTTAAGTTTGAAGAATAACATTTGTCAGTCTTGTCGTTCTTATCAAAGGGAGCCAATAATAAAAGCTAATCGCAACAACCCTTACTCCGGCGCCATACATAATTCATAGCGGCGGCACTTAATTAATTTATCTTCGAGCCGCTTCGCCGCACTTCGGTCCAGCGAAGCGGCTGATTGTATTGTTGAAGCCTTCCCCTTAAATACGTATTTTATATGTTGTTAAGTATATATTTTTTTCTGTTTATGTTACTCATATTATGATATGATTAGCTAAGTTTCATTTAGCTAATCATTATATACATATCGTCGTTGCACCTGCCAAATTCCATAATTATGTGCATTTTTATTTTTCGTTTTTTTGCACTAAAATAATCTCCATTTTATTCTTTATGTGTTGGTAAAATTCATTTTTAATATTTGAATTAGAAACAATTCTAACCAATTCCATAAATTATATAATGCTATATAAGTATTAATTAGCTAATCAGTAGTTATTAGTATGAAAAATTAGCTAAGTATTATTAGACTATGATTGATTTGAATACTAATAGCTAATTTTACTACTATAGCTTATTTTAAAAAAAGCGCTCATAAACGGTAGGGTAGAAAACCGGATGAGAACGATGTGATGAGTGACATTGAAAATGAAAACGGAATACATTTTTTACTGTCCTTACAGAAGAAAAACAAAAAAGAATATACTATTACTAGAGATTTGCCCACTAATAGATGACTAGTCAGTGAAGCAGACTATCCGGCCACTAAGTTAGTTAGTTATTAGTGGGCGAAATTTAAAATACTATGTTGTTCATACTTAGTTGTCGCCGTTCCAAACATTTGTGCACCGTACATTCATCACTCTATTCCGTGAGAGATTGTCTTCTTATTTTATCTTGTTCTCTTCTAGTTACGATTTTTACGAAAATTGGACTTTTTTATTTTAAAACGAATAAAATAATCAAACCTATCAGCGATCCAATTTATATTTCCAGCTTGTTTTGTTTATTAATCGTTCAGCAGCCACAAAAACGTTTCCGGACTCAAAACTATCTGATTTAAATCCTCGTCATGATCCGTTAAGCCAGGATCGGATCACTGTATACATAAATATTGGTTATTTTCCGTCACGTCCATATTTCCCGCTAATTCTGGATCGGTGCTGCCATCTTCGATAATCCTGGCAATTTAGATCTGCAGGATCTATTTGCTCCTTTTTCTTGGCATCGCTTACTGGAATTATCATTTGTTGGGATATCAACAAGTTGAACCTTACTTAAGTAGATTTTAGTTTTATGTGGGTAAATTAATCTTCAATATTGAAAATTAACGTTTGAATGTTCAATGTGTTTCTCCATGTGAACTGTTATAACCCTTATTCCCAAGATAGGTAAACTTATATTAGCAGATCACACTGTCCAGTAATTTACCTAACTTGCGCAATTCTTAGATCAGCATTTTCATTTCTTTCAATAAATTAAAGCAGTTAGACTAAAAACTTCGTCGCGAACACACTTAGGGCATCATCAATTCTAACGTGTGTGAATTTAATAAACTATTTTATACAGTGGTAAAAAGTAGTTTTTTTTAAAAGACTGTAGTGAAAGCCCGCGTAACAAATTGGTGTCAGAAGTGGGATTACCAGAGAGACAGTCTTACGACTTGAGGGTCATACAGACGCTGGTATCCGAATTCGAGCCGCCACTGCAGTTTCTGGCCGACAGTAAAACTTGCCCTAAGGTCAAGTCTGCGCCAGCTACTTGGACGACGATCAGCCTCAGGGTCAGCCTGAGCCCGCTCCAGCCACTACTTGGACGACGATCAGCCTCAGCATCAGCTTGAGCCCGCTCCAGCCATACGACAGCGACTAGAGAAGTTCAGTCTAATTCATCATCATCGTCATCGCAAAGTCATCGCCATCAAAATCTTCATAAATCCACGGAATCACGGCGTGGCCGCGTGGGACTGGCGTCCTATTACCGCGTGGCAACAGCGCAGCAACGTGTCACCGAGGTTATACAGGTCAGCGATGCACGTGCAACTCATCATATTACTGTGAGTGTTTCTGTGTTTTATTAACTCAAAGTTATAATTATCAGTGAATCGTTTTTTATATTCGTGAAATTTCTTAATTCCTTTCCGTATAATATCTTCTAATTTTTCTCCATTGTGAATTTTACTTTGTCGTTTTAATTATTGTCCAGTATAACATAATAATATGTCACTTAAACAAGGAAAAAGCTCAATGGCAGACAAGATTACCTTATCATTTTTAACTAAATTTATAAAAACTTATAATGGTGACAGGGAAACACTCCCCGCCTTCTTAACTAATTGCGATAACGCTATTAATTTAGCTAGCCCAGATCAACAACCTATCCTTTGTAAATTTATTCTTTCGCAATTAGAAGGTAAAGCGCAAATCGCGTGTAGCCTTAAAACTTTCTCCAACTGGAATGACCTAAAAATATTTTTAAGGTCGACATTTGGGGAGAAAAAACATTCCATTCATCTTTTATCAGATTTACAGAATTCTAAACAATTATCCGGCGAAGATGTGACCAAATACTCCTTAAGAATCGAGGGAATACTTACTCGTTTACACTCTGATATACATTATAGTTGTAAAAACGAAACAGAACTTCCTGGGAGAATAGCTGCTATGGAAGACCTCGCCTTAAACTCTTTCTTACTAGGCTTAAATCCTGCTATTTCTTCTATAGTCCGTTGTAGGAATCCGTCATCCCTCAGTGATGCTATTCAGTATGCCACTGACGAGGAAAAATTATATAATTTACATAAATGTAATTATAAACCACAAAAACCATGTTCGATTTGCAATAAAGTCGGACATAATTCATCCGAATGTTTTCGAAATAAGAAACCTCCTTTTAGTTCCTTTCATTTTAACCCTCGTCATGTTAACCCTCAAAACAATCCTTCTCGTAACTTAACCATAAATAATCAAAAATCCTGCAATTATTGCAAGCGCCGAGGTCACACGATAGATGAATGTCGAAAACGCCAATTTAATAATCAGAGCCGCGATAATAATAGTAACAATTTACAAGGTAATTCTATTAATCCATCTATACATGTTTGTCAATGTGAACCTAGTGAGATCAATTTAAATAACGAATCCCATTATGAAAATAATTTAAACTAAATAAGATTTCGATGCCGTGTCTGTCGAAATCTCGTAACAAAAATGACACGAGCATAAACACTATTACTCCTAATTCTTATTCTATTTCTAAATCTCAGCTGCCCAACAAGGTCAGTCTGAGTCCTAAATCTATATCTCAACCTAGAACGGTGAGTCCCAAATCTATATCTCAACCTAGAACGGTGAGTCCTAAATCTATATCTCAACCCAGAATGGTGAGTCCTAAATCCATATCTCAACTGCCCAGTAAGGTCAGACTGAGTCACACTAATTCTACATCTCAGTCAATCCAAGAGGTTCAACTGAGTCCTATAAAACCTATATCTAAATCTATACCTAATGCCAACCCTAATACGAGTTCTTATTCTATTTCTAATAATAATAAACCTCGTCAAAACGAGAGCGATAACTTAATTTTAACACTTAAAAATAATACTTACCAAAATTACTTACCTGTGAAGGTCCCCGTATCCCCCGAGCCATCAGTTTCTAATCCGGTACCTGTATTTGAAATTAACACCTGTAAACATAAAATCTCATTACCATATACAAACCTTTTTACTAAACACTCAACTAAAAGTCTGAGTTTCCTTATCGATACAGGCGCAAGCGTCAGTATTGTAAAATTTTCAAGTCTAGAAGATAAACCGGAGCTTCTCTCCGACACCGTTGAGATCAAAGGCATAAACGACACCGATACGTCTTGCTCAACCTTGGGATCATTTAATCTAAAATTCCATTTAGACGATAAAATCTATGTTCACAAATTCTGCGTAGTTGATGATAATGTCAATCTTAAATATGATGGTATTATAGGTTCTGACCTCCTCCGTACTTCTAATGCAAATATAGACTACACTTCCAAAATAATGACCTTTTATGGATTCGAAATTCCCATTTTATTTGACCAACCTACCTACATTATCCCTGCACGGTCTGAAGCTGTTATCGAGTGCGGTATATCAAATTACTCTTCCGAGTATTATCTAAACAATGAAGCTTTAGTGCTAGATCATACCTTAAGTGAAGGTGTATATGTTGCTAATTGCATTGTGCTTATAAAACCTAATAGGAAGGTAAATGTTACCATACTAAACACTACTGATACTAACTTAGAAATTAAAGATTATCACGTAAAGCTAACGCCCTTTGGTGATCATTCTAATTCTTATCAATATATTAATTTTACATCAACTGATTCCCAACCCTCGTCTTATAGTTCTCGGGTTAATCAAGTGTTAAATTTAATACGCTATTCTCATCTAAATTACGAAGAGAAAAAGGCTCTTTTAGATTGCTGCAGTAAATACGCAGATATCTTCTATATCGAAGGCGATCCTTTGTCTTGTAGCAATGCTATTGAACATAGTATTGATACTGGAGACGCTCCTCCTATTCACGTTAAGTCTTATCGATTCCCAGAATGTCACAAGGAAGAAGTCGAAACTCAGATCCGTAAAATGTTAAAACAAAACATAATTCGTCCCTCTGTGTCCCCTTGGAGTGCCCCAGTCTGGGTAGTCCCGAAAAAATTAGATGCCTCCGGCAAAAAAAAGTGGAGAATAGTTATTGATTATCGTCGCCTTAATGACATCACTGTTTCCGAAGTTTATCCACTGCCTCTTATAACTGACATTTTAGACCAACTTGGTCAATCTAAATACTTTAGTACACTAGATCTTGCAAGTGGTTTTCATCAAATAAAAATGTCCGATAAGGACGCGCCGAAAACTGGCTTCACCATAAGCACCAATTCAAGCATATCTGGACACTATGAATTTACCAGAATGCCCTTTGGACTGAAAAATGCTCCTTCTACCTTCCAACGACTTATGAACACCGTGTTATCTGGACTACAAGGCATACATTGTTATATTTATCTCGACGATTGTATAATTTATTCACAAAATCTTCAAGATCATATAGAAAAATTAAAACTAGTATTCGATAAACTTCGTCAATTCAATTTAAAGCTGCAACCAGATAAGTGCGAGTTCTTAAGACGCGAAGTTACTTACCTAGGCCACATTATCACCGATAAAGGTGTCTCTCCGAATCCTGAAAAAGTCAAGGCCGTATCCCAATTTCCAGCTCCTAAAAATCCTAAAGAAATAAAATCGTTCTTAGGTCTAATAGGATATTACCGTAGATTTATCGATAATTTTTCTAAACTTACCAAACCACTCACCTCACTCCTGAAAAAGAACGCCGTCTTTAACTGGTCTTCTGAACAGCAAACCGCATTCGACAACCTAAAAGAAAAATTAATCTCTGCCCCACTCCTTCAATATCCCGATTTTTCACAGCCATTCGTCGTAACTACGGATGCTAGTAACTATGCAGTAGGTGCCGTTTTATCTCAAGGCCCTATAGGTAAAGACAAGCCGATAGCATATGCATCACGCACATTAAATCGTCCCGAAGGAAATTATTCTACGACTGAAAAAGAATTGTTAGCTATTTTATTCGCTGTGAAAACCTTTCGGCCCTATTTATATGGTAACAAATTTAAAATCGTGACCGATCACAGACCACTCGTGTGGCTGTTTAACGTTAAGGATCCAGGCAGCAGGCTTATTCGCTGGCGCCTTAAACTCGAAGAATACGACTACGAAATCGTATATAAACAAGGTCGTCTCAATTCCAATGCCGACGCGTTATCACGCTGTCCCCTTAATGTAATCGATATCAATAATTTAAATAATTTAACTTATGAACAATACTTCAAAGCACAATCTACTAACAAAATTCCTAACTCTAATACTAATATTGAAGAATGTACTCAAGGTCTGCATTTATCAAAATTAAAGACAATCGCGTGCCCAGTCTCCTTAGACTTCGATAATTCTATGCCCCATTGCGAAGAAATCTTATCTCAATTAGATAATAAGGCTGACATACTTAATTCAGAACGTGAACCCTTTACAATACTCCACATAAATGACAAATCCAAAAATTTCTATTTCTTGTTTACCAAAGTTCATCACTATGAACAACCTCAATTAAGAGATATATTTAACTTGTTAACGAAGCTTAGAAACATGTTAATTGAAAACCCAGATGTTACCGATCTTGCACTTTCAGATTTTTCAGACCCCTTCTCTAAATTAGCATATACTAAAATTTATAACATGATTTCATACATATTCCATAATACTAATATTAAAATATATATTTACAAAAATCAAATGATTTATCCTACTCCTGTAGAAGTTCCTAAAATATTAAAGGAAAATCATGACTCAGCTATTGCCGGTCACCCAGGTTCGCAAAGAATGTACAAGCGCATTAAAACTAGTTATTACTGGAAAGGCATGCGCTCTGATATCGAAGATTATGTTAAAAAATGTAAATTGTGTCAAATTAATAAACCTCTTAGGAAGTCAAACAAAGCCCCAATGGAGATAACTTCAACTTTCACTAGACCTTTTGAAAGGCTAGCACTTGACATCGTAGGTCCATTACCCGATTCAGGTTTTCAAAACTTCAAATTCATATTAACTTTGCAAGATGACCTTACAAAGTTCACTAGTGCTTATCCGATGATATCGTCCACTAGCGAAGAGATAGCCCGTAATCTAGTTCACTTTATATCTCTTTTCGGTTTCCCTAAAACAATATTAACAGATTTAGGCACCTGTTTCACATCTGATTTGTTTAAACAATTAACTGAGATATTACGAGTCAAAGCAACTTTTACTACCCCTTATCATCCCCAAACCAACGGCGCCCTTGAGCGCTCACACGCAACTTTAAAAGAGTATCTTAAATCATTTGTAAACGAAAATCAAAATGATTGGCACTGTTACTTATCTACAGCAATACTCTCTTATAATACAACTCCTCATTGCACTACTAACTACACTCCTCATGAATTATTATTCGGTTATAAACCAAGTATCCCCAGTTCCTTATATGAAACAGCAAGTAATACTACCTACAACGAATATATCCGCGCATTACAATATAGGATGCGTTTCAGTCGTGAAAAAGCTTTCCAAAATATTATTAATAGCAAAGAAAAATCAAAACAATATTATGACATTAGTTCCCGTAAAACAATATATAAAGTAGGAGATCTGGTATATCTTAAACATCATCACCGACTCCGTAAAGCTTTATCACCCATTTGGAAAGGTCCATATAAAATAACTAAAGTTAATGGCAACCATAATGTGACCTTGCAAATAGGCCGTAAGAACATAAAATATCATATAAATGAAATTAAGCCCGCTATATCCTAACTACTCACCTTACTTATCTAAATTGTATACATTTCTTATCTTTTCAGACTAATATGCTGTCATGGCACACCATGCAAGGGTACTGCATCAAACATAATTCCTATCTCACACAGTCCCGGAATATATTTTGAACCGACAACTATTATACACTTCTATAATGATTACTGGAAAGTAATCACACATATCGACTTAGTCTCCTTAGAACCTTATTTAAATAGAATAGAAAAATTATTACACGACGCTGTCAAACTCTGCAATAACATTCAGTTAAAGGAATTAATCTCTTGTGAAGATATTATTAGTCCTATTGAAGTCTTAATTCAATCCAGCAGCATTAAATTAACATCTTTATCACATATTATAAATGAAAAATCCATTAAAACCAAAAGATCTTTAGAATTTGGTGGTCAAATATTAAAATTCTTCTTCGGTACATTAGATGCTGACGATGCAAGAAAATATGACGCTGCTATAGAGTCGTGTAAAAAGAGTGAAACAGAAATATTTCACTTAATGAGAGATAATATTCAAATAGTTAAATCTACGATAAATAACCTTAACTCTACTATCTATAAACTTAATCAAAATGAAATTAAATTAAATGCTCAAATAAATAGTCTTAATGAAATATTTTCTCAGATAACAAAATCAGAAAATTTATTACTATATACATCTAAGTTTAATAACTTACTTAACATAATCGAAGGTTCTTTACTTTCTATTTCTAACCTTCTAGATACTACGCTAAACTCTATTCTATTTTCTAAACTTAATATACTACATCCTAGTGTGATTACTCCTATAAATCTTTTTAGTGAATTATCTAAGCATAGTAATCAAATAAGTAAAAAACTAGATTTTCCGGTACCGTTAAGTATTCGAAATATTCATTCATTGATAGATGTATCTATACTAAGTTCCTATTATTATAACAATAAGGTTATTTTTGTCCTGCAAATTCCGCTTATAAAAACTGACAGGTTCATGGTCTATAAGGTATTACCTTTGCCTACGCCTCATGATGACTCATTCAAAACTTTCGCGTTAATTCAACCTTCTAGTTCATATATCGGTTTAAGTGACGATAGAATGCATTATGCCATGCTGGACACCTTAGATAAGTGTAGAATTATAGATAGTAATTATTCAATTTGTGAATTAACGACTATATATTCTTGTATAAGTAGCCCAAATTGTGAATCCAAAATTCTTACTGAGGTAACACTGTCGTTACCCTCTGAATGCAATGCTAAAATTTTATATGGTCAAATAGATATTTGGCAAAAGTTGAGAAATAATAAATGGATTTTTGTACAATCAACGCAAACCAAACTTACTGTTCGCTGCGATGATAATATTATTGATCATTCTATTATTGGTACAGGTATTGTAAAATTAGCTTCTAACTGTATCGGTTATTCTAAGACTACTCAACTAAATCCGAGTAACTCGTATGTTTTTACAATAAAATCACCCCTAGATATTAATTTTGATATTACAGCTGATAATTGTTGTAAAAGGGACACATTTAATAAAAGTTTACCATATTTATCACCTATAACTTTGAGTAAAATTAATTTAGATACTTTAAAATATAGTAATCATCAAATGAACAATTTAGAACAAGAATTAAATAATATAGAAAAGGAATCCCATTTCATTAAATATGGCCCTTATTATTCTACAATTACTTATATACTAATTGTGTTTTTATTTTCCTTCGTAACATATAAGATTTGTAATTATTTTAAGAACAGATGCTCTCATACCAATTCAGGATGTTGTGTCCAAATCTTTAATCCACGTCATAATAAGAAAGTTAATAAAACTAAAACAAGGATATCCAATTCAATTGAGATGACAGATATGTCTTCATCATCTAATGACGACTCGAAATCCGTTCAATCCTTGCCTAGTAGAAACCTAAACTTTTAATTAATAATTAATTCTTATTTTCTATTTCATTTTATGATTGTTAAATAACAACCAGATAATTAATCACTATTAAATGTTATCATTCATTATTCATGTATGTGCAACTCTAAGTCTACTTATATTCATTATAATTTCTTTTTTGTAAATGATGTCCTAAGTTCTCGATCTACTTCGCTATATCTAAAAAAGATAAAGCTTCGTCAAAAAGGGGGAGCTGTTATAACCCTTATTCCCAAGATAGGTAAACTTATATTAGCAGATCACACTGTCCAGTAATTTACCTAACTTGCGCAATTCTTAGATCAGCATTTTCATTTCTTTCAATAAATTAAAGCAGTTAGACTAAAAACTTCGTCGCGAACACACTTAGGGCATCATCAATTCTAACGTGTGTGAATTTAATAAACTATTTTATACAGTGGTAAAAAGTAGTTTTTTTTAAAAGACTGTAGTGAAAGCCCGCGTAACAGAACGTTTATTGCTAGTAATGATATTGGCAGTCATTAACATATCCTAAATATTCTCATCTCAAGGTTTAGGCTTTTGGTATGTTATACAGAAATAGAAATTGAAAGCTTGCAAATTCTTATTCGAACGACACAAAGGGGAAGCTTGTGATGATAACATTTGGTTAGTTTCTGTTATGCTTTACGAAACGCTTTGGGATAATAATTTCCACTATTCAATAAATGTTCTTAAGAACCAAGTTTATTGAGAAAATTGTTACCAAATCTGACACTTCAACATCTGATCTTGATTAATTTAAAGACGTGAAACGACAAACGAATTACGCCAAGAAAGCGGTAAATTTCAAATTCCTCCCTGCATTCGCAGTCGCTACAAAACCATCCATAGGGAAGACAAGACGATGTCTACGGATAAATAATTACTGAAATACCTAATGCCTTGCGAAGCAATTCACGCCACCGCAGCAGGAATGTTTCTGGGATATTCGAAAACAATAAAACGGTTGGACGGTTTTAATCCTAGGGAGCTTTGTCTTAGCGCGTAAGGGAGGAGTCTTACTTGATGCGACAAGTTGAGCTCGTAGCTGGAACGCAAACATAAACAAAGAAGTTATAAGTTATTGAACAGTGTTTTAATTGAACTGTCGTCCAAATCACCAATAATTCACATCTTTTAAGTTTGATTTTCATTTGTGTCGCAACTCCCGGAGGACAACCCGCTGTTTTTTATTATTCAGGTTGCTTTACTTACCCATTCGCAAATGGGGATGTAACCTTTCTGATTGTGTTTCTTTATCATTTCTTTTATCACTTCCCTTCAGCAATAAGACAGATCCCCACCCAGTTACAAGTTGTTTTTGCTTGATTAATCTAATCCCTCATCGGATCGTAATTGTTCGCGTAATGTCGGTCCTGTCTTGGGAAAGGCTTTCCCTGAAAGCGAATTCCATTTTGCGTACAAATGCCTCGCTATATTGGACATCTAATTCTCTTGTCTTTGAGGCATCATGTTCCAGCGTGTGTATCTATATCCAGTCTGCATACTGATGAATGTTTTGGCTTTGACAGTGTTTGCTATCTCCTATTGTTCTGTGTCTGTCATAAATATATTATTCACAAACGTAAGATGATGCCATGTTATAATCTGACCAGTAATGGACTGTTTGTAGTCTTCAGAATGTTCTCATTGACTTATCAGCAAATGAATTTAGCAATTTTGGTGGATACTGTTATATTTACTAAAACTGTTAAATAAGTAAAAACATTAAAGAAAAAAAATTGGAGTCTTTCGTTTTATTATGAGAAACATTTGTAAAATATAGTAAATATAATTTTTTTGCAAATTTTTGAGCCATAGTGGTTTGCAGTAAAGCTAATTGGTGTGAACATGATCCGCACTTTTGCCAGTAGTT
The DNA here is from genome assembly GCA_905147235.1 of Erynnis tages. Classification (NCBI taxonomy): domain Eukaryota; kingdom Metazoa; phylum Arthropoda; class Insecta; order Lepidoptera; family Hesperiidae; genus Erynnis; species Erynnis tages. The sequence goes on from LR990087.1 coordinate 10,091,780, forward strand.
ATAAAGAGAAAGTTTATAAATTTTACTCAATATGACAAGAATCGCACTATTTTTAGCCAGACTATACTTTCTGGGTTGATCAATACGATAAATGTTAATACCACTTAAGTTCTGGTGTTAAATGCTCCATTTCAATTTTTCATACCATTCATAATATTCTGCTTACCATTTAAATATCGAATATGTGACCTTAAGCTTTTAAAACTGGTTTAAGCTAATATGTTTCAAATCCTTTCATTCTTCACTACAATGGTTAAGAAATACCCCATTTTCACGCTTGTTCGCGAAACCTTCGTAAAAAGATACACCAGTTTCTCAGTAATGAGCTGGGCACATAATGGCAACACTTAACATCCTCTTTCCAGAGTTATTGTCCGTAGAGCAACCTTAGTAGCGCAGTCATTTATCTGTTTTATTATTTACCAGCTCCTGTTTTGTTTCCTTTCGTTACTCATTTTTTTCTTCTTCAAGGGCAGGCTCAGCTGTGTTATGTACTGCTGCTTTATGATTTTTGAAAATTGGTTGTTCTCCGTTGTTAGTTTCAAATTTGTTGTTCTTGTAGTTTTTTTCCTTTTTTTTAGACTTTGTTGAACTTTTAAGTACATATTTTTCTTTACTTGACTGTATTAGGTATCTTTATGTATTCCTACTTAACCCAAGTTTTTTAAAATGGCCATATTTTACACAAGTTAGATTTTGTGGGGAACGTTTTATAATGATTTTTTAAATAATATATTTACAGGATTGAGTTAAATAGGTAGCTACTCTACCTTTACCGAATAAAAAAAGAACCAAATAGGAAGCTTCAATTACACTTATACTATTTTTGTCACGTATTATACGAGTACGTATAATAGATTCCAAAGTGAGAGAAAAAGAAAACATTAGTTCCGAATGCGAGCCGTAGATAAAAAATGCATGATAAAATGTTTACCGACAGACGTTCCTCGCACTGTTAGTAAGAGAAAACGTAAATTTAAGTAAACAGGAAAACTCTGAAACATTAAACTCAAACGGAATTTTCATGAAAGAATAATGAAGAATTTTATCGCATTAAAGAAAAAAGATGTTACATGCTATTGTCAATCATAATTTTGCGCTCTTCTTAGGTAGAGTCGATGAGATGACAAGACAAGCTCCCAAGGTCACCACTCATCCTGTCACTGTTCAGGAAAACTCTGTGAAAAATAATTCCCATCTGTAGGTTGGGGAAATTTGACATTCCTTTAGCGGAACAAATTTTTGCATTAAAATAACTCTATAATGACTTAGTCCTGTGACTGTGATATTTTTTAATATTACACAGGCAAAGGTACTCTAAAACATTATGCCCTTTCCAAAGCTTTTAATATTGTAACTGTTTATTACTCATTACTTTTTACTCATAAATTGGTCTAGCTGGTCAGCAAAAGTATAACATAAATTAGCAATATTATTATCCCCAGCATTTCACTAAGTTTTGTCATAAAGTTTTGGCTATTTAAATACTGTAAAATGCAATATACATATTTAACTTTACTTACTGAAAATTTAACAAAATTAATAACGTTTTATGTAACGATCAATCAAAATAACGTAGTACATTATCATGTTTCAATTTTGTTTATCACGTTATTTATCGTTAAAATTATTTATCATTATAACTTTATTGATGACGATGATTGTCATTCTAGGAATGGATGAATAAATTCACTGTATCATTCAATAATTCGATATGATTGCATGTAGCGGGAACTGCAGATTATTCATTATGTTTCTCTGTATTGATATTGAGGGTTTTTGTGCCACTTGTGGTGTGAATTTGTGGAAGAGCGGAGCTACTAAGTGTATTACGCTTAAAAGGACTTCTAATATATTTTTTTCTAACACAGTTTTATTTATTTTTCTTTCCTTCTTTACATGTGTATGAAGCGAAGTATTTTTATTTATGACACCCCCTCTAACCAAACAATCTGTTCGTTCCAGGTACTTGATATTCCGCACAGCGGGCTGGTGAGAGGGAATTATTCGGTTCCCATAACTTGAGGAACATCCTTACCATTAGCCGACAAATTCAAAGCAATTTGCATAATTTAATCCCAGAGGACCCGATTCAAACGAAGTGACAGATGCGAACAGAGATATCTCGATAGACTCGGGTTATTCCGTTATCGATAAATCTAGGGTAATTCTTGTGTTCTGTGGAATAATTTTCATGTTTTATGGTAGGAAAAGAAGTGGTATTTATGATGTCGCAGGTGACTTTGATAATCATCTCGTGGTTTTCAGGTCAATAAACCAACTTCACACACATGGAAAGATCGATGGGCGGATTGAAATTTGGAATGATAGTTATCTGTACTGGAAGTATTATTCAAGTAATTTTGTTTGGAAGCTATGCTTTGTTTGACTTTTACCACTTATTTCAACTTGCTCAACTCAAGATAGATTATGAGGTATATTTTTGAGGTAGAGTAAGAATTATTTGTAAGTAAGATATAAGAGCATAATCAGATCCTGGTGATGAGTTCGATCCTAAACGCAGAAAAATTGCTAGATAAATTTAAATTTCAGCTTTTGGTCCAATCAATCTACTTCTAGTCGAAATTTCAGATTCTATCATCCATTCTATTATTTTAATCATCAAGCAAAATCCAATTGAAACAGAATGACAGATGTACGAACAAACGCATATATCACCGAGATAGACAAGCTCGAGTGTTTCCTTTGCCGATAAATCTACTGCGCCCTATATGTTAATTTTGGAGGGAAAATCACAATGGAAAAAGCTATGTTAATATGGTGTCGGTGCCAGTATTTTTTGATTTTACGGTAGATTTATTTTTGATCTTATCTAATCGATTATGATGACATCACTTATAGTCCATAAAATTAAATATAATTGGAGTCACGTATATAGACTTCAGTTTAGCCTAAAGGGAACATCCGACTAATTTGAATGGATCGATGGCCTAATTAAAGAAGAAAACAAAAAGCCGAAAACCGGCCGTAGTAGTGTTAATTTATGAAAGCCATAATATTGGAGTTAAATATGTAAAGAACGATCCAATGAATGTGAAAGAAAGCTTAAAATATAGAACATGTTTTAGAATTAAGTCCTATTAAATTTGTTGTTGTAACCCGTCATTACTCACCAGTGGGATAAGTAGTCAAATTTAATGTTTATTTTTTTAATAGAGTGAACTCTAAACATAGCAAAAAAAAAGAATGTTTAACAAAAACAAAAACAGAATATATAATTATTGTTCTAATCTAATGTAATAAAAACAAACACTGTCAATAAATCCACGCATATTCCCAGCGATCGTTAATTTGTCGAAGCTGCTGGCATATTACGCGATAATGATAGGTATTATTGAAAATTGTTGCCCATCCATTATAGAGGTACTCAGCTTGACGCAGTTGAAAATGTAAGTAATGTACCCGTTTACACATCATCCGAATTGGTTATTAGGTAGTTTAGGATTTATGGGAAGAAGATTTATATAATAACAAGCTTCATATTTGTGGACTTTGGTACAGAGGGAGATAAAATTATCCTACATGTTAAGATTGATTATATTATCGTATTCACTAACTGTCTTTACATATTATTAAAGCCAAATCCGATCAGCTGTTTTTTCGTGAAAGACCTATGAACTTAATAAACAAATAAAGGTTTCCCTGTTTCACGAAAACACACATTAGACAAAACACGCATACCTACATCCAGACCAAAAAAAACTGAAATTTAAATTCAATATTCAAATCTCTGCTTCGCTGAGAATCGACCTCAGCAATCTCAGCGCACTGACATCTTAACTGCTGTGCCACTCAGGTCATCAGTACTCACGTCAGTAAGAAAAGTTTATCTGCTGCACTACACGATAAACAACATGTGATGGAACAGAAGGAAAGAAATAAAACAACAAAAGCAACCACTACTACAGTACAAGGACCTAACAGCAAAACCAATAACATAGACCCAGAAGTTGTCAGACATCGGGAAGATACCGAAAACACACCGAGAATCGATAGTTATAACTAACGAGGTTACAACCGGACGCTTGTTCGAAACTAAATTAAAATTTGTTGGCACAAGTACGTGTGGGTCGACTGGGTTCCATTAAACAGAAACACCGGTTTCTATAAAGTAATAATCTCCGGAGCGCCCGTAAGCGGATATTCTGAAACTCATTAAAATTGGCAAAGAACGCTTTTCACTCTGTACAGAGAGGGTAGGTGCGCGTCGGACCGTGAATTTGACGCGATTTTCGATATCGACTTTGGCCCTTTTGAATTGGAACTGGAGATAATAAGAGATAACTTTTAATTTGCACCAACTATTTTACAGGTGGTACTTTGTTTTAAGTTTACAAATGTAAGTAAAGAATCAAGCGATCATAGGAATAGTCATAGTCTTAAAATAACAGTAAATACAATCAATGGATACATAGATCGAGTTTTAAAGAGCATGCACAAAACCAAAACCAGTAAAATAGTAATAGTAAATAGTAATTTCAAGATTCTGCTAAGCCGATAACAGATAGTTCATTGTATCACCCTCATTCTCATTAATTCAAGTATACCAAATATTATACCAAATGAACTAAGTATAAAGGGAAGCACAAAAGTAGAACCACGTCTATTATGTAAAGTATATTAGTTTTCGTCGCTGTCATCTTTTTCTACAACCAGTCCTTGACTCACCAATATCGGGTGTGGTATTAAATCGAATGCTGTCAAAATTGGGACCTAATTCTATCGGAGGTTGAAAATGAAATTGGTAGGTGTAGGAGGAGCCTTATTCGAGTTTTATTCGTCTATTTCATTTCTATTTCGGGATTCTATCGATGAGATTATTAGAGCGTTATGTCGAGAATAACAGGAAAGTACTATTGTGCTTCGCTCTTTTTTATTTTCAGCACTTTTTTTCGAGATAGGGATGTTTTAGGGTCCGATAGCCAATGGAGAGAGTTATGCTCGGTATTTCACTTCGTGTAGAAACGAAGGTGACTGACATAGCTCTCAAAGTTTGCAAATTAATGTTGCAGCGCGCTGGACACATCGTTCGTAGGACTAACAACGAATGAGAAGAAAGGTCCTCGAATGGAAGCGCAGGCCGCCCTTCAACCAGGAGATTTTTTTTCTTTTACACTTGAGCCATCATAATTGTGCAAATTAATGTTTTTCTTTCTTTGAACTTGTAGACTTGAGCCTTTTATCACGTAATTATAATTTTAAATAGGAACAGCTTATCAATATACAACAGTTACGTATTTCGTCCAATTCAAGCTATTAATTTATAGGAGACTGCGGATTGTAGGAGCAACTTCTTACGATTTACAAGTATAATTCCCAGATTACCGACTCAACCATTCAATTTTGTAACAATAATTGAGAGATATTGGAATTTCGTTTAGTGAAAGGCTCAATTATGGAAACGGATTAATCGTGTACTGGATTATATGGAGCAATTTAAATTATGATTAAAATAATAATTGCGATGTCATGTCAAATTATACCACTTTTACCAGTGGTTTTGGTTGTAATGTACTTTCATGTTATTGAAATATGGGGTAACTATAAGCACCAACTTACTTGTAGTTCTGAAATTGCTTTTAAATAAATCTGAGCTACGGACGTTTCTGTACAAACTTATAAAGTTAAAGGGTACAAGGTTACAAGGTTATGGTTATATTTAGATAAACCGTCTTACTTTGCATAAAAAGTACCTAAGGCACAGATTCCAAAAATAGTTCGTAAAATTTTTTTCTTACTTCTTAGTTTGTTTTTTTGGAAAAAATATTTTTAAGAAGTTTACCAATTTTTCCATCAAAATAAAAAGCTTAAGATTTCTTCATTTTCAAAACCCAAATAAGGACCCTGAAATAAAATTAAATATATTTTCGGAATAACTTTGTTTGGGCTTTCAACGAAATTAATTAGTGTAGCCTGGATTAGATTTAATCTAAATAAATTTGCTTTGAGCTTAAGAGTCGTTGAGAAATAAAGTTGGTCGTGAAATTTGGAGTATCTAATGAATGAATACCAAAAAAGCTGGTTTCTGGGTTATAGTCCATAAACCCGTGACACAGTGATGGAGTAAGGCCACAGAATACTGTCATAATAGTACAAGGTAAGACCTATAATCCTTCTCATTTTGAGAAAAGAACAGAAAGTATTCGTATAGTCAACGTGTACCGTTAGTTTGGGAAGATGTCAGATAGAATGAAAGACTGACTCCTACCGTACGAATGCTTTGGTGATAGTGTTCATGCTCGTGGCTTAGACTCTACATTGGGTTTCAGTCTTTGGTCTATATTATCTACTTATGGCGTGAAAAAACTATTACCGTAGAGGGGCAAGGGTATAAGGAAACTTGAAAAAGATACTGTTTGTAGGTTAAGTGCTCGAAGCAGCGGTACTGGGAGCCACGACATCTAATTCCCACACATCTCAGGGAACTCGGAGCTGCTGAAAATCAGCGCAGCCCAGGGGTAACTAGATCTTGGGTCTGATGTAGCTGAGCCGTTTCCTTTTGCTTCCAATAACTGTAGGTATATTTTTATTGTAAAGTGTAAATGTTTAAATATGAAATCTGAACTTTTTTTGTTTGTGCCATTTATGTTTTGAAGCAACAAACCATTCTTGTTGTTATCATGGTGTTTTGTTTTTTTTTTTCTCCTTCTGGGGAGGGTATTTTTTCATATTACTTACAAACAAACTCTCTTAAACAGGTCAAACTCTTCCATCTACTTTACCCGTTTAATAACCGAATGACACTGATTTTGCCGCGAGATTTTATATTTGCCGCACGGCTTATTACCTCATCCATCATTATTTGCGCCGACTCCTTGCTGTCACTATCGCGTCCAAAAGATTGATATATTATTGGCCGAAAAACTCTCAGTTTAAAACGTGTCCGTATTTTCGGACGAAAGCTGCAGCGCTGGGCGAATAAAGGATAAAAATGCACATTTGAATTTTTTTATATAAATAGAGCAAGCAAACATACAGACGGGCCACCTGATGGTAAGTAAGAATAGAGAATAGTCTTCCAGGGTATGGTTACTAAACTTTTTGTCACTTGCTGTAAGCTTGTTGTCACTTTGCTGTCACTTGCTGTCATTTTTCTGTCAAAAAACTGATGATCGCGTCCAAAAGGTTGATTAATATAATTGACCGAAAAACTGCAGCTTTGGGTGAACAAAGGGCGAAAATGCACATTTTTCATTATTTTGCTCGCCTTGCCGTAACTTGCCGTCACATTACTGTCACTTGCTGTCACTTTTCTGTCAACATGCTCATTGCCGCTTAAAAGACTGATATATTATTAACCGACAAGCTCTCAGTTTAAAACGTGTCCGTATTTTCGGACGAAGCCTGCGGGCGTTGGGGAGACAAAGGGAGAAAATGCACATTTTTCGTTCGCGCCGTGTAAAACGCGAAACTGTGGGTGCACTGAGGTTGCTCGACGTTTTATATTCTTCTGACGCTGTCAGGTTTATCAACATTTTCCGATAGAAGTATGTGTGTCAAAGAATTGAGTAGGTACCTACGGAAAAGTTTTTCTGAAAATGTATTTTTAAAATTGGAATTTCTAACCGAAGTTTTGTTTGACCATCCGCTGCGTAAGCCTCTATGTATCCCAGCGCCATTCCGATGAATATTAGACGTTTGAAATCCAACGGTTTCTTATTACCTTCTTTAGACCCGCCTGGTCGAAGGGCAGCGTGTTCTTTGGATGTAAACTTCTTTCTGTTCTGAACGTGCTTTCTTTTAAGACATGGTAGCCATTTTAAGATGTTTCTTCTTCTTCGGAGAACCTCTCCTGTAAAGATTTTCGACTTTATCTTATCTTTAACTGTAGGCCTTTGATATAAAAAGTCACAGCGATCCATAGAGAAATACGCTAGTACAATTAGCGTATTTTGTTACCAAAAGTAGAGCAGCTGCTGTATAGAGACGGGACTCTATCAATCTTTCAATCAGCTTAGGCCTTGGCTGATGTCCAACATAATAATCTGTAAAGAGCCTTCTGAGCCTCAAAATGGAGATCAAATTGTTACCCTTTAATGTTCCGGATTAAGTAGAGTAAGCGGTTGTAGAGTACGTTTTAAATCGTTAATTAGATTTAATGGACAACGGTTAGGAAGTTGCTAATGAGTAGTGTTTTGGCTAACGGCGTCTCTACGATAGAGCAGTATGCTTAACATGTACGTTTTATGTTTTAGTTGTTTTTTTTATTAGGTACTCCAAATCTAGGTCTCTTTTTCCATCGAAGGTAGCCTGGAACTTGTTAATATGGTAACCGAATAGCTGAGATAATATATTAGTATAGGAAGAGTGGGGATCATAAGATAATTAAGTATGTCAAGTCAACGTCGATTAAATTTTTATGCATAATGTCTTCAAACATACTCGGTCAATCCATTGGAAGTAAGACTCCAGGTATATCTCTTAGACTTCAGGTACCTTCTCTTATGGCTACAATAACCCTAACCAATCAATTTTCTGGCATCCATAAGACATTAAAATACAAAATCACGGAAATGCTCTTAATAAAGTTATAAGCAATCACAGTCGTATTCCTTTTATAATTTAAGTTTCAAATGTCAATAGAGGTACAAAGATTTACTGTTACGCAGACCTATCCACCAATCTTGTCAGTCCACGCAATCTTGAACCTTATGTCAAATGCATTACAGTCTATTAGATACGCCTTCATGACTTGACGTTACTAGTATATGAATGAAGTTCCAACTGCGTAGTTTTGTAGTATTTTTTTTAAATTTGTCCGGACCGTGGTGGGCGTATACGAACAGTCGTGATATAAATAACGAATTTATTGGAAACTGTTCTTTGTCGGGCTCCGTTGTATCGAATTTATGGGGACTGCGAATATGTTGAATTGTTTCGGTGTTTATTTATTATCCGACTTCAAAAAAGGGGGTTATTTACATCAGTCTTGATGTATCCGTAAAATACTCTATTTTATGGATATACAATGTAGCTTATTTGTTACCATTTTAAAATTTTACCTAGTATATCTAAAACCGGAAAATAAAACACGATTTTTTGGTATATTTGATTTTTTCAAACCAAAAAAATTTTGAAAGGCATATGAGTAATAATTTTATTAATATATTAAATAGGACATTTTTGCTTACTACTTAATAAAGAATTTCCGTCTAATTTAGGCATACTTTGTTGAAAAACATTCCGAACTGAAAATTTTAAATAATTTCACATTTTTTTAAACCACTATGAGCACAGTAATAAAGGTTTCTAGCCGATTATTCGATTATTTCCTTGATACTTGATACATCCTGTATAGAGGCTATCTGAAATCCAAAAGAAAAGTCCCGAATTATACATCTCCACTTATCCCAAATCAGCTCAAAAGAACAAGAAACACAAGAAAGGGTCTTACATTTTCACACAAACATCTACCCAAATATATCCACGTCCATAAGGAAGCGATGATGCATTCGTACCTACAGTGAAAACATTTTTGTAATATTGCCGCCCGCTATTTGTCTTCGTTTTGCAGACAGCGCCGCGCTCCGTAACAAGTCCCGGTGACACAAGTCGATGTGACTTACATTTGTTGTGTTGAAATATTATTATTCTTTCTGTTGATGTGCACCTCTAGTCATGGTGATAATTCTATGACAAAGATTGTGTATGTGTGTATGTGTTTCTTCGTGTCCTTTGTTGTGCTGAAGACTCACACAACGACAGGTAAACTGTTCGTCGAAAAGTCGTCGAAAAGTCCGTGTAGTAGAGATCTTTCCTTAAAGGGTTGCCTGTTTTAATAAAAAAGTTTTAAAAAGTCAACACGTGAACCGAGTACGAACATGGTCGCCTCAAATAAATACTTGTGCACAACGAAGCGCTTGAAGGAAAAGTAAAACTAGACGACTAAATTTTTCACAAAAATAGATAAAGATGCTCACAAAACCTCGAACTATAAAAGGAACAGTAGCACGCTTTTCCTAAACATTTCTTCCCCGCCAAAGCCATACACCAAATGGCACATTCAGACATGATGCGACTACATCGCCAGACTGAAGTCTTTAGTGCCAGTTGTCACGAGCTGTTACGATAACACCCGACTTTACATAAAAAGTTTACCATAAAAAGTTAAAAGTGCCTGCTTAACAGAAATATGGAGGTTTGTTGACAGTTTTCGGTGTTTTAGAATTCTTTTTGGCGGAATAGCGAACGTAAATTTCAACAAATGTGAATAGGTATTTGTATTTCTACTACTTTGTCGCTACAAAATGTTTAATAATGACATTAGTATTTTATTTGAATAATTTCATGTTTAAAAGACTACTTTCATTTTTCAATCTTTTTAGCCGAATACTAAAAAATACTTTTTCCGAATTTCCGTCTAACATCCAAAAAACGTTACTTGTAAGATGTAACGTAGTTCTCAAAAAACCTAAGGATAAACGGTAATATCCCGCAAAGGGCGATGTAGTTTGCTACCGTAAGTAATATTCGACAGTCGACGCGCTGAGAATGATGGATGACGTCACGGAGTACAGTAGTGGCTGTGGGTTGACAGCAGTGCTTACTCAAGGTCGTTGAAGATTTTATCGTGTGATTTATGATAAGACTAGACTTTTCCCGCGGTTTCGTTCGGGTGGATTTAGGAACCCCAGAGAGGAATAAAAGTAGACGGGTAAATTTGCAAAAAAAAAATCATTTTGAAGAAATGGAAAAGTAATAAATAAAATATTACATGATCGAAGCTGCGGAAAAAGCACTAGTGATATTTCAAACGAAAATGTCAAATAACAAAGTAAACATCATCATTACAAATTATTCCATCATTAGACAAAACCAAACAGTAGAACGCTTCGCATCGATATTATTATGAACACAAATATCTTGAGCAGTTTTCGTGTCAAGAGACACAAGCTGTGTTCGCGAAGTGTTTGTAAACACGCGCCAATCAGGTCAGCGGTAATTTGAGTTTAGTTGCTGTTGGTTTAGGTGTTTTCTTTATATTACAGAAGTTGTGGTCACTGCTATCCATTGGCGACCACTTTCCACTTGTCTTTATCACATCAGAAAACCTTTGCAGGGTCCGGTTTTTATGCCATTAGTGACTGAGGGTAGGGTCCGATCTTCTTTCACAATGAGATGTAGGCCTTAGCCTACCACGCTGTCCCACTGCGCATTGATAGACTTAACATGTCTTTGACAACATTTCAAAGTATTCTCAAACATTTATTTTATTTTATTATTTTTATTTTATTTTTTATTTATTCTTAGCCACTGTTCTATCACCGACCCTATAGCTTCGTTCGTAATGAACGAAATTGCCCCAGCTGAAGCACGAACTTGTACTTCGGGGAAGCTTCACAATATACCTCCTTTGAATAAATAAATATCCGAGAAGCGCTGGGGAAAAGCTGTACATCATGGAGTAATTGCGCCGGATAGTTCATGTAAATAAGTAATGTTTACATTTTGTCAAAAGGTCGACGCGTGACGGAGAAAATTGTTTAGGTAGCTGTTCAACCACGATAATATTTATTTCTTTTAATTTTTTTTATAATATATATCCATTGATACATGTCCTTGGTTGTAATCCCGGGATAGGTGCCTGCCACCCTCATAATGCGCCACGGCATGTTCTGCATGTTGAGCATTTTATGAATGAATGAGTTGAAGTCTCAATACGAACTCATTTTCCTCTCTGTCCTAGCTGAGGTTGGTTGCATGAAATAAATAAATCGCTTTAAAAACATAAGACATGAGGATCAGGCTACTTCACGGCGGTTTATGAAGATAGCGTGTAACGTTGCGCTTGCACGTTACTCTAAAGTAATAAAATATTACAAGAACAAATGAAGTTTCAATTTAAAATCTACCAATAAAAGGCTATCAGCGCCATCTATCCGTAACCGCTGTCAACATTTGTCAGTTGTTATCGACATCACTTCTAATTGACTCAATAGATGTCGCTTCGTAAATACGATACTTGTTGTTTAATCAATATCTTTTTTAAATAAATTCAAATTACGTGTTCTAATTAATAATCTTAAATCTAATAATTTAATCTAAACTAAATAACAAATATCTAAAATAAATTTAACTACATTCTAAGCACAGATTATGTCACTTTGACATTATCTGTGGATCGTGATTGGCGATTTTTCGAATGGACTCGAACGGATGATCGGGGGTCCCTTCTCTCTGGTCGCCGGTGATTCTTTGCAGACCACCGCCGCCGACCCTCGAGGCCTAACCTCGAACCAAGTACGGCTTTAATCCCGCTGGGGTGAGTTTCCATAAGTTCCATGAATTCTAAATTCAAATTGTAAGGTGTTCTTATTTTGAAATTATAAAGTGAAGTGTATTTTCCTATTGGGACACTGGTTCCTATAAATCATGTTTCCCTTCCTGACACGGAGCCTTTCTACGCTTCCAGGATTTATTTTCTACCCTTGAACTATAATTCCGATTCTACCCGGACAAGACCCTACCTATCTACGACACTAGGAAGAACACGAAGCCGACCGGCCGCCTACCGGCATTGAATACCGGTGGAGATCTCCCCGCGTGCACGCTACAAATAAGAAGCCAACACCACCTGGATCCACAGTCAGGCCAGTGTCCTTCCCTAACCTACCCCTACGCTACCGGAACGTGAGTCAGCTGATGAAATATAAGGCGAAAATTAAGGTATCTATAGCACCTTATTCCGAACCCCTACCCTCTATCTGACCGCAGCTAGGCCTACCCCTAGCAAGCGCGGCAGTGGCGCCCAAACTTGGTTTTTTTCTGAAGCCTGCTCACGTCCTGATAGTATATTTTTCAAAAATATAGCATATTTTCATATTTTTGTATAACTGCAACATACCTACTTGTATTGCATCGTGTGAACGCGAAGGTGACCTACCGCCGAGCGAACTGGTACGTACTTATTGCTTATCTAATAATATCTAATTGTCACTACATTTCTTTGTTTTGAATGTCATATTTTGCTACATTATTCTGTTTTATTGTTTTGTATCGGCCGTGCTAAACATGTGCTAAACGTCAAAATTTAAATACCGTTATCTAACCTATTGTGTTTAAATACTATAAATTACTACAAAAACACTAATTATTGTTGTAATACGTAATAGTTCGCAGAGCTATAGTAATAACTAGTAAATTCAAGTTCTATTTACAAATAATTCAATACTTCGTTTGAATTTCGAATTCATAACCTTTTAATTGTCGTTTGTGCATTTCAAATTGTCACTTAGCGTAATTTTACGTAGGTAATAGGTAGCATACTTTGTAAAGAACACCATTTAACTATACTTACATGTAAACAGCTGATCTGTTCAACAATATTTCAACTACTTAAGTTTTCTATAATCTACTTAATCTTTTTGCTTTGTATAACTAAACGTTAATCGCTAACTCTAACGGATATCATGGAAACATACCCCATCAAATTCTTTTTGCTAAACAAAAACGAATTAACTTATGAGGTACTGATCAGAGGCGAGGAACCTGCTTCAACCGTACTCGGGTTGCGCAAGCAGATTAATAAATTAACTCCAATTATTCCTACTACTGACATTTGTGAGTCGGGCATTGACCCTGAGGTCGATATCACAGGTGCAGGTACATCCTTATCGGAACTGTCATCGCGCATTAAGAGTTTAGAGGATAAGTTTGATTCAAATCTTTTTGAACGAACTAGGGCTTTATGTAACCATTTACTTCATCGCATTAAACGCATTGATTGTTCGGATCCTAAGCTATCGGAAAAGATTAGATCCTTATCTAAAAATTTTTCAACTTTGCTAAACAAAGTTAATACAATTGGTAAATCTAGTAACCCCACTACTAGCTCAGAGCCTACAGCTAACCTGCAAGCTACTGCAGAGTCTACTAACGTGTCATTATACTGCGACCACACGCATCTAAGCGGACTACAAAAAATTAAATTTGACGGCAAGACATGCGTGCATGAGTTTGTGCAGAGAGTGAGGGAGTACAGCTCTGTTAGGAACATACCCTCTAGTAAATTATTAACTTTTGCTACAGAGTTATTTACGGGTGATGCTCTACATTGGTATCGCAGTATTCGAACTTCAGTGAATACTTGGGATGAGCTGGTCATCTTACTCAAAGAGGATTTTAGTCACTTTGATCATGACTACAGATTAATGTCTGAAATTCGAAATAGGACACAGGGTGATTCTGAAAATATTACTATTTATTTGGCAAAAATGTCAGAATTATTCTCTAGATTAACCAGGACTATCTCCGAACAGGAAAAACTAGATATCTTGTTACATAATATTAGACCTTGCTACTCTGGTGTATTAGCTTCTAATTCTTCATCTATCACTACTATTGATAATCTAAGAACACTATGTAGGAATTTTGAGAAAATAAAATGTCTCACTTCCCAATTTAAAGAACCTCCCCGCGTTTCATCTGACACATTAGCTCCGGATCTAGCTTACTCAAAACCTAGCAATTATACTTCTAACAAACCTGATTACTATCTTCAAAAATATAATAATAATTCTAAAAATTATAACTACAATAAATTTAACTATAAAAATCAAAATAATAATACTAGTTTCAATAATAAACACAAAGAAGGACCCTCAGTATCTGCCATTTCCACTTCTGATCCTAAGGGAAGACAATCTTATTGTCCTCGTTGTCGTACTGCTGAACATTCCCTGTCTCAGTGCAAAGCTGATAGATTCCCTATTTGTTTTAAATGTGGTACAATGAATGTTACTTACCCTAAGTGCACTAAATGTCATTCTAATCAGAACCAAAAAAACTAATTACTGAAGATTGCTGCGATAAAACTGCTTTAACTAACAATAATAAAATGTCTAACAACTTTGATGAAGCTGACTGGAAAAATTGGCTTAGTACAGTCAAGATCTACTTCTCTAGCTATTTCATTGCATCAATCTTCGATAAACCTCCTAAAGATGACACTAGGCCATATGCAACTATTCAGGTCCGTGACCATAATCTGTGTGGTTTACTGGATTCTGGTTCTTCAGTCACTATCGTGGGCAATGATTCCCATTGTCACTTAATTTCTCTTGGTTTAACACTTCATACTGATGTCTCCAAACATTTTACTACAGCTGGTGGTCAATGTCTAGTACCTATCGGATACATTAACTTACCAGTAAGCTTTGAAAAACAATTTCATATACTTAGAGCTTATGTCATACCATCTGTAACATCAAATTTAATTTTAGGTATTGATTTCTGGACAAAATTTAAACTATTTCCTAAATTTTCTAACTCAATTTCCTTTCATAGTGATGAAAATATCACTAGTGAAATTAATTCAGTATCTAAAACTAATAATTTATTGCACTCTTATAGTGACTTGTCTCATGATCAACGTGTAACTGCTGATAATATTATAGAACAGTTTAGTAATATTTCTACTGAAAAATGTGGGTTAGGTAGGACTCACCTAGTAACACATCATATTGACACTGGCGATTCTTTACCTATAAGGCAGAGATACTACAGACTTTCTCCTGAAAGACAACGTATCCTCTCCGAACAACTGGATGAGATGTTATCTCTGGGTGTCGTTGAAGAGTGTGAAAGTCCATGGTCTTCTCCTGTCCTATTGACTCCAAAAAAGGATGGCACACTTAGATTCTGTTTAGATAGCCGTAAACTTAATTCTGTCACTAAGAAGGATGCATATAAATTACCCTATATTTCTGAAATTCTAGATAACCTCAAAAATGCTAAATATTTAAGTAGTATTGACCTATCAAAAGCTTTTTGGCAAATTCCTATAGCTGAAAATGACCGTAATAAAACTGCATTTTATATTCCTCATCGTGGAACATTTAGATTTGTAACTATGCCTTTTGGGTTAACTAATTCCCCTGCTACTCAACAGAGACTAGTTGATACCTTATTTTATGGTCCTGAATTTGAAAACTCAGTCTTTGTCTACATAGATGACATCATAGTCATAAGTTCTAGCTTTGAAAATCATATTTCACTTCTCCTTAAAGTTCATAAAAAATTAGTTATGGCCAATCTAACAATTAATTTTGAAAAATCAGTATTTTTCCGTAATCAATTAAAATATTTAGGTTATGTCATAGACTCTAATGGTCTTCATGTCGACCCGGCAAAAATTGACTGTATTTTAAATTATCCCACACCTAAGAATAAAAAAGAAGTTAAAAGATTTCTTGGGATTGCTTCTTGGTACCGTAAATTTGTTCCTAGTTTTAGTACTATTGCTGGACCTTTAAATAAATTAACTTCCACTAATAAAAAATCTAATCCCTTTGTTTGGTGTAATAAAGCTGAAGAGTCTCTCATTAAATTAAAAGAATTACTAGTTTCTGCTCCAATTCTATCATGTCCTAATTTTGATCTACCTTTTGAAGTCCATACTGACGCTAGTGATTATGGAGTAGGTGGTCTTCTAACACAGACCATTGATGGTGTCGAACACCCTATAGCCTACACGAGTAGAACCTTGTCTGGGCCAGAGCGTAATTATAGTATCACTGAAAGAGAAGCTCTCGCTGTCTTAGTGGCTCTAGAACACTGGAGATGCTATCTAGATAATGGTAAAAAGTTCACAGTGTACACTGACCATTCAGCTCTGAAATGGTTCCTTAATTTAAACAACCCTACCGGTCGTTTAGCTAGATGGGGTGTACGATTATCAGCATTTAATTTTGAAATTAAACATCGCAGAGGAGTTGATAACATCATTCCTGATGCTCTATCTCGCACATGTCAAATCTCTACAATTAATGATAATAAATCTAATGTAATATCTACTACAGATCCTTGGTATTTAAATATATTTAATGGTTGTCAAAATTCTCCTACATCTTTCCCTAACTATTTAGTAAAAAACAATCGTTTATTTCGGTTCATGCAAACTAAAAATCCTCTTAATAAGGAGTTCGAGTGGAAAGAAGTGATTCCCTCTGAAGCTCGAACTGAAATTATTCTAAAAAATCATTCTGATCCTACCGCTGGTCATGCTGGCATCTTCAAAACCTACAAACGTGTTAGTCTGAGGTACTACTGGCCTCGCATGCATGCTGATGTAGTTAGGCTAGTTACTTCTTGTGAAACTTGTATCTCCCATAAACATCAAAATCATGCTACTTTAGGTGAGATGGGAAGGCCTAAACAATGCTCTAGACCTTTCCAAGTTATTAGTATTGATTTAGTAGGACCTCTACCCCCTACTAAAAATCAAAATTCTTTTATTCTAGTTGTCACTTGTTGTTTTAGTAAGTATTGCTTACTATTTCCAATCAAGCGAGCAACCGCTGAAATTGTTACCAAAATTCTAGAGGAACAAGTGTTCTTAATACATGGTATACCTTCTACAGTTATACTTGATAATGGTAAGCAATTTGTAAGCGCTACATTAAAGCAAATGTTAAACAAGTACAAAGTACCTAAATTACATTTTACCCCTAAATATTCCCCTCATGTCAACACAGTTGAACGTTATAACAAAACTATTATTACTGCTATCTCTACATTTATTTCTTCAGATCAAAGAGTCTGGGATCAGCTGGTTCCAAAAATACAATTCGCTGTCAATAGCTCTGTAAATGAGGTGACAGGCTATACTCCATCATTTCTGGTGTACGGGCGTGAACTAGTCGCTTGTGGTTCGCATTATATTGACACAGATAATGACGAGGATCTTATTTTTCAACCTAGAGACTCTTATGCTGAGAACTTAGGTATTCTATCTAGTATATTTAATAAAGTTCAGTCTTCACTATTACAAGCTCATAGTCGAAATTCTAGTAAATATAATTTGCGTAAAAAGTCTATTGAATTCAATATTGGGGATATTGTTTGGCGAAAAACATTTTATTTAAGCGACAAAGATAAATATTTCAATAAAAAACTTGCTGAGAAATTCATTAAATGTAAAGTAATTGATAAAAAGTCTCCACTTGTCTACACACTTGCTGACATGTCAGGTAAACCTCTAGGTGACTGGCATATTAAAGATATTAAACTAGTAAACTATAAATCATAAACTCTACTTAAATAAACCATCTTTAACAAACTTAACTTTAACTTAACTTAAACTCTAAATATTTAAAATCTACTACCTAAACTATGCTGTATTAAATAAACTATAGTAATACTATTTAATACTCTTAAACTAACTTATTGAGTCAACAACATAGTGCTGCAGTTGTTTACTCTGTGTGTAAGGGTCTTTATGTCTCTACTAATGACTAGAAGACTTATCATGAAAGATGAAAGAATGTATGGGATGTGATGCATGTTTAGATTTGAAGTATGTATAGGTGTGATGTATGAGGATGAAAGTGTAGTAAGTTTAGTGTGCATAGCTGGTATGTATGACTGCAATTAAATATATCATGCAGTGAGTTTAATAGTTAGTTAGTTCAGTCGGATTTTGCTGTAGTAGGCAAAATCCTACGCTTTTTGGCGGGGTACTGTAACGTTGCGCTTGCACGTTACTCTAAAGTAATAAAATATTACAAGAACAAATGAAGTTTCAATTTAAAATCTACCAATAAAAGGCTATCAGCGCCATCTATCCGTAACCGCTGTCAACATTTGTCAGTTGTTATCGACATCACTTCTAATTGACTCAATAGATGTCGCTTCGTAAATACGATACTTGTTGTTTAATCAATATCTTTTTTAAATAAATTCAAATTACGTGTTCTAATTAATAATCTTAAATCTAATAATTTAATCTAAACTAAATAACAAATATCTAAAATAAATTTAACTACATTCTAAGCACAGATTATGTCACTTTGACATTATCTGTGGATCGTGATTGGCGATTTTTCGAATGGACTCGAACGGATGATCGGGGGTCCCTTCTCTCTGGTCGCCGGTGATTCTTTGCAGACCACCGCCGCCGACCCTCGAGGCCTAACCTCGAACCAAGTACGGCTTTAATCCCGCTGGGGTGAGTTTCCATAAGTTCCATGAATTCTAAATTCAAATTGTAAGGTGTTCTTATTTTGAAATTATAAAGTGAAGTGTATTTTCCTATTGGGACACTGGTTCCTATAAATCATGTTTCCCTTCCTGACACGGAGCCTTTCTACGCTTCCAGGATTTATTTTCTACCCTTGAACTATAATTCCGATTCTACCCGGACAAGACCCTACCTATCTACGACACTAGGAAGAACACGAAGCCGACCGGCCGCCTACCGGCATTGAATACCGGTGGAGATCTCCCCGCGTGCACGCTACAAATAAGAAGCCAACACCACCTGGATCCACAGTCAGGCCAGTGTCCTTCCCTAACCTACCCCTACGCTACCGGAACGTGAGTCAGCTGATGAAATATAAGGCGAAAATTAAGGTATCTATAGCACCTTATTCCGAACCCCTACCCTCTATCTGACCGCAGCTAGGCCTACCCCTAGCAAGCGCGGCAAGCGAGATATCCATAAATCAAATGATGCTGCAACCTTTTTTCTCATCTAGCGCAGTGGATAAAACGCTGGTGCGCTACGCAGAGTATCCTGGGTTCGGTTCCCAGTGGAGCTGAGATTTCAATGATACAATTATATTGGAATGCTAGTGTGAGGTGTAAAACGTTTTGTTTTTCATCTGAAAGGAACAAACAAACTACTAAGCTCTTTAACACGAGACATGTAAACTGTGAACAAATTAACACGAAAGAAAATGAATAGGTAGGTATAGCAAATAAATACTGACGTCATGTCTTCTTGAAATCACCCCGAAATGCAGTAATTTTCTCACTAGGCACGTGACAACGCGTCGATATACTTACCTATTATCGAAAATTTGTTTTGGACATGTCAAGGGTGATTATTACAAGTTAGTACAGGGTGAACAAATTATCATAAAGTTTGCAAATTAAAGTGGCAATGGGCTGGCCACATCGTTCGCAGGACTGACAACCGATGGGGAAAAAGGTCCTCGAATGGCGACCACGTTTAGGCAAAAGGAGCACAGGCCGCCCTCCGACCAGGTGGACTGATGACCTGAAGAAGACAGCGGGAAACCGTTGGATTCAGAGGGCCCAGGACCGGGCGGAATAGCATCGATTAGGGGAGGCCCATGTCCAGCAGTGGACTACTAAGGGCTGAAAGAAAGGAAGGAAGGAAGGAAGGAACAAATCATCCTGTACCTATACCTACTCGCAAGTTTTTGTCTCACACATCTCACTACCAGGGTACTGATTGAAAACACCTTGTCACCGCTTCACTTTGTTGACTTTGTTACGCCCGGATCGAGTTAGTGTCTTATCTAACTCGTAAGGGACGATATTTGTTACCGATAAACAAACTTGTATATTAGCGGGAAGTTCCGGTTGTAAAACAAACAGCTACTGTTGTTTTAGAAGATACGTTTGGATAGTTTGATAAATATGTATGCGCAATTACCTGTGTACAAGCGGAGAAACTGTTGAGTGGTTTCACTTGAAAATTTTATAGCTTTATCTGACATAAATATCATCAGGTGTAATGATGAGACGATGGAATGTATGATCACAGAAATACACCGAACTATAATTATTATATTCTAATTAAAGTATTTAGGTAATGTGTTCAGCACTACATATATGCCTTTGGTTTACGATTTGATTCTCAACTGAGCATTGGAATTAATATCTTTCTGGATCTATACCCCTTTTTTACTATATTTTTAACCATCTAAATATAGCCTGGACCAAAATATTTGTTCTATTCAACCACTGAATAATATCTATAAATAAAGGTTATACGTTACCTAAACTACGTCCTACATTATATCGCGTCGACCATCAAATACAAGGATAATGTAATGGTAAAGATATTTCTTGGTAAAAGGTAACAAAAATATCGATGATAATAAATTCGCCCCATCCCTACCGGCCATTATTTTTATGAGGCAAAGGAACACATCGGGTAGTGGCGGAATTAGGAGATGGTGAGCGGGGCAACTACCTGGGCTCCTCGCTTGGGGGCCTCGTGGAACAACACATGAATTTTGATAAGATTCAAATATAATTAGAATAAAATATAATTTATTCCTAGTTTTTTAATGATTATTTAAAGAATTAAATACCTAAATGAAGGCTATTAATGCGATTTATCGTTTTACTAACATTACCCCTAATACATTCTTCAGTTAAATTTTAATATTGAGAAAACAGATGAGTTTACTGTGCAAAACACAGGAGCCTCGAAATATTTGACGTCCTGGGGCCCCAGTATTTAAGGCCGCTGTATCTGGGCGGTACGTTTAGACGTAGAAGTAAAAAATGAACAGCCAAATGACTGGTGTAGTCTACGGAAAGGAAGTGTGGGAAATTTCTCAAATAGTACAGTCGGTGAGAAAATGGGGACCCTGAGGTTAGTTACACGCGTGGGGCTAGAATTTTTATTTAGCGCTAGAAGGTTTATGTAGCAGGAGGAATGACGTAACGCTACAAGTAATGACTTGAAGGTTAGTGAACATAGTTATTGTGTGAAAAATGTAGGGGAAAGCGGCGATTGTTGGTCATGCGGATTACAATTTTTATATTTAGGTTACATAGGAATGTAGGCCGGTTGTTAATATTTTTATAATACCACATGATTCTTTTTTATAACACTCTAATCACTTGGTAGTTTTACCTGTAAAGTTTACCGAGAGTTTTGAAAATTGGTAATCTTATTGATTTTGATATGCTCTTTCCGAATTTCGAATTCGTCATCTCCTAACATTTGAACATGCGCCGCCATCTTGGAAAAATGAAATAAATAGCTTTATATGGTGTTGCATATATATTATTTTAATTTTTATGTCTTTTGGTCGAGAAGAAATTCAAAGAAATTGGCTGAAAAAAGCTATTGCAATTTTTGAAAGTGAACATTAAAGTTTCGAAATAACTTGTTCAACATTTGTGTTGGGTGCTTTAAGTTCCCATCCTATAAGACCTACATCCTTCTCGTTCTGAGAGGAGACCTGACCCTGCAATGGGTCATTCATGGGTTACAAACAAGATTCCAGCAACCACAATTCGACTTTTCAAGGTAAAATTATTTTAAAACAAAGCGAATGCTAGTAGTTCTTTCAATTAAATACATTTGCACCACATAGGGCATTTCATTAAAACAGCAGGTCATGAGCAGGGGACTGACGAAACAGAGACAGGTTAATGATGGTACGTAATAGTTATTATTTATGTGAATGTCGCGTGTGGTTTAATGGATTTTGGCCAATTATAGGCCTGATTTTGATAACGTATGAGGTAATTTGAGGGGTGCGGGCCCTTTAAAATCCAGTGTGTTGTTGATTGAATTTTTTAATGGGGAACTACTAGGGTACATTTTTAGCTGCCGTGTGATAGTAATTACGTTTGTACGGAATACCTATTGAGAGTAGGGTAGGACCACACCGACCAACATAATGCTTCTTTATTACCGACGGTACATAGACGGTGCAATTTGCCTCTTTCTTTCAGTTATTTGTAGTTTATTGCTGGACATTGACCTCCCCTAAACGTCTGAAATCCTAGAACCCTTGAATGAAACATCGATCCGAACTTTTTTTGGCAAAACTTGGTTGCAAATCCTTTTTTCTTTATCGATAGGTCATTACCATATAATAATATTATGAAGGTCATTCTATAGAGCTATGCCGGTCAACTTCGTTCTTCTATCTCATTGTTTTGGACTATAATATTATGTAGAGAAATACAAAGGACGTTAATGTAACAGCACTTACAACATAGTGCCGAATTCATTCCAGCTTAATTTGCTAGTAGCATTCACGCCCCAACCTTATTCGATAGATCGATAGATATTCGATAGATGAGAAAGAATGAGCTAATTTATGAGCTCAGTTCAGCAGAATCTAGGGTGCGCCTGCCCCGTCCATATAACCGTTCTATTTTCTTCATATTTCTATGATCTCTCCATAGAACACTGAGCTTCATCTACCCACCAATAATTGAATAATTCAATCAATATTTCTAACCAACTGACAAAAGAGCAAACCGTCGATCGAAACAACGTGACCATAAACGAAATAAAGCAAGCAATAATAAAAGTTCTTCCGTGGTTACATAATCCTCATTCGTAACAAATAAAAGAGTTCACCTTCTGACCTTTGTTAGAAATTCCGGTACAGACTACAAAAGGGCACGGGAGTACGATATTAAACACACGGACTCAAAGAATGGTCTGATTTTTACCGACTTCGAAAAAGGAGGTATTCAATATTTGTTAATATTATAATCTCTAATTTCTAAACTAAACTAAACTTCACTCCATACAAAAATTGGATTTTAAACAAAGAACAATTATTTATGTTTGACAGACCTCTATAATTTTTACACTGTGGGTTCATGTTTTGGCGCTACGCGCTACGTCACTTTTCTGTACGATTCACGTCATTGCCGCAAACTACATCGGTGTGCGGCATTGCTAAATTTCGGAATAAGGAAAAGGTCTTAGAGTATTTATTGATCGTCCGTGTGTAGCAAATTCGATCGTCTCCAGAGGCGCAAGAATTAATCACAGCGCGCGTGTAAGTCACTTAAAATCACGCGAGGAACGGGTCGCTTTATTGGCTATGCGTTGCCACCGCGAAATTATTGAGCCAAGGTAACACGCAATGCGATTCTCGGATTAGAGTTTGGTGTAACGATATTGATGGCTTCCATGTTTTTACCGACTTCAAAAAGGAGGTTATCAATTCGGCCATGTATGTAATATTCTCAGAGCTGTACAATTTTTTACAAGAATAAAAAGTACCAAATTTCATAATTTCAAGATACTGAGGAATCCACCTTTTATTCTCCTTGGTCTGCAGATGGAATGCTCAGGCTCTGGCCCAGCTTCTTGGGATGTTTTTAGGCGACGAGAATACGATTCCAGACTCTTTTTGATTTTGTTACTTCTCAGTTTATTTAGGTTCTTATATTCCATGCGGATGAACGGTCAAAAATCTTTTGTCAATATTATTTCCCGTTCTATTTCGATACAAAAGCGTGTTATTTCGACAAACTAGTAAAACAGTTACGGCCGCCATTGCATGGTTTAAACAAATAATGTGTGGATATAAACATAAATGGTGTTTGAATGCGTGTTTTCGAATTAATGATGTTGAAAATCGCGTGAAAGTATTCAGTGTTTAACCGGACAACATGACATAGATATTTTGTAATAATACAATGATTTAACTTTATTGCATTTTTCGGTCAAAACTTAATAAAACTACTTTACGCTCACAGCTTAATACTAGGATTCCCAGTGTCTTGGGTGACATGGATATTTCCTTTCTTTCAGCTCTAGGTAGTCCACTGCTGGACATGGGCCTTCCCTAATCGACGCCACTCCACCCGGTCCTGGGCCCTCTGAATCCAATGGACACAAGGCTTAATCGAGGGGTCCGGGTTCGAATCCCAGTGGCACGCACCAATGACCAATGACCATCGTTCGCAGGACTGACAACCGATGGGGAAGGAAGAGCCTCGAATGGCGACCACGTTTAGGTAAAAGGAGCACAGGCCGCCCTCCGACCAGGTGGACTAATGACTTGAAGAAGACAGCGGGAAACCGTTGGATTCAGAGGGCCCAGGACCGGGTGGAGTGGCGTCGATTAGGGGAGGCCCACGTCCAGCGGTGTACTACCAAGGGCTGAAAGGAAGGAAGGAAGGATTTTAGGGCACGAAAATTTTTTAGACCTACTTTTTTTCTTTTTTAGACCTACAGTACGGCCCTCGTTATTTGTTGGCCGCTATGGGTCCAGAACCAGCACCCTCAACTTATCATTTCAAGTAAGCAGTATAAGATAGTAAGATAGTAGGTAAGTAACCTAATTTTTTTTCTATTTCTGACTAGAATTTTAATGATTCTTTTACATATTCTCAGTTCCACGAAATTTATTTTGCGTATCCTAATAAGAGTGCAAAATTTCAACGGACTTCGTGGAAGTTCTCAAATAGGAAAGCCTACGACTTTGTCATTTTCGACTAAATGTATTATTATTAACTAGTACCTACCTACCTAATGATACTTAGTCTGCGAAAGATCATTAGTTATATATAAAGATGAAATTGAATTCTGTTTTGAAGAATTTATCATCTTTAATAATTCTCCATCCAAAAAATAACGGCAAACTTTCTCCATAACCGACATTGTTGCTAAACAGGGGAACGCGGGAAGTTCAAGAACTGGCTGTCGTCAGTTGTTTTCACACAAGTTTTAATAAATTCCCAGCTCGCCGCGACTTTTTACGAGTGTGGAGAATACAGAAATATAACAGCCACTTGGTGACGTTTGGTCCACGTTACAGCGAGTACTGAAGGACGTAGACATTGGGTTCCATTTCTCGTAGCATCAAAGTGTACTGCGCCATCAAAGTGTACTAATAAACTTTATATACGATAAATAAATTTTGATGTTTTGACTTACAATAATTCGAACGGAACATGCGCTGAAAAGGAAGATTCATTCGTTGTTTGATCGCATGTCGAAGATCTATCCATGTTATATGTAAGCCAACTTCATCATTAAAGCAGGTGATATTAAAATTTATAAAACTAACTTTTCAGATTACCGTGGTGCCAGCCAGGTATTCGAACCCAGACCCTCGAGTAAGAGGTTTAGTTCGAACTCTTATCCACTGGGCTATCACCGCATCAACTATGAGCCGTCACCTTACCTTCAGTATGTTTTAATGATACCCAAAAACACCAGATAAAAAATGCATTCCGCTATCATTAGAGTCACACCCTAAACTAGCGTCAACTCGCACAATCCAAAAAGAATATTACCAAGTTCTCCCGACGCCATTCATATGAGGTTATAAATTACTGAGTCGTAATGTGACAGCCATTTTAAGTTTGTAACCTCAACCCATCCTTTACTGTCAGACGCGATGAACTTCGCAAGTTTTTGTGTCCACGCAAAGACTGCATTTATGACGGAATATAAAAGGAGAAAATGAGTGTGTATGCCACTGCATTATTCACTTAGTAATGGTGATTCACTTAGAATGGTATAGCGGTTTTCAGAATGTTCTGGGCCTCATTTTTAAGGTCTTCAGTGTATATAAATAGCCGTCTATCTGTAGGAGTATCGTAAGTATCGTAAGTAACGCAACTTATAACACAAAGCCGCAGTGTAAGAAACTACACTAACCCATTATCCAAGTGATCCCACATAAGCGGGCGCCCATTACTGCGAGACTATTGTGTCGTTATTATCAGAGTGGATTCTCATTGGACAATGCTTCTTTGGACTATAATAAGCTTGTTTATACTATAGCCCACCCTCTTAACCTTAGCGATAATCTGTTACTTCTCGTATTACTCTTTTGGAGTCTTCCTTTCTTCCTTTCTTTCGGCACTTCGTAGTCCACTGCTGGACATAGGACTCCCCTAGTCGATGCCAATCAGCCCGGTCCTATGCTGTTGGAATCCATAGGTTTTCGACTATCTTTGTCATATCATTAGTCTACATCCTCTTACCCTTTTGCCCTTAGGGATAATCTGTTATTTCTTTCTTTGGTATACTTCCTTCATAGTAAACTACTGGACATAGGACTCTCTTAATTGATGGGAAACGACCCGCTCTTGTGCTGTCTCAATCCATAGGTTTTTCACTGGTTTCGTCATATCATTAGCCTGCCTAGACGGAGAGTAGCCTCCTTATGCCGTGACGTGGTCGCCTTTCGAGGTCCTTTCTTCCTTATCGGTCCTACGGATGATGTGGCCAGCCCATTGCTAATTTAATTCACAAACTTTGAGAGCTTTATAGGTTTCCGTCCTTCTTCTAAAGATTTCGTCATTTCTGGTTCAATCACGTAGATAAGTACCAGGTACAGTACCAGGTACAGAAGCGGTGATAGCCCAGTGGCTTAGAATTCGACTTCGAATCGAGGGGTCCGGGTTCGAATCCCAGTGGCACGTACCAATGACTTTGTAATAAAAATTATGTGCGATTTATGAAATTAAATATCACCTGCTGTTACGGTGAAGGAAAACATCGTGAGGAAACCTGCATGCCTGAGAGTTCACAAAAAAAAACTTCTCAAAGGCATGTGAAGTCCACCAACCCGCAGTATGCCAGCGTGGTGGACTAAGGCCTACATCCTTCTCATTGTGAGAGGAGACCCGACCCTGTAGTGGGTCATTAATGGGTACTGACACAGTTGGGCAGAATTGTATCGCTACTTTGATCGCCCCTGAGTTATGATCGATCAAATGATAATTGGGCAAAGAAAACTCAAAGAGTGTAATTATACACGGTGCTAGTAAACATCCTTATTAATAGGATTATCTTTGTGCTTTGGCAAAGACGTTCTATAGAGATTCCATTCTGTTCCACAATACACAGAACGCCTCGCAGTGAACGGGCGTTCCCGTATGAATGTAGGATTATGCGAATAATGACTGCTCACTACTGCTATTGTGTAACGTTGTTCATATTATTATGGTAGCTTTTAGGGAACGCAGATAATTGCATTGTTTTTCAAATACATTGTGCAAGGGACTGCTTAAGTCTTTGCTTTTTCGCTAAACGTTTTTTTTACCTTTAGTTATTTAATTACCTACAGGTACAGTCACTTTTTTTTATAAATGGAGAAAGCAACCAGACAGACGGGCATAGTAGAGTAGAGTAGAGATATATATATATATATATAGATATACTCTAGTATCACTAGAGTCATACTAGTTGCTCAGGCCTGCTTTGCCGTCAACCTCTTAACATGTTCTTTGTCACATCTAAGGGCTCATGAATAGGTACTATAGCAAAGCACCAAAACAAGGCCTCAGATGGAAATATTTGTGATTAGACATGAATCTATGGGTTGAGGTGACCATTTATCATCAGGTGGCGTGCATGCTCTTTTGCTATTGTACGTAAAGTTAAAGACCATGATTTCAATATATTTGATTTTACTGCACTTCATTTAATTTTTCAGCATCATACATCATCAACCAAAACAAACGACATGAAGACCATGTTTCTTTATGTTGGTTGGAAAACTTGCTGATCTTAATAATATATTCCATCTCATAATTACTTATACTAGTCCATTTTAAGTACAAACAACATGAGTTGAACAAAACTCATCCACAGTAACTGCCCAAAATTTAACACTAAATTTAATTCAGGACCTCTACAATTATCTAACTTGAAGTAACCCACGAATATCTATTGTTTCCGAAACACGCAATTAGCAGACTCTACCATTTAGCGCGTCATTCTCCGTAATAAATAAGCCTTGGAACAATAGCCGTCTCCTTTCTCTACCGTCTCTACAATGTACTCATACAAGAGTACTAAGGTTTCATTGCTTTAAATATTCCAGAAAGTGCTTTATTTATAGAAATGGTTGAAATTGAAAAACTACAAAGATATAGAGGCTTCAATAGCGGTGTCATATTCATAGATATGACTGTCTGCATTAATATTTGTCTTCCTTGACGTTGTACATATTTTTTCCGCAACATAGCTAATTTGGAATACATAAAGAAGATTTTATTTATATAAAGAAGATACATAGAATATACATAGTCCGATCGGATAAATATTTTAGTAAGCAAAGTAGCTGGGTGGCAAAATGTCCAGAGAAAAGGTTCGGGTTCGAATCCCAACTATGTCGCAAGCGAAGCCTACACAGCAATCTATACAAGTCAAAGTAATAAAAGCGTGTGTAAAATAACTCATACAGTTACAAAGTTAGTGCTACCGTCTTTGCTTTGTATAATTGTACGTTATGGTGAAACCGCGGCACCGTTATTGTCGTTCGGAAATTCTCTATTTGTGTCCATTGTACGTATTTTAGCTGGTGTAAGTTATAAACGTTAAAGATAAAAATGAAGCGCGCATAGCCCCGCTGCTTGCGTAAATCGCAAGCGATTGAAAAAGTTAAGCATCGTCGGGCGTCGTACGGGCGCGTTCACTACCTAGGTTGGTGACCGCTAGTGGCGTATTAAAACCGCGCTTCCGCGCTTCGGAGGGCACGTTAAACTATCGGTTCCGGTCGTTATCGATAAGAAAGCAATCGATAAACCTTGTCGGAGGCCCTATGGCGGTTTGAAAACATCCGACACGGGTTGGCCACTAGCTCGTTTCTCCACCAATCCGCATTGGAGAAGCGTGGTGGAGTATACTGGCCCCTGTACTCAAAAGTGGGCCATCAAAAGGTTATAACTAGATGGTATGGACAATGCACCTCGTCCGGACAGGTATTTTATCGCCACCTTGAGAGCCCGCCGTATACCAGCTTGTCACGTCTTGGGCGGATGTTGCAGGAGATAATTTGAATGAAAATAAAAAAATGTTCTTTTCACTGCTCCAATGCCGTTGTGGATTCTCTACCATCTACAACGTGAAAAACACGCTTCAGCTTCTAACTTGGACCCCTCGAAACGGTTCGCCCACAAACACTGCCCGTGTGTGGGCTGCCCGAGTATTCCAGCGCAGATGTCTCTAAAGGCTGCTCGGGCGTAAAGGGAACCCGCATTATCATATATGCCACGTGATGTCATGATATCTTGTCACAATAATAATATGTGAAATTCCACATAATCTAAATCTCTTTACCCAGTAATGGGTGGCACATATAATAGCCGATGAGTTCGATTAGGAAAAATATTAAAATAAATAAATAATTGGACTGCTAAAATAATATCATAACTTATTTTAACATAATTATAATATAAAATTAAGTATTAGTTATTTAAGATGTAATTATTGTATAGGGTAGACTGTTCTAACTTATTATAATTTTTGTAACATCTTTCTCGTGTAACAGTCAACAATAAACGCATGCTTTTCTTTTCTTTTCTTTTGTAAAATTAGAAATAATTAAGGAGACAAAGAAACAATAATCTTTCGGACTAAGAAGTAGAATGATTGAAATTCACCCGCGAATACACAGAGTAATCATGAAGCGCAGTAAAACATCCCAACTGACAAATGCACTTGTCATAAACTACTTTTATGACAAGTGCATTTGTTGGGATGAAGAAACATATTTAGGGTGATCATCTTGGTCCTAGTACCATCTACTCTCATATCGTAGGAATATTGAGCCTTTTTGAAATCATTATAATAATATGGCAGCGATGTCACCGTTCCGATATGTATTGTCAGTAACCCATTAATGACCCACTACAGGGTCGGGTCTCCTTCTCGTAATGAGAGGGATGTAGGCCTTAGTCCACCACGCTAGCCCACTGCGGGTTGGTGGACTTCACATGCCTTTTGTGAACTCTCAGGCATGCAGGTTTCCTCACGATGTTTTCCTTCACCGTAACAGCAGGTGATATTTAATTTTATAAAGCGCACATAACTTTTCGTCACTGGTGCGTGCCACTGGGATTCGAACCCGGACCCCTCGATTCGAGGTCGAATTCCAAGCCACTGGGCTATCACCGCTCATGTATTACTTGGAACAAAGCCAAAGATAAGTATAACCACGATAGAGTTATATGATATTTTACACAGATAAATTCAAAGGGAGGATTGGCGTCGATAAGAGGAGGTCCATGTCCAGCAGTGGACTACATAAAAAAGACTTGTTTGATTTTCCCTTGTTTCGTTCTTATTCGTGTTTCGCTATCTTGTTATTTTCTGAAGTGACAACAACATACAATTTTATTGTAGGTATATATAGGTACTACATTTCCTAACTAATAACAAAACGTACTCGTAGAAACAACCCAAGTCATTCGTTTGTTGGAGTAAGCAGCACTAGCTGCAAATAATTTCCTCCAGATTGCTGGATCTCGTACTTTTTGCCGTTTGAATAATGCATTTATTCATAACTCGGTTCTTAGCCAACTTCGAGCGAGTCGAAGCACATAAAAGATTTATCATTTCCACCGCTGGAGCAGGACTTTAAATAATTAATAACAAAATGTAGCGTCAAGTAAGAATTCTTACGGTTACCAGCTTTCTTAAATATGAATGGTCTTCCTTGATATCCCAAGCCGGCTTAAATTGCCACATCGATTGTAGGTTGTCTGGCCTAAGACTTTTTAAATAAAGTGAAATGAAGGATACCGAATACACCCTTTCTTTTTTTCAGCTCTTGGTAGTCCACTGCTGGACATGGGCATCCCCTAATCCACGCCATTCCGCACGGTCCTGAGCCCTCTGATTTCCCGCTGTCTTCATCAGATCGTCAGTCCACCTGGTCGGAGGGCGGCTTGTGCTCCTTTTGACTAAATGTGGTCGCCATTCGAGGACCTTTCTTCCCTATCGGTTGTCAGTACTCGCAAGATGAACGTAGATGTTGATGCCACTTAAATTTGAAAACTTTGACACCTACTGACTGACCTAGTGGGTGTATGAATGGAAATCAACCCAAATTTGAACTAGCATGACGAACTAAGGCCTATCTATATCTTTCTATTATAATTATTTTTATTCTTAGAGGAGAACTAACTCCAATGTGTGTGCCTAAAAGGTTGCAAACAGACTAACAATAACCACTAAACACAAAAGAAATATGTAATATGTAACGCTAGTAGGAGAAAATTTACAACAGAATAATATAATATGCTTTATCATAACATAACACAACTTTCACACGAGATATCATAGTCGAAACGTTCGCGAAGTGTGCTATCGCGAACTTCCTTCGAACTATGCAACAACAGTTACTGTCTATTTCGGGAACAAAACGATAGTAAAATGTATTATAATATTGTTATTTAGTTCGGGAAGTCTTGGGGTTGTATGTTATGTTACATAGAGATAATGCATAGTTGAATTTAAGCATTTATGTAAAGCTAAAGTTTTGCCTGAAGTGTGGATAACTTTAACTGGAAAAATTAACAGTTGTTAAACCTTGTCGATAAAATTGATGGTTGAAACGTCCGACATGGGTTGACGAGAAGCCCGTATCTCCATGGCCGGTATATCCGCATGGGAGCAGCGTGGCAATAAGTATATACCCTAGAGCCGCGCTCAGTCTGGACGCGATTTCGTAAGAATTCAACCCGTGCCTGTACGTACGTTCGCGAACGAACAATCCCGACCTGTATGTGCCCTAATAGTTTTAGAATGCCGCTACTACACACACACACTCGTAGATACGTAAATCATTCACAGCTTACTACACGGCCGCTCTCCAGGCATGAAATTAATATACTAGAGGGAGATTTCCCTTTGCCGAAGTGTCTAATTTTGTAATTTGAGGAATGCTCCCAGACTAGTTATGGTCTTCAACTTCGGCTCTTGAACCGCACAGTATTATTACTCTCTTCACTTTTATTTTAATTAATTCCCCGAAACTTCGCTCTCCTATTAACAAATTCACAAAGGAATGTTCTCAAATTTAATTTTGTCGCAACGAAGAATCATTGTTTAAAATCTTGAAAATGGTTTGTGGGTCAAAACGTTTTGAATGTAGTGGGCACTAGTGGCTGGCCTGACCCGGTTCGGACAAGGAAATAATTAACTCTTTATTACGTTGTAACTTTTTATCTTAGATTTTAAAACCATTTACTCTAGTCGTAGGCTGTGGATTTGACCTATGTAACGTTTTGTCGATAACTCTTACATAATACCTGAGTCTTCTCCACACGTAACTACATACCAAGATCTTTCGCATATTTGACAGCCCAATAGGTTATAACCTATCAACCTGTCACATTTCGATAAGACATAAACTTTTAATATTTCCGTTAACATAACATTAAAATTCAATACCTTGTTTGCCTAGAATAACTAATCAATAAATGTACCTATTTTACTGGAATTTAATATTATTTTATTATTTTTTCTATTATGTAATAATTTATTATTATTTCTATTATAATTTTTTTCAGAAAAAACTAATTTTATGTTCATTGTTCATTTCAGGTACTTTGATCAATGTTTTGATATCATTCATGAAGCATTCAGAGTGAGTATTTTTTTATTGGAATGTTCAAGGGTTTTAACACTTGGACTACGAAATAACAGATCTATACAGTCTCTAGAAATAATAATCTCAGTTTTTTACAGCTGAGGTTAATCCTTGTTCCTGTTACTGTCATATACTGCATAACTATCATAGGTAACTTTTAGGTAGCCTTTGATTATAAGCATATTTGAATTTGACGAAAAATATCGAATGGCTCCAGGGATTGTCTATTCATTTACTTTCGCTATTTTACAACTGAAATAAATATTTTATTATAGCAGAGAATATCCGATTTCCATTGAGATTTTTCTGAAATTCTCACAACAGCCAGTGATTCTACTTCTTGGGCATAAAACCTTCTCTTCCCATTTTATTATAATCATCAACGTTAAACAAATAGGCGCATAATAGAACCATATATCACTTATGCAGCATCCGTTAACTAAATCACGGGAATCGTAAACGCGATCACACATGCGATCTCGGTTCGCACCTACACCGAGACGCTTACATCTCTTTCTCACGTCGCTTTATGGGATTTCTGGGTGGTACAAGCGAGAAAGGACAGCGGTTAAGACATGCAGAAATAGAGTCTAAAAAAAAAGGTTTAGGGACTCATAGAATGGATGATACAAGTAAATTAATGTGTAAATGAACAATAAAAATGTAATTTTGAAAGGTATTGCGATGAAACGTTCGGAATTCTTTTTCATGCTACAAAGACACTAACATTGTATTTTAATACCAAACAAAGATATCTCAAAGTATGATACGTAAAGCACAGTAGCATAAAATCTACTACTGTCTTATGAGACATTAGACATCAATATATTCGATTTGAAAAACCAATGCAATCGTAAATATTCCCGTAACATTGTAATATTTTTAAACTTTCACTGTTAAATATTTAGTAATAATTGTATTATAGGTTATTGAACATTTTTGGAAGTGCATTTCCAACAAGTGATTCTCCCGCTACTCTTATGATTTTGCGCCACCCCCCCACACAGCAGTTCGTAAAGATAATGCATGCGGTGATCTCTTATAACGGCTAAATCCCCTGTGTATCCAAGGAAATTTGAGTGATAATAAAATTTCAGTATGAATTATTACTCAAACCTTGAGGCACCGGTTTTAATAAATCTTCCACATTAACATAAAGAGGGATGTTCTGACTGCCTTAATCACAGCTGACACTGTATCTTCAAACATAAGCCACTGTTAATTTTGTTGGTGTTATTTTGTTGTACTAATGGTAGGGTTGAAGGGTGCATCGTATCATGGACGTAGAAAAATGAATGCATAAGCTCAATGTTGGTGAACGTACCATTATTGATCCTTGACGTTTGATCATTGATTCGTTTGATTATTGATCATTGACCTTCACGTTTACTAATAGGAGAGATTAATCGAAGAACAGAGAACACCAGGAAGTAACTGAATAAGAATAATCAAATGTCTGGCCAAAAATTAAAGAGAGTGGCCTTTATCAGCAGGGGAGAGCAAAGCCAAGCCAGCAAGGCAGCACATACCATTGACTGAAGTCAGTTGTTGTTGAAATCAGTTGCTATTGATTGTTATCAATCAATAGCAATTTCGTCAAGTCACTGGGTGCTTATATTCCGTCCTTTATTACTGTCCACAGACTAGGCCCGTACTTTTTTTACATCACATTTCTCAACTGCTTTTTTATGTATGTATATGCTACAGAAAAAGTTCTTTTGGCCCGGTGTTTCCTTTAATCGCCCCGGATTCTGGGCTCTGGGTTTATGCTATGACTATCTCGTCTCTGTGACTGATAGCAGTAGCTACGTTGTAGCCCTCAATGGCAGCTGTGTTTACCTCTATGGCCTGTTTGATAAAGATTGCGATGGCATCCTGGGTGGTTTAAAAATATCTCACTTAGTGGTTGATTATTAGCTTATGTGTAGATAATATAATTATCTATCGAATATTAAATTTATTTATTAAATAGATATTTATTAAACAGATATTTAATTTTATATTATTAGATAATTAGATAATAATAAATTAGATAATAACATAAAATTAAATATCACCTGCTGTTACGGTGAAGGAAAACATCGTGAGGAAACCTGCATGCCTGAGAGTTCACAAAAAAAAAATGTTCTCAAAGGCATGTGAAGTCCACCAACCCGCAGTGGGCCAGCGTGGTGGACTAAGGCCTACATCCCTCTCATTGTGAGAGGAGACCCGACCCTGTAGTGGGTCATTAATGGGTTAAAACAACAACAATAATATTATCCATCAATTCGCACAACAGAGTGCATAAATCAGTATTCATAGGAATTTACGGCTTTAATTAAAATGTTTTTCTTTTCCTCTATCGAATAAAGGGTTACATTACAGTATTGGCGAAAACAAAGTCCCAAAATCAAATTCCAATTTCATCGGCATTCAGAGAATATCGGTTTTAACTTTAACCAACCCGCAAAATTCTTAAACACGCCTAATTGAAAAACAACCGGGAATCGAATCAGCGCTCCAGAGTTTTGCTCCAAATTCCATTGGAATTCCAGAAGCGGTCGCGAATTGTTTCTTTGAGCGGAACTTTTCTTATTCTTTTCTTTTTTTCTTTTGCTTTCTTTCCTTTTGTACCGATGTTCGGCTAATGTTCGCTTTTGCCCGGTAACTGCATTATTTCAATACCCTTTGTACACCGTTTGGAAAAGGTTTTGTCTAGACAACGTGTTTGAATTTTAGTGTACATTTTCAGTGTGCTGCTTTTTGAAGCTCTAATCTGTTTTTATGTATGCTAAAAGATAAACAGATTTTCTAATGGCACAGCTTGCATTAATGTATTGTTATTATATTGTGCGGTGATAGCGGTGATAGCCCAGTGGCTTAGAATTCGACCTCGAATCGAGGGGTCCGGGTTCGAATCCCAATGGCACGCACCAATGACTTTGTAAAAAAAGTTATGTGCGCTTTATAAAATTAAATATCACCTGCTGTTACGGTGAAGGAAAACATCGTGAGGAAACCTGCATGCCTGAGAGTTCACAAAAAAAATGTTCTCAAAGGTATGTGAAGTCTACCAACCCGCACTAGGCCAGCGTGGTGGACTAAGGCCTACGTCCCTCTCATTGCGAGAAGGAGACCCGATCCTGTAGTGGGTCATTAATGGGTTACTGACATTATATTGTGAGCCACACTTGAGCTACACTCGTATTTATAAAGTGATCTTTATTATACTTTATGAATGCGACTGTTTATTGAATGCGAAATTAATGTTTGTCACTGTTCTTGATTAAGGGGAAATATTAGTACCTATAGCAAGCAACCAAAAGCTATCAAGTTATAGCCAAAAGCAAAAAGGCTCAATATTTTTGCGAGCATTAAAAATTCTGCGGTCAACTATTTTGTTCAAAGTTCTTTGCTTATCATTGTAAGAGACCCGACCCTGCAGTGGGGTGAAAGACATAAACGGGTGAAAGACACTGATCTTTTCAACATTGAACCTTCTCTCACAAACCATCCACAATGCCTAATGTCCGAAGCGTCATTTCCAAGTATTGTGGACGGAGGCACAGAGTTCTCGTTAACGGAAGCAAACAGAAGGGATCGACGTGGAAACGCAAAGAAATTGTACAAAGACCGGCTTCAAAGGCCTTTGGGAGCCTCCAAATGAACTAGATGTGGACTCTTTACCTGATTATGGCAAGGAAGAAAAGGTTGTAGGTTTAATACTCGTAGATCGAACACCGAGTTTGTTAAGATTCGCTTTTAGGTGTCTATTTTTATGTCATTTTACAGAAAAATCTCAAATAATTAAGGCTATTTATTAAACTTATGACTTTACTATCCTACTTTACTATTATAAATGCGGGAAATCTGAAATAATTAAAGCAACTTATGATTCTTCTATTCTACTACTTATAAATGTGAAATTTTGTGAAAATGAAAGGATGGATGTTTGTTACTCTTTCACGCAAAAACGGCTGAACAGATTTAGATGAAGATACGTCTTATTCCTCTCTGGGTCAACTCTTAAGTCAAGTTGGACAAAATCGCGGGCGGAAGTCTTCTATATTTTCTTCCAATTATCCTAATGATAGCTGTGTTTATTTGCCTCATTTTGCCTCAAAAAAAGTGTCCCAGGTGTCATACCTTCCCAGCCGAAACACAACTCATGAAGAACATGCTGCTTCACGACGGGTTAAGAGGCTAGCGGTAAGGCCTCCCCACTCAAAGAGGAGACCCGATCAGAATTATTTATATTTCACTGAAAACTTTAGTCGCAAATAACGTTCTTTTGTGCTTTTGTGCAGTCTTAAGACATTCCGAACTCACTACATTCCTTGCAAACCACAGTAAACATAATTTATATTGTTCTCCGTACTAAAATCTTTGTATCTTCCGAGGTCTTTTATTCCTTTGGTTAGCTAACGGGTATTTACGCGAAGCACTGCTGTTCCGAAGAAAGATAGATATTTACCGTTTGTTTTACAAGCAATAGTACCTATAGCTATTTGTTGAAGTCTTTGAGAGAATACAAAAGCATATAACTTAATACTTATTCCTCTATCTTCAGTACTTTTTAACCGATTTCAAAAAAGGAGGAGGTTCTCAATTCGTCTAACTGTACTGACTTACGACTACCGAATGCATACTAGTGAGCTAACTAACTAACTAAGGAAATCTATTTAAGTTGTATTTATATTTCTTTGCAACAATCCGCACACGTGGAACTTGTTTTGGTATGGACCCACCACCCTCCCTTATCTCTCTGAGTAGGTATATACCATAACAACCTATTCCAATAGTACACGACACGTGTTTCGCCCCAAAACGGAGCATCATCAGGTGATGTGGACTCTATAACGGTTGGTTGGTTGCTAAGGAAATCTAGCCACATAGCCATAAAGCATATTCTTCGTTTAGCGTTTTGACTGACATGTGGTTTTCGGTGATACTTTATTTGCAGTGATCATTAGATCTAGTGATTAACAACCATCCATATTTAATTTTCTGTAACTCTAGTGAAACTCTGGAGGGTGACAGGTGACCTCACAATGAGAAAGATGTAGGCCTGAGTCCACCACGCTGGCCTAACGCGAGACTTCACATATTACGAGTATTATGTTTAGGCTCTGCATATCTGTATGCTCGCAAAGAAAAGTTTATGTAAATAATCTTGCAAATTTTACTCAAATTCCGTATTATCTTTATCTACACTAAATATTATAAAGAGGGAAAATTTGTATTTTTGTGTGTGTATGTTGAATAAACTCAAAAACTACTATGCCGATTTAAAAAATTCTTTCACCATTGGAAAACTACATTTAGCTTGAGTAACATAAGCTATATTTATTGCTAGAAAAGATTAGGGATCCTTACTAAAACTTAAGTAACGTAACCCAAGGTGTGAAAAAGTGCCCTAAAACGCTTGCGTCGCAAACGCTGCGGAAACTACTGATGATAGAACAAAAGTATGTTCTACAATATTAAACAATATATCAATATCTACAAAATACTTCACGATATTAGTCAAATTAATTGGCAGAGCGAAGCCTGCCGGGTCAGTTAGTATTAAATAAATTCTGTTCCCATTTGCGGCATATTAAAATAAACCCGTAGTTAAACTAGCGCTGCTTTCCTCAAGTGTTATTACACGCTGTTGCCGGCTCACTGCCGAAGTTTGCTTCGTTCAGGAGTTTCCTTTCAAAAATTTAGCCAAACTTATCTTATATGCGAAGACAAGCGCAACTTGTGTTGTAAGCTATTATGAAATTTTA
Source organism: Erynnis tages (assembly GCA_905147235.1). Classification (NCBI taxonomy): domain Eukaryota; kingdom Metazoa; phylum Arthropoda; class Insecta; order Lepidoptera; family Hesperiidae; genus Erynnis; species Erynnis tages. The sequence continues at coordinate 10,130,418 of LR990087.1, forward strand.
GTGCAGCGGTACACGTGTTATTGTTGCCTTTTATTATGCGGTTGAATTTCGAAAATTGGGTCAGAAGTTGAATTTTAAGAAGTTTTATATCTTGGCAAGCAAGGGCTTGCATACCAAGGTGGTATAATTTGTGCGCGAGTTACCTGCAAAGCTTAATAAATTTTGGTTAATAAATAATTTCTGTAAGATCATCATCAAAATCAATTTTAAATCAATCAAGATTCATTATTACTGCTGTTTTTGCTGACTGCTTGTTTGATTTTGTCGATATTACTGTGATTACTTCAGTCACAACTTAGTATCATATTCTTAAGCTCAGCAGTCAAGACGTAAAGTCAAGTCAAGACTTGCTATAAAACACTAGTTTCGATACAAACAAAACACCAGTGTGTAGACTGCTTTTTTAACACCACCAAGTGTAATCTATTATTTAATTAGTTATTCTTGTAGTTTGAAATACCTACAAGTGTTTTTGTTACTGAAATTGAATCCAAAACAAACATTGTACAACAACATTACAGTAACACTCCATCAATTCCCAAGCAACACTTCAATTAAGTACAGCGCATTCGCCCCACCTCATCACTCGCCCATACTGCGTCCAATTTATCGTTGCATCGTAAACGTAAATAGCACAGATGGGGAACTCTACAATGTATGTCCGTAATAATTTTAAGTCCAAACTGTTTTGTTTGCTTGTTAGGCATACGTGCGTATTTCAAGAATGATCACGATTTATGCTGCAGCGTGTGACCATGAGTGTAATTGCGTCACTCTCACGCGGTGAAGTAAAGTACACTTTTGTCGCTGATTATTTGAAAATTTGAATCATTGTCACCTTTGAGCGTCATAACAATTAAAAGATCTTACGACAGAGGGTGCCGTTAAAAGCAGTTCTAAAAAATCTCCAGAGGGAATCTTTTCAATTTTGAAATTATACTAATGTAGTAGTGAAGTACAACATAACTAAATAAAAGATAGAAATACAATCATGGAAAACGTTGAGAGTTTTCTACGAAAATAAATTTACTCATGCATTGCTTTAACAACCTATATTAACTTTCCTATTAATGGAAATATCCTAGTATAAAACATTCCAATTTTATTAGCGTATCAGTAGTAAATGTCATTGTCACGAACAGTATTAATTTATCTACAAACACGTGAAAAAGAAGTCATACATTTATTACATCATTCATCAATGAAATAATTCATCTATTATAATTTTATTGATGTCAAAAGATATTGTATTGAAGTCTCGAATTCTTTCACAACTCAAACGGGTCTTTTCTTCTGAGAATCCTTGACGTTCAATCTATTCGTAACATCAGATAAAATACAATATTGTACGCTTGTTATTTGTATTAAATAACACGAACAGATCTTACAATAAAACACAGGGTATCCAGTTTCATTTACTCCACCAATCCTGTAGGCTCTCCCCAACACCAGTAATCCTCCCGTGTATTCGATTTATTACTACATCGTAAATACCATTGACGGGTAACGAAGCCCTCAAATTGGCAGGTGGCTGAGAAACCCGCAGTGTATAGCGCAGGCAATTAGTGTTGTAATTGTTGCGAATGCGGCTACATTGCCGGGAGTACTGACGTTTGTGCTCTATGGAGATACATTACAGGGCATGTATTGTGTCATGTTATAGCCGTATATTTGACCAGCCATGTATCAAAGTGAAGGGAATGTTAGACTATATTACTAGACCGATATTCCTCAAAGTTAGCAAGATTAAGAGGCAATAGGATGGCCACTTTTATCAACATTGACAAACGAATGTCGGTTCGGTTAGGCTTACGCTTTACTTTGTAGTCTTACATGTCTCAGTAACGACCATTTTTTACGTGGGAAAGTTCACCATGTTCCCGTATGTCAGTAACCCATTAATGACCCACTACAGGGTCGGGTCTCCTCTCACAATGAGAGGGATGTAGGCCTTAGTCCACCACGCTGGCCTAATGCGGGTTGGTGGACTTCACATGCCTTTGAGAACATTTTTTTTTAACTTTCAGGCATGCAGGTTTCCTCACGATGTTATCCTTCACTGTAATAGCAGGTGATATTTAATGTTTATAAATCGCACATAACTTTTTTACAAAGTCATTGGTGCGTGCCACTGGGATTCGAACCCAGACCCCTCGATTCGAGGTCGAATTCTAAGCCACTGGGCTATCACCGCTGTTCCCGTATACATGGTGAATATTATTTAAGTCTGTCATACCTAGCTTATTAGCAGCTAAGACCTCAAAATGTTCTCCTGAACGCCATACTTTCGGGACCGTTCCTTAAACTAGCCGTATTGAAAGGCATAAACACAAGCACTGGTCAGTCTCTTGAGTTTGCGGAATAACAGAAGAGAGCAGGGTTTCTTGTGTTCAGATGTTGTCTGCAGAAGCGGAGAAACAAAGTCCATATAATTCAACAATATTTGACCATGTCTATTTATTAATAACTACCGAAGCGTGGCCTTCTAAATAGCACACATAAGAAGCCTAGCCTTCTAAGAAGCACACATATACTTCGCCACCAGAAAACAAACAGCTGAGACATTCAAATATTGCTGCTTAAACATCGTTTGTGCATTAAAAATAAAATGAAAGAAAGATGTTTATTTCCTTAAGATCTATGACAGTAGCGGTTATACGTTCTTCGTCTGGCATTTAATACAAATAATAACAAGGGCTGCTTACAAAAACAATGCCACCCTAAAGTCTTCAAGGGCCGAATGTATCCATTACAGGATTATTTGAACAACTGCGTCTAAATTTAGTTTCGGTAATTCGGGCAATTTCTCGGGTAAATAACTCACCCTCGTTTCGGTTCCTATTAAAAGACACGTCTGATTCTGCAGCTGTTCTTATCTTGATTAATGTCAATGTTACGAAATTTATAGATACTTATTATTAGGTTTGAAGTGTAAAGACAGTCAGCAATAATGCAAATGGAATGAAGCGCGCATAGCCGTTGTTGAGTAGACCGCAAGCGATCGAAAAAGGCAGCGTCGGGCGCAGTCAGAACCTGGATGGGTGATAGCTATCGATCAGATGAGCGGTTCTTCCTCATGAGTTTCCGAAGGTTTTAACGTCACGACCTCAAAACCGGCGGGAGCTACGCCTACGTTACAATGACTCTCATCTCTGTGCCCAACGATGGGACAAAAAATAGTTGCCGCCAAGTGGATGCAGATTTCCAAGGACTAGGATTCTTACTGTTCTGTGCAACTGCTTTATTTTAATTTGATGGCACTCCTTGAACACAACAATTTTCTGTTATTCCAGCTAATACAACAGACCCTCACTGTGAACTAGTTTGAGACATCAAAGACAATTTCATTTGAAGGGTCAAAGCGGAACGTGAAAGAACTTGTTTTGTAAAAGTCAAAAGCAGTTTCATGAATTTATTCAGCAGTTTTACCTCAAACTATACACGAGGGGTCCTCGTAAGCAGCACTAAATCCTTACCAGTATTTTTTATTTCTTTGTGTGTGAAGGGAACTACTGAAGGATTTCATTTTTTGTTTTGTTTTGTGCTTATAAAATATAATACAAGATCATCACATATGTATAGTGTATTGTAGCTTGTTCAGAAACATACATTATCACCACTATCCTACCAAGTGTTGTATAATATTCTGCAATATGATCTGCAAATATAGCCGTTATGGATTACTTATATCTGGGTAAATGCAACAATTATATTTGAATAATTATTGGTTAAGGAAGATTCACGATCAAACCAAAAACATTTACGCTTAATTCTGTTTATTGTAATTAAGATTGTTGACAATCTAGTAAATGGTCCGTGAATAAGTACTACGTTGTTGCCCGCGGCCACGTGGATCTTAGAATTTGGTCCGGACAGGACTAAAAAATATCCTACATCTTAATCCAGATTATAATCTACCTGTGTACCAAATTTCACCTAAATCCGTTCAGCCGTTTTTGCGTGAAAGAGTAAGAAACATCCAGCCAATCCAAAAGAAAGTAAAAGTTGTATACATTATTTGTTTAAATTCCATCGCGTTCCCTTCAACACATTGTTTATCAATCACCTGTCCACAATTCCATGTACGCCGTATTTGTTATAGTAAAGCGAACGTAAATCACTTCTTAACCAACGTTTAAGTTCAACATTTAAGCATTTAAGGTTTAACATGAATCTTTAAACAGGGATGCGCCGGCGAGCAAAATATCGGATATTTTTGAAGATCGTATCGAGGATATACGATTCAGTCGATTTTTGGAGTAATCGAACCCATGCGATCCGAATGCGGATCGATAAAACAGTACATGTACTCGTATATAACATTGCGGTTTTCACAGTTTATACTCGTAATGCAGGCATGATATTATTGGGCTGTCAATGAAACTTACCATAGTACGATCAAGAACTTAATTATTTATTTATTCAACATTTACGAGTAATCAGATTGGCTCTTTTCCTTGGCCTATTTGCAACAATCAGAGGGTAGAAATAGACTCGATCCACAGCGCCTATCAAATTGTTATCTTTATAGAGCTTAAAAATTGATGACTGGTAACTTTGAATACCTAATCAAAAGTTGCACATTTGTTTGCGTTTTCGAATGTAACCACTGAACTCTGTTTGTTAGAAATAAATGCCACAGTAAATATTTATTTAAATAATGATTTTTTAAATTATTTTGAATATCGAATCGAATGCATGCGATCCGATTCACGCATCGGATCTCGAAATTACGATCCTTTTCGATCTGCAATATGGGATTGACCCTAAAATCCCATCCCTATCTTTACGTCCTTTCTCTAACCAAATGTGCTGATGATTTATTAACAATGCCTTTGTAGTCTAACCGTTGGTACCAAGCGGAACACCACCAGATGGTGTCTGTCCGTCTGTAGGTCTGTAAACTTTAGTGTAATTGTGTAAACACACGTCAAGTTCAGAGGAAGCCCTTTGTGTAAATAGTTCCAGTAATGGCTAAAACAGAACGCTTTGCTTCGAGGGATTTTTTCTTCGTGTGACCGTAATTTATGTTTTTTATATGTATTTCGGTTCAGTGCCTCGATCGTGAACGCTTTCGTCAAAGTATTCGTATAGTTAACGTGTGCTTTTAGTATGGGAAACGTGGCATATGACATATGTACTAATGACTGACGTTTACTGTTACATTGACGATAGTGTTCATGCTCAGATATTGTTAAATTTTAAATTACTTTAGTAATGAGGCACCTAAACACAATTTAATGTACCTAATTATAATGTGATTATTAAGCAAAGGTTCCTCAAAGATATAATAATAGGCTGTTGAAGACTAAAGCTCATTCTTATCAATATCTACTTTTCTCTCTTTGAATAGATCGCTGACAAAAATATCAGAAATTTGCGATTTCACCAAGAAATTCTAAAATATGGACAAAATTCAATTTTAGAATTCCTTCGTAAAACCACAAATTCAATATTTACGATACATTCCCAGAGAATTCCTTCCATTGCTCGCGGTGTTTGGTGCAAATATTTTTCAACTTAACCGTCCGTTCAATCAGAAGCCGCGGTTTCCATCCAACTTTTATCATCCAATAAATTTGACAGTTGCAGTCGCAACGTCCATCAATTTTTACTTTAAGGCATTTGTTTCACTGTTATCGATATGCTACTACAAGAGAGAAAGGCTAGGGAATATACCTCGAGTATGAACTTACGTAGTTCCGAATAGTAATCGTATCGAGCTGCCATTGGTATAGAAAGACGACAAGACAAACTGACATATGACATACTAACGACTGACGTTTACTATACGAATACTTTGCCAATAGTGTTCAGAATATCATAAGCGACTGCTGCAGGTGAAGCTATATTAAATTAACTGTCGTCATCTGTAAAAATGAAGGAAAACATCGTAAGGAACTTGTCTGTGAGTTCTCCATAATGTTAGCCTACATCCTTTTTATTGTGTAATACTCGCGAGACCAGAATTGGCAGTGACCACTTTAGGATAACAGAAGCATTCAAAGAAGCGTAATTTTTAGCTTCTCACTTGTGGGTAAGACAAATGACTGAAGCACCCTTTTGCTTTTGGTCAGCCGCTACAATGTTAGTTGGATTTTTTCCCCCAACTCCTCGTTTTTCCGAACGATGTTTGAAAATGGCAGCGGGATCTCCCGTTTTGATTCTGGCCAGTGAACTGTGTTGTTTGAGCTCTGCTGCCGGGTTTTTGTTCGGCTGATTCCATTTTTTCCTTCGGCACTGCTCTTGCTACTCTTCCGTCACTTTGTCCGCAAATGGATTGGGTAATGTCGTCTCTGGTTGGTTGGAGTATTTTCATGTTATGGCGCTTTTAGCGGCCTTTGTGCGTCTGTTTTGTCGGATTTGTTAGCGGATACTTTGACGTCAAACAAGCTTGCATGTGAGCTCCAATGGAACACTCCTTTAAAGGCTTTAGAACACTTCGTCCTTGAATAAACTAATTGGTGTTCTTTAATCTCTTACGTTCAACAACTAATAATTATTCAAGCGGTTCTTAGTCATTATTTTTTTCAGAAGTGTAATTTTTACATTTCACTTTTTTACATCTTTTGATTTTTGGGCACTAAATCCTTAATGATTTTATTGTAAAAAGTCTTGTTTTAAGCCTCCTTCAAAATGGAAAAATAATGAGCTACATCACGGAGTGTGTTTCTAAAAAATAACTCAAGAAATACTTCAGTACCATATTCAGTACAAAAATTTTAAAGGCACAGTGTGTTGCCATGGGTCATCTCATCTATTTTACGAAACTTTTAACAGTTAGTCTTGTGGCGTATAAAACAAAAAAGGCTCAATACAAAGGGTTCGATTTCTCACGAGATCTGAGCTTCAAATTGAACTGTAATGGATGTTCCTTGTTTTCTTCTGCACCTCGCTGTGAGCTCAAATGATCGAAACCTTGATTTTCTTTGCATTTGTTCTTCGTTCCGGTATTTTTTCCGGTTTTAGATTATCTAATGAAACCTGGAGAGGAAATTGTAAAGAAGAGTTACTGTTTTAAATTACTTTAATTAACAACTTTTTTAATCTATTTTTTAAACCTGTGAGTATCAGGCATGAGTTTTCTTTTTATGGGAGGAGCATAATCTACCACGCAGCTTCAAAGTGGATGATTGTGTAAAAGATTATAAATTAGTAAAAAAACTCTCGATGGATTTGTCAAAAAACGACAAAGCAGCAAACGTGCCTTAGATTAAACACAGAACGAGGTCGCATGTCAGTGGAACGCAAAGTTAAACCCGGCGTGTCAGCAACTCTTTTCATGTTTTGCATGTTTTTTTCGCAAAATCGCATTATCCTCCATAAAACCGCGCTGAAGCCGCCACTAATTCCGCTGAACTTCCCAACGGATGGCGACACCTGGCGGTCGTTTCGCGAACTTTCACAACAATTCAGTTATTTTACGGCCTTTTGAATCTGAAAGTTGTCGGATTTGTGTTTATATCCACTCCTTTGAGTTAGTTCCCTTTGCTCTTGTTCTTTCCATTTTTATGATAAGCAAAGAAGATTTTATAAAGAGAAAATTATATGTTTGTTTTACTATAATCGTTTTAAGGTTTGGTAAACAATCTTAGAGTGTCTCTTTATTTTAATTTGCGTTTTAATAATAACGCAGACATAAAATCAAACAAATTGACATTTAATGCCGAAGCAAATTTCTAGTAAAAATATTTTTTTTTAAAGCAATTTTAATTTTTTTAAAATCTCCACACAAATAAGTGCCGATATTGTAAAAAGTAGAACCAAGATTATTTAAGTTGTATATATATTTCTTTAAAAAGTAAAAAACTGACTGCTGTGAACTTTAGCTGCGACATGCTATCATGATTAACCCAAGCAATGGTTAACACGAGGGCCTACTGACTGTAGATTTTGTTCATTTGTTTGTCAGAAGAACAGTAAGAACATTTGCGTTCTGATCTGGATCTATGGACTTAATATCCATTACTTTCCAACCAGATAATTTGAAACGTAAACTACAACATACACCTTTTTATCCATTTCCTGATCAAATGCTAAAGTTCAAGCGACTGAAATCAATGACAGAAACTCGTTACAAAACAAAAGACAGATACAAGTGACATCTGACGGTACTTTCTAGTTCCCAAAAATCCTCGCTCTTCTTATTTTACAAGCGGCCGAATCGTTTGTCTGCGCGGCGACGAGTGAATCCGAAACTTCTCCGATTGCCCATTTTGTATTTTTTTCTTCTACCTTTTTATTTTTTAGCCGAGTTGGAGCTCTTCTTATTTAGTTTCTGCCTGGTGTTTTTCTTTTCTGTTCCATTTAATTCACAGTTTCATGTTTATATTAAAATACCTGTATCTGTTGGATCAGGTACTTAAATGAATTATATGACTAATTCTCCTTTGTAGATTCAAGTTCTTTTTATTGTCGTTGGAGATTTTAGGTACTTGAATACAATTAATAGCGTTACTAAATTGAAATTCTGCCATTTATTGCATTATTTTGTCTTTTTTAAATTTCATATTCCTTCAGATATTTGCATAAAATGGTCTCCGATATAAACATCTTTAATTATGTTTATTTTGTATTACTTATTTTGATATTTGGGTCACCAGCCAATACAAAACATGATTAAATAACAGTTTAAATTAATCTCATAACTAGGTCAATACATAATATCATATCGAGTGTCTCTACTTGACTATCATCGACTTTTTCTTTCAGATACTTCAGTTCAAAGTTGTATATCGAACCGTTGTAGATGTCTATTCAACATTTCATCGGACCCTTTACTTTAAATACTGGCCCTTTATAGTATGTTGCATGCAGAATACTCGGATATTTTATAAAGGAAAGTTAACTTCGCAAGTGGCGACGCCTGGCGACCTTTCCGGGAACTACCCTCGAATCCTCTTACTTTACAACCGTTTGAATCGTTTGTCTGCGCGGCGAGTGGATTCGAAACTTCTCCGATTGCTCATTTTGTATTTTTTCTTCCCATCTTTCTTTTTATTTGTTAGCGAAGTTGGAGCTTTCGCTGTATTTAGTTCTTTGCTGGTATTTTTGTTTCATTTGTCAAGCTCTTTTGCTTTGCCGTATTCTAGTTGGAGTTGTTTTACTTTAAAATTTCGTTATGATTTATTTGAAATAATGTTAGATTCCATTTATTTTTGCGTTTATTAGATGTCTGTTATTTTTTATTTTTTTTGTTCCATTAACATTAATATCTAGCTTTATAACTGTTTTTATGTTGTCCGTTTCATATGCCAATTTCAGTTGTGTATATTATGTGTATGTGACTGTGTATTTGTATATTATTATATCTGTGTATTTTAATCAATTTTCTGTTAGATTAAGATTAAGACTAAGATTATGATATCTTATAAACATGTCTATACCTCTAAAATTACGTGAACTAATATAAAATGTACAAGTTAAATTCCTGTCAAAATGCCGCAAACATCATATCCACCAAATCTCTCTTGCACATTATTCGTGTCACTGTTCGTTATTATTTCGTTACTCATAATGTCGAGGTTATGGGCCCAAGTATTCGTCCAAAGGTCACTGGATTGTGTAAGCGAACAAATCTAAAATCATTAATTTTCGTCCGCCTTTATTAAAACGTCTCGGTACAGAAAAAGCTACGAATCTCATTTTTTACCGCGTGGGTGTACATTTTATTGATTACGGCTGGTCTTAATATAATTTAGAATACATAGGTATATTACGTTTCTGTTCCTTATTTTTATCTTTATGTCAGTTATAGCTTGTTTTTTAATGATTTTTGGGAAAATATTGAAAAAAGGGAAAAATATTGAAAGTAACTATCTCTATACTATAAAGAAATACTTTTTAGTTAGGTCTATGACAGTACTGTAGTACAAGATTGAAGTAATAGACAGGAGTACGCATCTGTCTATTACTTCAAACTTGAATAATTGAGTTTCCAACGGTATAGAATTAAGGCATTGTTGAGTCACGTTTCGAAGAAGTACTACACTGTTACGTAATTACAATTTTCTTCTGCTCTAATAATCTTAAGATCTTCACTGAATATGACAAAAAGAAACAAAAATAGTACAACAGAAGGATAGATTCGATGTAAGTTCTATCAATCATAAGACCTATATTTTAAGGTATAAACTATTGCACTGCAGAATGTCTGACCCTTAAAATTGCAATCAAAGTTTCGACGCAAGAAGTTAGTGCACGTCTGTTCCGAGCGGAAACAATTGGAGCAATTAAATTGGGAGCTGGATTCCGTTACAAGTTACGTTCTATCGCGGTCGCGCGCCGGAGTTTGACTTACGGCGGAATTCGCCGAAACTAATGATCTTCAGTTCGACTGCTTGTGTAGTGGACTGACTATATACGATGTGATTTAAATATAATGAAATTATTTATTATTCTGGAATAAATAGCAAACTACAAAAGACTATTTCCATAGGGAAGCGTGGTAAAAGGATATGAGGTAAGACTGAGAGGGCTTGTGATGTTGATCAACTGGTGTCTATTAGGAAGGATTTTTTGCATAGGCATTAAAACGCCGCTTGATGGATAGATGTAGATGCAATCTTAAGATATGTTTAACCTTGTGTTGCTCTAAAAACATAGCTTTTTCTGCTGTATAATAGAATAGTCGCCATCAAAGCTTTATCGCAAAAAGTTAGTGGACGTCTGTTCCGAGCGGAAACAATTGGATTTATTTATAATTATGTTGAAACTTCAACTGACCTATACGAGTAGGTATACTTTATTTGCCTATAAGTTGAAACTTGAACTGACCTATAGGTATACTTGGCCAGTCTGACTTATACCACTTATAGTATACGCTATAGATTCTACGCAGGTGTAAATGACTAGTTAAAAATGTTAATTATTGTTGTCCTATACTATATTGTATCTAGTTTGGACACCATGAAAACACACAACCGAAGTATGACAAAATAACGACCACTATGGTACCACTACGAAGGACGAAGAATTTTTAATCCCACGACATAACTATTTAATTACTCCTGAATCTATTTAATTACTCCTTAATTAAATAGCTCTTAGTTAAATAATTCTTAATTAAATAAAATAAAATTTAATAAAGGGGTTATTTAAAAATATACTTTAATTGGATACACTTATTTACATGAGGGCATTTTTATAACTAGGAAACAACTTGTTTCATTCGTCTGATTCTGTCTCTGATTACCTTAAATAGATTTAATACAGCTTTTTAGGATTGTTAGATACAATCTTGAAACACCATATTGATAGTTTTACTTTTAATTGGTCGAAGGTTGAAACGTCAAGAGATAAAGATCTCCGATATCTATCAATTCTTATTTTGTTATTGATAAGTTGATTTTTATGTTATTAACTACATGTGTTCATGTGTGTTTAAAATAATGAAAAATAATATAAGTATTAATTATCTAATAATTCTATAGGTATGTTTTGTATACTTACTAATGACGTTATAATTTTTCACCTTCAACTTTTCTTGGTCCAGCATTTTATCTATTTATTTTAGGACACCCAACACAGGTTACTTTAAAACATTAGAAATAATAGAAACATAAAGTCTTAAGTTAACATATTATGTACCCATCATTAAAGGATGCCACAGCATTCAATATAATGCAGCTAATGCCATTGAGTGAGATAATGTCAGAATAAAATGTGAAAATCTTCTTTTTCGCGGTGATACCTACATAGTTTCGACTTATTTAATTCACCCTCGTTTCGTTCTCGGAATACAGTCCTTTCTGTATTCTGAGGTTTCGTTATAATATGATTGTTGAACCCTTACGACCGACATTACTACAAAACACAATCTTTAGTAATACAAATAAACAACAATGAATCCCACGAGCGATCGTTAAACCATGTTCATAATAGTTTATGGGGGCAATTATGGTACAAAATAAAGTATTTTGTATCTATTAATGCATAACGACGACAGTAAAAAACATAAAGAGGTGAATTGTGTGCCGGCCTGCCCATAAATTAGATTCCGTATGTTTCGAATTTTTTTTTTCTTATTATTTAAGTAAATCAAAGATTATATTGTTTTGGATTTCATAACACAGTTTCCGGAAGCGTGGAAACATATTTTTGGCACATTTTTTAATAAGGAATTAGAGAAAGTTTACTTATGTAAGTTTTTTTAATGAAAATGAAAAAAAAAGGAAAAAATCATGTTTAAAATGTGTCCTATTTGTGAGTTGTTATGTGTTAAACTAACTGACGCGCTAATGTTTTTAACACGTCTTCAAATATAATTTCAAAAATAATCAAGATAATGAATAAAATTTATGAATAGTCATAATCCGATTCCTTCATAAAAATTACATTAAAAACTGAATAGAACATTATACCTAATGTAAGGGCTATTTACATAAGTAAATAGGTAAACTAGGTAAACTAACAATAAAATAGGTAAACCAACAGCTGCCAGTGCCTTGTCGAATTTTTTGTATAATTAAGAAAGTACAAAATTATGTGTAAGCATATTTTTCTAGATTAAAAAACTTAGTAGGTATTGAAATACTCGTAGTCACCCAAAATCCATTTCAACAAGTGTCTGTACCAATTTCTCAAATAATCAAATAAATAGGACACGTTAAATGGAACCCAAAAATTGATAAATAATAGGACACGTTAAATGGAACCCAAAAATTGATGGTTCATTATAGTATCGGTATTTGACACCCACAAACCTACATTTTTTGTTCCGCCCACGGTACGAAACGAAAGGTTCAAAGGTTTTACGGACAAGTGTGGGCTAGCTGCGGTGAATCTTTTGTTATTATTTCAAAGTACAATTTCGTAGACCCAATATTGATAAAAATACACTTCAAGGAGACTTTAAGGAGATTTCAAGGTGGTGCTATATACTCGTAAATGCACTGCCACTTATGAGCATCCAAAAGAAAATGAACCGTTTATTTTAGACTGTTACAAACAAAATATGATACAACTATTTTAATAGACACTCTATTAAAACGCTGTATAATAATTGTTATAACATCTTCTGTATGTGACAGTCAACAATAAACATCTTCTCGTGATGTTTTCCTTCATCGGTGCAACAGGTGATAATCGATTTTATAAAAGACACTAAGAAAATCATTGGTGCGTGCAACCAGTTGTACAATATGTCAAATTCGAATTCAAATTCAAAAGCTTTTATTCATTATGAGGTACAATTTATGCACACTTAATGAACGTCATACATTTAACATTATACTAACATCCGCTTTGATCGCCTCTCAGGCAAAACGTAGACTAGGAGAAAAAAGCGGGCGGAAAAAACTCCCAGCACTCTTTTAAAAATAAGTATGAATTGTTCTATGGTGCAGTATGGCTAGGCCCAATAAAGGAACATACGTGACAGCTATCGTTTGTGTCAATATCGCCCCATTGCCATCCGCTCACAAATAAATATACATGGTGTATAGAAATAGCCTAGTGAAGTTATTCAATCCCACGCTTTCTTATCGTCTTAATAGTCCTTTGTTTCATAATAGGCGTTTCGGCACAGGACTGATTTGATAGATGTGCCGGGAACGTTGGAGTAAGAGTCCAAATTCTTAACCACTAGGCTACATAACCCTTACGAATGTTCATTTCATTGTGGCATTAGAGTATCAAAATAGGAATTAAAAATCAACTGTCAAATTCAACTATCACTTGTCGTGTTAACAACAGATTAAAGCCGAACAATTGTACGACACTTGTCGGTTAATAGTATTGTTACGAAACCTGCAGCATATTTAATTCGGCCGGATTTTTTCTGACGGAGCGTTTATGTCGCGGTTTTTGACGCTACATTATTTATTACGTAAATATTCGCATAAAAATCGATTTAAATTAGATTCATATTATAATGATGCGTAATCGGGCCAAATACGGACTTGATCGAGTTAACCTTATTGAATGATGATATGCCTTTTCACCATAAAACCAAAGACAAAGACAAAACGATTATTTGCACAAATATAGGTATAGTGTTTTTACAAATAGTTTAGATCAATCTATATTTACCACTTGTATGTAGGTATGCAAATATTAAGGAGATAAAACTAACATTTTATTTCATTACCAATTTTAGTCAGTACTTTAGATAGAGAGAGATATAAGTTGACATAAGTAGACAGTTGCTCACACGGCCGATACCTTATCGTTATCCTCTTACACCGCCGTAAGGGGCGGGTTCTTCATGTCTTACGTTTTGGCGATACTCATTTTTAAGATACTGTCTGTCAAGTCAAAAATCGAGGAGCTCTTTCTTTTTCCGGAATCCATGGTCTGCCACAGAATTCGAAATCGTACCCATCACCGCCTGGACAGCGTGCTGGTTACATCACTCTCTCGGGGAGAGTTCTATTCTTGGGGAGGATCATGAGGATCCAGGAGACTGGACCCTGCAGTGAATCACCAATGATCCTGCTAATGAGGTGTGTAATAAATACGATAGTGCCTCTCAATAACTTTACATTTACCCCAAATCATTTAGCGTTCAAAACGCTCAGTCTAAATCTAACGCTAGTCTCCCTAAATGCCACGACACAAATGTCGTATCACCTTCTAACAATGCTAATCGTTAGAACAAGACATACAAGGGAATTACGTCTTAACAAGTTGCTTTGAGCGTGCACGCAACAATAGACTCAGAGGCATGGATATAATGCCTATTGTTCCGTGAATGCAGCAAGGGTGCTCGGAGAAAACGATAATCGGCTTACTAATCGATGTAATAGGCAACTGTCTAAATTAGGATGTTATACGGAATCTTTATATTTGATAGATTTTGTTGAAGTTTGACGATCATTTTCATAATCCGTCGTCAAACTAACCAGAATCTTAGTTCTTTATTTCTTCCTTTCTTCACCTGCCTTTAAGAGTAATAGTTAACTAATGTTGTTTTCCTTTACCGTAACAGCTTCTGACATTTAATTTTCATAAATGTACCTGTATGACTCAGAAAAACCATTGGTGCGTGCCGCTAGGATTCAAATCCGGACCTCAGAGACCGAGTTCTTAGCTACTAGGCTATCACCCTTTTCCGTTTATTAATCATTTCACACCCCCCAATCAATCATTAACCTCCACCGCCGTCGGCTAGTGCTATCCTTGTGATTTGTAATTTTGTTGCTATGTCTTGGGCTAAACATGATATTTTTTATTTATTTTTGTTTTTGGTTCTTTCAGCCATCATCAGTATATTAATAATAATACAACGTTAAAGCATCTTTTCCTGTTTAATCAGGGCCATTCATAACGGGTCCTGGTTGGGGCAATCTCCAGCTTCCAGCGCCGCTTTATCTAACCCATTCATTCTCTATAATGGCGCACTTACACTAACTTCGAGCTGGTCTAACTGCTCTATAGTTAGTGCGTCAACTTAATGACTTGCTTGCTGGAATTGGGCGTTCACGTGGTTTTTTGAGTACTATTTCTGTAAGATCCCAATTAAATTCAATACACCTTAAGATATTTCTTAGCTCGAACGTGTGAGTTTTCGAACAATTTCTGATGTTTTTGCAGGACTATGATAAAGGGTTAAAAAGGGTGTAAGATGAGATCTTCTTTAAAGCCAGCAACAGATGCTGATTAAAGGAGGTGTGTTGCTCGTGTAAATAGGCGAAGGTAGCTTCAGCTTGTTTGCTGGGGTTTCTTATAAATAAATTAATGAAAAATGGAAATTATTATAAATGTAAAAGTTGTGGTGAGTGCTGCTGAGATTCAAAGACCTATTGAATTTTAGCCACTTTGTCGGTAAGGCTGTTAGTTCTTTACTTCAACATCGGTTAAGACCTGGAATGGCGTCCCGGCGGACGACATATGGACGATGGATGAATTTCACTGACTCAAAGATGTAGGTACTCAATAAGAATACATTAATCCAAAAGCTTAAACACGCGAATGTCTATATTTTACAATAACTGTTAATACTCAAAATCGATAACGAATTAACATCCCATCTATGTGTAATCCTTCTTTACACATTTTCGGGATGATCCCGTCAAATGTTCCCATACATTGATGCCATGTGACGTTGATAAATTAGAAAAAGGATCCCTCATCTCATCGCTCATCGTAAATGTGGACCAGTAATTTGTAGGTACCAACCATTTTGAAACATGAGGGTGAGTACTCCGAATTTTAATTCAAAATTTTTCGCTTTGGCCCGTCGGGAAAAATAGCTCACATCTCATGAACTAAGGTTATGACAAGATCCTTTACTATTAATTATTGCGTTGTCCTAATTGGCTGATATAACTGACCGACCAATACAACAAAATTTAAATACAGGGCTTTATAGTTGGGTACGTATGGAGCTCCTATTAAAATGTTTGCACTGACATGCCAAAGATATACGAAATGATGTTGTCTTATAAGCAACTTTTGTAACATTATATTTTATCGGCCGATGTATCGCTAGGTAACCAATATAATATTATGTAACTAAGAAATTACAAGACCATAGATGGGGACCCTAGATCCCGGGGACTGAGGTAACACTGTCCAGTAGAGACTACAGTTAAAACTCATTGACTCCACGGTGAATACGTTATTTGATTTTCTTTCATTCGCATAAAAATATGAAAAGAATAAGTAATATAAGGAGCTAAAATCGCTTTACTAACTTAAATCTGTCAGTTACATACTCACGAAAATTTGGTAATTCAAAATGTAATTTGCTTTAAATATAAATACATCTGTAGAAACATAATTATAATTGAGAAAAACTTTAATCGTAAACTGATTCACAACGCAGATGAAGTCATAAGTTCTAATTGTAATAAAGTAGTAACGTTACGTAGTTCTGATTGTAACAAATAAATAAAGTAACAATTTCAATCTCGAATTAACAAAAGACACAAAAGAGAAATACTTTATCGCGAACGCTCAGTCCGAAAATTAATTTAAAACACTGAAGATCTACACAAATACCTCGAGAAAGAACTCTCGGGATATAATGGGATTCGTAAAATGAAATAAATAAAAGTTTCAAATCATAAGATTCTTTATCGTTCACGGTCTTTTGTTTTATAAGTACCTAACAATTAGAGTTTTCTTTTTCTACAGTAAATATGCGATGGATATCTACTGAGAAATATATAATTTAGAGATGGAACGTTCAGAAGTTAACAGCATTCAAGTTTTTTAATGGCTATATAGAATTGATAGCCTAATGATAGCGGTGATAGCCCAGTGGCTTAGAATTCGACTTCGAATCGAATGGTCCGGGTTCGAATCCCAGTGGCACGCACCAATGACTTTGTAAAAATGTTATGTGCGCTTTATAAAATTAAATACCACCTGCTGTTACGGTGAAGGAAAACATCGTGAGGCAACGTGCATGCCCAAGAGTTCACAAAAAAAATGTTCTCAAAGGTATGTGAAGTCCACCAACCCGCAGTAGGCCAGCGTGGTGGACGGCGGCCTACATCCCTCTCATTACGAGAAGGAGACCCGACCCTATAGTGGGTCATTAATGGGTTACTGGCATATAGAATTATTAAAACGGTGAAAGCCCTCAAACATTACTCTTAGAACAGTACCTAAGCACAAATTAGTATCTTCAAAATTGATCGATCAGATCGATTGGCAGCACGATCTAAGATTCATAAGTCAAGAAACATTTATCGTTCTCTGTTATACTTAATTATGATGATAAATTACATATGACAAATAATCCTACTATCCCACTACTATTTTAAATGCAAATGTTTGTGAGGATGGACGGATGAGTGGATGTTTGTTACTCTTATACTCAAAAACAGCTGAACAGATTTGCGTGAAATTTGGTACACAGGTAGACCTTATAACCTTGATTAACATGATACTTTTTATCCCTTTGAATGTTTTCTTTCCACTTCTGGTTCAAATATCTAGATTTACATAGACGAAGTCGCAGATGGAAGCTAGTACTATATATCTGCTGGTGCTATATAAAATAACAAACTAATTTGTGATTTTAAGATAAATCGCGGGAAATAACGCTAAATTCTCTACAAGACACAGTATAGCCATAGTTCCTTAAGCAGGACGGCAATCGAATTAGACGCGCTCGTCTCTGATTAGAGAGCACATCGTTCCAGCCGGCTTTCTCACAGCCAGCTTCTTCGTAACACACGGTCATGTTGAATGGACAGCATGGAGAATGATGTAGGAGTAATAAAGTTATAGAACCACGCTTACACCTTAAGCTTAGATTTAAAAAGCTTTTCTCTTGTCCAATTTGGTAAACAATCTTGACACTTTTTTATTTAAAAACAGTTTAAAATTGTTTTAAAAAAGTAAACCATACTTTTACTCACTAGAAATTTGTTTCAGCATTAAATGACAATTTGTTTTTAAATCTTTATAGTTTTGTCTCTGCTTAATTTTTGTTTAAATTGCAAATTAAAATAAAAAGACACGCTGAGTTTGCCAAATGGGAAAAGTGTAAGAAAATGGACGTGCAAAATAATTATTGAATGGGTGTCATAGAATCAAAAAATAACTTCCTTAATAATATTATGAATTCAAGAATTTTAAGCAACTTAACATTTAAAATTAAATTAAATTTTCCATCCGCTAAAACCGTGTGTAACGAAAATTTCGCTACTATAATTTAGTTCCTCCGAGGTCTTACATTAATAAAATTCATTTTGAAAAGATTCTGAAAATTCAAACAGTTCAAAATTCTTACATTAATATTAAATTTTTCGTGTAATCCGCATTACGTTAGGAAGATTTCTTTGAAAGAAAACTAGAAAGATGCAGTTGCAATCAGATATTTGCATTGTTAGTGGTATTTCCCACAATTGTATTTACTATACGACTGCATTTCAATGCTCCATGACCCGAGTACGGGTTACTCTCCTTGTGGATGAGGCCTGGAGCATATCTCGCAGATTCAATGCATTTTGGGGAACAAGATTAAGTGGCGAACCGATATAATATAACAACCGATATAATTCAAAATCGTCTACCCTTAGACCTTGCAAAGATGCTCAAAAGCCAATAATAGTGGCTCAAACTGTCGGAGGCCTTTTGACCCATTAAAAAGGAACAACAGTAGAAGTTTAGGCACATAATTATCGTATGTGTGAAGCCACCCCCAATTTTGCCGAGAGAATGCTCAATCAAAACTTACGTTTGTATAATCTGTGACCATTTTGAATCTGTGGATCGATTTTCTAGAGATCGATCTTTTAGACCTCGATTTTTTTATGAATCGATTAATCAAGCTACGATTAGAATCGATTTGAAAATCGATCTTTTTCGGAAAGAATCGCCATCCCTAATTTGAAGCCTTTTTTTACTATAAATACACTAGCATTTATATACATAGGCTACAGTTTCGCCTGATGAAAGTAACGCACGCATAAAAATCATAGTAGGTACTATTAAAAAAAAATGTTTATTCGATATTTAGATAAGATCAACCCGTTTCTTTAGTTCTGTACCTCAACTCCATCTGAACATAAACTCGGTGCATTTAACCGAATAGCCCGTATCTAACTCAACTGATCCGTTGTATTGGTAATTTCAATTGAATAGCAAGTGGCTTGCTTCGCTCCAATCTTATTGAGAGGCAGCTGTAATCGATGTTATTTGAGTTTATATGCACGGTTTGCAATGTATCGAATACATAATTGATTGGTGAAGACGACATGATCATCACTAATTCTGTGTGAGTAAAGGCTGGAGTTGTTTGACAGTTTCAGAGAAAATTTGAGTTACTTAGATGGATTAAACCTGAGAACAGCGAGAATGTCTATTCCATGGGTAAGGGTGGACTATAAAGGCTGACTTTAAGGATGGCATAGCACTCATTCCTTGGAGACCTTCTTCCTTTCAGCCCTTCTTAGGTTACTGCTGCAGTCAAGCTTGAAATAAATAATAAATAAATAACGCTTCACACTCAACAGCCCCACACTAGGATTCCCTGTGTCGTGGGCGCCATGGACACACACAAGACACGAACACAACACACCCAGACCAGAAACATAAATTCAAATTCATCATTCAAATCTCTGCTCTGCTGGGAATCGAACCCAGGACCCTCCGCGCAGCGCACCGGTGTCTTAACCATTGCGCCACTTGGGTCGTCAAAAACTACGTTCCTTCTCTTATCAGAACCATTTTACTTGGTCCTGCACCCTTTGAATTAGTCGGTCCGCCAATCTGCTCGGTTCTGGGCCCTTTGAATCCGCTGGCAACCCGCTGTCTTCTTTAGGTCATCAGTCCACCTAGTCGGAGACTGGTCACTTTTGCCAAGATATTATGAGCATAAAACGGCTAACATACCAAGACTAGGTGGACTGACGACCTGAAGAAGACAGCGGGAAACCATTTAATCCAAAGGCTCGGGACCGTGTGGACTGTGGACTGCAAAGGTTGACAGAAAGGAAGGAATTTACTAAGGAATGATAGTTAGAAGTTAATAGGCCATAACTCAATTTTATAGATAATAATTTAGTTGCCAATGTCTGATTACTGCCCGCAAGCGGTGCAGTCAGATAGCTTGTTAGTGTAATGGCTACCTAATAATATTGTAGCAATCATGGCTTATGATCCTTTTAGACCCTATTACCGACGTGTTATTGAGGCAAATTGGCATCGCATAGCTCCGCTGCCTGAGTCTGCCGCTGCGATCGAAAAAATTAAGCAACGTCGGGCACGGTCAGTCCCTGATGATCGTAACAGCTTGAGGTCGACTGTGTCTATGGGAATTAGTGATAAGCTCATAGTTGCCAGAAAGAGTAAACTCCTCATCACTTAGTGGTCAGTAATTCCCATTTAACAAAGTTCTAAGTAATTCCCCGATGTCTGTGGCCGCTCCGGAGCGTGAAATGAGGTTCTTTGGCACAGGCGGAATTAAAATGGCTGGGACGTATAACTCTTGGATTGCATTTAACTAGATCATGGTTTTCTTTGAGAAGATTAATAGTCGTTTTTCTTCTATGGAAGTGGAAAAGTAGCTTGCAGCTCTGGTTCTTCAAACAGCTTTATGAACCACCTTCAAAACACAACGATGACCATGATGAAGCAATCTATTCGTCTATTTACTTGGTGTAATCATAAAAACGCCACTGATTTACTGAACCAATAATTTATCCACGTCTCCTAATTAAATTCAGTTCGTCGAGAGCTGATAACGTCTATTAAAGGTTGTGAATTAATTACTCAGTTTAATCTTCTAAATACATAGAAATATATATAATGAGGTATAATATTATCTAACATAATTGGCGATACATCTATCATCGCCTACGTGTAAAGATATGAGCTCACGGAAGTTTTTATCTATTTTATTATAATTTAACTTTAATTATATTGTTCTTCAATATGTGCAGCCCACATAAAATACTTTGTTATTTTAATCTTTATAATTGATTGTTCGAAATGCCAATAGATGTGAAAACAGTTTTAACCGATATCATTTATAACTTATAATATCATAATAATGTAATTTATAATCTGATTAAAATTAAAAAAGAAAAAAAACTTATTTATTCAAA
Organism: Erynnis tages; assembly: GCA_905147235.1. Taxonomy (NCBI): domain Eukaryota; kingdom Metazoa; phylum Arthropoda; class Insecta; order Lepidoptera; family Hesperiidae; genus Erynnis; species Erynnis tages. The sequence goes on from LR990087.1 coordinate 10,151,924, forward strand.
ACTTTACTTTGTCACTTCTATCGGTAGTTTCAAGGACTATTTTTACAGTTTTCCGAACAGTACAGTGGATACTTTAAGAAATTTAGTTGAATTTTGAAAAGTTAAAATCATTCAAACTAATTATTTAGGTACTTTATTTGAGGTCAAAAATCCAACATATTAGTCCGCATCAGTAGCATAGCACCCGTTACCTTAGATGGGATTTCTTCGCTATTTGAGGTTGCATGTGGATAAAAAAATATGTCCTATGTCCATCAGTGGACTGCAGTGTGCTGAAGAGAAAGAAATAATTTGAAATCAAGCGTCCAAATTATATAGCACCTTCCTTCAAAAATGAAGTCTCTAAACCATTTCTTATAGTCTTATATGATTTAATTAATTATATTATTGTGCAACAGATTTCTAAAGTCACGCAAAACAATTCTTATGACTTAATTATTTTTTATAGCGGTGATAGCCGTGGCTTCGAATTCGACCTCGAATCGAGGGGTCCGGGTTCAAATCCCAGTTGCACGCACCAATGACTGTAAAAAAGTTAAGTGCTCTTTATAAAGTTCAATATAACCTGCTGTTATGGTGAAGGAAAACATTGTGAGGAAACCTGCATGCCTGAGAGTTCACAAAAAAAATGTTCTCAAAGGTATGTGAAGTCCACCAACCCGCAGTAGGCCAGCGTGGTGGACGGCGGCCTACATCCCTCACATTGTGAGAGGAGACCCGACCCTGTAGTGGGTCATTAATGGGTTACTGGCAATTATTTTTTGACGTTAAGGTCATCCGTAATGATGAATATCTGATTGCTGTAAACATTAATAACTAACATACCAATTTTCATGAGCAACGTAGATATTTCTTTTTTGATTAATGAATAAAGATGTGAATAAATTAATTTTGGTTGAATATTGGTTGGAACAAGTAATTATAGTTTTTATGCCTCACATGGGCATGTTAGGAGAATTGTTTTTATTATAATTTTATTAATGTTTTGTATACCCACCTACAATATTATTATATTTTCTAAATATAACGTTGTTTATTTTTTTTATTTTAAAGTATTGTAAATTGTTATATAATATAATATGTATTAAATGAGTTTTGATTAATGTTTCCAATCAATTACTATAAAAAACTAGAACAAACGAAGAAATACTACCTAGTCATTGTTATTGATCTTTACTGTCACACAAAAATGCTTAACGGGTTTTAATGAAATTTGCCACTCAGATAGTCTGATCTAGACAAAATCACACACTAAAGTGAACACACGATCATGATATTACAATATGATTTGCTCAATTTTCCACTCAGTTGAAAAGCCCTTCACCTAAGGCACTTATCCTACTACCTTCTACTCCTATTATAAATACTTATAAAAGTTTGTAAAAATGGATGTATGAATGCAATTTTGCTACTCATTTACTATAAAAAAATAAATATACCGCTTATTTAATTAGCAAATATAAGGGCATACAATAATTATGTGAGCATTTTACTGCAATTTTATCGATACCTTATACTTATTTCGTCACTCGGAGCCTACATTAACGATATTTAGTTCCGCTCGATTCGATACACTCGAGTAGGAAATACGGATTAGATCGTAATGAGCAATCACTTGAATCCACTTTATTATTATGCTATTAACTAGATACTGGTACTATTATACTGTAGATACATAGCTACTATTGAATATTGACGAGCCGTTTCTATGCGTCGTAATAGTACTTATTCTTATTAAAATTACAGCATGAAACAAGTTTAAAAAATAAATTGTAAGTAGGTATTCATGATTCAAAACTCTGCGTTGCTAGAATCAAACTCACAATCCCGATTTTTTAGGTATTAAAATAAGAGTAAGTATGAAAAAAACTTAAAAATAAATTGTCCGCATTCATTATTCAAATCTTTGCTCCGTTAGAATTGAACCCAGGACCCACGAGCTACCGGCGCGGTAACTACAGTACGAAACCCCAATAACAAGATAAAGGTTACGCATTAACCAACCTTGTAGCGACGTCACTTTCTACCGACAGCTGATAAAGTCACATCTTTATTACCTGATAAAAACACCCAAAAGATCGACTCGACTCGACGTATCGACGGACGAGCCCTTTGATGAAACGAGAGAATTATACAATGCCTCAACTAGTCCCGAATTCCGGGAAATGAAAAGCTAAAGGTTAATTAAAGTTTATCGATGCCCGTTGACATAACAAAAATTAATTGCACTCCAGAAATTTATATAAAGCGATTCTTCTTCGGCAGTGACAGGCATTAGTCGGGGGCTGGTCGAAGGGAAGGGTGAAAGCGTTTTGACTATTCCGTTTTGGCATTTCCAAAGATACAATTTTTTTTTTTCAATTTATCGCTAGTACATTCTCTACAGAGATATGGTGGGAAGGAACGTGTATCATTTACCCTTTACATTCAAATAATTGCTGATTTCATAAGAATATACCTGTATGTCAACATAATTTAAAAAAGTTTTTGCTGAGCTTTGCAACTTTTAAGGGATTTGATTTAATATTTATCCTAACATCACGGAGAATTTGTAATTGTTAAAAATTTCTGCTTTCTTAAGCCCCAAAAGATAATTTTATGGCACCAGAAAGAATCATCACTGAGGCCGCTTGCTGTGTTCGATTCCCTGCAGAATTTTGCATATTAATTCTTCCTCTTTATATGTCTATACGATTTGCTACACATTCAATCTAAATTTAGTTTATTAGTGAGTTTGGTTTCTTGTTCATAAAAACCTTTGTAATGTATTTGAACTTCACTCAATTATAATATAATCGGCCGGCATTTTTGATCCGCTGCTGCTCATGTCTTAAACACGCTCCCAAGATATTGGATGCCAAACCTTCCGTCAGACTGAGATAAAGAGATGAGAGCACGGAGGATGGGAAGGAGCAACTAGATCGATGGCGTTGTCGCTGAACTTGTTTATAATTGTGATTAATACCACCGGATAATGGCAGTGTATAGTAATCTCAGTCGTATCTATAGACTAACGAAGTCTATAGATACGACTTCGTTAGGTGAGTAGAGGAATTGATGCTTATTGGAGTTATTAATATGATTAGAAAGCTCAGATTTACGTATAGGATATAGATGATTTAAATTGTTAAGTCAGTAAATGTAGATTTAAAGTAAGAGTTTTTAACTTTTTTTTTAACTTTAACGGCGCCTACCTGTCATAATGAGAATTTAAAGATAAGATATAAATATACCAAATATAATAGATATAAATTTTTTCCGCCACAACTTAGTTGGAGGACTGACTCGGTAATAACTAGAAAATACTATAAGACCAGGTCTGAGGTCTGCTTTCACAATGAGAAAGATTTCGAAATCTTTTAATTTAAATAGATAATTAAAATAGCAACTGGTATCTATCGACAAAAAACCATACCCAAAGGTTCGTAATGTAACCAGAAACACACATATTATTATTTCCCACACGCGGTCTTACCCAAAACTACGGATTATTCCCGTCGTTGCTTAATCTAATCGCATACTACCCAAACTCCAATAGAAAGATGAACCAAAAATGACACGTAATACTACACTAGCATCAGCCAATAATGATTTCCCACAATCAGTCAACAATGCCCACCAATATAAGAAGCGTGAGAATTCTGATTAACATAAAATGCCAATAGTCGTTCATATACAAAGAGACAAATCAAACGAGTTTGATATTCTATCAATGTCTGTAGAAGAAGGTTCTTTATTATCATTAAAAATGGTGGGTTCTTACTTAGGAACAGTCTTTTGACGAAATGGCGACCATATCTAGACAAAAGGAGCTCAGGCCACCCACCAACCATGTAGAATGACGACCTGAAGAAGACAGCGGAAAATCGTTGGATTGAAACGAGAGAAATTAGGGGAGGCCCAAGACCGGTACCCTTAGTCTGAGTTTTAGCAATGCCGGTACTACACACATACGTAAATCATACTTACTACACAGGAGTCGCACATAGAGATAAAAGATTTTTAGAAGAGTTAAAAAATTAATAAAGCATTAGATAGATCATTTCAAAAGTTGCTTTATTTTTTATTAACATTCTCTTTTAATCGTGAGATGGAGTTACGGTTTTATTAACCAAATTACCTATGTACGAGTATGTTTAAATACAAATTTAATGATTCGTTTATCAAAGCCGAATAAAAATGGGTGCGATATTTTATGTAAAGCAAGACTGATTTGAAGCATTAATTCAGTACACAGTATGTGTCTAGAATCGGTAAGTCTAGACCGATTTTATCAGCCTACAGGGAATAAGGCTATAGGGGCTCCTAAGTCAGTATTATTTTGACCTCGTCTAACTTGGATTAACTAGAATCCTTCCAAAGATTAAATCACTATACAAGTTGAATTTTCGAGTTTGCTTAGATGGCTAAATCCGAATATATGAAGCGAAAAATGCTGAAACGAGTCTGAAGCCCGATTTCGATCAAAATTAAAACGGCTTACTTAATTGGAATTTTGAAAAAGCTTGAAAAAAATCACATCCATTAAATATTTCACCTTTCGATAGTGTTACTAATATGGAACGAATGGAAGTAATCGCATACGGCAAACTTATCATCTTGAACAAAATACTTTTACCTTAATATAACTTTTTGGAATGTCATTAGCTTGCCACGGGATTCAAACCCGGGCCCCATCAGTAAGACGCCGAATTCTTAGCCACCAGCCAGCTATTGGGTATCGCTGCTACGTCATAAGGTTTAGGTGTAATTACTCTGGTTGCCTTCATGAAATTAAACTTAAATCCAAAATAAAGGGTGCTTTTTTCGTTTCAAATGCGACGACGCTTTACACCGGACAGCAATCTAAATTGAGCCTTCGATCTCAGTAAGTGTCACATGTTGCTACTTACAGCAACGGGTCGTGTAACAATTGAGGACTGCGTCATAAATATTCCTCATCGCTCCGGGTGGTCACTTCGCCTGACCTTACGTTCCACTCAATTGTTGAACACTTGGACAAGCCATTTAGAGTTTGATAGATTGTATTCTATCGAAAGTTGTAGGTGACAATAGAGTTTTAAGGCTATGACAAAAAATATTTTAAAATAGGTTGAAGGACAAACGAAATAGATATCAAAATAATGTATAATTTTTCTATCGTATTTTCATCGTTTTTTAAGCTGTATTAAGATTTTTTTAACTTTTCAAAAACAATTTTAAAAAATTAAACTGACTTCAAAAAAAGGAATCTACGAAATAAAATTTGTTACATAATTTATGTTTTGGACGCTTCATATTTTTTTTTTAGGCTGGTGTTTGTATCATTATTTTTGTATAGTCGAAGTTGAAATATTTATGTTACTTGCCATATTACGTATATGCGATTCTTTGATCGAAGTTATACCTATTCAAATATCTATAAATATAGACCGGGGGCCAGCTCCCCGGGTGGCATAACTCGACCTCACACTACTCGTATCTAATTGTTAACGGCCGAGAATGGAAGTCCCACAGATCTGAGCTTCGATATTTCGCAATGTTTACGGTTTGAGCTATTGAGTTAAATGTTAGTAGGTGTCTTAAGATAGGTTTTTGTTATTTATGTAAGTGTTGGTCAACAGCATAATCTTTTCAATCTGTATGCTGTGCACAAATATTTATAGGTATTTATTTATTAGAATTTATTTGGCAGCGGTGATAGCCCAGTGGCTTAGAATTCGACCTCGAATCGAGGGGTCCGGCTTCGAACCCCAGTGGCACGCACCAATGACTTTGTAATAAAAGTTATGTGCGATTTATAAAATTAAATATCACCTGCTGTTACGGTGAAGGAAAACATCGTGAGGAAACCTGCATGCCTGAGAGTTCATAAAAAAAATGTTCTCAAAGGCATGTGGTGGACTAAGGCCTACATCCCTTTCATTGTGAGAGGAGACCCGACCCTGTAGTGGGTCATTAATGGGCACTGACATGACATGACATTTATTAGAAAAAAATAGGCTGGACTTAGTTCCTTTAGAAAAGATCTTAAAACTTCCAAATATCTCCGACATTGCATCTCCAAGTGAGAAATATGAGAATACAAATTTGAGAAATAGGCTTTGCGGCGGGTTAAGCGGGTGGCGATATTGGCTGAGCTACAATGATTCTACAACTTATAAAATGTTATGTGATGTTTTTTAATGTTTTTATATAACAACATTTTAATAAACTACATGATTTTTACCAAACATTCATTCTCTTACAAAATACAAAAGCGCAAAAAACATAAAATTGTAATATCCGAAAAATACTTTGGTAAAATTCATACGTGATACAATATCGAACAACGATTGACCAATTACGCATATTCCTCGCTGGACGTCCAATAAAGTTCGAAAAATTTGGGCGCAAAAAATCAAATGGCTAAGAGTGACTCCTGATATCTGCTGTTTGTTCCGTATGCGGAACATTCGAACTATGGTGAATTTCAAAGAGTTTTATAGTCATTGGGAGTTGTTATTTTTTATAATAATGACGACCCAAGGGGCGCAGTGGTTAAGACACTGGTGCGCTGCGCGGAAGGTCCTGGGCCTGGGTTCGATTCCCCGCAAAGCAGAGATTTGAATGATGAATTGGAATTTCTGTTTCTGGTGTAGGTGTGTTGTGTTGTTGTCTTGTGTGTGTCCATGGTACCCACGACACAGGGAATCCTAGTGTGGAGCTATGAGTGTGAAGCGTAATTTATTTATATTTTACAATAAACAGCCATGACAGCCACTACATTCTGAGTGGTGGTCAATGCTGACTATGGATAGTCTCGTCCTATATTTCTACTTTATCACCAACTTAAAAAAAGGGAGGGGGCAATTCTGTGACCAAAAACAGTGAACACGTTACCTGTTCCTTCATAACGTTACGTGTTCCTTCATATCGTTACGTGTTCCTTCATAACGTTACGTGTTTCGTTATGAACTTTAGATACTTATTTATATGGAAGTATCAAAAGGTAGCTACGTCTTCATGTTTAGATGTATAAATTCAAAAGCTTTTTTTATCATTTGCTCTCCTTTAAAAAAGTGAAAGTTTTATTTGCGGTTTTTTTTAATAGAAGCAGCGAAATGTGGTTGGATATTTTTATTCAGATTTTCGTTCTATTCGTTGGTACACTAATAAGTGATTCTTTGTATGGACCTTTGTTACTTTTAGTTAACTCATCTTTTTCTGCTTTCTGGGGATCGAATGCAGGGCCCTCCCTGCGATAAATAAAATAAATAAATAACGCTTCACACTCATAGCGTCACAAGAGGATTCCCTGTGTCGTGGGTGCCATGGACACACACAAGAACAAAATACACCCAGACCAGAAACAGAAATTCAAATTCATCATTCAATTTCAAATCTCTGCTCTGCTGGGAATCGGACCCAGGACCTTCCGCGCAGCGCACCGGTGTCTTAACCACTGCGCCACTTGGGTCGTCAAATACACGGACATGTATACTCTATAGTCTATAGTATACACGTTCGCATGCGCCAATGAACCCGTCTATATAAACCCCCGGATTAAACATAGGAACGGTACTTAACTGCAGCACGGAATACTAAAAACCGGTTATTAAACGTCACACTGACAATCCACTGTCAAACTCTACAAGCGGCGTTTCGGGACAAAATTGAATACATAACTTTGTCTTTATACGGAGCAGGTGGGTTTGCGGATATATGGTTATGTTGGTGCACGCCAAAATACGCGTTCGGTTATTGAAATCTATAGTTCTTTACGACCATAATCCCGTGGCGCGATCGTTAGATATGACCTTTTGGTGGCATCGCTAAATGATTGAAGACTTCCCGAATTAGAGTTCTATATAGGTAACTGTTATAGTCAGAACTATTGTTGTGTTTCGCTCTGATTTTCGGTAATGTTTCTGTAGAATTATGGGGTGTTCGTGTAATGAGGAAGTATTGATGGTGATGGAGCATGGAATGTTATTTTTGAAACATTATTTATTATGACGACCCAAGTGGCGCAGTGGTTGAGACACCGGTGCGCTGCGCGGGGGGTCCTGGGTTCGATTCCCAGCAGAGCAGAGATTTGAATGATGAATTTGAATTTCTGTTTCTGGTATGGGTGTGTTGTGTTCTTGTCTTGTATGTGTCCATATGGCACCCACGACACAGGGAATCCTAGTGTGCGGCTATGAGTGTGAAGAGTTTTTATTTATTTATTTATTCGCAGTAAGTCAGGATTAATAAACGATTTTTGGCAAGGTGGCAAATGCGTCTGAGTTTTATTAACCACTTTGATGTCCCCTGATTATTGCTATTGTGTCCATTTACTAGACACGTAAAGTGCTTATTAAGTTTCTCAAACGATATAATACATAAATATTATTATTACATATATCTTAGTTAAACGCTACGCATCTGTGAGTGTATCTGATTCTGTACGCAACAGTGAGGCGGAGTAGGTAGATAATATGTAAGTATATCAGATTACCTGTCTGACAGTTTTTACAAATAAAATATATTATTATAAATCCTTAACATCCATAAAAGCAACAGTTTACAAAACAACCATTCGCACCGAGAGGAAAAAACGCGCCAATTTCGACAAAAACCTTCCCCCATCACCCGTTCATTTCAAAACACACAACTCAAAACCTGAATCGCGCGCTCAAAAAACTCAAAATGCAAACCACAATCTCGCAGGTACTAGACGTCAAGCGCGGGGGCAAAGTGAAAAAAACAGCATCTCCGTCAACGACACAAAGGGCCCAAAACACATGTCAACACACCCCCACGTCGATTCAAGCCGCCCTTATTTACAACTCGTGATTAGAACGAAGGGTCGGCCAAAACATCCCTTAGCCATCCAATAAACGAGTCTGCTGAAGAAACCGTATCTTATTTGGAAATCAAAAAGCAGTCGAGACGAGGGCTTATTTCAAAATGCGAGGTGTACGAGAGCGTATGAGAGCGATTACGATTTGAACTCGAAAATGGGCTTGAAATGTGAGTTTTCTCGATATTCAACATGTGCCGTAAGCATGAACACTATACTAATATTATAAAGCTGAAGAATTTGTTTGTTTGTTTGTTTGTTTGTTTGTTTGTTTGAACGCGCTAATCTCAGGAACTACTGGATCGATTTCAGTGTTGGATAGTCCATTTATAGAGGAAGGTTATAGGCTATACTTTATTTTTTAAAAAATTAAGGGATCTGTAAGAAAATTGAAATGAAACCTATTTATGAGTGCGCTGCAAAAACTATTGACAAGAGAACAAAATGATGTACTACGGCTTTGTAGGTCTTATTAAGATCTACAAAAACGTCTGGGAGAGCACATATCTAACTATCATAGTTTAATCACAATAACCGCAAGTTCTATAAACCACGCAGGCGAAGCCGCGCGCACACTCTAGTGGTAAATAAAATCGATATCTCCCATCATAAATTACAGCCGTCATGTCTATATCAATCGAATCAATAATAGATGTAAAAAAATTCATTGAAAGACAATGACGTGTCGAACACGTCAAAAATATCATTCACATAATAGTATTATAATAAACATTTCGATTCATAACAACATCGATATAATTATGATGTAATAAAACATTTCGTATCAAATATAATAAATTATGCAAACATGAGTAACTTATTTAACAAAGATTCACAGCATCTGATGGGTTTATTATCGTTTTATTGTCGTTGTAGTTACAAAACGGCTTCGGCGGACCGTGACCACAAGCCGCTCTAGAAGGAACGGTGCAGGGCAAGAGGTGGTGGTTATACGAGCGTAACTGACTGATTTTAAATAATGTACTTACCGAGGATCAAGCAGGGAAACTAATAATTAACAAAATCTATTTCTGCTACCAAAATATTAATGTTGGGGCGTAAGTATGAGTCCTGTCGAGTGTTCAATGCTATTCATGCACGCATTTTCTAGTTTTTTTCGCTGTTTTTCATATTTATATCGTAATGCATTTCAAGCCTTGAAGGATGTATAAAAATCAATGAGAAATATAAATAACTTAAGTAATAGATTTTTTGTAACTACAATAAGAAGAAGTCATTGTTAGCCGATTTTTTTTTGTCTTGTGTGTGTACTCAAATTATTTTCTTGATGATGCAATTTAATGGCAAAATCAAACTATTAACAGGTTATTTATTTCTGTAAACGCAATAAAGAGACTTTATTTACGAACTTAATTTGTATCAAAAAATTGAGGTCTTATTAAATGAAGTATTTTTTCACTGCAGAAATACCTGTTAATCAGTATGTTAGTCAGAAACTGTGAATTTCGTAGTAGGAACATCAGTCTCCTCCACTCACTCTGTGGCACGCTTGCACGCTTCTTACCATTTTAAAATTAGATGCAGCTTTTATTTACGAGTATATCCCAACTAGCGTCATAGATACTGTATTATTTTGCGCTCAAACACTATTGTGAGTCGATGACAAGAGACTATATACCTACAGATGATCATGTACACATACTATGAAGCCTCTGAGCCTCTGAAGTTTGACATCGTTCGAACAGTGATCGGCTCAACATGTCCGTAACACGTGTTGTAAGTTCGACCCGTCGGAAGCAAGGTCTACGCTCCATCTGTGTATACATATAATAATATGTCGGACATCTAATTCCTACATAAAACTTCAAATATATAAGTAGTGACCATTCAATGTCCTCAAGGTGACTCCATGACTGTTTGCCTATTTTAAAAAATGCCTTATTAATGAAAATAAAAACTACTAACGACGACGACCCAAGTGGCGCAGTGACGACCCAAGCGGCGCAGTGGTTAAGACTCCGGTGCGCTGCGCTGAAGGTCCTGCGTTCGATTCCCAGCAGAGCAGAGATTTGCATGATGAATTCGAATTTCTGTTTCTGGTCTGGGTGTGTTGTGTTCTTGTCTTGTGTCCATGGCACCCACAACACAAGGAATCCTAGTGTGGGGCTATGAGTGTGAAGCGTTATTATTATTATTATTACTAACACCGGTTTTTTATTCTGCTATAGATACTCAAAAGGTTATTTTCATTCTGCACATTTCATTAACAAATCTTTCATATAGTTTGACATTTTGGTGAACAGTTCGAGCCAAACCATACAACACGTGTCGGTGCTTCCAATGAATATCAGAACAAGAACGTCCCGCATCTGAGCGTAGCGACGACGTCTACACCCGGTATCTCCATACTAAATGGCAAATATTGGTTTGTGTTTTACATACGTTTGAGAATGTAGTGATGGTAAGGCTGGATAAATGTCTGATATCTTTTTATTAGATAAAGATACGTCGATTATTTCTAACACAGTGTTAAACAGTCCGATATACATAGTCAGTGGATTTCAAGATCAAGATGATTGTTTCTAAACTATCTCTGATATCTGCACCTCCCCAATCAGACGAGTGCATCTGAAAAACTGTAAGACTACATTACTTTAAACAGCTCCAAACAAACCACAACCTCTTTTACTATTCACTAGTAAGGACTTAAAGGACTTATTTATGGATTTAAATATCATAATCGGCAATTTTTTGCCTTTTCCGGCTGTAATATTTTTTTTTACCATCCGTCTTATACAAAAGAATGTACGACATTGTAAACCCTTTTCTGACAACTACAAGATTCTTCCCCACAATAAATCTGTTACAGTCGAGATCACTTTCCCCCGACACGTTGTCAAACATGTCCGACACACGTGTTCAAACACCTGCGCGAGAACGTACGAGTAAGTGCACGCTTCCGACCCTCGCAACAGCTCGAGCGTTGGAAGTGTTAACACCCATTTTAGGGTTAGAGTTGGTGTTAATGGTCTTCTTTTTTTAAAGGTTTCTTGCTAGTGCGTAGACTCATTGCCATATTTACGAGTAGGTATATAAACAGTTATTAAAGTGGCAATGGGCTGGCCACATCGTTCGCAGGACTGACAACCGATGAGGAAAAAAGGGCCTCGAATGGCGACCACGTTTAGGCAAGAAGTACAGGCCGCCCTCCGACCAGGTGGACTGATAACCTGAAGAAGACAGCGGGAAACCGTTGGATTCAGAGGGCCCAGGAGCGGGCGGAGTGGCGTCGATTAGGGGAGGCCCATGTCCAGCAGTGGACTACTAAGGGCTGAAAGGAAGGAAGGAAGGATATAAACAGTTAGCGTTTTTACCATCGCTTGTGAATGCAGATAAGCATACCTACGACGACCGACGAGTTAAAGTATGAAGATCCTTAAAAAACACTTTACACACAAATTATTGTAAACAAACTTTGAAATTCCTACCGCCCCGACTTAATAGTAATCTCGAGATAATAGTCCCATCGATGGGACAAAGTGGATAAAAAAATTGTGTTGTCTGGGAAAAGGAACAAAGTTCTTTACATCATTTCTTTCGAGAGAGAAACACAGAGAAAAAGTGAGGGAAATGTTACACTTTTTTCTTGCGTGACGAATTCTACCAATTCACTCTACTATAACCGTATGGAAACAGTAAAATCGACTATGGAAACAGTCGAATCTAGGGCGATTTTATAACGCTACCACTTAAAAAATAGTAGCCAATAAAATAAATTGTCGCTACCCAATAAATCTTACACGTAACCTTTTAGCCAAAGCAAATAACTTTCGACAAATTACAGACTCCACTTGAAAACAGTCATTAACTTATCGGGAGCACTTTAGACCTTAACAAATTGTCAACATTAGAACCGGGAAGTACACCTGCCTAGCTCAGGTGCGGAGTCCCTCCTTGTATGAGAAAATACAGAAATAATTAGGATATTTTGGACTTAAGGACATTTTAGTTAGAAGTAATTCAAAATAAGTCGGAAGATATACAAATAGGGATCAGAATAAGGGTGCAGATGCGTTACTCCGCTTTTAATTGCGTTACGTCGAGACTTCGATCTGTAGACTTCTAGCAGTGATGCCTTTAAAGATTTATAAACTGAAATAAAATACAATTAATCTACATCTTTTTTATACAAACAATTTATGCTTAACTTTGATCTTAGCAAAGTCGTATAAGCTCTACTATATGAAATTAGATTGGAAGGTTTTGTAAAAAACTCATAGCGTTTTCAATACAATTCAGATTTCAACTAAAACGACATCAGGAATCAGTCGAAATTTTTAACTGAATAAAACTGAAATCGAACAGAATGAGCGAGTTTGATTGAAAAATATATTTCATCGAATCAGCTTCATCAGTCGAAAAATAGCGTTTTGTTCGCGTCGTATAATTAAATTTAACGGTTGTTAAGTTCAGTACGCACAATCCAAATACAATCGGATACTCTCAATGCAATATACGGCACGTCCCAGACCTAGTTCATTATGAACTAGCTTTTGTTTGCGCGCTCTGCCGTGCAGGCTTGGATTTTTGTGTGATTTTTAATTTTAGCTATGGAACTTAATATTTGTGGGCTAAAATGTCTTCTATATAGTAAATTACCCTTCACATTTCCTACTATCTAGTGTAAGTCCCGTTAAAATCTGTTTCGCCGATCCAAACAAACAGAAGAATAGATAAGACTGAAATAACCTTTTTGGTGTATGTTCTTGACTATTTTGAACCACTATAGGGTCGGGTCTCCTCTCACAATGAGAGGGATGTAGGCCTTAGTTGTGGACCTACGCTGGCCTACTGCGGGTTGATGGACTTCACATGCCTTTGAAAACATTTTTTTTGTGAACTCTCAGGCATGCAGGTTTCCTCACGATGTTTTCCTTCACCGTAACAGCAGGTGATATTTAATATTATAAATCGCACATAACTTTTTTACAGAGTCATTGGTGCGTGCCACTGGGATTCGAACCCGGACCCCTCAATTCGAGGTCGAATTCTAAGTCACTGGGCTATCACCGCTTGACTATTAGGTGACTGTTAATCAATCAATATTAAAGTTCCTACTCTGTTAGCTTTTGGTTATAAATAAATAGATCATTGATGCGAATACATAATAATTGAAAGCAGCTTAGCACTTCTCTTCATGTATTAACATTTAAGAGGTATACTTTCATCATATTGAAAAGTCTTTCTACAATAAGGAGTCATAGAGCATACCATCACCACAATGCTCCAACGCGGAAGTTGAAGACGCGGGAGAATTTTTTAAATTATGTCCATCAAACATAAATTAGTCAAGGTAATCAGACTTCAAGTTCTCTTATTGAGAACAAGTATTAAAGAGATGGCACCAGGGGCGTTTGTCACTTGTTAACGTCACGCTTTTGTATGCGCGTCAGTAACAAGCAAATAAACTCGAAGATCGAGTGAAGCACACTCGATCGAGATTGTTCGAGATCACTCCTAACCCCGACGGTTATATTGCGCGCTGATTGCGTTCAACGCGCGTCGTCAGCTCGTTAAAAAACGTCGGGTATACTGTATTCTCCCTTAGTTATACTCAAGAGTGTGCAGTCATCTAGGTGTTAACATGAAAGGAAGTAAAAGCAGAAAAAGTACGGCGTCTTATGATAAAGTACCCCACTTGGAATGGCGTATAGCCCCACTGCTAGGGTAGACCGCTAAGAACGTCGAGCGTGGTCAGTACCCTGATGAGTGACTGTTAGTGGAGAATGAAATGCTCGTTTCTGTGCTTCATAGGGCACGTAAAGCCGTCGGCCTGGTTGTTATTGTGAAGACAGCAGTCGTTAAACCTTCTTGGTTTGAGGACATTCGACAGGGGTTGACCACTAGCCCGTTTCTCCATCAATACGCATAAGCTTCAGGCCTCCTGCTGTGGAAAGAGACCCGTTCCCACCAGTGAGACATAAAGGGTTACAGCCAGTAATAATGTTAGTAGAAACTTTGAGGGAATGATTTTATGTCGATACACTACTTTGGATAACCCATTTCAATTTCCAGGCCGTTCCAACACGGCCTAACATTTCCGAATTTGCATGAAAAATCATAAAACAAAACGCGAGCTACCACGTCGCTATCGCCATCAACCATTCCCGAGACGTGATCCGCGTTCGAATCCGCGATGTGGTTCCCTTTGAAAGCGAATATCACGTAATGTTATCCAATTTCCTATTTGTATTACCCGGATTTTATGTTCCAAGTTCGCTGTTTAATTTCTAACTTCTGTCATTATCGTTATGGGAGAAATTCGTAATTACTTTTCTGTTGTCAATATCGCTTTGGTCAGCTTTGTTCTGTATCTCATTTTGGAAGATCAAAGGATTGTACTGTAAAACTCGGGTATTGGAATTTTGGAATTCGTTGTTGGGTTCGATATTTCGGTGATTACTTTCGACGGTATAGATTTTTGGGAGGCCCTTGTGTAATATTGAATAGATATAAGATTGTTTTTCGCTAGTCGAGTAAAGAGTGAAATCCAAACGTTATGAAATTTTGTTTTAGAATTATTGATTTTTGAAGGAGTAATAAATTAGTAGTAGAAAGCAAAAATGTTCTCCACCAATCCGCATGAGCAGCGTAGTGGAGTATGCTTCAAGCCTCCCCCTGTTGTGACACTCATGCCCAACAGTGGGCCATAAAAGGGGTGCAGACGAACATTTATGTGACCTTAGATAACCATGTGCAATTCTTACAGATTTGACTGAGGTTTTAGGTATTTTTTACTTCTAAGGAATCCATTTTATTTATCTATCAACCACACCTACCCAAGAGAAGAAGGTGTAAGTGCTAACTATTTTCATGCTGAATACCATGCTGTAGTGGTGGCGATAGGAAACACCCCGGGCACACAGCAAAGTTTTCTTTACAAATTTGGATCAAACCTTAATTCGGTAAACTCTGCATTCGCCTGATTACGAGGATATTCTACCTTCGAATCTATATTGTTCTTAAATTACCCACCTAATTAATGCCCACTAACATCGATGTTTTTGTGCTCTATTATCACGGCATGCACATTTCGTTCATCAAAGGCTCGTGTTGCGTCATTACCATACGTGTTTCAATTAATTCCTTTGTCGAGTACACCGCTATTTGCTGAAGCTTCGCTATTGGAATGTGGTGAACGTTGCCCAACCACAGCTGTTTTAACAAATGTGCTTATACATACATTTGTGGTCCAAATTTAATTGTCGCCGTCAGTAATGACCGACGATTTGTTGTCAAAATTGATGATTATAGCTAAATTGATTATTTATAATTATCAAAATGCGGTGTCTATTCACGCTCGCGTCATTGGGTTTGAAAATTTCCACCGCTAATTGCATCGCTCAAATTGTTTTCGATGTATTGTTTGCGTGTGTAAAATTGTTACGTTAAATCAAATCAGTTTGGTTGGTTCTATTCGATTTTGGTAATTACATTTTGCTATCAAGTTAAATAGTTGTAGATGCAAGCCGGCTGTGTCCTTCATAGAATTAATACTTGATTTTTGTTTTTGTAGGTGGTAGTAAGCAATTTCACATTTGAAAAGGTACCAATGAATAATCGTAAACTCTGCAAACAAAACTCACTTTAGGAATCCCACCCAACCTAGATTACACATAGCGTATTCGATATTATTTACAAGAACTTGGTTATGTGTTTTCGCTCGATCTGACGACGATGAAAGCCCTGATACAGTGCTTACAGCCCATTGATACTCACACTCAATCATTTAGGACTCAATTAAAATACAAATCGTATCTGAAGTCGTGTGTAGGTGTGTTGTTGCCTCAAATATTTTATTTGAGATTTACTCACACACCTACAAGACATGACAGAAGACAATGGTAAGTTGTTGTGTACACTATGCTATCAACATGCTATGTTCTTAATGCTCTACGATCTTTAGAGACAAAAAAGAAGAAAATAAAGAGTCCAAGACCCACAAAAGGTCGTAGCGAACGGAAGTTAGTAAGGATACTTGAAGCTCAGTGGATTTACGCGGTTAGTTCTACACATTACTCGAAAGCGTCTTTGACATAGTTCCGCAATTCACGCATACTCCGATGTAGGTCTTTGATACTAAAAATTATTTTTCCTTAACTTACACTTTTCAAAGCAGAACGTTGCTTCAAAGTGCACTTGAAATGTTTAGTTTACTTAGAACTAAAC
The DNA here is from genome assembly GCA_905147235.1 of Erynnis tages. Lineage (NCBI taxonomy): Eukaryota > Metazoa > Arthropoda > Insecta > Lepidoptera > Hesperiidae > Erynnis > Erynnis tages. Next base: position 10,168,920 of record LR990087.1, read on the forward strand.
CTGGAACTGTAAAGAGAACGTTTAACGATTTAGTTGTAGTGCTTGTGAAAATACAGGTTAAGGGGTTTCAGGTTGAAACTAGTAATGAATAAAAATCAAAATATAAATCAACGGAACTAATTCAATATATAAAACAAATTCATTTAATTTGCCCGGAAAAGTACCTACCTAGATAGAACATTATAAATCGCAGTGAAGAAGAATATTTTCGTGCCTTGTATTCTGATTAGGGATCTGATAGGGTAAAACTCCTTCCTTCCTTTCAGCCCTTGGTAGTCCACCGCTGGACATGGGCCTCCCCTAACGCCTACTCCTTACATTAAGTCTGTAGGAGTAGTTTTTGTACTTTGTTTGTATATTTTGTCCTTAGTTTCTGTACTGTTTTGTATTGAACAAAGCCTTACTATGCTTAGCTATCATAGTAGGTACCTATCTACTGCCAACATTACGTCATGTTATACATTATTTTTTGGAAATTAATTGCCTGTCCGTCCGACTCACCAAGCAATTACTCTACGGTGAATACCATAAGGTGTTCAAGCAAAAAGCTTTATGCCTACCTATCATTTGTTATAACGACACTGTCGTACTGCGGTTAAAATATCCGGGTTCTAGTTGATGTCATAAATAGAGTTCCTTATCCAAATGTATTATGTCCTCTTAATCTGTCTATCATTAAGGCCTAAATATAAAAGACTAAAAGCAAATCTAAGAAACACCTTTAAATTAAATTAAAGTCAATTAAAGTTAATCAAGCAGCGGTGATAGCCCAGTGGCTTAGAATTCGACCTCGAATCGAGGGATCCGGGTTCGAATCCCAGTGGCACGCACCAATGACTTTGTAATAAAAGTTATGTGCGATTTATGAAATTAAATATCACCTGCTGTTACGGTGAAGGAAAACATCGTGAGGAAACCTGCATGCCTTAGAGTTCACAAAAAAAAATTTTCTCAAAGGCATGCGAAGTCCACCAACCCGCAGTAGGCCAGCGTGGTGGACTAAGGCCTACACCCCTCTGGGTACTGACATGACAAAGTTAATCAAAATTAAGTTAAAGTCTGTGCAAACAAGAACACAGTGATTTAAATAACAACTTGATTGGATTGAAATAATTCTAGTGCTCGAGCAAATCTCAACCTTTGTAAGCTTCACATTTCTGACCAATTGCCTTTAACAAACACAGAAGCCGTTCCGTAGCGTGTCGGTTTAAACAACATTAATAACAGAGGCGGCGCCGTGTGCCAGCGGCGGCCATTACAGCTCGGCTGACCTGCTGCTCTTCTGATAAAGGCTCCCTTTATAACAAGCGAAACAACATGGATATTTGCTCTGGATGAAGGCTCAAATGATTTCTTAGTTAGTGGCCGGTAACTAGAGATTTGAATAAGGAATAACAATTTGAGGATAACGGAATTGGTTGAATTTCGTCTTTCTACCAAAGGAGCCATTCTTGTTTTAGGGTGACAATACTACTGTTAGACATTCTATTATATTTTCTATCTGACAATCTGCTGATAGACCATGCTACACTAAAGGGTAAGAAGTTATGTGAAACAGATTTTTAAACTACGAACCTGATACTCGGACATTGGGAGAAAAATAAATATGAAATTCACGTACCTATCATTTTTACGAACACCAAAATTATGTTGTTGGTTTTCTAAGCGCTAGGATATAAGCGATTTAAATTACAAATGGTATATAATTAATGCTAGCGCTAGAAGTAATTCAAATGTTAATAAATCCACATTGGCGTATGAAAAAATTCAAGAGCTAAAACTCGTTACGCCAGCGATATTTCATCCAGTGCTCTACTTAGTAATGGATCCCGTATCGTGCTAAGAACGATAATGGCTCTGTTGTTCCTGCCGATAACTCAGACGGAACACGCCGCTCTGCGATTTACATGACTTGTTCTCTATGAAATATAGACTCATAACTAGGAGAATTTCAGCTTGAACTGATTGACTTATTATGCCAGTGCATTACAAGCTCTGTATTCAAGAGCTCGATATAAAACAGCGCCTGTCGTGAAAGACAAGAAAGGAGGAAGAGATGTAGATACAGATATATTACTCAATTACTATAAAAAAAAATTAAAAAGGAATTCTCCTTCAAAGCCGGCAACAATAGGTAACGTTGACCGCTTGCAATCAGGTGGCCCGTCTGCCAATTTGCCATTTTTGTATAAGAAAATCCTTCACTCCTTCTAGGGTAAACTAACTCCACCTTCAAAACAGGAGCACAGCTAATCAGGATCACCCAATACACCAGAAAAGGAATTAATAACCGTATAATGACATCTAGTGTTTCCCGTTACCAAGATACGATTATATAAAGTACGCCATCAAATCAGATCAGATTACACGCGCCATCGAGGTTTGAGATTAAGGAGTTCACTAAGTTAATCATATCACAATATGATCTTAGCGTTTAAGCAATATGATTCTGAACATAGAACAACTAATTTTGATGGGTAGGATAAGTTAACGGAAGGACAAGTTGCGTTAATTTGCTGCAGCTTCTTAAAATATTTTAAAACATATTCTAAGTAAAATTTTTGGTGGTGTTTTAATGTCAGTGAAATAATAAGGTAATGAAATTGATACTATCTATTGACATGACGATTATAAGATTATAGAAAACTCACGTATTCGTTTATTTTGCGATATCTTGCTAGAGCGAGAGCTAGAGCTCCCATTTATATTTGTCCTGTTATATTCCACCTTGAAGTACCTCCATCTAAGATTAAACAAAAAAATCTTCACGCACTTAAAAGAATATCGGTCATTACAAATACTTAATAAGTGAGAAGAGAATACTTAATAAGGCAGCGGTGATAGCCCAGTGGCTTAGAATTCGACCTCGAATCGAGGGATCCGGGTTCGAATCCCAGTGGCACGCACCAATGACTTTGTAATAAAAGTTATGTGCGATTTATGAAATTAAATATCACCTGCTGTTACGGTGAAGGAAAACATCGTGAGGAAACCTGCATGCTTGAGAGTTCACAATAAAATATGTTCTCAAAGGCATGCGAAGTCCACCAACCCGCAGTAGGCCAGCGTGGTGGACTAAGGCCTACATCCTTCTCATTGTGAGAGGAGACCCGACCCTGTAGTGGGTCATTAATGGGTACTAACAATAAGTGAGAATACGATTAACAGTATCATCAACAAACAATTAAACTACACTTATCTTCTTGTATACTTGGGATGAAGAGAGTGTTTTGAGCAGAAAGAAAGAGGATCAGTCAGTACTGGATCTACGAGTAATTCCGTGTCAAGCCCAACTTCGCTAATTTCAATTGAAAATCGGGTGGAAGCAGCGACATCGCGAACCTTTGCGTAATTATTCCGAGGGATATAACCATTTGAGAATCTCTCCGTAATTCTGTTAGCACTCCGCGATGTCGTTGCGAAGTTCGAAGTTTGAAGGTCACTGGTGAAATAAGATTTTTCCTTGTCTTGTACGCTGTCTCGCCTTCTTATTTATTTTCCTCGACCTGAACTTTTTCTGCTCGGTTTATTTCAAATAAAGTGAGTTAGAAAAGGCATTAGGGTGTTGGTTCAGTCTTGGTGGTTACGAGCGCAATGTTTTTGTTGAGACAAAGAAAAAGACTTTTTCTATGACTGTAATAAGATATAATGATAATGATGTTCACCTTCAATATAGATTCTGGGTCAAATTTTTGAAATGACGTTTTTTTACTCCACGTTTTTTTGATGAATGAGCATCTCTGGGTTTTAGGTTTATGTAAAAGAAGCTATGTTACTGTCTTGCTATATGAATCCTACTTTTCGCTGTCGCGGCCATTTTGAGTTGTAAGGACGTGTTCATGAACTTCTTTCTAAATTCTTCATTATGTTTAAATTCACCAACACCTTTCTTTCAAAATTGTATTGCTTTAAGTGACCCAAAGGTCTGGAAATTTTTCAAACCTACGTGCTTAACTTGCTGTAATGGTGATGAAACCTGCATCCCTGAGAGTTCTACTAAAGGTTCTTATGCCTTTATGCAAGCTTCTTTTTGTGTGAGACCCTTTATTTTTATTTAGTTTTATGAGATCAGCAATCGTTATTATTTTATTCCGAAGTTCACCGCCGAAGTTCGACACGGCGGATCATATTGCCTAAATCTCGAAACTATATTGTCGGAGATGATTAAGTCTACTCCTTGACCTCGGCGTAATCTGATCGTGTTTGAGACCGGACTGTTTATATTGCCTCTTGATCGTATTATGTAACTTCGCCCTAATTTGCTGTGGGATATTGTCGTTAATATTTAATAATGTCGGCGGTCGCGTAATTGGAATGTCTGGGAATATTTTTAGGGGATTAATTTTTTTATGCGGCAAACTGTTACTATCGGCGGAACCATTGTAGGGTTCCTTACCGCCTCCCTTATAATTCGCCGTGAAGCAGCATAATTTTCTTTTTTTAATCCTCCATTTCTATCTTAATCCCCATGAGCAGCCTACAACAAAATGTTCGCAAGGATCTTATCGTACGGTAACTTTTGCATGCGACATAGTAATTCGGACACAGGGTAAGGCATTGACTACATGAGTCCCATTCACATCTCATTGACGATCTTAGTGCCGCAGTGGTTAACACACCGGTGCGATGCGTGGAGGGTCCTGGGTTCGATTATTTATTATTGTGAGAAGAGACCCGGTTCTGTAGTAATACTAACAGGTTCACTAGCACACAGATTATTCTAGTAGATAGACTCAAAAGATAAATTAGATTAACTTGCCACTTGTATTATAAATGCTACAAGATGTACGAAGTTAATTTACATCTGAAATGAGTAATTAAGTAGAGTGCAGTAACTATTGCACCGGGACTGCAGGCATATACAGCAAGCAGATGTGCTCTAAACTATGCGCATGCTGAATGTTTTGACTGAACCCTCTGCTACTTTGTTTAATTTTACTTGTTCTAAGAGAATAATTCTTGCAGTGGGAATATTACTATGAGCGATCACAATTCGGTTTTCATGTGGTTTTTTGCCTCGTACCAATTATTTTCAAATATGTTTTAAAGTGGGTCTTAAGTTACTGGCGACAAAATCATCACGTTTCAAAAAAAATAGTGTCATAAAAAGGGGTTTTCAAAAAAAAAAATTATAAAGTGGCTCTTAAAGCAACGCACTGGCTACCCTGCCAGTGTTACCAATGTTCATGGGCAAAGCTGACCACTTACTATCAAGACCTGTTTACTTGGTTTTGCCTTGAAAAAGAAATAAGAAATTAAACCAAGATTTAATCATTGATTCATAACACCGCTCAAAATGGAATCTTATTTAATATAAGATATCGTATAGACACGTCAATTAGATAAAAATACGCCTGTCATTGCTTACTTAATGCCGAAGCCTATCTAATGTAATCCAGGGTTGTCCTTCCTCTGTCGTATTAAGACTGCTTCTATATTTATTAAAAGACTACTTTCAGCTTAAATCTACCGGATTTTGGAGTTCGTTCCGCTCGGAACTCCGGTGCATTTTATAGTTTAGTTTTAGCACTAAAAGTTTAATGGCGGAGATTTCGCTGAAATATCGAGGATTTTGTGTTCCTTCGTTGTTTTTATGGTTCGGACTTAAGGTTTGTTATCTTAACTTATATCGGCGTCTGTTGGAGCGAATATGTCATCAAGACTATTTTGTCACGCAATTGACTCAGGACCACCGAAATATTTAATGCTAAAACTCTTACCAATGTAACATTTAGGTTTTCCGCGTGGAATCCAGGGATCAAAATCCAAAGGTTTAATATACTTTTCAAATAAACAGTCTGAAAATTTAATTATGGCGATGATAAATCCCTCGTTAGTCCATGCCTCCGTATAACATCAAATACAATTTTGGTAAAGGGAGATCTCCTACCAGATGAGGTGATCATGCCTGGGGAGCTGCTTTGCTCCGATTACGTCATGTCGGAGTTTTGTATATGCTAGCAATGTAGAAAACTTCGATAGCGTGATTCAGGATCGTGTGGCGCCATCTCTTGACTAGAGGTGCAAGTCGCCACAAAATTTCCACCAAAACACAACTTTTAAAATATCTGTTTCATTTGTCCCCATTTTGACCCAAAATTCTCTTTCCAGTGCCAACATCAGACGTTCAAGGAGTCCTGGGGAAGAAGGCATCGTTGCCCTGCGACATCCAGCCGCTGCACGCTGAAGACGCAGTGGTGATGGTGCTCTGGTTCAAGGAGTCTGATGGCGAACCTCTGTACAGGTGATAATAGACTATAGAAGGGAGACCGATTAAAGTCCCAGTGACTTTTTAAAAGAAAAGTCCACTTTTTTAAATTAATAATGCCACCAGCTGTAGATGCTTTCCTGACGATTGAATTGATCAAAGATGTCCGAAGATTTCTTCGCTAAATTTTAACGTTTGGTGTGATTTCGGAAGGATATTCTCCTGTGTGCCTACATGACGATTTCAACCATAGGCTTATAACCGTGGTTCATTTGCTGTAACCCTTTAATGGCCCACTGTTGAGCACATGTCCCCACAACAGGAGGAAGCCTGGAGGATACTTTATCACGCTGTGCCAATGCGAGTTGGTGAATAATCGGGCCAACCCCTGCCGGATGTTTTCAACCGCCCATAAGGCCTCCGACAAGGTTTAACGACTGCTATCGTATCGATAACAACCGGGACTGACGGCTTAACGCGTCCCCCGAAGGACGGAAGCACGCATTAATTCACCACTAGCGGTCACCCATCCAGGTACTGACCGCGCCCGACGTTGCTTGAATTTTTCGATCGCTTGCGATCTCTCGCTTCGATCTACTCAAGCAGCGGGCTTCAGTCATTCAATTTCAATCCAATTCATGGTTCATTGTCAGTAACCCATTAATGATCCACTACAAGGTTGGGTCTTCTCCCACAATGAGAAATTCTAAGCCTAAATCCACCATGGTGTCCTGATGTGGGTTGTCGTACTTTACATACCTTTGGGAGCATTTTTTGTGAATTCTCAGGCATGTGGTTCGCCTCACGATATTTTCCTTCACCGTAACAGCAGGTGATATTTAGTTTTATAAAGCGCACACAACTTTTTACAACTTTGCCACTGGGATTCAAACCCGGATGTTCGCGGTCGAATTCTAATCACTACATGGTTTATTATTATGTGCTAACCAAAATTTCGGTTTCTAGCTACGACATCCGAGGCCGCTCCTACAACCAGCCCAAGCTCTGGTCTTCCGCCCACGTGTTCGGCAACCGAGCGTTCTTCCGCGGTGGGGCGACGCCCGCGGTCCTGATGATAGACAATGTGATGGCTGGCGACGCCGGGGTCTACAGGTGCAGGGTGGACTTCAAGAACTCGCCTACGAGGAACCTGAAAGTCAATTTTAGTGTTATAAGTGAGTACAAGTTGCGGAAATCTGACACAACTTTGCCGATCATGATTTAACGGTTTAAAATAAGATCTAATACAGAAAAAGCAGTTTAAATATATAAGAGAGTACTTTTTCTTTGCTAAACAACATATTATGCTAGAAAATAAAGCATAAATATTCACAAAATGAAATTTTCCCGAGGCGAGAGTATCCGCACTGACAATGAAACTGACACTGGTAGTTTGTTTACTCAGGAGTGATGTATGATCGAATGTTGTCATAATTATAGATTGCCGACTTGCTTAATACCAGTGACAGTAAAAAAATTTCGCAGCGGCATTAATTTAACTTTTTTGAATGTAGGCAATGTTGAGCTATAAAGGCAATTTTACAGCATTTTACGGTACATAATCCGAGTACAATGCAGTATATTTAAACAACAAGTCTTTCATAATAAAAGGAACGGAAGCATACATCATCAGGCTTCATAGTTCATATAGGATGTTTTAAACCGTTCGAAACTCGCTTTCAATCAATAACAACTGGGTAATTTTAAGGAGATCTCTATTAATTAATGTATGCTAATCAGATTGAAATAAATGACACTGGCCTTTACTTCATCGTTTACTGTCAAAGCAACGGCTAAGTTTGTAATGTGCTCCTTTTCTTATGTTAGAATATTCAAATCACTTTCTCGCTCAATCGAAATTCACAATTGCGTTACTAAATAACCTTTTTAGAGTCGGTAAAAAAGGATTACTTCTCCTATTTTTTATCTTCTAGAAAAAAAGATTTACAAAATCTGATCATATATTCTGCACTATCGTATAATTAGTGATGCGAACAAGTGATTTCTGTGTAAACGGATACCTACTAAAACACCCCTTTGCTTGTACATCCGAAACAAGTTCGACACACAAATGCACTGTGAAACTGAAATACAACTAGTAGGAACCAAGAACGAGACAGCTAAACAAGCATTGCTAGCGAACCTAATTGATAGAGCAAGCACGGCTACTTGCATCCATAAACAAACGGTTTATTGACCAGTTCATCAAGTGGAAAACACATTGAGCGTTCCTTGTTAGGTAGCGTCTGCTTAGTTCTAAGAACGGGAAAGTTTCTTGCAATTTGTTTCATTGTCATGCTTTTATAAAAAAATAATCATCACTATTGTAAATTTTTTTATTTTTAGATATAATATGCATTTTGCCCTAATTACTAATTTTTTGGGTCGTTCCCATTTGGTCTCATAAATGCGAGATTTCTGCTGAGATTTATGAGACCAAACCTAGGTCTTAACTCCAAATTTGCTCCAAAATTGTGTCTGATCTGGGTGTGTGTGTGTTCTTGTCTTGTGTTTATTTATGGCACGCACGATACAGGAAATTATTTTAAACAGGTGAATCATTAAAACAAAGAAAAATAAAAACACAAAGCTTTTCTTTCAGTACCTCCAAATCGTCCAACGATATACGACGCCAAGAGACGGGACCGGACGAAGCTAGTGGAACCTTACAATGAAGGCTCCAACGTCCTGCTCATATGTGAAGTTGAAGGGGGTAAGTGGTTATTATTATATTCTTGAGGGATGTCGGATTTTTTCCCACCACAGGATGCAAGGATTAAGCCATAAAAAGTAAGTAAATATAATATATATATAGAACGGAATTAATAATAAAATAATTGTTTTGAATCCCTGGTAACTCCCAAACTAAGTAATGGGACCGTAGCATGGAAGCGTGCATTTAATTCACTACTAGCGAGATCACCCAGTTATTGACGGCACCTGACTTTACTAAACTTTTTCGGTCGCTTGCGATCTATGTATTACTCAAGCAGTGGGGTTATGGGCACTTTATTATTTGAAGGTGTCTCCTTTTACCATAGTAATGATGTTCCCAACTTGCATTTCATTTCTGGTCATAAATTTTTTATTCTGCAAAAATAATGTACCTACCCTAAGAATTAAATGTCAGGAAATTTTTTTTACCTCAATGTCACTTCTCGCCCACGTCTACTATACTTTTTAATTTAGGTAATAATAACATGGAAAATATTTTATTAATTAAAATAGTTTTTGAGAACAACGACGAGTTCGAGTCTCGAGAATTTCCAGACCGAGATAATTTATAACTTCAAACTTAGAAGTCAAACAAGCGTCATTTGTTTTACAACACGCAAGACTCTGGTGACAAATTTGGAACTCCAATCAAGACTCGGGCTGACTTCACTTGTTTAGACACTCGAGTCGACACGAGCGTAGACGTAAACAGACTGGAGTTTAGAAATTCGGTGACTGTCAAAAGTTTTCAGTAGTTCGCTGACGAGGCTTCGAGTTCTAGCGTGTTTTTGCTCTAAGTCATAAACAAGATATATTTGAAAAGTTGTCTATAACCCATTAGTGACCCCATCCCGAATCCGAATCTTTTCTCACGATGAGAAGGATGGAGGCTTCATCAAGCACGCTGCTAGTCTACTGCGACTTTGTCGTACTACATATTTCTCATATGAGGAAGTGCACTCAGCCATGCAAATTTCCTTACAATGTTTTTCTTTCGCTGTTACTACAGAGGACATTAAATTTTGTAAAACCCCATAGCTTTTTGAAAGTCATTGGAACGAGCCAATGGGATTCCAACCCGGACCTCCAAATAAGCGGCCGAGGAAGAGAACCACTACGCTATCACCACTTCTTCTTCAGTTAACATTAAACCATTATTTACACAGTACTACTTTTTACTTAGTTCCATGTTCTGTATCACCAATCCTTGTTTAGTTAACATTGAAACATTATTGCACAGTACTACTTTTTTTTTTACTCCTTTCCATGTTCTGTTTTTAAACTACCTTTTATTTATTTACTCCAAATCCGTGGGTTTTAATGCCCAGACCACCGTGAAGGTCGATTTACCGATCATTACCACTTGTTTGCTTATCATTCACCGCGTGTGTCGTTACCATTGTTTGAATATGTTCGATTCCGAGTTGTTTTGTGTATTGTCGTCAAGACAAAATGGGGTTTTTATCAGCATTGTGTTGATTCAATCTTCCGTTGGTGTAAAGTTAAGTTCGACGTTTTTGACAACTTTTGTTGATAAAAATTCGAAGAAGAATTGAATTGAATTGAATCGAATAAAATAATAATAATAGGATTGCGGTGATAGCCCAGTGGCTTAGAATTCGACCTCGAATCGAGGGGTCCGGGTTCGAATACCAGTGGCACGCACCAATGACTGTAAAAAAGTTATGTGCGCTTTATAAAATTAAATATCACCTGCTGTTACGGTGAAGGAAACATTGTCGAGAAACCTGCATGCCTGAGTGTTCAAAAAAAAAGACATGTTCTCAAAGGTATGTGAAGTCCACCAACCCGCAGTAGGCCAGCGTTGTGGTGGCCTACATCCCTCTCACTGTGACAGGAAACCCGAAACTGTAGTGGGTCATTAATGGGTTACTGAAATTTGCAAATTATTAAAAAACAAACAAACAACCACGCGGTTTATCGTACCTATAATTTGTCGTTGAAGGAAAACATTATACAGAACTCAACAATAGGAAACCGTCTCATTATATTTCCCCCAAACGAATTTCCTTTTGGGTCTTTGTACACTTGTGCTGGCTTGTGAAAAAACCCGGCTATTAAAGATAGGTCACCGCTTCCTGTGTTAGATGAAAAATCGCCACGAAAATTGTATTGTGCTGTTGCGTTTTGAAGAAAATTCGTTCGTTTGGACGCGATATTATCACAGAGGTATTATATAGTACTAGAGTAGGGGAGACTCACGGCTGCCTGTAAGTGAAATTGTCCGACACTTAGAAAGAGATATAAGATTATGGTACCCTATCTGTCTCTACTAACGCATGCGCATTAGAAATTAGTGAAGTAGAACCGCAATCTTCTCTCTCTTTTTAACCGAAGGACAGTTAGAAGCCTGGCTTCCCTGCTCTAGTATAATACCTCTATGGATATTATTCAAGATCCGAGCGCTTTCTCTCGTTTGAAACTGAACTGGAAGCGAAATGAGAGAGTATGTCGAGCGTTAGATTTTTTGGAGGGGTTTTATTGTCTGTGCCGCATTTGTTACCGTCTTCCACGATATTCTACCATCGTTAGCGTTTTTGTCTGTCGTGCGTTTGCTCTCATTCTCAGTTCTTTAATACTGCCAAAATCTTATTGTTAGTCTTATAGCGCATTTTGTTTTCTGCATACATCTTTTGTAAGCTCATGTTATCTATAAACCATTATTGGTTTACTGCGGTGAAGTAAACTCTCCCTTCATATTGAAAAGGATAATATCACGTGTTTAACTATGGGTTGGTGGACTTCACATTCCTTTGAGAAAATTATGAAGTGGGTGAAGTCTGATACTTCACTCACGTGAATTTTATTTATTTATTTATTTATTTGGTTTGATTGGCACGGTTTAACCAATTACACTAATCATACAAACAATATACACAAACCAATTACAATAATCATAACATAATAATTATCACACTATTACAATTAAAATAATAATCAAAAATACACTACAATAATAAATCGATAAAAATTAAAATAATTATGATACAAAAAAAAATATTAATTTGTCAAAGAGAAATAATACATGACATAACAATAAAAAGCACACTAAAACAACACATAAAATTAACTAATCACACATTCGCTTCGCAATAACGCAGACACTCTGACAATATCAACTTCCATTCATCCGCAAACAGATCTAAGTGCGGCGCTGCGGACACGAGAGCATTAAACGCGTTTAGAGTTCGCGGCACTGGAGACCTCGCACGGGCCACAGTGCGGCACCTATGGTTGGCAAAAAGTTTGTGCGCACGGTTCCTCCGGTAGTTGTTGGGAGCAAAGAGGCCACACACTTCATTATGCAAATCGGGGGCATCTATTTCTCCTCTTAATATTTTGCAAAAAGTTGATATTTGTCCAGGTTAAAATCAATCTGTGTACAAAATTTCATCCAAATCTGTTCAGCCGTTTTTGCGTGAAAGAGTAACAAACATTCGTCTATCCATCCTAACAAACTTTGACATTTATAATAACAGTAGTAAGTACATAACCGAAAAATAACCCAAACACATTTCCTCCACAGGAAGACCGAGGCCCAAAGTGACGTGGTACCTGGAGAACGTGGTAATAGACGACTCCTACGAGCAGCGGTCTGACGGCATCACGGTGAACACGCTCACGTTCCCCAGCGTTGGGCGGCAGCACCTCAACGCGCGGCTGGTCTGCCAGGCTTCCAACACCAACCTGGCGCCGCCAGAGACCAAAGTCCTTATACTGGATATTAACTGTAAGTGACCTTCAAACAGAACAACGCACACATAAACAGAACCGTAGGTAAGTAATAGTACAGTTGTTGAAGTGCAGCACTATGAAAGAGTAGGTACTATAGCAAATGGAGCGAGCTATGTTCGGTATTTCTCTACGTCACAGAGTGAGAAATGAAACACTAAGAAGAACGAAGGTCACCGACATAGCTCTCAAAGATAAATGAAGTGGCAATGGGCTGGCCACATCGTTCGTGAGAATTCCAACCGACGAGGAAGAAAGGTCCTCGAATGGCGACCACGTCTAGGTAAAAAGAGCTACTTCATCCGACCTCAAGCAGACAGCGGTAAACCGTTGGATTAAGAGGACCCAGTACCGGGCGGAGTGATGTCGATTAGGGGAGGCCCATGTCCAGCAGTGGACCATGAAGGGATGAAAGGAGGAAACTATAGCACAAACTACCTGAATGTTTAGAAAATTATTGTAATTTTAATACTACAATACAACTTAGTCTTAGGCTTTTATTGGAAAAACAATATCATTATTCACATGATTAATTTTATTGATAATGAGAAACAGTAGGTATTGCTCAATGATAAGAATGTTCAAATTTTGTCGCGTTGTTTGGTCTTTCTTTTGTGTCGTATTGCGACAGCCAATAAGGACATAATAATGCGTGTTACTTTGACTTGAAAATGAAGTTAAAAAGAGTTTCATCTTTATCCGTAAAGTAATAATTTTGGGAATATTCCTAGGTAGTTACTTCTGAGTTTTTCTACTTATTTACATGCTACTCTCTATTTAATTAAAATTAACAATTAGCTGACGAACAAATCGGATTGTTGACAACGTTTCTAAGGAGCTTCGGAATTATGCAAACAAAAATCAGTCTCATTAAACAAAAGACTGGATTGAAGCCAGACTATTCTAACTACTTGATCTAATTTACCTGAAAACCAATTACGAAGACATCTGGAAGCAACGTCCGTAGTATTTTCGTGTCGAGGTTATATTGATAATATTAGACTGTCGTCTAGATATTTACTTTAAGAAAATCCTAATGATAATAATGTTGTTTTGTAATTATGGACTAGGGATTTCAAGATAGAGCCATAGTAGTTCGATAAAAAACATAATTTGAGTCGTGTTAAAAGTGGTAAAATTGTATTCATAGGTAAGTAACCTACCTGGTTTGGCCGTTCTTTTAATTATTCCTAGGTTCTTACTATCCTAAAAAGTATTTTTATTTCTACACGTCGTATGCAGTTGCAAGTAATAATGAATCCAAAATTAAAACAAGCCCCTGTAAAACTAAAAAGGCTACCAAAAAGGTTACCTTCCCCTTCGAATAGCAACGACCAATCGGAGGACTAACATTTTATTTTTTATTTTTTCATACAGCATCTAACTTTTTAATTTGCATACCTGAAAAGGCAAATATACATTGATCAAAGCAATAAAACCTTAAACTAACCCATATTTCGTGGAAATTTATGATTTTCATTTTCATACTTTCCGTCCACAGTGAAACCGATAACCGTGAACATCTTAACAAAGGAGAAGCAAGTATCAGCGGATAAGCGATACGAAGTTGAGTGTAAGACGACAGGCTCCCGCCCCGAAGCGTCAGTCACGTGGTGGAAGAACAATAGGCAACTGAAGCGGATGGCGAAAAACGTAAGTTTCTTCCCATTGTGCGTTAATTAATAGATCCTTTCGGTTTGGCCGTCCATTAATTACGTGAGTTTTTTACGGGGGCCTGAACCTTTGGCTCTGTCCAAACAGTCACTCGCGTCAAGTTGCCTTGTAGTTGTCCTGATTGGCTGATACGAGTATAACTGATCGAGCGCATAGCTCCGCTGCTTGAATTGCGATCTAATTAAGTAGCAGGGCTATGCAATAAATCGAAAAGGTTAAGCAGCGTCGGGCGCAGTCAGTACCTGGATGGATGACCACTAGTGGCGAATTAAATGCGTGCTTCCGGGCTGCGGCCGGCACGTTTATTCGTCGTTCCCAGTTGTTATCGATAAGATAGCACTTGTTAAACCTCGAAAACGTAAGATTCTTTGCCCATTGTGCGTTAGTCACACAGGTCACAGGTCACCAACCCGCAGTAGGCCAGCGTGGTGGACTAAGGCCTACATCCCTCTCATTGTCTCATTGACGACCCAATTGGCACAGTGATTAAGACCGGTGCGCTGCACGGATGGTCCTGGGCTCGATTCCCAGCAGACCAGGTATTCGAATGATGAATTTGAATTTCTGTTTCTGGTCTGGGTGTGTTGTGTTCTTGTCTTTTGTCGTATCCATGGCACCCACGACACAGGGAATCCTAGTGTGGGGCTACGAGTGTGGCGTCATTTATTGTGAGAAGGAGACCCGACCCTGTAGTGGGTCATTAATGGGTTACTGACTGACAATCCGCATTGGAGTGGCGTGGTAGAGTATGCTCCAGGAGCCTCCAGACCGCACTTGTTGTGGGGAGAGACTGGTGCCCAAAAGTGGGCCATTAAAGGGTTGCAGACAATAGACCAGCATATTTATTTATTTACATATATAAATAGTGTGCAGTTCCATTAATATTACATAGATAGGTACGTGTACATTGATTGACCAAACGGAGGTTGACTGGTGAGTTCTCAAAACACTGGTGACCTTAATTCGTTGAATCGCCAGACTGACTGTTTGATTTTGCTTACATAATAAATACTTTTTGCCAAATCTCACTTGAGATTAGGAGATGCCCCCCTCCGCCATCGACACGACATTTCACTAAGGAGAGTCGAAAAATCGCCAAAATCGCCTCACGTAATTAATGGATGCCCCCCTTTTCAGTGTTTTCGACCGTATAATAATGACTTGTGTGCCTATTGTCTTGTCTCCTCGTGTTTTTCAGGCATGCCCATTACGGTAGGCTAGGGCATCGTTAATTTTTTCGTAGCGACTGTAGGTGAATAACTCTTAGTTATTCCTCGGTGGATGGTCTTTGTGTTTTGTAATTATGTACTTGTAATTTGATGGGTTCTTAATAGCTTGGGTATTATGAACTTCACTTGGCTTTTAAAAACATTTTCCCTTAATGACAATTTAAATTTGTTTTTTTTTAGTCGGTTTAGGGAAGGGCCATGTCCAGTCGTAGTCCACTGCTGAAACGAAGGAAGGAATTTCGTTAAGATTTTTCCGTAAGACGCTATTGACTTATATTTTTAATGAAATGATTAGGTAATT
The DNA here is from genome assembly GCA_905147235.1 of Erynnis tages. Taxonomy (NCBI): domain Eukaryota; kingdom Metazoa; phylum Arthropoda; class Insecta; order Lepidoptera; family Hesperiidae; genus Erynnis; species Erynnis tages. Next base: position 10,184,800 of record LR990087.1, read on the forward strand.
GGGAGTAGTAAGAAATATAATCAGGGTCGCTGGAACCTTGATTGAATTAATCAACCTCTATTAAATTTACGTTCTCAATTTCGCCTCGAATTTTTAAATTAATGATATTATAATTTTACTCAAGATCCTTCATTTCTGTTTTGACATAATCATTTGCGATATTCCAATTGCCTTTCACTATTACTTACTCAAACTTTTAAATACAAAAAGTACTGTATATTAACATTGAAATCATTTGACATGTTCCTTACTTCAAAAAGTTTCCAACTTTTATCGTTGACTTCCATTCCGCCTCTATATGCCTGCTATCAGCAACAAAACTAACATCAGACCCATTTCCAGTTCTCTGAAAACAACGAGACCTTGAGCGTCCTCAGCTTGGTGCCGAGCGTGGAAGACGACGGCAAATATTTGACTTGCCGGGCCGAGAACAAGCACATACCCGACTCTGCCATCGAGGATAAGTGGCGGCTCAACGTTCACTGTGAGTAACAATCCACTTTCATCCGAAATTAAGTTTCATTCACATTCGTCAGTAACCCATTAATGACCCACTACAGGGTCGGGTCACTTCTCACAATGAGAGGGATGTAGGCCTTAGTCCACCAAGCTGGCTTAATGCGGCTTGGTGGACTTGACATGCCTTTGAGAACATTATTTTTAACTCTCAGGCATGCAGGTTTCCTCACGATGTTTTACTTCACCGTAATAGCAGTACATATAAAACCATCAACACCAAATAATGTAATGGGATGATAAAACAGCAGAAACCAAAAGCGTAGAAAACGACGGTGATTATGCGACAAGCCACGCCACATACCCGACATCGAGGATAAGTGGCGGCTCAACGTACTCTGTGGGTATCAATTACTAAACATTTAACGGAAGTAATATTTGACACGCCTTAAAAATATAGCCCCAAACTAGCTTTTACTGTGTTGTGGAATCCGTGGACACACAAGATAAAAGCAAGTCAGCAACACAAAAGTAAAGAAATAGTGAACACAACGGCCAATGTTTGACGTGTTGAGCCGAAAACAAGCACATCTGACTCCGCTGTCGAGGATAAGTTGCGAAATTCACCGTGGAGCACCTCTATTGTTTAGGTCATATCACTTAATTTTTCAATCGCTTGCCATTCACATATACCAGTTGCAATGCTCTCGGAGCCACTTCATTTTCACTTAAAGACCAATAAGTAAAACCAAGTTTTGTCGAAAGCGATTGCAAAGTTTTAACGTGCCGGGCCGAAAAACAAGCACACACCCGACTCCGCCATCGAGGATAAGTGGCGGCTCAACGTTCACCGTGAGAGTGCCCCTTAACCGTTTTGAACTTTTGACGGGAATGGAACAGTTTTTGAAAGTTCACTAACTGCACTGTAGATTTCTCTATCAATTTTGCAGTGACTTTGTTCCAGTTTTTTTGTTGATATCTACTTTATTTACAGGTTTTGAATTCTTTTTTCTTTTGTTTTTAGTTGTATGTCAGATCAGATTTTGCTCATGAATTCAGTAACAATAGTACCTATTAAAAAGAGTATTTTGTAATGTTCTCACCGTCGAGCGGTCTCTCGCTGACTTCTGCAGGTCGTTAGTCCACTTGGTTGGAGGGTAGCCTGCGTTTCTTTTGCCTAGGCGTTGTCTAGAATGGCGATCCGTTGTCAGTCCTGCGAAATTCGAAATTCTTCGTGATGTATAGGTAAAAGTAGCCGTCAAAGTGCTACAATAAAATTAATAACGTGCTAAAAATAACAAAAATGGGCGCTAACTGTAAGTAGGAGCTTCCTTTGCCATTTTGCCATCTTCCCTCTTTTCGTCTTTTAACATTTTTAAATTCCAAAAATAGAACAGTATTTCAAAAAGCAGTTTCCTTAAACCGACATCGCTTAAAAGCCGGCTTAATGACGGCATTTTCTTCAAAAATGTTTTTTTGATGTCTAGTTTACCAGCGCAAGCATACATTGCATAATGAACTTTCAGAGCCGTATCATACCGATGAGAGTGAGTATGAGCTTTCTATTATACAATTGAACTAACGATGGTCGAAGATGTTAATTAAAAAATGTCATATTATATTTTATTTATTCATTTATTTAAAATTTTATTGATACAAAAAATATGAGGTACAGAAGACGCGCTTAAACTGTTCCAGCCAACCTCAGGGACGTACAAATAAATGCAAAGACGGTATGGAATAAAAGAAATAATTAAGAGATCTTTCTGCATCTCATGTGATTTTCCTATTATTACTTATCAAGCGGAGCAACAAAAATAAGATTGTAGATTGTAGGTAACCGTAAAATAATTATATAACATTTTTGTGTACCTACGTTTCACTTAAATTTCACAAATGTAAAGTGAACTAATGCCTACGGCTGTTCCAAAAGTTAGAATTTAGAAGCAACTATACCTAACCACAGGCCCTTCGGACTGCCAATAAACAGAGCCGTCTCAAACAAAACATTGGTAAAAACTTTGGATTTTCCTCACCGTAAAGAAAAGATTTAAATTCCTGCGAATGACAAGCGCGGACGTTCGGGAGGGAGGCTGTCGTAACCTGCTTAGCTAATCCCGAACTTGGAAACTTGTTACTCGAGCAAATTCTAATTAGAATTCGTTTCAGTAATTTATAGATTCACTACACTTCTACCAGTAGTAATTTTGGAATAAATATAATGTCTTAAAGCAAAGCATAAAATATCCCACTTTTACTCCATGTAGAATTCATTTGGATTGGATGCCATTGAATTATATGTAGGTACATATTATTATGTCGCTCAGTCGCTAATGAAAAGTAGTTTACAGGTTGTATGACCATGTAAAACCACTCTTTTTTCGTAAATTTATTACAAATTACTAGCGAATGAATTCGTATAATCTTAGTTAGGTTAGGTTCTCTAGTCTAAGTAAGGTCTCAAGTCTTCTTTGATGATTGTCGTAACTAATTCGCGTCAATCATTTTGTTAAAAATTCATGTCATTATTTCCTGTTTGTTACTTTTTAAAATTTTTGTTGCTTCTCTTAAATAGGTGCTTGAAGCGCACATTTATTAATATTACCACCACTATTTTATTTAATTGAATAATTTTAAAAAATAATTTATTAAACTTGAATAGAATTTGTCTAAGAAAAGCTTTCCCCACTTCTGTCAATTAACTCCGAATACTAATTAAAGGTAATGATTCGAGTATCTGCGGATGACGAGGGAGATGAAAGAACGAAGTTGTCTTATCGTCGAGTTAATTTTAACATTCGCGATATTTAATAACCGTTGTTTTCGCTCGAGCAACTTTTAATTACGAATTCTAGGAATAATTTTGAATTTTCCGTTCTAATTTGAGACGCTACGCTCAATCTGTCGAACAATACAATTTTAATTCTAATCTCAAACTAGGCGGCTTGTGCTATACTGGTAAACTGAAAAAGAAGGCGATGATCTGCGACGACGGAACTGGAAAAGTAGATATAATTAATGATATTTTTAATAGATCTTTACCTTATAGGTAGATGGCTCTCGCTTGGTACGAATGATAAGACTAGGATTACTAAGAAATAAAATAAACCGAGACAAAGATATTTCTCTCATTCACAAAAAATTCTAAATTGTAATTCTCTTAAAAAAGTGACTGATATGAATGATACGACTAGGATTACTGAGAAATAAAATAAACCGAGACAAAGTGTTTCTACCACTCACAAAGAATTCCAAATTGTAATTCTCTTAAAATAGTGACCGATTTTGTCGTTTGACGACTAGACAATTAGGTAAAGGATAGCCAAGATAACATGCATAAATATCTCCAGCAACAACCCAGTACCATAGTCGAGTTAATCGAATTTCTTGCATCGGAACCTGAAGGGCGAACTCGTTAACCAGATTCCACCAGATCCAATCTCGAACTTCCGAGATATTAATAAGAGTAACGGCATCCCAACTTCACGCCGCGCGATCTATTTTAATGAAATCTCGACATTCTCAGCGCATATTTTCGTCGCAGTTACTTTGGCACGTTGAACAGCTTTGACGTGATTAGCTCCAGATAGCGCTGTCTTGCTTAAAATGGCGCGATTTTAATTTGGCTAAAATGGCGAATTTGATTATTCGATTTGCGTTTTTCTGGCAGTTGAATCGACTATAGATTCGTTCGATTTACTCGATCCAACTGTCAGAAAAACAAATATCGAATGTTAAAACTTGAATCTATAGTGTACTGACAAAGTAATAGTCAAGATAGACAACGCTCATACTTAACCGACGCTATTAAAACATTAGATACTCTTTAAAAGTAGGATAAAAATACTAATTCAATTAGTTATAGGCTCGAAAACTTGTGATATTCTACAGGTAGGCTGGTGAAGATACTGGGATTGTTTAAGGGTATTGTAGACGAGAGAGCAAATTACATTACCTACATTATGTTGGTATCTGCTGCTAACAAAATACGTTAGAAAATTTTACGGAATACACGTTAAGGTGTTTTATTAACAATTGATTAAAAACTACAAACATTTAATTAATTCAATAGCAACTTTTAATAATTTCGACGAAAACAAGTTGTGTTAAAAAGCAATATTTTAACGCATGGGAAAAATATTGGATAACACATTCCTCAATAGCTAACAAGGTAAAGTTTCTTACATTGATTATAGTAGCATTAATTAAAAAATAGCAAAAGTGACTATTATAAAACGAACTAATGATGTAACTATTGATTGACACCCCGCTGCTACCTCATCAGCCGACAGATACTTAATTGTTCAGAATCAAGTTTCAATAGTAAGTCGAGAGTTATAATGTTGAAACAAAGATTGTGAGAAGTAGACAATAATAAGTTACAAGTAATAAGTACAAGTAACATGACGGTCAAAATTCATTTATAACAAGTCTTAACCCTTATTCACTAAGTGTGGCATAAGATAAGGAACGTTTTTCCAATTTCCAGTGTTCCTTAGCTTTTAATTGCTTATATTGCGTCATTGGTACACCTTAATAAAGAACAATTTTATCTTTCTAGTTTGAAATTTGTGATAATTAAAGACGGCGGAATAGCAATTATTTTGTCGAGTAGGTAATTACGAGGGTTTCCTCGTAAATCTATGTAGGACAAAATTTGAATAGGCTTCTTTCTGACCCAAAACGAGAGGTTAATAAGAAAGATTATTAATATGAGAGGCGGGCAAATTAGAATTTTAATTATAAAGGGACCCAACAAGGGACGACATTTTTGTATTCAATCCTCGTTTCATAGTTTTGTCCGTTTCAATGTGATTACGAATCAAATGTAATGCTTCAACTTTGTTGGAATTAATTTGTTCTGTGAGGTTATAAACTGAAATCATTTATTACGGTTTTATTTGTGTCCTAATAAAATATATATTTGTGTCCTAATAAATAGCTAGATAACTATGCAAAGATTAAAATTGAAAATCACAAATCTAAAGCGACACATGGCGCTATGGGGGTCGCGAGTACATTTGTATAAAAAAAGCATCCACGCGTGTAAATGCAGATGCGTGGATTGTGCGTGTTCTCTATACAAATGGAAATACTTACATACAACGCTAGATCACGCATTCCCGCGCTACGCTGCGTGATGCGGGATAGTGTGTTAATCGCCTAAAACCCAGTAAAACCCGGTATTAGTAGCAGAACAACTTCAAGTTCAAGTTCACTTTTATTGTAGAAAATATGAGTACAACACAAGATCTAATATAGGTTAAAATATCCTTCATATTCCCGCCTCAAATGCCTCAACATTTACGTTTTTGATTCAGATAAATCTAGGTATGTTTTTGTTTCAGATGTCCCCATCGTTGACCTCAAAATGGGCTCCAACCTCAACCCGGACGAGATAAAGGAAGGAGATGACGTTTACTTCGAGTGCACTGTGAAAGCCAACCCGAAAACGCATCGGCTCGTGTGGTTTCACGATGTAAGAGTTTTCTGTTCTTTATGTCAATAAAAATAATTATGTTTAAAAAATGATCACACGATATCTCTATTTCAAACACGAACTCATCAGCTTTATTAGTATGGAGAATCTATTACCTAACCATTAGGGACCTCTAACGTAAACTGTTCCACTAGGTATGTAACCCAAGGCAAGAATAATAATAGATCCTTGGTAAAGAAAAGAAAAGAAAAGAATGCGTTTATTGTTGACTGTTACACGAGAAAGATGTTACAAAAATTATAATAAGTTAAGAACAGTCTACCCTATGCGGGCATACAATAATTATATCTTAAAACACTAAAACTAAATTTTATATTATAATTATGTTAAAATAAGTTGTGATCGTTTAGCAGTCCAATTATTTATTTATTTTAATATTTTTCCTAATCGAACTCATCGGCTATGCAATGTAATACCCATTTCTGGGTAAAGAGAGAAAAAGCCGGAGGAAAAAACTCTCGACACAGTTTTAATTTATTAATTTATTTATTTTTGCGCGCGTTACTACATTTCTTTTTAAAGCTGTTTATAAGCATGATATTATTATATTTTGCGAACTTTCTATTTCGTCCAAATCTAGTTTTATGTTGAATGTTGATTTTAATTTAATTTTAATTTTTATCTTTAGCTTTGGCGTGATAGTGCATTCTCTCTGATTATACCATGATATAAACACAAGGAAGCACTAGAAGTCGGCAGCTTTACAGGATTGTAAATGTAGCCTCTATTGTAAATGTAGCCTCTATAGGTAGCGCAGATAGTAAATATTTCTTGCTGGTTTATTTAATGTGCAATATTTGAATCAACCGCTCAAATATTAAAATGCCTTGGCCAATGGAAGCGCGTCCCACGTTGCCGTGCGAACCCCACTTCATTCTTTTGTTTTCGTCAGTGACAAACATATTAAAAAAAATTCAAAAATTCAATAGTCGAACGTTTGATTCGAATTGTTTCGAATTTCTTCGATAAGTCCAGTCAAAAGAAAGAATCGTGAAAATATTTGTTTTTCGCCGCCTGCGCACGCCTGCGTTAACCTTACCGAATGTTTCGTTTAAATTAATATTGTCATTTGTTACCATTCTGAGTAAAGGAAAATTTATTTCTGACTATCAAACTTATATCTGTCATCACCCTGTGTCTGGCATCTACGAGTATGATAATTAAACAATTATCTATGATGATTAAACAATTTAACCATGTTTCTGATTAGTTATAATGAATATTGAGGTCGCGTTCAGTTTGGACGCGATTTCGCACGAATTTAAAAATTAATAATAATGTCATTGATGCCAGTCGTACGGTGGATATTTAGGCGTAAGCAGATACAGGTTTGATGGTCAGAAATATATTTTCAAACTAAGCGCCTTAAACTTGCCTTGTTCGACCAGAATTCGGAGATCTTCCACAACGAAGCAGCTGGCATCATCCTGAGCGCCCAAAGCCTGGTGCTGCAGAGCGTGACCCGTGCCGCCGCGGGAGACTACACCTGCATGGCTGCCAACAGTGAGGGCAAGGGCACCAGCAACCCTGTCTCTTTGCTGGTCAGATGTGAGTAGAAATTTCAAAAATGAGGTAATCGATTGCTGGTCAGATGTGAGTAGAAATTTCAAAAATGAGGTAATCGATTGCTGGTCAGATGTGAGTAGAAATTTCAAAAATGAGGTAATCGATTGCTGGTCAGATGTGAGTAGAAATTTCAAAAATGAGGTAATCGATTGCTGGTCAGATGGGAGTAGACATTTCAAAAATAAGGTAATCGATTGCTGGTCAGATGGGAGTAGAAATTTCAAAAATGAGGTAATCGATTGCTGGTCAGATGTCAGTAGAAATTTTGCGACTACAAAAATGAGGTAACCGATTAAACTGAATTGAATTGAATTGAATTTAATCGAAGTAAATGTAATAAAGAATAGGAAAACTTTGAATTTAATGTCTGAAAATATGCCCAAAGCAGACAATACGTAAACAAAGTGGAAAGTGCAGCGAAATTGTCTCAGTTGTGTGACTTATTTTAAAGGCTGATAAAAGGAATACACACATGTATTTTAGATGTTATTTTTATTTTAAATCACTGTTAATGTCGACCATCATATGAAATCATAAATAACCAATCCTTATTGTGATCGTATTTGTTAATAAATCTAAACACTCGCTGCGATCCTTTGACGCCCACTGTTGGGCATTGGTCTCGCCCCACAATAGGTGGAGGCTTGGAGCATTCCACCACACTGCTCCAGTGCGGGTTGGTGGAGAGGTGGTTGGCTGTGTTGGATGTTTTAAAACCGCTCATACTGCAACAAGGCTGCGACTGCTATCATATCGATGACCACCGGGACCGTCGTCCATAAAGAATTATAATGTTGATAGAGAACCATGCAAACGTAAACCAGGCCATGTAAAGAACAGTAGATAATCGGCATTAGGGCTTTTCAACTCATTCAGTAAAAATACATTTTAGTATGAAGTCTTTAAAGTCGGAATTCCAATTTCGCCGAACTACAACAAGACAGTAGCATCAGATTCACAGCTCGCTTCGTACGGAGGGGTTGCACTCGTATTTCACGCGATTACCTAACAACGGCGCGTCGAGTTTGTAATTAGTCGTATGTCTAAGCTAAGACTAGACTAATTAATGCTTTCGTCGCATCGTGATCTTACCGTTATCGGGACCTTACCTTTACTATCTTAAGCCGCTGGGAAACTGCGTATTCTTAATGTCTTCATCTTTGGTTGGGGAGACGTAGTTTTCTGAGATGCTCTATTAGAGTATCTAGTCTTCATGTGTGCAATGGGCTGAAGTGACCACTTAAATAATCCAATGACTTAGTTATAAGACCATGCACATGGTAGAATCAGATCTACAGTTCGCTGTCTCCGTGGTACCCTTAGTCTGAGTTTTAGCGATAACGCACAAACGTTTCGTTTCGTTTCGGATAGATACGTAAATCATACACAGTTTACTACACAGGAGTCCACAGTGTAATAACATATAGAGGTAAAAGATTTTTAGAGGAGTTAAAAAATTTAAAATCAAATTTTTGTATGGAGTGAAAGATATGAATACTTCGTTCTTACTATCGTTAGACATTATAGTACTAATAATTATTTAATACCTACGGGATGATATTAGTTCAAAATTTTACAGTGCATTACGGCCAATTCACGTTTAATTATGTTTCATTAATATTATTGAACATTGAAAGAGTGTTAATTAAAAATAAAGCAATTTTTGTGATGATTTATCTAAAGCTATTAATTTTTTAACTCTTCCAAAAATCTTTTTCCTCTGTTGGTTACTACACTGTGCATTTTCGTCTGGTAAGCTGTGTATGTGTGCGTTCCGTTTCGGAACTGCTAAAACTCAGACTAAGGGTACTGTGCAGCTGCGCTTCACGCGACGTACACAACGTCGCGCAGCTTGTAATTAGTGCTTAACTTGCACTAGCACTCATTAATGCTTTCTTCCGTGCGCCCAGTGCTGGCTCGTTTGTTTTCCTAATTGGTCCGTAGAGAATTACGATAACAAATCGTATCGTATGAATTTAGATAAATCCGTGTGTAATTAACACGTAACACACACTTTTGCGATCTCCTTCCATCCTTACAGCCTTTCGTAGTCCAATGCAATGCTACATATTGTACCCTTTGTATCAACTGTGTACCCTTTGTACATTCCTACTGACCTGTTGTCGGTTACTCCGCGCCGTATAACAGTGAATTCTGAAATGGAGCCACAAAGAACAGGCATTACGTATTCCGTTACAGCGAACTGCAACCGAGTATTTAGAGAACGAACTGTCTTCAGTGCGGAGCTCCTTGGGGATTACGTATTCTAGTTAGATTACATCACTATACAGCTGTGGACGTGGCAAGCGGCGATAGCCCAGTGGCCACGAATTCAGTCTCTTACTCGAAGGTCCGGGCTCGAATCCCACAAGCACTGATGATGATGACGCTAAGTTATGTGAATTTACCGATTTAAATTTCATATGCGGTCACGGTGAAGGAAAATATCGTGAGAAAACCAGAGGTGGCACACCCGAAAGTCCTGCTTGTCAGTAACCCATTAATGACCCACTACAGGGTCGGGTCTCCTCGGGTCCACTAAGGGTCACTAACAGGCTGCAGGAACAACTGTGGTAGCGTCAAGATCATTTCGATGTATGTAATGCCGAGCGATATAGGAGGTTCGATAATCTGTATAGACACGTGTACCTATAGTCCGTTCATTTGTAGCCCATTAAAGATTCGCTGAAAGGGTGGGTGGGTGTCGTCTCACACTGAGAAACACATAGGCCTTAGTCCACCATGCTGGCCTAATAGCCCAGTCTGTGGGGGTTTTTCCTTGTCAAACTTGGTGTTTTATATATATGCGGGTTGTTGGACTTCACATTTAGCGTTTCTGTTAATTATAATACCCCTTCGTTTGTTATTTTTTCATTCTACGGTTCCATTAGTTGGTTTAGTTCGTGAATCTCTAAGGATCTGGTGTCTTGAACGATAGTACTGAGACGATCTCGATTTTGAACAACACTGCTTAGGGTTATGAACCTTATTACTATATTGATACAGTATATTTTTCAGTGCTTCATGTTTTATGGCACACGAAATGTTTCTTAGGAGCAACTTAACTATAAATCTGTTATTTCTAGACCGTCTATATTTACTGAATTCTGTCTCGTGGGTTTTGAAGTTCCATTTTATTTGCGTGTGAGAATATTTTTCTGAGTTTTTGTAGGTAAGAAGTAAGCGATTCACAAAATGATAAGCAAAGCTTACATTTCCCTGTTTCTGAGTGAATGTCGAGTCGTTAATTCACATTCTCATTAAAGCGACGAGATTTTTAAAATTTGAAGGTGTTGGTCGAGTTAAATATTTTTATTCATAATAGCTACTGACGAAACAATCAAAAAGACGGACACCATAGAAAGAGACAGGGACTGGAGTGACGTGAGGATTTGTGCCAGTTCAACTTTTAAAAACTTAACGAAACTAAACTGCATTTTTGAATATGAACAGATTAGATGAAATTTGGTAGATATGCATACCAAGATATGCAATGTCGTCAAAATTTGTACAACCCTTTTGCGTGAAAGAGAAACATCCATTCATCCTCATAAACTTTCATATTTACAATAGTAGAAGGTAAAAGGTAGAAGGATGGTAGGAAGGAGGAAGGAAGGAAGGAAGGAATGAAGGTAGAAGCTACTTTCACTTAGAAGTCCACTAGACTACAAACTTAACTTAACTTCTCAAATTATCAATATTTTTCTATTTTAAAATGACAAACATATTTTCAACCTGACTTCAACCTACTTCAAAAAGCGCATCGTAACTTATAAATTCTTGCCCAGTTCCAGACAGTAACAAATATGATCGCGAACTGGAAAGACGTACTATTTATTGAAAATATTTCTCCGCGTCAAGCTTTTATTACCCCAAACGTAAGTCCCGACTGCTCCGGAAAATCCCGAGGAGTTGACGCCACAATTCATCGGGAGATCTCTAAACAGGAGAGCTCAGAATCTCCTGGATACCGGCGATATTTTAGAAATTGCGACAGCTCTGTCTTGAATGTGAAAATGTTTTTAAGATCTTTGGAAGAAATTTAAAATATTTCCCCGCATCAAACTTTTATTATCTCAAACGGAAGACTTCGCTCAGTTTTGATGCGATTTCATACGAATCCGACTCGTGCGTATACGTACGTTCAAGCACGAACTCGACGGCAACGTCAACTTTGTCGCGCGCAGTGTAAGCGCTCCCGTAGTATTCAAATTCAAATTCAAAAGCTTTTATTCATTGTCAGTAACCCATTAATGACCCACTACAGGGTCGGGTCTCCTCTCACAATGAGAGGGATGTAGGCCGCCGTCCACCACGCTGGCCTAATGCGGGTTGGTGGACTTTACATGCCTTTGAGAACATTTTTTTGAACTCTCAGGCATGCAGGTTTCCTCGCGATGTTTTCCTTCACCGTAACAACAGGTGATATTTAATTTTATAAAGCGCACATAACTTTTTTACAGTCATTGGTGCGTGCGACTGGGATTCGAACCCGGACCCATCGATTCGAGGTCGAATTCTAAGCCACTGGGCTATCACCGCTTGCTTTTATTCATTATTAGGTACAATTTATGCACACTTAATGAACGTCATACATTTAACATTATACAAACATCCGCTTTGATCGCCCCTCAGGCAAAACGTAACTAGGAGAAAAAAGCGGGCGGAAAAAAACTCCCAGTGCTTAAGTCGGGATTGTTTGTGCGTATATAGAATATGAATTCCTACGAAATCGCATCCAAACAGAGCGCAGGGCTACCGACTGCTCTGAAAAATCCCGAGAATTTGACGCCGCAATTTATCAAGAGTTCTCTAAACAGGAGAGGTTAGGATCTCCTGGATACGGGCGATATTTTGAAATTTTTTGTCGGAAATGGCGACAGCTTTGTCTTGAATAAGGAAATATTTTTACGATCTTTGGAAGAAATTTTGTTTGCATCGTGCATTTTGGGAAGTTTTATTGGGTATATTTTTCAAGGCGTAGAGTCAACTTCAAATCTTAGTATTTAATGAGGTTGGTATAGTTAGTAGGTACAATATTCCACCTCAAATAGTAGTCTACCATCTACCAAGCATCGTTTGGTCCAGATCAAAACTCCATTTTACATCGTGTCCCAATTGCTATGACCACAGAACAAATAATGCTATGACACACGCAAAGGTTTACACGACAACGTCACATTCAATTTGTCGCTTGTCTGTCAGTTCCTATTTCAATTAGTATAGCTCCATACAGTGCCCTGTGTTGAAATTGCTTAATTTTTTTATGAGCCTGAGCCTGAGCCTAAATATAAGTGCTTGCCTAATTCAAGACGGGCTATAATTATTTCATCACTACTCCTATCAACCACATAAATCGTCAATATACCAATACATACATATTTTAAAATGCTATAATAAAATATCACCTTCCAAGAAAACTAAAAATACCAGAGCAAAACCTACGTAAAAATGAAACGTAAAGTTCACGTCAGCTCAGACTGAAAAGACCATTTTTCCACCAATAAAGATCCAGTTCCTAACAAGATATCGTTATGAAACACGATCGTAAAGTCGTGCCGGCTTTGACGTTGAAGTTTGTCGTAATATTCCAACGACTGGCGTTGATGTCAGCCGAGTTCGTTCTGAATCTGATATCAAATAAAATGATGATTATATTGAAAGGTTAGATCGAATCCTGTCAACGTTTTATTCATTGTATGGAAATTACGTAGTTTGTACTTAAGAGACATCAAAAAGTTTCCATTTTTTTAGAATTTTTCTTGATGCTCCTATTTTTGGCGTTTTTTAGCAGGAAAAAAGCAGACGGAATAAAACGCATGGCAGTATGTTAAAATCAATATTTTCGTCTCCATCTTATTGTATTATTCATGATTGCTTATCAAAACGAGGTCGAGTGCTATAAAGGGTATTGGTTAATGGTTTTCCCTCTTTACATAATAAGTTACTAAAAACTTTGTAAAAGTTCTTTAAAAATAATGGTATTTTAACTGGGTTGCAGAACTGGCAAAAATTAACTCCTAATTCTTGTTTGTAAATTAGGTTCCCACGTTACCGAGTTTCTTTCATTTCTTTCTTTCTTTCATTCTAAAAATGAGATCTGTCATTATTGTAATGGACGTAACATAGAAAAGATTCAAAAGTTGTATATTCGGTTTATTATTCCAGATTTCCCTAAAAACTGACAGAATACCCGGAATCCTAATAACTTACTTCTTCCAGATGCCCCAGTCTGCGCTGAGAGGAGAGACAGCGAACTCTTCGGAGCTCTAAAGCATGAGACAGTTTCACTCCACTGTTCAGTGGACGCCAACCCCGCCCTGGTTTCCTTCCACTGGACCTTCAACAATTCTGGAGAACAGACCGAGTTACCACCTAGGTAAATTTTTATATAGTAACTGTAGTAGTCAAATGAGTACTGCAAAAAGTGTTATAGCTATGTAAGCCAAGTGGGGATAAATTCTGTCTCTTACTCAAGATAGCCGAGCCTGAATCACAGTTGCACACGCTTGTGCTATACAAAATTGAATGTCGCGTGCTGTTACAGTGAAGGAAAACATCGTAAGGAAAGCTGCATGCCTTCGAGTTCTCATGATTATTATCAAAGGCATGAGAAATCCATCAACCCTCCTTAGGCAAGCCTAAAGCCTAAATCCTTCTCATTGTGAAAGTAGATCTAACCCTGCAGATGTCTTGAATGACCAGTCGAGGTAAACCTCGGATAAAAATTTCTAGCCTGTTGGACGCAAGTTGTTCACAGATTGCAATTACATACGGTGCAAGCCTTTTGGCCACTACGTATGTATAAGTATGTATAAGTATGTATAAGTATGTATAATTCTCTAATTGAAAAAGTTTGGTTGGTTAAATTTAATAATATTTATTTCTATACAGATTATACAGCAGCCACGGTCACACGTCTACTCTGAACTATACACCAACAACAGATATGGAGTACGGGACCTTGGCGTGCTATGGAGAAAATTCAGTTGGCCAGCAGAAAGTTCCGTGCCTGTTTCAATTGGTTGCTGCTGGTATGTATCCGTCATCTATATATAAGTAATAGGTCATTTCTATTCCTCATACTAAAGAGAACGCTAACAGATAAGTGGTAGAGCCCTTTAAACTCTCTCAAATTCGTCGTGAAGCAGCATGTACCTGTGTTGTGTTTCGTCTGGAGAAGCATGGTTGCCGGCGATACTTAATTCTAGGCGAACGTCTCAGTTCTCATCAGTAGCATAGCACCCACATGCAACCTAACCTACTAAAAACACATAACACTATCAATAATATTAACGACCATAAATAACATCTACAAAATCACTCAGGTTTGGAAAATAAGTCGAAAATAGGAAATAATAACCGAATAAGCAACCGAATATGGGCACAAGACAAAAACAATGACTCAAAAAAATCTGGAAAACAAACAAACCGACAGATAAACCAATAACGATCCTGATGATCCAATTCCAAGGCGCTGCGATAGTGTTGTGAAAGCAATTCAACTCGCAACTCCGCGGCGTATAAACTGCATTAGGCGCCCGCAGTTTGTATTAAATTTAGACGTATTGTCTCAGGAAGCGGATGGGATTTTATTTATTAGGTCGCTGTTTGCTGTTTTATTGGAAGACAGAGAAATATAGTGGAGCATTGAAGAATAGTTGTTTTCGACGTGTCCAGAACCATAAAATTGTTTTAATGTCGTGCTTTCAACATAATCACGGGATTACTGAAACGGGAAACCGTTGGGAACCGTTCAAAGAGCCCAGAACTGGGAGGACTGACGTCAATTAGGGGAGGCTCGTGTCCAACAGTGGACTACGAAGGGCTGTAATGATGATGACGATTATATCAGTTTGAGTTTTGAAAGGTCGGATTGCTAACACGAAAATATTTTCCCTGATTGAGCTCAAATTTTGGCATAGTGTACAATCCATTATCCGATTAGGTCCGATAACCTGGAGAAGATGCCAGCCTAGTCTTAAAAGCCTAGGACCAGTAGAGACTAGATGGGAATAGCCCCATGTCCAGCAGTGGACACTAAAAAGGGCTGCAAAGGTGGAGAAGGTAATCACCTCAACTGTAGGCTGTACCAGAAATTCACCCAAAGGTCTCTTTCTAGTACAAACACTTCATAACGAATACTTACTAACTTCCATCTTCTTGCGACAGGTCGCCCTTTCCACCTCCAGAACTGCACAGTCGCCAACCAGAGCCTGGAGTCGTTGTACGTGGAGTGCGTCGAGAACTTCGACGGTGGACTGCCCCAGACCTTCCTCATGGAGCTGCTGGAGATCCCCTCGTTGATCGTAAGTATTGTTGTTATTTGTATGGAGAAATCAGGCAGATGAACTGCACGATAGTAAGTGGTCACCGTCGCCTTTTTGACACAGGCAACATCAGAAGTATCTCTAGTGCGTTGCCTTCCTTGAAGGAGATCTCATTACGCCCTTTTTGAAGAATGCCAAGTCATATGTGACAAACCTCCAGAGATCCACGAGTTGAGGATAGAACTGCAGTCTCTATGAACAGGTGATATCTGCAAGATGGTATAATATATTCTATTCTACCTTGATCAAAATATTTGAGTTTTACAACTTACATCAGTATTCGTTACAGCCCAGTAGCCTACAAATTGATGTCTTAATTTTGAGGTTTACTTATGATTAAAAAAAATGCAAGCTAAGATTACTGAAAAATGCAAACTAAAGTGATTGTCCACTAAGATAATAAAATTCTAACCTACATGCTGTCCACACAGGTCCGATACAACGTGTCTACGAACAGAACCCCACCGTTCTTCGAGATCCGAGGTCTTCCACAAGGCGTGAAGTACAGGATCGACCTGTATGCCGTCAACGCGAAGGGGAGGAGTGATGTTTCCACCATAGAAACTGTCACGTTGAAGGGACAGGCTAAGTTTACTGGTAAGCGGATGATTATGATGATGTGGTGAACCTGGTGTGAAGTTTAATGTATTTCATGTCCTATGTTTTGTTGGGAGAAACTCCATTTGAGACTAACAAGTGCTCAAGAGTAGCAACACTTCCAAGTACGATAGAATTTTATTTGAGGTTTGAAGTAGGTGTCCACAGGCTGTAGTGACCACATAACATCAGGAACCCTGTATGACCATATCAAATAGTATAGATACAAGAAGAACGGCGGAACTGAATAAAATATGATGATTATTGACTCTCCTTTAACTATGAAATATCGTGAGGAATCTTTTTGATGGGCATTAAGTGCTATATTAGTAGTGTTCCCCTAATTTATATCCTGGTATCCTGCTTCTGGTGGACTGACTGTGAGTTTCGACGTTAAAATTAATTTGTTATCATTAAAAAAGTTATGCGCCATTTTTAATCACGGAAAATTTCAAATCAAAACAGTAACTTTCTGTACCGAGTTCATAACGAAGGTAGGTTCACTATAACTTTTCGATAGATAATAAGGAATATTCGAGCCGTTATCTTTTAGTACGCCACTACTTTCTTGATCATTAAACTTAACGGTGATTCAGTTTCATGGTTCATTAAGATTCATTAGAACTTAAACCACGGCGAAGATTCTTTTTAACTTACTGCTATGGAAATTATAAATGAGATGTTATTGATTTTGGTTTAATTTTCGAAAATTGCTTTGAGGTCCTGGGACGTTCTTGCTTGTTTAAATATTTGTATTTCAATTTATATGTGTCCATTCATTAATTTTTTTCTTTCTTCCTATTTGTTAGGGTACGCGCCTAAACGACCAAAATATTTGATTTCTTCTTTTTTTCTGTACTTTAAAGTCCACTGATTTTCATGGCCTATTAAGCAGCTCTATGCCCAGTTAAGGGCCCTTTAAATCCAGCAGTTTCCCAATTTCTTCTTCAGGTCATCGGGCCACCTGGTCAGAGGATGGGTGACACTCTTTTTGTTGCAACGTGGTCGCCATTAGAGGACCTTTGCTTCCATTAGTTGTCGGTTGGTTAAATAATTATAATTTGACCAGCTTTTTACCACATCAGTTTTCTTACACTTTGAGTGCTATTTATAACTTTTATTCGTCTACTGATAACTTCGGTTGCAGTGTGTTTAGCAGTTTAGTTCATATTTATCTTATTACTCTTTAACATTTATAATCCTATTTTTATTCAATACACTTGTATATCCAAACACTTTTTTGGTTTTCCATGTTTGTGTATTTAATTTATCCCGTTGATTTAATTTCGGAGTTCCGCGATTCATCGTTCTGCATCGAACAGGGATTGGTGCCGAAATTAAACCAACGTGTTCTGCAGTTGAAATGAATAGGTTTAACAATTAATCTCCGTTTTTAATTGCGTTCGGTTTTGGTACATGTGCGCGGTATTTTTAAAACTTGGGAGCCCTCGATTATATTATTTTCTAATGTCTTAAGTCTATCATCAGGCAGTGGACCAGCTGATTGGACTGAGAAAGCAATTTTTGACCTGATTTTGAAGTCTTGAAGACATTCATCATGACAGCTCAGTGTAGACTTTCCAAGTTCCAACACTATTCCGTTGTCAAAGTTCCAGATGTTTGATTCCCACAAGAGTAATGTCATGTCATCACCTCACAATTCCAATGCCGTAATGTTCTTTAAACGGCTTTGATTGCCAGGAGCCCTATTATTCTCCAATTGCTCTAACCCCCATTTACGTCTAATATCGTTGTAAATATCACCGATTCAGTCACGCTAAGTGTGGGGAATGGCTTCATTCTGACGTAACAAGGCATAGCAATACCGTCGTAGTAATTTTCACCGCAAAGTAATGGTGTGATTACGAGTAGTTTTAAGTTTATTTAGGTCTTTAAAAGATAAACAAACCCTCAAATGGTTATTTATAATAATAAAACTCAAAATTACATAAATTCGGCATAAACATGATTTACCAATAACAATCGCGGTAATTGAGCAATATTTTTTTATTATGAGGTAGTGTTAAAAATATAAAGAAGTAGTTTAATTTCGCAAACCTAGCAAAGAATTAAATTACAAACAGATTCCACAAACGAACGAGCATGCAGATGTGCGTGTGTGCTCGCGTGCGCGTGTTTGTATGTGTTTTTGCGTACGTACGTTTGTATCTATGTGTATATAGCGGGTTATGCAAGTGTGAGTGCGTGCTCGTCCATTTGTGTGTGTGTGTGTGTGTGTGTGTGTGTGTGTGTGTGTGTGTGTGTGAGTGTGTGTGTGTGTGTGTGCGGACGTACGTACGTTTGTATCTATGTGTATACTACATACTCGTATAGCGGGTTATCTGAGTGTCGGTACTACCTAGACGAGCCTCAATCTCTCATCCATCTAGGCCACCTTATCCTCGTGGATGCCTCAAAGGTGTCAGCCATCTAATCACCAGACCGCCGATGGCGTGTTCGCTATCGCCCTTAATATGAAAACAGCAGTTTTGAACAGCGCGGAACGGAACACGCGAAGTCTATTAGTTAGTTTTGTTGCAGTGCATTTCTCATTAAATTCATAGCGGCTGATTAATGCAGTACGACGGCGGCTCTGTTAATATTACAACGTGAAAATACTACTTTGATTCCTTATAATTTGAATGTTAGGTATGGATCAGCAAACATGATGGTTTTCATTATGAATAATTATGTAGAAGACTAGGTAGTCCTCACTTGAAGTAACTGAAGGGAGGGTTGGGGGCTATTTTGACCAAAAAAAATCTTAGCTTCAGGATTAATTATTAATTTCATCAACCAATCATAATATAACAGTGATTAACCATTGGCAAAAGATTCAGCTCCTTACCCGAGGGTTCAATGACTTTCTTAAAAGTCATGTCCGCTTCATCACCTGCTGTAACAGGGAAGGAAAACATCGTGAGGAAACCTGCATGTGTTGAGAGTTCTTCGAATGATCTCAACGGCATCTAGACATTGGTAGTGTGTCGTTTATGATTTTCAGACAACGAATCTAAATGTCATTTTGGGTTCCTATAAGCAATATTTTAATGTTAACCACTTCACTGTGCGGTGAGTCACATGTGACTCACGCCCATTGAGCTACTTGTTCGACAAAGGCAGGCAAAGTGTTAAGTAATTTCTTGTTGACCAGGTGAAAGCAACTCGCTAGGGATGTCTCCGGTGCTGGCGTCAATAGCTGCGATGTCGGCATTGCTGGCCACTGCAGTGTGCGGCGTGTTGGCCGTGTTGTACCGACGCCACGTGGCCAGACATCGGAACTTGCCGGCTAAGCATGCGCCTTTGAAGTGAGTAATATATCCAAGATGGCGGCTCCGACTTTTGAAGACTTGGTCATGGGTATCATTTTCGGGATATTGTTGGATGATGAAAAATATATTAATTTTGCAATGCAAGATGGCAGACTTGACTTTTTTAAGCTTGTGTACCAACCCGCCAGGCTATCGTGGTGGACTAAGGCGACGTCCTACTCATTGTGTTTTTTCTCTTTCTTGAAACGCATCTGTTGCCAGAGATGGCAACGAGAATAAACGAACAGGCAAGTCATCTGATTAGCTGATGGTTTGTCTGTTCGTTTGCCCTCTTATTAGCTCATAGATTAAGTAATAAGATCATAATATTTATGATTATGATCAAAATTCAAGAACAGAATTCAATGTCAATTAACCCGAGTGATGCAAATGTTCACGTATATTAAAATTTGGTACGATGCCTATTACTTTAGCTGTGACTAATTATTACTACTGACGACCTGAGTGGCGCAGTGGTTAAGACGCCGATGCGCTGCGCGGAAGGTCCTGGGTTCGAATCCCAGCAGAGCAGTAATTTTAATGATGAATTTGAATTTCTGTTTCTGGTCTGGGTGTGTTGTGTTCATGTATTGTGTGTGTCCGTGGCACCGACGACAAAGGGAATCCTAGTGTGGGGCTATGAGTGTGAAGCGTTATTATATTATATTTTATTACTACTAACTAGAATACAAATGACCACCATCCTATACCAGAATCTAAATCTAAACATTGTTACAGTGAGTCCATGTACGCCGAGCGACCGGGCCACTGCCCCACGCCGGTGAAACAGGAAGCGCCGCGGGCCAGTCCCAGTGAAGCGAGGGGCCCCTTGCTGAGGTCCCCCGAGCCGGCTGATGACGCCGACCCTGATATCATACCTAGTTTATATGGTGAGCTTTGATATCCTACTATCTGATTATGTTATAAATGCGAAAGCTTTTGAATGTTTATTACTCTTTCACGCAAGAAGGAATAAAAAGACTTGTATAAAATTCGGCACACAGGTAGATTATAACCTGAAATATTTTTTTATCCTTTTAAGGGTATTCTGATATTTTTAGGTAGCTAGTAGCTTTCTGGCCTCTCAGTAATTGTCTGAGACTTACATTCAATGGAGACCAGAGCAATTGGTCACAAATGGATTGCGAACACATTATCTCAATAATACCATTTCCTTGAGGCCTACATCCTCCTCGGTGAAGACCGGTGTAATATAACTTGTTAATTTGCATACCTGAGAAGGTGAATATGGATTGATCAAAATGCCCTGTAAAACCAATAACTAACCCATATTCGTGCAAATAAATTATTTTCATTTTCATTTCATTTCATTTCATTTCATTTCGTTTCGTTTCATTTCGTTTCGTTTCGTTTCGTTTCGTTTCGTTTCGTTTCGTTTCGTTTCGTTTCGTTTCGTTTCGTTTCGTTTCGTTTCGTTTCGTTTCGTTTCATTTCATATCATTTCGTTTCATTTCATTTCACCAGTGGGTCAATGATCACGAATGGGTCACAGATCCATCTAAACGTTGCTTTTCCACCCAGAGCGCCGGCCGGTCTCCAACGGCTACATGAGTCTACAGAGACCGCCGTCCACCAGTAAGATCAGCAGACCAGAGGATGCCCGCTCGGAGCCGGACGGCGGCGGGTACTACGACTTCAGGAAGAAGGACTATAAGATACCTTTAACTAGTGTGAGTAACTCAAGAACTTATTTGTTTATATATACCTACACTACAAACGGTGATAGCCCAGTGGCTTAGAATTCGACCTCGAATCGAGGGGTCCGGGTTCGAATCCCAGTGGCACGCACCAATGACTTTGTAAAAAGTTATGTGCGATTTATAAAATTAAATATCACCTGCTGTTACGGTGAAGGAAAACATCGTGAGGAAACCCGCATGCCTGAGAGTTCACAAAAAAAAATGTTCTCAAAGGCATGCGAAGTCCACCAACCCGCAGTAGGCCAGCGTGGTGGACGGCGGCCTACATCCCTCTCATTGTGAGAGGAGACCCGACCCTGTAGTGGGTCATTAATGGGTTACTGACACATATACCTACACAGCAGAACAATCCAGATAGGAGCCTGTACCAAAGTAGATCCCTTCACAAAAATCGGTGTGCATACTAACACGGCAAACAATCTGTGAAATCTAACACGTACGTTATGATCAGACACAGAGACGAGCTCAGAAGGGTTGGAGGCCCTTGTCCTCAAAAGCCAATGTTCTCGACAGGGTAGACATAGATAGGGTTTATCCAGGGAATCCCGTGGCAGAGTAATAGATAGCATAAACGAGGGAAACCTTTCCCTAAAGTAAAAGAGATAAAAAAGAGGTTAATTTACTAAGCCTTTCATAAACCTTCGTAAAATAACCGTACTTCAATTGACTAAAAGTCCATAAAAAGTTAGGCATATAATATCAATAAAACAAGCACCACTTAAAGTTTATAATTATGAAAATTATACAAATCCATCTCGTCAGAAATAGACGAGCTAAGTCAAAGCAACAGCGTGCGGAATCCAATAAAGCAGCCAAGAATCCAAATCAAAAGAAACTGATACAAGAATTCCTTGAAAGCAGCTCGCGAACTTTCAAAGCGGCAACAAATTACAGCCGCGGTCGCTACTTATATTGCTTTCCACCGAAACCGATCTGGATTAAGTCTTTGGCAACCGCAGTGGCGTGTTTGCTTCGGAATCTAGAGCTGGATAATTTATGTATCAGGTGAGGTTATTGAATTAGCTGTGAGCTTGAAATGGCTCGCGGAAATATTTAGAAAAAATAACGTACCTACTTCTATTTGAGATGCATAATTATGAATAGAGGCACTATAATATAGTGAGTAGGTAGGTACTACAGATATGAGTTCGGTGTGAGGTGAGGTTAGTATAGGACCAGTCCCTGAAATTTAGCCTTGGTACATAGAAAAACGGTAAATCCTAGTGGCAAGTACCAATGACTTTCTTGATAGTAATGCCCGCTTAGCGGTGATAGCCCAGTGGCTTAGAATTCGACCTCGAATCGAGGGGTCCGGGTTCGAATCCCAGTGGCACGCACCAATGACTTTGTAAAAAAGTTATGTGCGCTTTATAAAATAAAATATCACCTGCTGTTAGGGTGAAGGAAAACAGAGTTCACAAATTTTTTTCCTCGTGAGGAAACCTAAATGCCTGAGAGTTCACAAAAAAAAATTTCTCATAGGGTATGTGAAGTCCACCAACCCGCAGTAGGCCAGCGTGGTGGACTAAGGCCTACATCCCTCTCATTACGAGAAGGAGACCCGACCCTGTAGTGGGTCATTAATGGGTTACTGGCAATGCCCGCTTTATAAAAAAACATCACTTGCTGTAACGGTGCGGGAAAACATTTTGATTAAATCAACATGTCTGAAACATTTCCATAGTGAACTAAGGCTTACATTCTTCTTATTGTGGGAGGATATCCCACCCTGCAGTTAATTACTAAAGGGCTACATTCAAACAGTAAGATCTTCATGTCTTGTGTTTCAGTTGGGAAGGTATGAAGTAACTGTATTTGAGGTTGGAGCGGGCGTCCGTGGGCTGCAGTGACCACGTCACATCAGTTGGCCTGCATGCCTTTCGCTACACAATTACTACAGAAAAGTTTAAACGTTTGAAAACCCAAGGGAACTCAAACTAACCACCTCTTTCCTTACAGTCATACCACAGCCTAGGGCGGGCGAACAAGGGCGTCAACGCGTGCAGCCCGAGCTCCGCCACGGGCGTGACGTCATCGCTCACCGCGCACCGGTTGCGGCCCGAAGTGGTCACCACGTCCCATCGGGTGCAAGAGAGCTGTATATAAAGTGATTAGGTTAAGTCTAGATGGCAGTTTATGTGACGGGCTACATATCGGCTTGATAGCCGCGCTTAGCGCTTATATCCTTAGTCTGAGTTTTAGCAATGCCGCGTACAGATGTAGTTAAGAAACGCAAAAAAGCAAGTTTGCGGCCAATGACGTCAATAAAGTGACGTAGTGCGTTTAACTCACAGTGTAAAAATTATAGAGGTCTGTCAAACATAAAATTTGTTCTTTGTTTAAAATCCAATTCTTGTATAGAGTGAAAGATACAAACACATAGGTATCGTTAGACATTATAATACTAACAAAATTTAATACCTACGGGATAATATGAGTTCGAAATTTTCCAGTGTATTACGGCCAATTCACGGTTATTATATTTCATTAATGTGGGAATGGAATGTTAGAGGATAGTAGATATGTAGTAATAAGTTGAAACGGAATGCATGAGATTGATTGAGTGAAAGAGCGAAGGGAAGGAATGAGTGATAGACGGAGGGGTGAACGGGTAGCGGGGGTAGGACGACGGACGTGGATGGAGGAGGTTGCAAAATTAAGGAGTTACGGTGTTTTAAATAAAATAAAGTTCTGTTCAGTTGAAAATTTGTTTGACTTCAAGATTCCAACATCTACATTAATATTATAAAAGATTAAAAGAGAATGTTAATCAAAAATAAAGCAAAATTATGAAGATCTATCTAATGCTTTATTAATTTTAACTCTTCTAAAAATCTTTTACCTCTATTTGGGTTATCACCGTGCGACTCCTGTGCAGTAAGCTGTATGATTTATGTATCTATGTGTAGTAGCGGCATTGCTCTCAACTCGCAACTCAGAATAAGGGTACAGTTGTACTGAGTACGTACGACTAACTAGCACGCAGTGTGGGCGCTCCCACAGTCAAGTTTCACATGTGATGAGTCAAGGGTCGGCTTGAAAGCTAACGCCGCAATCAGTTTGGATCGGGTGCAGGATAGCTGTATAAAGAGTGACTAGGTTAGGTCTAGATGTCCGTTTATGAGATGAGCTAATGTCGACTTAAAAGCTAAGGCCGTACTCAGTTGTCATACTAAGTTATCGGACTAACTAGTCCCACAGTCAAGTTTCATATGTGATGAGTTAAGTGTCGGCTTGAAAGCTAAGCCCGCTCTCAGTTTGGACGCGTTTTCGTATGATTTCAACTCGTGCGTATACATACGTTCACATAAAACAAGGCAATTTGCTCAGTACCCTTTAGTCTGAGTTTTAGCGATACAGAAACGAAACGTTTGTGCGTTTCGTTTCGGATAGATACGTAATTCATACACAGCTTACTACACAGGAGTCCACTGTGTAATAACAAATATAGGTAAAAGATTTTTAGAGGAGTTAAAAAATTTAAAATCAAATTTTTGTATGGAGTGAAAGATATGAATACTTATCGTTAGACATTATAATACTAACAATTATTTAATACAGAGCTACGGGATGATATTAGTTCGAAATTTTACAGTGAATTACGGCCAATTCACGGTTATTATGTTTCATTTGACGACCTGAGTGGCGCAGTGGTTAAGACACCGGTGCGCTGCGCGGAGGGTCCTGGGTTCGATTCCCAGTAGAGCAGAGATTTGAGTGATGAGTTTGCATTTCTGTTTCTGGTCTGGGTGTGTGTGTTGTTGTCTTGTGTCCATGGCGCCCACGACACAGGGTATCCTAGTGTGGGGCTATGAGTGTAAAGCGTTATTTATTTATTTATTATTTTATTTATTAATATTATTAAACATTGAAAGAGTGTTAATTAAAAATAAAGCAATTTTTGTGATGATTTATCTAATACTTTATTAATTTTTTAACTCTTCTAAAAATCTTTTTCCTCTGTTGGTTATTACACTGTGCATTTTCGTCTGGTAAGCTGTGTATGTGTGCGTTTCGTTTCGGAACTGCTAAAACTCAGACTAAGGGTACAGATGTGACGTTTGCTGCGTGACCTCGACGTCATGACGTCAGAGCCTAACGTTGCGTTACGATACAAAGGCAAAGGCGTTAACACATTGACGCTCACCTGACTCCAGCTTTGACGCTCCCGGCGTTATTAGTCCAAGGTGTATCGGGAGATTTGTATTACTTATATAGCATTTTAGAGTATTTTGTGATGGGTGTGACGACTAAAGTATGAAAATGGTGAGGTAAAGAAATGGCCTATTCTTAGGGGACCTATAACTTTTTTGACATTAAATCGTTAAATGTGTCTAACAATGTCGTATGAACGCTGGCAGCTACCCCGATTTTTTATTGTATTTTTTATCTGCGACAAAAAGAGACGGAATAAAGGCTTAAAAATTGATTTACATAGCAAATTTATTAAGTGATGTATTGCCTTGAATTGTTCATAGTCTTAACGGCAATTAAACGATGCAACAAAAACCATTTACTTTATATCAATTTTATAAACAATGGTGCAGTAAAAATTACTAAAGGCCCATTAATCGATTTTGGTATTAGTAGTCGCTCGGCACTATTGTATGCAATCGAATAAATTGAATATCAATATTTACTCGCCGTACCTAGTTGTGTTGTCCGAGTGTTGTAAACATTCGAATGGGGACGGAAAGTGCTCGAACGTTTTGTGTGAATGATTTGGAAGTTAACAGGAATTGATTTTGCTGTTTTGTAAATGCGAAGTAATTTTAGGTGGGTTTGATTGGATTTAATTGAAAATAACAACAATCTTACTTATATTTAATAATAGATACTTTTATTTTGCGTAAATAATATAATATCTTAGAATATGAAATTAAATGCAATTTTCTGACAACAGTTTTTTATCTTCTCTTAAAATTCTAACCTAATAGTAGCTTATTGTAAATTTTAAAACAAAAATTAGGGCTCATTCTTATTCGAAACATTAATGAATAAGAAGATATTGCTCTAAGCTGACAATGGAAACACTTGCAACTTTATAAAGCGTTCGAGTTTAAGCGTTTGACAGTTGCTGTCAATGGGTTGCAATGATAAACAACAAACAGCCTTCACTCTCGCTCCTTCAATATTTAATAAAAATCGGTGTAGGACAAAATATTTATGCAAAACACTTTTCATTGCTCGTCAGAATACGTACTTTTTACTTTGGTCGTCACACCGATGTCAGCCCTCTGTAAATACCTCTAATAGTAAGTACTGACTGTGTTCCTTTTATAGTATAAAGTTTTGTAATTAATCTTTCTACTAATTTCCTGTACGAAGTAGTGTTAATGGTATGCCTGTGCGTATGTTTATAGCGTGTTGTATCATTCTGTTGAAATCAAATTGGCTTTTCTGAAGAAGAATCCTACTATCAGTCAGTCAACGTCACTGCATGTTCTAAAGACGAGTTAGAACCATGAGGACATACGTCCGTCATTAATATTTAATAACCGATCTTAATAGCGGTGATAGCCCAGTGGCTTAGAATTCGACCTCGAATCGAGGGGTCCGATTCGAATCCCAGTGGCACGCACCAATGACTTTGTAAAAAAAGTTATATGCGCTTTATAAAAATTAAATATCACCTGCTGTAACGGTGAAGGAAAACATCGTGAGGAAACCTGCATGCCTGAGAGTTCAGAAAAAAAAAGTTCTCAAAGGCATGTGAAGTCCACCAACCCGCAGTAGTGGTGCGTGGTGGACTAAGGCCTACATCCTTCTCATTGTGAGAGGAGACCCGACCCTGTAGTGGGACATTAATGGGTTACTGACAACCGATCTTCGGATTGTGAAAAGTGATACTGGTTGGTTGCCAAGATACTCAAAATACTCCATAGATTTCTTTGATATAACGTTGCCTGGCAACCAAGTCAACGCGATCCATAATCTGACGATCGGTTATGAATAATTGCCGGCGTAATAGAATAATTAAACATTAACTTGCTATTTGACATAAGATGTTTTCCTTCACCGTAACAGCTGGTGATATTTAATATTGACACTTCACAAAAGCCAATTTCGTTTACCATTTACGTATGTACCTAACCAATTTGGTTAAAAGGTCTTAGCGACAGACTACAATATTGTTTTTATTGTAATTGTAATACATCTTTGTATGTACATTTCAATAATATTTACGCAGTTTATCGTTTTATCAAGTGAATGAAAGAAATAATAAATGATTCGGTTGATTCGTTGTAGTTATGTACTTCTGTATTTTGTATTTCAATGTTGATATCTACTAACGCTGTTTCAATAACCGATATGCAGATACGTATCTATACACTGATTGGTTGCTAAGATACTACATAGATATAAGATGAGATATACAGTTGCTTTGAAAATAGGTTGTTGCCCGGCTACCAGACATAATTAGGGCTATCCATATCCGAAGATTGAGTATTGAGACCGGCCATAAGTCAAAATATGAATTTCTTTTTACTTTCTTTGTTAACTCTGCATAATAATTACTATTTATGTTGGACAGTTTAACAGAAAAACATAATATTATGTACTTACTTAGTAGTAGAATTTTCCTAATGTTAAAAGTATTCAATATAGTATCCGATACAAGTTTTCGAAATATGACTTGAACAACAAAATACCTACGCGGGAGAATTTTCCCAAAATATTCGAAATGGTGGGTACTGTTTACAAAACAAGTTCTCGAAAAATTACTTTGGAATTTTGAACTAGTTCACACCCGTTTATGTATGCAAAGTTTATTTTACATGTTTGAGGTTAGAATTGGCAGGTGGTTCTCAAATGTGAGGAATTGGGGCAAATGTTTGGGTAGCTATGATTGATACGGGAACTGGGAAACTAGACCGTATACGCAAGGAACCAGACGTTACTTGCTGTGGAGCCACGAAGCGAGCGGAGTAACTATAATACCACTACGTAACAAACCGACTTACTCCTAGGAATCAAAATGTTGTCCTATGTTAAACAACTAAATAAAACTTTAAGAATACTTCTATAGTATTAGTAGTAAAGCAAAATGAAAGAACTTATGGAATAGATAAAAAATTGATAAAATGAAGATTAATTTTTTGCAAAACGTTAATAAGTTATAAACACAACTTAACACAGAAGCAAAGGAAAAAAACAGTATTGAATTTCTTCTAATTGGACGTGAAAATCTGTGACCATTAACGGCTTAAATTCAATTCTCAATACTATAGCAAACATTCACCAAATTAGGTACACTGTGGGGAATATGAAACAAATGTATTAAACAAAACCCTGAGTCAAGACGTCCAACCCAACCGCACCGCAGTAGGCCAGCGTGGCTGACTAAGACCTACATCCCTCTCACTGTGAGAGGAGACCCCACCCGCCAGTGGGTCATTAATGGGTTAAGACAATGAGACAAGACATCAAAACATGAGACAAATCTACGAAAAATTCGAAACAAAATTAAAAGTTGATAATACTTAAGGTTTCTATAAAACCACAACGCATTTCCCCGCTGGTTGAGAGCCCCTCCTCCGCGACCACACGCGTCGCGTCGTTAAAGCAAATGACAACATTTATCTGTAGTTAGAGTCTGCCTACGTGGTTGGTGTAAATTGAACCATTTAGCTCGCGGCCGAATTACAGCGATTTGGAAGACGCATCATTACTTAGCTTCTAGATAAACGGTTCAAACAAAACCTTAAAAACTTTACTTTTTAAATCTAGCTGAACCGGCACACTTCCTTCTGCCAAATATAAAAATGTATACTATTTTCTCGTATTATTTTCAATTTTAATTTTCTCACCGTCTAATGCCTCTTTGGGCTAATACGGACATGTTAAAAAATAAGGTATTATGTCTTTTTTGTAAAAAAAATATTTTTTTTATTTTTTTTTTATTTTTTTTTAATTTATTAATGTACACTAAATAATGGTTTTTTTTATTTTATTTATTTTATTTTATTTTATAATGATCCAATCTGGTCCAATACCCCCACCATTCGTTCACCGCTCGATCATTTCTCGAGTAAACACGAAATTTGAATCGTTTGTTTGTCTGTCACTGCTCGATATTCGACGCTCCGTTCTCGTAAACTGTCATGGTGTAAATAGATGGGGCGCGTGTGAATTAACGATGTGACGCAATTCGTCTTGTGGGAAACACTTTCTGTTAACTTACGACCGGGGCTTGGACTATAGTCCCTTTATATAAATAGGTCATTTTACTTAAAACTGCCAGTAACCCATTAATGACCCACTACAGGGTCGGGTCTCCTTCTCGTAATGAGAGGGATGTAGGCCTTAGTCCACCACGCTGGCCAACTGGGGGTTGGTGGTTGGTGGACTTCACATACCTTTGAGAACTTTTTTTTTTGTGAACTCTCAGGCATGCAGGTTTCCTCACGATGTTTTCCTTCACCGTAACAGCAGGTGATATTTAATTTTATAAAGCGCACATAACTTATTTACAAAGTCATTGGTGCGTGCCACTGGGATTCGAACCCGGACCCCTCGATACGAGGTCGAATTCTAAGCCACTTGGCTATCACCGCTATATTATCCCCTGATTTCTGTATTCTACGGTTACCATCTACGACACGTTTTTCTATCACACATTTGCAGAATGTCATCTTGGCGTTTTGTTGTTACACAAAACACTGTTTTAAAACTTTAAGTGTAAATCATTATAAATATTGCTTAGGAGGTGATCAATATATTATACATTGTTGTATATACATTGTTATGTACTTGGTACGTAAAAACAAGAGTTCGAAAACTTATTGAAACTTAATAACTCGCTTTGAAATATTTATGTACTCGTATGTTACTGAGATCAATTATTTTAATTTAATCAGATGACTTGCGGAAACTTACATTAAAGGTAAGTACGTTTGTGTTTACCATACCAAATCTATAAACAAATTGTTTTTTTTTTCAGTATCGTATCGTTTTGACTGACTATTATATTGTACGACTTTTAGGTATGAGATTGATGAACGAAAACCGGCGTAAAAACGATAGATTGAGTAAAACATTAGCAAAAAATAATAGGTTATTTAATGTGAATTTTTGTACATAGAATATAATAGTTTCACGTGCTTGTGTGGCGATATAAGATACTTAGGCTAATACAACTGTAATTATGTAATATTTATGATATTCAGCGTTCTCATTATTTTCAAATAAGAATTGTATCTAATGTCTATTTATTGAGACTATTTAAATAAATAAAAAAATTGATTGTGTTTATAATTGATTTATGTACAGAAATGTATTCAAAAAAAAATATGAAGCGGCACCTGTAACACCCCTGAAGAACAACGAGAAGCGAGTTTTTATTTAATTTTAACCTTCTGAGTCCGAAAGTATGATAATCTGGTTGATTGCCTTCATTTTTGTAATACCATGTATTCTCATGATATAGATGCATGGAAAAATAATAAAAAAATTATAACTCGTGGAAAACTGATTTTTCGCGATGTCCTATATTTAGAACATCAGTACTATAAAACAGTGATCATGAATTTTTGATGTACTTATTTAAGGATATTCGTTTCTTATACAAACATAACAAGTTATACTTTAAAACATATTTTTTAGAAATAAACACTCTTTGCTCCGTAATTGAGACATATTTGAAACGTAAATTATTTTTTAATCACAACAATGGCTTATCTTTACGAAATCTTTGTAAAAAAATACACAAATATCAAAAACTTAATTCTAATTTCACTTCACTTCAAACTAATTTAACCTATTGAATGTCCAGTAAACAGACACAATAGTTAAACAATAGCAGTCGGACCACCAGTGGTTCGATGCAAATTAATAGTTTAAAAAATTTCGTGACAACAATTTTCCCATCCTGCGAAATACAAGTTCCACGGTTCTGTTTTACGAACTCATTGTCAGGTGTCATGACACAGTCGCGAGGTACACGATTCTTCATAAACCACGATGGATTAATTCTTGCATCAACTTCATATAATATGTATGTGAAGTAGCGATAAAAGTATATAAAGTGACCTGGAACTAATGGCGTTGCCAAGTACAAAACAGCGGAGTCTCCCAAACTGAAACTATCATAACCTGAAAACGTTGATGCTCCTTCATATACCTTCATGTCTCAAATGCATCCGTCATGGTTGGCCAAAACAAATACTTTTAACCCGACTGGATTGGACTTATTAGGGTAGTACTGCCTAATACACTGACACTGAGAATGATATTATTATAATAATCTAGCCTATCACAAGATGCTCGGACTTTTGTTGAATGTTCACAGATACGATCAAACAGAGGTCTTATTTTCTAGATTTTGTCGATTGCACGCTGACTGTCTGGGATATCGTTATCAAAGACTTCAACCTGGTTCTTAACAAAAAAATCTGTCACGGGTCATATTATCTGTCATTATCGGAAGTATCGATTTTGATTTCTGCCAATAGTGGTAGCCAATAGTGGCCATGACCATACTAAGTCCAAATACCAAAGAATATCTTCAATTCCCTGAATGTAACCCCTTTGAATCTTCATCATTTCAGTTTGGTTATTTGTTGTTACGATTTTCTATAAAATGTTATCTATGTAGTCTTCAAAATATTGAAACATTTCAAAGTTACCAAAACTTCTTTGGATATAATATATAAGGAGAGAGTGTAGGAGAGGCAATAGGAGAGAGTAAGTTGTATATAGTTGGACTAAACACTCTTGTCCAAGTATTACTTGTTTGATTGTTACCTTGCACAATCCTAACCACATCCTACCTCTTCCCTGTACTCGCATCAAACGTTCTCCACTTCTTGCGTCTCTGCGTGAAGATTGCCCTCTTTTTACTCTGGACGATTCTTCTGAATCCGAGCTATTGTAGCCATCAGAATTAGAATTGCGACGCTTTTCAGGTGGCTCATATAGGTCGTCATAATCAGAAGTACTAAAATCAACCTTATTTCTGCCTAACTCGTCAAGAATTTGATCTTCATTGAAAAATGAAACTAAATAGCAAACCATATTTGAAAACGTACGTTCTAAAATAAGTACATCCAAAATTACAACATCACTGTTTAGAAACCTCATGTACTAAAATAAGAACATTGATAGAAATTGAATCATGGAGTAAGGTTATTTGAATAAATCGAAAAAATAATTGTAACTAGATGTTGTACGAATATTAGTTAGCCTGTACAAACTCCAAAAATCTTACAAATTGCAAAAAAAACTATGATCCAAATGGATTATCTTACCCCCTTGAGCCCGCGTACGCGGTTCTCGTGGTTGCGACGCCATGATCTATTGGACAGAAGGGACTGAGAGGGGAGATACTTTTTTTAAATGAACCTATAATTACAAGGTTTCGTTTCTTGTAAAAAACTTGATGGTAAACCGCTTTACTTCGGCAAAACATTTTTATTTTTTGGTTGTTCTAAATTTAGAACTTAAGTACTCAGGAGGTTAAAAGAATCAATCGCAAACCTTTGTATCTCGTCATATGGAACAGATGCCTTATAATATACTAATTATAATCAAAGATCGATTTTATATCTATTGTTTTAATTAGATCGTCAAGATGGAATATAATAGATATTGCAATGTTTTTCCGAACTGTAAATAGTGTAT
The DNA here is from genome assembly GCA_905147235.1 of Erynnis tages. Lineage (NCBI taxonomy): Eukaryota > Metazoa > Arthropoda > Insecta > Lepidoptera > Hesperiidae > Erynnis > Erynnis tages. The sequence continues at coordinate 10,217,903 of LR990087.1, forward strand.
ATTTGTATATATTATACAGAATTCTACGACAAAAATAAGAACAATCTAGTCTAATTTAGTTCTAACGGTGCTAAGAGTTGTAAATTAAAGTATTAATACGTTAGAGTAAAGTCAATTGCCGCCGTTCCATACCAAGTATGGAAATGAGAAAATGAAAATTGTTGACGATATTCGAAAATGCGAAATAATAATTGTTTCTGTAAATGTTTCCAAATAAAATGTCGAGCATTTATCATGTTTTGTGTTTCATTGTTCCTTATCCTTGAGAATCTTCTACGAGTTATCGGCTGGGAGGAAATTATTGACGCAATTTGATACTGGCTCAGGGGCTATAACTCCCAACAACCAATCTATGACAGCGTGACAACTCATCTATAATGGAGCCGATGCTGACAATCACTAGGCTTCTTAGTTCCAGTAACCCATTAATGACCCACTACAGGGTCGGGTCTCCTCTCACAATGAGAGGGATGTAGGCCGTCCACCACGCTGGCCTACTGCGGGTTGGTGGACTTCACGACATACCTTTGAGAACATTTTTTTTGCGAACTCTCAGGAATGCAGGTTTCCTCACGATGTTTTCCTTCACCGTAACAGCTGGTGATATTTAATTTTATAAAGCGCACATAACTTTTTTACAAAGTCATTGGTGCCTGCCACTGGGATTCGAACCCGGACCCCTCGATTCGAGGTCGAATTCCAAGCCACTGGGCTATCACCGCCTGTCGAAATAAAGATACTAGGTCAATAATATTAATTACCACTGTTATTATTTAAACATAAATGAATGCTACGAGTAATAACCTGAAAATGGATAAAAAGTACACAAAGGTAAAACTCAATTAGGTACAGTGGACGCTAATTAAAAACACTGATAACTCATTACGGATTTTCAGCTTTGCTCGCCCGCAAACCGCTTCCATTATTGCTGTAATTATTTTATTGCTATACCTGAGTTTCATTCAATGTTTGTCACCCATTAGTGGCCCACCGCCCAAAAGCGGTGATAGGCCAGTGGCTTAGAATTCGACCTCGAATCGAGGGGTTTTTGGCACTCGTTAGTCCCGAAAAATCCACTTTTCGAAAATTCATCGATCTTCTTCGTCGTATCACCCTTGGCAGAGCGGTCGTGGTCATCGCGAAGCAACGTCTTTGAGGGCAGATGTTATGTGCCTCACGAGCATTCGCCACTTCTCTCTGCTGGCTGACAGCCTGGTACACTCGTGCAAAGGACCGCCCACAGCCGACTTAATTTGGTCGGTCCATCATGGGTGACCTTCCTCGCCCTCTGCCCCCACCCTGCCCTACGACAAGACGCTCGAGGAGTCACTCTCACGCCAACCCATCGATAATTTGGATCAAAGTGGACAAAAAAGGCCCAAAAGATCCATGGATTTTTCCAATGGATTTTTTGGGACGTCGCCCAGATAAAATTTGTTCTATTTTATGCTCTCAAGTAATCTCCAGTTCTAAGCCAAACGCTTGAAACACTATTTATTTGTATAGAAAAATAAGTTATTTCTACATAATTAGCTATGCATTTGTATATCACCAATGCATGCATGCATTCAACTACAGTTCCATAAATTAATCTTAACAACTAAACATCGTAGAACGTTATGTTAACGATTACATTTCAATTTCTAATTTGAATTATCGTAATGGTTAATTTGAATTTACACACACAGTTTTATGGCTATTTTAATATCTCAACCAAAGGTTCAAAAGATTTGAAGGTAAAAATTTATTGTCAGAGATGTATTTTCGATGTTATATGAAAAGTCTTAACTGCCTAGCGTTAAGGTCGGAAATAATCTCTTCAATAATTTGAAGTAGTACTATTATTATTGTATCCAAAGATATAGTTCTAAATAGATAACGTAAGTTCACTCATCAATATGGCGACCAAGCTTGTCCCTTTTTTGTTACCTACTAAGAATTGTCACTTAAGTGAATCAACATCAACGAAGCGGAATCATAAGCGCAAGTACGAATAATATATATGATTATTATTCGATCCATTACACTCATAAGACGTCATCATTTAAATCGATTCGAACTTGTCATAGTAAAATAAAAACAAATCCATGTTTTTCGAGTTATTAAATTGGAGGAATGATAAATCTGACGTCCCGTTTGAACAACGGATTAAATTAAACAGCGACGGTGTTTGCGTAATGCACAATCGTTCCAAATATTTTGACACAGTAAGTGTACATTTGCATGATCTATTTAGATGTATATCTGTGATTGTATCGAACGATATCTGTCGCATGCAACACTGAGTTTTATATCACCCCCCATCGATACGGAAACGTTGGAAACGCTTGATTTTATGACGTACGAGACGCCCAAGAATTTATTCGTATACGGATTTTATTGGACGTTAAAATTGATAACATTTTTATGTACAAGTTTGTTAGTTCTAGCACAGAATACATAATAGTACAAGTGATCTCGTGAGAGCGTCGTAAACTTTGGTAGTCTATGTCTAGGTGGCACCACCTTATTCCCATTGCTATGGTAACCTGTAAAAGGGAAGAGAACTTTTTAATAGTATTTGAGTAGCGAAAGGGCGTGCTTGACACCTGTGCCGAGAGCATTCCATGAAAACTATCGTCAAAGTATTCATGTAGTAAACCTCAATGTGAAAGTGAGTAATATCTTGACATCTTCCCATACTAATGGCAGCTTGATACAATCACTACACGAAACTGCGTGAGTTCTTGCTGATATTATGTGATCACTGCAGCCTATGGACGCCCGCATCCAGCCTCAAAGAGGAAAAATTCTTTCTGATGTTGCATGAGGATGCTTTGCTACTCATGACGACTAAGATTTTCGCCTTAAATAAAGCTACTTTGGAGCTTTGATTGCGCGAGGATACGTCTGATTGGCCGTCTTAGTATGACGCGTGTGACTATTGTTCACTTCATTCGCTGTTTGCATTGTCATAGGCTGTCAGCATGTGACGTAATACAGGCCTTTGAACTTTTTCCTTCTCCCCTTATTTCCCATTCTTATTTTATATATCACCACGCTGTCCATTTCGAAAAAAATCCATTTCGCAACACAAAAACAATTTCCAAAAGCTCTCACGCTACGTTTTATTATTATATCCAGAACTTAAATACACATTAACCGTACTGGTAATAAATCGACGGGTGTAAAACCGTTTAAACATTGACAGATGATATAAAAACATCCGATATCGGCCAGAGGAGAGGAATTTGAAACCACCATTAAATTTATGCCGGCACAATATACAAATAACTCTGTAGAATGAGCCATCGATGCTATCTCTATAAATTTTGACTTCGAGCATTCCCACTCAATTCGAGGGGGAGTATGTAGCGGCGCAATACCTACAATAATATGAGCGCGCGCCTCACATGAAATGCTGACCACGCATGACGACGCAAGCAGCGAATATTGTAAACAATAGAACACGTCATACGCGTCATACCGAACTGACCAATCGGAACACGTATCCTCAAACGCGCTATCAAAGTTCCATAGAATCTCTGCATAATATAGGCACAAATGTTCCGAAGTTAACATTCGGACCGCGGTCTCCCGGCAGTGACATCGCCTGGCGGGAGATCTCCCCTTTTCCTCCAAAGGTAGGTAAATATGTACCTATATCAAATTGGCACCTTTGGGTTTTGTAGCAGTTATAACTCGCTACTAGAGTGAAGCGCGCATAGCCCCGCCGCTTGAGTAGATCGCAAGCGATCGAAAAAGTTAAGCAACGTCGGACGCACTCAGTCTACTCAAGCAGCGGGGCTATGCGGCTTCTTATAATAGTGTGTCATGTCAGTACCCATTAATGACCCACTACAGGGTCGGGTCTCCTCTCACGATGAGAGGGATGTAGGCCGCCGTCCACCACGCACCACTACTGCCCGTTGGTGGACGAACATGCCTTTGAGAGGTTTCCTCACGATGTTTTCCTTCACCGTAACAGCAGTTGATACTTAATTTCATAAATCGCACATAACTTTTATTACAAAGTCATTAGTGCGTGTCACTGGGATTCGAACCCGGACCCCTCGATTCGAGGTCGAATTCTAAGCCACTGGGCTATCACCGCTGCTCCTCCGCTCTTATAATAGTACCTATCTACAAATTTAAAAAAAACGTGCCAAAAGTTCATCATCTGTCGAGTCAGGCAATTATTCATTAATATTACCAACCCACCTAAACATTTTATCTCTAACGTTATTTTTAGTACAGTTTTATCAGCGTGGGATGTCGGAAGCGGGTAAGTAAGAGCTTCCGTCAAATGATCCCCTCATTTGTAATGGGACCTTATTAGCTTATCAGTGGAGTAATGAAATTGATATAAGTGCAGTTGGTAATCGCTACTGGTGCTACCAGAACCGTTATTACAGCCAATAATAAAAAATATTAAAAAATTAAAACGACTTTAAAAGAGTATTTTTTATGGTTGGTGTTTTTGTTTACATTTAAGATAAATTTTGTCACCACCAATAAAATTTGTTGTATTTAACAAATTTTATTTCATACTTTTTTGAAGGTGTAATTTTTTTTTGTTTTCAAATTTTATTATCACGTAAACTATTGCACCCATTTTTATGAAACGATTTGGTGATTTTACCATTCCCTAAGTTACGAAAAATGCAAACAAACAAAAAAGATCACGATCCGTCAATTAGTTTCGGAGATAATTATGCGAGGACAGACATAATATTCTCATATACATGCGAAGTCCACCAACTCACACTAGGCCAGCGTGGTGGACTACGGCTTCCATCCTTCTCATTGAGCGGAGACCCGACCCTGCAGTGGGTTACTAAATGTTCAAGACAGACGCATACCCATTCATCTATCTTCTACCAAAAACAAGCGTTTCACCATATTGCGTATGTGTGTAGCGTGCCACTACACAAATTAGTGTGCAATTAATTAACAGTTAAGTAAACTGAATGACCGATTAATTGACAAGTGATTGGTGAACACTTGAACAGTCATGGCTGCTTTTTCTTTTAGCTTTTGGGCTATGAAAAGCGCGTTGGGACGAATTAATGGTAAATTAATAATATATTATGCTTGATGTTGGTTTATGAAAGCAGCAAAATTCGCACTTTCATAATTTAAATTGTAATTATGATGACGCAATTAGGGGGTTAAGGAATTAAAAAAAAAAAAACAAAACGAAAAAATAATTATAACGAAAGTTCCCGTTTTTTCTGCTGCGCGATATCCCACTATTGGCCACTTTTCTCTCCCCATAACTGGAGGAGGCCTGAAAGCCCATGCCCTTGCTCCAATGAGGATCGGTGGTGAGACTGAGGGCCTCTGACGAGGTTTAACGACTGCTATCTTATTGATAAAAACTGGGACAAACGCCTGAACGTAACCTTCGAAGCACGGAAGCGCACATGTCATTCGCCACTAGCATTATCACACATCCAGGTACTGACCGACCGAGTGTTGCTTAATTTTTGCCTATTTTGCCTTTTTAGTTGCTCAAATACTCAAGCAGCGGGATTCCAGTTCTACGCTCACTTCTAGCTTCACTCGTAGCGGGACAATACGCGCTCGATGGGTATATTTTTTCGTATTTAAGCTAAACCGCACACAAAAAAAAAGTTTATCTAAACGTAGATAAACTTATAATCGCTTACTTCGTGGCTGAACTTAAATGATACATTAATTTATAAGCAAGATAGATCGCGCATAATAAATTACACGTTTATTAGAAGACGAACCATTAATTACTGCTATTTTAAACCGTGTCGTGTGACGTAACTAGGTAATAGTTCAAGCTTTCTCGTTTATAATGCTTCTGGTAGTTGTAAAGTTCTGTTAGTACCTACCTACATACCTATAATAATGTTGAGGAGCTGTTAGTAACACGTATTAGATAACAGAAGATAATAGAGTTCACACCTCTTAGTCTGTCGTGATAAGCCAGACGGTGATAAGCCAGTCTGAGAATTCGGCATGTTACTTGAGTTGTCTAGGTTCGAATCCCAGCTTCACCCTCCAATCATTTCAAAGAAAGTTTTTTGCGTTTCATGAAATTAAATATTATCAGCTGTTAACGTAAAGGAAAACATCGTAAGGTATATGTTAGTAAGCTATTAATGACCCATTACAGGGTCGGGTCTCTTCACAATGAGCAGGATGTAGGCCTTAGTCCACCACGGAAGGACCTAGGAACTTGCCTGAGAGTTTTCTATAATGTTCTTGGTTACAGGCAATATGGCGTGAATCAGCGTGTTAAAATATGATATAAGGGTCGAAATTGTGTGCTTTATTTGAGGTCACAATAAATCTTAGTCCTCGTTCTTAGCAACATGACTACGTAACGCCTTAAATAGGAATTTTCAAATAACCTAACATTACTAAATAAATAACATTTTGAAATACGCGCAAAAAAGACTGCACGTATTTCGCCCACGAATTTCATAGTTTCCGACGGAGATCCACAATAATCCACTCAAACAAAATTACGTTAGCTAATAAACAAACAAAAATTTATTAGCATACGTTCATCGGACTGAACCGGGGAAAAACTTTTTGATATGCGATTCTGTACTTTATTCCCTTAAAATAGAGCCTAAATGTTGTTTTAAAGTAACGGAGCCAAAGTAAACAGCTGCCCGGCCGCTTCGTAAAACAAATATTTCTATGAAATAACACATAAAGTAGGCAATCACCTGTCAGTTTCATGAAAATCTATTTAGGCTTGTAAACAATGAACAAAGCTGTAATTTATTAACGAAAACTAATAAGGTATTTAATAGTATTTCAATCAGAACTAAAACTCTTAACGTAAGCTAGTTATAGTTAATACATCTGACTCTTACCGATACAACGCATTCAGGTCTTAAATTATTACTTACGAAGGATCTTTTTGCAGCCCGGCTGGTATCGATACATAGAATCTTTTTACATAGTTAAAAAAACCCCATTTCTGGTCACAATAATTATGAATTGGCCTACATCAAGATCGCAATTTCACTTAAGCTCCCTGTTATTATTTAAATTTTAGAATTCAATTAATTTGCTCCATTGAAATACCTATAGTTAAAAGACAGTAACTTAAATAAATTGATTAACGCTAATATTATAATTGTCGTAAATCAGCATTATCATCTATGGGTTGCAGTGACATTTTGCACATAAAATCTGGTGTTGATAAAGATAGCTATAGCTACATAATTATAGGTCAGCTATAAAAACAAAATTCACAAAGAAATCATCCCACAGACGTGCCAAAGTGTGCAATAACGCTGGAACTGTTAGAATCATAATCTGTGTCCAAACAATCCATCGCGGTATCGGCACTCTCAATAATGCAACGGAAATGTTAAAAAGAATCTCGAGAGATGATGCTCTACTTGTTGTAGGGTCGTATGCTTAGACAGGAGCGGGAGTGGGTTATTCAATCGATTTTGTATACAGTCTGTATCCCATTATAAATTTAAATATCACCTGCTGTTGCGGTGAAGGAAAACATCGTGAGGAAACCTGCATGCCTGAGAGTTCACAAAAAAATGTTCTCAAAAGTATGTGAAGTCCACCAACCCGCAGTAGGCCAGCGTGGTGGACTAAGGCTTAGATCCCTCTCATTGTGATTTTTTGTGAACTCAGGCATGCAGGTTTCCTCACGATGTAATCCTAATCGGAACTAAGTACCTAGTTAGTTTCTGGGATATTTTAATTGCTTATTTATTAATTAAATTCATTTAAGCAAATGTGTGAAATGTATCCTATAAATTATCTTATAAATAAGTATCTTATAAATAAGTCCTTAATAAATTCCTCATTTCATCAGCTATCTAAAATAATATTATTATAAATTAGACTATCTGTATCTCTCGTACAACAAAAAAGTAAATTAAAGTGACATGGTATTTTAAAGATACTTTGCAAAGAAGAAGGTATGTAAGTCAGGTGCAATGAGGGTAACATTACCTACCTACTATATACTACCTACTACCTACTTTACAAATCAGAGTATTAATACTTTATATTAAGTTACAGGAAGTTCAAATGAGAAAGAAATCCTACTCTTAGATACCAACCTATACAAATTGTACAAACCAGAATGTTTCTACAACCCATAACAAAACACACCAAATCCCGTGGGCGCGGGAATCCACTCAAATTCCTGGTCGCAATGATAAACAGATAAATCAATGTAATCTTACGCCGAGGCCTCTAATTGTCGGTTTTTAGTGTACCAATAAGTGTTTAATGTGGGAGGAGTAGGATGAACGGTTTTGGTTTCATATTTAGCTACGTGTGTCTGTAATTATGGTCAATTTGTCTAATAGCTGGTTAATAGAGCCATTGTTGGTTTGGAAAAGCACTTTGGGTTTGTTGTTAATTAAAGAACTGCTATATTATACTCTTTTGTAATAAAACTGTAACGGGATCCGTTTTGTACATTTTGCGCCGAATTCTTAGCCTATAATAGCTTATAGTGGCTATTCCTTTAAATTCAATCAATCTCAAATTTTATTTTCTCGGAAACAGATTTTTTTTGTATATGGGTTCACGTGACTAAAACTATTTGTTTTGATCTAATCTACACGCCCTTAGTTCGTATTCCCGATACGACTATACTTTACCAGTCATGCTATGTCATGCTATACCTACATAGATACAGGTGTAACCCATAAATGCCCAATGCAGGGTCGGGTCCTCTCACAATGAGAAAGGTCCTTAGTCCACCACGCTGGCCTAGTGCGGGTTGGTGAACTCCACATGCCTTTGAGAATGAAATCTCAGGCATTCAGGTTTTCTCACGATGTTTGCCTTCACCGTAACAGCAAGTGATATTTAATTTTTATAAACCGCACAGCTTTTTATGAGAAAGTTATTGGTGCGTGCCATTGAGATCCGAACCCGGATGCCTAGTAAAGTCAAATTCCAAGCCACTGGGCTATCACCGCTTTTCTTGATACATGATAGTATAAGTGTTCCCACCCATGGACATATAGCCTCAAAGTATCCGAGCACAATAACCAGTAATTCGGACTCGATAACAATCGCATTTCATTGAACATTAATCGCGAAGGAATTAAGCGCTGCGCGATTAAAAATTGCAATATCATTGTTCCTTGTTCAGGTGTTCCAAATTGAATTCTCATTTCGAGTTGCCGATACACGGAACGGTGTAGAATAAATTTCTACAGAAGGTAAGGGAGGTACAATTGTTAAAAGATTAATAAGCTTCACGTAACATCTTCGAATCCACATATTGTTTCTAATATGGAACAATGGCCATCATTTTGAATACTATGTAATTAGTTAAGGTTTGTAAAAAAAGGTTAAAAAGTAAAAGATTAGGATTTCGTTAAAAATGATAATACAAAAATTATAATCTTTCAAGAATTTAAAAGAATTTCTTGAATAAAATCATTTAATACACGTAAAAATTCACAAATTCTATAAAATTCAATATAAAAACGCAATGGTTTCAAATTGTTTTACTATTAAAAATTACTTTTCAATACAATAGGTACTTACTGTAGGCAAAAAACGGTCGACAGACAGAACTTCTCTGTGCATACACGGTCTAGCGCGTTTGTTGGGAAACTTTGCCCCGCATTCAGTTTCGTTCGTGTATTGCGTGCACTAGTTTCAGTGGAAGTGGCCTGAAAGTGCTCCGCTGTGCTCTCCATAGCGAATACTCTTTTATTTATTTTGATAGATTTTTTTTTTGTTAATATGTAACTAACCAGTTGAGTATACCTGAGAGAAGTCACTGCAGCCCATGGGTTGCAAACCTCAAATAGGATAAAACTCCTGTCTAATATAATCAATGAAAACAAGTTTTTAACTCTGTGGAATATTTAGGTCAAGAAAAAATGGAAATTATCTTGTGAACCCACAAATGTAATAAAAAATTCAAATAGCTACAATTTCAAAAGGAGGAGGGCTAGACTCATGTATGAGGAGCGTTTTGTCGATGAGATTTGGTCTATTTTATGCCTTTAAATTATCGCTAGTTCGAAGCAAAACACTGTATATCACATTCGAATAAAAAGTCGAAGAATTTCAACAAGCAAAAAAATTAAGAAACTCGAATAAAAAAGTGAAAAAGTACGTGACGAGGAACTCTGTCTGAAACAAAACACCTGCAGCTATTCGTTAAAGCAGTTAGGAACTCTTTACTACGAAATACTTACAAGTTTACAACAACTTAAACAACTATAACTAACTACCAAACACCTTCTAAGTCTGTCGTCCAAAAACTTCGCCCAGAAAAGATTGCTGTTCAAAATCAGTATCTTGAAACTAAAGGGTTCATACTTGTAGGTGTCACACTTGATGATGACGAAATCCATAAAGCAAAGAACGTAACCGACGTAGCTCTCAAAAATTGCAAATTAAATTGGTAATGCGATGGGCCGACAATCGATGGGGAAGAAAGATCCTCGAATGGCGACCATGTTCCCAAGACTGATAACCGAGGGGAAGATAGGTCTTCAAATGATGACCACGTTTGGGCTTCTGCCCAGGAGAACAGCCCGCCCTCTGACCAGGTGAACTGATGACCAGAAGAAGACAGAAGGAAAACGTTGGATTTAAATCCTGGCCCGGACCGAGGGGCGTCGAATGTTGGAGGTCCCATGTCCAGCAGTGGATGACGATGACTGTAAAGAAAGATCGTTAAAGAAATTGATGAACATTTATCATGAGAACATAATATTATTATATGGTTGGTATGAACTGACTGCAAAGAATAGTGTAGCTAACTTTCTCCGGTTTTTTCTCTCCGATGAGTCCGATTAGGTAAACAACTAAATAATTAATTAGTAACACTACATGCCAAGTAGTGTATATGAAGTAATAAAATTTAAATAAAAAGAAATGATCGTATTTAAAGTATTTGATTAATGTAATTAAGCTATTTATGAATTGAATTTGTTAGTTTTATTTAATTTATAATAATAAATATTTTCATGCCTAAAAATGGTAAATATAGATTGATCTAAATAATTTGTAACAACTTTATACCTATATTTGTGCAAATAAACGTTTTGTCTTTGTCTTTGTCTAACTTAACGTAGCGTGACAAGGAAGTAGGGGTCCGAAACAAGACACCTGCATCTGTTCGTTAAAGCAGTTGCGAGCTCTTTCTGCACAATACAAACTTACAACAAGTGCAACTAACTACCGAACTGTTTTTAAGTTCACCTTTCAGGAGAATTGTTTGGGAATTATCAAGATTCTTCAAGACATTTCTTAAATCTGAAATGCTTTAAATCTGAAATGTAGAATGTTTTTTTGCCAAAATGCCAAATATGTAAATTAATACTCAAGAAATTTTAATTTTTGTTTATTTTTTCATATTTTTATGAATATCAATTTATTTAAAGCAAATTTTGTAACGTTTTCGAAATTTCGTAATTTTATAATGATTTTTTTTATAATTATGTCAATTTCAATCACTTAAAAAAATGTTGGAAAATGTTTTGAAAATTCACAAATAAAAGATGTCTTCCAAAAAGCATCACGCAAATGAAAACTCGAAGACAACAAATAAATACATATAACTAATATTTTCATTCCTAAGTAAGGAAGCCTTTATTTTGCTCTTTTATTTATCATTATATTTCCTTTTTTTCCGATTTTCCGAAAACCTTGCTAATCAATTTGGCGAATGAACGATTCAAATCACGTTACGTCCAAATCGACTGACATTAGTTGTCAGAAGCGGCAGTTACGGGTTCGTTTGTGAACAATGAGAGGTCGAATGAGAACAGTCGTTTTCCAAATAGTTTTTTCTTACGTTATAGGACTATAAGTATATCTGATACACACACACAATGTTGATATTAACCGACAATAGATAACCTTAAGTTGGAAATACTTAATAGACCCCAAAAATATTGCATTGTAAATTATACATTAATTTGCTTTGATCGTCCCTTAAGCAAAACGTAGACTGGGAGAAAAAAGCGTGCGAAAAAATTCTTCCAGCATTCTTTTAAAAGCAAATATGAATTATTCTATAGTACAGTATGACTAGCCTCTTACAGGAACACCTGCGACAGCTGTCGTGTATGTCAATATTGTTCAATTGTCATAAATAATATAAATTAATTACTTAACACCTTTCATGACAAGTTGATTGATCAAACACTTGGACTGCAGGGTGAATAAAATCGACCACAGTAACACTGCCTTGCTTTCAGAGTGAAGTTTACGTGCCTACGCTCAGAATTTAAGGCAATTTGAGGGTTGAATCAACAGAGCCGATCACTCGTGAACGGACGGAAAATAGGATGGTTGCGGGAGATTCCTCAAAATGGACACATATTGGACTCAAACAGGATAGAAGACCCACCTGAGTTCGTTTTTACTCACGTTTGTATCTATTTGTATCAAATATCTTCGCCAATTATTTATCTTTTTCACACAGCCTCTTAAATATCTCTTTAACCGAAACACAATGCTTGAAACATAATTACTGCTTCAGTACTTCGAGCACGAAATCGTCTGAATTACAATTTCTTGACCTATTTTAAACGATGAAATCGCTACGTCACTATTTTCGATAATCAGAATAAAAAATAATAAATAAAAAATAAAATATAATCTGTCTGAATTTAAATAACATTGAACTAAGTATGGTTTAGTCTACTTCGAATGAAGTCGTAGTTCCATAAAAGGAGCTATTGACTGAGATTCTACGTCAACAATAAATTTTATCGGAAAACAATAAATTTAATCACAAATTCAAAGGTTACTTCGGTACATATCAAATCAAGAATGGTAATTAGATGCCTCACAGTCAAAGCAAAGTTCACATGCATTCAGTATTTGTGTAAGCCAGCAGTTGGAGGGTTGAATCAACAGAGGTGATTTGTGAACCGACGGAAGACAGATAATGGCGGCGATTCTTCGAAATAGTCGAACTCCGTCTCAATTCCCGAAGTGTAGTATCAGAGAGTAAACCTAATGTTGTAATTGTTTTCTTAAGACATAATGGGACGAAATAAGGAAAAAATTGGGTGATTTAGAATACTTATGGTAGATACTCGTAGATACAACTTTTTTGTTAAAATATAAAAATATATAAAATAGTAATATAAATATACGACGAAATATGCGACGACTATTAGTAGTCAATACAACATTAATAAATTAGTGGAAACAATCATTATTAAAGTCGATGAAAAAGCAAGTTTCAACGAAGTGTATAACGTTTAAAGGTGGTTCAAAGTTACCCAAAAATGTTCGATATTACTTAGATTAACGATTAATCGTAAGTGTAAAAATGAACTATAATAGATGCTAGGGCAAAAAATTTTTTACTTTTATTTCATCAATCTTTGTTATTTTTTTAACTTTTTTATGAATTCCTATAGGACACGGATGTCCCACTACAAAATAAACTGAAGCTGAATCCAATACTTACTTGAAAATATCAGCGTAGAACCAACCAAAAGCGAATTCAATAAAAATCTTTCACATACCCAGATACGGCATAATTTCTGTCACAACAATGCGTTAATCTATTGAATATGTATGGATTATACATCAATCCTTCCCTGTGCCACCCTACAAGGAAATCCCTACCTTAACAGGGTGGTATAAGGTTCACATTCCAACGGCTTATGGTTCGGATCTCTGAACTAGTTTATACGTAGGCGGATAAAGCTATAATTTGGTTGTAGAACGGAATATTCCTATTTCGGATTATAGAGGATAAGAATCGGAGTGGCATAGCTTAAAATTAATACTGTACAAGATTAATAAAGCATAGATGTTGTCTTCATGTTAGTTGCTTTTTAATTTGAAGGTTTCGTGCAATATCTTTGAACTAAATAAACATAACTAACTTACAATACAACAATAGTTACAAATTTATAATGAGTATAATTATTTCAACAATTATGGTTGTCACATGAAGAATTCCTAAATTATAGTGAGCACATGTGGAATTTTGATCGTATTTGAAGGACATGTGAAATATTTCATTATAATTATTTAATGTCATGTGGAAATAAATAACGCTTCACACTCATAGCCCCACACTAGGATTCCCTGTGTCGTGGGTGCCATGGACACACACAAAACAAGAACACAACACACCCAGACCAGAAACAGAAATTCGAACCTCGGCTCTGCTGGGAATGGAACCCAGGACCCTCCGCGTAGCGCACCGGTGTCTTAACCACTGCGCCACTCGGGTCGTCAAATAATCATCATAATTATTGTTTCGTACAAATTGTAAGCACGTTGAGCCTATGTGTAATTTAGATAACGTATGGAAATCAATTATTATTAACTTTTTTAGTATTTTAAGAAGACTTCTAGAAGATTTGACATTTAAACACGATTAAAAGAAATAATTATTATATAATTATAGCAATTTATAATTATAATTATAATTACTTTTATTTTTAAGTCCAAAGCGAAGTTGAAAATACCAAATCAAAAACTGTGTAACAAAACTACTCCGAAAGCAATAGACTCTTCGATCACATTGTTTTTTATTCAATCACTCCTATGATTGTTCGTGTGTTACATGGAATCTAAATTGCCATATTAAGAACGACACGATGATCTTGTAATGTTACAACAATGGTTACTTGTACCTCCAGCAGAGTTGGCCTTGATTTCGAATTAGGCCTCACACTATTTACACTTATAAAATAAAAAATAATATATTAAAATTATTTTTTATAATATAATATAATAAAATGATAATATAATAAAATTAATATAGAAATTAATATCAATAATACTGAATTCGGAATAATTTGGGTAGGTACTGACTTCCGACAGTTCTGATGAAATGTATATTTTGATCTCTTACGAGCAACATAATGCAGAGGGTGCGTGCTAAATGTGCGTGCTTCATGGCCTTTTAATTTTAGAATCACACCAAATATCATTTAATGAAATTCCCATTAAATTGGAAACACGATCCTATTTGATATGCCATCGAAATTCGCCATATTAAATAGAACTCCCCAATTGTCTAATTCATCAAGCAGATCAACTGAACATACATCAATTTTGTCTATTTGCTAGTAATCTGCAGTAATAGAGTTTCACAGCAATTGACCTGTGGGAACAAACGTTGCGCTGTATTTTTAGGCTTTCGGTCCAAAAATAGCTAACGAAGTAGAATGTCTGATGTACTGTGTACTCGAACTACTTTCTGCTGATGGTATTAGGTGAAGGGTTTGAGAGCACTGGAGGCGTAATATAAGCACTGGAGTCGAAATAATAAAATAGTCGTATCAATCATCTACTTCATTGCAAGTGATCATCGCTGCCGATACGTTTCACCCCAAAAAGTGGGTGCTTTTTGGAGTATATGTTATGAATGTGATTGCATGAAAGTTCTATTTTGAAGTAAGGCGGGTTGTAAGAGGGGCAATAAATACCTTCCGAGCTGACCTCCGGTAGTTCTATTAATAAAAAACTGCATGCTTATTTCCTTATTTAATATTATAAAAAATAAATACAAGTAAAATTTCACTTAACTTAAATTAAAAATATATATTTTTTAAAATAAATACATAACGCTTCACACTCACAGCCCCACACTAGGATTCCGTGTGTCATGGGCTCCATGGACACACACAAGACAACCACACAAACACCCACACCAGAAACAGACATTCAAATTCATCATTCAAATCTCTGCTCTGCCGGGAATCGAACCCAGGACCCTCCGCGCAGCGCACCGGTGTCTTAACCACTGCGCCACTCATGTCGTAAACACTCTACTGAACGCGCAGTGACGACCTGAGTGGCGCAGTGGTTGAGCCGCTGCTCACTACGTGGAGGGTCCTGGGTTCGACACCCAGTGGTGCAAAAACCTAACACACACTCCCAGACCACAAATATTAATTTAATTTATTCCAAAACCACAGTTTAATTCACTTAGGTATCACAACGCTGGGTTTGGGCTAATTCCTGCCAGTTATCCGAGCGTCATTCTACTCACAAAGGATTCTATTATGGAAAGCGGCGTAATGAAGATTAAAATTTTAATTACAGAGACCTTTTTGTGCTTTAAGCAACCAAGCAGCTTTGCCGGTATTAAATGTGCCTAGTGTGTTACATTTATGTCTTCATTTCTCGGACCTAACTCTCGGTGAAAAGAGAAAACACTGTAACTTACATTAAGAATATTTAACATTCAATTTTGTCGGTCGGTTTAAATACCTTCGCGTTGGAGCAACATCATAAAATGCAAATCCTTTTTGCCCTTTGTCCTGCAATAGGACACAAAATAATACTTAGTAGCAAGTAGTAGTTACACTATCGCTAGTGTGTATTTATTTACAAACCATTTTTTTTTGCTTTATTATCGCACAAAAGCCTAAAGATTTATAAATCTAATCCAAATTTTTGTCACTTACCGACTCCTGAACATGAGCGGACGAGATTAGGAAATTTCGTTTCTTTATCAAAAAGCGTATTTATTAGCTCAGCGCGGGATTCCACCGCGGGGTTTTTCTGACGAGGGTTGGAAGGTCGAGAAATCCTGATCCAAGCCTAATTGAAACCGGGACCAACAGGTTTACTTGCGGTACCAAATAATTGTATGTGGCGAACGACGAATTTTTGGGAAAATTGGACTTCGGACCGTATTTGTCTTGGACTACGGTTAGACTTGACCCGAAGCTTATGACTGACGTTATTTGCTCAGAGATAAAATGAAAGCTGATGAATTTTTTATTAGAACTCTGAAGGATGAAATTGTTTGTGGGTCGCAATAAATGGGGCTACGTAATTATATTTGTCTTGCAAAGTCATATAATACTTACGACTTTCTTTTTCATTTGGTTTGTCAAACATTTGGTTCGTATCTGAAATTGACTGGATAGCGGTGATAGCCCAGTAACTAAGTATCCAGCCTCTCGCTCGTGAAGTGCGGGTTCGAATTTTGCATGGATCATAGACATGCTTAATAAATGTGCGTTTCAAAAATAAATATCACCTGCTGTAACGGTAAAGTTAGCACCAGGAAACCTCTCAGGCATTCAGATTTCAGATTGCCTCACAAAGTTTTAATTCACACTAACTACGTGGAAAAAATCAATTATTTGCAACATCATCATACGGTTACTATTGGCAACATTTAAGCATTAATTTGTTTAAAATTCATACCTCATAATACGGTATCGATAATACATAAATTCATTAATTTTTTGGTATGATTGAGCCGATTAAGCCTGCAAATAACATTAATGAACAAATCAAATATGCAAATGATAAACATGACAATAATGAATATTATGTAATTGTTGTAACCGAAGCGCTGTGAAATATAATAAGGTGTATGGTCCAAGTAAAAGGGCAAGCGTTAAAATAATTGAACTAAAGAAAAGATCGGTTTGCTTAGATTGAACTAAAGAGTTCTTCAGCTAACATCCTACTACAATTGGCGACCCAAGTGGCGCAGTGGTTAAGGCACCGGTGCGCTGCGCGGAAGGTCCTTAGTTCGATTCCCAGCAGAGCAGAGATTTGAATGATGAATTTCAATTTTTGTTTCTGGTCTGGGTGTGTTGTGTTGTCTTGTGTGTGTCCATGGCACCCACGACACAGGGGATCCTAGTGTGGGGCTATAAGTGTGAAGCGTTATTTATTTATTTAACAATAAATATAAAAGTATAAAAACGGTTGAACAGATTTGGATTAAATTGGTTGGCACGTACTGTGGAATTTCGGTAGGATAACCTGTTCAAAGAAATTGGTCTTCAAGCTCTATGGTCAACGATCGATC
Source organism: Erynnis tages (assembly GCA_905147235.1). Taxonomy (NCBI): domain Eukaryota; kingdom Metazoa; phylum Arthropoda; class Insecta; order Lepidoptera; family Hesperiidae; genus Erynnis; species Erynnis tages. The sequence continues at coordinate 10,235,646 of LR990087.1, forward strand.
TTTGTTTGGCCACTTGTATCGTTAACGTCTGCCATTAGTACGGGAAGGTGTCAGTGACGTTTACAGTACTCATCAAGCAGTTCATGCTTACGGTGCTAGTGGCCTACATGCCCGTTTGCTACTCAATTGTAATAAAAAATATATTTTAAATCCAATTTACGTCTCAAAATTAAAGTAAAAGAAAAGAAAAGAAAAGAAAAGAAAAGAATACGTTTATTGTTGACTGTTACATGAGAAAGATCTTACAAAATTTTATAATAAGTTTAGAACAGTCTACCCTATGCGGGCATACAATAATTATGTCTTATATAACTAAAACTTAATTTTATATTTCATGGCAATTATTGCTAAATTATATTTATTTATTTATTATTTTGTTCAGCAGTTCAAATTATTTGTTTATTTTAATATTTTGCCTATTCGAACTCATCGGCTATGCAATGTGCCACCCATTACTGGGCAAAGAGAGAAAAAGCCGGAGGAAAAAACTCTCGACACAGTTTTTATTTAATTTATTTGGTTATTTATGCGCGCGTTACTACATTCCTGTTTATAATTGTTTATCTATGAACATAATTTACATTGAAATTGCGAACCATCCATTCATTATTCCGTTCGTTATCTGCATTTTTGTGTGATAGTGCATTCTCTCTGATTATACCCTGGTATAAACACAAGGAAGCACTTGAAGTCGGCAGCTTTACAGGACTGTAAATGTAGCCTCTGACCTTCCTGAGATTGTTATTTTATTTTATCGTTAAAGAATTCCTTTACGGTATAATAACCTTTTTTGACCAGCCACTGTTTTAGAGACCATTTAAATTTATTGATTGGTAGTTTTTTTAGTTCTGGAGGCAAATGATTGTATATGCGTATGGCAGATATATACGTACTTTTTTTATAAATTCTACATTTTATTCTAGGTAAATACAACAGATTTTTATCTTTTTGTCTCATGGGTACATTTCTTACACGCATATCAGATTTATTTTTAAACAAGTGCATGTTTTTTACGACAAAAAGACATATTTCAAGAATATATATACCGGATAACGTCAGGAAATTTTCTTCTGTGAATATCGCACGTACTGATTCGTCACTCGCTTTACCATATAGTATTCGCATACAGCGTTTTTGCAAAAGAAATGTACTGTTTGCATTGACTGAGTCACCCCAGTAGATTACGCCGTATAATAGAAGAGGATAGATATTACCGTAGTAGAAACTTTTCGCAACTTCTATAGATGAAGTATCTCTTAGTATAGATAGAGCATAACAACAGCTCGATATTTTATTATTTATTTTGTCAACATGACTCTTCCAATTTAAATGGGTATCTAGTGAAACCCCTAAGAAATTAACTTGTTGGACTTCTTCTATGTTTACCGCATTTAGGTCCACATTTAGCGGATGTAATGTTTGTTTATAATTTTTAAATTGCATGAGTTTGGTTTTACTTAGATTTACTGTTAAGTTCATCCCCCTAAGCCAGTTTTTTATTGTTAGTAGTGTGGTTGTTATATTATTTTTATATTCGGCTAATGCAAAATTTTCGTTTTTGAATAACACTGTTGCATCATCGGCGAACATAACACATAAATTATTTGTTAATGTAGGAAGTTCATTAATATAGACTAAAAACATGAGTGGACCCAAAATACTACCCTGAGGGACACCTATTTTACATGTTTCAAAGTTTGATTGGATAAAGTCTAATGTATTGTTCATTTTATTATGAGTCGTTAATACGGTTGCTTGTGGTCTATTACTAAGATAAGATTTTAACAAGTTTAGTGCAACACCACGTACGCCTATATACTCAAATTGCTTCAAAAGTATACTATGTACAACACAATCGAATGCCCTGGTCATATCTATGAAGAGAGCAGCACAATTTACCTTTCTGTTTATGCAGTCACAAACATTACTAAGCATATTATAGATAGCCGCCGCAGTTGATCTATCTTTCCGAAAACCATATTGAAATTCATTAAGAGTTTTATTTTTATCAAGGTAATCCACAAGTCTAACATAGATAACTTTTTCGAAAATTTTAGAGAAACTAGGTAAAAGAGCTACAGGTCGATAGTTATTTATTAAATTTTTCGGCCCTTTTTTATGTAAAGGTTTAATCAATGTAATTTTTAGCTGATCAGGAAAGCAACCTGTCTCTAACATTATATTTATTATATGAGCAATCGGTTTCGCAATTATTTTTATGCATGATTTGATTACTTGGATTGGGATACCATCATAGCCGCAACTTTTTTTATTTTTTAAATTATTGACGAGGTTTATTATTTCTGATTCATCCACAGGCTTTAAGAATAAACTATTACATGCCTGCGCAAATTTAGGTTCATAATTGTCTACAAAAGAATTATCTATATTTTGTGTTATGTATAGATTGTTAAAATGGTTTGCTATTTCTGTTTTGTTAGTTATAGTTACTGAGTCAATTTGAATTTCATTAACTGTTTCCTTCATCACATTTGAAGGGGACGTTAAATATTTTATAAGACCCCAAGTTGCTTTAGTTTTATTAGAACTACGTTTTAAATAGTTAGTATTTGATAATCTTTTTGACAACCTAATCACAGTTTTAAGCATTTTTTTATATGATTTGTATTGTATTAGTTTTTTCTTAGACTTACTTTTAATTAGATTTAAATAAAGCTGTCTCTTTCTTTTACTGGATTCTTTTATTCCTTTTGATTTCCAGTTTGATTTTTTTGTAAATGTGATTTTGATACGTTTTAGAGGCAGACAAGTCAGTGTCAAATCTATTCGCCAGTTGAATTATTTTAATATTAACTACCCACTTCCACTCATAGCTTGGACGGCGTCGGATTCCGGCACGCACAGTGGCAATTTGTCCGGTTTTTTGTGCGTGCTGGCCAGGTAATTGTTAGTATTAATTCAACGCTACCTTACTATGTGAGGCACGCGATCTTCCGAAGGTATTACGACGAATTTATTGTATTGCCTATTGATTTCATTTGCGTAGTAAGGCGCGCCGGAAAGGACCATTTGTCTTGGTATTACTTGTTTACTTGCTGGCACATTTTGTTAGCGAAAGGCATACTAGAGTTGAAACATTCGTCTTGTCGTGTCAATTGCGGACTATGTTTTGTCATGGAACATTTAGTTTATACTAGAGATCGTAAATTAGACAATGATTTATTGAAATTTGATTAGACGTAAAGGAATGTGCGTAGGTATACGTCATGTTTGACAATGTGTGCATGTCAAAGTAGCGAAACTTATAGTAGGGTGCGTTGCGTATTTTTTTTTGCTGAATTTCATGTATTCCTAATGCATTTTATTTATCATCATCCGCTTTGATCGCCTCAGGCAAAACGTAGATTGGGGGAAAAAGCGGGCGTAAAAACCTCGTATAGGTAATTTAAACTAGAAATAATATTACAAGGTACTTTAGATTTCTCCCCTTACAAAATCCCTCACAAACGGCACGAACAGTGCCGTGAACATAAACACTATCGTCAAAGTATTCGTATAGTAAACGCCAGTCATTAGTATGTCACAGAATGTCAGTCTATTTGACATCATCCCATACTAATAGCGCACGTCAACTATACGAGTAATTTGATGAACGTATTCATGCTCGGAGAACAAAAGTAGGTAAGCAATTTCGAACATCACATCACACACGAATCACCGCAACACATAAACCAGAAACAAATTGACTCCCCTCGAAATAATGAAGACACATCTTCCAAAGACCTCCCCTTCTTTATCCGGGTATTTGTCGTACCGATAATCCCCGGGAATTGGTTTACAACCGCCCCCAATATTTCCACTTGCCCCAGAATTGGGGTAACAAGCCTATACGGAGATAATAGGATGGACTCGTCCTGATAAAGTGCTTTGCATCGAATATGGATCGGTTCGAGTGATCGGCGTTTGTGTAATGCAAAGAAATCAGGTGTCGGGTTTGTGACGTGTGTTGTTTTATGGATAGATTGTATTTGTTACTTGGGTTAGAACTGTAGTAAGCATTGCAAGTTGTTAGCTAGATGATTAGTGGCAGATATATTGTACACTTTCGGCCAATGTACAGCAGTTTTCTTAAACTTAAACACGCGCTAGACTAATAGACGACGTACAATGACTGAAGAATCAATGGCAAACTTTCGCGCCATATAAAATTAAATATCACCTGTTGCAACGATGAAGGAAAACACAGTGAAGAAACCTGCCATGCTAAGAGTTCTTCATTATATTCTCAAAGGCATGTGAAGTCCACCTAGACATATTAGGCCGGCGTGGTGGACTACAGCGTACATCTTTCTCACCCCTACTGCAACTGCAGCGGTCAATACTGGGTTATATACAAACCTGCCCAGAGTTAACAACTCAATGAACTTTAATAAAGAACTTGTTTGTTATCATTTTAAAATCAAACTCAATCAATATCTAAAATGTACGAGTGTAATGGATTATTCCTATCTGTCCCCCGGTTCTGTCCTCTGCGGGTGACAGATAGGAATAAAAAGTGACACATCGAACTCTATTCACTGTTCTACGGTTCTAGCTGTCCCCAATTAAATACAATAATTGTAAAAAGTAATGACACACGCAACAAGCAACATTTCATTCAATAAAAGACTACTAGTGTGTTTTGTTTTGGTTTAAAATTAGAACAACTTTTCTAAAAATCCCATTTCGTTAAATCACTCGTAGGTAGCAGTCAGTCTTCTAATTTGAATTAATTCAACTTATAAAATTACAAAAAATACATAGTAACAACAAAATACTTATATATTTTAACTAGTCACCTAGTATTGAACACTTCTAGGTTACAATCAGTCTTCTGATTTGACTTAAATTAATTTATAAAGTATCTATAAAAATACTAACAATAAAATATTTCTTTTGTTCTTCTAATAATCAGTCACCGTTCACCGTTCACCACCATAGCATACAGAGCGATTTTAATGATCGCAAAACAACACCTACTCGTATAAATTAAAACGAGTTTAGACACGGAGTTAATTTTTAATGTATATGAATGGAATATTTTGTCACGTCGAGGTAACAAGGCAATCAATCTGGAATCCCGCCCGCCTTGCCAGACGTCGTTTGTCAAAGTCTTGCCTCAAAACGTTAGTGCTCAATTATTTTGAGGTAAATCGGAGCACGCGTTCAAAATGTCTCAGGTACCGGTTGATTTATTTGCGGTGATTTTGTATGAGAAATTAGTTTTGTAACAATATGCTGTATGGCTTAGGATAAGAGCGGTAAGGTAATTATTTTTTTATATGAATCTATTCCCTTTTTAATTTAATGTAAACCAAATAAAAAAATTCAAGACCACAATCCCTAGTGGTAGACCCATAAAGAGCATTAAAATTGCACCCAATGTTTTAATAATATTTATATTTGCGCACGGATAATGAATGACACTAATTAAATACCGAAAGTGTTAACAAAATCAACACATGACGGGATTTTAAGCCTTAATCCCATTACAATTGGACGCATAATCACGTAATCGATTCAGTCCACTGTGGAACGGAATCAATTCGTTTAAAAACCAAACAGATCAGTCCAATCAGCGCTGCAGCGAAACAAAAATCCTACCCGGTTCCACAGTGAGGGGAACAAAACAAATTGTAACCGGATTAAGCTGGTTTAAACCGGTACAAACCGACGCAATCCGGCCCGGGCTGGTAACCGATCGCGGTTCACGCACAGACTTGTTTAAGCACCTCAATCCGTAACTTTGGCAAGGCTTGTTGGCAGAGTGAAAAAGATTTTACCTACCAATTCAATATTCAGAAAATTACAATATACAAGTTATTTAAAAAAAGGCATCAAAGTTACAAATACTGAAGATGACCTAATTTTGCATACGATACAATCCCACATACGATTACAATCTATAACCTTGTTTAAAAATTCTAATGCATAAAGCTTTAGTAGCATTTTTTATTTGATGAACTTAAAAATATTTATTTGTTTTTATATTTATTTGCAACAATCTGCACATATAATTATGCATTATGGCACAGACCCACCACCCTTCCTTATCTCCAGTTAAATCACAACTAACTCCAATAAAACACGATACCTACGTGTTTCGCCCCAAAACAAAGCACCATCAGGTTATGTGGACTCCATGTAACGTTTTTTTTAATTGAAAGGCCATAAATATCGATACAATTGCGAACAGTACATCCCTAATAAAATTCTCAACAAGTTACCTCCTAACAAAGTGAAAACCGAGAAATTCTCGCAAAGAGAATAAAGCAGAAAGACGCGGAGACCTTAGATGACAAAAGGTACTCCGGCGAAGCATTCCAATATATCCTGAAACTGAGGTTGAAGTATTCCGAGTTCGACTTTGTTTTGGAGTTCCGTAAAAAGCCACTTGAACCTACTCGTAAATAAGCCACCTACTTCCGCATAGAGAGACGAAAGCGCAAAATTGTTTTGTATAGCATATAAAGGCTCTTTTTATTAAACACCAATTAAACAGACTATAAATACTACAACTAGCAAAATTTTCGTACAATATGCGGCTTTATTGCTTAATAACCAATGTCTTTCAGGCAACCATGAAACTAAGGGAATTGTTCATAAAATTACCTAATTCAGATTTAATAGAGCCTCCCATAAATTTGATTTGAAATGACGTATCGCTAAACAAATAAACTGAAATGGGTCCGAGACCTGAAATAACATTGATTTCAACACTACAATAATATCCTATTTACGAGAGATACCTTTAAAACAGTTATTTAGACTATTTTTTACGTGTTTAGATTCAGAACCCGTGTTGGAAGAGTCCAATTTGCGCAAAGCTCTCTAACTCTTTTTGTGCAAACTAAAGTTGCATAGTCAGACTTCCTTTCATGCTAGAAGTAACATTACTACGATAAAGGCCAATTTTTGTCTTGTAGTAAAGTCTCGTGTGCTCGGTTCAAGTGTGCTCAGAGGATATCAACGTATTTTAATATCTACCTCTAGCGAATTTCGCATGGACAGATGTTAGTACATTTAATGGAGTCTGTATTTTTCCAGAATAATAAGAAACTCAACTAAGTAGTTCATTATTATACGCCCTATCTATAGTTAAATATGAATAGGGTAGAGCCATATAAGCTTGCCCGGGGATGTATCGTACCTTACTACCACCTTCAACACTTCGCAAGACTGCGTGTTCTTCATGTCTTGTGTTGCGGTTAGGCGTCGTTGTCGGTACTTTATTTCTGGCACACATCTCAGACCTCATAAGTAGCAACGCGTCCATGAACAGACTCAAATAGGATTTCCTACGCTATTCGAAGTTGGACATGGGTTTACATGAGCTGCACTTTACATTAGGTGACCTTCTAAAAATACAACAAGGAATCATTTCAACTGAAGTATTAAGTAGGCAACACTTTTTAGTTCAGCACTATTTTAGGTTTTTAATTGATTTTAAAAGATGCTGTAATTTTTATCCAAATTAAAAAAAACACATAACTAGTGTCATGTCATGTCAGTAACCCATTAATGACCCACTACAGGGTCTCCTCTCACAATGAGAAGGATGTAGGCCTTAGTCCACCACGCTGGCCTAGTGCGGGTTGGTGGACTTCACATGCCAGTGAGAACTTTTTTTTCTGAACTCTCAGGCATGCAGGTTTCCTCACGATGTTTTCCTTCACCGTAACAGCAGGTGATATTTAATTTTTATAAAGCGCACATGAATTTTTTTACAAAGTCATTGGTGCGTGCCACTGGGATTCGAACCCGGACCCCTCGATTCGAGATCGAATTCTAAGCCACTGGGCTATCACCGCTAAAACTATACCTAGTTAAAAAAGCCTAATATAATACTTACGTACAAGTGTAGTTGTCAATCACATACCACAATGAAGGTCTATTAAAGAATCACACGACGCGATTAATCAGTCTTTACACGCTACGCTCGTTCGAGTCGCACCGAGGCGTGCCGACCGCGCGTCTGTGCCGCCCACAACTCCACGGGAAGGTAGGGTTGCCACGATCCGATAAAGTAATTTAAATGATAAGAAGGCTTGGGATTGAATTCATAATTTATACCAGGTTGTATCTATTCCCTATGTATTATAAAGTGTTTTGTGAGCTTATGTCAATGGAACTATTGATACACACGTTAACTGTCACGTGTGTTCATTATCGGACTAATGTCAGAAAGCAGTATCTTTATAGGATAAGTATTGTTTTTGAAAGGGTGCCGTGAGTTTTTCTGTCTTTTTTCTCTTCATTTCTCTTTATTCTCTTCTTCTTAGACTCCACCTTGAAAAGGCTGATTTGTGAAGAGAAAAAATAACTGATGCCTAATTTAACTTTATCCACATATTCACTCCTTGTCAGTAACCCATTAATGACCCACTACAGGGTCGGGTCTCCTCTCACAATGAGAAGGATGTAGGCCGCCGTCCACCACGCTGGCCTAGTGCGGGTTGATGGACTTCACATGCCTTTGAGAACTTTTTTTCTGAACTCTCAGGCATGCAGGTTTCCTCACGATGTTTTCCTTCACCGTAACAGCAGGTGATATTTAATTTTTATAAAGAGCACATAACTTTTTTTACAAAGTCATTGGTGCGTGCCACTGGGATTCTAACCCGGACCCCTCGATTCGAGGTCGAATTCTAATCCACTGGGCTATCACCGCTACACTCCTATCTACTAAAATAACCCTACCCAGATTTTTTTATACTAAAAACAATTTCTTATACTGAGACCGGGATTTGTGTTCCAGTATTTTCTTAACACCCTTAATCAAATCGCCTTCCCACCTTTTAATCTGCCTTCCTCTACGTCTTGGACGTCTTGCCTCTACTTTGCGTTCCTTATCATATACCAATCAGTAGCTTTTCGTGTCCACTTTTCTATTTGATTATGGGCTGGAGGAGAATTGCACTGGATCGGCACAAGTGGAGAGAATTTTAGGAGGCCTATGTCGGAAGATAACCTGAACCGGTAGCTGATAATAAATAATTAAATAATATTATTATGTATGTTATTTAGATATAGTTCAGAGAAATAAAGGCTATTTTTATTTTATTTCCTTAATACTAAACCGTCAACCCTGCAAGCCGCACGGGACGTAATTACCCAGGTTAATTTAATTCCGCGCCGAGTACACGCGAGCCAATTTTTACGCGCCCAAGACACTTTAGAAGCAATGGGTGGTTTAATTTGATGCTTCGTTCAGTTACACTCAGTTTATTGACACTGACTTTAAGTGCTTGAGGTTTTGTTGTTGTCTTCATGACTTGTAAGTTTTTTTAGTCTCCAATATCTATTCCTTTCATGGTAGGTTTTGTTCATTAAATTAAATTGCTTTTTGTTTGCAAAGCTGGCGTGAAATCAAACTTGGAACAGTGATGTTACGAGTATGTAGAAACTACATAATATTATATACTATTTATAAACATCTATACAGTAGCACTTATAGCCCCGCTACTTGAGTAGATCTCAAGCGATCGAAAAGTTAAGCAACGTCGGGCGCGGTCAGCACCTGGATGGGTGACCGCTAGTGGCGAATTACACGCGCGCTACCGTGCTTCGGAGACTCCGAAGAGTATCGCGGGGGGAGTATCGTGGGTGATAAAGGACACGTACAAGACAAAAATACGTTCACCCAGACCGGAAACAGAAAATTAAATTGGCCATTCAAACTTCTGCTCCGCTGGGAATCGAACCTAGGACCCTTGGCGCAGCGTACTGGATGGCATCACTCCACTCAATTCCATATTGGAGCAGTGAGGAGCTCAAAGCTATTTTGAGAAAGGCACAAAAAAGCTGATGTATCAGTTAAGATATGAAAGGAATAAGAGTCGATTATAAGTACCTAAGTATAATTTAAGTGTTAATTGATACGACAATATTAAACTTTGTAAATTAATACCCCAGTACAGCATGTTTGACGGTAAAACCACGAAACTTGGAATTTACAGGCAAATATCTCAGATCGCGGCTGCTCGTTAAAAGTTGTCGTTCGGTGTTTGACTTAATAACTCGATACACAATTAGCGTGTCACACTGCAATGGATAAGCGATGATCATCAGTTCAAAGTAACGCTTAATGTAATCTCGTCGTTACTAGACGGAGCTAACAGTGTCAGATTTTATTTTTTTAATGCGAAAGTTTGTAAGAAATGGTGAATTTTCTAATTATTTTACAAAAAATTGCATTTACATCCATTCAGGATTTAAATGCAATTTTGTGATCAGATAAATGTCAGGAATCCTCAAACAAAGTATTTTTAATGACAGATATAACCCTTTTACTAATTTAAACATCTTTAGGTATCGACGTTTTTGAGATTGGCGTAATGAATCAACAAAATCATTTAAATGATTTAAATTATATAAAGGCAACTCCTTTAGGATGTAAAGGTATCCTTTATTACATTATTTTAAAGGAAATTGATTGGCGTATAATTTTTAATAGTATATCTACTATACGAATGTCTTATTCATATAGTTAACAAGATGGTGCTAAAACCCTAGAGTTGTAATTGTTTACGTTCCATTTGTAGTTTACTTACATTACGATTAAAGTCGATAGTGGAACACGTACTTTAGTCCCCGCTCATCCTATTAACTCCTTGTTTACTTCGTAACCGCCAAAGCTCGGTTACTTGACTTTCACATAGTTTTTGATTCTTGGAACTGGTGACACGTAGCCGCAACTACTACTTTACTTGGGGCGATTTGCGCCACTCGCCAAGAGATGGGTACCCTGAATCACGCTATCGAAGTTTTCTTGATCACTGGCATATATACAAACGTCTGAGGTGACGTAATGGGAGAATAGCTATTCTCAAGGCACGATCACATCGACTGGTGGGTGATCTATCTTTGTCGACAAGTTGTTTCTAGATATCAAAGTTTTTTAACCAGTTCGCCTAACTGATACCTAATCCTATTTAATTAATTAGAGTAATTTCTGGAGCCAGGCCAATCTTTTTTTAAAGTTTGACTTTTGTATAAGTAAGAAATATTTTCGTTTGCCTTTGATCAAAATTTCATATTTGGTCGTAAAATTTTTTCACGTAGGTAGCTACTCGTATTTTACATTTCGGTCCTTTTGGTACTTTCACGTTATTTCAAAGTAAAAAAAAAAACGAAATTATACATTTAATAAACACCTCTTTAAACACTCAAGTCTTTAATTACGACCCCGTGAATATTTTTATAACGAAACAGACAACACATCGTTTATTTCCCAGCTTTTTGTTCCTACCCTCATTTACCTTCGAAATCTGTAAAAACCTCTTGAAAGCGGATAATTTTTCAGACCAGCAAAATTCAATTTTAGGAAAATTAAGCGCGCCCTGAGCCTTTAATATCCGAAACGATTCTGACCTGAACATCGGCTAAGTAACTTAGGTGATTTACAAAGAAACAACCGACCGAATGGCCCGGTAAAAGGTAATGGGTGTTTTAGGAAGAGATGTATAAAATACCGAAATAAAAACTGATTAGGCGAGTTGGTCGAGGAGAGCACCGTTGATTTTGTACAAACTTGTTTGGAGGGAAAGGGGAAACATTCGGACCGTTTGTATATGCAGAGCTTCTATGGAACTTTGATAGCGCGTTTGAGGATACGTCTTCCGATTGGTCAGTTCGGTATCACGCGTGAGACGTGTATTAAACCCTACATCCTTCTCATTGTGACCCGATCCTGCTATCATTAATGGGTTACAGATATAACTTAGAAATGTCATTAGTACCTCTGGAAATTGTTCAGAAAAAGACGCTCCTGTAGAAAAAGTTCAGTAAGCCATACTTACTATTTGATGTTTAAAGTAAAACCCAAAAAAACAATAGCTAAAAATCTTTCTGACAACAACTGAATTCGACTTTAAAACTGTAAATCGTAAAATGGAATAGCCACAAAAGTATTTGAGTAGCCGGAGATAATGAAAAAAGTTGTTTAAATGACCATTCCATTCCCCGGCCGACTCGGATGAAGCTATGTTGGATATTCGTTGAGGATTTTTTTGTATACGACTAAGGCTTAGTAGATGTACTGTCTAAAGCACAGGGAGTTCATGTATTATAAATAAATAAATAAATATTGTGGGACAACTTACACACGGCAAAGTAACGTGTGAGCTCGTGTTATGGTAACCAGATAGCTGATAAACCTAGATATGTATGTATATTTTAAAATACATTACTTATAAAGATAATTATTGTTATATTGGTGTGGATTGGTCGACTTCATACCCCTATGTGAACTCTCTAAGGCACGCAGGGTTCCTCACGATGTTTTCCTTCACCGTTACAGCAAGTGATATTTAATTTTATAAAGCGCACATAACTTTATGACAAAGTTATTGAAGCGTGCCACTGGGATTCGAACCCGCCGTTCGATAGAGGTCGATTTAGCCACTGCGCTATAACTGCAAAGCAATCATCTATTATGATTGCTTTGCAGTTATAGCGCAAAAATACGATCTTGCCAACGTCTATCTTGTCACTTCTAGTCCAGTCATTTTGAACATTCAAAATCGAAAATTTAACAATAATTCCAAAAGTTTTCAAACTTCGGTCAAGTGAATGGTACATTGGGACGACAATAAATCTCATTTTGCAACCTTGTCCGCAGTCCGGAACATTGCTAAAATTGCAATTAAATTAATTTTTGCTATATGGTCGTGAAAAAAATTCCAAAAGTTCTGCAAACTTGGAGTGGTGTTAAATATATTATTTTACATCACGTGTCAAATTTGCAACCAATTTAAGTGTACGGAACATTCTTTTTTATTAAAATTAATGTTTTTCTTTATTAAACTGAAGGAAAACGTTCCAAAAGTTCTGCAAATTTGACAGATATATCGGAAAAATATACCGAACGATTGTATAAATTTGCAACCTTTTACGTTGACCGGAACATATTTATTTATAATTCTTTTTAATTCGTGGTCATTTTTTCGAGTAAGGTGGTCTCGGAATAATTACAAAAGTTTTGAAACTTGGTTGCAAACTTCGAAAACATCTATTCTGATGCATATGCAAATTTGCAACCTCATACGCGATCCGGAACTTTATGCAATTTGCAAAAATGTAATAAGGTGATAAAATAAAAAAATTACATTTTTGCAAATTGCATAAAGTTCCGGATCGCGTATGAGGTTGCAAATTTGCAAATGCATCAGAATAGATGTTTTCGAAGTTTGCAACCAAGTTTCAAAACTTTTGTAATTATTCCGAGACCACCTTACTCGAAAAAATGACCACGAATTAAAAAGAATTATAAATAAATATGTTCCGGTCAACGTAAAAGGTTGCAAATTTATACAATCGTTCGGTATATTTTTCCGATATATCTGTCAAATTTGCAGAACTTTTGGAACGTTTTCCTTCAGTTTAATAAAGAAAAACATTAATTTTAATAAAAAAGAATGTTCCGTACACTTAAATTGGTTGCAAATTTGACACGTGATGTAAAATAATATATTTAACACCACTCCAAGTTTGCAGAACTTTTGGAATTTTTTTCACGACCATATAGCAAAAAATAATTTAATTGCAATTTTAGCAATGTTCCGGACTGCGGACAAGGTTGCAAAATGAGATTTATTGTCGTCCCAATGTACCATTCACTTGACCGAAGTTTGAAAACTTTTGGAATTATTGTGAATTAAATGTTCAAACTGACTGGTCTATTCAGATTCCGCGCGACTCCAGAAAGATAATTACTTTCTTGTAAAAACCAGAGCCTTTTATACTCTGGGGAAAGTTTTTTAACTCCTTAGCAAACTTTAAAATGGCTCCTTCAGAACAACTTTCCTCTCTGCCTACTTGTATTTAAAGGATTATTCTCGATTTTATGGCGGAGGTTTTAATAAGGAAACTAGTTTAGTCAAGTGATGTGAAGTATTAATTCGTAATAGCGCATGGACGTGCCAAATTACAAACAGCACAGGCGATTTGAGGTCTTACATGGACCATAGATGCTGGAAGCATGCATCAAGCACCTCAAATAGTACCCACATAACATCTTAGATCATACAGGAATGCGTTGCCACACTTGCACTATACAGGACTAAGTTGAAATCAAATAAAGTAAGGCGACTATAGGTACCTTTACAACCGAGATACTAGATAATATGACATGTAGAATATTACGGTTATGCGCTTCATAAAATTAAATATCACCTGCTGTTACGGTGAACGAAAACATCGTGAGTTAACTGGCATGTGAAGTCCACCAACCCGAATTAGGCCAGCGTAGTGGACTAAGGCCTACATCCCTCACATTGTGAGAGGAGACCCGACCCTGTAGTAGGTCATTAATGGGTTACTGACATGGTTATGAAGGTAGGTTATTGAAGTTCGTCCGGGCAGGCAGTCGGTACCTAGGTACAAACCCGGGCGAGTCGTAGTGGGTCTGTCTGTAACCCATTAATGACCCAATACAGGGTCGGATCTCCGCCCACATTAAGAATAATGTAGGCCTTAGTCGGGCCTGGCCCACTCCCCGTGTCGGTATCAAAAATACACCTACGTTACAGCGGCCTTTCCGAAACGGCTAGTCAGTGGGGCCTCACGCGCGAGCTGTGAGTGACGTTTGTTCCGTTTTTCCTTTGATTGTATAGGTAGGTACTTCATTTGTTCGTTGCATTGTTTAAAACGTGGAAAAAAAGATACTGTGTACAGCGTTTAATTGTCTTACAAAGATAGCGATTGAGATTCATTTATTTTTTAAAAGAACACAACCCCGTTTTTCGTCAGAAAAAGTAACAAGTAGGCGCTAGAAAGAGATGCAAGATGTAGGTATCTATCAGCGTAGGTGATAAGCGCTGCGCGATCTGAATTGAACTTAATCGTATCGTAGCTAGAGTCTATATTTCTTTAAATTACTTTTCGAAGTGGGCCTTCTGTACTTGTACTATTAAGTATGTATTATGTGCCTTAGTTTACCAGCCGACCTAATGACATCACGGACGGTTCTAGAGCATTCTACTTTTCTTAACTTTTCTATCATCATCTATAAACACAAGCTTCCATTAATTGCCTTGTTAGGAAACAGATACGTCCAACAGTAAGTCATAAAAAGACCATTCATTTCCAAAGCTATGAAAAAATAAAACCCCCAAAAATTCTGACATCCCATCCATTGGATACGTCGAACAAAAGTAACCCTTTACATCGTGTGCAGACAATGATGCGTAAGAAGCAAATGGTCGGAAAGACCCGGAAATATTCCAGTTCTAGCGCAGTTCGGGAGCGGGTCCGTTGGACCGAGTCGCGCGGAAAGCCCCGACAGCTATTGGACAGGCGCGGGTTGGATCGACCTCTGAATAGTAAGCATTTTATTTATATTTTGGAATAGGTATTTTAAATGCGGTGATTTTTAGATTTATAGTATACTAGCTTCCGCCTGCGATTTCGTCCACGGGGACCCCTAGTTTAACCCAGACTAAACAGATATTGTTCAGCGGTGATAGCCCAGTGGCGTAAAAAGAGACCTCGAATCGAGGGGTCCAGTTCGAATCCCAGTGGCACGCACCATTGACTAAGTAAAAAAGGTTATCATGTGTGCTTTATAAAATTAAATATCACCTATTACGGTGAAGGAAAACATCTTGAGCAACCTGCGTACCTGAGAGTTCACATAAAAATGTTCCCAAAGGTATGTGAAATCCACATGAAATCCACCAACCCGCAGTAGGCCAGCGTGGTGGACTAAGGCCTACATCTGTGAGAGAGACCCGACCCTGTAATGAATTATTAATTGGTTACTGACAAAATCTCTGCTCTGCTGGGCATCGATCACCAGTACCCCCAGCCACATGGGTTGATATTTTTATCCAACAATGTTGACGATAATCATCAATTGATGATCTTAGTAATCTTTTACAAATTAAAATCCATAACTCTGCAGAACGTTGAGCCTCAAACCTCAAACGGAGCATGAAACACAGCGATACACGAAATAATAGCGGAAGTGCTCTCCGTTACCGGCGAATGGGAGAATTCACATCCGGCGCATATCCCGCCGGAAGTTTACTTAGCGGCCGACCAGCGACTTGCCACCTCCGGTCAGAAGGCTCTGTTCGCATCAAGCAGTTTTCAGCACACTCCTTTATTTTTTTTCCATAACTTATGTCTGTCAAACTTAGACAATTCATGCTTTCATAACATATTTTATGTCTTAAGTTTCGGTGTGGGAGGCGTTTAAATCACCTCAGTCTAAAAACCTTTTTATACGTACTAGACTTTTCCTGTGGCTGTGTCCGTGTGGATTTTAGAACTTGGTCCAAAGAGGGACGAAAAGTATTCTTTATGTTAATGCAAGCTATAATCTATCTGTGTACCAAATTACATCCAAATATGTTCAGCCGATTTTGCCTGAAAGAGTAGCAAACATCCATCCATTCATTCACTCATCAATCGAATTCATCCTCCAATCCATCCTCACAAACTTTCATAGTAGTAGGATAATAGGATTCTCATTATTAATGGTGTTCCTTAATTGCTAATCAGCTTCCTTAATCCATAAATAATAATATCTCGGCTGTACTATTGCGGTTATGGCTCGTAAAACGGATAGTTTGTGCACACCTTAAGTTCGCGTGCGTCGACTACTTACGAGTAAAGCCGTATACCAAAAGACCTCTTAGAACCATTAATGATAAACCCTAACAATGGGCCCAGTGGAATAACGCACTTTAAATAAAAATACCTGGGTTTGAATCCAAAATACTTTACGAGTGCCAGTAACCCATTAATGACCCACTGCAGGGTCGGGTCTCCTCTCACAATGAGAAAGATGTAGGTCTTAGTCCACCACGCTGGCCTAGTGCGGGTTGGTGGATTACGTTATGAATAAATAACGCTTCACACTCATAGCCCCACACTAGCTAGGATTCCCTGTGTCGTGGGTGCCATGGACACAAGACACGAACACACACACTCAGACCAAAAACAGAAATTTAAACTCAAATCATTCAAATCTCTGCACCGCTGGGAATCGAACCCAGGAAATCCGCGCAGCGCACCGGCGTCTTAACCGCCGTGCCACTCAGGTCGTCAAATATATACTTTACAATATATACATAGATAAGAATAATAATATGGCAGAGTGGATACATTCACTTTTTTTCATAATTATGTTATTTTCTTTCCGTTCAAAAAATAGAGGTACGATCAGCCGTGCTATTAGCTGCTCACGGTTCTTTCCCCAAAATAGAGGGAGGCCTGCAGCATATTCCACCACTGATGCGGATGGCAATTGGAACGATATTGACACACACGATAGCTGTCACGTGTGTTCCTTTATTGGACCTAGTCATACTGCACTATAGACTAAGTTTTATTTACTTTTAATAGAGTGCTGGGAGTTTTTTTACACCCGCTTTTTTCTCCCAGTCTACGTTTTGCCTGAGGGGCGATCAAAGCGGATGAATGTAGAATGTATAATTTATAATTTATCTGTATGACTTGCATTAGGTGTGCACAAATTGTACCTAATAATGAATAAAAGCTTTTGAGTTTGAGTTTGAGTTTGACTCTGCTCCAATGCGAATTGGTGGAATAATGGTTGATCAGATTAGAGCTTCACTTAATATCTAACTAGAATCAGTTTTACAAAAGTCACTCCACCCATCCATTCATCCATCAGTATACAGAGTATCGCTAATAGTCGTACGTTTGCACTTCGTTCGCTCTGAAAATGACGCGGACGAAACGAATCGCTTCGAAACTTCGGACGGTCAGTATTCACGATGACAATTGATTGAAAATGAAATTTATATTGCGATAGTTGGGAACAAAATTGACACATTTTGGACGTCTAAAGATAGGTATTGAATATCATGCGCTTTTGAACCTCAAATTTCGAACATGAATTGTATTCTGATGTGACAATAGCACAGTCTTAATAGTCAGTTCGGATTTATTGGAGAATTTTGACTTTGCTAAAGGTATTCAAGACATTATCTTCTGTTCGAAACTCGATTCTAATTTCTAAATATTTGGAAAATTGTGGCATCAAAAAGAATTTAGATTTAAATATTGGTATTTGCTATAGGTATTGGTATTGGTATTTGGTATAGGATAGATGCATTTAAAGCTTGCATATTTTACGTTCAAATAACTCCATAAAAGATAATCTTGTTTTGATTTAGAACCTTACTATTAATAGACATCCGATATTAAATTCCAGTCGTTAATTAAATATATCCCAATACGTTAAAAGTGATCCGAAAAAGTGTGTGGGTGTAAATTTTTCAATGAATCAATGAATCCTTTAGATTGAATTCCTTTCGAGATCCCCAATATTACGCGTAGGCTTCAAAATTATTTAAATACTGACAGTGGAAAATCCATTTGTCATAAAACCTTGTATTAAAAAGGTCTTTAAATGTCAGCCACGTCTTGCTAAAAGACAGACTATTCTCTGACTGTCAACTGTTGACAGTAAGCGGTGACAGCCCAGTGGCTTGCAATTCGACCTCGAATGGAGGGGTCTGGGTTCGAATTCCCGTGGCACGCACCAATGACTTTGTAATGAAAAGTTATGTGCGCTTTATCAAAATTATATATATATCACCTGCTGTTACGGTAAAGGAAAACATCGTGAGGAAACGTGCACGCCTGAGAGTTCAGAAAAAAAAAATCTCAAAGGCATGTGAAGTCCACCAACCCGCAGTAGGCCAGCGTGGTGGACGGCGGCCTACATCCTTCTCATTGTAAGAGGAGACCCGACCCTGTAGTGGGTCATTAATGGGTTACTGACAATACTGACACACTCATTTATGCATCACACTCATACAGCAGTAGTGACCATCGATGATAGCTTCAGTTTATAATTTCCATTCAATTCTGCATACTACAGTATACCTGCTTCATAATTGATTGCAAAAAGTGCTGGGAGTTTTTTTCCGTTCGCTTTTTTTTCTTCCCACAATGAGAAGGATGTAGGCCGTAGTCTACCACGCTGGCCTAATGCAGGTGGTCACATGCCTTTAAGAACATTATGGAGGCTTGCAAGTTTCCGCACAATGTTTTTCTTTACCGATACAATTTAATTTTATAAAGCACACCTAATTTTGGATAAGTAGGTACTGGATAAATAAATAATCATTAAAGTAAATATAACAAGACTATTTCCACAAATAGACACAAATTCCGATAATAGATGCCGTTCCTTAATTACAACGTAACAATATGTAGGAAGCGATTCGCTACGCTAATTGCGCCGTTATCGTAACGCCGTCGTTACTGGCAATGTACGTGAACAGCCGTGACTTCAATATCAACGACGTCATTATTGATTTTAGAAACACGTTACATGTAGAAATTCTAAGAAAGCTGTGTTAATATTAAATTATATTCAACACAAATTTTGACTTTCAAATAAGGTGATGACTTTGAAATATTTAGAACTATTGAGTGATAATTATTTATTAGACTCAATTTGTAATAAAGAAAATAATTATTATTATGAGTGACCTATCTTTAGGATTCAATAATTTCGCAAATCTACATTATGTTTTGTCTGTCTATTTGTCCATATATTCGATAAACTCAGAAAGTACTGAAGAGATCTCGATGAAAATTGGTATGGTGGTAGTTGAAATTTTGGGGCAGGTTATATCTAAGATTCTTTTATAACTAGTCTTAGTCTCAGAAAAATAGAAGGTATCAAATCTGTGGCGAAAGTTTCTCAAAACTGATGGTTTCCGACTAGTTTCATCAACGAAATATTATGGGAATAACAAGAATAACCGTCATATTTATTGAAAATCATTCACTACGTCAATCTTTATGAAGTTGAGAGTTTGCCAACGGCTACTTATAAGGTTCGCACGTATAAAAAGCTTCATTCCACGTAATTTGCTCTGATCGACGCCTACATGTATTATGCTCAATAAATATTCCATGAGATATAGGCCCGTGTAAATATTTAGCACGAGAGCCATGTGACGAAAATACCTGACAACTATTGGAAATCTTATACCTACCTAAAAAAGAAACTTATGGAGAAGTTTTAATTTACTTTTGAGGCTGAGCTATTTTATTGCTTTTGTTTTATTATAATTATTCTATTATTTCATAACAAAAAAATGGTCGCTGAGTCACGGGAGTAAGTAAGTAAGCATGTAACGAAGACATAAAATCTGTACCTGATGTTTCAAGAAGTCACATTTTAAAAAAAATTGCATATACCCACAAACACACAGATACCGAAACACTGAAGTATACCCCCACACACACACACACACACACACACACACACACACACACACACATTTTCATGTGTCAATGAAATGGAATTTCTTAACATTCCTCAAATTTTCGAATCATTTTGAAATATTTAACCCACACGCTCACGTGTACAAGAACCGGAAAATTTCCACCTTAATTTCTATTCGACGGTGAACAAAAGTAGCTATGGCCAAATGGGATAGTCACTATAGATCATAAAACCATAGTATTAGATTATACAAAGGTAGTTCCAGCTGGGTTAAGTGACGATTGTAGAAACTCGGATTTTGTTTACTATTTATTTTGGAGTACAATTTTTACACACTGAGCTCCCAGTCCGCTGTTGAGTAAAGGTAACCACGGCAATATCCGTCAGCGAATCGCCGAGGGACTGCCAGTAATTACCGCCATTACCATATTATCGCGGCGAGTGAGGAACCGCGAGCGAACGTGTCTTGAGACCACTTGTCGCTGACGACGTGTTATGAACGATTATTACCCGTGGATCGTTTTTTTTTTTTTGCTCATCAAGTTTATTGGATATTCTGTAACGATTGGCTTCGGTGGTTGGGTTAGTTTTTATTTTTTTTTCCATTATACAAAAAATGATATTTTTGTCATGTCTGTTAGGTCACTGACAAGTTGACTTGAAAGCAGGGATGTAACGGAAGTAGTTTTATTGGAATCGATCGCAGCATCGGAGTTTTTAAATTTGATTTATCGGAGTCGGACACAGGGCTGTGTGTGTAACAAATTAACAACAAGTGAATAAATAATTGACAATAGAGTGCACGTAGTGGGAGACGAGGGGATTCCCCGCGCGACATGTATGAACCGATTCATAACAGTCGACACAGGCCGCCGCCGCCGCTATGTTATGCTTCGACCTCCGATTAAAACCGATATAAAAGTGTCGGAACCGATAACCAATAATCGGTTCCGACACTTTTATATCGGTTTTAATCGGTGATTTAAGGGAACCGGAGTCGAAGCTCCGTAACATCCTTGCTTGAAAGTATTAGCACAGAATTATTAATTTTGGTATTAGTGACGTATAAAGGTTTTGATTTAATTTATTTTTTGTAAGACAGATACAAAAAACAAAGTTATTTTCTTTTATTTTCTTCGTTTTGCTGACAGCGTTTATGAACGAATGATTTTATTTAGTTTTCAATTAAATTACTGTGTTATCTTTTATAAAATGAGTTATTTTCATACAGTGTGAAAAACATTTAAGGGACTGGATTTTTAAAATTATTTTTAATATACTTACCGATTAGTTACAAAGTATTTTGTGAATTTAAAAAACATAACATTCCTAAAAAACTGGTTGGTTGGAGAACAAAATTTATGACGCAGAAATGTGAAAAAATAATTCAATAATTGAAAAAATAATTCATGTTTTTTCAAGACTTTTCCAAACAAGGAAAATTAATATCATTGTAACGAAAAAATGATATCAAAACGAAATATCAATATCTTTCGAAATCTTCCCCTAGCATAACTCAACCACCGACATAAATATTAACATTAAAATACCCGAGAAATAAATACAACGTTAGGCTGTAACTCATCGAAACGGATACATAAAAATATATCTTCGCTTCGTTTCGTTGCGTTTTTCGTTTCATCTTATTCCGTTGTTCGTTTCATCGGATTATTATTTTATGCACCCCGGGTTCTTGGCGCTTTTTATTGCGTCTTGAAGAGGAGTAATAGCTCCTTGGGCAATGGATTTTGTTATTTATTTCCTTTCAATATACCATGGGATTAAAAGGGATATTTGTGGCTATCAGAAGTGTGGGTATATTTAAGTTAAATGCACAAAATAGACGCCTTCATAATTACGTAATTTATACAAACGCTTTTGAAATGGAAAGAATTTCATAAACACAATACTTTCTTTCTTCTTTTTTTTAAGTAAGTCTATTTCGTATTTCGTCTACTTTTGAACATGGGCCTCCCCTAATCAATGCCGCTCTGTCCGGTCCCGAGTTCTTTGAATCTAGTTCTAGTCCGTGGCCAACCTGCGCAAGTACAACACTAATGTACTATATAGGACACACACAACTACATATACAGGACTGTACCGACTGTGCCAAGTTACTCGATAAAATACACTCAAACGAAAATGCCGGTAAAAACAGTGCATAAATCATTAAGTCTGTGAATACGGAAATATCATTGGTAGTCAGAACAAGTTAGGGAAGTATTGAAAGGCACTAGAGAATATAATATCTGGGTAACATTTCACCTTTAAATTCCTCAAACTTTTCCATTAGAAAGCTTCTCGGCCACCGTACTAGGAAAACTTTTAAAAGCTATGACTCCTTAACTTCTATCTACTTTCAACTTTTGCATACAATTTTCGTACGCGTACATATACGCATACTGAATTAACTGGTTATCGAGTTTCATGTTGTGTTGATAACATACGTAACATACGTTACAAGGAAATGTTTTAAATTGGTGACGTAACATTTCAAAATATTTGAAATTCGAAAGTTATCGAAACATAGGTAAATAGATTACTCGTGATCAATTGATCATAAATTACCCGCCGGAGATTTTAGTAGAGACGAATCTCAGTCCTCATTACTCATATGCATAGCTATTCAACCTCAAATAGGATTTCTTCTCAATTTGAGTTTGAATATGAGTTGTAGCAACAACAATAGAACACGTCACACGCGTCATACCGAGGCTGACCAATCGGAAGACGTATCCTCAAACGCGCTATCAAAGTTCCATAGAATCTGTGCTGTGCGGTACCCAGGCAGCCGAGCCGGATCCCCCGGTTGCTACTTAATTACTATAAAACAAAAACCAGCATTCAGGGTACCTGATAATGAGAGTACGATAGCTAAGTAAGTACTTACCTCAGGTACGTCCATTGGTACCGCGTATAAACCGCTAATAAATTAACGTTAATCAAGTATCTCGGCCATTCGATAACCCAGATTAGATTACAGGATGTTAACAACACCCAGGGGATACTCCTTTTGGCATTTAACAACGTTTAAAACCGATTTGGGCCCATTTTTCAGTTCAGAAAATAAAATACTCGTGTTTTGCACAAAAAGGACTGTTGAGACCGATTCGTGTAGAATTTTAATTGGGGATGGAGTTGTTATGGAGTTTTTATAATCTTCAGATGTGGACTGCAAATTAACTGTGTTATGAATATTTGCATGGAAGATCGTTACTCTTTCAAGCAAAAAATGCTCAACTGATTAGAATGATAAATTGGTATTAGATAGAATCTATTCTGTAGATAATAATATAATGTATGCATTTTTAACTAAATAGATTTAATGTTAAAGTTCAATCGTGTTGTTTATTCTAAAGTTATTTTAAAAGTCAACCATTAACATACCTAATTCTACGAGTATATTATCAATAAAATATTACAACCCTGAAAGCTACACGTCAGCTATTTGGACGTAAATTTGCATGGAATATATTAAATCTTAAGTGTATCTTTTTAAAATCACTGAAAACATTAAAAACAGTTTGTTAGATTACCGTATAACTCAATCTTTAGTTAAGCGAAGCTTCAATAAATTACGCTGTTTTAGAATTTCTGCGAAGCATTTTCGATAGGTACATCATAATGAAAATACTACAAAAATAGATTTATCTGAGCCCTTCAGCACCCCTGGAATGTTTGTGACCTCACAACAAGGGTATAGAACCCTTTGAGCCGAACAGAACAAAAAGATACACAAGGTGTATTTTGTTAGGCTCATCGGAATTTTAATTATTGTTAGAGGCTAAAAAAAGTTTTTTTGAGAGTTCGGTAGCACTGTCCGGTGCGTTAAACGTAGTCTGTTAATTTTATCAGTTAATACGTTTTCTTTTTGATTTTCCAATGTTTGCCTTGATAGTAGATCGCAAGCGATCGAAAAAGTTAAGCAGCGTCAGGCGCGGTCAGTACCTGGATGGGTGACCTATGAAAAATTGATAGTAGCCGATTCTCAGACTTACTGAATATGCATACCTATTATTACAAAATTTCATAAAAATCGCTCAAGCCGTTTCGGAGGAGTATGGTAATTGGTACCTAACTAACATTGACACGTGACACGAGAATTTTATGTATTAATAACTAGCAAAGTATCGCAGTATATTCCATGCCATATCATAGATAGGTAAACAACTTCTAGACATGAAAGAGAAGTTATGTCTATTACCGACTGCAATTCAAGTTAGCTGGCAAAGTTTACCGTAGTTGCATACTGACTTAGTGCGCTCATTTAATGAATTGTTCCAATAACTTCGCCAGTCTTGAGTCTCAAGTCGCTAGATATTAAATGTTATTGGTTGTTAGTGTTCATTAATTACTGTTGTATTAGATAGACCTATTCACGCAAACAGAGCCGAGAGAAGAAAAAAAACGTATGCAAGTTAAGACACAATGACAAGTTACAATAAAGAAGCGCAGGAAAATTTAGGTATTGCAATTTTTAAAATAGCGATGAGCGATCTGGGGACAGATAGAACATTGAAAAGAGTTCGATCTGTCACCTCTTCGTTAAATGGGGGACAGATCAAACTTTTTAATCCTATCTGTCCCCTGCAGGGGACAGAATCGGGGGACAAACAGGAATAATCCGTTTTTTTCCGCCTGTTGTTTTCTCTGGGTCTACACTAGCCTGAGCCGCTTTCAATGCGACAGTTTTGAAAACAAATGAAATAAGACGACCTAACATTAGCCTATGATATGGAGTCATCCATGAATCACGCCACACGTTAATGGTGGGTGTCACCGGAATGTGATATAGCGTGACAAGGGGCGGGCCAGGGGGGGTCGAAAGCTTTGTGACGTCACATTTTAAAATTTGAATGTGAATAAAATATTTTAAAGCTTTACAAACTTAATCTATATTTATGAATAATTTAGCAATCTCGCTATGAGATTATAAATAAAAAAATCAAAATAACTGTTTTTTTCACACTGACTGACCACTGACGTCACATCAGTGGGAAGGGGTTCTGAAAATGTGACAACCTGTGACAAGGACGGGGGAGGGGTTAAAAGTCCTAAAAATCGTGTGACTTAATTTATGGATGGCTCCTTTCTGCTAAACTTTTTGTGGTCGGCTATGGGTTTCCATGGTTTGCACCGTCTTTTTACTACCAATCAGGTGACCTGCATGCCTGCTACTCTATTACTAAAAAAAAGTATAGTGGATTGATAAAAAAATAGGGTGTTTGAATTATTTATGACGGCGTTCGTCCCGGAATGTATTTTGCTTTACTTCCGGTACAAAGCCGAAGGGTGTATAGCAAGTCTTAGTGGAGTTTTTTCAAATGGACAACTGCATCCGGTTTCCGAGCCTTTCCGGATTTGTTCGGCGCCCCATTGACGTTCGTTTTCTATGGATTTTTTTATTATCTATGTAAGGGAAACAGTCGAAAGAAGTACAGTCTGGCCTCCGACTAGGTGGACTGATAACCTGAAGAAGGCAGCAGGAATAGATTTTACCGCGTTAGCACACCTCCGCCGCGAAACCGCGAACTAGCGAAACCGCTGAAGTTTGCCACCGTTTGTCCGTTGTAATACGGATGAATCTTGGGTGAAACATTCAAGCATTTCGCGATTTCGCGGCGGATGTGTGCTACCGCGCTTACGGCTTAGCACCGAGCGGAGTGGCTTCGATTATGGGAGGCCCATGTCCAGCAGAGAAACGGTGGGCTGGAAGGAAGGAATGATGTGTGGAAATAAACATTTAAAACCAGGAATATTCTTATCTTTCTAAAAGCGAGGTTTATAAAATTAATCACCTGCTGTAATGGTAAAGAAAAACATTACAAGGAAATCTGCATCCCCGAGGATTCCTCATAATGGTTTTTAAAAGCATGTGAAGTCCACAATCGCGCAATAGACCAGCGTGGTGGACTAGGGCCTACAATAGCCCCACATTGTTCTCACTGTGCTGTGAGACCGACCTTGTGTGACCACACCCTGCAGTGGGTCACTATCGAAACAAGTTGACGACCTGAGTGGCGCAGTGGTTAAGACGCAGGTGCGCTGCACGGAGGGTCCTGGGTTCGATTCCCAGCAGAACAGAGATTTGAATAATAAGCTTAAATTTCTGTTTCTGGTCTGGGTGTGTTGTGTTCATGTCTTGTGTGTGTCCTTGGCACCCACGACACAGTGAATCCTAGTGTGGGGCTATGAGTGTGAAGCGTTAAAAAAAAAGCTGTCAGTAACTATAGCAATGTCACCTAAGTCTGGTCTACGTACATGTGGTACAAGCCTAATTCGACGCACGACGTTGACAAATGATTGGGGCCACTCCGATACACTTCTTATTCTATTTCGCTGTTGAGTTTTTGCACGGATTTCATCTGGACGGAATACTCCGGGGATATCGCATTAAGTCACTCGCTGTAGGTATATTTATGATCAAATACACAGATACAAAGCGATAAAAAGGTGCAATCAAAAACATAACTTGTAAAAAAACGCAAGTCTCGCAACTCAGCTCTTGCACCGTAAAAAGTTGTGAGATCCATGTACATATGTATCCATAGATTGACTTGACCATTAGGCTTTGTCAGTCGAATCGAAATACTACCTCTCTTAGTTATTGATATTTCGAACGGTGATGACGGCTGAAAATGGAACAAAATGGAACTAAGTAATTCACGCTTCATCTCGGGGATATTTTAATCATCTTTCGTTCTTTTGTAAAAAAATTCACAGTTAACCTAAAGCAGCTGCGGCGCAATTCATTCGTTCAGTCATTCGGTCAACGGTCACCTGCGCAATTCATTCGTTCAGTCATTCGGTCAACGGTCACCTGGGGACGACGAGGGTAATGTTGGCTCTTATTGTGTTTTATTGCATATTGTTTCTTTTTTTTTGTAAATGGACAATGTTGGATTGAATTTGGACATGACTGGGCAATTTTGCATTTTATGGTATAACCATAAATAAAATGGTGGCAACACATCAACGTTAATGCCAGACAAGCGGCGTCTGTATAATCACTTTTTCGAAACCTTTTTTGACAAAAAAGTGAAATGTTGATTTATGATACCTGAACATTTTAACCTATTTTGCGCTTTTTGACTATCGTATTTGGTGAAATTAAACTATATGCACAGTGAAACGACTATTAACCATTGTGTTCTTTTATTATCACTTTTATATTATATTAATACATATCGCTTTATTTTCTATCTAACACCCGAATGACATCTTACAAAATTCCCAGTTCAAATATCATTTCTTCTTATTAGTATTTATAATAGACAATCAAAGACAACTAAATAAAATAGTTTCCAACAGTATTCTCTGTAGTGAGATTCAGGTAATTCATGATATTATTTGATACTTTACGTCATAAAATTTTGTCAAATAGTAAAAGTAATTGTGACAGGCTATTTATTTCATATCAAGTGGTCACTCCAACCCATCCACCGCCACATTCTACCTCAAGTAGGATTCGAAATATTATTTATCTGACCAGACTAAGAGAGAGATAAAAAGCATCTTATGTATTAATCCGGGTTATAATCTATCTGTGTACCAAATTTCATCCTTTGTTCTGCCGTTTTCGCGCGAAAAAGTAACAAACATCCATCGATCCAATCTCACAAACTTTCGCATTTATAAAAGTAGTAAGTAGGAAGTTGTATACATGTCGATAAAGAATTCTAGGTACCTATACAAAACGAAAATCCCATATTGGGCAAGTACGTACCTACCTAATATATTACACCAACATAATGCCGACCTCGGGGACGGATTTACCGAACCATTAACTCCTGTTCCATTTAAAAAAGGGAATTAACGTTTAACTTGGTTTAATTTTACCTGCGGATGGGTTCATCCACTCATGAATATATAAATAACTGTTTGTTGTTAATGTACTGTAGTTATAAGTTTCACATTTTAAGTGCCGTTTTACGTGGTAAAGCCATTGTAGCTCGTTACCTGACCTTCAGGTCAATCTGTATTGACGTCTTCTTGACATCTTGTCTCCTGAGTGGCGCAGTGGTTAAGACACTGGTGCGCTGCGCGGAGGGCCCTGGGTTCGATTCCCAGCAGAGCAGAGATATGAGTGACGAATTTGAATTTCTGTTTCTGGCCTGGGTGTGTTGTGTTGTTGTCTTGTGTGTGTGTGTCCCACCAGGGAATCCTAGTGTAGGGCTATGAGTGTGAAACGTTGTTTATTATTTAATATCTTCCCATACTAATAGCGGTTCGATACGATTATAATACGAAATTGCATATTTGCTCGAGGCACAGGACCTTATCATTTAAGTGTCTATATTTGTTCAGTTTTTAATAAAGTAAAGTAAGTCATCCAAAATGAAAGGCAACAGAAATATCATAATACGGAATCCAACAACGCTTTTAAATGATTATATCAGGCGTCAATTATGCCATTATTTATTAAACGAAAACGCGTAAATTAGTGTCGAGATAACGCAGCCTAATTGCCTGTAATTATTGACACGGATTTCGTTCTTGGTATTTTGTCATATACTGTTATTGGTCAGCGAGGTAATTCAACTAAATTGTCTTTTCGTTCGTAAATTCGACGGCCTGAGTTATGAACCTTTTCCAAGAATGTATGGACATAATTATACTTATGTTGGATGCGACGGAAGTGTGAAAGAATAATTTTCGAAAATAGAATAAATTTTGTAGTTTTGAAAAATAGAGGGCTAATTGTACACGTTGGTATTTTGAGGTAAGTACTTGGAACGTAATATATATATTTAGAACGTAAATGTCCTAAATTATTTTCTTTTCGGGCCTTTATCCCATGTCGGTATATTTTATTAAATTCTATTACTATATTTGATGAGTTTTCTTTTTACACGTTTAACCAGCAAAGAGATACATACATACGAACCACTTGATAGTAACTGATCATCTTCATCTAATAACACAACTTTGAAGAAAAACTGTTATTACGCCCCTAACCTCTACTTTTTTTAAAGTTTTTTTTATCCCGAAAACATGATTATGATCATTGTAAATATTTGCAAAACTTTAATTTTATTATGAATATTTCAATATAAAAAGACAAGAAATCAGGAAATCCTTTACATTCCAACAAAGCAAAGCAACACTTGCTGCTTCTAAAGCTATCATTATTTCACATAAGAGTCTTGTCTCCTTCTCATCAGTGTACAAATGACGCGTCGTGTTCACAACCTGTTATCGAGGCCGTCATCAGCGCAACAGGTGCGCGTTGACGGGTTAAGCTCAAGATTAAGTATCTTAGATCTTTCTGAAAATTCTTGCAAACAGTAGTTCCTTGAGAGCCCTTTATAAAGCAATTGCCTCTTAGCTTACTTTGTGTTTTGAGTGAGATTCAGATCGGCTTTACTTCAACGTGGTAGACTAAAGCTTACATTATTTTCATTGTGATATTGTACCAACCAATTGTACAAATAATAATTTATTGTATCAGGCGTTACTTTGCGGAAATCCATTGTTATTTAAGTTGTATTTATACTTCTTTGCAACAATCCGCACACGTGGAACTTGTTTTGGTATGGTCCACGTGTGCGGATTGTTGACAACTTAAATAATTATACAAATGCTGTCTCTTTTCCATACTAATGACACTCTTTACTCGAATACTTTGCCGATAGTGTTCATGCTGGGAGCACTGTAATCGATGTCGTCAGCGCAACAGGTGGCGTTGACGTGTTAAGCTGAAGATTAAGTTTAGTATCTTTGATCTTATTAGTAGAGTGGCTTACTTAAATGTAGTTTTCGGGTTAGTTCTTAACCATGAGTGCCTCCATAGTGATGTCGTTATTAGCATAAGCCTAAACTTTGGTCTTTCTGCTATGTATAAGCGAAATTTTACTATCTTTAACACTTTGCCTGTCCAAGACAATAGATAAATAATGGGTACGTAGCACATGTGACTCATGGAACAGCGAAGTGGTTAAAAAAATCTTATAAAAAAATTCTAGTTATAACCGCAGGGTATAAACGCCAAGAATGAATACTTTAATATACCAGCATCAGTCGACCGAGTCAAACGAGTTATAAGACGACAAGTCTTTATAAAATGTCAGGTGTGAATAATGTCGTGTTGTTAACCTAAATGGACACGTATAAGGAAACTCCCACCAAATTATCACACGTCCAGAGGAACCGATTACCGGTGACGATGAAGCAAAAAACGGTCGCATAAAAGCGATTTCTCCACACTTCTTATAAAAGCAAATGAGTAGTACGAAGCCAGAACGGGCGGCTTTAGTCCAGCGACTAAGAATTCGGCCTCTCGAGAGATTGTGTTTGAATTTCGATGTCAACGATTATCCTAAGATTATGTGTATTTTAAAAAATTAAGTGTCACTTCAGCAAGTGACACTTAATTTACAGCTACAGCTAACAGTGGAGGTGAATATAGTGAGAAACCTGAAGCGTTCTACACAATGTTTTCAAAGGCATGTGAAGTCCACCAACTTGCCATAGGCCAGAATGGTGTGGTGGTATTCTGACCAATAATGAATTGCAGTTTATTGTGGATCAGGCGAAGGAGATGGAATTTGACCTCTATCTCTCAAAGGTTTAAGTTTATATGAGATTATGAAGAACTAACAGGCATGTAGGTCTCTAACGATGTTTTCCTTCACTGTTACATTAAGTGACATTTGATTTTTGTCTTTAAAATTTTAATTCGCAAATGGAATCCTCATGTATTCTTCAGTCGAGTCTGCGATCCTAACCACAAATAGATCATGTCTGCGTGAATGCGTCGCTACTTCAGGGGACTCAATCCTCTGTCTCAAACTGAAAGAATTTCTCCTCCCTAACCAAGACACAAGACAAGGTAGAACGTAACGGCTCCCTACAAACATGTTGAACAAATTAAAAAAAAATAAAAATAAAAATAACGCTATATTAACATTCAAATAAGACAGTGGAAAAGACATAATACACTCGTAATATTACAAAATGATAATAAATCAACACGACTTTAGGTTTACGCTTCAAAGATTTGTTTTTAACCTATACAATACTCGTACAATAATTCTTTATTTTTTTTTTTTTGTTATACACCTATATATTAAGTACCTTCTGTTTGATTCTTTGATTCATACAATTACATAACTGATGTAGTCTGAGGACTAAAATACAATGTTAGTCTGACCTCACATGATATGCAAGTCTTAGTCCATATTGACTCCAAATTCCAAGATCCAATCTATATTGACCAGTTTCAATCTATATTAAACCATCATTACTACGATTACAAGTATAACAATATAAGTATAACCTACCTACATAGTAAATATCTAAGTAATAACTTACTATAAGATGGTATATTTATATAAATCACATTGGGGATTGTATGGAGAGTAGTGGACTGTACGAAATAATAGGCCGGTTCTGCGTCGAACAATTTAATAAGGAGGTGAAGATATCAAGGTAGGTGTGAACGGTGGCCGGTGTAGATGGCGAGTGTCGCCCCGCTGCCGTGTTGCCGGCACCGCGCCGCGCCGCGGCTTGTACTCCACGCCGCGCGCCGCGCACCCCGTCGACCGGTTCCAAAGCGGGGTCCGTACATGCTCCCCGGGTTGAAGTGTAGGAAGACTTCAAAAATCTGGAAGGGGACAAACATTATTAAATGCTCTTCTTATGGTCCCCCCTTTGGTCTTTAATTCCGCGACTCTAGAGACGCCGTCGCTGCCAGGATACAGTTGTGTGACCCTTCCAAGAGACCATAATAGAGGGGGAAGAGATTTTTCCTTTATAAGAACAAGCGCGCCAATTTTCAGCTCTTTGTATGAGGTACGCCATTTGGTCTTCTGCTGCAACAAACCAATGTATTCCAACGAGAATCGATTCCAGAAGTGCTGCTTAATAACTTCGATTCGTTTAAATCGTTCGATGTGCGATATGGTTTTGTCTGGCAATGGTAGCTGCGGCACAGAAGTAAGTGGCCGTCCAATCAGGAAGTGAGCTGGAGTAAGAGCGGATAGGTCGGAAGCATCGGAGGAAAAGGGTGTAATGGGACGAGAATTCAAAATAGCTTCTATTTGAGTGAGGCAAGTAGACATTTCTTCATATGTAAGATAAGTTAAATTAAGGATACGCTTAAGGTGGTGTTTAGTGGAGCGGACAGCTGCTTCAGCTAAACCATTGAAGTGAGGAGAATAAGCAGGCACGAATTTAAATTCAATGCCTTCCTGCGCTACTTGACCTTCGATATCAGAATGAACGAGCAATCTACAAAGTTCATTGGATGCTCCGACGAAGTTAGTCCCATTATCGGACGTGATGCTTTGGGGTTTCCCTCTGCGCGAGATAAAGCGTTTTAATGCAGCCATGTACGCTTCACTCGAGAGCGCCGTAACGAGTTCGATATGACAGGCTTTAATCGAATTGCAAATAAAAATTGCCAAAAAAGACTTTAAAAGTTTGCAACCTCTACCTTTTTTATCTGCTATCAGCACTGGACCTGCATAATCGACACTACAGTGAAGGAAGGGAAACTCTAGATGAGTCCGTGATGTAGGTAGCTGTCCCATTATAGGCTGAACTGTATCGGTTTTATATCTGAAACATCGTATGCATTTATTTACAATTTTTTTAGACAGATTCTTACCACCTAACGGCCAGTAAGTTTGTTTGATGATACCCAATAAAAGTTGTGGTGGAGCATGTAAATGTTTAAGGTGAAAATGTTCAAAAAGGATTTTCGTAAAATGATGCTTGCTGCATAACAAGATTGGATGCTTGGTATCATAACTATATGGAGAATTATGAAGCCTTCCACCTACTCTGATAATATTATTTGAATCTAAAAATGGAGTATAAGCAATTAATCTATTTTTCTTGGATAAGGGTTTCCCATCTTTTAAAATCATGTATTCGTCGGGAAACATTTCTAATTGTGATTTAAGGATTATAAGATTTAATGAATTTTGAAGTTCTTTAACAGAAAGATGACCTGTTAATTTATTACTTTTATTTTTGCAATTGTTGATAAATCTTTGTAAATATGCGATTGTGTTTTTTATAAATATGTTAATTTTGATTTTTTATTAATTAAATCACTTATTAAATCATTGTCAGTATTATTAAGTGCCAATGAACAATTAATCGTTTCCGGTAGGTCCACATTAACGTTGGGCATTCGTGGCCACTCGGACTCACTCTGTGTAAGAAAGTTAGCCCCTGACCACCACAAGGAAGAAGAACTGATGCGATCAGCCTTCACCCCCCGCGAAATCAAATCGGCTGGGTTGTCCTTCGACGGTACATAGCTCCACGTGTGACCCTTTGTGCTTTCTTGAATTTCATGAACACGATTACGAATAAAAACTTTTAAATGATTCGTTGGAGTACTTAACCAACCTAACACAATTGTTGAGTCACACCAGAATCTACATTTTTGAATAGGTAGGGTTAGAGAGGCTTTTACCTTAGTGTAAAGCCTTGCCGCCAACAAAGCTCCACAGAGCTCAAGACGTGGAATCGTCGTTGGCTTAAGAGGCGCTACCCTACTCTTAGAAGTAAGTAGTTGTACCTTGACTGAGCCTGACTGACATATGGAACGAATGTAAATGCAGCAACCATAAAGTCGTTCAGAAGAATCTGAAAATATATGAATTTCATGAATTATGGATTTATCTGCGAGAACCCAACGAGGAATTTTTAATTGGTTAAGAAGAGATAATGTGTCAGCAAAAGAAAACCACATTTCTTTGATTGGTTGCGATACTTCTTCATCCCATGTACATTTATCTATCCAAAGTTTCTGTAAAATTAATTTTGCCTCTACAATACATGGACCTACGAGACCTAATGGGTCAAAAATTTGGCTTACAACTGATAGTATGTGACGCTTTGTGACTTTTTTGTTTAATTGAATATTAATTGCAAACGAAAATACGTCTAAATCACAAATCCAATTCAAACCCAAAGTTTTAGAACAAATATGATTAGTGGTATTTGAAATATCAAAAATATTATTGGATTTAGAACATGGGGATATTTGATTAAGAATTTCTTTACTATTTGATTGAAATTTTCTTAAGTTAAATTGTGCTGTCTTTAATGTATCTATGACCCCTTTGCATAAACGTACTGTTTCGTTGATAGTCGATGAACCACTCAAGTAATCATCAACATAAAAATCTCGTTGAATCGACTCTTTGACTTTGCTATCCACTGCAGTGGACGCCAAGCTAACCAAACACTTAGTGGCGAGACGTATCTCCGTAGTGCTGACGCCGTACCATACGTCACTGTATTAAGAGTGTAGGTCTTTAAGGGTTCTGAAGGATCATAACGAAAAATTATTTGTTGTAAAGAGCGTTGAGAAGGATTAATTTCAATAGCTCTATACATTTTTTCTACATCACCAGTAACAACGTATTTGTGCTGTCGGAAACGAAGTAATATTGAAAAAAGATCTTCCTGCACAGTAGGACCTACCATTTGGATGTCGTTCAACGACAATCCCGAAGAAGAGGTAGCTGATGCGTCAAAGACTGTGCGAAGCTTTGTAGTAAGACTCGATTCCTTTATGACACCGTGGTGAGGTAAAAAATAGTTAACACGATCAGAAGAACTATAAGATGCTGATTTATTGAAAGAATTAAGGGTCATATGACCAAGACGTTCATATTCATGCATGAACTCTAAGTATTTGTCTTTAAAGTCTGGGTCGCGAAGAAATTTGCGTTCCAGTGACAAAAAACGACATTTTGCCATTTGATATGAGTCGCCTAAGACGAAAGGATCTTCTTTTAATGGAATGGTAACGACAAAACGACCATCACCTTTACGTGTCGTATTTTTTAAGAAGCTCTCTTCACAAGCGCGTTCTTCAGGAGATAAGGAATATATGGGTGCAACTGTATCCAGTTCCCAGAAACGAGATAAGTCTGGATTAGTTTCCTCGTTTAAAAAATGACAATGAGAAGACGAGGGACTTGACTTTGGACGGGCGACATACCCAGATACCAGCCAACCAAGTTTTGTCTCGTATAGCTTAGGT
This sequence comes from Erynnis tages, assembly GCA_905147235.1. Lineage (NCBI taxonomy): Eukaryota > Metazoa > Arthropoda > Insecta > Lepidoptera > Hesperiidae > Erynnis > Erynnis tages. The sequence goes on from LR990087.1 coordinate 10,270,877, forward strand.
TGGTTTTTACCTAAGTCTATGGAATTGCTACATAAGACTGACCAGAAGACATCTGCCCCAACTAAGATGTCAATGACTGATGGGACATTGAAAGAAGGGTCAGCTAGACTTATTCCCATAGGAAGAGGAATATTGTCTATATTGATGAACGACGAAGGAACTGTTTTAGTTATAGTAGGTAAAATGAGACAGTCAATGGTACAACTATAATCGTTATAAGACGATTTGATAGTAAGACTGCAAGACTGCGATATGTGAGAAATATTGTCATTGATACCTGTCACCGTGGAGCTAGCACTGCGTCGCGACAAACCAAGCTTACCGCACAGCGACTGAGTAACGAAGTTGGCCGTGCTGCCATTGTCGAGCAGCAGTCGCGCGGAATGCACGTCGCCCGCGCTGTCGAGCACCTTCACGATCGCTGTGGAAAGCAAAACATGCGGAGGAGTAGCTAACTGCTGTGAACTATTTAAATTAGCTAAATGGTTAACGTCGCTAAATGAAGGGATGGCAGGTTCAATTTTTTGCGTTTCGTGCAAGTGAAGCAAAGTGTTATGCCTTTTCTTGCAATATTTACAAGATGAAAGCTTGCAATGGCTTTCTGAGTGGCCCGTTCGTAAACAATTAAGACAGACCTTACATTCTTTGGCCTTTTGTAAACGATTTTCAATAGAAAGTTGCTTGAATGAATCACAGTTAAAAAGAAAATGATTTTGATTGCACATCGGACACGAAAATGGTTTTTTAATATAATTATTACGATTTTTAAATTTATTTTGATTATAGTTTTTATCGTTATTAGTTGCTATAAGTAAGTTTGCATTAGATTTATAAGATTCTTTATTATATGTTTTATTTTTACTTTCTTGTATTGTTTCCAACAAATCTGCCCTACTACTAAGAAATGAAATAAAAATATTAAGAGAGGGAGGATCTGTCAGAGTATTTCTATGCTCTTCCCACACCCTATGAGTCACATTATCAAGTTTTTCAGACATCATGTGAATTATAAGCGTGTCCCAATACTCTGTCGGCTGATCTAAAGTCGATAACGCTCGAAGATTTTTATTAGTGACATCTATAATACGACGGATGGAAGAACATGATTCACCGCGCATGGGTTCTACGTTAAAAAGTTCCCTAACGTGGTTATTAACAAGCAATCTTTTGTTATCATACCTACTGCACAATAAATTCCAAGCCGACTCATAATTCTCAGCCTTGAAGTCTAAATTGTCAATTACAAGCAAAGCGCTGCCTTTAAGAGAAGCACGAAGATAATGCAATTTATTAATGCTATCGATGTCTTGTCTAGAATGTATCAAAGAGACAAATGTATCCCTAAACTCAAGCCAGTGCTGATAGTGACCATGAAAAACAGGTAAATCTATTTTTGGCAACCTAACGCAATTGGATTTGAAAGCACCTGTCTGAGCGTCCTCGAAGCCCGACACGGAGCCCTCCAGCGTGCGCCGATGGCCGGAGTGCGTGCTGAGCAGAGTGCGCGCTGACGACACCAACATAAAGTAGTGATTTTCAAAGTGCTCACGCTCCCTTATCTCGTCGTCGGGATCCTCCGAAAGCACCTCGATGTCGCACTGTAATTTATCGAAGTCACCGTATAAGGCATCAAATTTGGCAAATCTACTTTCTAAATCTATAGCTTGCGAAGGGCTGAGCTTGTCATGGCTAGGAAGCGTATTTAAATAATTATTGAAAATAGTAAGCTTAGATTTCATACAACTGCGCCTTTTAATTAATTTTTCAATTTTCTCTTCGGCCATAATGAAAAAAAGTGAATAGGTAATTAAGAGATTAAATGAATAAAATGCGTAAACAGATGTTAGCAAGTAGGCAATAAAAGATCTCAAACAGATAAGCGAGGGTCATTAACCTTGACCGAGAACAAAGGATGCGCCGGCGACGCACGTGCCAGGTGTGCAATAAATTCTAATAAACACTAATCCTATTGCATAAGCGATAAGCCTATTAATTACCGTTATTCGGTAAGAATGATGTAATAAGGAGCTATGCAATTAAAGGACGATTAAATTTGTATAGATGAAACAAAAATGAAGATAAAGGTTGTCAAAAAATTTTAAGATAGACATAAATTTTAAATGACTATCATATTTAAAATCACTTCGATTATTTTAAAATGGATGTAAAAATAATGGACTCGAGGTAAAAAAAATATGTGGAGGCTATGATGAAAACGAGCACTCACTCAAATAAAACTGTTTTAAGGTTTTGCAATGTAAAAAGACGGGAAAAATAATACAAGGAATAATTGGAACGGACTCACAAAACTTAGTTCTTGGTTCCCTTTTTGCTGACTCGATCTTGTTCGGTCCGAAGTCCGCCACGTGGTGCCCTTGCTATGACCTCTGCGTAATCGCTTGAGCGCGTGCGGTTGCTTGATTTCGGTGGAGTGAAGAATAAAGAAGTCTCCCCGAGGTAGCTGAAGACCACAACTGAAGTGCTCCGATGGAGGTTTCTTCAACGATGCTCCCAAAAAATTCTTCGGCGAGATCCAGAAGGACCAAACGACCGGCTCGATCGACCAAAATGTATGGAGAGTAGTGGACTGTACGAATAATAGGCCGGTTCTACGTCGAACAATTTAATAAGGAGGTGAAGATATCAAGGTAGATGTGAACGGTGGCCGGTGCAGATGACGAGTGTTGCCCCACTGCCGTGTTGCCGGCACCGCGCCGCGCCGCGGCTTGTACTCCACGCCGCGCGCCGCGCACCCCGTCGACCGGTTCCAAAGCGGGGTCCGTACAGGGATTATTACAGATTTCTTTGATTTCATAGGGTCACGAACATTGAAATGATTGTCAGTAAACAAAAAAGAAAATAATGTTTCAATGCTTATATTGAGTAATAATAATATAATTTATTCACATTACCCTGCCAGTTCTACCTCGTTATAATAAAGTTCTGCGAAAGCCATCTTTATTATGAGTAAACAGAATTAATAAAAAATAGTAACATAATTAAAATATACTTCGATCCTAATATTTAAGTAGGTACCTATTAACAAACAAACAAAATTGACAAAAGCCTGTTTGTCGATTCCAAAGACGACTGACATTGGTGAAAAGAAAATTATATTTGCGAATGCTATTTGCCCAATAAATAAGTAACCCAATAACAGCGGGCACCATGTAATTGGAAATCAGTGGAGCAGGATGGGAGTCAGTTTGAGGGCTGACTTGGATTTGTGTTTTGAGGGGAGAACAAAGGTGCCGAATCGTCGTAATGTGGTCGTAAAATTTTAGTAAATCCTATTGATTATAGCTGTGACGACTTTCGGCATAAGTCAAGAGATGGCGCCACGGGTATCCTGAATCACGCTATCGAAATTTTCTACATCTTTGGCATGCAATTACATATAAAATTCCAAGATGACGTAACCAAGGCTGTGATTTGATGACGTTATCTTGGAAACACACCTAGCTGATCACCTAGCTGAGCTTAGATATCTCCAAACCAAACGTTTAACCGACGATTTTGCTGCGACAAAATCTTCCCTGAAACGGAAAATAAAAATACATAACTATAATTATTATTATGTCGTTTCTTCACTTAAATATCTTAATAACCCAAAACTTTTAATTCAATTGCTCGACCAAATAAACCATTCGATATAAAGGAACCCGAGCGTATTTTTATCGCAATAAAACAGAAAGTTGGTTATAGTCGGAGGGTTCCAAAGCCGTTTGATTTACTGCGCGAATATCTTTTATGGGGTCCTTGGAGTCAGGTCACCGTGGTAGCTAACGGTTTTCTTGTCACAGGAAATAATGATGATGATGAATAAAAAGAAAAAGCGAGGTAGAACGTAGAAAGTAAATATAATTTATTGTATCAGGCGTTACTTTAAGGAGATCCATTGTTATTTAAGTTGTATTTATATTTCTTTGCAACAATCCGCACACGTGGAACTTGTTTTGGTATGGACCCACCACCCTCCCTTTTCTCCAGTTAGGTATATACCATCACAACTTATTCCAATAGTACACGACACGTGTTTCGCCCCAAAACGGAGCATCATCAGGTGATATGGACTCTACAACGGTTGGTTGTCGACTACGACTTGTCGAGTCGAGTTGTCGATGTGTAGTAGCGGCATTGCTAAAACTCAGACTACCCTTTATGTCGACTAAAAATCTTCGGATTGATAACTTTAAGTAACTCATTTTGTCAGTACATTTCTCAGCGTTTCAATTTGAGTAATTCTCAAGGAACATATTTTTTATGCTACATTTATCCTTATTTATTATCAAAATCCTAAAGCAAAACGGTTTCCTTACCTTTGATATGTTAACATTAACATCTTTGTGATCTGTGTTCCGGCGAACAGCGAAGAAACTTAAACCTTACTGCTTGGTGATAGAGTTCAAAATCACTGCAAACTTGTCGGTGTAAAATACAATTTCTTCCTTTACAGATACACCCGTTCCCGTAAGTTTGCGAATGTGAAGTGAATTCCAAACTGTATCTTATAGTGTGTATGTCGTGGATTGGCTAAGATTGTATTAATTTATTGAATCAGACGTTACTTTGCGGAAATCCATTGTTATTTTATTGTATTTGTGTAATAAAATAAGATTGTATTTAAAACAAGTAAGGCCCGTCGCTACTTCCACGATAGTGTTTATACTCACGGCACTCAGTTTACGTTGACTGTTGACATTGATGACGTCATAATTTGGTTTCTAATTAAAAAAATGTATGAAGATTGTGCGTTTTTGACTGTTCCATATATGTATTTGAGGTCAAAACTTTTTTGTTAGATAGGTATATTGTGCGAAAATCTGAAGCGATAATTTGAAATTACTTGTAAGCTCGTTTGTGCTTATGTGCGTATTTTTATTGAGAAAAGAACCTGTAAATTCTTCAGAACCTGCCCATATCCACACATACATATTACCGCTACAGCCACACGCCAATCCACGAACCCAGTACAGTAACTAAGCTACGTGCATAGGGGACAGGTCGCCGGTCTGACAATATATCACATATGAAGGCCCGAGTTTGGGATTCCGTGCGAATGCCAACCCTGGAATTACCTGGAATTATTATTGTTGTGTTTGTGATGTCCGTAACCCATTAGGGACCCACTGTAGGGTCGGGTTTCCTCTCGCAGTAAGAAGAATGTAGGCCTTCACCACCTTCGCCTAATGGGGTCATTAGTGGGTCACTGTGGGTCCATTCAGGGAGAACCCCTTCAGGAACAACGACTTTATACGAAATTTGAGACAAGACTTCGATTCAAATTGGTAGGACTATTACATGAAGCGATCGTTTAATGGTAGATATGTATGCTCAGTCCCTGTAGCTTCGGGATTAAGAATAGAGCTACGGTATCCCCTGCCTGTACGTAAGAGGCGACTAAAAGGGGTGTTCCGGGGTTGCGGGCGGTGAGAGTGGGAGCTCCATCCGTCCAGCCAGCAGCCCCGGGAAGGACGGCGGCGTGTGCGTGGCCGCATGCCGCCGTAAGCATCGGAAGGTGCAGGAGAGCACATGCTCTCCCGAAGATGAGCCCGTTCAGGGCAGCGCGTGGAGGACACCGGTGCGTTCCACTGGAGATCCCGGAGTCCTCCCAAGCGCAGAGGCAAGCCATCGAGGGGGTTTTATTGCTTTAAAAATCCCACATGACCCGGTATCCTCTCCCAAGGTGCCGGGTACCCTTTGGTAACAAAAAGAGGTACGTATGCTCGTTTGTGCTTATGTGTGTATTTTAATAAGAAAAACCTACCAAATTCGTCAAAACCCGCCCATATACACACATTTTCCCGGTCTCCAGAAGGCAGTTTGTCCCGTATCCGGCGCGACAGCCTTCACCGGAACCGGAAGCTGCCGCGCCCCGCCTAATGGATCGAGAGCGGTGATAAATATCGAAAGATATTGAAAGTTAAAATCCATTGATGTATGTATGTATACTTACGTTAATTCTATCTTCTCTAATCGTTATGATAAATTGAGTATTTAATGATATTTTAAGAAACAAATTTAGTATAACTTTCGTTCTAAATGAAGGATAAATCGGAGACTATCGATCTTTTGATATGTTCTGCGACAGACGGATTTAATTAAATTGAATGATGGACTTCAACTGTCAAATCAAATTGCTTTTGAAAATAATTATAGATCTAAAAAAATATTGTGTAACAACAACCCATACGTCATGACCAATTTCTTTAATGTCTGTAATTGATACCCTCTAGTATTTTCTTCCTTTAATAGATAACGTATTAAAAGTAGTCCAATGTATGGAGCCCGATATAAAGGGCGATGCCGGTCTCCTTTCGACTACGGTGTTCCTCTCGTCGCCAAAATAATAACGTCAGCGACCTCAAATACTACTTACACCTATGGTCCCATGCTTTTACACATCTTACAATAACTTATAGCTTTATGCGCGGTTTCACTTACGTATGGGTGGAACTAATGGACCAGTGCCAACTTGTACCTTCGTATTATGTTGTGTTGTGTTGTGAAGTATATGTAAGCTTTCCTTTTTGCGGAATTGATCGGGGAAGAGTACATCTAATAGCCCAGTGGCTAAGAATTTACCCCTTAATCGTCGAGGAGTCCAGTTTCGAATTCCAGCGGCACGCACCAATAACTTTGGTAAAAAAAGTTATGTACGGTTTCATAAAAAAGATATAAAAGGCATGTGTGGATGGACATAATATACAAGACAAACACACAAATATTCAGGATAGACAGGACAGTTATTTAAATTCAACAATTGCTGCTCTGTCGGGAATCGAACCAAGATTGGAACGAGAAGGGATAGGATCTATTTAATTACAACTAATGAACTCTTCATAAGTAAATTAAGCGTAAAATAAAGCTTCATAGTGTAAAATAAAGCAACATTTTTATGAGAAAGATGTTAAAAATGACATCTTTCTCATAAAAATTTTAATCTTAAAAAAATGTGCCACGTTTCGTCCGACCAGATTACAGATACAGGCGTTGTAATAATACTTATATATTCTGTCGTTAGCAAAAAGAGCGAGTACAACAAAGGAGCGCGATACGGCTTTGAATTAATTCACCTACCCGCATTTCGCTGTGATTCCATATAGACGCGCTACTATGAGTTCGCTACTTCATATTGGCAGGGAGATCTCCCACCAGGCGAGGGGATGATGCCTGGGGCGCGACCGTGCTCCGGTTACGTCATGTCAGACTTTTGTATATATGCCATCGATGTAGAAAACTTCTATAGCGTGATTCAGGATCTTCTAGCGCCATCTTTTGTTGGGTGATGGAAGTCGTAACTGACTTCAAAAAAGTATTCAATTGAACAAGTTCTACAATAAATAAACTTAAAAAATTTTAGGCCTAAAATTGCACAAAAGAAAATCACGTAAAATCAAGTTTGTAATGCCTTGTTTCATTTATTTCCTTATTAATTTTATAACAAGGTTTTTAGTACATACATACATTACATACATCCGTCAGCATTATTTTTTTCACTTACTTAAAAGTTTAGCACGTTATTACTATCCTAACTCTACATGATAACTAGTTCTTCTAACTCCCATAACTCGCACAGAACTCGAACACATCTCACCTTTCGACCACATGTAATGCAAACAAATAGTAATCCCCTCAGACCACCCAAGTGGAGCGAGATGCACGAGCCGCGATAAATTTGTCTCTCTCTATAAGTTGGCGATTTTCCATTAGTGACGTCACGTTCTACGCCCCTAAGTGAAACCGCGCATTAAGCTATGAGTTACTGCGTTATTGTGTATCTTGCAGACTCTGTAAATATTTACTAGAGTTTGAGTAGTTTTGAGGTTATCGTACTGATGTACCGGCCGGTAACAGAGTATGTCGGGGGAAACGTACCGCCGTCCTTATAAACCGCGGTGAATCTGCAAGTTGTTTATACGTCGTGTATTGGTACAGTGTCACGAGTCTAACTCTTGAGCATAGTCCACCACGCTGCTCCAATGTGGATTGGAGAAACGGGCTGTCGTAAGTGATTTCAAACCGCCCACAGGGCTTCCGACAAGATTTAACGACTGCTATCTTATCGATAACAACCGGGACTGACGACTCAACGTGCCCTTCGATGCACGGAAGCGCGCATTTATTTCGCCATTAGATCACCCAACCAGATACTGACCGCGCCCGACGTTGCTTACCTAACATTTTCAAACAGCGGGACTATGCACGCTTCTCTAGCATAAAGTCGACTCCTAATAAAAAGTGTGTGTAACCAACTCTACTCATAGTACACGTTTAGTATTCTCCAAAGAAGTCAAGATAATTGAAATGGATAGTTCGGTAAAGTGAGCTGGAATGGATGGCTATTAAGAAACGTCACTCAGCTCACTAAGTAGATATCGAGTTCACTTTTAAAATGTTTCCCTGTGGTTCTAATGGTTCCTTATGGTCGTGGCTAAGTGGCTAAGAAAGAAAGAAAGAAGAGGCCTGGGTTTGAATCCCTGGAGTGCAATGAGTTTTCTTTTTACAAAATTGAATGTCACTCTGTAAAGTCGGGTCTCCTCTCACAAGATGGAAGTAGACCTTCCACGACGCTGGCCTAGTGCGGGTTGGTGGACTTCACATGCCTTTGAGATCATTAAGGACATCTCTCAGGTATGCAGGTTTCTTCACGATGTTTTCTTTTACCGTTACAGCCGGTGTTTTTTTTTTTTAAATACGCAAATAATGTTGCATTCTTGGTGCGTGCCACTAGGACTCGAACGAAGTACCGTCGAGTAAGAGACCGTTTTTCAGCCACTGGACTATCACCGCTTCGCCATGGATAGATAATGCCAGTAACCCATTAATGACCCACTACCGGGTCGGGTCTCCTTATCGTAATGAGAGGGATGTAGGCCTTAGTCCACCACGCTGGCCTACTGCGGGTTGGTGGACTTCACATACCTTTGAGAACATTTTTTTTTGTGAACTCTCAGGCATGCAGGTTTCCTCACGATGTTTTCCTTCACCGTAACAGCAGGTGATATTTTATTTTATAAAGCGCACATAACTTTTTTACAAAGTCATTGGTGCGTGCCACTGGGATTCGAACCCGGACCCCTCGATTCGAGGTCGAATTCTAAGCCATTGGGCTATCATCGCTATTAGATAATAATAAATATTAAATACCTGGTCCTTACACTGGTGCTCACACTGCGTGCGACTAAGCTAAAGTACGGCTAAATCGCGCGCAGTGTGAACGCTCCCATAGTATTTCTTCGGGACTACTCGGGACCGTTCGAGTTTGAACTTACGTATACGCACGAGTCAAATTCATACGAACTTAAAGGGTATCGGTCCTATTTCACCCTCTGCTTATTCAGCAATATAAGGCTAAATAAACTCATTATATACTACTTCGCACAAACCAATTAGCCCGACCGCAATGATTATAATGCGATTTCGCAACGAGATTTGGATTTTAGCATTCCCAAAAGCGTGCGGACCGCAATGGAAGGCAGAACAATGTTATCCTACCCCCATAAATTTGCGATTTAGTCCCCCTACCGTAATTAGGTAATCCGGGTGATTCAGGAGCCGCGGAACGGATCCGACACGACCACGATGCTTGTAGAGTTATCACTTCACGATTGTTGCATAGTGTAAAAGTGATTTTGTGGGAAGTACTAGAATTATTAAATTATGGTCCTGCTTTTGAATAAGGTATCGAAATTAAGTATCTCAGTTAGTGTTGTGGTTGTTAGTTAGTGGCTCATAAATAATGTGTAGGTACAAATTTTACAAAAGCCAACTGAGCAGATAGCTTTGTAATTTATCCGATATATGAAAAAAATTGTGTAACCTCAAAATACTTTTAAAAAATCTGAGATCATTGCTTAGCTGCCTATTAATTATCATTTTCCATATTAAAACACCAAACAAACTGACAGACTGACTGTTGACACGTGTAATACCACGAGAGTCGGCATAGCATTGCCGGGTTCCACGAAGAGCTCTCTTACACACTTTTTTAAGAACCTCACTCCATTATCCTGCGAAAATACATTGTCCGGAAGATCGTTCCAAAGTGTCCCGGTCAAAATAAGTAAGGTAGTTTTTCCCTCATTCCCTGATATGCCTAAGGTGGTAGGGTTATAGTAGCTTGCCTCTCGCGCAAGCTACCTAAAGGCAGCATGTTCTTCGTGACTTGCCTTTCGGTTGGGAAGATTTCGTTGCTGGAGATACTTTATTTGGGGCTAACATCTTAATGCTAATCGGTAGCAAAGCATTTACAAAAAACCTCAGATATATTCTCTAATTGGGATAGATGTGTGATCGTAGATCCACCAGGAGGCGCCCAGTCTCATAAAAAATAATAATTATCGAAATTAAGTCGCTACAGTCATTAACAAAACTAAAAAAGCGGTGATAGCCCAGGCTTAGAATTCGACCTCGAATCGAGGGGTCCGGGTTCGAATCCCGGTGGCACGCACCAATGACTTTGTAAAAAAAAAAAGTTATGTGCGCTTTATAAAATTAAATATCACCTGCTGTAACCGTGAAAGAAAACATCGTGAGGAAACCTGCATGCCTGAGCGTTCACAAAAAATGTTCTCAAAGGTATGTGAGGTCCACCAACCCGCAGTAGGCCAGCGTGGTGGACTAAGGCCTACATCCCTCTCATTACGAGAAGGAGACCCAACCCTGTAGTGGGTCATTAATAGGTTACTGGCTGGCAAGTCATTAACAAAATCACCCCATGAGGTTCCAAAACCGAAACCCGCCGTCGTAGTACCTAAAAATACGGCAAAAAGCGCGCTCACATTAGCACTTATCAAAGAACAGAGCCAGATGGCGGTCGATGGGTATTAAACAGCGTTTTATAATAACTTAATTTGCTAAATGGACAACCGGACAGAGGCTAATCAACTAATTGGTTCATTTTATTCCCGCAAAAACGACCCGTTACGTCTAGTAATTTATAAGGCTCGAGCAATTAAGACGGCCGGGTCTTCTGGAACAATTAAGGCAATAGATATTAATGCAATCGTAATCTTAATTTAAAAGGCATATTAAAATGTGTTGTTAAGGGTCATATATTTTTTAGCCGACGGGAAAGCAATTAGGCGGATTATGTGTGTTTTTTTAATTTAAATGCTAAGTGGGCATTGCAGTCCATAACCACACTGTACAACTGACACACAAGACATAAAAAGAAGAAGAAGAAGAACGCTTCACACTCATAGCCCCACACTAGTATTCCCTGTGTCGTGGGAGCCATGGACACACACAAGAGAAGAACACAACAAACCCAGACCAGAAACAGAAATGCAAACTCATCATTCAAATCTCTGCTCTGCTGGGAATCGAACCCAGGACCCTAAGCGCGGCGCACCGGTGTCTTAACCACTGCGCCACTCAGGTAGTGGCTTTTTGCTAAATGGCTTTTTGCTTAATCGCAGAAAATATTATTATTTGTATTATTATACAAAAATAAAAGCTTCTTTTAAAAACATTTTAACGAAAATTTATTGTAAAATGGTAACCGACAGAAGCATTATCGTTGAAAGTAGAAGTAATTCCTTATCGCCGGTTCCTAACGATCCCACTGGTGCTATCTGTTAACTATTGACTAGAAACTTGAGACAGTCTGATTAGTAAATGTACTATTAGCTGTAGTAAGTGATGCATTGCTCAAGATTTGGACAAATTTCTTCGTCTACGAAGTCCACAGTATCTTCTATCTCTGTTATTTGTGGTGTGGTTTTTGTAGACAATAACCAACTAAGATTGACTGTTGAACGTTAATAAAAAATTGTAACGACTTTGTGAGCCGTGTTTATTTTGTAATATTAGACAATAAAGTTTATTGTTCCTTTTTCTTGTCTTTTTTTCCTTTCTTTTATCTAGTCTTTATTCTTTTCTCTTGTCTATTTTTAATTTCTTTTCTTTCTAATTTGATTGACTAGATTGGTTGGTGAGCATAATTTCAATTGTTGAAATTATAACGTCATACGTTTCATTTACGTCATACTTATAGCCTTTAGTAATTATACTTATCTTAATGACAGATGTCTAAACAAATACAGCTTATTTACTTAACTCTACAGTATCTACGTAAATCTCTAAAAATCATAATAAACTCCTGTAAAGCCCTTAAAAACCGAAAACTGCCAGCGTTTTAGCAATATCCCTGCCCGATTCATTAATGAGGTCCGTTAAAGGAAGCCAAATTAATAGCCGTACCGTGCAAAAGTACCTCACACGTCCCAAGCTTTGTCCCAAACTTTTGATATAAAGCTGCTGAATATTTCATTAAGATGACTTTTTTCTGCTTAAAGCTGAATTTGCATGTTATGAGTTAGACTGCTCTATTCGCAGTGTCGTGTTATGAAACATTTTATGGCTGATTTCCGAGTAGGTTGCCCTTTGTTGTTGCTTAAGGCGGATTTGGTGGCTTGAAATAGCTTTATTAACTTAGATTTTCTTGAGTGTTTGTTTTACTGTTAAATTATTTTTACCGGAAAGGTGCCTTACCGGCAGTCTTTTAATGCGTCGTAAAGCAGCATGTTCTTCATGCCTTGTGTTTCGGCAGGCGAGGTATGATTGTCAGAGATACTTTATAAAAAAAGTCTAAGCCTCAAATACGTACATACGTACTACCTCAGATAGTATTTCTTCTCTATTTGGTGTTTGGGTATTTTAATTATCAATCCCAACCCTACATCTTGACATATCCTGACGGTTTTGAACTGAGCTCGGATATTATACTAGAAGTAATCACGTCATCTCCAGATTTTAAACACAAATCCGAAATCTCATTTAAAGCGTGCAAAAAGAAAAGGCATAGATAAAGCCCGTCCTTTATAAACGTGTGACGGAACGCGGAACCCATTACCCGAGTCCATTACGCGTTAGAAGTTTCTGGAAGCAACTAGAAAAACTTAGTTGAACTCCGTCCAACTGTATGACGACTGATAACAGCGCCTCTTGAGAAATGGCGGAAAGTTGTGTGCGCGAGGTTTCCAGAATTAAGTAGGAATGACATTTTATGTTATAACTGGCTAATCTTTTGTAGGAGAACGGAGTTAGGGACATTTATACCTTAATTTAACAGTTTAAGAGTTAAGCTGGTTGAACGATATAAATTTTGTAGAGCGATTGTAGATATTGTACCGCCATCTTCTTAACATTTTATAAAGGGCCTTTGTTGAGTGTTCTTTTTGTGTTCAGGGGGACAGATCGAACTTTTTATTCCTATCTATCACCCTAAGGGGACAAAACAGGTAACAGATAGGAATAATCCATTATCATTATTATCCTATACTATACTACTTGAGATTGGACGAGTTCACGGCTTGCATTGAACACTTAACATCATTTGTTATGTGCTTTTTCTTATCATTTACCTTTAAAACCCATACTATGTTGGTGTAGCTCAAATGAACATGAAGCAGGGTAGGGTACTAGTTATTTTCATTTAATGTCAGGCAGTTGTTTCTTCAAACCTTTCTAAACTTAACTCTTTTAAATACATGCGAAGTTTATACTTGAAGTACAAACAAATTTTGCGTCCATCTTAAGATTGCGAAATATTCTTAACATTATTCGAGAACTCTAAGTTACTGGCAACGCTTTCAAATACTCGTCGGGTTAAATTCCCTGCCGTATAAACAAGTTAAAGAAAGCTCAACGGAACTTCCCAAGCTCAAGGGCGATGAAATCATTTCACAAGTTTATCCCCGGTGGAGGTTTCGTGAATCTCAAGTATCATAAGTGTGTTTTAAAATTTCAACTGTGGGAATATAGACTGTATTTTACATATACAAATAATTATGCTTTAGATATTTGTATACCGCAGAATACAGTGGTTTTAATAATGATGACTGAATTATCCTTGCGTGCCAAAACCATTACAGTTTTAGTTAAATTTGAATGCTTCATTTGAGTAGCAAGGAAAACTGAAAAAATCCTTTTGATTGCAATCAGTAAAAAAATCTTTTTGGGACATTTTAAATTCGAAAATTTACAAAATATTCTTCTTCTGATGTTTGGTAATATTGTCTATTAAATAATATCGTTTTAATCTCTGTAGAACATTCAAGATCAGAGAAATCGAAATTACCTTGTGGTCTACAAGGCTGGTTCCAATTCAAATACACTGTATAACTTTTGAATCTTTCTATATTACGTCCATTACAATAATTGCAGTTGTTATTTTCAACATCCGTGTTCTCTTTTTCTTCCTCTGCGTGGCCAGTCCCAGCTCTTGAATGGACCTTGAAGGCCGTAGCTTCAGCCATCTGCAGCAACCGCTTACGAGCTCCAAACTCCATCTGACAGTACCTACAACAAAAGAAAATATTTACAAAATAGAAAAAAGGAGTTGAAACAATGTCAGGATGGGGACCGTGGGACTCATCGATGTCCCGGAAACATCATAAAGTAGTCCCGAGGCTGCACAGAAAGACGCGGGTATTGAAATCGAAAGTTGTTCAGGACGCTAATAGATTTCCCATGGCAATCGTTGGGACCACTTTCTTTTACTATGAAAAATACCAATATTCTTTGTGTTATACCAATGGTAATATCTACGCATTATTTATTTTGGGTAATAATATTGGAACGGGAGGGACTCTGTAAAATGCAATAAAATATGACTGGCATTTGTAAAAATATAGTCCCCCTGTATGTCAGTAACCCATGATTAATGACCCACTACAGGGTCGGGTCTCTTCTCACAAGGAGAGAGATGTAGGCCTTAGTCCACCACGCTGGCCTACTGCGGGCTGGTGGACTGCATGCATTTGAGAACATTTTTTTTGAACTCTCAGGCACGCAGGATTCCACACGATGTTTTCCTTCACCGTAACAGCAGGTGATATTTAATTTTATAAAGCGCACATTACTTTTTTACAAAGTCATTAGTGCGTGCCACTGAGATTCGAACCTGGACCCCTCAATTCGAAGAGGTCGAATTCCTAGCCACTGGGCTACTACCGCTGTTGTATACTATCCGCCTGTATGTATGTGATGAACTCAGAAACTAACGAAGTGATTTGTATGAAGCTTTATTTAGCCTTGGGCAAGTAATAAAGTGTTTTTATTTCAGTATGGATCTTGGTTTTCAAAAAATATATTCACCTGACAGCTGTTAACTTAGAAACTATTGGTGAGATCTGGATGAAATACGGTTAAGTAGTAGATGAAAACCTGAGCAGTTTATAGGATTAAGGACAAAAGCGTATCATATATATGACACTTTTATAAGTAGGTAGGTAGTTCTTAACACTGCCTATCCAATAAGTGGGCACGAAATTTTAACACTTGATATGAGTCACATATGAACGTATTAGTAAGTAAATCTTATTTTCCTTTTACCGCTTGTCAAAATCTGAGCTTTTCATGAAATTATTACGTAGAAAAGCTTTTACTGTATACTTTCTATGGGTTTGAATGAGCTGAATACCGTATTTCAGAGAAGCCATTTGTATGAATATCTTCGAAGATTGAAATCTGTTAATGGACTATTATATTCTCTCTCTAAAAAACTCTTGAATTGAATATTTTAGATTGAATACATTGTTCCTTTAAGGACTTCATTTGTCGCTAAATTTGTCCAAAAACTGACATCAACAATATTAAATCAACAAGATTTAGAAACAAATAGACCACCACAATCTGGTCTGCTAACGAAACCTTAGACTTCAGGATTATGCATCTGCAGAACCATAGAATTTCATCAACCGAGTTTTCCGTCTACAGTTCTGTTTGGGTAGACTGCAGTTTACTGTAGAAGTCTACAATTCTGTATTAGTCACTAAAAGAAGGCTGCAGTGATTACTTACCATATTAATGGAAGAAATAAAAAATATATGCTTCCGAAACACAATGGTTTTTACTTACCTTATTCTAGCACTCCTAATACTTACTGTGAAGTAAATTTACCCAAAAAAGGACCAACTTAATTGTATTCAGAAATAGTGCAGCACAGTGCTGCATTAGTAAAAAGATCAACGCGTTTTATTTCTTCTTTGTTTTTCTTTCTTTTCTTTCTGCTTTTAGAGCAAAATCGACGAACACGTGAGTAAGTTCATACAACAATAGAATGCGGCAATACATTATTGGCAACCGTCCAGAATTTCAAACTCGGGTCTGCGGTGTGTGTGGGTTAGTATTATAAGTGGTAAAGCGTCCTAGTTTACTAGCGGTGATAGAGTCGAGACTCCTAGTTAACCAAACGTGGTAGAGTAGGAGTAGAGTCTCATTTACTAAACAGTAGGAGTTGTAGATACAACTCCTACTGTAACTCATAGTTGGAGGTACTTCACTGTCATCCTCTTAACCCGACGGAAGCAGCACGATCTTCTTGTGTTTCGGTTAGGGGTCGTGATTTCCGTAAATACTTTATTTGAGCATTTATGTCCACATGGGTGTCCATGGGCTGCATTGTTCACTTAACTTCAGGTGGCCTGAAAACCAGTCTTACAGCCGTGCTCAGAGACATTCATTAACGTTAATGGTTCATAATGAAAATAACGATGACACTTATGTCAATACGAATGAAGACGATTTTATTTGTTTGCTAATGAACATTACATTAAATGACGTCTCTGAGTGCGGCCGTTCTACTCTTATTATTAAAAAATTGAAAGTACGCCGACCGCTTCACGACATCTGAATATCATTCCTTCCTTTTCTTCTGCTTCGTAGACCACTGCTCTCCTATGCCCTTTGAATCCAATGGTTTCCGGCCGTCTTCTTGAGATCATCAGTCTACCTGTTTAGAGAACGGCCTGTACTTCTTTTGCCTAAACGTGGTCGCCATCTTTCCTCTCCATACTTTGTCATTCATGCGAACAATTTGGCCAGCCCATAGCCACTTTAATTTGCAAACTTTGCCAACTATGTCGTTTACCTTCGTTCTTCTACGAATTTCACCATTATTGACTCAGTCACGTTGATAAATACCGAGCAATATTCTTTCCATAGCCATTTCCAATATCATACAACTTACGAATTTGGTCAAATAATTTCTGGAACTGGATACCAACAGCATTTCCAATGACGAATCAGATACGACGGTGACCATCCACGGCCTAATCTGCCGTCGCTTCCAATAAGATTCCACAAACAAGAAACTCGATCTTTGGGCAGGTGTCGGGCGACAAAAATCCCGGAATATCCCTTGAGGCGGTCCTCTGCCTGTCAGCAATCCGTTGCGACGTAAAATATAAGTGAGAGCGATTAAAGTGATAACTCTTAAATGATCTACCAAGACCTTCCGCTTTGGAAACGAAAAACTACATCAAGATAATTTTAAAAAATTAAACCGACATCAAAAAAGTATGAAATAAAATTTGTTACATACTTTAGGCCTTAGTTTTAAGTCCATAACAGAAACCACTGGACTGGCATTGCTAAAACTCAGAATAAGGGTACTGAGTGCGATCTAAATCATATTTAAGTGTTCAGTCTCAGTGATGCCGTCCAACCAGTTCCGCGCCCTTCCCTTACTTGCCCCAGCCCCTTTCCCTTGACAAATTGAATCTTTCCCCGCTCCGGGCAAGACAAAAGGTCGATTCGCATTTTATTTGCCATCTGATTCCTCTGTCCCACCCGCCTTCATTTTCATCGGCATAATGGGATTTCAATTACTTGTGTTACTACGTCTCTGATATTAAATCTGCGCCTGTTTGCGACATTAGTTTTCAATTTTATGTGTTACGATCGACTTTTATTATTTCGGCATAGTAACTGCTACTGTATGATTAGGAAAAAAGGTCAGAGGGCAAAGGACCGGGCGGAGTAGCGTCGAGTAGGAGGCCCATGTTCAGCGGTGGACTACCAAGGGCTGAAAGGAAGGAAGGAAGGAACTGTAATGATTTTCGGAATAATTAAATTATCATCGACTTTTCTGCGTACCCATTAAGGATTTTTTACGAAAAGTGAATGAATTATGGTTAGGCACTTAAAAATAGGTGCAAATTTATTGAAAGTACGTAGACGTCGTGTTTTTTCTTTGTGTGCGTGTCAAAGTACACAAACTTATGGTAGTGTGCTTGGCGTGTTTTTTGATGAATCACAAATAATGTATTTCTAATGCACTTTTTTAATATTACAATTTGTGCGTTCTTCTCTATACAAACTTTAACTGTGCCAAATTTGAAACTGCTGCATTCGCGTAAAGAGCTATAAGTTGTACCCAGAATTTTCTCTTCACATAAAGATTATTGATAGTGTCCATAACAATTGGCAAACGCGGTCATCAAACAATGTCGCTAACACGGCGGCCAGGCGCGTTATCAATTTGCGGGGGTTACACACATAACACGACCCTCACAACCTAAACCTTAGCACGAACAAGACAGCCAGACATTAAGATGTGGTCAGATAGCCCGCGTTGTTCCGTGTACCATTTACATCGATCGTAATCAACCCTCGCCGTATTTGCATAGCCCATATCGCTACCCCGTTATTATGTTCTACGTGTAAAGGTAGCAGTTTAGCCACTTGTTCCACTGAGAGTGTTAAACGATCAGCGAGTGATGATCTTTTCACCCTTCAGCCCTTTGCCAGCCTGCCAGCCTTTCGGCCTCTCGGCCGAGTCAATCTATATCTATATTTAAAACATAACAGATTTTTAACATTGATATGGTTAGTACAAGATGTTATTAGGTTAGCTGATTACGTAATAACTTATGATAGAAGGACCATTTAGTGGGAGCTGAATAAATTAACCGACTTGGTATTATAAAGATCGCACAACTTTTTACGGTCGAATAACGGAGTTGTGAAATTTGGATTTTTTACAACGTATGTTTTTGGCGTTATTACTCATTCTGCGAGGATATAAGATTGAGTTACCTAGTGCAATAACTCACTAATGGGTTGCATGTGAGTATTGTGAGCTGTTATTAGTGCTACGAATGTTCAGTGTTATTTTTAAAATTGTATAGTAATTTTTATAATAAAAACAAAAAAGCACCCGCACGAAGGAAATTGCTTAATCAAATCAAATAGCTTTATGCCTTAACTACGACCAGAGCACAATAGTACAGGTTAATTCCTACAATCTAGTGCTATAACCGTTATAACCTTTTCATCCTATAAATAAAAGTTATAACGCTTCGGTAACCAATTTAGTTTTATGGCACCTTGCCATTGTTTAACAGCGGACTGTGATAAGTGTAGGTATGGGGTTCCTTGGATATGGATTTTTTTTAGTTTAATAAGGTTTAAAGTTTTATTTTACCAAGTAATTTAAGCAGGTATAGCTCCACTGCAGTAGATCTTTAGTGATCGAAAAAGTAAAGCAACGCTTGCAGTAGTTACATGGGAGACGAGTATACATTTACAGTTAGGTCTAAATCGTATCATAATGGTTTCATTCGGTCTGATATTGAATGGTGTCACTGTCATTTATGACTAATTTGGTAAGCAATGGATCTCATAATGATTCCAACAGACTCCGATAGAGCATACAACTGCCATCATGTTTGAGTTCGTTTGTTTTGGCACTTTGACTTGTCAAAAGGATGGAATTTGCATGGGTCTCTTGAGGCGTCATTGTGGCAAAGTAGTAGCCATCGCCTCCTTAAATAAGTGATCAGAAGCAGGCGAATTAAAGGCACTTCCGTGTTTCGGAGATCAAATTAAATCAGCAACATCAGAACCATCACAGAAAATAAATAAACAGCGCACCGGTGTCTTAACCACTGCGCCACTCAGGTGTTATAAGAACCCTTTTTCCTGGCAACGTTCTGGCGGTGTTGTTTGTGTCAATATAGGCGATTGACAAAATAATGACAATTACTTGTAGTATGTAATTTATCACTTACGTTTACTCTTCGAATAATTTGACAATAGTGTTCATACTCATCACAGGTTGCGTCTGCCTCTTTGCCTGATCTTTTTATAAAAAAAGAATCCAGGCCCAGGTATCGCTATCTAGTTTCGAGTTGGGTAACAAAGTAGTGTATAGAGTAGCTGGTTCAAAGAACCCATTCAGGAGCTATCGTGGCTCTCAGGCTGTCGCCGCGTCTAATTGGCTTTGAGCTATCTCGAAAAGATGACTAGGCGTGATACTGCGATGTTCCACAGCTTCCGACACGAGCGGGATTTTTTAAAGAACCTTTTTGGGAAGCCCTAATAATACTGAAATTACGTTTAATAGCTTCAAAAACGAGGCAATATGATACTTACTTTGTGCATAGGACCGAAAATATATTCTTTTTAATCGGAAGTTTTAAATAATGAAAAATAAAAGTATCAAACGTTTTTGTTTTTGTCTTTGAAAACAGTTTAAGGCTACAGCTCCGCCGAACTAAAATGTAATAATATCGTTTGGTAATCCCATACTAATTAGGACTCTACAGATATTTATTCAAAAATGACTGCCCAAAGACAGACTGTACTATATCCTGAATTATGACCAACACAAATACTTTTTTAGTCCCGAAACACGACAACCTAAAAATCCATCATCCGTGAATCATGGAACTCCGCCCTCACTTAAGTCTTCATTGCCATCAACAACACAGGCCTATTCACGGCGCTCAAAATATTGACAGCCCCATTCACGGCTGAAAGGCGCTTCAGAGAGAAAGGAGCCCGATTTTTCCTTGAATGTAACGCATAGGGAGTTCCGAATAACCCTTTGCGCTCGCACTGAATAAGTGTTTTCAAGAGACAGGCTCCATATCAGTACTTTGTCCGCGTTTCTTTGATGGCTCAACGTCAAAGGCCTTTGATTGGTGTTGTGAGCTATTGATTTGTGATTTGTACGTGAAGGTAGAATGCTTGACTGGTGTGAATTCGAAGTTGTCGAGTTGTAGAGTTCTTATGGAGGTGCATGAGTAAGTAATTAATACGTAATCAAGCAGGGTCTATGTGAATGGTACAAGAGCTGATCTCATGTTATGAGAGCGAAGCTTTGAATAGTTTTCAATGGTCTTGTGTCATGTGTGATTTTTGAAGTGCTTTCATAGATTGATGTGAAACAGTTCTTGTACCGATAACTGGGTCTTAATTAAAATGAGACAGTGGTTTGTTATTACAACAATATTGTTTACAGATGCGATATAAGTTGTGAAGTATAAGTTAAAAAACCCTTTTGAATAGGTACTACAAAGATTTGTATTTGTTTTGCGAAATGCTTATGACAGGATTAGTGAAGTATATTAACTACTTTCAGGTCTTGTTTCTGTGACGCCATCTTTTGACGAGTGGTGAAAGTCGCCTCGACAAATAGCAAAGCGTTGCATGCGTTGAATCGGTACATACGGAAAATCTCGCAGATCTAGGCTCGCAGATCGAACTTAAAATCCTATTTCAGCTTTTAATAAAAATAAATCCCTTATAAAAAAAGCAAATCGTTCTACTGTTTCATCTTAGGGCTGCCCTACAGCCCCAAAAAGAACAGTGCAATATCATCAGTTCTGAAAAAGTGGGCAATAAAAATTATTTACACATTTCCTCGCGAGTCCCCTCGGACGGATTAAGTCGTCACGTAGTCGCCATATTTCTCCGTCAGTCGTGACGGCTGGAGACAAAACGTGGAAAATGTGCAGAGTGGAATTGTGTGGAATTTGCACCGTTGGAGCGGCTTGTGGCTGGAATTGGCGAGTGTTGGAATTCCGTGTTGAACGTTCATGTAGGATTATAACGTCATTTAGTGCCTTTGGGTGCATCTTTGTTGGACAAACTTCGAACATTCTTCAAGTTGCTTCATGTTGATTAGCTACCAGTGACTATAGTTTTTAGGTGTTGGATGTTTTTGATGTTCATAAACTACCAGTTTCGAAGTTCAAATCGGTTTTTAAGTGTTGAATTATTATTTATTGACCAGGTGTTGTATTATTTAACTCGCTCTTTTTTTTAAAGTAAGAATGATGGATTGGAATAGACTTTTGAATGAATTCTCGAGCAGTCAACCCTGGTGAGACTCTCAAAAATTTTGGTAATTAAACGTAAATTAGATATTGTTTATTTTTTTTGAGTATCATTAAATATTTTAACAAATTCTGCAAGACATTTGATGATGCAATCATAGCACGTAATTATAGACATAACCCTTTCACTGCTTGTGTTGTACAAAGCAAACAATTCTTTTTAAAGTCATTCAATGAAAGCAGCGAACCTAACCCTAAATGCATGCAATCCCTCAGTTGCACTATCTTAACACTTAGAAAGCGCCCTTCGTTCTGGGTTCCGCTTCACACTTGTCAGAGTTAATCTCCCCACAATCTATAGACCTCTGCACGCGCCCTCGCGCCGTTTCCTGTCTCATATATTGTGGCACTGGAACAAACTGCGCCCGTATGAGCTAACTAAGAAATTGGAGAGAATCAGATCAGTATTTCGCTTCAATACACAAAATAAAACTACAAATATAACTGGCATTCCTGAATGTACTATAGAAGTACAGAAACGTTTATGAAAAAGGCTATAAAAGAACTGATATTATGTATTCTTATCGGTTGATCTATCCTTTATTATATTAACTCGTTTGTTTACCAAGTTTTATTCTTTTTACCGAAATGTTTTTGGGTAATTTAATAGGTAACTACCACGCTTACTAAGAAATGCTTTAAGAGTGGAGAGGGATTACATCAGTAATTTTCTTTGATAATTAAAAGAACACTATAAATATTACGGATAGATCTGAAAGTCTGTTTACTGCGGACACCCACATACAACCTCAAATAAGATCAGAAGAAAATGCGAACAAATAAATACTATCTGAGATTGTATTTCGGTGTTTTGCTACCTACTCATGTGAACTAAGACGTTCGCCTCAGCAACCATACCTCCCCAACCAAAGCACGAGACATGAAGAACATGCTGCTTACGAGGGGTTAAGAGCCTGGTGGTAGAGTACCACCCGTGCGAGCTACTACGTCTTTCTACCACCCAATTTGTGATGGTGTTAGGCATTTGCAATCATATACAATTGATCCTTAACGGACTTAGTATGACTCCTCTGCGCTCCTTGGAAGTATTTGAAGCTAGTGTTGGGTTATTGTCGCACTTGATGAAAAAAGTTCCACGTCGTCAGTACCTACTTACTAATACGAACTATATTCCAAGAGATGCCCGACAGCTTAACGATATTCCGATACTAAAATAACTACTTGGAAACTTGTCCGCTACAACTTGTTCTAAGTTTTAAGCTGAGTACAAAATTTGTTTTAGTTAAGTGTTAGAACAGGACGTTAGTTTGCGTTTTAATATTGTTTCGCAAATAATATTTAGTGATACACACTTCGCAAGCCCGCGCATAGCCGCGTGCTTGAGTAGGTCATTTGTCAGTAACCCATTAATGACCCACTACAGGGTCGGGACTCCTCTCACAATGCGTAGGTCGCTTGAGTAGTAACAAGCGAGCGAAAAAGTCAAGCGACGTCGGATGCGGTAAGTACCGGGATGGGTGACCGCAAGTGGCTTAATTCAGATTATAATCTACCTGTGTACCAAATTTTATCCAAATCTGTTAAGTTGTTTTTGTGTAAAAGAGTAACAAACATCCATCCACCCATATCCACCCAACCACCCATCCACGCATCTATCCATTTATCCATCCACTCAAAAACTTTCACATTACTATTATAATTTACATAATAGTTTGTTGTCTATGAAATATAAACTAGAATCTATAGGTTATCAAACTAGTTGAACTCATCAAACTAGCAGTCTATTAGGTGAGCGCACCTGAGCAGCTTCCAACTGAACCGGCACGAAGTTTGGACGCTGGCTCATTGAAACCCAAATCTACGCAGACTCACTAACTCTAGCCAGCCGTGTTTTGAATACGAATGGGTGTCACTTGACGAGTTTCCCCTTAACTAAACAACTACTTGGAATCTGAAGTAATAAAACGAAAATATACAACTTATGAATCTTTCCCATAATACGTCCATTACAATAATGGCAGTTCTTATTTTCAACATCGGTGTTCTTCTTTTTCTTCGTCTGTAGCAACCGCTTACTCAAAGCTCCATCTCATAATACGTAGGTATTAATAAGTATTGCATTACTATTTTATTATACTATTTACTTTCATATCGGAATAACAATTATTCATGATAAAGTTATAGAAATTATAATAACACCCGAATATTTTTAATTTAGGCATGCAAGATTTCCAGTTCAAATCACTCAAACACCGCGTACAATTTTAAATTTAATAAAAATCTTGTGTGTTTCTAATAACGAAAACTGAGATGATTGTTTCAACAATGATGACGACAAAGATCTTTATTTCTTTCTTTCTTTTCGAACCGTATTTTCAGTGACCTCAACACCACCCCAACTGAAACACAAATGAAGAGCATGTTGCTTCACGAGTGGATTTGCGAATCATCCTCATTAGGTTTACACAGAATTATATTGCTTCAGATATATTATTTACCGTTCAATAAGCTGCAGGTAATTATGCTCGAGGGAAAACAATGTCGATGTCAGTATTCGGCGCAGGACATTGCGTCTGACTGGCTTTCAACATGGCTTATGTATTATATTCTACGCCATAATCACATATTGCCAGACATTGTGTTGCACATATTGCCAGACATTGTGTTGCTTAAACCTATGAATAAAAGTGATAATAAGATTAAGTCTTGAACAAAGAATGCCTACTTAAATATGCATATATTATAGACATATCGATGTGATGTACCTATTGCAAATTTCATCCAAGTCCCTAATATTAATATAGGTACCTACGAGACATATGAGATACCAAAAAATGTGAATAATCTGAAAAAAATCTAGAATCATTTTGGTTAGATTATTTTATATTTCCCTATTATTATTTACCACTTAACTCACAGTTAAACCACATTTAATCGTTACCCAAAAGCAATCTTCACTCGAAGTTTCTTTATTCCATCGCCGCTGCTTAGCGTAAAGCGCTAAATGCGGGTTCACAACAAATAGCGCAAAGCGGCACCTCACCGAAACAGCGAATAGCTTTCAGAGAACACTTCATTTTACTCCACACTCTTTGCTGAGAACGATTGTTTTGCTATTTACTTCCTTTCTATAAGTAGTTACCTAATGACCGCCACAATTCTTATGCATGACATACGATAAAGATACGGTGAAGGTACGTAGACGTTGTATTTTTCCATAAATTTCATACCAACTAAATTTATTAAAAAAGCTGAGCCTGTTCTGGCCTCAGTTTCATATAGTAATCGTATCGAACTGTACTTAGTAGATACTCGTAATTATGAGAAGATGTTAGACAGACTGACATACCAAAGCGGAAAATGCATCCATGGGCGTACTTACAACCGTACATGCAGATGCGTGTTCTGTGTGTTGGACTGTGCCTGTATTCTATACAAATGGAAGTAATTACACACAACGCTAGATCACGCATTCCGGCACTACGCTGCATGATGCTGGGCAGTGTGTTAATAGCCTTATACCTAGTTGGTGCTATGCAATGATGCTTAACTTCATAGCCTATCTGCTCCAACGTGTGGTTGCGTGTAGATGAATCGCAGGCGCTTTGAAAATTTGAAAAGTTAATGTATTCAAAACGCCTGCGACGCTTTTATCAGCAATCATGCAGATGTATTTTTTTTTATATATTGTGTGTAGATAGTCTTAAAGCACATTTAAATACTAATTACCTAAACCTACGTGCCTGGGAGTTTTCCATAATGTGCTCGATCGCATGTGACGAAGCCATAGACCAGCGTGGTGGACTAGAACATTGAAGTTTAACCGTGTAAGCCCGTTTGCAAATTTTCAATGAAAAAATATTTTAAAATAAAAATACTCAGCTTGAGCGTTAAAAAAGCAGGAAGCGGAGTGCTTATCTTTATCGCCCTAATATACGCTGATAGCTCCGGCGATACTGTTCGCCCATTTGCACCGGAATGCATTGAAAATGCAGTGTTAAGTGCACTTTGTTTGCGAATGCCCAGCGGTAGAGAGGCAGATACGTGGCGGCATGTTGCACCAAGTCTGAAAAGTACACAAGAAATTAAAAATCTAAATTATCTTTGCATACTTCATCTGGCTACTTCTTTAACTTCAGCAATTGGAGATATTGGAGTCTTGAGCCTCGAGCAAGAACTTACATACTTTCGTATAGTAATCGTATCGAGCTGCCATTAGTATGGGAAGATGTCAAGACAGACTGACTTATGAAACACTAATGTCTGATAGACGTTTACTATATCAATACTTTGACAGTAGTGTTCATGCTCATGCCATTGTAATCAAAATAGACTTTGAAGCTAACATAAAATTAGTCTTTTATATATAAAATTCTCATGTCACAGTTTTAGTTACCTACCATACTCCTCCAAAACGGGTTGACCGATTTTTGTGAAATTTTATATGCATAATATTCAGTAGGTCTGAGAATCGGCTACTGTCTATTTTTCATAGCCCTAAGTGATAAGTGTTGTTCACACCTAACATTTTTATTTTATTTTGTGGACAAATTTTTATTTTTTTATATTTCAATAACGTGGCATCAAAAAATACATACAACCCTAAATTTTCACCCTTCTATCAACCCATATTTTTTAATAGTCGATTTTTAACGCTCGATGACTTATATCACAAAACGACGTTTGCGGGGTCAGATATTAATTAATAAATTCTTTATTGTTCGCCTCACTTAGGTAACAAGGAGCGGACTTCATGCCTTGAAAAATCCCAGTATTATTCGTCACCGTATCACCGTAAGTATTCGTATTGTTAACGTATGTCATTAGTATGGAAAGATGTCAGACAGACTGACATAATATAACATGCCAATGACTGACGTTCACTGTACGTTATTAAACGAATACTTTGACGATAGCTTTCATAATCACGGCATAGTGCTTATACGGTTGTAGTAACCCATTACCCATTAATGACCCACTACAGGGTCGGGTCTCCTTCTCGTAATGAGAGGGATGTAGGCCGCCGTCCACCACGCTGGCCTACTGCGGGTTGGTGGACTTCACATACCTTTTGAGAACATTTTTTTGTGAACTCTCAGGCATGCAGGTTTCCTCACGATGTTTTCCTTCACCGTAACAGCAGGTGATATTTAATTTTATAAAGCGCACATAACTTTTTTACAAAGTCATTGGTGCGTGCCACTGGGATTCGAACCCGGACCCCTCGATTCGAGGTCGAATTCTAAGCCACGGGGCTATCACCGCTACCGTTTGTAGTAACTGCTTTTAAACTGTACGCTTTCGGAACCAATAAACTTCATACTAATTATTTCCAGAGATTTTAAACTACTTAACTGAATGGTAACTTAAACTGGATTGAAAACGAATAGCGCGATAACTCGGGAACAGCGAACGGCTCTCAGAACTCTTCATTCGTTCTTTAACTGCCAATCGGATTAAATGAACTAGTTAAATAGCTCGCTCAAACAGTAATGTTACTGAGCTGTAAAATCTTTTAAGTTTATGAGTGCCTAAACTGCTTATCTTAATCTCTTCCTCCCTACCCTATTGAGCTACCTGCTTATAATAAACTAAAGAGCTCTCTTCAGCCTTTCGTATTCCACTGCTGGGCCTTCTTTAATCGACGCCACTCCGCCTGGGGCCTGATTCTTGACCCAAAAGATTTCGTATCGATATCGTGTGACATCAAACCGTACGTCATTTCATGAACTTGGCACGTCAAGGAACCGTAATCTCTACTCTATAAGGCACACAATAGATTGTCACGTATCCTATACGTTAATCCAGGTTGTGATCTATCTGTGTACCAAATTTCATCCAAATCTGTTCAGCCGTTTTTGCGTGAAAGAGTAACAAACATCCATCCATACTGACCATACTCGCAGACATTCGCATTTATAATAGAAGAAAAAAAGTAGGATGCTCGTCGCCTGCTGACATGAGAAACACCAGAGGAGGCGTTAATGCTTTGCGAGTATTGAACGAGAGTTCTTTTTACGCTTTTTTGAAAATGCCCAGAAGAATTTTAATCAAATCGTTTAAAATGTCTCCTTGTAACACCTTCGCAATCGTGCGTCTCCTCCGATCCAAGATTTACGAGAGCCTCACCCTTTCCGAAACGAGCGGTCCAGAAAAATTACGCCCCTGAAAAACGAGTCGCTGCGAAATTACTTCGTAAACAACTTCGCCTTGATTTATGAAAGAAGTTTCAAATAAATAATTTTTAGGAGCAAAAGTTGCCCGCAGGTGTCCTTTAATATATTTTTATGAAACACCCAAACTTGAGTAATACAATTATGTTAATTCTTGGTGGTTTCCTGGCGAGTTTCGCGGAACACCGGTTTGGTAGGGTCGTGGCGTTGATGCGGCGATTAAAGGCATTCGTACAAGGGTGGAATCACCGTTTAGGTTTTGACGTGCAACGTCTTTGAAATCGTTACCAAACACGGGGTTCCATGTCAGAAAACCGAACCGTCACGAATCGGTCTATATCATCTGACCTTAATAACTACAAAACGATTCGTAGAAACATGTGAGAGAAAATCCTACTCAGCAGTGGGTCACTAAAGGGGTATAAATTAATAGCTAATGAGCTAATAATACTAAGGACGGATGGATGGATGTTTGTTACCCTTTCACGCAAGAGGGCTGAACAGAAATAAATGAAATTATGTACACAGGTCGATTGTTACCTGTATATTATGTATTTTATTTATTTATTGTTTGTAACAATGGGCGAACTTAATGGTGAAATATTGGGGTAGGTAGAGAAAACAAATAAATAAAATTATGTTTTTACTGAGTGTACTTGAGTAAGCAATTGTGGAACATAATTAAATACTTTTTATTCTTGTCTGGGTCAATAAGGAGTCTCAGGCGTAAGCTAGTAAACAATGTAAAAGAACTCTACTATAACTGTTCGAACCTCTATGATACCAAGTTACCTTGCAAGTTTTTAGTACAAACAAGGAACATCAAATAGTACAGTGCTCACTCTGACTTGGTTTATGGGTAATGAAAGGCTCGCGAAGTTTGAGGTCCTGATTACGTAAGGGGAAAGATTTTATGAGATGTAGGATCTTACTGTGGATCTGTTATCTGATGTAAAACAGGTGAGTTACAACTTTAGTATGACGACTGTTATTTGAAGATTTAGCTTCTTGGAACTGTGGAACTTACACAATTAAGGTATTTTAGTCTATACTAAAATGTCTATACGTTAATTTCATTGCCTGAATATAATGATATTGACGATATGAATTATAGCGCATTGAGTAAAGATGCCGGTGCGCTGCATGGAGGGTCCTGGGTTCGATTCCCGGCGCAGATATTTGAATGATGAGTTTAAAGTTCTGTTTCTGGTCTGGGTTTGTTTGTTTTTGTCTTGTGTGTATCTATGGCACCCATGATACTGGGAATCCTAGTATGGGCATAGCCCCATAGTGTGAAGCGTTATTTATTTGTATAATATTTTTTATAGAACCTTCTATCTTATCAAAACTTCTTTCAACCCCAACAGGTAGGCACAAGTAGGTAATTGTTCATTGACCCCATCTGAGATTGTAGTATTTTAAGTGAACATGATGTGTTATTAGTAGTTCTTATGATATAGATGTTTCCATTTTTCACTAATAAAATCGGTTAGCAAGTAGAAAATTGGTATTACATACTTGGAGTTTACGTAGAACTTGACGGGTAAGATAGAAGAAAAAATTTGATCTGGGTAAGTTGGGACAATATTATTATTATAATATTCAAAAGGGCAGTTCCAAAGCAAAATTTACGATTATTTGAAAAGTAAGCCAGAATATGTGCTCTGTCAGGTGAATGGTTTAGTCGCACTGTGGAACTCATTATTATGAGCCTGTCGAAAACACAGCGTCGCTTATCGCGTAAGAAGCATAGTGTACTCACCTTATCTATGGTTCTTTACTTACGGTC
Organism: Erynnis tages; assembly: GCA_905147235.1. Lineage (NCBI taxonomy): Eukaryota > Metazoa > Arthropoda > Insecta > Lepidoptera > Hesperiidae > Erynnis > Erynnis tages. The sequence continues at coordinate 10,300,714 of LR990087.1, forward strand.
TTGTGTGCGTGGTACTTGATTTTTGAACATAAGTCATCTGCCAAATACCTGTCACCGGAAGGCGCGAATGTCGTGAACTTTTCTTCGTTTTATTGTTGTGTAAAACGGTTATATTTTTTATTTACTCCAAATTCTTAACAAATTTCTCACTCGTTTTCTGTAAATATACTGCACAAAATGGAATGTTATAAATTTACTCGACTTGCATCCTTTCTTATTCAAACCAATTCTACGTCCTACTATAAACGCAAAATATTTGTAAGAATAAGTGGATATCTACTTGTGACTACTTACTAGCTGTCCCGGCATACTTTGTTCTGCCAAATATGAGAAAATGATGTTGTCCTTTTTACTATTTTCCTTACATTATTTTCAAATCTTCTAACCACTTCAACTTTTCTTGGACCTACGAACATTTCGAAGCTAAAATGAGCCAAATTAGTCCAGCCGTTCTCGAGTTTGAGCGAGACTAACGAACAGCAATTCATTTTTCTATACTAATATTATAAAGAGGAAACATTTGTATTTTTGTATGTTTGTAACGAATAAACTCAAAAACTACTGGGCTGATTTCAAAAATTCTTTCACCATTGGAAAGCTACATTCAGCCTGAGTAACATAGGCTATTAAATAAAAAAAAATTCATTGGCAGAGCGAAGCCTGCTGGGTCAGCTAGTGTTATATAAATAGCTTATTATGTTGACGATTCAGAGTAGTGAGCAAAAGCCTTACAGAGACGGCGTTCGGTTATGCGTCCCGCGAGTCAGCTTTTTATCGCGAACAACCGAAGTTGGGTTAGCCGTGGATACGTTACAACCAAAGTTATATAAGCTTCTCTATCTCATGTGATAGCTTGAACTATCTGTTCAAGACCTAACACTTATAGACCAGGGTAGAAGCCTTTAAAAATAATAAAAAGTGAAAAAAAAAATAGTAGTAGGATGAAACCCATTAGAAAAGGAGAGGAATATTATAAAAATGAAAGGAAAAATAATTTACGGGCGATCTGAGGTCGGGAAGGGGATGGGGGTGAGTTTTTAAGGGTAAAAAACGGTTTTTCTCGATATCCGGCAAAACTAAAAGTCCTATGGAAAAAAGTCAAATGGCAAAGTAATAAAAAGATCTAAAACTTTTGTATTTACACTTTTTTCACATAAATTTTGAGGAGAAATTCAAGAAACCAAGTTTTTGGTTTTTTATTTTTATCTTTTACAAAAATTTTGTTTTTTTAACGAAATTTCGTGAAAACTTACCCTTTTATGTCCCAAATACGCTGTAATTTATTTGATTAAAAATATTTATTTTTTCACCTTATTTTGAATTTATATCAAAAAAACACCCTAATTTTCAATCGAAAACTCACCCGTCAAAATATCAGCTTTTTTCAAAAAGTTGGTATGCTTTCTGTTCGTTGAAATCTCTACTTTCCGATGGTGAAAAAAAAATATATGTTACTTTTTTTGTTTTAAAAATTATCGACCCTGGTCTATTAGTATCTAATCCAAGGAATTTCTCTATATGACAGAGTCAGAAATGACAAAATCGCAACATGAACTAACTGTGTAAAACCTAACACTTAGAACCCGTCTAGTCATCACGGAAGTTCTTAACGTGACAGATTGAGAAATGATGAAATCCCTGGAAGAACGATGGTAATAATATAGCCATTGCATATTAAAATGGCAATGGCCTAGACAGGACTGACAACCGATGGGGAAGTAAGGTCCTCGAATGGCGACCACGTCTTGGTAAAAGGAATACAGGTGGACTGACGATCTGAAGAAAACAACGAGAAAAGCCAGCTGCATTGAAAGGTTCTAGGACCGGGTAAATTGGCGTCGATTATATGTCCAACAGTGGGCAACCGAACCAGTGGTGGATTGCGGAAAATACCAAACTAACATTTCAGGTAATCGGTCCTTAGATGAAAAAGATCCTGTTTAAAATGGTACTGAACCAAGTAGAAATTCCTTTTTACAACATATGCCTTTTCCACCTGATATGTTGTTATTCGTCCATAACATTAATACATATCGTACCATTATATCTGTAACCGTCGTTAAACTCAACGACGCCATTATTTTATACAAATGTAAGGAAATCGCAGAATCTCTTACAGAAAGCGCGTAGAGTATTTACAATTTAAATACAAAGAGCCTTTAAAAGTGCGGTACTTGTGGTTTTAATAAAGATCTCGAACAGTTTTGAAAATAAATGTTAATAAAACTTTTGCAGAAAAGAAATGTTAATAAGTAACGCTATTGTTGCTTTTGCGTTAGACACACACACACAAACACACCCAGACACACACACACACAGTCACACACTAACTAACACCTCACAAGAACTAGTTTACTTTACGGCGAATTATATCAGCGGCGGTACATTTTTTTGGATAAAGTACAAAATTCCTTCCTTAAATCAATGGAAAATCGCAATTTGGATGCTGATGCTTCGTTTTTAAATTGATATTGAAAAAATATTCAAAACGCATACTTTCCCATTTAAACTGACTTTTTACATTTAAATTTTATGCTCAAAACTAAAACCACGCTATAATCAAATGTTATCAGACAACAATCCGTTGATGAATCATAGTAATCATTCCAACACTAAAAATAACAGTTTCACTATCAAACCGCGCAATGCAACACGCAAATTGTCTGTCATAACCGTCAATTAACTGACATTAAGCACAATTTCGATGTACATTGCTTCATATCTATGCAAACCCTCAACAGTTATTTGAACAAAACACGCATTGGATATTGTAGTGTTGGTAGGTTAGACAAAAACCGACGGATTACCATTCCCACTTCTCTCATAGTACACTTTCTCTAAATTGAGCACTTTCGAGCACCTATGCGACGCAGAGCCGTTCACGTGGCGTTTGCACCTTAATTAGAATTTTCAAAAGCTTCGTTTTATTTGCTGTACGAGATGGATACGATCGACGATAAGCCAGTTTCCAGCTTTGAACGTAGACCGAAATAAAATAAATAACTATTGGTGAAAATCTAGTTACGCATACCTAAATGCACAGTGAAAAAATATTTACAGAGAAAACCATTAATGTTCTTGAAGGCATGAGAAATTCACTTACTCGCACTAGGCCAGCGTCGTGAAGGTTTACATAAATAATAAATAAATAAGTTCACAGTAACATTTCCTATTTCGTGTGACCCATGGTCACAACAAACATACATAAAATCTCTGCATCGCTGGGCATCGAACCCAGGTCCTTCAACGGAGCGCACCGGTGTTTTAACCACTATGCCACGCAGATCAGTTTCTGTGTCCTATATCGTGATTAAGGATTTGGAATTGTAGATACTATCTCTCGACACTCATCAGTAAGCCAAGGGCTTTTGCTACATTTGAAGAGCACACCGCGATTGTTTTAGATGAATCCTTGTGAAACAGAGTGGCGTCTGAAATTTAGTCAGGTGCTATAAATCGGAAACAAAACGGAAACGTAATGAATTAATAGCCAAAGAGCTGTGAGACATTTTTCGAGAAGTATTTGAGACATCATAAAAACATGATGAAAGAAGGATTTTATTAGCTTCACTTCTATAATATCCGGACGGTGATAGCTTATTGGACCAGACCTATGGAGTAAACTCCAGGTTTCAAATCGTAGTTTCACCAATGACTTTTTTACAAAAGTTATGTGCAATTTCTTAAATTAAATATCACCTATTGAAACAGTGAATGAAAACAGTGGCATCTAAAATAGATACGAAACTACCTCTGCATGTCTGCCTTTACGGAAGATCTATGCATATCATACTAGCTGTGGACCGCGACTTCGCGTGGAATTCTAAAATAAAAGTAGCCTTAGTTACTCCTTATTACATTAGCTATCTGCCAGTGAAAGTCCCGTCAAAATCGGTCCAGCCATTCCAAAGATTATCCGGAACAGACAGACAGACAGACAAAAATTGTAAAAAGTAACCGTTACGTGTACCGTATATTTATACATAAATGCATTTAGTAAAAAGCGATTCTTTAATAATATCTACAAACAAGCACTCAAATTTCATTTATTTGTAAATATAAAGGTTTTAAAAAATATTATAAGCTCATTTCTCAAAATCCGATGAAAACAACATGTATAAATTCGCGGACAGCCATGCAAAAATAATAAAACGTCACAAACAATGTCGTTGGTATAAATGCACCGCGCTCACTGCTCTGAATTACATATTAACTAATGGGATATGGCAGACGTTTGTTACCGTTGCATTTTTATAATAGCAAATGTTTGTCATTCGTATTATGAGTGTTTACTCAGTAAGAGTCGAGTCGCATGTACCACTTTTTTCACCTACATGTTTGTAATTTGTGGTTTAGGATATTTTAAGGTAATTTGAAATAAACATCGACTATAATTTACGTAGAAACGTAACGGAATGAACGTCGTGTTATTTGAAATTCCTGTCTTCTTCTAGAAAAAATCGAGCTTAAATCTATGTTAGTATTATAAATTTATTTACAGCAAAATTACAGATATTCAAATACAATAATTATGTCACTTCGCGACAGCCATTTTGTTCCCATGTCATTTACTTCTAAACTATTAACCCGCATGCAATACGCTGCGTTGCCTGTATTAACCTAAATACTAAAATATATGGCTCTACCTTATACGAATCAAAAGGATAAATGGTACTAATTTGAAATTCAAAGTCTCCAAATAGATTCTTAATATCCTTTATGTATTTAAATACATCACGGCCAAATTCTTGGACTTTTTACTTACTGCACTTTTACCCTAAATTTCTTTCTTTTCCTAGAAAAAGCTGGGGTTTAATCTATGTCAATTTTAAAATATATAGCAAAATGAACAGCTAACACCTTCTAATACAGACTGCAGTTATTCAAACACATCTCACGTCGCTTCGCGTTCTATTCAGCCGCATCTCGAGCCGGCGGCCATTTTGTTCCCGCATCATTGTTCTAAACTGTTGACCCGCATGCAACACGCTGCGTTGCCGAACTAGCCTAAACACCAAAATATATACGTTGTCCCGTAATCAGTGGACCAACGGAAAACTGAGTACGAAAACTGAAGAATAAACATGAGAAAACTGAGTAAGAGTACGATACTCTTTTTGCCTAAAATTGCATTTAGTTATCGCTTAGTTTTTCGCTCAAATAAATACAAATCCAAACTTACGAGTCCCCACGTTAATGAAAACAGTGACATGGCTAGGAGTAAAACAGCTGCAATTTAGTCGACGCACAGTATCCTGGCAGCCATTTTGTTTCGCAGTCATTGTTTCAAATTGTTGAACCGTTAGACCGAGAGCTGGCGTACATTTTTCGCAACGAATACTTGCAATATCTGAACACCAAAAATGCAGACTTGGCTGGCGGGTAGTAGAATTTAGCCTTAATTTGCCTAAAAAAAGTTTTTGAGGCGAGTTGAAATTCCTGTTTTTGATCCCGCCAAATGACCTGACAATTTTCAACGTGCATCGTTTTTTAGATTAAAAAAAAGAAAATAATTTTGGAGACGTCTGGCGAGGTTATACCCAAATTTAAAAAAACTTAAAAGTGAACATTTTGACTTTATTTTTTTTACTGAAATAGTAAATAAACTTTGTTTAAAGTATTGAAACGCCTCAATTTTTTTACTTAATTGCATTGTCCGCCAGCCAGGTCCACATTTTTGGTGTTCAGAAATTACAAATAATCGATTGAACATGATTTTATGAACACTAGTCATACTGCACTATAGAATAATTTTTATTTACTTTTAAAAGAGTGCTGGGAGTTTTTTTCCGCCCGTTTTTTCTCCCAGTTTTGCCTGAGGGGTGATCAAAGCGGATGAATGTCGAATGTATAATTTGTATGTATGACATTCATTAAGTGTGCACAAATTGAACCTTATAATGATAAAAGCTTTTGACTTTGACTTTTGACTTGTTGAAAAATGTATGCCAGCTCTTGGGCTATGTACGCAACGCACTCCGCGGTTATAAATATTCAAACGAATATAATGTTCATCATAAATAAATGCAAGCGCATTTTGTACTTACGCATTGTTATCATTTATTTACATTGAAAATCGGCGTTAACCCACTGACTAAAAATTCGACCCCTTACTAGACGGACCCGAGTTCGAATTCCATCTCTATCTTTAATGGTTATGTGAGCTTTATGAAATTAAACATCACTTGTTGTAACGGTTAATAAAATCATCGTGAAGAGACCTGCATGCTTGAAAGTTAATCATAATTTTCTTCAAGTCCACCATCTCTCATTAGGTCAGCGTGGTGGACTGCGGCCTACATACTTCATTGTGATAGGAGACCCGACCCTGTATTTGGTGACTAAAAGGTTACAGATAGATACACTATGATAATGATGTAGGTGGTAATGTTTGTCCATGGGATCAAATGGGATGCCATAGGATGGGATGGGATGCCATAGGATGGGATGGGATGAGTCCATAAGAAAAACTTGAGATCCTCCATTGTAACTTATATTAGGTTAGTTGCTATTTATGTTAGGTCTAACTAAAAATAAATAACGAAAAGCAGCAATTTAAATCCTCATTATGCACACACAACAGACGTCTCAACAATATTTTCAAATTTAATTCCAAACTGTTAAAAGCCACACTTACCCGGCGTTAATTAAACACATTTCACTTCAACTAATTTGAATGTAACACACAACTTCAGAATACAAACCCATTACAGGCGTGTGTAAACAAACTTTTCATTCACGGGTCCAAAACTAGCGCACGATAATAGTAATTAACCCTAAAACTCAAAAGTTCAAAATGCACCCGAGAGCCATTGTCGCGATTACGGGGTAAAAATAAAGCAGTTTACGGGTTAAAAGTTGCGTAATTGTGGCGCAAACAATGCCGTGACGAGGGTGCTACAGCGTTGCAGGGTTAAATGTTATAACCGACACATTTTTAATACGTGGAAACTTTTTGTCTGCGTATTGCATTGTTTGAAATAAAATTTTGAAAAGGCTTGCAAGAGACAGACATTTAATCCGAGCTATTAAAATAACGTTTTCAGTTCAAAATGCTGAATTGTTTCCGACATTTTGAGTTGAAAGGCCGTGTAAGGGTTAAATCACGTAGTTACGGTGTGAACAATAACAATGTTTTCCCACAAGTACACTAGACACGTTCTCAGCTCAACACAATACCTGGACTGGTTTTAGGTCCTTGTGTTTTAGAACTTAGGTCTATAAAAACAGTTTTTCAGTTTACTTTAAACGCTGGAGTTGGATTAGATATGTCAGTAACCCATTGATGACCCACTACAGGGTCGGGTGTCCTCTCACAATGAGAAGGATGTAGGCCTTAGTCCACCACGCTGGCCTAGTGCGGGTTGGTGGACTTCACGTGACTTTGAGAACTTTTTTTTTCTGAACTCTCAGGCATGCAGGTTTCCTCACGATGTTTTCCTTCACCGTAACAGCAGGTGATATTTAATTTTTATAAAGCGCACATAACTTTTTTACAAAGTCATTGGTGCGTGCCACTGAGATTCGAACCCGGACCCCTCGATTCGAGGTCAAATGCTAAGCCACTGGGCTATCACCGCTATAGGATTAGATATAATAAACACATTTTAAAATGTAGAAACATCCTGCATTGTATATAGAAAATTTAATTTAGGCTTTTAGATAGACTTTGGATTCTGTGATCTGCCAGTTTTCCTTTATGATACATTGAAAAAGTTTTCAATTCATTCAGTTTTACAATTCCAGGCATGTGACACAATTTTCCCGAAATAGAGTAGAAAGTGGGAATGGACGAATTTCGTTGCTCTCAGGAATTTTCCGTTGCTCTTGGAAGCATCTCGAACAATCTACTGAGAGGCGTGGACGCGTTCAATGCATCGCAAGCAGGAGAGTGCACAGCTACAGTACTTTAAGGAAATGCTACACAAAATTCTTTGAAAAAAAACATTCTTATTGTTATATAAGCGGTGATAGCCCAGTGGCTTAGAATTCGACCTCGAATCGAGGGGTCCGGGTTCGAATCCCAGTGGCACGCACCAATGACTTTGTAAAAAAGTTATGTGCGCTTTATAAAATTAAATATCACCTGCTGTTACGGTGAAGGAAAACATCGTGAGGAAAGCTGCATGCCTGAGAGTTCACAAAAAAAAATGTTCTCAAAGGTATGTGAAGTCCACCAACCCGCAGTCGGCCAGCGTGGTGGACTAAGGCCTACATCCCTCTCATTACGAGAAGGAGTCCCGACCCTGTAGTGGATCATTAATGGGTTACTGGCAATTATTATATTTGAGTATTTATTAGTGTTTAACTGCGTCCCTGGAACGTTGGGCAGATTTTCTTTTCAGCATTTTGTAGTCCACTGCTGGACACGGGCGTAACTTACTCTAAGCCACTCCGCCCGATCCTGGGCTCTTTGAATGCAGCGGTTTCCTGCTGTTATCTTTAGGCCATCAGTCCACTTAGTCATAGTCAACCCCACCCGGAATACTGTGAATTTTTAGTCTTGATATTTATGTCAAATGTTAAGAAAAGTTCGATAGCGCCATTCAGGATATTCGTGACGCCATCTCATGACATTGCCAACGAACATTATGATTTCACCTACTGAAAACTGAATGATTATGGCGAATGTGAAACTGCAACTTGGAACCCGCCCCATTGTTAGTGAACTGCGATTAAGCGTTCGGAGAGTTCCGAACTACTGCGAGGAAAGTGACATCGATGAGAACAGCAGGCGTGAAGTACGCTTCAACTGTGCTTTGAAGAACTAACTTCGACACGTGAGTGCTCTTTTCCTAGCAGAAAGGTTCCAGAGGTTTTCTTAGAACTATTCAATAGGCATTCATTGGCTTACTTTCAAGCGGGAAATTAAATTGATAAATAATATTTTTGTATGAAATTAAAAATTAACAAATTACCAAAAGTCGGTGATAGCCCAGTGGCTTAGAATTCAACCTCAAATCGAGGGGTCCTAGTTCGAATGCCAGGGGCCTTCAATGACTGTTAAAAAGTTATGCGCGTTATAAAAATTAAATATCACCTGCTGTTACGGTGAAGGAACACATTGTGAGGAACGAGGTTTTTATAGAAGATACCTAATATCTTAACTCTCCATAATTCTCGATTGGCACAATTATAAAAATCATCGCTCATGGGTAACCTCAAAAAACATTGACCTTAAAAAATTTGCGCAGCTATACGCAGTTCCCAAGCCATGCCTACTCATCCACGAATCCACGAAGATATTATTACTTTTTCTTTATTCATAAATTTTATCAAAGACTTATAACTTACTTCACCATTACTTCATTCGTGCCTAATCACGTCCTTTCAGACCAAGTGGCCTATCTAGACAACGAAGCGGTTATATCAGGAAAGTTACACAGCTTAAATAATACATTGAGGCGTAAAATCCGCAACGCACATAAAGCTGTACACACGCGCTCAATAAAACCTGCTCGCTATCTCGACTCATGAGCGGTCCCGTTGTCACGTGCGATGCCACCCTTGTGTGTAGGTTAGCTTGGCACAGAGGATAATTCCGTTCCATAGAGGTGATATTTCACACAAATTTTACAGGAAGGACAAAAATGCGCGAAATCCAACTTAGATCTCATTTTTCGCGGCATTTTTATTAGTTATTTTATTAATGTTACTATTGGTAATAGGAATAAATGGTTTATACCATTGTGTAGTGCTGATTCTCATGATTTCAATAGTGTAAAAAACAAAATTGTGTCAAAATGGTGTAACTATTGTAGGTATATGTATACCTCTGAGGTACGGATTAAATCACTTCCACTTAAAAGTTTTATGGTAGATTTAAAATCAGCTGACACGAGTTCGTCATTAGCCCGTTTCTCCACCAATTCGTATTAAAGCAACGTGATAGAGTATGTTCAGGTCTCCTTCTGTTGTGGGAGGAGACCCGTGCCCAAAAGGCGGACATAAAAGGGGTTGCTATTTTGCAATACTAACAACAATTTAGATACAAATAGGAAATATTTGAAGAAATCCAAACGGACCACTGAGTTTTAGTATGAACAATATTAAAATGTAATTTTCAAATTTATTAAGAGAGTTTTAGTTTCTATGTTGGTCTCAATAAGCATTGGTGGTAGTCTGTCAGTTCCAAGTATAGTTGTAAGCTATGAGGTACCATTTCAGGTTACTACCACGTTCCGATTTTAAAGAAACCTCTGCCACTCACTACTCTGTACCCTCACGTGGGACCTTCACAGGGTAATGACGTCCAGACGTGCCCGTGTACGTAATAACTAGCGGTTAAGGTTAGATCGCCGATAAAACATATATTCTATCTGTTTATGATAACATTCGTTCACCTCTTTCATTATAACAAATAGTAGATAGTAAAGAAAATTTTGGGAATTTTCAGGATTTTTTTAGAAATCTTTCAACCATTTTCTTATCGTTTACAATCGTTTACAATGGACGACATGAGTGGTTCAGTGGTTGAGATTCAGGTGCGCTGCGCGAAGGGACCTGGGCTCGATTCCCATTTGAGTTATGAGTTTTAGTTTCTGTTTCTGGTCTGGTAGTGTGTTTTCTTGTATGACACCCACGACACAGGGAATCTCAGTGTGGGGCTATCAGTGTGAAACATTATTTATTTGATTATGGACACTACAGGGGTATTAAACTATGGGTATTAAAGAGGGTTGCCAATACTTTGCCGGATTAGAAAGTTCTCTTTTTACTCTCTTTGTAAAGAACCCCATGTCATAAGCATGTGGAAATATCCCATACATTGAGTATGGGAAAACAATAATAATACGTCACGGCACAAACACCTACTAAAATATCACATCATACTCCAACTGTGCCGTTATTTCCGTTAGAAAATTCTTATTCTACAACATATCATAATTCCTAGTAAACAGCCTTTAGTGATACAAGACCACGAAACTTCAATCTCGCCCCAGTCTAAACAAACCCGATCCACAATCTTAACATACTGCTATCCCTTATCAACGGTTCCCCGGCATTCCGTATGCTGTCCGTGTCCCGTGGCAAATGAAACCATCCCGTCGTCTAATCCCTCCATCCGTCTAGATCTCCTGATCGAAGGTGCGCCTTAATCGCGCGATTGGAATTTATTTTGTTTGTTTCTCGGAGATAAAACAAATCGCGCCGATTGGAGCCGATTGGGCCCGGATTTGGTCCCACTCATTTGCTTTGCAAATCTATTTTCAATTGGGAGGCTGGGCCGATCGGGGGGCATTTATTCAGTTGTCGACTGGTGAGTATTTGTATTGGAATAAAGGCATTTTTAACGAAGTTGTTCAGAAGTGTTACGACGGCTCTTACGAGTAGGTACTGTTGGACTCAGTTCATTAATGCTAATGTGTTTTTTTTTTGTTTTTGTTGTATTTCTGTTTGGTAGGGTTCCGTACAGATAATCTAAATTATTGGAATACCTACTTGGAAATAGTGTATTTGAAAAAACATTAGCAAATATTTACGAAGTTTTAACTTTTATTTTCTTTAAAAATTAATATTTGAAGATATTCACTTGTAGGTTGAGTTCTATTGATAATAATCATATGTTTTTAACAACATGAGAAGGCATGGAGAATGCTCTAGAGTAAAGAGCTATTCCAATGTAGATTATAAGAGATATAATATTTTATCTATGTAACAATAAATTAGCAGCTGTAATCGAAAGAGAGAGCGGTAACTACGAGTAACATACTTATATTTATTGCTCGATGATGATCACCTAATGATCAATTTTTGAAATACTTTTATTATTTTAAACCTAGATGAAGAACCGACCTAGCACAAAGTAAAGCTAATTAACTCATACGAATAAGCACAACAATAGGTCCGGAGATAAATTGCAGCGCGGCGATGCCGGCGGCTCAAACCGGCGTTTTACACTAATTACCGCGATCCGCGTTTTGTAGTATTACTGCCGATACACATGGTTGTAGCGGCCATCACATTTATTTTATAAAAAAAAACGAAAAAAAAACAGAAGCGAACTTTAATAAACTTATTTGTGCATGCCGATAAAATTCGGACCCAGACTCCACTCCTCCTCCTCCTTTCAGCCCTTGGCAGTCCACTGCTGGACATGGGCCTCCCCTAATCGACGCCACTCCGCCCGCTCCCGGGCCCTCTGAATCCAACGGTTTCCCGCTGTCTTCTTCAGGTCATCAGTCCACCTGGTCGGAGGGCGGCCTGTGTTCCTTTTGCCTAAACGTGATCGCCATTCGAGGAACTTTTTTCCTTTTTTCCCCATCGGTTGTCAGTCCTGCGAACGATGTGGCCAGCCCATTGCCACTTTTATTTGCAAACTTTGAGAGCTGTGTCGGTTACCTTCGTTCTTTTACGGATTTCATCATTTCTGACTCTGTCACGTAGACCAGACCCCACTAAGAGGCCGAATTACTGGCCAATTACCTAATTAATTAATGGGCATGATGACAGTAATCAAGTATCGCCAAAATATTTATCTGATCTAATGAAATAGGATTCAAAGATTTCGAAACATGTATTTATTCTCTTATTAATGTCGAGATTAATAATTTATTTGTTAAAATAAATCTACAAAATACAACAATCCGCCATGATAGCTTAAACAACCATCTTAGTAAAATTCATTTGGTTTCGTTTAAGCGTATATGCGATCTCTGAATTTTTTACTGAGCCGTAACGCAATGACAGACGCCATGACACCGGCGAGCGTTTTGGAATGAATTTGATACTTAAAATTTAAATGTACTTTTATTGCACAAAAACCTTAATTTTCTTCAGAAATATGATATATTTTATACATAATAGAAACTTCTGAATATCATAGAAGAGATTTTGAAAATTCGTCATCATGCCTATTACTTGCTTTAGGTATTACCTTAGTTTTCATGTTAACAATCCTAGGTACCACTATGTCACACACGCTGGGCAATGCACTTTACACGTCGCGCTCTTAACGCACGTCGCATTACGCTGCCTCCGACGATTTAAGCCCGCAATGTATTGTGCGTAAAACAGCGCGCTTGCTCCATTCGTGTTAATAAAAATATATCACCGAATGAGTAAACGGCAATGAGTACTGTACTAGGGAATGGGGGTTTTAAGTAACGAACACAGAAATTTACAGTGTGGGATTACGTACGAACGAGTTACACCACTGACAAACAAACTATATTCTGTTGTGTAGAATATACCTAGTTTAGAAAGTAATATTGTTTATTATGGCAGTATTTTATAGTATTTATTAGTAAGATAGCTGATGGAAAGATCCTCAAAAGGCAACCTCGTCTTGGCAAATAAGTGTAGTCCGTCCTCCGATAAGGTGGAGTGATGACCAAAGGAAGACAGCGTTTTTCCGTTTCATTCCAAATGCTTAGGACCTAGACTGTAAGTGGAGTGGCGTCGATTAGTGGAGGTTGTAGACATACGCAGTGGCTAGGAGATAGATAATATAATAATATAATATTTTATTCATGGCTAATTGGCGGTTTTTTGATATTTGGTAGTAGTGTCTTTTATTAGCACTTTATAACTTGCCTTCATGCCAAATATCATTTTTTCGTGTCAACAAATTAAACTAAGCGTTCAAATACACTCAAACTTTGTGATTTTCTAAGTACAGATTGGCAGATAGTCAGTTTAGCTATAACATGGTTGTCACACAGTTTCAATTTCACACGCCAGCTGTCAAAGCGGTATTTGAAACAGTAATTAGAGTATACAGCCTGTGTCGCTATAGTGTGGATATTGTTGAGATAACGAGTCTATTCGCTTCTTGCTTGGATAAAATACCTCTTTAAATATTTAGGAATTGATCTGCAGGAATGATTCTGAAATATTACAGCATAACTGACACAACCCTCTTTAACTGAATAGTCTAAAGGCACAACATTTTAGATAGTTGGATTGCGAAACATTGATCTGTTTTAATTTTAATTTTTGTACTCCTAGCTTTAAGGACTAATCCCACGCTTTATTATCGTTTAAATAGTCTTGTATGTGATAATTAGCCTTTCCCAGTAGGACTGATATTATAGTTTACTTAATTTTATGGAAAGGCAAATGTTTGTCGGCAGAAAATTCTGCAAGATAAAGCAAGGATATTGAAGGAATATAAATTCTATCGTAAGACATACGAGTAAAAATAACGAATGGCATCGAATGAATCAATCCGTAACTCTACTAGCATATATTATTGATTGGAACAGCGTGTTTAAGTATGCTCCACACCTCCATTTCAGGAAGAGACGAGACTATTGTAAACTGTGAAATTAAAGGTCTTGCCAATTTTTGTACGAAATACGTTGTAGCATTATGAAAAACTAAGCCAGTATTAAACATCAGGTCTCAGTTAGCGGGAAGCGTACATTTCATACAAGTAAATGAAACGCCGGCGGAGACAATGTGCACACGGGACGTAATTAAAAATACGTATAAAGCCTGGATATGGACAGACGGGCGTTGACAACGCGACGTTTCTTATTTGTCTTATGCCTTTCAGTTATAATTTGTTTGTATAAATAAATAAATAACGCTTCACACTCACAGCGCCACACTAGGATTCCCTGCGTCGTGGGTGCCATGGACACACACAAGACAAGAACACAACACACCTAGACCAGAAAAAGAAATTCAAATTCATCATTCGAACCTCTGCTCTGCTGGGAATCGAACCCAGGACCCTCCGCATAGCGTACCGGTGTCTTAACCACTGCGCCACTCGGGTCGTCATCGGGTGTTTTAAAAATATAAAGGCAAAAAAAACGTTTATTTGCACGAGTATGGTCGTGGTATAATATCAGGTTTACTAAGCATTTTATCGATCCATGTTTACCTTTTCAGATATGGACATTTTTACAAGTTTTGTGCAATGAATAGAATGATGCAATGAAATGAAACCAAATCGGACAAGGGTAATAAAGCGGACTGTAGTGTGGAGCTATGAGTATGAAAAGTTAACTAGAGCAATAAAACCGCTCGTCTGTGCAGCCTTGCTTCAATGTAGCCCGTTCTGAAGCCGGTCCAAAGCGCGCTCCGTACAAGATGAATGCATGGTACTTTTAATACTGTTGATGCGAAAAAACGGGTCAAATGGAGGAAACTCACTAACCGGATTTGTTTTCTATGTGCTATTAATTTCTCCAAAGCGGAAATGTGTAAAATAAATCCGTGTTTGTGCGAGCAAGTGCGCGCACTTAAGTTTATTTAATCACTTTTCAAACTATTTTCAGCTCGTTAAAGGTTGGCAGCCCCTGGTATTTGTGTTATTGGATGTTAGCTCACATTTTGTCGCCGGTAAAATTGCCGCAAATTAGAATATTATCTAACGTGCTGGATTGATACATGATAAAGGCTTAATCTTACTTTCCCTGTAGAAATATTGCAATCCGATTCATAATTCTTTCAAAATTTGCAACAGGTGCAATAGATTACCCAGAGTTATCAAATATTGCTATAAATATTGGGCTATAAATATTGTTTACTACAGACTTCGCCCGCGGACTTGCCTGCGTGAATTATAGAACTTGGTCCATAGTATAAAACTTATAGGATAAAAGTATCCTATAAGTTAATTCGTCTTATAATCTACCTGTGTATCAAATTTCATTCAAATCTGTTCAGCCGTTTTTGCGTGAAAGAGTAACAAACAGACATCCATACTCAAACATTCGCATTAAATATAATATATGTAATACTTATATAATAGTCTTGTAGCCTTTTTAAGTAAATAAATAGACGAAGCTCAACCCACACAGCGTGGGTGTAGGATGATTATAGCAGCGTGTGGCTATTTTTGGAGGCGAACTGTGTATGTGACATTATTCTAACATACCTTATAACATAATTTTACTTAAATGTTTTGGTAGATGTCTGTTTGTTCTTCCTTTACGTCGAAATAATGTGGCAGATTAATATACTTTTTTGTGTGAAGTTATTTGACCGCCTGGTGGATGTCATAAGCTACTTTTAATCATGTTTGTTTGTTCCTTTGTCACTTCGTTCCTCGTTCCTCTGGACACAAAATTGTACTTCGCTACTTTTTAAAGTGTTTAAAAAAGAACGTAAATAAAGGTCGAAGCCTATAATACCATTTCTCATGAAAGAGTCTGTCATATACACAAATAGATATTTTTTTCAAAATCAACTGAGAGCTTCAGAGATTAGTGCTTTCAAAAAAATGTTTGTGTTATAAATTGTACAAAATTTTATGTGGTATATAAGCATATTTTTGTCACAAAACATTTCCTTTGTACTGGAAGATCCACTCTTCCGTGCCAAATTAACAAATCATTCAGAAACACATCAAAGAAGTCGTCACATAACAAAACATGTCAGCTTATCTGTACTTTTGTCAATATTGACTTTGAATCTAAGCGAAGTGGAATTGTACTTATGAGTAGAGTATACTCAGATAATCTATAGAGTGGACATAATTATACTTACGTAGCAAGGCAGATGTTAGTAGATCAAATAAAAATCTTTTGTTTTGAAATATTAGATGTTGCCAATAAATATTTATTGGTGCACCTTGAGAGTAAAATTGACTGTTAATATTCGTATACCATGATAAACGCTATGTGACGCTCTTTTATGCCGTCATGTCCTCTTTAGACACGGCGCACAACTCCCTGGCGTGACGGCACTTATTGATTTCGTTGTTTCTTAATTGTTTATTTTAATGACATAAATTAGTCTTTTTTAATATTTTAAAGGCTATTTATTGGTATTTACTTACCTACCAAAGAAAGACAAATGCAAAGCCACATAAATTTAAACCTGTCGTGCCATTCTACCATGTAGGTTCGATTTCGACTGTTCATACCCATGCCAACTGTTCATACCTGCGTTCACGTACCTACTCTTATTTATGTATGTATTGTTGGATTAAACATGCAAAAGGGTTGATTGAGTGCTGCCAGTACAGTTTCGATCAAACGTTTCTTCGCTTGTCAGTTAAGCGTTTTGTTTATAGAATTATCACATAAAAATTGAGCAATAATAAGCATCGAATTTTTTTGTTTTTTAACCAACTTCAAACAAGAGAGAGTTATCATCCAGATTTTAATAGTTTTTATGTGTTGGGTCATAACTACATCATACCTTTAGAAATAGATGAATTAAAAAAAAATCATTTTGTTTCAAAGAACTTTATTCTAAAATGGTCGAAAGTGTAAGCCGTCAAATACTTGGTTGGCTGTCATACAAAAGCTAAAATAGTTAAGCTTACGGACTATTATGATAACGGTCACTGATTAGATGTCATATTATTATGAAAGCTCAAATAGTTGCGCGAAGGAATTATTATGACTATGATCACTGGTTAGCTGTCATACGACAGCTCAAATATTTTTTTGAGCGAACAGACTATTATGACTATAAAGCGTCCGATTAATTTGAAACACAATATATCACCCCATCCACTATCTCCGGGACATATTAATAACGCGTTTTAAAAAACAAAAATCGGAAATGCTGTCAGTTTAAACGTACACGCGAGCTGTCACGCTCCCCGATAAACCGGTGCCGGATATATTTTTATTTTTATGAGTAGTAAAACAATTTTGCATGGATTTTTCAGTTTAAAGCGGACTTTGTGTCAAAGTTTGTTCGATTTGATGCGTGATTTTTTGGTTTTTGACTTCACATACTACGTTGAGGGCTGCTTCTTTCATAATTCGAGTTGCACTGTAGGTCATCAGTGTCAATAATAGGAGATGGATGGAAAAGTATAAAAAGAAGTTTACAAAACACTATAGAACTATGAATTCGGTCTCTTATTCGTGGGGTCTAGGTTCGAACGCTTTATAAAATTGAATATCTCTTATTGTAATGGGAAGGAAAACATTGTGAGGAAACCCGTATGTCTGGGAGTTCCCCATAATTTTATCAAAAGTATAATAATATGAAGTCCAGGCTAACGTGGTGGCTTACTTCCTTCTCATTGTGAGAGGAGGCCTGACCTTGCACTTGGTAACTAATGAGTTAAAAACGACTACAGTATTGTGCAATATGCGCATATGGTTACAATGTTTCGGTGTAAAATTCCCAAGCCTTTCTATAGCCGGGATAATAAACCACCCAACCAAAAGGTATCACGACACATTTTTGTTTAAATTAAAATTTAACATCCATAAGTGGACGCGTTGGCTCGACTCCCGGGGGCCGTAACTTTGCTGAAAAACGCGCTCCCTTAGGGGTCGTGCTAGCACAGAGATCAGTTTTACTGCAGACTGCATTATGCGGCACAAATTGTGCGCATAAAGTTTTATCATTGCCGATGCCAGTTACTAATATTAGGACTAATTTCAAATTTTGGGTAAGTTTTAGAAGTTTAATGATATGTAGAGTAATCACAGTAATTCGCTTGACCGACCCGTCTCCATGACCCCCAAACGGTGTCATATTATTATATTTTTGTATTGTATTGAATTGTGAGCTGTTTATGAGCATTGAGAGAAACCATACAGAAATAGGATGTAGATAGATTGGGTTGTAGGATGGCAGCGTACCCTAGATTCTGTTAATGTTACCGTCATGAGTCGTGAGCACAGATTATCAGTGGTAGGGATATTGTATATTTTCGGCCAATGTACAGCAGCCGAAAAAACGTGCTGGACCAATAGACGACGCACACTGACGAACTGACGACTGTCGAACCAATCGTGTGCACCGCAGCGCAGTCAATGTCAAACCGACCAATGAAAGTTGTGCTCACCACTCGTGACGGCAACTATAAACCTAGCGCATATTAGCTCATTCTATCACTCTCTTCGCGACTGTAAGTGAAAGTGATATAATGAGTTTAAGGCGTGAATAAGTTACTGCTTCCGTGCACTCCGAGCAAATATTTTATATTATTTTATTTAAACTCTTTATTGCACACACACATAATGTAACATACAACACAAAACATAAAAGAAAGAATCAAACATAAAAGATAATCAGTAAAAACAAAAATGGGACAATCCACAAATGGCCGTCTTATCATTAAGAGCGATCTCTTCCAGACAACCAAGTGGTAAGGATTTAAGTTGTATTTATATTTCTTTGCAACAATCCGCACACGTGGAACTTGTTTTGGTATGGACCCACCACCCTCCCTTATCTCTCTGAGTAGGTATATACCATAACAACTTATTCCAATAGTACACGACACGTGTTTCGCCCCAAAACGGAGCATCATCAGGTGATGTGGACTCTACAACGGTTGGTTGCTGAGTGAGGTAAACTTAAATAACAATGGATTTCTGCAAAGTAACGCCTGATACAATATCTATACATATAATAAAATCGTAGAAAAGTAAAATCTGTACATGCAAAATATTTTAAAAAGACCAATTGATTTGGCATAAAGGACGATAACAAAACACAAAAATCGCGTTTTCAGAATTAATGTCTGTCGGTCTGTCTGTTAATTTGTTACCCGATCACGACAAATCTACTGAACGGATTTTGATGAAATTGGGTATGGACATAGCTTATAGCCTGGACCAACATTTAGGATAGTTTTTATTTGGATATCGATTACAGAAAAAAAGTAAAAAAGTAACAAACATTCATCAATATCTACTTTGTTATTGCACGAATTAAACACAAAAACTATGATGTGGTTTGATGTTATTAACAATCAGTATTTTTTTATGATACCTAAGATATTATGATTTTATCCAGATATTCAAGAGAAAAAACAATTTTTCCATTTCCATATTCATTTTATTTTAACACATGAATGTCGCGACATCTATTAGGCGACTTTGTAAATATCATTAATGTATGTTGTTAAGTACAGGAATAATGTTGTTATACTGAACCAACGCCATCTATTGAGACTTTTGTGAACTTGACGTACTCATACGAAAAGATGATGGTATATTTAAATATTTTATCTACATCTTTTATTTATGTACGACTATGAAATTGATGCGGATAAAAACAGGACTCATTAGTATATCACTTTTTGCTAGAACCTAGATGGCCACCGCCACAAAATGGCGGATTACATATTCATTCCGCAACTACCTCAATATGGGTATATGGGTATCAAATGAAAGGGCTTGATTAGAAGAATAGAGCTCACTATAAAAAATGAAAATCCAAGATGGCCGCCGCCACAAAATTGCGGGTTACATATTTTTTCCGCGCCTACCTCAATATGGGTATCAAATGAAAGGGCTTGATTGGTAGAATAGAGCTCACTATGAAAAATGTGAAAATCCAACATGGCCGCCGCCACAAAATGGCAGGTTACATATATTATTTTTTCCGCGCCTACCTCAATATGGATATGAAATGAAAGGGCTTGATTGGTAGAATAGAGCTCACTATGAAAAAAATGAAAATCCAAGATGGCCGCCGCAACAAAGTGGCGCATTACATATTTTCCACAACTGCTTCAATATGGGTATGAAATGAAAGGGCTTGATTAGTAGAATAGAGCTCATTCTGAGAAAATTAAAAAATAAAGTCAATAGAATGAGAAGTAGGAACGAATAAGTCATAGAAATAGAAATGTGCATGTTATTATTCATGTCAGTAACCCATTAATGACCCACTACAGGGTCGGATCAATGTACAATGAGAAGGATGTAGGTCTTAGTCCACTACGCTGGCCTACTGCGGGTTGGTGGACTTCACATACCTTTGAGAACATTTGTTTTTGTGAAATCTCAGGCATGCAGGTTTTCTCACGATGTTTTCTTTCACCGTAACAGCAGGTGATATTTAATTTTTTAAAAAGCGCACATTACTTTTTTTACAAAGTCATTGGTGTATGCCACTGGGATTCGATCCCTGATCCCTCGATTCGAGGTCGAATTCTAAGCCACTGGGCTATCTGTTACTTCTGTTATTCATACTTTTGCTTAAATCCTTATCCAAATATTTTTCGTTGTAACTAACGTGCTAAAGTTGTTTGGTTTTCGCGATGGACTTGGTGGTGGAAAGTTAACTGTGTTTCAAAAAGCTTTTGATATTAGTCAAATTAATTGGCAGAGCGAAGCCTGCCGGGTCAGCTAGTATTATATAAAAGTGGTAAGGAGTTGAAGAGTAGAGAGAAAAGTGAGAAAAAGGTAGGGTGTGCAGAATATAATATAGAGCATCGGTACGTAAACACGTAATATATGTTAGTCTTCTTCCAAATTCTATTCATCTCCTATAGTTTACTGCTGGATATGGCCCTCTCCTAATTGACGTCACTCCACCGGGTCCTGGGCCCTGTTACTCCAGCGGTTTCCAGCAGTTTTTTCTGATCAGTCCACCTGTCCTGGTCGGAGGGTGGCCTGTACTCCTTTTGTTAGTATTACCGTTATATCCTATCTATCAATTTTCTATGAGAGAAACACTGGTTTTAGTACAAGTCCGGCATCATTACTATATTAAAAGTCCTATTAAGGTCTTACACAAGGTATCTTCCTGGAGTGTATACATAGGACTAACACTAACCCTCGTTTGCAAGGCGGCATTAATCATTGCGGTCGCACCACGTGCAGGACGCTCGCATAAATACAAACCGTTTTAGTATTAACGACAAATTCACGTACCAACTGTGTGGTTTGAGAAATTATAACAAATTTATGTTACCTACATTACAAATATTCCAATTAAAATAACCCGTAAGAGTTATTGATACGAATACAGATCTTTTTCTTAAAATACTTGCAGATATACCGCAGGTTAGCCATGACAGCCCTGAGTCGCCTCGAGAGACCCGGTTTCTAATCGCAATGGCACACACCAATATATCTTTTAATCTTTTTACATTTCATAAAATTAAATGTCACCAGACCTGCATGCAGCATTCCCCAGAATGTTATTAAATCTCCAGGCCACCAACCAGCTTTCGACTAAAGCTTATTCTTCTCATCAGGTAAAGTGTGGTACGTGCCCGTACGTGGTCTAGTATACGAGTAGCTCCACAAAGTATAAACGTTTGGTTTACCACAAGGTTTTAAAATATTCTTCGTGTACAGATTTATTTTTAAAATTGTTTTATATGTATAGGCGAGACGACAACGACGCGACTAGAAATCGTAAGTTCTAAACAAAGTGGAATTAATATACACACGCTTTAATTTTTCACCGGGTACCAGCATAGTATAGGTACTCGTAGTTTATGTTAGAAACGCTAGTGTGAAAAATGTCCTGGGATATTTATTTTGTTGACTTTATCTAGAATGAGCGTGAAACTAATAAATGTTGATAAATTATTTAAGATAAGAAGGAGCAGTGATAGCCCAGTGATAAAGAAAAGAAAATAATGCCTTTATTGTTGACTGTTACACGAGAAAGATGTTACAAAAATAATAATAAGTTAGGAATAGTCTACCCAATGAGGGCATATAATAATTATGTCTTAAATAGATAATAACAAAATATATCACATAATGATTCAAGAATCAACGTAGTGGTTAAAAAGGAGATAAATTGTTTCGTACTTTATTACGTGAAACAAAAGCATACAAAGCGCAATGAAGCATAAACAAGGTGTATGCTGTAGCGGTGATTTACGACGCCATTTGTCGCGGAGCCAAGCCGCGTACTCGCCGCTTCTAGATCACAACCATAATAGATACCTAGGTCATATAGACCATTGTAAGCTGAGGTTTTTGTGTTTTTAACCAACTCAAACAGTACCCTTAGTCTGAGTTTTAGCGATACCGAAACGAAACGTTTGTGCGGACAGATACGTAATTCATACACAGCTTACAACACAGGAGTCCACAGTGTAATAACAGAGGTAAAACATTTTTAGAGGAGTTAAAAAAATTAAAATCATATTTTTGTATGGAGTGAAAGATATGAATACTTATCGTTAGACATTATAATACTAACAAATATTTAATACCTACGGGATAATACTAGTTCGAAATTTTACAGCGCATTACGGCCAATTCACGGTTATTATGTTTCAAGGGAAGGAAGGAAGGATGTTTTATTAATATTATTAAACATTGAAAGAGTGTTAATTAAAAAAAAGCAATTTTTGTGATGATTTATCTAATGCTTTAATAATTTTTTAACTCTTCTAAAAATCTTTTTCCTCTGTTGGTTATTACACTGTGCATTTTCGTCTGGTAAGCTGTGCGTTTCGTTTCGGAACTGCTAAAACTCAGGCTAAGGGTACAGGTGTGGTAAAAGTTTCCTGAGTCTGTACAATTTTAGTTATCTGTACTGTAACCCATTCGGGA